>OY728153.1:1272087202-1273478822 GCA_963277665.1 Viscum album | reverse complement strand
TTCCAAAATATTCTAAAACCACATTCCCTATATTTTCAGAAAAAACGGACATAAAATAAGAAATCTAATCATTCAAAAAGATTAATTTGAATCACAATTTAGTGAAGATTTCATTTAGATAACGATAAAGAGATCTAGGAGTCATGTATTTATTAAGAATTACATTAGAGATATACATATATTAAATATCTCTATAAAAAATCATTTATGTTATTTTAATAAAGGGAGATGAAATTAAAATAGTGGTTTATTGGATGAAGTCATGATAGGGTAGCCAATATATGTCTTACTTAAGGGAATAAAATGGGTTTAAACCTTATACAATGTATTTAGAGACTTATGGAAGATGGTAGAACGACCACACATGGTGCAGATACTTCTTATTTTTGATCAATTTACATTGTAATTGTCATATAAATTAATTTTTGTGTTCATTTCAATACCATTTCTCCATCCTTTAAGTCATTCATCATTGATAATTTGGTTTTGAAGTGGTCATTAGGTTGATTTCCAATGATTCACCAAGGATGTAATAACCTAATGAAAAGAGTCTTATGTAGCTTGCAATCCATTATGCCAGTGTGTGTTCTATCTATCCCCTATCCACTATCATAATCATCATCCTTATTTTCATTATTGTATTTTTACGATCCATCAACTAATAAAAAATATGCAAAATGATCATGAAACGATAAAAATGTGAAGAAAAATTCTTTTCAGAATTCAAACACTAATTCACACCACCTCTTAGTGGTAATGTAACTCCTTGGGCTTATGAATTTTTTTCTTATAATACATGGTATTTTTTTGTATGTACACTCATTTAAAATCAATGATGTATAGAACACTATTTTTTTATATACTGTGAAATTAATCCAGAATTTTATTTTTTTCAACTAAATTAACATGAGGGGTAAAATGGTATTTATGAAATATCATATGATCTCAATTAATTTTTATAACCAATAATTATGTCTCAGAATGGGTAGTTACCCTAGGGAAGAGTTTTGGTGGAAATTTGAGTCATTTGAATTTTTGTGGAATAGTTCATATTTGATATTAATTAATTAAAAATTAATTTATTCACACATGTTACTTCGGCCATAACTATTTAATTATGTTTTGAATTTAGATTCTTCATCCACTATTGAGTTATAAAAATGTGGTTTTTCTTATTTGGCATATAAATCCATGTCGGGCGCCATGGCCAAGCACCTATTTAATTATTTTATTTTATTTCATTTATTTTTTTCATCTTATTTTACCTCCTTCCCCTATCTTCTCATGTATTCCACATGTGATATACCCTATTCTATGACCTATAGATAAAATGTATAGGTATATATATTGAGAAAATATGAGAGGTTTCACTATGGAGATTAGAAGGATCCATATCATCATGCAGTAGCTACGGTTCAGGGAAACAGGTGAAGCATTAGTGGTTTCCATCCAAAGGTTATTGATTTTAACATTATTCCATAAACCATGATACATTTTCCAATTTCTTTTTTAAGGCCTAATTAGGACTAATAAGGAACCGAATAGGGTTGATCAATGCTTAAATAGAAAAATGGGTGTTTCAGGCCAGTAGTAGGGATACCCATTCAGGGAATCCCAATCACACAATGTGTGGTTAAATGAAAAAACACGGAGAATTATTCCTTTTTAGAGAAGATGATTTACTATATGTATCTTTTGTTTACCTGGAGTACACACTATTCAGTAGTTCTTACCCATTTAGTCATGTACATGCGTAGATAGCCTATGTAGGGGAACTTGGCCATGTGGGATACATTGCTTGACCCCATGTGGGATACATGGCATGTAGAAGTGTGATTTCAGGTTAAGTTAAATTTATAGACCATGTGAGGCACATAAGATGGTACCTCGTTATGGTATACACCATGTACTTTGTTTTTAAATGACAATTCCATTTAAATAACATTACCAGGTGGAGCATTGAGAGTACATTCCTTGTACATGGGTATACACATAGGGTAATTCCCCTTTTCCTCTCTTTTGATGGGTTTGCATGTTTTGACAATAAAAATTCATAATTTGGCATAAGATTAGTCTATTTTCATATTTTTTACACATATATTTCAATGATGATACCCATGGGTTGATTTGAGGAATACTAAGATGTATTTTGGGGAACCCGAGCTATGATAAATATGTGATTCTTTCAGTAAATGGTTTTTATTATCTCCTAAGGGCAAGACATAGGATTATACCCACTTGAGGGTTGTATGAAATTCTTGTTGGACATAGAATTGGTTTTCTAAGGACCTATACCGATGTATCTTAGGATATCCTATAGTAATATTGATTGAGATGTGACTTGACAAGACTAAGTGGTTGGGTGTTAGAAAAAACCTAGAGTGATACCTTGATCTGAGATGGGCCATGTGTCATCTACCTTGACCGATACATACACATTTTTTACAATGAGGATGTATCCTTTATCATATATGCCATTCTTTCCTTCAAGGTCGTGATATGTTAGAGACACGGTTGCGAGACATGTTTATCTTTAGACATTAGTTGTTTTTGAGGACCCCATAAAGGATACACTCACATACCTACTATTTTTAAGGATCCTATATAGGATTCTTCCATCTACTTACTTTTATCAAGGATCTAATGTAGGATTCCTATGCTTACATACCCCTTTAGAGGATATCAAGTATGATTCCACTCCAATGTTTTAAACCAAGGGACCCAGTGGGTGCATTAGTTCTTGATTGAACATGTTCAACTAATTTATGTATATGGGTAGAGATGGTAGTGGGTTTCATATTAGATCGTGTACCAAAATTTCAAGCCCAAGGGGCCATGGAAGTAGTTGTGGGTTTAGGGATTAGACCGGCCTCACTATTTATTTATGCATTCACTTGATTAATGTTGAAGAAGATAAAATTTCCATAGGTTGTTTGTTTTTGGCCAATGAGCATGATATGGGCAATATATAATAGGTATTCCTAGAGGTACTTCTCAAGATCTCAAAATTGATCCTATTTGGTTGATTGTTACATTATCCAAGATTACTAAATGTATTTCATGGGGTCCAGCTTACAATCCTTTTCATTTATTATTTTTTTATTTGTATTCCTAGATGTAATTCCTAAGATCTGCCTACTAAGCCATATTATTAAAATATTACATTTTTAGGGGTTCATATAGGTACTTCTTTCGATCCTACTTATGAGACATACGTGATTGATCCTACTATTATGATATGTACCATTTTTCACTGGGACCCTTCAATACTGAGGGATTATAGATTATGTTTCCAATGATGTTTTTAACCCCTATATGATAGAATATCATGAATCTATTACACTTTCCTCCAGTGATTCCTAGAATACTCCCTATGATCGAGTGGACACACTATTAGTACCCAAACCAGACTTGATAGTGTATGAGGTTTTTGATCTAGTTATAGGATGATATTGAGTTGTTATAAAATATCTAGATATTATTCCTTAAATATCTCTTAAGGTTCACCCCCTAATGTATTATCAGTATCACCATGACATTTTAAAAGAAAACTATGTTTGATAGCTTTTGTTTCACAGAACAACGAGCTTAAATAAACTCCAAAATATTATTATTTTAACGTGACCATTACAAACTAGATATTAAATTAGAGGGTGTGAAGAGGATTAAATATATTATGAAATAAATAGAAAGTAATTATTTATTAAAAATTAATTATTATTAGTAAATAAACACATAACTGTTATTAAATTTCAATTTATTCTTTAAATAAATTTTTTATTCAAAAAGGAATTTTTACTGCTTTCTATGATAAAATAGATATAATTATTTTTTTAAAATTTTAAAAAAATATTTTACAACAAATCTTCATTTTTTGCCTCATCATGTCCAAATTATCTTAGGTGATTTTTTTTGGAAATTATCTAAAAAAGATTATTTTGGGGAAAAAAAGTGAAAATAGTATTTTTTTAAAAACCATAACTCTTATGAAATAATTATTATATGATAATGAATTCAAATTTTACAAAAAATATTATTGATGAAAATTTATTTATGTAATGACATAATAAATAAGGTTTTACATTTATAAACACATGATTAACAATTTGAAAACCATGATATTAACAACAAATTTTTTTTATGAGTTATATTCATAACATATTGATAATTTATTTTTTTCAATTTTTATTAATAATATATATTAAAATTTATTATATATTTTTGTTTAGTAGGTCTAAAATAGTTTATAATTTCATTTCCATTTTTATTCATAAAATATTTATCATGGTAAAAAATTATTTACCGTAGTATAGGTAAAATAAAGTAACATGTTATCGTTAAAAGGTAAAAGCTTACAATACTTAGAAATTAAAATATTAAATGGTTGGTTGATGTGTTTATCGATCATAACTATACTTTATGTAATTATTCATCAACCAAATTTATGGGAATTAATTCCACTAAAATTTGGATGGATTTAAATTTAAAATAATCATTATTTAATCACTTAAAACCATCCTTCCTCAAGTATAAATACCACCCACCACCACCCCCTTGTCCGAAAAATATGTGAAACTATTAAATGATATAATAAATAATATAATTTTCACTCTACCCATGTCCAAGTTGTAATATAATCACCCAAAAATAAATTTAATGTTCCTTACAGGGTCCTTCAAAAATGTGATATTCAAGAGGTAACTTTCTCCAACCACCTCTCTTAATTTTTTTTATTATTCTACCTTCTACTCACCCCATTCATACATAAAATAATAATCAATATTTTATAATTAATATACTATAATTTTTTATTTTTAATATAATATCTTATAACCATCCCTATTCTTATATCCTCTTATTCAAATAAACGAAACCATTGTCCAAATTATAGTGGTTAACTGTCTCCAAGGATAATGATATTTTGTATTCCATTATTGCCTTTATGGTTGTTCATAAAAGTACTATTCTAGTAAAATAATATTATTATAATTATATTATATCCTATTATCTGTTTTTAACTAATATATATATACATAATATGAAATAAAACTAAACTAGTCCGTGATGGTCAGAAAACAACCAAAATGCACTAAAAAAATATCATTAAGTTTTTTCAAATGAATTATTCTAAGGTAAGATATAAAATTGTATATAAGACCATTTATAATTATTTTGGTTAATTAATAGCAATTAAATTTTCTACTGGTGTTCTATTTTTATTTGATAAGAAAATATGAAATTATAAACAAATGAACCAACCATGAAACCATGAAACAAATACACAAAAAATAATTAAAATAATGAAATATTATTAATGAACACGTGGTAATTTGTTATAAAAGTATCATATAAGGTATTATTAAAATTAATATAGATATATAATAAATTAATTACATTATTTAAACAATCATATAAGAGGTTAAAATATAAAAAAACTAGGGGGAATCATGAGGTAAGGCTTTTTCATCTCACTATTACTTTTGTGAGACATTTGACTTATTAACCACTTATTTATTTTGGGTTTTTCATATACACCCCTTTGATAAATCATTTAATTAATCTCATTATATTAATGGAAATAAATTTTTCATTTTATAATTAATAATTTTATGGGGTATATTAGTTGACTAATTATAAGTGGAAAGGGATTTCATAACTCAATTTCCATTCACTGGGCTAAACATATACTTCATTGATTTTTTAGACAAAGATTATGTGTGAATGAACTTTTTACCACCTTATTTTTTATTTACACTTCCTATATTTTCATTTACAGATGATAAAAATAATTTATTCATTTGATTAATTCCCACTTCATTGATATGACATTTTTTGGAGGCTTTACATCTTTTATTAAAAAAATAATATTTTTAAAGATTCCCTTAAAACTCACATTTTTTTTCTATGTAATTTTTTTCTATAATTTATTCCAAAATTGTTTTTAATATTATTATAAGATTTCTTAATTTCATTTTTACTAATTTCTTAGTTTTTTAAAAATTGTTTTAATATTATATTTTTTTGATTTTCTAAATAAGGTTGTTGGTCTCTTTTTGAAAAAACTACAGAACGTATAATTTTTAAACATATATGGCATGAGTGATTTTTCCCACAATCATATCAACATAATTTTTTAAATATTACATTTATAATTTTAAATTATTTTATTTAAATTAAATGTTTTCTTTTATAATTCCATGGCGTTTTAAACATAGGTGATTTTCAAATTTAAAATGGGTATTTTCCTCAAGAAATTTTCGTTGATATTATTTAATATATATTTACCTAAGTTAATATCATATTTTGAAACTTATGATTCATTGATATTGATAACTTACGATACTATCATCAATATTTTATTAAATAGTTTAGGATTAGCACGTTTGAGGATATACTATTTTGACACCATTCACCACATTATTCTCAATGGTTTTTTATTATGTTTACTGATTAGGGAAAGTTATTTAAATTTTGTAATCTAGTTTAAATGAAAATGTATATGTTGATTATGTTTCACACCTTTCAAACAAGGAATTCAATAGACTTAGTAAGTTATAGGAATAACCCACTATATCCCCCCATTGAATCAAAAGGTCTCATGAGAAAAAATAGTTTAGGTATTGTATTATGTGTTACCTGTTTATGTATGGTATCTAGAAAAAACATATATAGTATGTTTAGATTTCCATTAATAGGTATTCTATCATTAGGAATTTATTTATTTATTTCCTTGTGATTATTCAATTATTAGACTATCCATGTTAATTTTTTATATCTCATATGATTGTTCATATGGAATTATTTGATAATATTTTATTCCAATAATATAATGCTCCAGTTATTGATTAAATTTCATGCGTTTACCTTTATATAATATTTGATGCTTTTTTATGATATCTTCCACTGTAATTAACCCTTAATGAGAATATGATCACACCCCTTTCTTATGTTTTATTTTTCCCTTAAATATTAAGATTTTTATTATGATTGATATGAAAGGTTAATCATGGAGAATAATGATATCCTGAAAGGATTATATATGTTGTATTTTATATTTTTAATTATAATATAATGTTCAATTATGTATCTAGTTTACTAAAGAAACTGAACTGTTCTATCATTTAGGATTAAATTCATTGTATATTGTGACAACTTTATAATGTAACCACTAAATTAGGGATATTAAGGTATAGGTATTTACAGTTGGCATCAAAAAATGTTTAGTTGAAACATTGAGAACTATATTTAGGAAAACATAGATTAGAAAGTGAAATTGTATAACAAAATATGAAAATACTCCCAATGAAACCTATGATATTATTTATAGATTATTTATACCTAAAATTTTAATTTACTTTTTTTAGTTTTGAGTTTATCTGTTTTTTTCATAATGTTATGATCTAATATAGTGTTTCAAATTATTTATAAATGGATCATAGCAGATCGAATGAGAACCATATCAATGCACATAATCCATATAGGGATTTACCTAATTGGAAAGATAATGTTGCTGGAGCTGGATATGCAACTAGAGATGGAGATGAATAAATTATAACTATGTTAGGAAAATATACTAATGTTATGAATGAAAATTTTACTTGTTAAGAGTGGCATGATCCACAATGTGGTGTAATAAGGTTATAATCATTCATGTGACAAAAAACATCATCATTCGATGGGACTAAAAATCTATTTGTTGCAGCAAAATGGATATGTTTTACAGAGAATATAATTACCACATTGGGAATTAAGGAAAGGGAGAAGGATATAAAGATAGTTTGTCATATCTCAGGGGATCCACATCAACAATGTTCATTGATTCAATGTTATAAGGATGAATAATAAAGTGAAATCATGTAATGGAAGGATTTTGAAGGACCATTCTTGGAAAAGTATTTTCCTCGAGGACAATGAGTGGATATGGAGACGAAATTATTTTGTATAAGACAAAAGAAAGAAGAAGATATTTCTAATTATGATGATAACTTTACAAGGTTATCCAAACATTCTATGAACTATATAAATAATCTAAATAGAAATATTGTTTGTTTATTTTATGGGATTAAACCAATTCTTTAAAGGGAACTGGTCTCCCAAACCTTTTCCTTATATGAGGATATAGTTTCTTATTCTATCACGATTTAGAAAAAATTCTTCAATTCTTCTGGCTGTAAAGGAAAGAAATATTAGAAGAGGGAAGAGATAAAAAATAGATACAGGGAATAAAAGAAAGAAGTATTTTCCCACATGTGATAATTGTATAAATAAACACCCTAGTACATGATTGAAGGGAATGTGAGTTTATTAAAAGTGTAGAGAGAACGACCAATGGGATCGTGATTGAAATGGAAAGAAAGAATCTATAAATATGAAATTATTCAACTATAAAGATATGATGGACTATAAAAATATTCCCCCATGAATCAAGGGAATATACATTAGAATAATCCAAGGGATCAAGGTCAAGATTTTGGTATTTATACAGTAGAAATTGAATGATCATATTGTTTTTTTATATCTAGAAATAAGTTATGTGAGATTTTCATTATATGAATTTTGAAATTCATAATGATTGTATTGAAGTAGTTTTTCTATTATGATTTGAGAGCATATGTCAAATGGTACTAAAGACCATGAAAACTAATCCTATGGAAAGTTTATCTTTTTGAAGACACATGTTTGAAGGAAAGATAACTATTAATATGTCCTATATGTTGAGATAATAATGTTTGGATGAACAGATACAATAGCTTGGAGAATATTAATGATTTTTTTGAAAAATTGGTTTATTCTACCATTGATGGAATTTAAAACATAAATAAATTTATGAAAAATATCCAATAATCTATGTTTTAAGGAAGAAAACATGTTTTCAAAAAGGATATATGGTAATTTAGTGTATTATAATGTTTCAAGAGAATAAATAATGAATGTATTCATGAGTTCTTTATGTGTAGATTAATATCTACACCACGTTGTTTGCAAGATTTGAAATTAATTAACCTTATTTATAGAGTTTAAGATCTGGATCTTTTGGAAGGGTCATAGAGTAACCATTTATGAAATGGTTTAGGTTTAACATTAAATGGGGTTTTAAAGATTAATGTATTTATTCATACTGGATAACTCCTGCGGACTATATTGTTTTTAGAAAATATTTTGAGATAGAAGACAAAATTATAATACTATATAAAACATATGATCTATTAAAAGTTAATTTTAGTGCATCAAGATTAAATTTTGTTTTGATGTTTATTTCAAAAGGTACTGGATGATATCACTATGGAGTTTTTCATTTGAATACCAATGAATCCAATATTGAATGATACAATGTGTGTTATTATATATTTGGTAATGAATAATGGAACATATGAGATGACCTATGAGGTTAGAAAAGTTCCTTAATGTTTAATATATTGAGGTTATTTTTTGAAAATTTTAAGGCTTATATTAATATAGTGTTATAAAAATGACAATCCACTGGTCGGGCAACAACCTGTCCCATCTGGTAATGCTGGAAGGCTTGAAACCACAACCGAAGGGAGACAAGAGTGCATTATCTATAACTGACATAATTTTTATTTTTTTAAATGGTATTTCAGATAAAGGATATGTTTATTTTGGGAACCCTATAGGATTTATATAAATTGACTTTTATTTGAGGTGTAAAGGTTGAACTATCTTTTAGAGAAAAAAATGTGTCAGTGGATAAAATTTTTTAGATGCAAAAACTCTACCGATCAAGTAAGTATATTTTCTTAGGTTCTTACTCTAGTGTAACTTCCTAGCCCAACTTACCACTAAACAGTAGTTGTACCGGTGGGTCACTTGTCCTTAATCGCATCTCCCTAAATTTTAGAGTTTGCCAACTAGCAGTGAGGGCCTAGGGTGTGTCTATGAGGAGACTATACCTTCATAGATCAAAGTAGCAAGGTGGAATAATAGAATAAATAATAGTAAGAAGTGGAAGAAAAAATAAAAAAATATAATAATAGTAGAAGAAAAGTATTATAATAATTGTAATAAAGTATAAAATGTTTGTTTATACAAAAAATTCACGAATATCATAATAATGATACATTACTAAAAATAGTAAACATACAACATGCTTCACAATTCTTAAAAATACAGGACTCACATAGAGATAAGAACTAAAGATCCCAAATCCAATATCCTTCAGCATCTTGAGTGTGAGCCTAATCCTTTTGTCCCTAGCTACAATGCATGTAACACACCATAAGAAATTAATCTAATGTCCTGAAAACATGTAGGACTACTTGGGTACCCCAGTGCAATGGTTTCCCATACTGGGTGTGGGACATAAATATCATTATGCCAACACCACATGTGTCTATCCCAATACATATAGTAAAAAACAAATTGAGAAACATTCCATATATAATAAAAGCAAAGTGATAACAAATTAAATAACAGTAACTTAGTTTGGGTTCCTAAACGGAAACCTGTCCAACACCACCTTCTTTTTCCTAAGATGGAAGTCTAAAATCTATACCATTACAAGGAAGAATATATATATATATACAAGGTCCAATAATAACATGGAAAACCTACAAAGACATACCCCCAAGTGTTATGCTTTGGCTTGGGGTCTAAATACCTTGTCATCACTTATGTGTACTAGTAAAATAATGGAAACATATTAAGTACAAGAACAATTCATAGTAATAATAAAGATCTCATATGATTCAATAATCAAACTGAAAAATAATGCGAAACAATCTATCAAATCCAAGTGTAGAGTCCCATGCCCATCCATGGCGAACTAAAAAGAATCCCAAATATCACGATGGGAACATCCGATAATGCTATACCACTGAGTACATACAAGGTTATCTATATGGAGTCCTTTGTATTACTATGTGTCATGGTAACTCTGAGTTTGTCGTAGGTATTTCACTAGGGGATTGAGTACCACCGAAGTCATGTCATAGCCATATTTCCAATGAGTTAATCCATAGTTCCTCCCCCAGGGAACCAATATAACTCAAAATTATAAATAACCACCCGATAAGTCCTCGCTTGGCATGCCAAAGAATCATGTACAATATATTGAGGTATAACCACCCAAGCACAAGATTCCATGTGTGAGTCCTTAATAAGAAACCCATGTTATCACTCAGCCTACATCAAGTACACCAAGTCTCCAAGGCACATTGTGCCATGAAAACATATATACATATATCAAGCACTATGAGCCACAAGAAATTCAAGATATAAAGTAAAACAATCCAATCCATCCACATGGCATAAGAAAATTAGCAAAAAAATTACTCAAGGCTCTAAACCATATCATTAGGAAATATGAAATAAACATAAGAAAGTTTCAAGAAAAAGACTTAGATAAAAGGAATAATATCTAACAATGAAATGCTACTAGAACCACGCAGAATTATAATTACTTTAACTATGTTTCATCAATGAAATATCAAGGTCTCACTATATCTAGAATTACAATTTATTTTATACCACCAAGACAAATAAATTTGGTAGAAACAACATACATAAAAAACCTTATGTACAATAACCCTGCTATTTATTACACACACATAAACATGATTTATTACTTAAAAATACACTTAATACAACTCTGAAGATCATTAGGTCTAGTGTTTTTGGAAATTAGGAACATTACATAACAACATAGTACATAAAACCCAACATCTTTATTGAAAAAATCTTTTACATGACAGTATTCCTTCATACTTAGCATTTCATGGGATAACATGAGGACATGCATAAGAAAAGGGTGAGATATAAAGCCCAGTAAGGGAGTAAAAAAGGTATAACATGAATAATTCAATACATGTAAGGAAATAGGAATATCAATGGAGCATAAGAGAAACATGAACATAAAGGCATGATATATAATGGTTATCATAACATGGAAATGTAGAAACAACATTTAACATGATTTTAGCATGAGCCAAGGATCATTGCACATGGATTCTGAGTAAACCCTCATTGAATATGAATTAGCATGATTAAAACCTCATTTCACTTGATTTATCCTGATACTTGTATTTACCCAATGCATTGGAGCATTATCAAGTCACACTATTCTTAATAATTTTATTTCATGCTTAAGTGTGCCACATGAATCATATAACATGGATTCATTAAACATCATCATTTATTCCTTGATAAAATAATTTAGATATCATAAATTAAACTCTATAATCAATAAGTAAATGTTACTAATGGGGAATACCCGTGGAAGAGAAATTAGCATGGTATTCACTACACAATGACTTTGGCTTGGAAAATCATTGTGTAATTTCGACAGCATAACAGTGTGACATAAGAATTCCTAAAAAAGGTTTATGAGAGATAAAGGGGTTTATAATTATATTTAAATGGAATTTATACTAATATGGTCATATAGATACATATCCCAATATATTTAATGGAATTTAGTTTCATTAATACAAAATAACTGCTTGAATGTAAATGATGAGAAAGAAATTCCTTACAGAATTTTGGCATGGTAAAAGGTGTACATGTGAGGCATTAGTGAGAGGGAAAGGGGTCTATAATCATTCAAACATAAGGAGGTAAGTATAAGGGATATGAGAAATCATATACTAATGTTTGAAATTGAAAATAAAAGGGCATGTCAACATGAATATATGTGGAGAAAAATGAAAAAACGAAAAAACCCCTTTCGTGGAAGTTTGATTCCAAAGGCTTAGGAGAGCCTTGAGAGAGGATTATTTAAAGATTGGGGAGACATGGGAGGATTATAGAGAGATTAAGGTAGAGGATGGTAGATTTAAAAAATATTTTATTGAAGAGGAAGTGGGATCTTGGGTGGGTTTATATAAGGAAAAAGAGACAATTCTTTATTATTTTGATTTTGGACACCACACATTAAACTAATAAAAATAGAAACAAACCATGGCTTTTGCCCATGGTTTTATCCACAAGGGAGTGAAAAACATTTTTTTTATAAGGCCAATGGACGAAATTATTAAAATATATGGCTTTCTTATGTGGAATGTGAGTCACACTCTCAAAGAAATCATTTTAAAAGTTAAAATTCTTTATAAGTCTTGAAGGGTCCACTAAAGCACCACAAAAAACCAAAAAAAATCTAAAATCACATTATTTTAATGGTAAAACATATATTTTTCTAACATCTCATTTATTGTATTTTATTACATCAATATTGGGTCATTAGTATGTCATAAAACACATTATATATTAAAACTGTATTTAAATTTTACCGAAATATTCAACTGTATCAAAAAACTATGCAAAATTCACAATTGGATAATTTCAAAATCCGGATTCCAAAAATAATTTTCATTTTATCTAAATAATTTTTTAATTATGTTAATTTCTCATTTTATAATAAAAACATACATTTATAAAAAAATTCATGGGTTTTTTCAAAAACAGCTTTCAATCCATAATAAAATTCACAATTGTATTCATAAAAATTATATGTTCATTTATATTTAATAAAAATTAATTTAGTAATAATATTTTCCTAAGATATTATTTAATTAAATAATCCATTAATTCATCAAAATAAATTTTTTAATTGAATATTAACTAACAATACTATTTGTGATTTGAAAACTATTTACAAAGTAATAATAATAAAATGAATGTATTCTTTAAAAAAATAATACACCTAATAATTGTGATAGGATCTTGTTATATAAACCATTATAACACCATCATATGACCTAAGGGTAAGGAGTCTAATGGTTACAAACTCTTGGGGTGGCTTGGATAACATCGCTCAAACCTCTATCAACTTCCACGTATCTAATAGGCGATTCCATTTGATCTTAATGTGTTGAAGCATAGATTCGGCTTAGTCAATAGTGAAGCCTAGTGACACTAACTCATTTCCAAGCTCTGATAAATAGGCTTCGTATGGAGAAATTATAAGGCCCCGGCCTTAAACCTCATTAATCTTGAATTAAATTAATAATTCACATTGAGGATCTTTTCAGGTTTAGAGTATTAAAGAATTAGGACATAACTATTACATCTGAAAAGATTACAAAGTAGACAAATCTACTCAGTTTCCATTTTTTTATAAAATAAAAACTCTTAAAAAGAAACATGTCTAGTTCCATGTTTTTAGATAGCATGTATATCCTTGATCCCATCCTTGATCCTAGTCATATTTATGTCATGTGTAAAACATTACAAAAACATGGTATGAGCACAAAAATCTCAGTAAGATATAATCAAAAAGGGAAAACTGTTAGTTTTTCAAAACAATAAGTAAATCATGATTACTTTGTCATAAGTAATACTTTTCACCTTTTATGAAGTAGTAAATACTCTTTACTAAATAAAAGATCATTTCTTACCTTTTTGTAACCAAAATGATTACCCTAAAACCCATGTAAAAAACACATAACATATAAAGGTAACTTGGGACATAAACATACTTAAATGGAGTAACCATACGGTCAACTTCTACAGATAATTAATGGAATAGCCATACAACCGACTTCCTTACCCAATGAATTGGAGGCTATAACATAACCACCCGTCCTGGTATTCATGACACCACCCGTCACATGGTTTATCACGTAACCACCCATCAAATGTCCAAGTACCATTATAAAATTATAACACATAAAACCAATATAAAGGAATGATAAAATTTCCACATTTCAATCACAATATATCATTTAAATATATTGAAATAAAATAATCCTTTATCAAAACCATTTTCAATACCAAAATACATAAAAGAGTATATGGTATTTATTTTATTTTAAAAACATTATGGCCTATTGAGGAAGGAAAAGATCAAATAATACTCGTGGAGATGGAGAAGTCATTATCGCCGCATACGTAAGACAAAAACATTCCTTTTGTCCTTTAGTAAAATGCTTCTTATAAAAAGATTCTTTTTGAATAAAAGTAAAAGTCAAAGGGGTTTATACACCGTATAAAAGAAAGTTGTGTATAAAGCAAAATATGCCTCAATGAAAGGAGATTGAAATGAAGTCCCTTACAAAGACGGTATCCCTTTATTAAGGATAAATAAATTAAAAAATTATGTGTCGAAGAATAATACACAAAATATAAGTGGATATTAAGTGTAAAACAATCAAAGGTAATTCAAACATATTCATAGGACGACACATTCAAGAAGTACAAGTTTAACCCAAAGAATTGAAATTGGGTAATGAAGTTCCCTTACTGATTTGGGTAACTTTCCAAGCGTACACCCCAAGAAAGAAGGGTCATAAAATGAATATGTAAATAAACATAAATTAAATTATATTACACAAAGAATACAATCATGAGAAGTACATACACCACGTAAAAAGAAATAGGGGCACATGTAGCATGAATCTCACGGGAACAAAAAGTGAGATAAAAACTCCTTACCTCGTTGTGATCAATCAAGTCGTATGACCAAAAGATAATAAAAACCAAATGAATCACATAATACCGTGAATAAAATCATGATAATATATATGAAATGGAATTACACAATACAAAACATCTAATAAATAAGTGGCGAACAATGGAAATCTCACAGAATTGAAAGTGAGAAAAGAAATCCCTTACGAAATTTCAGCAGCCTAACGACACCACTTAAAACTTCCAAAAATGGATTGATGAGATCAAATAGGGTATCTAATCATATTAAAATAAAAGTAATGTATTATGGATATAGATATCATAACCCAACATAAGAAAAAGTAACTTAAAATACTTGACATGAAAATAGAACTTTGAAAAAAAGAGAAGGGTAAAAGAATCCTTTACAAAAATTTGGCATCCTAACGACGCCACTTAAACATTCTTAAATGAATTGATGAGAGAAAGAGAGGTTATCTAATCAAATTAACATAAATAGGAAATTAGGATTAATATAAAAGAACATCCTCCATCATAAGAACATGGAGCATCAAGGGATGACATAAAAGAGAGTACTTGAAAAGAAAGAGAGAGGTAGGATCCCTTACCTCAAGTCTGACTTGTCTTGTTCGTTTCATTATATTCCTGAATAATAAACTTTGGTAAATTTATAATATCCTAAGGACCTATTTTAAAGAATATTATTCAGTTCATATCACATATTATAATGTTATAATAATTTGTTAATAATGTGAGTTCATATCAGACGTTTTTGTCGATGTTTGGTACATGAGTAAAAAATGAACTTGTTTGAAAATGATTGTCCATGTAGTTATAAGTAAATAATCTCCAGAATAGTATTAATGATTTAAATATCATATATATCCTGTATATATTCATTTTATACTACTACATAACATTTGGAGATAAAAAGAAATGAAATGCACCGTTCATGGAGACGGTAGGCCGTACGTACGCATGAATGTTACTTTCATTTCTTTGTCATATTAATAGAATTAAAAATAATTGAGATATATATATATATTATAATTGAAGTACAATATATATGTTATATAGGTCACATATTTTCATTAATTTCATTCTTTATACATTCCATGTATTGCATGAGTGAGTCACATCACTTGAGGGGGCGGTAGTCCACACTTCCTCGTATGAAATTATCGCATTTGCACAACATGAAAAGCATAAAGGCATGTTTTAAATATAAAATTCAGAAGCATATAGAAATAATAAATACCATATATATCATATATAAAATATAGTGACATCATAATGTCCACCATGAAAGGTTTTAAGAGAAGATTGAACAATCATCATTTCGTGAGGCGGCAATTCACCATCCACAGAAACATTATGTTCTTTAACCATTAAACGAAGGTGTGTGTAAGTGTAGCTAGAATTATTCTCATAAAAACATCCTAGTATATTCAATATACTGGTGTTGTTACAAAATAAAGGAATAAAAAGAGTTTAAAGGGTTGGAGAACCAGAATAAAACAAAATAACACAAGGGAAGACATTACCTTTAAATCGGGTAACTCTTTTTGATTTGAGCTAAAAGGATTCCTTGGAAAGGATTCTTCCCAAAGGTGAGGATTCAATGATGAAGAGAGGGATGTGTAGAGATGAAATGGAAGTGGTTGGCCGAGCCAAATTCTTGAGAGGTGTGGGTAAGGTGGTAAAGGTAGGGGCCTTTTATAAGAGGAGAGAAGGGGCACTCTTGGAAAGTTATAAAAGGTTACTTTATTACCAAATTCTTTTCAGATTTTTAAGGTCCCAAAATTATATATTTATAGGATAAGGTGATAAGAGTTCTAAAGCCACCCATCCAATAGGTTTTTGACATGTTTAGGTCTTAGATTTAACATTATCATTTCATTTTATTTAAATCGTTAAATAATGAGGTAATCGCTCCATCATCATGGTGTCATAAATAATTTAATTTATATAATATCTAAAAATTATAAAAAAATATCATGATGTAGGAAACTTTTTAGATTTCTAATGAATATTTATAGTAAAAAATATGACCTGTATAACCCCATTTAAAAATTGTTTTAGTAAAACAACTCATGTTTGTGACATTTCTATTTTAACTTTAAATAAAAAGTTATTTATGTCATTTTCCTACCAAAGTGGCTCCATGGGGTCCCCAAGTTGACCCATGGATTGTCTGGGTCGGCCATGACACATCCAATGAGGGTAGTATAGGTGTCTAGGTCATTTTATATTATTAAAACATTATTTTCACCTTAAATTACACTAATTACCTTTAATCGCGATTAATAAAATTTAAAAGTTATTATTCACCAAAAATTATTTTAATCTCATTGAACCACATTTTACATCCTAATGAAAAACATATATGTCGGATTTTTGAAAATAAAATCACAGAATTGGTAAAGTTTCATTTAAACAAAAAATCAGTTTCTGTAACTACCACTTAGTGGTTTCACTATTCATCAAAAATTGAATTTTTTCAGAAAAATACCAAAAATTCACCGTAAGCTATATTTGATATTCCAAATTAAAAAATGATGTATATTTTACAAAATTCAAAACAAATATGTTGAATTAATTAATTTAATAATTAATTCCTGCTATCAAAACAAATTGCATGTTTTTAAGAAACAATATCTATTAAAAGATTGATACTAGTTTAAGTCCAATTTCAAAGTGAAATTAATTCCAATGACCACTGTTGGATTAAATGGTAAATATTTATTCTAAATACACTTTAATATCAATTAAAAATATAATCTATACATAAAAATAAATCGAATTAAAATGAGTTTTTGAATTAAAATGCAACATTTTCAATAAAAATGATCTTTATTAGAAAAATAACAAAAATCTACACAAAGTAAATTTTGATGTCCGTATTCTAAAGAAGGATTTTATTTTGTCAAATACAACATATAATATTTTCAATAGTATATTTAAAATGGTTTCTCCATCAAAAGGCGGTTAATCGACCTTTTAAAGAATATTAGATGATTTATGCTTAAAATTGGATTCATTTGCATTTTAAGCCTCTAAAATTTGTTGGATAAAAGAAAAAATATTTGAAAAACATATATAATCATTTTTTAGTTAGTTTCGTTCTTTCCCTCCATTACAATGTCTAGGCATTAACTACCATTTAAAATAATATTATTTTATTATTAGAGTGCAATGTAAGATTTCAAAGAAACTCGTTGTTGCGTATTGGGTACGCCATCGGGCATAGCATTCCCTTTAAAGTAATATTAATATTTTATTCACAAATATGGATAAATATAAAAATTTTATATTCTTTATTTAACTAGGGTGTTACATCCTTCCCCCCCATTTGGGAATTGCGTCCTTGCAATTTTAAAAATTGGGCTTGGAAAGTTCATTGAAAATCCCAAATCGGAACAAGAGTCAGTAAAACTATCACTTTAAAATAAAGAAAGAGAAGTACAAAGGTCACCCAAGTTAACCCATACTAGGATTCCATGTTGGAAAACATGGACATGGAGGAGAAAACAAAGGGTCATATTTCGAGGGAGAGTGATAGAAAACATGTTTAGGATAAAGTTAACCACCAGAAAATCACAAACTTGTGATGGATTAAACGGTATTTGATTCCCTAGTAGGAAAAAATTAACAGACAACATTTGTGTCTTTAAGTTACATTTCATTGAGGAATTTATTTATGAGCGTAACTAAAACATAATGAAATATACTTACTTGTCATGTTGAATTTCAACTTTTACTAGATTTCTTACACGAACTCATATTTTCTCCAAAAGATGAGTATTTAGGATGACTTGTTTACATTAAGAGAGCTATAATCAACATTTAGAGAATCACTTAATCCAAAAAAGAGAACTATATAATTCCCATGTCTTTAGACCATAACCAAAACTAAAACCATAAAGGTTAGTATGCGATCAGATAATACCCAAAAAGGATAATCCTTTATAAAAAGGAAATCTATTCTTAATCTCCAAAATTTGTCCAACAAGACCCAAAGTTCAACAAAGACCAAAACTAAAACAAACTAAGATTGAAACCCAAATTTTTGAAGGATTTAATAACATAGTCTTCCAAGTTAAATCATAACATTTATCTCCAAACAACATCAGTTGCTCTTAAAGTCTCATGTTGAAAAGTAATTAACCTAATCACATATCCTCCATGATAGGATAATAATTTCCATATATAAACCAAAATAAACTTACTATTGATTCCTAAAATAATCTAACTAAAAATAATTAGTCAAACTAACCAGGGACTTCACGTAGTCCAGTGGTAGGTGATAAATACCAGTTGCACTTTGGTTGTGGGTTCGATTCCCATAGCTTTGTCCGATGTGACGGGTTGTCACACGGTCTGCATGTTGTACTTTTTCCAAAAATACATAATTCTTAAAACGTTCCCCAAAACAAGATAAAATCTTCAAAAATGATCATAACATATTTTAACCTCATGTTTATCTCATGCCTTTCATTTTTAATCATATCATAGAGTAACCCATAATTACCAAAAAAGTAGGGATCATATAGACCATAATGGTTACCTTTATAATTATTACCTGAACTTCCACATCGAGTTGGTCATCTCGTACATGATGCATTAGAGAAATCACCAAGGTTCAAGTGGTTGATCATGACTCATTGATAGTTGGTTTTGAACAAACACGAGATTCCTCATTGAATCCCCCATTTCATCAAGTCTCTTAATCAGAGAACCACCACAGTTTCCATCAAACCCATTGTCACTTTGGTGCCAGCTAGATCCATCCATTTACTAAAAATAGAAATGTAAGTGTGCGTATATCAACAAAATCATCATGTACTAATAAGGAAGATAAACAATAATAAATACTTACTCATTCACTATATCTAAAAACTATGACTCTTTCTGAAATCCTAGACATTATGGTAATGTCACTTATGCTTATAGAATACCCTAACCTCTAAAGTTATCTAAACTGACCTCTGATACCAACTATAGGGCCCTGACCTTAAACCTTACTTAATATGGAATTAAATTAATAATTCACATTGAGTATCCTTTCAGGTTTAGAGTTTTAGAGAATTAGGACATAACTATTACATCTCAAAAGATTACAAAGTAGACACATCTACTCAGTTTCCATTTTTTTTATAAAATAAAAACTCTTAAAAAGAAACATGTCTAGTTCCAGGTTTTTAGATAACATGTCTTTCCTTGATCCCATCCTTCATCCTATTCATCTTTAAGTCCTGTGGAAAACATTTCAAAAACATGGGATGAGCATAAAAAGCTCAGTAAGAGATACACAAAAAGGGAAAACTGTTAGTTTTTCAAAACAATAAGTAAATCATGATTATTTTCTCATACGTAATACTTTTCACCTTGTATGAAGTAGAAAATAATCTTCAATAAATAAAATACCATTTATTACCTTTTTGTAACCAAAATTGTTACCATAAAACCCATGTGAAGAACACATAACATATAAAGGTAACTTGGGACATAAACATACTTAAATGGAATAACCATACGGTCGACTTCCACACATACATAATGGAATAACCATATGGTAGACTTCCATAACCAATGCATTGGAGGTTATAACGTAACCAACAATCCTGGTATTCACGACACCACCTGTCATATGGTTTATCACGTAACCACCCGTCAAATATTCAAGTACCATTATAGAATTATAACACATAAAACCAATATAAAGGAATGATAACATTTCCACATTTCAATCACAATATATGATTTAAATATATTGACATAAAATAATAATTTATCAAAACCATTTTCAATACCCAAATATACAAAAGAGTATATGGTATTTATTTTATTTTAAAATCATTACGGCTTGTTGAGGAAGCAAAGATCAAATAATACTCGCGGCGGCGGGGAAGTCGTTGTCACCGCATATGTAAGACAAATATATTCCTTTTGTCATTTAGTAAAATTCTTCGTATAAAAAGATTCCTTTTGAATAAAAGTAAAATTAAAAGGGGTTTGTACACCATATAAAATAAAGTTGTGTATAAATCAAAATATGCCTCAATGAAAGGATATTGAAACGAAGTCCCTTACAACGACGATATCCCTTGATTAAGGATAAATCAATTAAAAAATTATGTGTGACAGAAGAATACACCAGATATAGGTGGATATTATGTGTAAAACAATAAGAGGTCATTCACGCATATTCATAGGATGACACATTCAATAAGTACAAGTTTAACCCAAAGAATTGAAATTGGGTAATGAAGTTCCCTTACTGATTTGGGTAACTTTCGAAATGTACACCCCATGAAAGAAGGGTCATACAATGAATATGTAAATACCCATAAATTAAAGTATATTAAACAAATAATACAATAATGGTAAGTACATACACCACACAAAAATAAATAGTGGCACATGTAGCATGAATCTCACGGGAACCAAACGTGAGATAAAAACTCCTTACCTCGTTGTGATCAATTGAGTCGTATGACCAAAAGATAATAAACAAAAAATGAATCACATAATACCATGAATAGAATCATGATAATATATATGAAATGGGAGTACAAAATACACCACATTTAATAAATATGTGGCGAACAATGGAAATCTCACGGAATTGAAAGTGAGATAAGAAATCCCTTACAAAATTTCGTTAGCCTAACAGTGCCACGTAAAACTTCCAAAAATGGATTGATGAGATCAAATAGGGTATCTAATCATATGAACATAAAAGTAAAGAATTACTGATATAGATAACATACCCCAACATAAGAAAAAGTAACTTAAAATACATGACATGAAAATAGAACTTTGAAAAAAAGAGAAGGGTGAAAGAATCCTTTACAAATATTCGATAGCCAAACAACGCCACTTAAACATTATTAAATGAATTGATGAGAGAAAGAGAGGTTATCTTATCATATTAACATAAATAGTATAGTAGTATTAATATAAAATAACATCCTCAAACTTAAGAACAAGGAGCATAAAGTTATGACATAAAAGAGAGTACTTGAAAAGAAAGAGAGAGGTAGGATCCCTTACCTCAAGTCTGACTTGTCTTATTCATTTCTTTAAATTAATAAATAATAATATTTGGTAAATTTATAATTGATTAATTAAATATTTTAAATATTATTATTAAGTTCATATCATATATTATAATGTTATAATAATTGGTTAATAATGTGAGTTCATATCAGACGTTTTTGTCGATGTTTGGTACATGAGTAAAAAATGAACATGTTTGAAAATAATTTTCCATGTAGATATAAGTAAATAATCTCAAGAATAGTATTAATGATTTAAATATCACATATATACAGTATATATTCATTTTATACTACTTCATAACATTTTTAGATAAAAAGAAATGAATTTCACCGTTCATGGAGACGGTAGGTCGTACGTACGCATGAACGCTACTTCCATTTCTTTGTCATATTAATGGAATTCAAAATATATATATATATATATATATATATATATATTATAATTATAGTATAATATATATGTTATATAGGTCACATATGCTCATTAATTTCATTCTTTATACGTACTATGTATTGCATGAACGAGTCACATCACTTGAGGGCGCGGTAGTCCACACTTCCTCGTATGAAATTATCGCATTTGAAAAACATGAAAAGAATAAAGGAATGTTTTAAATATAAAATTCAGAAAAATATTGAAAAAATAAATACCATATATATCATATATATATAATATAGTGACATCATAATGGCCACCATGAAAGGTGTTAAGAGAAGATTGACCAATCATCGTTTCACGAGGCAGCAATTCGCCATCCACAGAAACATTATGTTCTTTAACCATTAGATGAAAGTGTGTGTAAGTGTAGCTAGAATACTTCTAATAAAAAAATACTAGTATATTAAACATACTAGTGTTGTTACAAAATAAAGGAATAAAAATAGTTTAGAGGGTTGTAGAAGCAAAATAAAACAAAAGAACACAAGGGAAGACATTACCTTTAAACCAGGTAACTCTTTTTGATTTGAGCTCAAAGGCTTCATTGGAAAGGATTCTGCCCAAAGGTGAGGCTTAGATGATGAAGAGAGGGATTTGGAGAGATGAAATGGGAAGGTTTTGGCAGATCCAAAGGCTTAAGAGGTGTGGGTAAGGTGGTAGAGTTGGGGGCCTTTTATAAGAGGGGAGGAGGGGCACTATTGGAAAGTTAAAAAAGGTTACTTTATTATAAAATGCTTTTCAGATTTTAAATGTCCCAAAATTATATATTTCTAGTATAAGGTGATAATATATCTAAGTAAACCCATACAATAGGTTTTTGACATGTTTAGGTCTTAGATTTTACAATATCATTTCATTTTATTTAAATCGTTAAATAATGAGGTAATCGCTGCATCATCATGGTGTCATAAATAATTTAATTTATTTAAGGCCTAAAATTATAAAAAAATATCATGATGTAGGAATTAATTTTATCTTTATAATGAATGTTTATAGTAAAAAATGTGACTTTTATAACCCTATTTAATTTTTTTTTAGTAAAACAACTCATGTTTGTGATATTTTTATTTTAACATTAAATAAAAAGTTATTTATGTCATTTTCCTAACAAAGTGGCGCCATGGGGTCCCCAAGTTGTCCCATGGATTGACTTGGTCTGCCATGACACATAAAATGAAGGTAGGATATGTATCTAGGTCATTTCATATTATTAAAACATTATTTTTACCTTAAATTACACTAATTACCTTTAATCGCGATTAATAAAACTTAAAAGTTACTATTCACCAAAAATTATTTTAATATCATTGAACCAAATTTTAATTTTTAATGAAAAACATGTTTGTCGGATTTTTGAAAATCAAATCACAGAACTGGTAAAGCTTCATTTAAACGAAAAATCAGTTTCATTAACTACCACTTAGTGGTTTCACTCTTCATCAAAAATTGAAGTTTTTCAGAAAAATACCAAAAATTCACGCTAAGCTATATTTGATATTCCAAATTCAAAAATGATGTCTATTTTACAAAATTCAAAACATATAAGTTTCATTAATTAATTTAATAATTAATTCCCGCTATCAAAACAAATAGCGTGTTTTTAAGAAACAATATCTATTAAAAGATTGATACTAGTTTAAGTCCAATTTCAAAGTGAAATTAATTCCAATGACCACCATTGGATTAAATAGTAAAAATATATTATAAATACACTTTAATCTAAAATAAAAATATAATCTATCCATATAAATAAATCAGATTAAAAGGCGGTTTTGAATTAAAATCTAACATTTTCAATAAAAATGATCTTTATCGGAAAAATAACAAAAATTTACACAAAGTAGATTTTGATGTCAGGATTCTAAATAAGGATTTTATTTTTTCAAATACAACATATAATATTGTCAAAATTATATTTAAAAATGGTTCTCCATCAAAAGGCAGTTAATCGACCTTTTAAAGAATATTAGAATATTTATGCTTAAAATTGGATTCATTTTCATTTTAAGCCTCTAACAATTATTGGATAAAAGAAAAAATATTTGACAAACATATATAATCATTTTTTAGTTAGTTCCGTTATTTCTTTCCATTACAATGGCTAGGCGTTAACTACCATTTAAAATAATATTATTTTATTATTAGAGTGCAATGTGAGTTTTCAAAGAAACTCGTTGTTGCGTATTGGGTACGCCATAGAGCATGAAATTCTCTTTAAAGTAATATTAATATTTTATTCACAAATATGGATAAATATAAAAATTTCATATTCTTTATTTACATGGGGGGTTACAAAAATTCTGTTGGATGAGGCCATCATTTCCTTTGTTTGAGTATATTAGATTTGTTAAACCCCTATATTTATACAAATAATGTGATCAATGATCAATGACTATATTAGAAACAGTTAATATTTTTAATGGTATTTTGAAATCCAAAATCATAAAACCAAAGTAGTGCATATGTTATATAACTATTTTACATAATAAGACATTTAATTAGATCAATAGGAATTTTCATTGATAAAAGGTGGGGTTGTTAAAATATTCCCCCCTTAAGAAATTTCTCACTCGAAATTGATTTTTTCCACACTAAAATAGATGCGTGTAACTCGACTTCATTACTTCCTCCGATTCCCAAGTCGCCTCTTCAAACTTGTGGTTTCACCACAACACCTTGATGAGGGGCATTGTTTAATTTCGTATAAATTTTTCCCTATGATCTAAGATCTTCACAGATTTATCTTCATAGGAGAGGTCATTCTCCAATGGTACCACCCCTAGATTTTGTACATGCAATGGATCAGGTATGTACTTCCACAAGAGTGATACATTAAATAAAGAGTGTACTAAAGATAATTTCAGTGGGAGTGCTAGTTGATAGGCCACTTTGTCAATGCGATCAAGGATCTCAAAAGGATCGATGTACCTTGGACTATGCTTTCCCTTATTCCTAAATCTCATAACTATCTTCCATGGTGATATGTTAAGGAATACCATATCCTTGACATCAAACTCTAGGTCTTGTCAACCACTAGAAACATATCTCTTTTTTCAACACTGAGTAACTTTAATGTGCTGCTGAATGGTCTTAACCTTGTCCATCATTTCTTCAGCCATTTTAGGACCTAGAAGTTTTCACTCCCCAACTTCATCCCATAATGCTGGTGTTTTGCAGCTCTTATAATAAAGGGATCTATTAGGATCAATTTGAATGAATGATTGGAAACTAATATTGTAAGAGATATCAACCACAATAAGATGTTGATCCCATACTCCTTTTAAGTCCATTGAAAAGGCTATCAACATGTATTGAAGTGTTTGGATAGTCCACTCAGATTGGCCATCAATTTGAGGATGATAATTCATACTGAAGTTAAGCTCAATATTTAGAGCATGTTAGAGACAATTCCAGATCATAGTGGTGAATCTTGGATCACTATCATATACAATTGATAGTGGTACTCCATTCATCCTTAATACTTCTCTAATATATATATATATGTGCTAGTGGATCCAATGATAAATCCTATCAAATTTTAATGAAGTGTGTAGTCTTTGTAAGATGATCCACAATAACCTAGATAGTGTTATTTCCATTGGATGTCTTTGAAATCCCACTGACAAAGTCCATGTTGCTGTTTTCCCATTTCCATGTTGGTATGGGTAATGGTTGCATCATCCCCTTATAATTATTCCTCTCAACCTTTACTTGCTACCATACTAGGTATATTGATATATACTCAATTATTTCTCTCTTCATTTTATCCCACCAATAATTCTCTCGGATATCTCAATACATCTTTGTTTTTCCTAGGAGAATGGAGAAATTTAAACTATGTGCATCATTTAAACGTTCATTCTTTAAATCTAGATTTTATGGAACACATAGGCTTGTCCCAAATCTCAAAATTCCTTCATCATTGACATTGAACATTGAGAATTTCCCTTTTCTAATAGTTTTGACTTTCTCCTGAATTCCCACATCATCCTTGTAAGCATCCCTTAGCATTTTCAAAACAGACAGTTCAAGAATCCTTTGTTAAAGGATCGATGATATTCCCTTATTTATGATTCTCATGTCCATATTCATCAAATCTAAGAAGATTTAATCCTTTTCAATTATCATCAATGATAGAATCACTGGGTCCTTTCTACTTAGAACATCCACCACCTTGTTTTTTTCCCAGGGTGGTAATGGATTGAGCAATCATAGTCTTTGATTAGATCTAAAATACTTTGTCGGATAATGTTCAACTATTTCTATGTGAATATATATTTGAGGATTTTTTAATCCGTATATATTTCACACTTCTACCTGAAGAGGTAATGTCACAAAAATTTTAAAGAGAAGTTTAATGCATCCAACTCCAGATCATGCATTGGATAGTTTTTCTCATGAAATTTCAATTGAATTGAAGCATAGGCAATGAAATTGTCATTTTGCATCAACACACAACCTATTCCCTTCTTTGAAGAAACACTGAATACCACAAAAATTTCTTCACTTGTGGGTAGAGTGAGAAAGGGCATGGTGATAAGCCTCCTTTAAAACTCCTCGAATCTCTCTTCGTATTCATCACTCTAATAATACATTACTCCCTTCCGAGTTATCTTGGTATGTGGGTTGGAAAATCATGAGAAAGTTCTCCCAAATCGGAAATAATATCCAGCTAAACCCAGGAAGCTATGGATATCTGTTATTGATGCTGGCGTTGACCATCCCTCAATTGTAGTTGTCTTGGAGGGATGAATAGATATCCCATTACTTGTGATGATATGGACCAAGAATGAGACATCCTTCGACCAGAACTCACACATGTTTTACTTTTCATATAGATTCTCCTTTCACAAGATCTATAGTACAGTGCTTATATGCTCCCCATGCTCCTCCTTGGTTTTGGATTATATTAGAATATTGTCTGTTAGTACTACCAAAAAATTTTCATGGTAATCTCTAAATACTCTATTCATCAAGTCCATGATTATTTCTAGAGTTTTAGTGATTTTGAAAGGCATTATTATGAATTCATAGTGCTCATATCTTGTACGAAAAGCAGTCTTGGGGATATCCTCCTTCATAACCCTTACTTGGTAATATACTAACCATAAATCCACTATGGAGAAGTATTGTCCTCTATGTATCTAATAGAAAAATTCATCAATTCATGGAATATGATACTGGTTCCTTTTCATGATTTTATTGATCTAACAATAATCAATGCAAAGGCGCATTGACCCATCCTTCTTCTTGGGGAAGAGGACTGGTGCACCCCATGGTGAAGCACTTGGGCATATAAAAACTTTATCTAGATTATTCTGTAGTTGTTTCTTCAGTTCCTCATGATCCACAACAACCATTCTCTATGAAGTCTTGGGTATTGGAAATGCCCCAGGTATAGGATCAATTTAGAATTCAATATCTCTTTCAGGAGGGAGACCAGAAAATTCCTCGAGAAACAATTTGTTGAATTCCCTCACAATAGGCATGTCTTCAAGGATGGTTTCTTATATAGACTCAATCATCTAAGAAAAATAGGAATTATCATAAGGAAGTAATATCCATGATTTAGATGATGGTGCTAAATGAGATTCATCCTCCTCATTGCACTTGTACATAATCAGGGGTCGATTCACCCTATGGAGAGTGATTTCCCTCTCATTGAAATCAATGTTAGATCTATATAAGTAAAGACAATACATTCCAATAATTACATCAAATTACATAGGAGGGAGTTATATAAGGTTTTCTAGGAAGTTAAATCCACAAATTATGACATGAGAGGAGTTATATTCATGGGCTTCAATGATTTCCACATTTACTGTTCTCACCAGCATCTTTACATCCATGAATTTTGGTGGTGTTGGTATTGTTCTAATAATATTTAGGTATATAAAAGAATGTATAGAACCATAATAAATAAGTATTTTCACTATTCTTTAATGAATATCTAGCATACCTACCACCACTTCATTTTTGGGCATCACTTATGCGGTATTGATGGAAAAAATCTCCCTTACTACAAAGGAGGTTGTTGGATTCCTCCGAAACCCCTTGGATTAGGGCACTAGATTGCAAAGTGCCCTTTTTATTTGATGTTGAAGCAATGAACAATGCATTGAGGTTCGAACATAGTGTTTATCTCCTCTTTTGTAGTCATGGGTTTTTCTTGATGACAGTTAATGTCTAGGTGCCCCTATCTTCCACACCTAAAGCATTTCCTCATCCCCTTTAGTAAATTTCTGGGGTATTTCTTTCTGTATCTTTGGCATGTGGGGTAGTGTATTTTCTTACCACTATTGGATTTTTCCATCGGACTGCAAGAATTGAAGTACACCTTATTCTTCTTATCCCTATGATACCCCTAAGATTTGGAGATCTCCGTTTCAACTTTGAGGAAACATTGCACAATGTTCTTCATATCTCTCAAAGTCACAGATCACTAGGGATTTCCATAGGCTAGGTTTTATCCCACCAAAGAAGCGACCAACCTTGAATTCCAGGGTAACGAAAAATCCAAAGGTATATTGTGCAAGCCTTGTGATGTTTTCCTCATATGATCTGATGGATTCATCGTCTTTTTTTCTTGAGGGAAAGGAAGTTCCTTTCCATCTTAAGTCAGAGGGTGCAAGGAAATTATTTTTTGAAAAACATATTCTTCAAATTATTCCATTCCAATGCCTCGATATCCTCCCCAGGATTCATATTTTTGAAAAATTTCCACCATTGATCAGATCCAACCTCCATACGATAAGAATCCAGAATAACCTTATCTTGTTCAGAACAGTGATGGATGGAAAAGATCTTCTCAATGTAGTTGATCCATTGTCCAATGATTGAGGGATCAAATGATCCATTAAATGTAGGAGGCCTTTGTCTAATGAAGCTCTCGATTATGACTTGTTATTTTGGGGGGGGGGGGGGTGAATGATCCTCTAGACAAATGTTTCTATAAAAAACATGAGTTAATTGAGAGAGTATCATGAAAAAGATCCAGACTCCCACTCCCATCCGATTGGGAATCTCATTATAATAGTCATCACATTGATCTTGTCATCAGTTGTTAGCTCGATTCATCCTATTACAATACATTATCTTGAATAAAAGGAAAGTCAGGTGTAACACATAAATGGTAATCTATATAAGAAAATGGGTGATTTATAAATTACTTTTATTTCCTTAACTTATGAATTTATAGGCTTCAATCTATGTTATCCATGATCTATATCCCAATATATTTTTTTCGGGGAATTTTTTTATTCCCTTAATAATGGTTCAAACTATGATTTTGAATTTACCAAATCATATTCCCTAGGAGTGTCATAACCAAGAGTGTAGCAAGGCCCGTTTTCGTGCACTAGTTCCCATTCGAGTCTATCTCAAAGCAATGTTTTTGAGTTTTACCCCTAGACAGATCGATGCCAGAGCCACCTCTACCTACTTGTATCTAGCTAAGGATTCATTTTTTATAAAATAATTACTTAATACTCACCAAAATTTAGGGATGTTTTTATTATACTTAGTATTATCCATAAGGCATTCACTAGGGGTTTCTAATCCTAATCCCAAAAATAACTAAAGCTATCCTCTTATACCAACTATAACAATTATACTCTTTATTACACACACTTAAAAATGATTTATTACATAAAATTACACTTAATACAACTCTAAGGATCGATAGGTTTAGTGTCTTGGGAAATTTGGAACATTACATAACAACTTAGAATATAAAACCCATCATCTTTATTGAAAACTTCTTTTACATGACAACATTCCTTCGTACTTATCATTTCATGGGATAACCTGGAGACGTACATAAGAAAAAGGTGAGATATAAAGACCAGTAAGGTATTGAAAAAGGAATAACATGAAGAATAAAATACATTTTAGGAAATAATAAAATCAATGGATTATAAGAAAAACATGAACATAAAGGCATGATATAACACGATTATCAAAACATGGAAATTTGTAAACAACATTTTTCATGATATTGGCAAGACCCAAGGATCCTTGCACATATATAATGAGTAAACACTCATTTCAATTGAATTATAATGACTAAACCCTCATTGAACTTGATGTATAATGATACTAGTCTTTACCCAATTCATTGGAGCGCTATTAGGGTGCACCCATCTTAATAATTTCATTTCATGATTATGTCTTCCACATGGATAATATAACATGGATTCATGAAACATCATAATTTATTCCATGATATGGAAATGTGGAATTCATATATGAAACTATAAAATCAATAAGTAAATGTGAATAAAGGTGAATACCCTTGATAGAAAAATGAGTAAGTTATACACTACACAGTGACTTTGTCTTGGAAAATAGCAGTGCAATTTCGGCAGCATAACTGCGTGACATAAGAATTCATAAAAATGGTTTATGATAGAGAAAGTGGGGTCTCATAATATTTATATTAAATGGAAAATAATGGGGTCATATAGATACATGTCCTAGTATATGTAATTGAATTTAGATTCATAATACCAATGAATTTCTTGAATGTAATTGAGGAGAGAGAAATTTCATATAGAATTTTGTCTTGGTAACAGATGTACATGGGAGGTATTAATAAGAGAGAAATGGGTATACCATAATTTAAACATATGGAGGGAAGTCTAGGGGAGGTGATAAATCATACCAAAAATTTTTAAATTGAAAATAAAATGGTATAATAACATAAAGAAATTCAGAAAAAATGAGAAAGGAAGAAATCTCTTACTTGAGAGTGTGATCCCAAAGGATTTGGAGAGTGCTGAAAGAGATATATTGGGAGATTGGGGAGCCTTGGAAGGATTATAGAGATAGGATGGAAGTGGTTGGTCGATATAAAAAGGCATTGAGTGAAATTAAAGTGGGATCCTGGGTGGGTTTATATAGGGCAAGAGAGGGAATGCATTATTATTTAGGTTTTGGACAACACAAATTAAACTAATCAAAATCACAAACAAACCCATGATTTTTTCCCACAATTTTCTCCAAATTGGAGAGGAAAACATTATTTAATAAATAAAATGGCCTAAATTCTAAAATTTTTTGGCTTTCTTTTGTGGAGGTGAGTCTCACTCTAAAGGAAATCATTTTAAAAGATAAAGTGTTTTATAAGTCTTGGAGGGTCCAATAAAGAACCGTAAAATTAACCAAACAAATCTAAAATCAAATTATTTTAAAGGTCAAGTATATTTTGGTAAAAATAAAATTTATATTATTTTATTATATCACTATTGGGTCATTATGATGTCCTAAAACACATTATATATTAAAACAGTATTGAATTATTACCCAAAACATCAACTGTATCAGACACTTATGGAAAATTAATTGTTTGATAATTTTGATGTGATGATTCCAAAAATAAAATTCATTTTATATAAATAATTTTATAATGTGTGAATTTTTGATTTTAAAATAAAAACCGATATTTATCTAAAATTAATGGGTTTTTCAGTGATATCTTTCAAACAATAATTAAAATCCCAATTTTATTCATAAAAATTATTGGATAATTTATATTTAATAAAAATTAATTTATTAATAATATTTTATTAAAATATTATTTAATTCAAAAAACTATTAATTTATCAAAAGAGATTTTTTAATTGAATATGAACTAAAAATACTATTTTTTACTTTTAAAAACTATTTACAAAGTAACAATAATAAAATGAATATATATTCATTATTTTATACAAAAATAATGCAAATAATCATAGTACTAGGGTCTTGTTACATAACCCGTTATAAATCCCACATATGACCTAAAGGTAAGGTGTGCGATGGTGAAAAACTCTTGGGGTGGCTCAGATAACATCACTCAGGTAGTAATCTCTATTAACTTCCACATCTCTCGCAGCCAGTTCCGTTCGAGATTAACATGTTGAAGCTCAGTTTGAGATTGGTTAAGAGTGAAGCCCAGTGATGAAACTCCTTTTTGAGCTCCGATAAATGGGCTTTGTATAGATAAATTCTACTAGATGTGGTCATAACATCCTTTGTCTAAGTAAATTGGATTTGTTAAAGCCCTATATTTGTACTAATCATGTGATCACTATTCAACGACTATATTAGAAATGGTAAAAATTATTAATGGTATTTTGATATCCAGAATCCCAAAACCAAATAAGTTCATATGTTATATAACTATTTTATATAATAATACATTTAATTAGATAATGATAAATTATCATTGATAAAAGTTTTGGTTGTTACTATATGCATAAGGGTTAACAATAGGAACTAGCCATATGAATTTTCAAAGGGCCCAAACTGCAGTTCAATTCCCATTTTAAATTTTTTTATCAATTTAGGACATTAATCCACCATACCACACTCTCACCCAAGGTGAAACAAAAATCAAGGCATTACATAATTAGGCCATTTAGGTTGTGCACTCCCACAGGGTGGGAAAGTGGAAAGGAAAGCCACCCCAGTTAGGTTTCTCTATAAGAGAAGTTCAAAAAAGACATGAAGAGACTAACTAGAAAATTTAACATGGGATAACAAGGCATCACCAGATGGTTTCGGCAAGCCACACAATGGTGAGACATAAAATAAGTGATGAAATAAAAGGGAAGAAGGTAGATTCCATACACTGGTAATCCTTATTTATAAGGCATTATATTTAGTTTTTAAAACAAGAAAAAGTTATAAACATTGATTTCAAACAAAATTACCTTGGAAAATAAATTCTTATTATATAAATGGGAAATTACTAACATTCCACAAAACTAGCGTCAACAAGAAAGTATATGAAAAATATCAGACCATAACTAAGAAAAATATATATAACTATAACAACCTTTTGGTTTAAAAGACAAAACTCATTCACTGGAGGGGTTTTATTATAAAAATCACTTTTTCTTTATTAAACAATTTATTTAATTATATTTAAAATTTATTCTAGAAATCATTCATCACTAATCAGAAGCATGAAAAGTGAGGAATCAAGTAACTAAGGAAAAATAAAATATGAAAAAGGATTAAAAGGAATGGGATCCTATCTCAAGATGTTAGGCCAAGAATGATAAATAATTATAAAATATCATTGTGTGTTTTTGTAGATAGTTCACCTCTATTAGAGGGATTTTATTATAAAACCACGACATGTTTATCACAAAAAATTTATCATAACCAAACATATTATTCCAAAAATATAATTAATCATAAAAAATCAAAACTAAGAATATATCTAAAATATATTTAAAGAATTCTTCAATTAAATGGGAAATGAAAAGAATCCTACCTTATGAATTAGACCAAGATGACACTTGATAGTTGTTAGATTTGGTGGCAACCACTAAAAACTGACCCAACTTCACACACACATACATTCAGATAGACCGACAAAAACACACAGACACACACAGACACACACAGACACACACAAACACACACACTCATATATATCATTTAATAAAAAATACATATTCCCATCTCCATGTGGGAATATATACAAGGCAGAAACACACACACACACACCTGTGTATGTGTGTCCATTCTAGAAAAGATGTTCAAATGCTCTATAAAAACTATAAAAAACTCAGAATATTGCTTCAAGGGCCAATGCACCCAGATAAAATGAAAATGACTCAAAAATACATTGAAGACCCTAAATTTGAGGGTGAAAAACAACAAAATGGATTTAAAACCCTGCCTTGGATAGTGTTGGAAACCAGAAATGCCCACAATAAGGTCCACACACTTTAAGATAAATATCATTTACCTTAGAACTATGAAAAACCCAATTAAAAATTATGAAATGTTGAAGAATTAGGGAAAACTAAAAAAATGATGATGGATGATGATGATGATCTCAACAACTTATCCATTGGTGATGGTTTCTAGAATACAAACGATTCCAACCTGAGAGACTCACTTCACTCCATAGAAACAAAAGATGCATAAAAAATTGGCCAAACCAAAACCATAGAGTTTGAACGATTCAAGAAATGGGATAAACAGACTAAAATCTGCCTTAATAAGAGATAAAATAAGAGGATAAGTCCTTACCTCTAGGATAAGAGGAAACTAATGGAAAATTGGGTGGAAATTTAGGAAGAGAGGAGGCTGATGGGGAGGCATCATGAGCAGCCTAGGGAGGGTGGGGGTGCAGCTTCGCATGATACCTAGGGAGAATGGGGCTGGGTGCGTTGTGTGGGAGGAGAGGGTATGGTGGAATATATTTCCTTAAAAACTAAAATAATAATAATAATAATAATAATATTATTATTATTATCAATTTATTTCTTTTAATTTTATTTATATTTTAATTTATCTCATTTAATTTATTTTTGAAGACACATCTTATAGTTATGACTATCAGAATTTAAGATTAAAAGATCAATTTTTAAAACAACACATACAGTAAATGAAAAAGTTATGTTTTCTTTGGTTTTTTTCTTGTTCAAAACAAAGGGAAAAAAATCTCCCCACAGTAGAACTTATCATAACTGAAAAGCCTTCGAGAACAACAGACACATAACCTGGCCGACAAGGGTTGTGATGTCTCATTCAAATGGTTGCGTTGCATTTCCAATGCCCAATGCACCTTCAAGAATCATTTAAGAATACGAAACACAATCCATTTAAACCCGAGATAATGATCTATTTACAACCAAAACACTGAAATGAAGCTTACCATAACCTCTTCAACTAGAGGCATAATCACATTATCATCTCATAAAGCATCTAGTCAATGGTTCTCCCCACCATTGGTCTTAGAATTATAAGGGGCCAACTCCAAGGAAAAACATATCCTCCATCAGAGTTTCCTACAAAGAGTTCCCATAAGCATTTTAATGAAACTCATGGTGTGGCACCTAGATGATCCAGTGGTTATTTCAACACTAACTTTTATCATCGAACTAGAGGATACATGTCCAACCACCTTCAGCTTACCATTCTCGAAAATGATTAGGTTGGGTTGTCGGCACATTTCCAATGGAACTGTGATGCCTTATCCCAAGGAACCTTTCATTTAAAAAGATAACATTCACTGAAGCCCTTACCCAAAGTCTAGTTACACTCATTGGTCAAACCATCACCTAACCATTTTAAAATATCATTCCTCAACACAAACAAGAGTATAACCCTAATATATCCCACTAGAATTGTCACAAACATTTTAAAAATCAACTCTAGGCCTCGAAACAAGTTCGTGATAAACTTTGACTTATATGAATGTATTTCAAGGAACTAACCAAAGTAGTCTACATTCTATGCTTATAAGTGAGACATTGGTATAAAGCCAAGATGCCCACATTAGAATGCTTAATATCCTAGACCAGAATCTTCCTGATAGTTAGGTCAAGTAAAACATATGGGGTCCATGAGTCCATCTAAGGTGATCCTATTTCGGAACCCAAGGGTACTCAAGGATAACCAAGCCTCGATAAGAACCACATGTTAGCGTGAAACACCGATAAAGAACACCCATGAAAGTCCAAAATATTTTAATGTTTTTTCATGGCATAAAACCCATAATCTATTAGTGTACCTTGATGATACCATTAGAGGAGAAATGGTCATCTTTAAGATGATATTACACTAAGAGGCCACCAATGATTATAAAAAAAACCAGTCTAACCACTACTAGTTATCTTAACTTGAAAGGAAAATAGATTCACCTACCAAAATATGGTCATTAAATAATCACAAGTCCTCAACACCCGATGCATTATGTGAACGTTCACGTTTAACCACTGAAGTATATCCAAGACCAACAATGTTTCTAAAATGATGTATACTCCCCCAACCATTTCAATGTCGTTATGAAGATCATGCACCAAATTGATTCCATACCAGCAGGCCTCAAGGGAATTTAAGAAAATCTAACCATTTCCAAGTGGTCTAATTTGGTTGTGTTCCTTGTATATGAAATGATACACACTTGTTAGAATTGACATGACGTTCCCCACCATAGGAGTGTCTGAGTCATTGATAGAAAAGACAAGATAGCCACTCACAGACACGCCAGACTAGATTCAACTTAAACATACACATAATTATCATATGAGCCACACTCAAACATGTCATGAATTAAACATAAAAGTCAAAACCAAAAGAACCAATGTGTAAAAACACTTGAGTCTATTATACATAATCTCAAATGTTAGGAAGAATTTTTATTCTTTAACTCTTAGGTCACTCTACTGTAGAGATGACCCAAGTATATACTCAATAACCCAGGGCTTAATGATTACACTGAACTCATTTATTTTGTTATAACATTAATCACTCGATGACACCACTAACATGAACACATACCACCATGAATGGCACCATACAACCGAAGGTCAAGAGATTTATTAAGGAGTTAACTTCTAAGGGTGTTGCCTACTACAATCCTTCACCTTATGATTGATAAATGTTGACCCCAACACTAGGTCATGAAAACAAAAATCACTTGGTTAAGTGCCTACCATGTAATCCATTGCTAAAAATGATAAGTCCTATGGAGGACACATATGGTTCCATTTCAAGGAAACTCAAAGAAACGGTTAATCTAACCATACACAAGGGTTTTATTAAAGAACACCACATAAGGGTTTCATTTCCTAGTATTTACATTATATTAAATTTAAAACATTAACCATAGAAAAATATATAATTCAAAACATGAAGTACCATTTTGAAAAAAAACACTTGGAACTTGAATTTGACCATAAAATCAAATTAAAATAGGAAAGTTTCATTAAAATACATTTTTTAAGCTTTAAAAGTTTTACTAACATCCAGTCATAAATATTTGATTTATCATAGAAATTTCTTTTAATAGATAAAGAGACCAAAAATGGGCCCCCTTACACCAACTTGTGTTCTCTAGAATGGAACCAATAGTAGTATCTCAATTAAAAATGTTTGTAAACACCCCAATAGGTCATCTCATAAGAACCATTATCTAAATGACCAACTTTGGTCTATTTTAGCATTTAGATAGTTAACTAGTTCATTCTATATTAAACAACCTACACTTAGAGAACGATTTTAAAATAGAACAAATGGTCATATATATATATATATATATAATGGTCATATGGGATTCCATCCCCCAAATTATGAATCTCCCATACAATCCATAAATTTAATATTGGATCTCATTAATCACAAATGACAACTTAGCACATTCCATCAATTACATATTAAAAAAACTAGCATGTTTTAAAAAAAGATATCACAAAGAAACATGCTATGAATATAGAAACATGGAATGTTAATATACATTCATGATAAAAAATTACATAAATAGTAATAAATCTAATCATGTTGATAAAAAAATCATGGCATAAAAGTCAATGCACATCATCAAATCCGCAGTCAGCCTAAAATGAAACTACAAGACATGGCATATGCGTGGAATTTGAATTTCATATGTGCCTAATATGATGCTTGTAATGCTTCATCCATTCTATTCCAGAACAAGGGTAAAATTCCCTATAATTTTATAAATCCATAAGCAAGAAAAAGTAAATAATTCACTTAAGGTGAAATCACAATCAATTATAATAGAGAAAAGCATAAAAAAATTCCCAACCCTAGAAACCTGGTTATTTCCCCATAAATGGGGTGATCAGTCCCATGAAAGACTATTGAAAAAGTGATGAAACATTACTAGTCTCATTTATAACATCCCAAAATAATAATACAAGGAAATGTTGAGCTCTGATACCACTTTGTAATGTCCCAGACTGACTTACCAATAAGACAATAACCAAACCGATGGATCACATGACCTCAACCATATCTCCCCAAACAATAGAGGCTTCCAAATAGTAGTGAGGGATGGGGGTATGTCAGTGTGGAGAAAATACCCTCATGGATTAGATTAGAAATGTAGTACAACATAATAATTAATAGTCAACTACAAAAGTAATAATAAAAAATGGGAAAATACCGAAGGATAAATATTATAATAATTAAATTAAGGTGGCCAATGCCAGATTATAAAAAACATGAATGCATGTCATAGTAATGATACATAACTAAAAATAGTAAACATACAAAATGATTCACAATTGAGAATAATACAAGACCCATGTAAAGAAAATAACTAAAGAGACCAAAGTCAATCTCCTCGAACATCCTGATCACGAGTATAGTGTTGTGATACCTAGATCCCATGTATGTAGCACATCATAAGAAATCAATACATGGACCTAAAAACATCTTAGACTGCTCAGTTACCCTAATAAAATGGTGTCCCGAGAAGGGTGAGAGGCATAAATAACAGTATTCTCACACCACCAGTGTCTATCCCAATACAAACACTAAAAAACAAATTGATAGGCATTCCATATATAATAAACATAAAGTGACAACGAATAAAATTATATAAATTTGGTTCGGGTTAGTAAATGGAAACCCATCCTATAACAACTTATTCATCCTAATCCATAAGTCTAAAAGTTATACTTGGGGAAGGAAGAATATATATATATATGGTCTCATAGAAACATGGAAAACCAATGATGGAATGAATCCAAGAATTGTGCTTTCTCTTCAGGTCTAAATACCATGTCATCACTTAAATGAACTAATAAAATATGGGAAAAAACTCAAGGTCAAGCATAATTCATAGTAATAATGTTGTTTTCATCTCATATGATTCAAAAATAAAAAAGAAAAAGTCATAGAGAAAATCCCAAATATCTTGGTGTGGAGTGCCATGCCCATCCAAGGAGAGATAAAAATAATCCAAAGTATCACAATAGGAACATATGATAATCCAATACCACCACGTTTGTCCATGGTGATTCATATTGATCCCCTTGTATCACTATGAGGCATGGTAACTTTGAGTCCATCCTTGATATTCCACTAGAGGACTGAGTATCGGCTAAGGTATGTAGTTTCTATCTTACTAATGGGTCTATCTATGGTTTCTCCCCTAGGGAACCAGTATCAATTAAGAGTATAAATAACCACCTAGGAAGCCCTCACCTAGAAATCCAAAGCATCACCCCTGATGCATCGTGGTCGAACCACCCGAGCAAGAGAGTCCATCCATGAGTCCTTAATACGGAACCCATGTTCTCACCCAACCCGCATCATGTGAACCCACTCTCCAAGCCACATTTCAAGGAAAATGTAAATACATATATCATATGGAAAGCATATATATAATTTATTATATCAAAAAATAACCATGATCCATAGGCTATTCAAGCTATTAAGGAAAACAATCCAAGCCATCAATATGGCATAAGGCAATTAGCACAAAAGTAACTCAAGGATCTATACCAGATCACTAGGAAATATGCAATGAACATAGTCATGGTTTAAGTAAGATACTTAGATATAAGGAATAATTTCTAACAATTAAATTATTCTAGAACCACATGGAATTATAATTCCTTTAATCACATGTCATCAATGGAATCTCAAGGTCTCAAGATATCAACCTTGACCTGGATTTTATACAAATAAGAAAAACTAGTCTGGCACAAACAATATACATACATAAGAATATGAAAAAAGCTAAACAATAGGAACTAGGAATATTCATTATCAAGGGCCCAAACTATGGTTCAATTAATGTTTTAAATCATGTTATCAATTTAGGACACCAAACCATGGTACTACACACTCACCCAAGGTGAAACACAACTCAATCTATTACAGATTTAGGCCATTTAAGTTTGGAACACACAAAGCAGAGGAAGAGAGGCAAGATGGACCCCATCAGTTAGGTTTCTCCACAAGATAAGGTCATAATAGACATGACTAGTCAAATCAATCAATTTAATAAGTGTTAAAAAGGCATCACCAAAAGGTTTTAATGAGTGTTACAATGACCCAACATAAAAGAAGTGACAAAATAAATGGGAAGATGGTTGACACCCAAAAAGGGTAATCCACATTTATAAGGCATGCATTTTAGTTTATAAAATAATAAAAATTCCTAAACATTCCATTTAAACAAAACAAGAATGAAAAACCCATTTATATTATTTAAAGAGGGAAATTACCATCTTTCTAAAAAAACAAAATAAAAAAGAAATAACATAGAAAAAATAGATGAGAAGTAAGTAGGATATAAATACATATAACTAATTTTTGGTTTATAAGACTACACACCTCCATTAGAGGGGTTTTATTATTAAAATTCAACTTTTCATTACCAAATATTTAATGTAATTATATTTAACATTTATTCTAAAACTCATTCAGAACTAATCAAAAGTAAAGAAAGTGTAGAATTAATTAAATAGGGTATACTCGAATTGAAAAAAGGATCTAAAGAAATGGGATAGTACCTCAAGAGGTTGTCCAAGGAAGATCAATAAAAATAAACTATCACTATGAGTTTTCATAGATAGTTTACCTCTGTTGGAGGGGGTTTAATATAAAACCATGACATGTTTATCCCAGAAACATTATTGTAACCAAATATCTTATTCAATAAATACAAATCTATATAAAAAATTATAATTAATCTGGAAAACTAAAAAAAAGATAAAGCATTATTGAAATTAATGGGAAATGATATGGATCCTACCACAAGCATTAAACCAAGCAGACACTAAAAACTTGTCAGATTTGGCAACGACCTATGGAAACTACCCCAACTCACACGCAAATATATTCATATATATATATATATGTATCCCTTAATATAAAATTTGTATTCCCCTCACCATTATTTAGTATGTATGAGGAAGATAAATATATTTATATACGTACCTATGTATGTGTGTGCACGCCAAAAGAGATATTCAGACACTCTTAAAAAAATTATTAGTAAGTCAAAATGTTGCAGTAAAGACCAACACATAAAGATAAAATTCTATGGACTCAAAAACACATTGAAGTCCATAAATTAGAAGGTGTGAAATAGTGAAGTAGAATTAAAATCCTACGTCAGATAGCAGTAGAAACCTGAAACACTTGTAGTAAGGTCTATGCACTTAAAAAATACCAGTAAACTTAGAACTATGAAAAACCCAATTCAAACCAAATATATGGTGAAGAATGAGGAAATAAATACCAAAAATGATGACAATAGATTGAGATGAGTAGAACTACCTCACCTTCAGTAGTAGTTCCGGAATACGAATGATGCCAACCAAAGAGACTCGCTGCGTGCCATAGAAACAAAAGAGGCATAAACAATTGGACACTCCAAAACCAATGGTTCATCCAGTTTAAACAGGGCAATGCAGAGAAAAAAACCATCCATAATAAGGGAATAAATGAGAGGAGAATCGCATACCTTGAGTATCTGATGAAGAACTAGTGAAAACTCAGGTGGAAATCGAATAAGAGAGGAGGATGGAGGGGGTATCATGCATATCCATGGAGAGTGAGGGGGTGTTGTAGTGCATGATACCCAGGGGGAGGGGCTAGGTGAATCACATAGGAGGAGAGGGTAAAGGGGTATATGTTTTCATAAAACCTATAATAATAATAATAATAGAAATAAAAATAAGAATAAGAATAATCATCATTATATTTTATTATTATTAGTATTATTTTATTTCTTATTTTATTTGTATTTTAAATTAAATCATTTATTTTCTTTAGTAAAACACATAACATAGCATTGATTCTTGGAATTTAGGATCTGAATCGCACTTTGTAAAATATACCATCCAGTAAAAAAAATTTAAATTTTCTGTGGGGTTTCATCTAATTCAAAACATGGGATGTTACATCTAAGAAATAAATGAATTAATCAACTCTGTGAATTTTTTTTGTACAAAAATATTATTCCCTTACATTTCTTATTAATAAATCAATGACTTTTTAGCTCATAAAAAATTTACAGTTTTGTGATGGTAAATTTTTTAATGACCATGTTCTATATCAGTCTCTATCAGAAATTAATAGATATATTTCTTTTCCATATCCAGGTTTTTACTATAACTAATATTATCTTATACGTGAACCTAGTTTTATGGTGACCTTCACGTTTTCCTTTCCCTATTTTTTATATTATGTTTTATTAACCCTTTTTACGATGTGTGATTTTCATAAGGGTATTTTGAAATATAAACTCCACAATTACCATTGATATGTTTAAATTGTGTGGAAATAATTTATTTAAGGAGGGGATAATTTAACACCAAAATATTTGAAAGGAATATTATATTCGATAGCATATGTTACATAGAACACCAAGCTTTAACAAACTCTAAAATATTATTATTTCCACATCATTGTTATAAAATAGGCTATAAATTTGTTGGAGTGAATACAATTAAATATATTATTAAATACATATGATGTTCATATACTAAATCAATTTAATTATTCTTAGGAAATAACCACAGAATTTTTAGTAAATTTCATTTTATTCTTTAAATAAACATTTTCTTCAAAAATGTATTTTAATTGATTTATATAAAAAAATAAATGTAATTAATTTTTGACACATTTAGAAAATTAATTTTACAAAATAAACATAATTTTTTGTCTTATAATGTCAAAATTATCTGAGGTTAATTTCTTGGGATGTTTCTAAAAAAGTTGATTTTTGGGTTAAAAAGTGAAAATAATTTTTTAATGAGGAACCATAACTCTTATGAAATAATTATTATATGACCATGAATTAAAATTTTTTAAACCATATTATTTATGAAAATTTATTTATTAAATTATACAATTCACAAGGTGTTACATTTAGAAAGATATACTTATCAATTTTGATAAAAATGATTTTAACTATAAAAAATGTTTTTATAAGTTACTCGTATAACTTGTTTAGAAATGATTTTTACCATTTTTATAATTTTAATAAAGTAAAATGGATAACATATTTAGAGTTAGTAAGTAAAAATTATTTTATAAGGTCATTTTCATTCTTATACATAAAAGTTTCACCATATTAAAAAACAATTTACCATAGTATATGTAAAACTATTTTGTGGGTTAAAGTTAAAAGTCAAAAGATTAAAATACCAAAAAATGTAACATTAAATTGGTGTTTGATGTTTATATAAACCCTAAATGGCATTTAAATACTCTATTTTCATCCAAATTCATTTAATCTATTCCACCCAAATTTTATTGTCTTTAAATATAAAATAATCATTATTTAATCACTTAAAACCACCCCTTCTCAATTATAAATTCCAGCCTCAACACCCCATTTCTCCTAAAAATATTTTACGATCTTAAAATCCCAACCAAACCTTCTACTCATCACACTACCCACATATATGTGCTTTTGGAATCACCAAAATACCAATTCCATGATTCTTAAGGGGTTTTTCAAGGTGGTGATATTCAAGAGGTAACTTTCTCAAACCACCTATCTTAATTTCCTTGCTTCTTTTACCTTATCCTCAACTAATTCATCCATATAAGCATAATAAATCTAGTATCATACATATATGTTAATTTTATAGTTATAATGTAATATCTTATGTACATACATATTTTTATCTCCTCTTATTCAAATAAATGAAACCATTGTCGAAATTATGGCATTCAACCATCTCTATGGATAATGATTTTTCATTTTAAATTACCGCCTTCACAGATGGTAATTAAAGTATTATTATGGTTAAATAATATTTTAATAGGTATATTATAAACTATTAAATATTCTTGATGTAACATATATTCAAAATATTAAATAAAAAGAAACTATTTTTTGATGGTAAAAAACCCTCCAAAATAGAGTAAATATTTATCATTAACTTTTATCAAATGAATCATCCTGATGTAAGAAATAATAATTATATATGGCCCCATTTAAAAATATGGAAGTTCATGGATAAAATTTATTTCAGTTATAGATTTATATTTCTTGTTTCAATGAAAATACATAATTATACACAAATGAACCGAGCATGAAACCATGAAAAAACACATCCAAAACAAGGAAAATAATGAAATATTATTAATGAACAGGTTGTAAAATGATTTAAAAGTATCATATAATGTACTTTAATTATTAATATTGTTCTATAATGAATTAATAACACTCTTTGAACCATTATAAATGAGTTTAATGTATTAAAAACTAAAGGAAAGAATGAGGTAATGGTTTCTCATATCAATTTTACTTCTGTGAGATATATGCCTTATTAACCACTTATTTACTTTATGTGGTTTATATACTGAGCTTTGATATACCATATAATGAATCTAATTACCATCATGGTATTAATTTGTTTTAGATGACTATTATTATTTTATGGGGATTACAATTTGACTGATTACATGTTCTAAAGGATTTCTGTACTCAATTTCCATTCATTGGGTTAAACTTCTACTTTATTGATTCTTTTTCATGATTAGATTATTTGTGAAATGAATTATAATTACCTTTGGTCATATTTAAACCTATTTTATGATTATTTATAGTGGATAAACATAATTGTTTTTGATTAACTCTCACTACAATAAATTATATTTTTAAGTGACATTCTTAAAAAAAATTATTTTTTAAAAGTTTCCTTTAAAAATATATTTTTATTCAATGTCCATTATTTCTATATTTTTTTTATGAAATTTTTTTTAATTTTTATGTATTATTTTTGAAGTTATTTTTACTCACGTTTTAATTTTTTATAAATATTTTGATTGGAATATTTTTTTTGTTTCAGAAAAGGTTATTTGATACTTAAAAAAACACATAATGAATATTTCTTAACTTATACGACATGAGAGTATTTTTCAACCATTATATATTAATAATGTTTTTAAGTTTAGTTTAAAATTTTACATGGTTATATTCAATTAATTTTTCATTTTATAATTTCATGTCATTTTAAACATAATTGAATCTCATAGTGAAAATTAGTATTTTCCTAAATAATTTTTCAAAAATATCATTGAAAGTGTTTTCATATATGTCCAAATCCATTTTTGATTATTTATTCATTGGTATTTATCTCTTATGATACCAATATCCATATTTCATTAAATGGTTTATAATACGATTGACTAGTTCTGTACAATTTTGGTACCATTCACCATATTACTTTGGATGGGTTTTGATTATTTTTACCAATTGAGGAAAGTTATTTACATATTTTATTCAAGTATAAATAGTAATGTATATGATGATTATGTTTCACCCATTTTATATGAGAAATTCATTGGACTTAGTAAGTGATGGGTAGGGCCAACTATATCCCCTCGATGAATCGGTAGGTCTGATGATACATAGTAGTTTGGGTATTTCCTTATGTATTATCTATTTATGTATGGTGACTTGGATAAAGCCTTGATGGTATGTTTAGATGTATAAAATTATGAATCCCCTCAATGTGATATTATTTACTGATTTACATGTGATTATTATATTATTAGAACATGAATGTTTTCATTTTCTTTATCATGTGATTATTTATATGGAATTATTTGATCATCTTTTATTCTAGTAATATTATGCTTATGTATTTGATTAAATGAAATATGTTTACCTTTCCATAATTATTTATGCTTATTTATAATATTTTTAACTATTATTAACCCTTATTGGGCATATGATATCACCCCTTTCTTATGTTTTACTTTTCCCTAGGATTCGAAGAAGTTTATTATGATTTATATGTCGGGTTAATCTAGGAGAATAATGGTGTCCTAAAGGGATTATCTATGTTGTATCTTCTATTTTCCATTGTAATGTAAGGTTTATGTATGAATATAGTTCTAAAAAACTTCTTATATATTTGGTCATTCGAGATGCTATTCCTAGTATATTGTGCCAATGTAATAAAGTAACTAATGAATCTAGGATACTAGGGTTAGGGCCTTTACATTATCTAGATTTCAATGTCTTGATTTCCTACAAATCGAGACATATGACTCAAACATCGGGTGGGATTTTAATGGAATGTGTGGAATTCCTTCCCAATCAGTGGCACATGCATAGGATATTGAGATATTTATTAGAATATGTCACTATAGTGATTGGATCTAAGAATGGGTGAACACTATGTTTTGAAATATATCCTCCTATGGTGATATAGATTGATCACCGACATTTTCGATGTTGGTAAAAGTGGATATTTTCTATCTGGATTAAAGATACAAGAATTTAATTGATTATACAAGGCTTTAGTTGTATGAAATCCATCTCAATTCCATATTCACAGGATACATAGTGGATCAGTATCATTGATCCAATGATCAATGGTGGATTTATTTTACTCACTTTATTCTAGTTTAGTCTTAGTTAGGATAAGAAAATTTCATGAGCATGAACATATGTTAGTAGATTATAGGTTCATCGTTGAGGGTGAACTATTGAGACTTATTTATCAACCATTGTATGTTTACCTTTTTGTGTGTGAAGACCTTATGTCTTCTTTAAAGTTGATAATATATGAGAATGGATGAAAATTTGGGCTAGGTTTTCATGATCAACCAGATCCAATCATGTGGATTCCTATGATCCGACTGTAGTCACTTTAGAATTTCATAGATACTGGGAATCTAGTTTTCTCAGAGTTAGCATTAGTGCCATGTAATATTATTTCAGATTATTTTAGGCACTAATATATATGTTATTTTCCTAGTTAGTGATTAATGTTGTATGTTTGGCATAACCATTTAGGCCTTTATTTTATTCTATTTATTATTATAGAATTTTTTATATTTATTACATATATACTTTATTTTTTTATGGATTATGTATGGTAATTTACAATGGTTACTTACTCAAATATGATGTAATGGCCTCCCCGTAGACCCACCTATGGACCTCTCTACTGACAACCTTTGGTATATGTGGAGGTGATCTTGAGGCATAGTCACCAACTAGTACAGTTATTGTTTATAGAGAGAACCAGGTTAGGACATGAAAAATTCATATCAAAGATGTTCCATTCATGTTGTTTCACTATTTTGGGTATAGTAGAAAAGATTATTAGGAATGTGACTTAACCTGTGATAGATGACATAATAGTGCATCCAGGAAAACTGATCTATTAAAAAGGATTGGTTTCCAGGTTTAAGATTTTTTTTCTTGATATATGATGTTATAGTTTTATATTATTTTAAGTTTTAGAGATGAATATAATATATGCATTTTATAATTTATTAATGATTTGTGGATCTATATCCATTGTTAAGAGGCTAATGATTGAATTTTACTCATGGTCTGCAATGGAAATAGGTTTTTCTTACTTGATATTTGGAATGAAAGCTCCACATGTTATATATCGTACAGTATCTAATTTTACTATAGAAAATAACGCCCAATAGTTTAATGATTCAATAATAAACTAAATGGAATTTTACCATATAATTTTTTTGTGTAATTATTATATATTAATTTTTATTTTATATATATTTTATTTTTATGGAAGGTCATGTAGATCTATATTGGTATGATTAATAGTGAGAAAAATGGGTTAGTTCTTAGGCACATGAGGTGAAATCACTAAAGTGCTCGATATGGCACATGATGCAGAGGAGATGTGCCCCTTGTAGGATATTGTTTTATATTCTGGTTTATTTAATGTGATGATACAACCATTACTATATTTTACTAAATATCTTGGAATGCCATTCTACTTAACAGAACCCTATGTGTGGTATGACAAATATATATTGAGATAATGTTGTGTGAGTAGTATTGACCCTTGTAGGTCCGAGTTAGAAGTTGATGCCTTTTCAGTTGACCCTTTTTATTGTGTTTTCCTTTTATGTGTGGTTAACTAAAGGTTTTTAACAATATATATGGAGTTTTCTCATCTAGTTGTCTTTTATATTTTACTTAACCAACATTCTTTATGGTTATATAGTCATATCCTCTTGTGCGACGCTGATAGGTACCTGAGTATTTACAATAAACAAGGAACTTGATGTGCTATTACAATATTTGGATTCCCAGTCAGTGTCATTTTTTTATATTTCCAATATTTTTATCCCAAACCTTTAAAAATTAGTCCTTATAAGGACTATTAGAAAGGATAAGTGTCTAGTAGGATGATTCTTGGAAGGTAATTCCTTTATATTTATTTCTTTAAATTAATACTTATTAATGCGGTCCATTAAAATGGATTCAAATTTTTGTGGGATATGGGTGTAGTGAAAAAGTGGCATTTGGGAGGAATTTTTTTTTCTTCTTTCCATAATTGATGACCAATCCAGGATCAATATGACGATGAATTCCAGTATCCATAGATTAAAATCAGAGATTTAGACAAATAGAAGAAAAACACTGGATCCAAGAAAGAGGATCTCACACATCATGTTTATAACTAATTTATTAATTTCTGAATAAAATAAAAACTTCTGTCTTTGGAACATTCTTCTTTGATGATTATTTATCATATGGAATGAACCTACCTGATTTCCTTTTTTGTTCTCATGAGGATCCAAAGTAGAATCTCTATAGTAGTGATCCACACATTCTCCAATGGTCTTAGAAAAATGCCACTTGTTCTTTGGGTGCTTGCAAGATGAAGAGAATGTCTTAAGTCTATCATTACTGATCTATTGTTTGATAACTTCTATCATTATTGAGAGGGAGAGATGAGAGGAGTCAAGATAGAAAAGGTTATGGCTCAACAATTCTCAATTCACCAGGGTTTGGCATAATATATGTACCTTCCTATTAATCAACACGGGGTTTCTCTTAAAATATTTAATTGCGAAACAACGATTAAATTCAATTAAAAATATTACAGAAAAATCATGCCACATAGTTAAAATAATATAACCATTATTTTTGGTGCGCCAACTTATGAAAAATAGAACCATAAATGAAATCCCAATCCACATAATGATAACATTACTTTTATTATTACTTACACCTAGTAGATAAGAATTATTTACCAACATGTAAAAAATTAATTTATAGAATAGAATTATCTTGGTCTTTTTGGAATCCTATTACATTTATTGAAACCCCGAATAAAATATTTTATTCTCTTAAATAATTTATATTATTTAAAAACTAGAAAAATAATAATTATTAAACGTTCAATAAAATAAATAAATAAATTTTATTCATAATCTGGTGAATAAATATTAAATTAGTTTATGTGATAATTTTAACTTAAATAAAATTATTCTCTTCTCTTGATAATAATATCTATTACATTAATTAAATTAAAATAGAATATAATCAAGGCAACCAGAAATACTTAGTACGTTACCCTCAAGTATTCTTTCTCGTGGGAATTAAGTGTGTTTTCTTAAAGTCCAAGATTACTATTTAGTAATAGGCCAAGGCACCGAATAGAAATAACATAAAGTTGCAATGATGACATACACATATGAACATTCACTATATAATATAGTCCATTTTTCACTTACGAGTTCTCTCACATGATGATCTGTATACTAAGTGTCTCATTATAGTGTTTCATCCAATCATAGAACTAAATTTAAGAATCTTTTCATAGCACTTCAAGGTTATCATCATAGTGGGGAAAAACTGTGACCTTATAAATTTGAAAAATATTCTAGAAAATTGTTATATTATAATAATTTAAAATAATTTACAATATGTAATTGGATGTTTAAAATTTAAATACATTAATTATTCATGTAATAAAAGCACAAACATTTTATACTAGGACACCAATACCAATAATTATATCTTATAGGGTAATTTCATTTATAACTTTGGAAATGAAAACATGTATAATCAAAACCATGTTTATAGGTTTTTAACCTTATAGGTCATGTCCTCTTTACCACCCTTATAGTGGGTGGATAAGAGCATTATATGCCTTGTGTTAATATGGGTGTGTAAATAACACCTCATGAAATTTGACCTTATTGAGAGCTTTGAAATATTGGATAGGTGGTATAACATAGTGACCCTATTATGAGACATGATCAGTATAGTCACATGGTGGAATAATAAGCCCTTATTTTCAACTCAGAATCTTGCAGGTTGATGTTCAGTTTGATCAAGGGTGACCTTTGAGAGGGGTTGTACCATGTTTTTTATTTAATTACTTGGATGTGGTCTTGTTTTAATTCTCTAGATAATACTGATCCATGGGAGGTGCTCAGTTTCTGTGATATAGAAATGATGATTCCATTTATTTTTGTGGAATTACCTAGGTGCTTGTGTACTGAGACTGGATTTCATGGGCATGACTATCATCTTCCTATCATGGTAGACTATTGGTAGTGTAGCCAAAACATAAATTTTAAGAAACGACATCTTGGGATGGGTGGTCATGGAGTAAATCATGGTATAAGTGGGGTAATCAATATTTAAGAGGAGTTCCATGGGAGATTCTGGCTTAATGATACTGATCTTTCATGTAGCATAATCGTCTTTGACTTAACAATGGATAAATCACTGGAGCATGAGATAGGGTTTGAATCAATTGATAAGGGAGTGTATGCCAGTTTCATATGAAAATTTTAGTTGGCACTGGCTTTATATGGTAAATGGTCAATATGAAAAATAGTGAGAGACCTGGTACAATCCTAGGGTTTATGGTCTGAAATATGATTCTTTTGGGAATAGAGTCCCTAATATTTGGTTAAATTAAAAAGAGCGTATGTGATGAGTGATATCTCAAAAATGAATTAGGTTCCCTAAGATGGTTGAGCAATGGTTTTACCTAGACACGTGTATTTGAGAGACTTGTTTCCAATAGTAGATTAAAGGAAACTATGGCTGAGTTTGATGTTATCATCGATCATGGAGAGTGATGCAAACCTATAAATGGAATCTTAGTATACTAATGGTTTACATATGATCATTCCATATCTCTGACACCATACTATGTATACTGATAGAGCACCAACAATACACCATTATTTTATTTAAATATCTTTTCATGTTCAATAAATTTACTCCTTGGGCGTTTCACATGAGAATTAGAATAAGGTAATATATATGATGGGGAGTAGAGAATTGTCTATTTGAGGGTGATGAACCTATTTATGAGTTGAAATTTAGTGTTTTCTATGGGAACCAGTCTCAGGAAGTGATAATAGGTGATATTTTGAGGTTTTATACTGGTGCCCAATAATGATTAGTTTTGGCCATGTCTGCCATCTCATTTAGTGATGGATAGAGGGTGGGCATTTGATCTTAAATCTTAGTTGTGAGGTGATGACAAGGTTATTTCTATGGTGGGTAGTACATGAACAACCATGGTTGAAAATATTCCTTTTTGGGAGATTTTTGGATGCTATGAGACCAGTAATTGGATTGTTAAGATAGTATAGTTGTGTAGATGCTCGATATGAGATAATGGATACTATTTGACCACATATAAATCTTAGGGATGACATGGGTTATGGTGAGGAGGTTTTAAGGAAACATGTTTCTTTCCATACTGTGAAATTCAGTAGCAATTTGAACTTTTTTCTTTTAGATTATATTAAAGGCTAAAATGGTATTTCTTCTTATTATACGAGCTTGGATAATTATTCTAACTACATATTTGGTCCTGGAATTGGGTTTTTATCCTAGTATAAATGTTTGGGGAAAATATGATACGTTCAAATTTTCATTAAATAATTAATAATTAATAAAAACTAATTAAATTTTTTTATTCTTACAAGTCCATTCAAATATATATTTTTAAGTGATCTTAATATTGAGATTCCATTTATACCATTTATTCTAAAATTGGGGTTTTTCTTAGTTTCGATATAAATACATATCGGGCACTCGAGCCATGATCGTGACCCATTTTTTTAATTATTTTCTTTTTCCTACTTAATTTCTTCTCATTCTAATAGATTCTTGCGAATTCCTTTGGATTAATTCCCCTCACCAAAACCTAGAGTGAAAAGAGATAGTGAAAGAGGGGGAGAGATTGATAGAGAGAGATGTATAGAATAAGGGAGGTATCACCACAGAGCTTAGGAGGAGTCAGATCATTGTGCAGTAGCTGCAGACCATGGAAATGAGAAATGTTTTGGTAGATTTTACAGAATATGTTTCTCATGTTTTAACAAAAAATACAAATATATTTTCTTCTTTATTAGTTTGAGTTCCCTATTACTGTTAAGGACCCCGTGGAGTCAATCTCTGCATAAATGGGGAGAAATGGGTGTTTTGAGGTTATTGTAGGGACTTATGTTAGAGAAATCCCAATCAAATTGAATTTGGTTCTATAAACACATACTTTTCATTATTTATATTAATGGAATATGAATTTTTGTTTGTACTCATCGTGTACTAGGAGTACACATCATGTACTGGTGCTTGACCTTTTAGTTGAGTACATGGCCAGACAACATATATAAGGATACTTAGCATTGTAGGGAATATGAATATACCTCATCTGGGATACACACCATGTAAAATTATATGAACCTATGAAGAGACAAGTCTAGGACAAGTGAGGTTCACAAGAAGGTACCCCATATAGGGTATATTCCATGTGTATGTTTTACACATCATGTACTTTGGTTTTATATTCCAAGTCTTAAAGAATTATATACTTGGGTTTAGCTTTGGGATTTCACACTATGAACTTGGGTATACATGATGGGCACTTTTCCCATTCAATGCTTTTAAGGGGTTTCCATGTTTTGATTCCCCAAAGTCTGATTGGGACCCATGAATCCATTTTGTGTGCCTTTCCCCATATATCATGATTATGGATCCATGGGAAGATTTGAGGACTATAGAGAGGCATTTTAGGTCAATCAAGCTACGATTTAGAGGTTATTCTTCTAGTAAATGATTTATATTATATCGCGAGGGTGAGAAATATGATAATACCCACTTGAGGTGTGCCTGAAATGGTTAGTGGACTTGTCATGGGTTCTCCATCGACTTTTTTTGATGTATCTTGAGATAGTCTGTGGTTAGTGAGACTGATATGTGACTTAATGAGACTAATCAATTGGTTTTTCAGAGCAACCATGAGTGAGTATTTGATTTGATATGGGACATGAGTCATCACCCTTGACCAATGCCTGTGTATTTTTTGTGTGAGGGTGCCTCCCTTGAGAGATGTTCCCTTTTGGCCTAGCATGCCTTGATATGTTATACACAGGGTTGGGAGATGTGTTTAACCCACAATTTAGTTGTTTTCGAGGGTCCCACATAGGATTCCTCAAGTTCCCTAATATTTATGTGGATCACATTTAGGATTCCTCTAATTATTTATTGCTTCTGAGGATCCCATGTTGGATGAATACACTTACATCCTCCATTTGAGGATGTAAGAACCCGGATCTTCGTTTTTCAGGTATGCTTTCCTTTTTATGATGTTTTTGAGAAAAATCATGTTTCTGGAAATTTTTGAAGTACGTGCCATGTACTTTCTAAGTACATGCCATGTACTCTTTTCCCGCTCTAAGCCGTGTGGTGGACATGTCCTGGACACACACACAATGTGTAGGGGTGAGGTGGAGGCCGATTTAAGGAGAGTACAGAAAAACCCACTACACGCCGTGAAATCTAAAAGTACACACCGTGTACTTTCTTTTTTTCATTAAACGGACCGGGGTTGCACCTAATCTCCATAAATGACTTCTTCTAGGTCTGGTTTGACCGAGAAACACTGTACGACTACGAAACTTCTCTGGATTATTGAGTCTCCATTTGTTGGCCAATTCGACCATTATCGATTGTGTTGGAACCAAAACGGAGAGTTATTCTTTCTTCTTGAGTTTCATTACTTGATTCTTCCTCTTTCTCAAGTTATTGTGGTTTGAGAATTTTGGACATTTTCTCAGATCTACGACGTTAAAGGGAGAATCATTCATTGTAGTTCAATTATATCGATCTCCCAGGATCGAGCTAGGTGGTTTGTGCCTTACTGTTCAATGTATTTGAGTTCTATGTGAAAATTCCACCAATACCCATGAACGGGGTATTGCGTGTTTACCTTTTTTCCCTTGCTGTTTTCCTTCCTTGCTTGTATGCTTGTGTAGATGTAAATTAATCATGTTATAAGATATTTTTGTTGTTCTTGGATGTTTTTTCATGCTTTTTTCTAGTTATGACCTTCGGGTTTCATTTTCCTTTGGCTATTACACCTTTTTTCCATGGCTTGTGACCATAGGATGGAGTGGGACCCATAACATGCTTGTTGTCCTATAGAATGTTATCCATGTAGATCTATTGGTGTTCTTTGGTTAGACATGTAGCTCTATAGGTGTACTTTGGACTTATATCATTATCATGCACTGACTAGCACGAGGCTGTGATAACCTGGTGCTATGGACTATAAGGGAATGACCGAGTGAGCTTCCTCAGTGAGTCTTAGACATTATGGGCCATAGGGGATAGACCGAGTGAGATTCCCAGTGTTCCTTTAGATTTTATAGACTAAAAGAGGGTAGACAGAGTGATCTTCCTCAGAGAGTCTTACCTTGTTTGATTTCTCTTTAAGAACCTTCCCAGGCTAGAGGAGGAATTGACCGAGTGAGCTTCCTCAGAGAGTCTGTGGTATACCTGAGGCTGTAGGAGGAATTGAACGAGATAGATTCCTTAGAGAGTCTCTAGAACTTGGGGTTAAGAGGGTTCGACCGCGCGATGTTCCTCAGAGAGTCCCTGACTACCCTGGACTATAAGGTGAATTGACTGAGTGAGCTTCCCCATAGAGTCTCATAAATTCCTATTACCAAGCCAGAGGTGTTAGGCTGAGTGCACTACCCAGAGGGTTGTGGTACTTCTTGGTTAGGACCAGAGGGGATTGTTGTAGGTACTTTTTTGAGGGTTTACTATTTGTGTTAGATTTTTTTCTTCACTGCTGCTGTTGTTTGTGGGTTGATTGCTGTTCTGTATCATCCTGTTTACTGCCTGCTGCTTTTCTATTGTTGTTTACTGCTTACTGTACATTTACCTGCCATATACTCACTGACTGTTAGGCCCAGATCTTTGAGTGAATGCCTACTGTGACTTGGTCTCACACCTTGTTTGGGTCATTTTTTTGGGCCCAAACAGACTATTTTGTTGCAAGTATAGACAAGGGCAAGCACCCTTCGACTTCTGGTATTTGATTGATTGGAGTAAGAGAGCAAGGGACCAAGATTTGGCTTGTGATGCAGAGGAGCTGTTTTTCTTTTCTTTTGTACTTGTTTTGGTACTGTGGTGTTTTCCAGCATTGTGACTTGTTTGGCTATTTTCCTAGATATGTATCATGCATCATTTCATATATATACATATGTTCACTAGTTGTTTGCTGATTTAGTCTTCCACTCTTTATTATTGTTGGTTATTTACTACTTCCTCTATTTCATGTTCATTTATTTCCACTATGTACTCTTTCAATGAGGGCATAGTTTCCCCACTATCACACCTAAGGCCCTCGCTACTAGTCGACAGCCTCTTGCGTTTGGGGAAATGCACTTGAGGCCATGTGACCAACCGGGTACGGGGCGCCTCTGGGTGGCTTCTAGAACCGGGACATCACAAAGTGGTATCAGCAGATTCTTTTCTCTTGATTTACTCTTTGGAGCCTTTATCTAGGGATTGGACGGATTCAGTACTTGTTAATGAGTTATGCCTGGGAGTAGCTAACCCGTGTACATGGAAAATCCATACTACCTCGTTACTGTATTTTTCTGGTTTTGATATTTTACGGTTGATATGATTTCACCTAGAGTGTTTCACATGACTTACATTGTTATTATTTTTTGGCTATTGTGGTTCTATTTCAGTTTCAACCCGATGAGATGAGGGTATGCCATCTCATGCATCATATAAGAACTTGTTAGAGATCACATTCCATGAATTCTTGCTATGCAGTCTAGGGTGCATTAGCGATTTCATGTTGATGTGATAGACTTGGTGTAGATTATGCATGCTGTTGTGATAGATGCTTTGATATAATCTCTACTGCTAATAGAGGACTGTTTGTATTGTACCTAGCATACATGAACACCATGTTTTGGTTCTTGAGGTGTTATGGTCCCTCTGGAATCGGAAATTGGTGGTTCATTGACCAGTTTTTTCTTATATATGACTATAGGAGATGCCATGCTTTGATTCGTGGGGAGTATGGCCCCTCGCGGGTTGGAATTTGGCACCTCCATGCTCTGTTTTCAGGGTTTTCTGGGCTTCTATGAGGTTTCTGAGCTACTGAATGAAAAAACCAAGAATACACGACATTTACTTTTTGGATACACTCAGTGTAGTTTCAGGCCGTGTCACTGACCGTGTGAGTAGAAACATGGTTTCGTGAAAATAACTTCTAGAACATGCCGTGTTGGTAAAGAACACATTGTGTAGTTTAGAGCCGTGTACCCGGCTGTGTCACTAATAACACGGGATGAGGAAGCTCTAGTAGAACATGCCGTGTTGGTAAAGAACATACCGCATAGTTTTGTCCTAGGTACCCGACCGTGTCACGAACAACACGGGTCGGTGTTATCTCCCCCCATACACGTCGTGTTTTTTCATAACATGCCGTGTAAGGGAAGCCGTGTTGAAGGCTGTGTAACTAACAACACAGGCCACCGATACCTTGTCTAGTACACGCCGTGTCCCTAGGGAACACGCCGTGTAGTATGGTGTTAGTTTGGACCATGTGGATTAGCCGTGTAAGGAGACTCGGGCAGGGTTTTAGAGTTCAAGTACACGCCGTGTGTGGGAACAACAGGCCGTGTAGTTTGGGGTGTTACATGACTAGTAGTGGAAGGAGTACACGTCCATGTTAATGACTTTAACAGACACGCCGTGTAGTCATGTTTTGTAAAACTTGATGTTCTTCACCCTGTTCCCATTTTGTACTCCTGTGTTTTCAATATTTGTTAATCCTGATCTAAGGTGTGCTTTTGATCTTTTAGAGCTATGCCTCCAATACATCCTCCAGTTATACGTCAGTTTCCGGACGGTGAACAGACACCGGAAATGGCCGATCAGGGACCTCCTGTTGATCCTCCTACTGTTTCAACCTTGGCACCAGCAGTTATACCCGTTGCAGGCACCGATAACCAGTTCAGGGAGGAATTCTTCAGGATGTATCAAACTTTTGAGGGAGCACTGCCTCCTACCCTGTTGATGGCTGAGTTGACGCGGGATTCCCAGTAGCAGCATCCTTATACTTTTTCAGGGGATGGAGGACCCCAAGCTACAGATTCATGGTTCGAGGCCACCCTAACTATCTTCGAGCATCTGAAGATACCCCCAGAGAAGATGCTAAAACATGCCACCTATATACTCCGAGACACCGCCAAGAGGTGGTGGGATGTGATCTCAAAATTAGGACACCAGTAGGGTATGTCATGGGATGAGTTTCGAAAAACCTTCTATGACTAATTCTGTTTGGAGACCCTGAGGGCCGATCGAGCCTAGATGTTTATGAGTCTCTAGCAGGGTACTCTTTCTATCGTGGAGTACTCGTCCAGTTTTACTGAGCTGTAGTGTTTCACACAAATCCCAGCAGGTGTTGAGTTGTTCCTTGATAGGAAGTTCGAGGATGGTCTTAGGAAGGAGATCCGCTCCCTGGTGAATATCTTCCAGTTGACTTCTATATCCTCCATCGTCAACCAGGAGCTGATTACTGAGCGCAATCTAAGGGATTCTGAAGCAGTGAGCCAGGGCAGTTCGACGCCCAGAGCTAGTGTTCCTCCAATGGACAGTAGGAAGCATCGCATAGATTCTTCTCGAGGAGATCGGGGTTCGCGGGATGCATCTTTTGACAGCCAGGTTGTATGCTACCAGTGCGGTAGGACTGGGCATACTAGGCCTCTGTGCTAGAGAGATCCGATGGAGTGCTGATCTTGTGGCAAGATGGGCCATCTTCAACATTTTTGTCAGATCTTCTCACCTTCAGCTGGTGGTAGGGGTTCCTCTATGACCCTGCATTCTGGAGATGTTTTGCTCGTTTCCCACCAGTCTGGGAACTGGAGTTCTTCTGACCGTTCGGGCCAAGGTGGAGGTCACAGTCGTGGTGTTCAGTCTCCAGGTCATCAGTGATAGTAGAGTGGATCAGCTCAGAGCAGTCAGCCAGGGGTGCAGGGCCACGGTGCAGCCAGTCTTTTGCCGTGGAGCAGACCTACCAGGAGTAGGATCCTGACCCTTCTACAGTTCGAGGTATAATCATAGTAGCCTAATATTTATCTTCATATCTTTTCGATACTGGTGCTTCCCATAGGTTTATCTCTATTGTAGTCGTGGGGAGCCTTGGGCTTTTAATCTCTTCATCCGACGCTTTTTTGACTCTTGAAACGCCATTGGGAACAAGGAAATCTAGCGTACGTTAGTGCAGAGAATTCCCTCTTGAGGTTGCAGGGTGTCATTTCTTATGGGACCTCTATGTCCTAGAGATGACGATCTATGATGTCATTATCAGTATGGACTTGTTGGTTCCCTTCCAGCCAGTCGTCGATTTCTATCGCCGCATGGTGAGTTTTATATCACCAGAGGGAGTATCTTTCCTTAATAGAGGTGAGTGGGATGTCCAGGTGGTTAGAGCTGGACCAGAGCATCATGGGATAAGGGATGTTACAACCCAGATTTCCAGTCATTATCTGGATGACCAGGGGACTTTACAGTTAGACTTTCCCCCAGTGGTGGAGCGTTTCAGAGATGTTTTTTCAAGAGTACTTTTCAGGTTTGCCTCCGAAGCGTGAGGTAGACATATCGATTGAGATCTTTCCAGGAGAGGCACCAGTGTACATTCCTCTTTATAGGATGGCTACACCTGAGTTGCAGAAGCTCAAGAAGAAGCTGGAGGAGTTGCAGGAAAAGGGTTTCATCTGACCCAATACTTCTCCTTGGGGTTCACCTGTCCTATTTGCAAAGAAGGCAGACGGTACCCTTCGGCTTTGTGTGGATTATCGGAAGCTGAACCAGTTAACGGTCAAGAATCGATATTCCTTTCCAAGGATAGATAACCTCTTTGATCAGCTTCAAGGAGCCCATGTGTTCTTAAAGATCGATTTGAGGTCTGTTTATCATCAATTGCACGTTAGACCATCAGATATACCTCTTACAACATTCATGAGAAGGTATGGTCTATACCAGTATATAGTCATGCCATTCGGTCTCACGAATGCACTTTCCATTTTCATGGCACTGATGAACCGAGTGTTCCATCCGTACATGGACTCCTTATTCGTGGTCTTTTTGGACAATATCTTGGTGTACTCTCACACTCAAAATGACCATGCCACACATCTTGAGATCATTCTGAGTACACTGAGAGAGCATCAACTGTATGCTAAACTCTCGAAGTTCCACTTTTGGATAGATCAGATTCACATCTTGGGTCATGTCATCTCAGAGGATAGAATATATGTGGACCCAGATAAAGTGAGAGCTGTAGTTAACTAGAGCCATCTGAAGAACCTCTTTGAGGTACGGAGTTTCCTAGGGCTGGAAGGATACTACAGACGCTTTATTCATGACATCTCGCATCTAGTAGTACTATTGACAGGTCTAACCAAGAAGGGGGTGAAGTTTTTATAGTCAGATTCGTGTGAGTCATCCTTTCAGGAGATGAAGGGGAGGTTGACGTTAGCACCGATACTTGTCTTGTCAGAGCTGGGAAATGGCTACACTGTTTACTGTGATGCTTCAGGTATCGGTCTGGGGGCTGTGCTTATGTAGGGAGATGGAGTCATTGCGTATGGGTCTCGGCAGTTTCGGCCACACGAGAGGAATTACCATACGCACGATCTAGATTTGGTAGATGTTGTTCATGCCTTATGCTATTGGAGACACTACCTTCTGGGAGAGAACTTTTTGGTTTTCACCGAGCACAAGAGTCTCAAGTATATCTTCACTCAGCGTGATCTGAATATGAGAAAACATAGGTGTGTTGAGTATCTTCAGTCCTTTGACTTCGAGCTCACCTATATGCTGAGAAAGGGTAATGCAGTGGCAGATGCGTTGTGTAGAAGAACTCAGATTCAGGCAGTTCAGGAGGCCAGTAGTGATTTGTAGCTTATGGCTCTGTTCTATGAGATGCACTTGGATGTGCATGACAAGTAGGGACAAACTGTCCTATCTTCTGTAGCTGTTACCTCTAAACTTCTTGATCAGGTAAGAAGGAGGAAGCTATCATATTCGGAGGCCTTAGTCCAACAGGAGAGTGTGTCAGGAGGGGACCCTCTTCCTGGATAGACAGTGGGAAAGGATGAGATCTTGCATTTCCAGGGACGCGTATGGGTGCCAGCAGACATACGCGAGGAGATGATGTGAGATTTTAATTCCTCAATTTGGGTAGTTCATCCTGGCGTCACCAAGATGTTCGTGATCTACACTGCCAGTACTGGTGACAAGGTATGAATAAAGATGTTGCTGGTTTTTTCATGAGATATTCTACATGTCAGTAGGTGAAAGTAGAGCATCAGTGACCAGTAGGAATTTTACAGTAGTTACCCATTCCCAAGTTGAAGTGGAATGATGTCGTGATGGACTTGGTGAGCGGGTTGCTGAAGTCGCCTCGGGGGAAAAATGTTGTTTAGGTTGTCATTGATAGTCTTATTAAGGTTTCTCACTTTATTCTGATCAAGGATACCTTCAGTGTTGATGATCTGGGATGGTTGTACATCCGAGAGATTGTACATCTACATGGAGTTCCACAATCCATTGTTTTAGACAGGGATGCTCACTTTACTTCTCTGTTCTAGTAGGGAATTCAAAAGACTTTGGTTACACGGGTGCTTTTGAGTACAACATACCATCCCCAGACAGATGGCCAGTCCGAGCGCACGATCCAGGTGCTTGAGGATATTCTTCGAGATTTCATTCTAGACTTCGGCGGTTCTTGGGAGAAACATATTCCTCTTGTGAAGTTTTCCTACAACAACAGTTTTCAGGTGACCATTCAGATTGTACCTTACGAGGCTTTGTACGGTAGGCCATGTCGATCACCCTTATGCTGGCTAGCTGTAGGAGAGGCATCTCTGCTGAGACCTCATCTTGTTCAGGAGACCTCAGAGCAGATAGAGTTGATTCGGAAGAGGATGGCTACAACACAGTCTCGACAGAAGTCTTATGCTGATTAGTGGAGGTGACATCTGGAGTTCGAGGTCGGAGATCAGGTTTTCCTGTATGTCGCACCGAGGTTGGGACACAAGAGGATTCAGAGACAGGGTAAACTTTCACCACGGTACGTCATGCCGTTTGAGGTTTTGGAAAGAGTTGGGCCAGTTTCCTATCAGTTGAAGTTACCTCAAAGGTACCGATCCATGCATGACATCTTACACGTCTCTCGGCTTCAACATTACTTTTCAGACCTGTCACATGTCTTTCCACCCAAGGAGGTTGAGCTCAAAGCGGATGCATCGTTTTAGGAGCATCCCATCCGGATTGTCAATTGCAGTACAAAGGTTGTTCGTGGGCGGTCTGTTCCTTTAGTATGGGTGCTTTGGCTGCATGGGCGAGTACAAGACGAGACCCCGGAGAGGGAGGCTGATGTACGATTTCCGTGGCCAGAGCTGTTCGGGGTTTCTTATTCTATGCCTCTCTAGGGAAATTCGGGGAAAGATTTCTTTAAGTGGGGATGTTTTTAAGAACCCGAATCTTCGTTTTTCAGGTATGACTTCCTTTTTTTGGAGTTTTTGAGAAAAATGAAGTTTCTGTATATTTTTGAAGTACACGCCGTGTACATTCTGAGTACACGCCATGTACTCTTTTCCTGCTCGAAGCCATGTGCTGGCCATGTTCGGGCCACACACACGGTGTGTAGGGGTGATGGGGAGGCCGATTTAAGCGGAGTACAGAAAAACACACTACACGCCGTGTACTCTTAAAGTACACACCGTGTGCTTTCTTTTTTTCATTAAACAGACCGTGGTTTTGCTTGATCTCACTAAAAGTCTTCTTCTAGGTCTGGTTCGACCGAGAGATGTCGTACGACCGCAAAACTTCTCCAGATTCCCGAGCCTCTTTCTTTTGGCCGATTCGACCACTTTCAATTGCGTTGGAACCGTAGTGGTGAGTTATTATTTCTTCTTGAGTTTCATTCCTTGATTCTTCCTCTTTCTCAAGTTATCGTGGTTTGAGAATTTTGGACGTTTTCTCAGATCTACGACGTTCAAGGGAGAATAAGCCATTGTGGTTCAAGTATATCGATCTCTTAGGATTGAGGTAGCTGGTTTGTGCCTTACTATTCAATTTCTTTGAGTTCTATGTGAAAATTCCACCAATACCCATGAACGGGGTATTGTGTGTTTACCTTTTTTCCCTTATTGTTTTCCTGCCTTTCTTGTATGCTTTTGTAGAGGTAAATTAATCATGTTAGAAGATATTCTTTTTGTGCTTGGAATTTTTCCATGCTTTGATCTGGTTACGACCTTCTGTATTCATTTTCCTTTGGCTGTTACACCTTTTTCCATGCCTTGTGACCATAGGATAGAGAGGGATCCATAAGATGCTTGTTTTTATATAGAATTTTATCCAAGTAGCTCTATAAGTGTACTTGGTTATCCAAGTAGATCTATATGTGTACTTTGTCCTTATAGCATTATCATACACTGACTGGCATGTGGCTATGAGAACCTGGTGCTATAGACTATAAGGAAATGACCGAGTGACCTTCCTTAATGAGTCTTAGACATTATGGGCCACATGGGATAGACCGAGTGAGCTTCCCAGAGTTCCTTCAGATTTTACAGACTATAGGAGGGCAGACTGAGTGAGATTCCTCAGAGAGTCTTACCTTGTTTGATTTCTCTTTAAGTACCTTCCTAGGCTAGAGGAGGAATTGACCGAGTGAGCTTTCTCAGATAATCTATGGTATACCTGAGGCTATAGGAGGAATTGACTAAGATATCTTCCACAGAGAGTCTCTAGACCTTGGGGCTAAAAGGGTTAGACCACGTGATCTTCCTCATAGAGTCCCTGACTACCCTAGACTATAAGGGGAATCGACCGAGTGAGATTCCCCAGAGAGTCTCAAAAATTTGAATGACCAACCTAGAGGAGTTGGGCTGAGTGCACTGCCTAGAGGGTTGTGGAACTTCTTGGTTATGACTAGATGGGATGGATTCATGTTCTTTCCTGAGGGTTTGCTATTTGTGTTAGCTGTTTTACTTAACTACTACTGTTGTTTGTAGGTTGATTGCTGTTGTGTATCATCCTATTTATTGCCTTCTACTTTGATACTGTTGTTTACTACCCACTGTAATATTATCTGACATATACTCACTGACTGTTAGGCATAGATATTCGGGTGAATACCTACTAGGATTTAGTCTCACACCCAGTTTGGGTCTTGTTTTTTGGCCCAAACAGACTATGTTGTTGCAGGTATAGACAAGTGCAATCACCCTTCAACTTCTAGTATATGATTGCTTAGAGGAAGAGAGCAAGGGACCAAGATTTGTCTTCTGATGCAGAGGAGATTTTTTTATTTTATTTTGTACTTATTTTGGAACTGTGGTGTTTTCCAGCATTGTGACTTATTTATCTATTTCCTAGATATGTATCATGCATCATTTCATATATATACATATGTGCTCCAGCTGTTTTCTAATTTAGTCTTTTGCTGTTTATCATTGTTGGTTATTTACTGCTTCCGCTATTTCATGTTTATTTATTTCTGCTGTGTACTCTGTCAATGAGGGCATAGTTTCCCCACGATCACACCCAAGGCCCTCGCTGCTAGTCGGCAGCCTCTGGAATTTGTGGAAATTCGCTTGAGGCCATGTGACCAACCGGGTACGGGGTGACTATGGGTGGATTCCCGAATCGGGACGTCACAGAGGACCCGAAGTAGGATGCCTCTCTAGTGTTTTTACCTGAGGGACTCAGTGGGTGCCCCTATGCTTGACTGAAACTAATCTAGTATTTGATAGATTTGGGTAGATACATTAAAAGGTGTCAATATAAATATTGTAATAATATTTTGAGCCTAAGGGATATGGAATTAGTGGTGAGTTTAGTTGTTTGACCCCCAAATCAATATTGATTAATTCAGTTGATTACAATTGATGTATCTATTATTTTCCTATGCGTTTATTAGTTTTTATCTAATGAACCTATAATGATGTGATATATGACATGGATGAATAGAGTCACTACATGGTCTTGGATTCTGAGCCTATTGGATTGATTGTTACATTATTCAGTATTCACAAATATAATTCCTAGGATTTGGATTCTAATCCATTTGATAAGATATTATTTATTGGGATTCTTAGATGTAATTCCTGATATCTAGATATTGAGCATCCATGTTTGGATATTACACTATTTGGTATTTTTGAAGGTACTTCATGGGATCTAGTTAAATATCCTTATGTGATCAATCACTAATTTTACAAGAATTCACATTTTCCACTAGGTTTCCTCCCAAATGATTGATTATAGAGTAGGTTTTTGTGGCTATATCATACCCATATTTCAGATACTATTAGGGATTGATTACACTCACATTGAGTGATTCCTTGAATACTCCATAGTTTTAGGTAGAACTACTATTTCTTTATAGACTAGACATGTATGGGGATGAGTATGTTGATCTAGTTATTAAATGATACCATGTTTTTTATCATTGATTTGGTTATTTTTTCTGTACATATAACCTAAGGGTCACCCCCTCAGGGATTATACAACTTGTGATGTTATGATTTCCTATTGACTGGAATCTAGGACTTAGACATCAAACTATATTTATATGTTCTAAGTGGTATGACATCAAACTTAGTTACACATTCATAGGATGTACAAATATAATCTAGAATCCTTCATTATAGTGAATGGAGGCAAGTAAAGGTGAACCCATTGATAGAACATGTGTCCCCCTATGGTGAAGTAGCTTTCTCAGAGGCATTTTTTTGATTTTTTAAGAATGTATTGTTGATTGGGATTAAAAATAAAATGATTTACTTGATTATACATGGATTGAGTGGTATGAAATACATATAAAATCCTTATCGACATGATGTCCAATCGATTTGGATCACTGTCCCAAGGATTGAATGTGGATTTATTTTATCCACTTTATTATAGTTGGGTTTTAGCTAGTATTATTATATATCATGGGCATTCACTTATGAAAACAGATTATAGATTCACTATTGGGGGTGGAATATTGAGATTTATTTCTCACCGAATATACATGAACCTCGGTGTGCATGTAGAACATATGTTTTCTTTTAGTTAGAGAATAGATGCACTATTTATTGAGCCGAGGGCTAGGGTTTCATGATCAACTGGGTGCACTCATGTGGATTTCTATGATTTGGTTTGAGAAACTCTATAGTTTCATGGAGACTAGGTATGTGGTTCGACTCTGAATTAGAAGTAGAACCATGCCATCTTATTATAGTTTATTTTACGCAATCCGTTGTATGTGATCATCCTAATAGGTGATTAATGTTTTATGTATGACATGGACATCAATATTTTACTATATTCCATTTATTAATATATCATTTTTATATTTATTGGTTTTTTACTCTACGTATTTATTACTGTAGATGATATATGGTTATTTCTGTTGGTTTTTTACTCTCATATAGACTCAACCTATGACCAACCTTATTGTTAAAATCTCAAAGAATATGGGAATGTATGCTTGATTTCTAGTCTCTAACAAGTTATCTGACTATTTATAGAGTGAACTGGGTCAAGACCTAACATATAATGCCACAATTTACTTCATAAATGACTTGTGACTCTTACCAACTTCGTGAAATGAATTACCATAATTTTATTTGAATATATTCATATAATTATTAAGCCTAATCAGAATTTACACTAGTTTCTAAATTTCATCATATTTAAATAACATTTAAGAAATCATTTGAACATATATTATACATATTTTAGAATGAAATATTGTTATATTTTAATTTTTTTTGAGAAAATCACCATTTTTCTTAACCAAGATTACATCCAAATTATCCATTTCTGTATTATAGTATATAAAATAATTTTATTTTATAAAACATTAATTAATTGGAATAAATTTCCTAATTGGATCCAAATATATTGGTTTGACAAAAAATCAAGAACCATTCATGTAATATTAGCTATGGCATTATAAAATTTTATCAAAGTATTATTTTGGCTATCTTACGATTTTTATATGGTAATTGGTTCTAGGATATTATTAGAGCCTAGGACGCACCTTATTCATAGATATATCTTAAACATGTATAGGGGAAGTCCATGTTACCAGAGACAAGATTACTGATCAATGTATCTCACTATAATTATTTAGGTATTTAATTAAAAATGATGTTCTAGTTTGAGCCCGTTATTTATTATTTTACTCTTTTCCTTGGGTAGAAAAAGGCGTGCATTCATGAATAATTCTTAGGAAGGTAGGCATATTTTATACATATTTATTACTTTTTATGAGTGTGAAATGACATTGAAAAGAAGAAAATGGTATCCTAAAATGTTCAAAGGGGAAAATTGTTAATTTTTTTAAGAAAGCGTATCTAATAAATCAAAACATCAATAGTAACTTATTTTGTATTTTCCTAAATAAAATATTGGTAGAGACATAATTAATTGGGACCAAATAGCTGTTTTCATGTGCTTATATTATATATTATTTATGTCATGATCATGGTTGACAACAAACCTATTGTGGGTAGGTATGGGGTATGGGATTCCCTAGGTCTAGCTCCTTAATTTTCTCCTTGGTATGTAACCCCCTGAACCTAGTTACCTAGATTTGGTGAATTATTACATAACATTGGCATGATCACAAGGGATCAAATCCCAAAAGACCTATTAGATTAGTAGCCTCAAAAAATAGATTACATACATGAATGTTATGTTACAGTTTATAACATACAAAAAATCATTAATAATACTTTGACAACACCATTATTCTTTTAGTATAACCTTGTATGGTAATTATAATGGAATCCTTGTAAAATAAATCCTAAGAAAGGGGTGACCTCAGATGCTCAGTAAGGGTAAATAATTTAGCGAAAGCTATAAACATTTAAGGCAAGATTTGTAATAAAAAAATAGCCTTTTAAACATAAACTGAAACATAATAGGGAAAAAATAAATCAATCATTACCAAATACACATGAACATGGATATTCTACTATTAGAATAATAACATGAAATAACTAATTTCATAATGGTGAAATTCAAAATGCTAGACATCATAAACACATAGTAAAGGCCTCATGCTAAGACTATAATAAAAAATTTTGTCATGGGCATGTTCTAAGAAAATAGTTTATCTCATGATACGTACTGATGCATCGAGAAGATATAGCATGCTCCACCCATCACATAATAAGTCAAATTTATTCCTCATATAAAAATGTTTAAACATAACATAAACATTCGTATTAATATTGGCATACAAAATGTCAATACTTTAACCATAAAACATTACTGGTATAAAAATAACACATTCATTGTCAAACATATCACAACTCATTCAATATAATATGTAAGATTGAATTATAATAAATCAACATCAATCAAAAATAATATCCACTAAATGATGTGGACATAATTGTAAATGATCAGTAGAAATCATTGAGTGAAATATCCCTTTTTGTGAAATCATTTAAAATTCACGAATTTATAAAGGAAGTAATTTAAAAAAATATTTTTAAATCATAGTATCCCATAACACTTTGAAACTTTTTAAAGGAATTAACATTTCAAAACAATCATGTCTATATAAGTAAATCCTTAAAATCATTGTTAAAACAATGACATTAATTAAAAGATTTAGAAAAATACAGCATTAAAACATGAAAATGATGATCTTGATAAAGGGACCCTTCCAAAAAACCTTAAAATATTTATTTTGAAACCATTTTTATGAAACTTGGACATGGATGATAAAAATTTCCCAAAAAATACTAACACATAAATAATCTCGGATAATAATGAGATTGAGGAATTAACCCTTACCTTGTACATTTCATTGGTCGAGGGTATGTTCAACCTCTTGTATAATGACCATAGTATGTTATTAAATTATAATAGAACCATTTTCATATTTATGATGTCATACTCTATTAATATATAGATTTATACTACCCATTTAATAATAATTTATATATTAAAATAACATTTCGGTTGATAGTCACATTCTTTATCATCCGAGTTTTAACTTTCATTCTTGATCGTATAACTTATATCAGGATTTAATTTATTCATGAATATAAAAAATTAAATATGTATCACATATATTCAGAATATAAGTATGTATAATATTTTTATATATGAAATGTAAGACACCATTTATAGAGACGGTAGGTTGTACGTAATCGTAAACGCCGTTTTAGTTTTCATAATGCATTGAACGAAAGTAAGTGAATGAGATATATGTAAATAAATACAAAAAAAACACACACATATATATTTGAAGTTGCATTATTATGTCATATATTACATACTTATTAATAATTTATATTTATAATCATCGTTGAATGGTGAACATGGAAGTGAATCTCATCGCATCATGGAGACGGTAAGCCGTATGTATTCACAAGCGATGATATCATTCTATTGATGGTGAAATAGTTTGTAATTGGATGGTGTATTATATATAAAGAATAATTAAAATGATATATCTATTATTTAAATCAATTATACTCATTATTATATGCATCTAAATAATGAAGTGTTGAATAATAAACTACACCACGATGTGAAGACGATAAGCCGTACGTACGAATGTATGGTGAATTTGAAATTCACAGGATGGATAGAATAATGAATATGGTTGTACCATATTTATAATAACATCATAGTATGTATAAGGTACTGTATTTATTATTTTGGTATGGAAATAACAAAGAAATAGGAAGTGGAAGAAGAAAAGAAATATAAAAGATGTGATGAAATAATTACCTCTTCTTCAGTTTCTTCCTTTTTCTTTGAACAAAGGGATCATTAAGAAGGCTTTATGATCAAATTAAGGCCTATAGGATGAAGTGAGGGTAGTTTTAAATAGATTTGAGTAGGGGTTGGCCAAGAAAAATGGGCTTGGAGGTACGGAGTTAAGAGAAGGGGAAGTACCATTTTATAAGAGAGGTGAGGGGCACTTTAGGGAAAGCTTGAAATATTAATTTATTCTAAAACTATTTTTCGTTTTTAATAGCTAAAAATAAATTTATTTATAGGATAATGAGGTTATGGGTATAAATACACTAAAAAAATATATTTTAGACATGTTTAGGTCACCATATTAACCTTATCATTTAGATTTAACCCTTAGTGAAATAGTTTAGATTTTACCATGTATTCTTGTATTATTATAATACATTGTTAATAAACATACTATAAAATGTGAAGAGAACATAAAGTGGTTAATTAAAGACATATATATCATTATATAAGTCCTTTTTCTTATCCTTATAATTTTAGTAATATTATATCATTTAGTAGTATTGTTTTTGTTTTAAAAAATCATTTATGTCAATTTTGACACAATTTAGTATTTGGTTTTTTCAGAAGTCATCAAAAGTTTATTACTTCTACAAAAATTCATTAAATAAACCCTAACATGTCTTATTAAACTAGAAAATTCATGGATGGCATCAAAAGACTAAATTTACTTTATTTAGATATTTATAATATCAATTTTTTTAATCATTCATTTATGAGGTAATTACTGCATCATAATTGTGTTATAAATAAATTTATTTTTAATTACTGAAAATTATAAATAATACAACATGATGTGATAAATAGGTTTATCTTTCTAATGAATATTTATAGTTGAATTTATCTTATTTGTAACCCAATATAAAAAATAGTTTAGTTATTAATCTTTGAATTTAACAATTTTAACTCTTGTTTAAATAAAATATAATAAATGTCCAAATCTAAAAAAAAGGATGAAAAAGATATTATTTTTGTCCTAAGGTTTATTTTGGTCTAAATAAACTTATCTAATAGAATTAAGACATGTTTTGAGATCATTATATTATTATTTTTAACTTTAATTAACTTATTTACTGTTAACCGTGGTAAATAAAATTCAAAAGTTACTATTCACCAAATATTATTTTCATCCTATTGAACAAAATTTTTCATTCTGATGTCAAACATGGTTCCTAAATTTTTAATATTCAATTCATAGAAGTGGTAAAATTATGTTTTATATAAATTTGCAAATGTGCATAGAAGGTGGGTAAATGTGCCTAGAAGGTGGGTACAAACACGTTGAAATGGTTCAATAAAATTTTATATATCTAATATTTTTATAAAAAGACTCTAATGACTTAAATTATACTAATATATGTATTATTTATCTATTTTAAAAATATTTTTAATTAAAAATAATTATTTAAATGATAATGTATGCTTTTATGTACATGCAATATTTTTCATTGTTCATCAAAAATAGAATGTTTTTAGAAAAATAAAATAAAATCACAATAAGATAATTCTGATATTCATAATTCAAAAATGATTTATATTTTACAAAATTGAAAACATATAATTTGAATTAATTAATTTAGAAATAAATCCCATTGTCAAAACTAGAAAGCGAGTTTTTGAGATATAAAAATTATCAAAATATTGATATGTGTTTATGTCCAATTTAAATGTAAAATTATTTTCAATTACCAAAATTGAATTAAATGATAAAAACATAATATTAGTGTACTTATAAACTATTTATATATATAAATTTACAATATAAATTATTTTGATTAAAAAAGTTCTTTTCACTTAAAGTTTTGTAACTTTCACTATTCATCAAAATATGAATGTTATTAGAAAAACACAAAAAATTTATACAAACTAACTATTTTATGTCCCAGTTATAAATAATATGTTTATTTTGTCAAATTTAATATATAAAAGTGTCAAATATTGTATTTAAAAAAGGATATCCATTAAAAGGCGGTAATATTGCATTTTTTTTGAAAAACACTTCTTTTATCTGAAAAATTGGATTTGTTCTTATATTATTTCTAAAAACCCATAATATGGATGTTAAAATTACATGGAGTATATAAATTTCAAAATTTAGTTAATAATATTCATAACATCTTTTTAAACGACTAGTTTGGTAAGTTTTCATGCGCTCGATCTCGATGTTGCGTGTGGCGCGAGCTATTGAAATACTTTAAAGAGATAACATATTATGAAATATTAGGGTGTTTCATTCTCCCCTCCTTCAATAAATTTAATCCTCACAATTTTAAATTTTTCTTCAAAAACAAATGTTTTAAAATAGAAAATTAATTTTTGGAAAACCCACATCGAAAATTGGGATACTAAAAAAAAGTCTTAATAAGAGGGAAAGGGAAATGAAAAAGTCACCACCAAATTAGGGTTTCGAATAAAAGAAAATTGGTAGAAATTATAGAAACATAATTGGAGGGAAAATTTAAATATTTATAGGGAGTGATTGATGTCATCAATCACAAACATGTGAATAATGAAGGAAAAAATTGAGGGTCTCAAAGCCATAAATCTATGAAGATTTAAAATATCATCGGTTCAAAAAAACAAAAGGTATTAGGATAACAGAATTTTTTAGATACATTAATTATTGGAAGAGGAGGGATTAATTTACTATTAATATAAGAACTCAAGAAAACATACTTGATTTAATTACCTATCTTAATCATAACCTTATCATTTGGTTATGCTTCGATCTATTTTCACTTCATCCCTTATACTAGGAAATGAATGTTCAAAAATGATTTTTATGCCTAATATGCATTTCAAAAATCATGAGGTCCAAACTTATTTCCTAAATCCTCTTTATGTTTAGTTAAATCCAATTGGTTAGGCCAAAGTATCCAATAAATTATACATTAACCTCATACAAAATATTATGTGCTCAACTTACTCCATTCCAACCTTTAGACTTATCCAAAAAAACATATGTCCAAAATCACACTCTAAAAATTCATATGGGAGGTAAACATAATAAAGATATCTTTTTTATTAATAATAACATGTGGATACCTTCATCATGTATTTTCTTAAAAAATGGTAAATCCCTGAATTACCAAAAAACATTATTGAATATGTTCATGCTCCCTCATTTCTTATAGATTACCAGATAGAATCATTAAATAAAAAAATGCTGTAAAATCCTACTACGATGGAATAAACAAACAATTAACTAGTTCCAAGGTAGTCAATAATATCCAATATACTTTATCTAACTCAATTATATATTATTTCAAAAATTATTATCTTACTTTCAGAAAAATATTAAGGGTTATATTTTTCCCAACAACATATTTTCCAAATTGATTATTTTGAAACTGAGTCACATTACTTGGTACCATAAAATTGCAAATCCTTAATGAAAACGTACTGTAGTAAAATCCTTATATACTTTATAATTCTTATAACTTTTACTCAAATGAAATAATTCTTTAATAAAAACTTAAGAACACTAATCATTCCTCTTTATCTATGGTAGTATCATAACTTGATTATTATCCAATAGCATCATTTGGGGTATACTCTGATGATTGGGACATTAATTTGCGTAGTGTCCAAACTACTTGTAGATCCATAATTTTACATTTTATACCTTTTTCTTACCCTTGCAATAAAAAATATGGTGTCCTTTTTCTCTACACTTATAACAAAATCCCATTCCTTTCAGGAACTTCCCAGAGTGATTCTTTCCACATTTATCACATATGGGAAAATCCTTTTTTCCCTTATTACCTTTATCCATAATTTTCTCTACCATATTCTTCTTCTCTAGTTTCCTTCAAAGCTATAGGACTCATATAATTCTGAACTTATATTATTCACACATGATACTATTTATTCATATGATGAGAATATGTGGGAGACTATTTCCCTTATAAATATTTGATTAAGACAATGAAATATATGATCCTTCCTACTCATTGGATCACACGTATTGCTGGAGTTCTCATTCCTTCTAATGGGCGCCAATTCTAAATTACGAAATACACTAGGTTAGATCATATCATACTGTATAATCCAAAAACTTAAAAAATTATCAAAATTAATTGAGTATTTTCACACATCTAGGATCATAAAAATAAAAATAGTTACTTTGCATATATATTTACTCATAAATCATTCATAATAGTTTTTAATGAAAATGTGAATTATCCTAAGCATATCCCCTGGGGGTGTCGTAACCAAGAGTACATCAAGGCCCGTTGTCCTGCACCAATTACCATTCGAGCCTATCTCAAAGAAGTGTTTTTGGGTTTTACCCCTTGATACATCTGTTCCAGAGCTGCCTCTACCTGTTCATATCCAGGTGTGGATATATTTCTTGGAAAATTCACAAAATCTCTACATTACCAAAATCCAAGGAAGTTCTTATATACTAATCATTAATCTCTATCTTAGGGTAATGTTTTCTAATTAGAGTTTTTCAAAATCTTGTTTCCATGGTTTGTACTAAACTTCCTCTGATTCCAACCATAAAGCCCCAAACCTAGTTACCTAGAGTCTTTGCATTATTACATAACATTGTTATGATCACAAGGGATCAAATTCTGAAAGACCGATCAATTTAGTAGCCTTATAAAATAGATTAAATACATGAATGTTACATTAAACTTTATAACATACAACCAAGAATAAATAATCCATTGATAATGCTATTATTACCTTAGCATAACCCTACATATTAATCATAATACACATTTTGGAATCCTGGGAAAATAAAACATCAGAAAGGGGTGACCTCAGATGCTCAGTAAGGGTAAATAATTTAGCGAAAGCTACAAACTTTTAAGGTCAGATGTGTAATAAAAACAATAGAATTTTAAACATAAACATGAACATAATATGGAAAAAATTAATAAAAAATTACCATATAAACATGCACATGGATATTATACTAGTTGAATATTCACATGTAATAAATAATATCATAACAAGGGAATGTATAATGCCAGACATCATGACCATATATTCAAGGCCTCATGCCAAGACTACAAATAATTTTTTTTCAAGGCCCTGTTCTAAGACACTAGTTTGTCTCATGAGATCTACCGATGCATCAAGGATCTATAGTGGGCTCCACATGCCACTTACTATGTCCAATACATTCCTCATATAAATTTTTTGAAACATAACATAAAAATTCATATTAAAACTTGCATAAAAAATATCAATAGCGTAACCATAAACCATGAATGGTATAAAAGTATAATATACAAATTCAAACATATCATAACTCATTTAATACAATATGAAAGATTTTATTATAATAAATCAACCTCAATAAAGAATAATATCGAGGAAAGGATGTTGATATAGTAGAAAATGATTAGTAAAACTCTTTGAGAGAAATATCCCTTTTGTGAAATTATTTAAAAGTCATGTATTTATAAAGGAAGTCATTTAATAGAGATTTTTGAATCAAAGTGTTCCATAGCAATTTTAAACTTTTTAAAAAAATTAACATTTGAAAACAATCATGTCTATATAAATAAATCCTTAAAATCATTTTTAAAACATGGACATTAATTAAATGATTTATAAAAATAAATAATTAAAACATTTAAAATGATTATCTTGATAATGAGTCCCTTAAATAAAATAATAAAATATATATTTTGAATTTTTTTATGAAACATGGACAAGGATGATAAATATTTCCCAGTAAATACTTACACATAAACAATCTATGATAATAAAGAGATTGAGGAATTAACCCATAACTTGTACTTTCCTTTGGTTGAGGGTACATTTGACTTACTGTATAATGTAAATAGTAAGTTATTAAATTATAAAATATACATATTCATATTTACTTTGTCATAATTGATTCATTTATGGATTTATACTACCCAATTAATAATAATATCTATCTTAACATAACATTTTGGGTAATAATCACTTTCTTGGTCATACATGTTTTAACTTCTTATTCTTGATCGTACAACTTATATCATGATTTAATTGATTCCATAAAATAAAACATTATTTATGTATAATATATATTCAGAAGATAAGTATGTATAATAGATTGATATATGAAATGGAAAACACAGTTTATAGAGACGACAGGCCGTACGTACGCATAAACGTAGTTTCTGTTTTCATATCGTATTGAAAGGAAGTAATTAAATGAGATATATGTAAATACATACATGCATACATACATACATACAAACATACATACATACATATATATATATATATATATATATTTCCAGTATCATTATTATGTCATATATTATATACATATTAATAATTTATATATTTATAATCATCTTTGAATGGTGAACGTGGAAATGAATCTCATCGCGTCGTAGAGAAGGTAAGTCGTACATATGCACGAGTGATGATATTATTCTATTGATGGTGAAATAGTTTGTAATTGTATGGTATATTATATATACAGAATAATTAAAATTTTATATTTGTTATTTACATCAATTATACTCATTATTATACCTATCCAAATATTGAGGTGTTGAATAACAAACTTCACCACGTCGTGGAGACGGTAATCCGTACGTACACACGTATGATGACTTTTTCATTAATAGAATATATAGAATAATGAATATTGTTGTACAATATTTATAATTACATCACATTTTTATAAGTTACTAGATTTATGATATTTATATGGAAAAAACAATGAAAGTGGAAGTGGAAAAAAAAGAACTATGAAAGAGGTGATGTAATAATTACCTCTTCTTTGGGTTCATTCATTTGATTTGAAAAAAATGGATCCTTAGGGTGGATTTAATATCCAATGAAGGCCTCTAGAATGATTTTATGGTAGTTGGGAGGAAATTTGAGTAGACTTTGGCTGATCCAAATGGTTTTGGGGGTGTGAATTTAAGAGAAGGTGAAATACCCTTTTATAAGAGATGTGAGGGGCACTTTAGGGAATGTTTGAAATATTAATTTATTGTAAAATTATTTTTAGTTTCTAATAGCTCAAAATGGATTTATTTTGAGTATAAGGTGGTTATGGGTCGAAATCCTCTCAACCAATAGTTTTTAGACAATTTTAGGTCACCATATTAACCTTATCTTTTAGATTTTACCATTAGTTAAATAGTTTAACTTTTACCATGTCATATTGAATTATTATAATACATGGTTAATAAACATAATATCAAATTCGAAGAGAACCTAAAGTTTTTCTTTAATTAAATATCTATAATTATATAAATACTTTGGTAAAACCTTATATTTTTAGGGATATTATATAATTTAATAATATATTATTTGTTTTAAAAACTCATTTATGTCAATTTTGACACTATTTAGTATTTGGTTTCTGTGAAATTCATAATGTTTATTACTTCGATAAAAATACATTAAATCAACCCTAAAATTTCATATTAACCTATAAAATTATTGTATGACCTCAAAAGTCTCAATTTACATTTATTCTAATATTTATAATATCAAATTGGTTAATCATCCATTAATGAGGTAATTACAACATCATCTTTGTGTCAAAAATAAATTTAATTATTTAATGTATAAAAATTAGAAATAAAATACCATGATTTAGGAAATATTTTTATATTTATAATAAATATTTATAGTCGAATTTACCTAATTTAGAACCCGATATTAAAAATGTTATAGTTATTAAACATTGAGTTTAACACTTTTAACTCTTATTTTAATAAAATATATCAAATGTACTAATCTAACCAAAATGGATCAGAAGGATATTATTTTTGTCCTAAAGTATATTTTTGTCATAATAAACTTATCCAATTGAATTAAGACATGTTTTCGGGGTAATTTTAATATCATGTTTACCTTTAATTACCTTATTTAATTTTAACCGTGTTAAATAAAATTCAAAAGTTACTGTTCAAGAAATATTATTTTCATCATTTTGAACAAAATTTTACTTACTAATATCAATAGTGTCTCTCAAATTTTTGAAATTCAATTCACAGAAACAGTAAAATTACGTTTTATAGAAATTTTCAAATTTGGCTAGAAGGTGGGTAAATGTGCCTAGAAAGTGGGTAAAAAGACGTTGAAATGGTTAAATAAAATTTTATATATCTAATAGTATTATAAAATGAATACAATGACTTAAATTGTACTAATATATGTATTATTTATCTATTTTAATATATATTATTAATTAAATATAATTATTTAAATTAATTTTTTTATGTACTATGCAATATTTTTCAATATACATTAAAAATTGAATGTTTTCATAAAAATAAAGAAAACTCACCATATACTAATTTTGATATCAAAATTCAAAAATGATGTCTATTTTACCAAACTCAAAACATTGAATTTGCAATAATTAATTTAAAAATAATTCCCATTGTCAAAACTAGAATGCGAGTTTTTGAGAAGTAAAAACTATCAAAAGATTGATATCTGTTTATGTCCAATTTAAATGTAAAATTACATCAAATGACAAATGTTGGATTAAATGATAAAAATATAATCTTATTATAATTTAAATCTATCAAAGTCTATAATTTAATAAAATAAATTATTTTTATTAAAAAATATGTTTTCCATAAAAATTTAGTATTTTTTACTATTCATCAAAATATGAAAGTTATCAGAAAACAATAAAAATTTATCCCAACTAAATTTTTGTGTCCCGATTCTAAATAATAAATTTATATTATCAAATTTAATATATAAAAGAGTCAAATATTAGATTTAAAAAGGGCTCTCCATTAAAAATCCTTAATCTTTTTTTGAAAAACACTTCTTTTTTTTGAAAAATTCACTACATGAAAAATACCATATACCAAAGGTTTGGAACCATTAGTATAGGCCTCCAAACCGTTGGTATAGCCTGTACCAATGGTTTAGAGAACTGCGTCCAAGTAAGCCGTGTAGATAGGTCTAGACCAACAGTTTTTAAAACTGTTGGTATAAGTAATAAGAAAAATCTATACTAATGGTTCCTAAAACCATTGGCATATGTATTTCAAAAAAGAAGCATTTGGTGGGTTTTGATCTCAGTACCTGTAGTTTATTATTGAACAACCTAACCACTAACTTAACTTGGCTTTTGTGAACATAATATCATATATATATATATATATTATCATAATTATTTTAAATTTTGATTTATGTAATTTTCTCATAAATAAGATTCCATAAATATTACATGTAACTATAACAAAGGTTCTCAAAACCGTTGGTAAGGTCCATATAAGTGACCTATACCAATAGTTTTGGCCAAACTGTTGGTATATTTCCAAATTAGTGACCTATACCAACGGTTTTCCCAAAACCGTTGGTATATATCATTTTTCAAGTAGTGATTGGATTTGTTCTTATATTATGTCTAAAAATACATAATATGGATATTATAATTATATGGAGTATATAAAATTAAAAATATAGTTAATAATATTCATAACCAAATTTTAAATGGCTAGTTTGGTAAGTCGTGGTGTGCTTGAACTCGGTGGTGCGTGTGGTACAAGATATTGAATTATTTTAAAGAGATAACATGTTATGAAATCCTGGGGTGTTATAGGGTATGTCTTATACCAGTGTGAGACCCCTAAGTGTGTTGAGTTGGTTATAATTGTTTCCTTGAGACAATTATTTATACTACTTAATGAGGTGATTTTTGATTAGTACATGAGAAAGGATAGTAGTTACGCCTATTTTGGGAATCAATTATGGTTGGATAGTTTGGATTTTTGGTAATTATTCATTGATGAGAGAATAAATGGGTTTTTCCAATTGGGTTGGGTGTATGGTAGGGTATGAACTAGGATGAAAATAAAAGATGTTAATGCTAAGATTTTGAATCAAATATTTAATGAGGCGGGATAGTGTGTCTCATTTTGGTTAGGAATTGACTTAGGTCTGTTTGATTAGAAGAACCATTCGAGCATCATTATAGAGGTGTCATATTTCTTGGAATGGATAAGATGTTTTTGTATTTTTGTTTCAATTATAAAAATAATATTGAGTTTTAAATCAGGGTTAATTCAATTTTAATGACTCAAAAGTTGAAAAATGCATGTGAGACAAGGTGGGTAAAGTATAAGGAAATATAACAAACATATAAGGGGTTTTTGGAGTTTTATTGGGTTTTGGGTACAAGGGTTTGAGGAGGCTTTGAAATTTTTATGGTTTATGGTTTTATGATAAATTTAGGGTTTGTTATAAATAACCCTCATGTGAGTGTCTTAGAATGAAAAATAAATTCTCAATAGATAGTTTATCCATAAATTTATATCATTGTTAAGGAACATCTCTAATTGATAGTGCCTCAATGAAAATAGATTAGGAATGGGTGTGTTGTGAATCTAAAAAATTCTCATTAGTGGGTTGGGAATATAGATATAGTAGTGTCGTATATGGATTATCATGGGAATACTTCTTGGAAATTAGAGGATAATGGGATTCCCATGAAAACATTAAGTAAATACATAGTGGGGAGGATATTTTTGGTAGAGGGATGATGGTTGAAAGGGGTAAGAGAGGATTACATGTGTTTAATAACTATAATTTGGTCAAGGATCAAGGGAATGGATTATGAATATTTATATGGTACTTTGGAAGAGACCACTAGGATCTTCATTTGAGTAATGTTGTATAACATTGTGTGTTCTTGGAGGATGTGAGTTAATAATTTAGGGTTTCCATAATGAGTTCATATTTGGTTCTTTGGTGGGGATGAAATTCACTTAGGGATGGAAGATATCTATGAATGGTAGCAACAACCATGGGTCAACTAGATCAAGAGAGTGCTATTGAAGGTATATTAATATCATAGGACAAGAGAGTATAGTTCAGGGGTCATGTTTGTTGAGTTTTTCTAGGGAATCCTTGTTTGGGGATAAAATTATTGTAATCTTCTTTTTTATGTTCATGGTGTCTATGTGGTGATTATATATATGATATTAGGTAGGGGAGTGTCATACCGATGTTTTGTTAGGTGACCCATGCACCAAGTGGGAATTATCCACCATATAATTTTTTGTAGATGCCTTATGTGGCTAGTATATTGGAAAAACATGGTTTCAGTACATCAGGTTGTTTATTAAGAAGGTGTTCTAGTTAATAGTATATGTACTGGTCTTGTGTTTCATGAAGTTCCCTAGGAGAGGAAAGCTATTATGGATTGATATTTAGTAATGAGATGAGTTTTTGTTTGTTTTAAATAAGTTAGTGCATAAGGATATAACTAGATTTTATTTCTTATAATTATGATTGGGAATTAAGTTTATTTTCATAGAAAAAATCATTCACATGATGGTTGATAAGTTCGTAGTGTTGGAATATGAGTTTTCAATGAAAATATTATCAGGAAATATTAGACGTCTTCATAGTCAATAAATTTTGAATTGAAATCAAGAACATGCCTTGGAATTGGATTTCGATGGTAAGATTGAGAACCATAGTATTTTTCTATGATAATTCTTAATTATGAGAATAACTATGGTGGGAAGTTTATATAAGCTATCATCTTCATAAGTTATTGATTCACGAGGTAATTTTAATATTGAGTTATGTAGTATGGGGATTTAGATAATCTGTATTTGGAATTGAATTATGATAGCTTTGAAATCACCAAGAGTTGTTTTTTCCGGTGATTGTGTGTTTAAGTGGAGTTTAATGAATAGTTTCTAGGACACATCCTTGTTACATGAAATGGTTTTAATCGAGGTCAAATATTACACCATAAGAATATGGGTTTCAGTGTAGTGAAGAGGCTTGCACCATAGAGGAGTGGACTACATAATGGAATATTATTATCATGGATGGGATGACAGGTGCAGGTGATAGATCACACCATAGTGTGTGTTTTTTCCCTAGATAAGAGTAAAAATAAGAATAACTTATAGAGGATCAGGATATCAAAATACATCCTAAGGTATTTTTCGATGAGGGTCTCTGTAGAGGCATGTTTTACACCACTACTAATGGGGAATTTTACCTTGAAGCACCCAATTTTGCTTTATAGTTCTTCGATTGCGAGTGGCATTATATTATGAAACCTTTGTTAAAAATAGATATGGGTTTCTATAACTTCATTGGGATATTATTGAGAATGGTTTTGTACAATGGCTCATTGGGTCACATGAAAATATAACCATCGGGTGGGGTATTATATTGTGACCCCCTTGGGCCACACTAAAATAGACCAACTATATACTTTTTTATAAGATAAATACCATTCATTTTAGGGTAAATCCCCATCATTTTTCAGTCGAGTTGAAGCTCTGGAGATGGAATTTTTCTAGACCTATCCCCTTACTTCTCACCCCTTGAACCCATTTGTTTAGTGGCCAATTAAAGGTGTATTATTAATTTAAAATCAAGGTATAAATCACTTTATTTCTCTTATCCTCCCCTTATTTATCTAAAATTGATTTATAGAATTTTTTTATCGTATTCAAGTTTGATTTCACTAATATAATGTGAAATCCTAATGATATATTTGGGATTTATGATGTAGTGCCTTAAGGATGTCAATATATGATGAATTCCACCTGTTTATCACAATTTTCCTACAAGTATATTATCTGATATATTTTTCTAGGGTTTATACAATTGTTTTCTAAATTGGAGATCAGTTGGTTATCAAACAATATAGTTATTGGTTATATGAGTTACTGGGGAGTAATATTATCATATCTCATCTTGTTCATTATGGTTTCTGTATTTTTGAAGCACTTAATGTTTTTTAACAATTATTCTTCTTTGGTTTTAATTGTCTAATCAATTATAAATGTTAATAATTTATTACTGGAGCCTTATGGTATTCTATAGGGGAATAAGAGCATGGAAATATGTTTATTATATTGGGTGGTGATGCGGATCATAAATTAATGTTTATAAAACCATTATTTAGGTATGTGGTCCTTTAATACTTATCCATATTTGTGTATTCATGTAATTTTTTTCTCATGCTGGGGGTTCAGGTTTTGTAATGTGAATAGGTTCTATTGGATTTGAAATGTATAAAAGAATTGTTCATAACCACATCAAAGTGATATAAGTATTCCATGTGTTTTCATGAAATTAAATTAGTTCCCAATGAAATAATCCCCAATGGGTTCTTAGGAGAGTTGTGTTGATGAACCTATTGTGGGGTTTTTCAATGGTGTGATCTTGTAAAATTTGTGGAAGTGGTCCTAATGAGGACCACTAGACCCTAGGATACCTGAGAAAAGAAATTAGTTGATGGGAATAATTGTAGTGTATATTTTTCATCCTATTAGTAATATAGAGTTTGAATAATTATATTACTCAAGGTGGTCAGGAGTGTGACCTCTTGATTTCATGTGCTTAGAGGCACATAGAGATGATTAAATAAATAAACAATATATATTGATCATGAAGCTCCTCTAATATTGTTATGGGATCATATAATATTTATACCTTATTAAATGGTCCAAAATACTTATATAAATATCGATTATTTTTGGATAATAAAATTTTTAATTGGGTTGATATCGAACCCTAACTTGACCCATAGTTCAAGTGGCATAAATACCGGTACACAACCTGATGGACAAGAGGTACAAGGCCGAATAAAATACTAGAAGGCCCAAAGACTTTACTATACTAGAAGTTCCACTCCCTAATATCTATTTCATTAAAGGCACCAAGATCCCCACCTCACATGGTTGATTGACCATAATTTCTCAGTATAGAGTTTCAGGGTGCACAGTACTGATGGAAATTTCTGTACTCTCTTGTTATTTAGATCCAATTATCTCTACATTGGTGGATGATAATTTATATGGTTCCTCTTCTATGTCATGCTTCTTTTTGTTCTACCGGTACTACTCCATGGCCTTTTTGTCCTGAAATACCATGGCTCAGAGGCCTGAGGTGGCATGGAGGCCCTATGGCCCGAAGGAAATTGCTGGCTCAAAGGCCATATGGGTTATAGACCAAAACTAGTGACCCAAAGGACCAAATGAATGAATAGTTCTGGATGCTATAGAACCACTATGGTACCACTATCTTACTACTATAGTATCCCAAAAATCTTCTTCCACATGGATTTGATCATTTGTTTCATGCATTATTACATGGTGTTTTGACCATTTGGCTACCACCCCAATTATGAATAACTACTGAATACTAGTTGGAATCTAGTTGAATCCTGGATAGTATTGGTAATTTGGTTTCTATGGGTAATCCCAAGTGGGTTGTATGGGTACTAGTGAGTTGATAATAATTATAGTGATCAATATTTTATGTTTCCATGAGATCCTATGAGGTAGTTCCTAGCTTTATGGGTATAGTAATATATAATGTCTCAGTGTGACTTATTGGTTTTCCTTTGAGTTGTGTATTTCCTAGGGGATCAAGATCATCATAGGTTTAGAGTAGTAATGGTTACTGTTGAAATATGTTTTTGGTGAGGTTTTTCTATATATGTGATGTTGATCTATACATTATATCCTATAGGTGGGGGTCAGGTAAGGATATATGGCTAGCCAAGAGCTAGGGTATGGGGATTTCCTTCCATGTGTTGTTGTTTTATATCCAACCAAAATTATTATATAATGCATTTTAGTTTATCCAAGTGAATTTACTTAAGATGGTGTAATTTACATGTGCGATAGGTTGGAAATGTATATTTCTCTTTAAGAACTACTTTTTATAGGATAAGATTAACCATGGGACCTACCTTGCAATTGGTGCTTTGGATTACACAGGTGGTTGGAAGCATTTCTCCTTCATCAGGACTTGCTTCTTATATGTTGTTCTAATAGAGACGAGTTAGTTCAATATTGGTATTTTTATGTGACTTGAGAATCTTGGTAACTATAATACACTGCCATGATGTTCATCATCATGTAAGGGGATCCCCAGTTACTCTAAATTCTTGGGTATGACTCTATTTCTTCTTTCCCATGATTGGATTACTATGAAACATGGTTAAGTGATATTTAACAATTACCTAAATGGGATTACTATGATATATGACAACAATAGAACTAGTGTAGACATTATTCATTGTATGAAGGACCAAATACAACATCCCCAAACCTGTACACCCAAATTGGGGTCAAAAAACATAATCCTAAAATTTATGGATTTTATACTAATAAACATGAATCAATTTTATCAACCCAAAATATATAACCTAAAAAAAATATTTTATTACTTATATAGCTAAGAGATTTTTGTTTTATAGTATTATAGAATTATGAAAAACTTCCCCATAGTAAAGTGGATATTTATTAATAATGGACATTTTCCCCACAAAACATGTTCAATATAATGACACACTTTCTTCATTCATGGTATACTAACTATCTAGTACATTGAATTTATTAACATTTATAATCATCCTTAAAACTTTTGAAATATAGTGTTAAAAAATGGAATGATCGAAACAAATATTAATAGGGTATATATATATATAAAATAATAGAAATTTATTAGTCCTCTTCTAAAACATGATATTAAATAAGATATATTTCCATTAACATAATACATTTTTAGCCAAAATAATAATTCACATGAACATGAAATTATATTTACTACACAAATTTTATAATAAAATAATTTATAAGAAGACATTATTATTAAATAATAATCATTTAGGTCTTTTAGAAAATATTATATTCCATGAAATATATTTTCCTAAAATCATACCATTTACCCTTACAGTGAATGATCAAAACATAAAAAAGAGCATTAGAATAATTTATGGAATAAAATTATTTCCAAGAGAATTAATTTTTATCCATAGAATATTCATTTAGGTTCCTTGGGACATCATATTCAAAGAACAGTTACAAGAAACCTAACAAATGTAATAACCTATTATGGTAACTCCAATATAAAATTTTAGGGAAGATAATCATTTCCCAATGAATTGGTGAGCTATATTATAATCATTGATCATTATAAACAATGTTCAAGGACCATAGCATATATAAAAAACATAAAATATTTCATTTTCATTATAAAATTTGCAAAAATATTCTATTTAACACATATGAAAAATCACTTTCTAGCTTAATGAAAAAATATTCATAGAAATACATTTTCATTGAAAAGTACATAAAAAAGTTTCTCATAGGAACCAAAAAATGACTATTATTTTAAAAAACTTTTGAACATTATTTTTAATCTTATTAATGAATAAATTTCATGATGGGGAGAAATTTTCCTCATGTCGTATATGTTAAAAAATGATTCACTTCACATAATTGAAAAAATGTAAAAAACCCATTTGGAAAATGTCTTATTGTATTAATTTAAAACATTAATAATGAAAGAAAAAAATTGATTAAAATTAATTTGAAAAATAATTTCGAATATTGATAACATTATTAGTAAATTTTAAGGAACGTAGATATAGAGTAAACATAAAATAAAAAAAATTAAACTTTTAAAATAAGGTTTTAATGGAAAAAAATTACCAAATCTCCCAACCATCCTCATATATTAATTAACACATATATAATGAAATTATTTAAATTTTTATTTTTCGTAACTAAATTGTTAATTTTTATTACCTTATAATTATCCCTTTAATTTCATTTGTTACCATGTCTTATATGGTTACTAAATTGATTATGATTACATTATATGTTTTGATGATTTTACTTCATAACCCATAAAAAAATTAGAATAATGACCATGGTAAAAGGGTTAATTATTAAATCTTATAAAATATTAATAATCATGAAAATATTATTTTTTAATACCTTAAATAAAATTTTAGTGTTATCCAAGAAAAGAGATAATTGAAAAAAATACACTAGTTCATGAGGGGGTACACTACATATACACAGGAGCGATGTTTTTACTTTTAATTGGTAAAAAATTAAATAAATTAACATATTATCTTTATAAAATCATTATAAAGTTATAAAAATTATATAACTTCATTAAATACAACCTTATGACAATATATGAGAGTAATTTTTTTGAAAAAAATGTATATCACTATTTGTAGATGGTAGTTTGTATATATACACAAGCGCTGATTCTATTTGTAATGATTATTAAGATAGAATATATATTATATTTATAAAATCATATAATTTTATGAATATCATATATTTATATTAAATATATCTTAATTACCCTGAAATATGGTGATGAGAAATGAAATACATCTATTTATGAGGTGGTAGTCCTCACATATATACGAACAATGGTTTTATTTACCATTTGAAGGAAAATGTGATGAATAAAGAAATTGATTTAACAAAGTAAAACATTACTATATGATATATACTTATGTTATTACATTTTAATGGTTATGATATAATTGAATGTGGTTTAATAAAAGTAAAATTAAAATGATAGTTTGAGACGATTATCTTATCTTTAAAGAAACTCTTTTATATCTCACATAAATGACCTTGGGAGGGGGGGGGGTATTTTAAAATACTAGAACCTATATAATGTTTATAAAGAAGTTAATAATATTTTTTGGTAGGGTTTGGTTGATATTAGTCGATTAAGAAGTGTGAGGAAGAGACGAGTGGTGGTGTCCTTATATAAAAGAGAATTAGGGAACCCTTTGAATTAATTATAGCTTTAAATTAATATAACTAAATTTACATTTTATGGTGTAAGAAATTAAGATATTTATAATATAGTATAGATTTAAATATAATTAATTTAATTAAAATAACCATTGAAAATTTTAGGTGATGTTTTAAAAAATATGTTTCGTTTTATCCTCCTATTAACAATGTAAACAATTACCATAATATTAATGTTATTTAGTATTTAGGGGCCAGGAAAGTTACTATGAAAGTAAAAGTGACTCATAAGTTGGAATTTTTGTTATTATTGACCACATAACTTTAAATTTTCCAAGGATTTTATTTTTTATAAATTTTAAATAACTTAATAAAAGATTATTTAACATTAGAATCCTTAAGAAAACATTAAGACTATTCACATTAACAATTTAATAAATAGAAGATAGTAATTTAGTTTAAATTTAAAATTTTAACACATCACTAACATAATATATATTTATATAATTTGTTTTGAACAAAAAAAATTATCCAATTTTTTTTACCATTTTTAAAATCATTTACCCAAATTATTTCCTACTTTTAAAAACACTGTATCAATGTTGCGTAAACATTTGAGGTAATTGTTTCATCATTAAAATTGAAAACATTTAGTATAATAAAATATTATTTTTATATTAAAAATAAAATTTTATAACAATTCATAAATTTTTTTTATCCCTGTCACAAAATATTATAGATATTAAAATAAAGAATGATACATTTTTGAATTTTACATTACTTAAAATAATATAAAGGTATGTATTAAAGAAAAATTACTTAAAAATGAAATATTTTAGAATAATTGAATGGTTTAGTCTAATTAAACCCATCCAATACAATAAAGGTAAGTGTTTGGGGGGTATATTCCTTCGAAATAATTTTTAACACTAGTTTACCCAATTTATCCTTTATTATAATGATAAATATTTTCCATGGTTACTATTAACTATGAATAAAAATAAGTTGACCTATTTAAAAAATTGAACATGATTATTACCAATATATAATCCATTTTATCAAATTAAATCCCTATATGTTTTAGATATTATAACACCCTAAGTTTTTAAGGGAATAAAAATATGTTCAATTGTGTATAAGACAGGCACACACCGAATAAAAAAAATTGTATAAGTGGTTAGGAGAATCACAAACAAACAACAAGATAATCACAGAGGTCTAAATAAATAAATCTCAGTAAAATACCCTTTGTAAAATATTTACATACTCAAGAGGAAGAGAACCCAAGCTCAAGAAGGTTAAGAGATTTATTTCATGAGAAACTCTAGAGGAAATAAAATTAGAATCTTTATTCCCCTCACACCACACATGAAGAATCCTCAATTGATCTAAAATTAATAATTTAAAATAAATAATGAAGTAAGTGAAAGAAATTTATTCGTAATATGACCTTTGCATGCCTAATAAATTATCCCTAAATCCATTTATATCACACACAACTCAATGTTCTCCATGAAAAAACCTTCAAAATCAGAAGAATTGCACAAGAACATTCTATAATAGGATCACCCAGTATGGAAGAAGAATAAAAGGGTATGAATATAATTATTTTATTATTCCAGACAATACCAAACCATTATAAAATCCAATGAACATGATATATCAATATTGAGCTCAACACCTATGCTTAGGGGAATCCAAATTATCCTCCAGCCCTGAGAACAATTGCTATGAGACACCATCCAGTGCATGATGTTTTCTAGAAGTGGCCTAAGAGAGGGGTCATGATTCTACCTTGTGAGAAGTCATTTTTTATTGACATCCTAGATTCTAGTTCTAGTATTCATAGCCTGTGATAAGATTTGTCCAGCTTAAACAAGAGCAGTGTTCATAGAATTTAAATTATTAAAACACCCTACCTCTTGTAAAATAACTCTTTTATTCAGTGAAAGAGGGTTTCTTTTGAAACCATGAATCAAAATATGAGAAATATCTCCTTTGTTGGTAGTTTGGTTCACCATAACGATAACATCCATGCCCGATCTCAAAACTGACACTACCAAGTTACCTGCAATGAAAAGGTGAAAAAACCCCTATTCTGGGCTCCTTAAATCGAAACACTTAGAGATAAGGTGGAATCCCTTCTACTAAATATCCATGGCCAAGGGAACAATGTAGTTAGAAGCAGAAAAAATAATGAAATTAAATTTAGATGAAATATCTTTTTACCAGAGTCCATTTACCTAGTAGTCTTGATCACGAATATCATGAAGCACTCTATGATAATGTTTAGTTGTAAAATTCCTAGTAGAAGATTGCATGAGAATTCGATTATCCTTATCATAGTCCTTCATAATGAAGTTGAAATTATCTTATTAGTAGGAGCTTCTAATTGCATGAATGAAATGAGGGAATCCACTTTCATACTCAAACAAAATGTTCAGTGTCAGAAATTACAGAAAACCCAACCTATTACCCATCAAATTGGCGTCCCAGATGCTAATGTCTCCTATATTGATAATACAATGTAAATTAAGGTGTAACACTATAAAATGACATTGAAGATTGCAAAAAATATTGGTTGTATTCCTAGTCACACATTCCTAGTGAGTCCCATATCATTCCATAATGAAATGATCCCATAATGAACAACCTTAAATGTCCTACCATACTAGCCTTGCATAAGAGCAGTACATCAACTATTTCACACTCTTAATATTAATTACACATTCAAAGATCAGCTTAGCCATCATTCTCCATGATGCCCAGTTGAACTTCCCTTTTGAGTGAAGATCCCATATGAAATATCACATAAGATATTTTATCTTCATGATAATATTATTCACCACCTTAAGATCTGAAATAAAATGCATTGGAATATTAGATAACACACAATTTAATAGGATAATTCTACCTTATAATGACAGAAACCAGTTTTCCCAACTATTAATGCCAATATAAATATTTTCCACATGCTTCTCTAAACCCTAATTGCACAGCCATCTAGAGGAGATGAGATCACCCCAATATTCCAAAGGAAATTCCCTCTTTTGAAATCCCAATTTGTATTTAATTGAATTGAATTTTCTATATGAAAAAAGGTTTCAAATGTAGATACTTAGTTTTTCATGATTCATAACTTGGACAATATACATACAATACTATTGAAGTGATTTTTTGGAACCACCAATATAATTTCTCCTCATATTACAAAACAATATCATATCATCTACAAAAATCAAGTGAGAAAAAATTTAAAAAAAATATTTTCACTAAAAATGAGTAATAATTCCATTATTTATTATTTTTATCATTATACTAGAAGAATATTGTAAAAAAATTAAAATTCTCTAATATAATGGATCTCCCGATCTAAGCCCCCAAACAGACATAAAAAATCCCCATCTCCTTCCCCTATAATAAATAAAAATCCATGTGGGGCTAAAACATATTAAAAATATACCATAAGTCTAATCATAAAAAACCATACAATAAAAAACCATCAAGATGAAATTTACTTATAATATATCATAATACTTTTCCATATCAACATTTATTGAAATTTTTAAGCCTAATAATTTCTTTTTGATGTCTAAGATCATTTATTGAGAAATAACAATGGAACACTGAATAGACCTTTTCATAGAAAATCCTTGTTATTTTCCAGATTCCCAAGAACAAATGTTCAAAGGAAGCCTCCTATTAAGGAAACTAACAACATAACAATAAGGATTGTTTAAAAGGCATATTTTTCTTATACTGGGACATTGTGCATGATTATCTAATACCACAAATATGTGAAATGGGGTTTGTGCTAACAATACAAGGAATAATTTCTCCATGAAAAAATCATGAACAACCTCTACAAGATCAGACTTGATGAGTTCCCATGAAGTCACCTAGAAAGACATGTGACATCAATAAGGACTATGAGTATTATTCTGATTAATAAAATGGACCGTTTCTTTGATCTCTTCTTCCACCAGTAAAGCAGTAATAATATCATTTTCATGATCAAATAAGATACAAGGAATACTAGTTAATATTTCTTAACTTCTTGAAGGATATTTGTTATTAATGATGGTCTTAGGATCAAAAAGAATATTTTATAAATTATTCTCATCCATATCTCCCACGATCCATTTATCATCATTAAAGGATTTGTTATCCCAAAAAATGTGGGGATGGGATACACACCTATTCTCTTTGATGTAGGTGTAAAAGTAAAACATTTTATTATCTCCCCCCTTTAACCACTTTTCATTTGATTGGTCCTAATCATCAAAAACATTATCTAATTTTTTTTGTAATAATGATTTTATGAACTAGGGGAAAAAGTATCATCATCCTTGCATTATTCATAGTTGGACTCCAATAGATCAATCTCAAAAAAGATAGTAGATAGGTTGATATTCTAAGATGATATAGAATTATTTACAGAATCAAATAATACTCAAGACTCATGAGGTTGTTATGGATCTAAATCCATCTTACTCCCAACATTTGATTTATATAGGTCTCATTAACCCCTATAATAACTTGGATTGGTTGTCTAACACATTGAATAGAAGAAGTGGACACTAACAACCCTTCCACTATCTAAGGAAACCACGATAAGAGAATTGTCTAATAGAGCAAACATATTATGGGTAAATTTAGGTGATGAATTATTGGAAACATCATGGATATTGTCCAGTAACTGAATCAGATGACACCATGTTTGTTTATAACCCTTTTGGCGGTTGCACAAGGTGAACCTTTCTCTCAAAAAACTAAGATCTGTAAGACTAAACTATGATAGAAATGGAGTGAAATCCTTCCTTTATTTTCCTAGGAAATAAAAACAAACCTTACTCTCTATGATTTATAGGATGATGTTGATTTTATGAAAAACTAGTCAATTATTATCATCTAGGTTGAATGAAATGAGCTTTTTCTAAAGAGACTCCCTCACAACCACATCACACTTGGCATACAAAAACAATAAAAAACTACTTTAAACCAAGTTTATATACTTTTTGTTAATAAAATGTTCAAAAATGTTCATCATAATTATATATATTCTACAATTATAGAAAATACATATGTACTAATTAATGGGGAATCCATGGATGCAATATCGAAGTCCCATCCTGTGAGAAAAATATGTAATCTGAGATGCATGTTTCTTGGGTTTAAGAGAAAATATTAAAGATAAAATATTATTTTTAAACTCATTATAAATAATATATATATAAACTTGAATTTAATATCCTCAATAATTCTATATGTAAATGGAAATAATTTGATAAGAGAGCCTCAGGTTTTAACACTAGACATTGACTGGTTGATTTGAAGATGAGGAGAGCATGCCAAATCATTCCTTACATGTGATATGATGAGAAAACCTAGTGATAAAAAAAATAAATCATTAAATGAATGTTTTATGAAAGGTTGGATAGATGTATAAACCCATTGTGTTTTGAAATTTAAGTTCCACTAAAATTAATTATAATTTAATAAAGGGAAGAAAGCGAGAAGGATAGAGAAAAAATGAGCGGCTTACCTCAAGAAGGAAATGCATTTTGATTATAATATTTAAAAATATTGGAAACCTAATTCCTTTACACCACAAGGGAGATATTGGGATGGTACAAAGATGTATAATGAGAAAAAAATAATTGGAGGATGCCAAGAGAGGTAATTAAAGGTAAGCGCCAGCTGAGGACACATGTATCCGAAATGAAGTGGGAAAGTCGGAAAGATAAGGTCGAACATAAATAAGCCCCTCTATAAAATGTATAGAAGTAGTTTTAGATTTAAATAACTCTATATGAGATCCAAAATTATTCTTCCAACATGAAAATGATGCATGATCGAGAAGATGAAATAATGTAAAAAACTGAGCAAGAGGGGGATAAAAGATATTCTTCCACCAAGAAATAGAGTCACCCACTAATAAAAGAGTATGTTCTGGGAGAGGGATGAATAAGTCAACATAAACAAAGATATGATCTGACAAATAATATTTCATTTGAATCATATGATCTTATACACATATAAAGGATCTAATGGAATCTACAATATTCCTAATAATGGAAACGCCCTGGAAGGTGAGAGGAAGACCTTGTAAACTTCTATAGACTACTACTAATGGAGAGATTCTATTAGAGTGGATAGAAATTGACCACCTAAAGAGGTTAAAAAAATATTCCTAAATGATCTATAACATAGGTAATAAACCTTCTCAAAATCAACTAAAGAAGATATCACTATACATAAGGATTTCTGGTTGATAGCAGAGACTCTCACCAACAAGTCCAGAACTTAGGATCCCACTAGAGATTGTAACATTGGAATAAGAAACTAATTAAGGAAATATATGGGAAATGAGGTCCATTAATATAGGGTAAAAAGTTTAGTAGAAGCCTCATTCTAAAAGGATAGCACCGACACACCGTCCACAAAATACGGGGAACTATGATCCAAGGAAATGACAAGAAATCCACTAAGGATGAGGAGGAATATGTCCAAAGAAAAATATACTTGAGAGATGGTCTTTAATTTAGAAAATTGGAATACAGAAATGAAAAGATGGCTAGAGGAAAGTTTCCTTTAGCAGGTCTGGTCAAGGAGGAGGTAGGGGTGATCGAGGCAAGGAGTCTAAGGATGCTTCCTATGTAACGGTTACAGAATTTTTAAAAGGTAGCGACATGTAGGGTGCATTCTTGAGAGCCAAATACATCATTATTTTATACAACATGCATCACTATTATTAGATGAGAATGTAACACACCATTAAATCAATATATATTTCTTACTAAATAAATTTAATCTCTTTAATATCTTCTAGTACACATAGCCCTAAGATTTTTATTATTAATAGTGTCCAAGATAAGCATAACTGGGCTTAAATGAAACGCAAAATATATAACCACTATAACCTAAATTATAAATTGGTGGGTATGAATAGTAATAACTAATTTATGATATATATTTATATTTTATAATCAATATAAATTAATTATAAATTCTTAGTAAATAATCAATCAATTTGTAGTAATGGTATTTTATTGTTCAAAAATATGTTTTTATAAAAAAATTATTTTTATTTTTATTTTTAAGGAAATACTATAATTAATTATTAGAACTTATTGAAATTTAATTTTATAAAATTAACATTATTATTTAAATAATCATATCAAAATTAGATGAGGGTGATGCTTTGGTATTATATTTGAAATTGTTTTTTGATGAATAGTGAAAAATACTGAATTTTAATTAAAAACTGCATTTGTATTTAAATTTTTTAAAATGATAAATTATATTTTAATTATTTTTATTCTAGTTTTTTTTTAAATTATATAACTATTAATAGAATCTAGGTTATTTGAATTTTTTCATACTGAATTTTCATATAAAAACATTGTAATCTTTTGAACATTTTCTCATTGAAAACCTTTTTTTCATCATGTATTCGGGTTTTGTTTTGAATTAAAAATTTCCAATTATATGAATTGAATTTGGAAAAATGTATTATATATTTTTAATTTCAATAATTTATATTATATAATAAAGTCAAATTAATTTTAACCATAATATTGGTGGGAAAAATGAAAATTAATTATATCTATTAAGGTTAAAATGAGGTTTTACACGTTACATGTACTTGTGATAAAATTAGTTTACCAAACACCTAATATTTTTATTTAATAAAATTTATATCAAATTTGTAATGTATAGGTATTAATTATTTAATTAATCAAACTATAATTTTATAATTATTGGGTAAATTACCTAGATAGATAAAATGATACAAGTTACCATGGTAAAAACTAAATTGGTAAAGTTGACTAAACTTTCAGAATAAGGAATAACATGATAAAAAATGTGTTTAATTTTTATGGTATTTTGGATCCATAGGAGGCGGTAGTGACCTTCCATTATTGAATAATTTTTTGTATTTACAAAAATTCCACTCCTACTCAATTATAAAAGGTCACCCGTATGCTCTCTTCTTTACACCTTGAAACCCCTTTGGTTCAACCAGTACCTATGCAAATAACTATAAAAATTACATAATATCATACTAGAAGCCTTATATTGGGTATAAATCCATCAAAGTAAGGAATTTGGATCAATAAAAAATAAGTCAACTGAATAAGAGTTAACATTCTTCAACCAATATTTTTATTTTATTTCTTCCGCCACCCCCTTCAGTTTTTCCTAAACCATTATTATATAATAAAATCAGTATCTTCAAATTAAATAGATGTTATTATGTTAATTTAAAAACTCAAATAATTACCCACTTCAATAAAATTGGTTATGAAATTATTATTCTGGTGTATGGACGACTTCCACCTCTCAAATCGATGTCATTCATTTTTCCATTACCACATATCATGGTTGGGTATAATAATGGGTTTAAATAATATATGTGATAAATTAAAAATTATTATACTTATAGAGTTATTATATCATATATACCTTCTTTAATTTCCATTTAATAGGTTATGTGATAACATAGTTCGTGTGTATGGCAGACTACCATATCACGAAGATATGTGATTCATTTTCAGTAATGTTTTAAATGAAAGATAATAGTGGTAAATATAATGAAAATAAATAAAAAATGGAATAATTAGGATATTAATTAAATAATTATCATTATTATAAGATAATATATAATTTTATTTCTTATTTTTTCACTCACTAAAGAAGTGATAATGTCGTTCGTGAACATGTGGACTATCACCCTCGAGAAGCGATGTGACTCTCTTTTAATCACCACGCCACATGGATGATATATAAAAGTATATTTAAAGAACTAATATATTATATATGATATTATTATCAATATTTAAATAAAAAATAATAAAAACTTTCATTCTATAATGATCACTCTTATGTATGTACATCCTACCGTCTCCATGATCGTAATGTACTTATTATTTCAAAACAAGCTTTCATGATTGGTCTTAAAAGTATAAATGGTGTATAAATTTGATAATTAATTCATGATTATTATTTTTTATATGTTTAAATAATGACAACTTTGACCATAATAAACCTTCAAAATTCATTTTTGAAATGTAATCCAACTATGATCCAAACATCTGATGTAAATATATTTGATTAAGAAATTATATATAAATTGGTAATAAGTGATTTAAAATTTATTGTAAACATAAAAATAATTCTCAATAATGTAATTTATTAACTTGATTTTATTTTTTAGGATGATAAAGACACATGTGGATAGTCAGAATTAAGGTGAGGGAAATCATGTCAATTCCCTTTCATAGAGGTATATTTTGATATTATACACTTGTATCCTTTTATGAGGTATATATAGACCCCCTATAGCATGTTATATCATGAATTTATATAGTCTATTGGATTTTAAACTTTTTATGAAATTACTTAATAGGGATTATGTGAAAATATTTCCTAAGGGAAAAGGGATATTTTTTTATAAAAAATTCCTCTGATTTATTTTGCCTTTAAAATCTATTTATCTTCCATGAACAAGATTATAAAATGACTTCATGAAAGTGATTATATGAAAAACAATTTATAAATTAAAATTTATATCAATTTCACTTTATTTAAATGGTTTTCAAAAGGAATTTTTTTACATCTTTTATTTGGAATGTTTTTTCAAATAAGAAATAGAGTTTTCTATTTTTAAATTTTATAGTGACAATGAATTTTTCCTCCACCATGAACATTATTTTATTTCAATATTACTTTTAAACATTTCATGTATTATTAAATGAAAAAAAAACTTTTTCCTTTTTATCTGTATCTTTGTTTTCTAAAATGGTTTTTAAATGGGTATTTTGGTATTTAAAATATGTTTTAAAATGACATGGTTTTTGATATCCAAATAAGATTTCTTTATGAGTATTTAAAAAAATTTAATGTTTTATGATTAAAAAGTGAAATGATAATAATTCTTTATTCATTATATGGTAATTTTTATTTTTTATGAGATAATGGGTGTGACTAGATATTTTTAGGTGATCAGCTTATACGATGGGTGTATCTGTATAGCACCGAGTCATCTAGTTATAACTTATATGATGTGGCTACCCAAATAGCACTGGGTGAGCCATTTATAACTTAAATTATGGGGAATTCTAGGTATTTCTGGGTGATCCCATCATATCTTAATGATGGGTCTTCTCTGATGGTGCCCTATTTCTCTGCGTAATGTTCATTATCTTAACAAAATAGAAGGATGAAGTTAACAAAGCGTTTGTCCTCTGGATTTAACTGGGTTCTATTTACTTTTGACATAAGTTGAAAATATGTTAATAATGTGATTTTGTAAGTTATTAAAAATGTTCTTTAATTTCTTGATATTTTTGAAGTATTCAATTTAGAAACAATTGTGTGTGTTTTCAAGTAAAAATGATATATTTGATATGGTCAATTAAGAATGATGACAAACATAAATGTTATATATATTTATTTTTATTCATTAGAATAATGGTTTTCTTCATTTTATTTATCTTACTGATCATTTTGTTCTCATCCCACATTTTTTTAAAAGAATTTCAAAGGATTTTAGGATGGGTAAGAGAGAGGAAGAAGTAAACTTTAAATTCATGAAGATTCTCCTAGAAAGGAAATTGTGATTTATTTTAAAAGTTTTTTATTATGGAAAAATTTATACTAATAGGAAGTTTCCACTTTGTATTATATGGTTATTTATGCATGATTTAAAATATAATTCACTAAAACTATAAACCTAAAATTTTCCTCAAATGTAAGAGATTTATTTATTAATGTAAAGATCAAGATTATATAATATTTAAGGATTGAGAAATATAATTTCTATCATATGATGCTTTAGATAACTTTAGATGTGTATATAATGTTAAAAGCATAACTATGGAATAAATTACATTATGGTTAAGTTGAAATGATATATCATTTTAATATTACCATGTTGCTTCATCTAAACTATGACTATTTAAAATGGTTTTCTATAGAGGAAACAACAAATCTATAATGGGAAGTATCCAAGAGGAAAATATCGTTCTAAATTAGCATCTTAAGATGGTTGGAATTATAATAGAATAGTTTTTGCATTGATGGATTATTTTACACAATAAATAAATGGTGGTGGTACCCACGATGGAGAGTAACCCGATCTACCATGAAGCAATATGTCCATAGTGGAGCATTTTATGAGAAAATATCCACCATATTTTAGTGGATCATATAACCCCATGATATATAAAGGATAGATCAATCCCTTGGATAAGATATTTGAATTCATGGTATGTTTATATTGTCAAAAGGTAAACTTTTCCATTTATCATTTTTAAAGTGAAGTTGATCAATGGTGTGGTTGGGTTAATAATCCTAGAGAGAAATATGATCTTGATTCTATGTAATGGGAAAAATTTAAGAATATCTCCCTTGAGAAATATTTTACCATTCTTATTAATCATTGGATATAAAAAAAATTCTAGTAATTGAAGAAAAAGTACTAATATTCAGTGCCTGCGTGTGAGGAAAACATCACATGATTGGATAGTTATGTTCCAAATTTTATTCAGATCACAAATAGAAAAATTAATACATTTTAAATTGGACTAAAAAAATATTTTTAAGAGATTGTGACCCATGAAAATTTTAAATTTATTAGAAAGTTTATCATTGTTCTAAGAATGTTGAGACAGATTTTTTGAAAACAAATGTTATTTAAGCTGAACAGAGTATGGAAGAATCAAAGATGTAAGAGATGGAAAAGAAACCAACAAATAATCCTAGAGGTAATCCACAAACATGTTTCATGTGTGATTAAATACATTTTGAGTAATTTATGTTAGTATCTAGATAGTATTAACAATGTGGTAAATCTTGGTCACATGGTTCTTGGATGAAAAGAAAAGAGTCTTGAACAATCAAATAATGTGATAATAGATATCCAATCAATGATGAGATTTTTTAGCTGTAATGAGTAGGGTAACTATGGTAACATGTGTCTGAAGTTAGTTTCACAAGATTTAAATCATCATGATCAAAAATAGAAAGGTTTTACCAAATAATTTTCTACTATAATAGTTTATGTTGGGCCATTTGATGATGTGGTGGCAGCTCTAAAAAGATGACTATTTTTAAAGGTTATTCATATGTTCAATGTTTTAAATAGCCCTTTTGAGTTTTTAAGTGATGATATCTTAATGTGATTATTAAAATTTTTGGAGAGTTTTTTTTAAAATTTATGTAGAAGTAAAGATTTAGTTTAATGTGAATTATGAATTTACCTTTATTTTTTGGACATGATTTTTATGGTATTGATAAAATTTTGGGTTTATATGATATTTTACGCTTAAGTTTATTTTTTTTTAATTTTCATCATATTTATGGGAACATTATAAGATTATTTTGTATGAAAAATGATATCTCAAGTCTTGGAAAAAGCCCTTCACAATTGGAAAGGCTGTAGGTTCTGAACCCACAACCAAAGGTTGACATGTATAAAGTACCAACCACGGGCCTATGTGATGTCCAGGTCAATATGTCATTTTTTTAGGTAAATTATTTGATAAATAAATATCAATTATGAAAAAATATTTTTTCTTTTGAGGTTTAGAAATTAATTTATTCTATTGGATAACTTATGATAACCATATTGGTTTTAAAAAATAGTTAGAAATAGACAAAAATACCTATCACTCTATTTTATATGTTGTGATCTGTTAAAAGTAAATTTTAGTTATTCATGTATAGAAAGATTTTTTTTGGATATTAATTTACTGGAATAAGGGATAAACTGGAAATTGATGAATATTAAACCAAAGGTTGAAATTATTCTTATGAAATAGAAATGTATCATGTAAGTATATTTCCTTATATTTTTATATAATATAGTAATTCCTCAACTTTCTAAAAATGATCTTGAAACAAAAATGTTTTCCTATTAAATTAAAATATAATGAATCATATGGTCTCTTAAATCATTAAAGAGTTATGGTTTAAAGGCCCTTACATTTCTATTGACTATCCACTTACTTATGATAAATGACCTCAATCACTCTCTACAATTATTTTATAATTTCATCTATGTCCATATATTAACTTTCCACGAATGTTCTCCAACTTAGAAACCTATTTATGTGTTATTACATACGATCCTTGTAATTCCCATTCCATCTTTTTAATATGAATTTTTATTAACCCTTTTTATGAAGTTTTTTACCCAAAAATGTATTTCCAAATTTCAAACCATTCATTATTGAGATAATGTTTAAATTGGGAGGATGTCATACCCTAAAATTTTTAAAAAGGAAAAATATGTTTAATAGATTATATGACATGAAAAAAAATCTTTTAAGATAATATAAAAACCATGAAATTAATATATATTTCTTTTTGATTAAAATTAATCCCCCCAATAACTTGTGGTACAGACAACCCTGAGATTTTTATTCTTGATATCATGCAAGACATGAAAAACTGAGATTAAATGACAAGTTAAATATATAGTTCTTATAATCTTGCCATTAAATTGGTCAGTAAGAATAGTATAAAATATTTTCTATATATATATATATTTACAACTAAATATAATATATTTATAAATACATTGAAAATAATCAATTAACTTTTTTTAATGTTATTTTAATCTAGGAAAATAAGTTTTCCTTAAAAATTATTATTATTTATTTTTGTAAGGAACTATAATAATTAACATTTATAAATATTAGAAAATTTATTTGATAAAATAAAATTCAATTTTTAATCAATAACATCAAAATTATTTTAAGGTTCATTTTTTGTATTTTAGTAAAATGTTTCATTTTTTGATGAATTATGAAAAATATATAATTTTAATTGAAAACTATCTTTGGTTTCAATTATTTATAATATTAAATTATATTTTGAATAGGTTCTAAATTAAAATTAGTTTTATTATATTTATAATTATCTACTTTTTTCTATTTTAATATTTTTCATATTCAATTTTGATATAAAAACATTTTAACCTTTTGAGCATTTTCTCTTTGAAAACCTATTTTTCCATCGTGTCTGTGAGTTTTGTACTAGATAAAATATTACCATTTTTGTGGAATGAATTTGTAAAAATGGATTCATTATTTGAAATCATAATAATTAATATTATCTAATAATTCAAACCTAATTTTTACCATAATTATTAGTGAAAACATTTAAAAATCAATAGCAGTGATTAAAGTTATAACAGGGTTTTGCGAGTTACATGTGCTTGTGTTATAATTAACTTCTAAAGACCTAGTATTTTTCCTTTAACAAATTTAATTTAATATTAATAATAATTATTTATAAATTATATAATTAATAATATTTTAATTTTATTCTTAAATAAAAAAGTACCTAGGTAAATAAAAAGACACATGTTATCATGGTAAAAACTAAAAAGGGAAAAATTGAGTAAACTTAATCGATAAAGAATAACATGATAAAAAATGTGTTTATTTTGTGTTTTTGAGGTTTTACTGACCAAATAATACCTGCGCTAAATTAATTTTCTGTTTTTGATCCCCATGAGGTGAGAGTGACCTCCCATTATTGAATACTATGGATTAATTACAAAAATGCCACTCCTCCTTAATTATAAAAGGCTACCTACTCTAATCTCTTTTTCACAACTTAAAAAGAATTTGTTTCAGCTAATAGATATCCAAATACTATACCAAAATCCCTCTCCCATCCGAGAGGGTTTATTTTTGGAAAAAATACAACCGATGTTGGCCTTTAGTGAAAACCAAAAGAAGTTACCCAAAGAAGATGTAATGTTTTTCAACGAGAATTTTATTTTATTTCATCCACCATCCACTTAAATTTTTATTAAACCATGATTATATAATAAACAAATTATTTTAAATATACATATATGTTATAATGTTAATACCATAATATAAATAATTATCATATTCCCTCAAATGGATTATGAAATCATCATACTTGTGTTTTCTAGACCACTATCTCACAAAATGATGTCATTCATTATTCCATTGCCATCTATCATGGTTGGGTATGGTGAAGGATATAAAGAATATATTTTTTTATTTTTAAAATTATTATATCTATTTAGTCATTATATCATATATACATTTTTAATTCTCATTTGGTGGGGGGTATATGATAACTACATTCGTGTGTATGGCGGACCACCACCTCGTAAAGCGTTGTGATTCAGTTTTAGTAACTCTTTACACAAAAGATAATATGGGTAAAAATAACATATATATGTGATATAGATAACATAATTATGATATTATAGATATATTTATCATTTAAAAAATTAATATATCATTTTATTTGTACATCATTACTCACTGAAAAAGTGATGATGTCATTTGTGAATGTGTGGACAACCTCCTTCATGAAGCGATGCGACTGGTTTTTCATTCCCACACAACTTGGATGATATATACATGTTCAATTAATGAATTAATATGGTATTTATGATATTATTATCATTATGTAAAGATAAAATAATATATACCTTCTTTCTATAATGGTCATTGAAAAATGGAAATGTTACTCATGCATACATATGACCTACCGTCTCCATGATCATAACATACTACATTTTAAAAAAAATCATGATTAGTATTAAAAGTATAAATTATGTACAAATTTGAAAATTCATTAATGATTATTATTGTATATATTTTTAAATAATTGCCTATTTTACCATATTCATCCTACCAAATTAATTTTTGATACTTAATACTAATATGGAAGTAATATCCAAGGTAAACATAAATGATTAAGAAATCGTATATAACATGGTAATAATTGAAGTAAAATTAATCAAAAATATAAGAGAAGTTCTCAATGAAGTAAACAATTAATATAAAATTATTATTATTGAAGATAATCTCACACATGAAATATCAGACTCATGGAAAGGGACTTCGTCTCAATTTCATTTTTGTGAGGCATATTTTGAGGTTATGAACCTATATCTTTTTACAAGGTTTATATCCATAAAATTTTACTAGTTATATACCTAATATCTATACACTCATGGTATTTAATGTTTTTTAATGTTATTGTTTCTTTGGTCTTATGATTCAAATATCATTATAGTGATAAATAACTGTTAAAAAAACATCTTTTAATGTTTTCCTTAAAACTCTCTTCCTATTCCATGACTATATTTTTAAAATGAATTTATAAGCATTTCTATAGGGAATTACAAATTTTAAAATAAACTTTATATCGCTTTTAATTTATTTAAATGGTTTAAAAAAATATTTTTATATGTTTCATGTGGAACCTTTTTAAAAATTACAAAAGGAGTGTTTTATTTTTAATATTTATAGTGACACGTAATTTTTGCACCACCACTACCATTATTTTATTTCTAGCATACTTTTTATGATTTTTGGTATTATTCATGGAAAAAAATGTTGTTAATTTTTTTTGAGTATTTTGGTATTGAGGGTGGGTTTTCAAAAAAAATGGTATTTTGGTATTCAAAATAGGATTTTAATAGAAAAAGTAACATCGATTTCCAATAGTGATTTATTTACAATTTTAATATATTAAAAAGAAAATTTTGATATAAAAGTGAAAGAATAATGTTTTTATTCAGGATATGTTACTCGAGAATTATACATGAAAAATGGGTTCCCTTAGATTGTGTTGGGTGAGCCCATTATGATTTATATAGTGGGTGTTCTCAGATTGAAAAGGGTGACCCCGTTACAACTTATGCGATGGGGTAGATGAGGTAGTGTCATGTGAGCCCATTATTACTTATATGATGTGGTGGAACATAGACCATTGGGTGTGCTAATTAGAACTTAAATTATAGGAAAGCCTAGATAGTTCCCCAATGCATTGTATAATGTTATTGCATTAATAGAAAAGAAGAATGGGTTTACCAAATAGTTTCTCCTATAGATTTAACTAGGATCTAGGTATATCTCGCACGGGTTTAATAAGAGTTATGAATATACTTTTTAAGTTACTAAAAAGGGTTTTTACTTTCGTTCTATGTTTTTTAGGCTTAATTTGAGAGAAAAGTGTGTTTATTTTTCAAGATAAAATATTTGATTTCATATGATCATTAAACATTAAAGATAAAGGTCAATGTTATATGAGTTTACAACTTTTTCACTAGAATAATATTTTTCTTATTTTTTTCACTTACTGAGTTTTTTTTAACATGCAGTTTTTTAAAATCCTTTCCATAGGATTTTAGGATTGGTACATGAAAGGAATAATTCAATTTGATATTTTTATTATTATCCATGAAAAAAAATCATGATTGATGTTAAAAAAATTTTATGATGGAAAAAAGAATACTATTTGAAAGTTTAAACTTTGTATTATATGGTTTCGTTATGCCTATTTTATGGATTAATTATCTAAGACCATAAAAATAAAAGGTACTCATATTATATGATAAATTTTTATTTAATTAAAACAGAAGATTATATAATGTTTAAGGATGATACATTACAAAAATTTCTTTTAAAATAAACTTATAAATGTGATGAAAAAGTGTTTTCCATACAAATGCATTTTTAAGTATAAAAATGATTTTAAATCAAAATTAATCATACTGTTTATTAAAAAACATAATTAGATTATTTTTAATAAAAATTATTTATTGATATTTTAAAACCAATTTAAAACAAAACGAGACTTTGCAAATATATAAAAATAAAAGACAGATTTCAATAAAATTAGTATTTTCACTATTCATTGAAAAATAATTCTCTTTAGAAAAATAGCAAAATTTAAAACTAGGATAATTTTTATTTTTCTATTTAAAAAATTATATCCTTTTAGAAAACGAATTTCCTTTAATTAAATAAAATTTGTATTAATATTTTCTTAGAAAATAATTTTTTTAAAGAAAATAGATTTCAGAAGTGTAAAACGACATTACTAAAAATTGAATTATTATTTTATAATAATTAATCAATAAATATTTATTAATGTGGGAAATTATAAAAATATTAATATGTTTACTGATATTCATATCCTCCAATTTAATATCTTGGTTATAATGGTCATATTATATAATAATATTATGCAGTCATTAAAGCATGATGTTTTGTACTATATTCTATGGCACAAAGTCTTATTTTAATATTATAGCTTATTACATTATATCCCATATAGAAATTTAATCCTATAAATTAGATCTTGATTCACATAATAATAGTTTAAAACATTTTTTAATATAAATTCAATTCCTTGTGAGATAATGTATAAAATCATGAAAATAGAACCATTATATATATAATATCTTTGTTAACAACTCACATCGCACAAAGGGATAATGAAACAAAATTTTAAAAATAGGAAATAGAAAATAGAAAGTTAATATATAATAACACACAATTGGGTTCCAAAAATAAGATAATATTATTGGTAAGTGAAAAAATAGACTTGAAAATAAGATCTCTTAAAGTTATAATGTTATAGTTTTTGAGAACGAGATACACAATCAATTATTTATAAATGACCGTAAAAGGATATTTTTTTCTTTCAATATATTTATACTATAATTGGGGGATTATTTTTTCCATTATGACAGACAATAATATAAACTATAAATAATTTATTTCTATCCATTTCATAGTTACAATATCAGCCTTTTGGTGTGTGTTAATCAATTTCCACTTATAGCAAATTTATAATTCATAGAAATTCTTCTTGAAGAATAATTTTTTCTTTCCTAAATCACTAAAATGAATATATAACATATCACTTGATCCACAAAAGGATAAAAATTTACTCCTCATTTATTAATATATTATCTAAACCCAAAATGGTTAGTAAAAGGTAAGATAATATCCAATATTAAGAAATATTATATTAAGATTAAAATATTTAGTAATTATGCACAAATTTAATATTTAAATATTCCATAAATAACTAAACTTAATACACTTAAAAATTTTATTTACCAAAAACAAAACCCATGAATCAGAAGGAATTGAGCACATATTCTTCCAAGGAAAATTTAACATTTATTTCAAAACTATATTAGTAACTCTTAAATTCACATACCCAAAATATTTAAATATTTTTCATAAATAATATAAATCATTATAAATCCAAAAAATATCATATATACTTCCAAAATAAAATTCCAACATTATTCATCATATAAATCCCATCTAATCCAAAACTATTTAGATTGAAAATAGTCATATAATGTTCCCGTAATAGAGAAATTATTTAAAAATAACATAAATCACATAGTAACCAAATAAATTTTCAAACCCATGGTTATCCATATGATAAATTATATGTTCCCAAAATGTAATAACCCTTTTATCCAAATTACCAATTATGACCTTGACATTAAATATAATCTTAAATATAAAAGATATTAATACCTTTCATCATATGTTCAAAAAAAATAAAATCATTATTCCTATAATTACCAATCCAATATAACTATAGTTAATCTGAAGGGTTATATATATCTCAAATATTTATCAAAACCCAGTAATTATGTCCTAAAGAATCATTAATCACCATAAAATCCCATATATTAAAACCTAAAATGTGGTGTCTATTACTTTCAAATTATTATAAACCTTAAACATTTAAACCCTTGATGGTTTCCATAACTGTTAATTTATTCTCACATAAATACATAATAATATTTAATGTTATCTAAAACCTTCTCTAGTACCAATTATTATATGCACATACCCACACTCCTGGATTCGATGATAAAAACACAATCCTTACATTTTTTGATTTGATATAGATAACTCTATCTAATTTTAGTTATATGAAGAATAAAAATTAAAATTGAAATACTAGATTAATAATATAAAAAATTAAAATTTTTGTTTAGATTTTTAGAAAATTAGTGAAAACTATTACATAAAAAAGTGGACATTTGAACATAGTACCCATTATCTTAGAAGATATGTTTTTATAAAGATAGGATTCTCGTGTTAAAGGTAAATCCCATATCTAGATCTATAACTATATAAACATTTATAATCACATTAATCTATGTAAAAAATCATATGAAAATGTGGGATAATAAAAAAACCTCAGTAAGGAGAATATATAAATGAAATATTTTAGTCCTCTTCAAAAGAATGAGATCATATAAGTGAGTTTTACTTGAACACAATAAACTTTGAGCCTAAAATATCATTTATATACAAAAAATTATCTTAGATAACCAATTTATTTTAAAACACTTTATCAGAAAACATGATAGAAAACCAAAATGAAGAGGGTTTCTTATAAAATCTAAGAATATATGGAACTGTTTTTCTTACAAACAATGTTTTTAACCATAAACAGAATTATCATTAATTTAGTCAAAATATTTCAATTAAATGTCATTTTTATTTTATAAATGTAATGTAGGGTCCTTGGGCCATCATCTTTATTGAATCTATATATTAATGGTTATAAATGGAATAACCTTATCATTGAATTATAACATGATGATCTGAGGATCATAATCATTACCCAATGCATTATATGGCTATATTGGGCTCACCTATCATCATAAAAATTTTCGAAGACCAAACATAAAAATATATAAGATTTAATATTTATCATGAAATCCAATATTTTATTCCATTTAATACTTATGGAAAATAACATTCATGATTCATGTGAAAATAAGGAAAACAATCCCTTTTCTATAAAAATCCATTAAACAAATATTCCTTTAAGAATAGAAAATTGGATATTGTTTTGAAAAAATTTTAAAATTGAATATCAATATTATTAAATAATTAAAATTAAGAAAACAAGATATTCCTATAATGTGATAAATTTTAAAAAAACATTCCTTTATCATTTTTATAAAAACATCAAGAATACCCCATTTAGAAAAAAAATAAAAGTATTAATGTAAAACCATTGTAAAGAAAGGAAAACATGATGTAAACATTCTATGAACATAAATTTCAGAATATTAATAAAATAATTTAAACATTTTAGTGAACATGGATATGGAAGAAAAAAAGATAAAATAATTTAAAACTTTTAAAATATTCTTTTTAAAAATCCTTTACATTGTCTCCCAATGTGACACTTACATTATTTATCTTCTGTACAATGAACATATATTCATTAATTAATTAATTAATTACCATTATAATGTTTATTAAAAGATAATAATCTCTTTTATTTCACTTATTATCTTTCCTAATATAGTTACTAAATCAATTAATTTCATTTTAGATATTTTGAGGTCATTTGGTTCATATTCCCCGTAATAACTTTAGAAGCATGACAACCCTTGTCATTAATACAATTTAATTTTATATATATTTCATAAAATATTAGTCAATAAAAAAATATTGTGAATATTAGTGTATTTTGGTGATTATTTACATATAATAACTACTTATATGTGGGATACAACTATATAATTTGAAATAATATACAATATTCACATATAATCCATGGTTCTTTTGAAACTGCATGGGATAACATGGGGACATACATAAAAAATGAGTGAGTTATAAATCACAATAAAGAAATAATAAATTCATAAAATAATTTATATATGTACATTTGATATAATAATCATATCATGGTAATATAAGAGGGGTGAGAATCATAATCTGGATCAATGAAACAAGATATTACAGGATAGAATAAAAGAATAAAGGGAATGTGGTGAGAATAAAAATCATGAAATTATAAAATTATTTCGATGATAACAAAGCAAGAAATCATAACATGGTGGAGAAAGTCACATTATGGATTAGGTTTACCACTAAATTCCATACATGAAGTCTCATGAGACTAAAATATTTTCCGATGCATATGAGCACTATCTAAGCGCACCCATCGTAACATGTACATGCTCATGTGCGCCACATTGACCATTCATCATAAAAAACATTTAATAAAATTTAATCCCATAATTAAGTAGTTTTGATCGCATACATATATTTACCAAATATTTGAATTATAATTACATCTAGGTGAATACCCATGAGTGTAAATGGGTACAAATATTCATACAAACAAATGATTGGCACATAAAATCACATTATAATTTGTTAATCATAATGGGTGTAAATAAAGGTTTAGGGGATGAATTAATGAGTGTTAAATGATTCTATAATGACATATAAATCATAAGAGAAATTAATAGGTATGTGCGAGAATATCATCCTACATGATCAAATGGAAAACAAAAGGCATAACTTAAAGGAGGTTCTTGAATAAAGAGGAGAAAGATTTGATCCCTTACTTTGAGAGGGTGTTTCTGAAATCCTCGTTGATGCATCTTGAAATCTCAATGGAACATTGGGAGGGATATATAATGGTATGTTAAGAGTAATTTTATACTCCATGATTTTTGAGTTAAGAAAAATTGGAAGTTGGTGGGTTTATATAGAAAATAGAGGGGGGGAATTTATTATTAATTTCCCAACATATTGTTTAAAAACTATATGATAATGTAATCAAAACCACATACCATCCAATGATTTTTGGTCATCGATTCTACAAAATTCTATTGGTTTTAATTATTTTATATTTTTAATAACTAATATAATAAAAATAATACTCATGGTGATGTGTAAGTGATTGATATTTGTAAAGAAATTATTTGAAAAACATATAATATAATATTGAATTGGGAGGATTAATTAAGCATTTATAAAATTAATCATATAACCTGAAAACAAATCATTTTAAAGGTGGAACATTATTTTTATCATTTTACACTTTATATTATTTATTACATAACTTTTGGCCTTTTATGATTTCATAATACATACCATATAAATATAACATATTTAATTTTTACCTAAACAATCGACTACCTTTGAATGAGAATTTACATTTTTAAATAAAAAAACCATATTTAAGAAAAAATATGCAGTTTTAGTTAATAAAAGTTGCATGACCCTTATAAAAATTTTAATTGATATCGTAAAATTATATTATAAATTAAGATTATAAATATTATTTAATAATATTATTATATTAAAATATATATATATATATATATATTTCATAAATTAACAAATTCATAAAAATAGTCCCTCGATTAAAACTATATATCTCTCAAAATTACAATTTTTTTTCAAATCAAAATTTATATTTTTATCAAACTCATTTTTTAATAAATTAGAAATTAATATTAAAAATAATAAATATAATCATTGATTTATAAAATGAAAATATAAAAAATTCATACTATTAGGTTCTAGATACAAAACCCTTTATTACACTAGTGAAAACCCAAATGGTAAGGTCCATGATGGTGAGATTTTATTGGGGTGGTTCGACATACATGTTTTGTACCGTGATCTCGAGGATCTCAAACATATCAAGTAAACGGTTTTTCATGATTTAACTATTGAATCTCAGCATGGGAATTTTTGTGGGAAATTCATAGTGATGTTATCTCCCTAGTATGTTATGATATATAGGATTCATAGCATACAATCCTAATAATAAAGGCCACCACTTATTTTCTCCATGTCTATCTAACTCGGTCATAACACGTAATATACTAATTTTAATGGTCACTTTTGAATCCCTATATTATCAATGAATACGATTCTTAATGGTATTTTAAAAACTAATAGTTTATTACCATTCATTCTATTTATCATATTTTCTTTACCTATAATACTTAATAAGACATTTACTTAATGAAGGGAATTTAATTTATAAAAGTTCGAGTCATTGAATTCTTCCCCTTTCAGAAAATTTTCCTTTGAAATTTTTAGTTCACACACAAAACTAAATAGTGGTATATATATTTCACCACCTCCTATATTAACCATGCCAATTAATCATGCTTTTGGTTATTCTATAACACTTTTTCCCATTGATTCTTCTTATTTCATATAACATTATTTCAATGATCTAATAATTTTTTGGCTGCTCCTCATATAAAATATAATTCTCCAAATGTACTACCTCATGATTCATTACATGTGAGGGGTTCAGTATGCACTTCATCAAGAGGGATATATGGAACACATATTTTAATTGATATAGGTTATGTGGGAGTGATAGTTTAAATTCTATAGCTCTGATTCAATCTAATATCTCAATGGGGCCAATGTATCTTAGAAAAATATTTCCTTACTTCCCAAACATCATGACATTATTCCTTGGTGATATATGAAGGAACACTTTTTCTCTTAATTAAACACTAGATCACATTGGTGATTTTCTATATATCTTTTATGCTAAATCTGTATAGATTTCATATGAATTTGAATGGTTTGAAACATTTATATCTTCTATTAGACAATATTAGGTCTCATAAGTTCTTGCACTACAACTTTATCCTAGGATGTCATACTCTGAAACCTCTTCTTATATAGAGCCTCATAAGAAGATATTTCTATGTTAGAATGGGAACTATTTTTATATGAGAAATCTGCTAGGGGTTGGGGATAATATTAACATCCTTGGATATCCTTTGATATTGATCTCAATATATCCCTTAATGATTGAATAATCCTTTCAGTATGTCCATCCAACGGAGGGTGATAAAATGTACTGAAACTCATCACTATATTCAATGCTTTCAGAAGTCTTATCCAAAATCATGTAGTAATCCTCATATCTTAATAAAGTACAATAGAGAGTGGCACCCCATGTATAATTACCACTTAATTTATGTATATTTCCGAGAGTTGTATAATAGGTAAATATTACTTGATTTCAATTAAATGTGATAACATTATAAGGGTATAGAAAAATACCTATAAGAAATTATTTTCTTTAGGTGTCCTTGAAAGTCTTAAAATTAAATTCATGGTTATGTTTTCTCATTTCCACACTATTATGTGATATTAATTCATCATAAACATAGAATTATAATGTGACACCTTTAATTGTAGGTAAATCAAGCATCAAGATAAAAATTCCCCAATATATCATTTCATGTTAACCCATAATATATGTTTCATTAGATATCTATACAACTTGGGGATTCCTGGATGTATATAGAATTATAACCTATATATATAATATAAAAGTTACATTCCTAGTTATGGTTTTAATGGTACACATATCTTATTTCTAAAATTTTTAACTTTGTATTTAGTAATGTTGAACCATAAAATATTGAATACTTTTTTTCCATAGAACCACATCATCTTTTTGGGAATCCTTGATTATTATAACAACTAATGAATGAGGATTTATTTGTGAAACATAGGAAGATGATTTTTTATTATTTAAATGTATATACCTTACATGTCAAAGAAGACTAGATACCTTTCAATCCTCCACCTAGATAGGGTTGAGGGATCCATTCTACTCAGAGCATTTTGTCATTGTTTTCTTTACTAGGTTGGTAGTGTATTGATCACATTATAATCCTTGATCATATCTATCCACTTTCATCGATGCATATAGAGATCATTTTTTGGGAATAAATCAGTCTACATTTCTTGATCTATATATATCTCAAACTTCTCCATTTAGAGATAATACCGCAAAATATTTAATGTGAAGATCACTACATCAAATTCAATTAAATTTTTTGGGTTGTTATTCATATATATATATTTAGGTTTTAGGAGGCATATTTTATCTCTGTTTAATCTAACATTATTACAGAAGACAATCTATTTTTTGATGCATTTTTTGTAGATCAAAAATAATTCCCCATAGGTGGGTAATGTTAGTATATGATTAGTGATTAGATTAATCTTTAACTGATTAAATATAACCTCACATTAATTAGTCTAGAAAACCCCGACTCCCTTCCGAGTAAGAACGGGTAGTGAGAATTAAAATCATGATAGTTTCTCAATAATTGATGATAGTACCTAGATATCCTTAAGTGATAATGGATTTCTGTCATATATATTGGTCTAGGACATCAATTATTTCCTCTATTTTTTATGGTTCTACAAATATCCCTTTATTAGTGACAACATGCACCTAGAATGAAACATGATGTAAAAAAAATCATAGTTATTGTACTTTCAATACATTTTTTCCCACCAAAAAAGTATTTATTATAGTATTTAAATGCTCCTCACATTCATCCTTAATCTTGGAGTTTATAATAATTTCATCGATATATGATACCAAAAATTTGTCAAGGTAATCCCTATTGAATCTATTCATGAAATCAAAAATATTTCTAGAGCATCAATGAGTCTAGATAGAATCACTAAAAAAGGTAGTTCTCATACCTTATATAAAAAGAAGTCTTGGGGATATACTCAATCTAAAAATTTATAAGATTGTATCCCAACCAAAGATACACCTTAGATAAATACTTGAATCTGTGAAGTTGATTTAATGATTCACCAATCAGTGTAAGATGATATTTGTTCTTTATTATGATCTTTTTGAGATCAGGATAATAAATAAAAAGGCACATTGACCCAAACTACATATTGACAAAGAGGATTTCGGCACCTCATGGTGATGAACATGAGCATATAAACCCTTTATTCCATATTATTTAGTAGTTTCTCCCTTAGCTCCACAAATTAAAAAATAACCATTCTATATGGAGTCTTGGATACTAGAAAAGATCCATGTTTAAGATTGATTGAGATCTAAACATCACAACATGGAGGAAGATTAATAAATAATTCAAGAAACATATCAGTGAATTCCATCATAATTTTCATGTCATATGGGATGATATTTTTGTTAGTGTTAGTCATTTGGGTTATATATTCTTTCTCATAGGGTAATTATATCCATTCTTGAGATGATGATTCCCAAGATGATTCACCCTTCTCCTTTTTACTTGTATATAATTAGAGAAAGATTCATGATATATTGGGTGATTTCTTTATCTTTTAAATTATGGTTGGATGTATATATATAAATCCAATACATACCCAAAATAGCATCAAATCCCTATAAAGGGGTCATCATAAAATTCACTAGGAAGGTAATCTCACAAATTTTGACAAGGATGGGTTATATACACGGGATGAAATAATTTACCCATTTTATATTCTCAATATTAGAACTACTTTTATGATTTGCGGTGGTGTTTGAATATTTCTACTATACTATTGTGATATGAAAAAATATGTAGAATGATATTCAATAATTGAATTCACTATCCTTAAATGAATAACTAGCATACCTTGCACCACTTCATTGTAAATATCCACCTAATTATTTGTGATGGAAAAATATTTCATTTTCCCTATAGGACTTTACATTTTTTATCATCAATTATCATTGAAAACTCTTAGCTTAGGGTATAGATTTTCATAGTGCCCCTATTCCTTCTATCCAAAACATTGAACAACAGTCAGAGAGTTGATTGGAGAATTTTTTTCAATAACATTGTTGGGTTTCTCACATCAGTAATCTCTATTTATATTACATTCTTTCCCACAACTATCATCTTTTGGAAACTTCTTGGATGCTTTTCCCACACTTTTGAATAGTGTGATGCTATGATTTATTTCTACCATTATATTTCCCCATAGTAATGCTAGAATGAAACTCCATATTCTAATTCTAATCACTATGATCACACTGATATTTAATGACCTCCATTTCAAAATTGAGGGAAAATCAGACAATTATCTTATAGCTATCAAATTTCTAAATTTACGATTCCTTTTCAAGATTCAGTTTTAGACCACCAAAGAAGTGTCAACATTACTTTTTAGGGTAATGAAAAAGATAGAGGTGTATCTTGAAGTGTAGTGAATATTTACTCATACACCCTAATGTATTCATTATCTATTATCCTATGGTTAATGAATTATCTCTATATTTTTACTCTAGGAGTGTGAGGAAAATATTTATAATTTTATTTCCTGAATTCCTTCCAATTAATCCCATTGATAGCCTCCTCTAGCTTCATATTCGTGACCAACATACACGAGTAATCAGCTTCTCAGACAATATGATAAATAATAAACCCAACTTTTTGTTTTTAAAAGTATTTAATATGGAGTATATATTTTTGAATGTCTTTTATCCATTTCTAATTGATTAAGGGATTATATGATCCATCGAAAGTAAGAGTCCTTTTTCTCACAAAGGTCTCAATTGAAACATGCTATTTCTTAGAGGGATTTTGGCATTCCTATCTATTCATGTTTCGACTAAAAAATAAATTCAATTGACAATTTATTGTCATAATGTTCCTAATTACTAATACCATCTGGTTGGGTATCACATTTTGGTAGTCACTGCATCATCCCTCACATCAGTTGTTGGTTCAATTTCCCATATTTTCAGTCATTCACTAGAATAAAGAAAAAATTAGGGAAAGTATTTTTAAACTATTAAACAAATAATGTTCCATGATAATTAATGATATAACTCATAAATGGCATGTATTCTTTAACCTATGAATGTATAGGTTTCAATATAAGTTATCGATGATTGATTTCCTAACATAAAATCTTGTGGTAATTTGTTATCCATTAAAAATGGTTTGTAAGGTGATCGTGAATTTACAAAAGAATATATGAAAGGATTTTCAAACTAGGAATCCAACATGGCCCCTTTTCCTACACTGGGTAACGATTGAGTCTATCCTAATGTTCCTTTTTTCAAGGTCACCACCTCTAGCTACCTATTTTCCCGAGCTACATTAACTTTTAGTAACCAAACAATGATGTATTTTATTAAAATCCACTTAATATATAAATTACCAAAACTTATGGATGTTTTATAATGTTTTGACCTATCCCAAATGCTTTCACTTGAGTTTTTTAATTCAAAACCCCAAATAATATGACATTCCATTGATGCCAATTATAATAACCTTGGTATTTGAAATACATTAATTCATGATTTATTATATAAGTGCACACTTAATATAACCAGGAATATCATTAATCCTAGTGTATTTGGGTGATTAGGTACATATAATAACAACTTGAACATGGGATACGATTCCATTATAATAATAACTCCACAACATGTGCTTATAACACATTGAATATTCTAAAAATGAAAGTGATAACTTCAGTATGTACATACGAAAGGGGTGAGGAATAGAGCTCAATAAAAAAATTAACAAAGAATAACATTAGTTAAAGTAGTACATGGGAGATGAGAGATATATAAAGGTAACATCAGAGGGATGAGAATCATAATCGTGAATAAGGAATCATGATATAACATGATATCCTAAAGGCATCATGGGAATATGGTGAAAACAATAATCATAACCTAATAAACATATGTCAATGATAACAAAAAACACACTATAATAAGGTGTAAAAAGTCCCAAAACGAATTATTTAATCCTTAATTCCATACATGACATATCATGAGACTAAAAAATTACTCAATGCATTGATCCTTTATCTAGGAACACCCATCATAATATGTAAATGCTCTTATGTTCCAAATAGTTCATTAAAAAAAAGAAATATTTCATCAAATTTAATCCCATGATTAAGGAGTGTGGTTTACATAAATATATGTAGCAACTAAATAAAGTATTAGTACATCTAGGTGAATACCATTGAGTATAAATGGGTATGGGTATTCACTATGTCAATGTTTGGCATGGAAAGTTTTAGTATAATTTTGGTTGCACAATAGGGGGATATAATGGTTAATGACAGGGATTAACGATAGTTAAAGGGGTATTTAATAACTTTTAAATAATAATTTTAGTAAGAGGTATGTGTGAGAATATATAAAAATGATAAAATGGATACAAAAGGCATAATAAAAAGGATGTGATTGAAAAAAGAGGAGAAAAAGAGGTTACCTTACAATGAGATAGTGCTTCAAAAGTCATGGGAGGATCTCCATTAGCAAATTAGGGAAAATTGGGAGGGATATAGTGTAACACCATGATATTTTGTGAAATATATTTTTTGAATTAATTTTTCCCTTTTTAAATTTTTCATTCCACACAATATTGAAAATATATTTCTTATATGAAAAAACACTATGTCTAGCATGAATCATATGTAATAATATGTTGATATTTTTCTACATGAAACATTTTTTATTGTATTGTTCTATATGAAACAATATTTTTGGCCTGTGTTACACCCAATACTGAGTTCTTTTAATATCATTCATTACACAGTAGACAGAGTTTTACCGAACAATATTATATTATTAAAATATTTTTATAAGATATGACCTAGAATTTAAATTAAAGTATAGAAATAGTATTAACTAACTTATTAAAATATAAGTATTATTATATGAATTCATTGGTTACCCATTATTTAAAAATGCATATATTTACCAATTGATCATAAATGAGACAGTTTTATTTCAATGTCCCTATAGTTGTTTAGTCTTAAAAAATTAAATTAATTAAAATTAGTAAATTATATTAATGGAATATATATTTTATACTTTCAATAAAATATTTTTGATATTCATCCAATAAATTTTGTAGGAATGAGATAATAATAAACCCAATTTTACACATAAAGCCCTATATTTTTCAACAGAATAATTTTATCCCCTTTTATTAAAGAACCCCTTTTAAAAATACTTTTTTCCACTTTAAGAATTTTTATATGAAAAAATAATCTTTTACTTTGATATATTGATATCAAAATTTAATTTTCTTATTGTGTTTTGATATTTTTCCGATAAGTTTCATATTTTTATGAATAGTGGAAAATACAAAATTTTGATTGAAATTGTTTTTTCATCCAAATAATTTAGATTGTATAATTATATATTTGAATGGTTTTAACTTATAATTTGATAAAATTTATATCATTTAATCCAATTTAGGGCACTAAAATAAATTTCACATTGAATTTGGATATAAAAACTTGCACCCTTTTTGGCATTTTCACTTTAAAAACTCGTTTTTCCATTCTGTTAATGGGATTAATTTTAAATTAATTATAGAAATTTATGTGTTTTAAATTATAAAAAATGAAATTAATATTTTGAAACATAAGTTATAAATTTATCAAATATTACCCTTTTATTTTTGGATAATATGAAGAGTAACTTTAGTAATTTTTATTACCACGATTAAGTGTAAATCAAGTAAATATGGATAAAAATTATATAATAAATATTAATGAACTACCCAAAAACATTCCAAATTTTTTTTTGTGATTATAATTCCACCCTTAAACAATAAAAATATAAATTGAATAACTTAATGCACACTTTTTCATGGAAATGGAATAAAATTAATAAACTAAAAGGGAGTGACAAAAGGTCACACCCTTACTTTTAATATGTATAATATTTTCAATATGGGGATAAATATAAGATATTCTCGACTATATATATTTTTAGGAAATATAAAATAATTATATACATCATAGAAATTTATTTTTAATTTTTAATGAACAAATAATTTCTACAAATAATTACAAAATAATGATGCAGTAATTAATAAATTAATGGAACAATCAATTAAATGATATCAGAAATATTAAAATAAATATAACATGACTTAATAAAGGTTTTATAATAATTTAATAGGTGAATATTACATGTTATGGTTGTGTTTAGTGAATTTTTTAAAAGTTATTATGTCGTATACATTTTCTTGAAGTCAATGTAATTAATAGTGTCCAAATTGACAGTAATGGTATTTTATTCAAATAATATTTTATTAAAATTTTGAAAAATAATAAAAATATTAAATAAGTACAATGAGATGATGTATCATATAAAATATCATAAATTGGACTTATATTGTCCAATTAAAACATTATCTGTAAAAATTACATCATCTGAATATTAAAAACTTTATTACCATAGTTAAAATTAAAATAGATTAACTAAGGGTTAATCAAGATAAAATAGTGTAAAATAACTTCAAAACATGTATAAAATATATTTTTTGATGATATTAAAACTTTTTTATGACTTAAATTATAATAAATTTAATGTTTATGGTATTTATATTATCATTGAATTTAATATAAATTAATATTTTTAGAAATTCAAAAAGTCCCCCTCACCTCAATCACAGATGGGAACCTCCTCCCTCACTTATTTACACCACATTTATCCTTCTATATCCCCCAAACCTGAAAATTATCATTCTAAACTTCTATATCCACTTTATAGTGGTTCTCGTATTCCAAAATGACTAACTCTAGAGTCTTTTAGACATGATCTAAAGGAGACGTTGCAAAGAAGAGGTAATTGCTCTAACCAATCATTATCTTTTTATAATCTTGTATACCTCCTCTAAATATTATATATATATATATATATCATAAAATAATAACTTAGGAATCCTAAATATGCTTAATGTTTTTTATTATTATGAACATACCATTATATAGCCTCTTTCCCATAAAAATGAGTGTATCTCTTGTGCGTACATACGACTTACCACCTCCATGTAAGTATACAAATAAATTTTCCATCACCATATTTTATGATTAATAATTATGATGGTTTTAATATTGTATATTATCTTTATTATATAATTATACTTATATAATAATATTATCATTTCTACCTTTTTTTATCGCCCATCAAATGTATTTTTGAAAATGATAACTCCGTTCATGTGTATGTATAGATTACCATCTCCATGACGTGATGTGATTCATTATTCACATTTATTTCACATGAATAGTAGTAATAATTACTTTTATAAATATATATATTATAATTGAAATCAAATTTATTGGGAAATGAAAATATACCATATAATTTCCTTTTTGTTAACCAGAAAAGAAGATGAAAATAGCATTCATGCGTACGTATGACCTACTGTCTCCATGAACATTGTATTTTGTTTTCCATATCTAGCTTTTAGGAATCACTATGAATAATTATAATGAATATATATATATGTATATATAATGGTTTTAGTTCAATATATTATTAAATCAATATATATGTAAGAGGACTAATGATTACATGTCAAAACATGAATGAAAAACAATGTAGATATTACCCGAAGCGTACCATTAACAAGGAATTTTTAATAAATGGGTAATATGAAGTCATAAGTAAGACATATATGATATATATATATATATTAATGTGATGCTATGGTATATTTATGATAAACTTATATTTAGTATATATTAGGTTTTAAGGGGTAAGAAAGAAGTCAATGCATAAGGTGAGAGAATTTCGTCTCATTTTATATTTCTATAAGATACATTCCATATTCACTACTCACTTATTTTGTGTGGTTTATATAATGCCCAATGAAATTTTATATCATTAATTTCATTTAATTAATGGTATTAAAATCATTAATTGATGTTGTTATATTTTAGGGTTCACTACTCTAAAGTTACTCAAGTAGTAATGGATTTATACGTTTCTTTTATTTTTATGAGACACATTTCTTATACACTATGTTTTTCTTCTACGTGGTTTATATACTAACCATTAATGTAATATATGGTACTATTACTTAAATATATGGGTAATTACATATCCATTTTATGATCTTTAATTCATGGGGTTTATGGTTGAAAACTTACCAAATCAGTAAGGTAAATTTGCCTCATGTTTCCTTCCTTGAAACACATGTTATGTTATCCACCTATATTATATAACTAGGTGTATATACATTCATTTTACATATTTTATCATGAGTATTAATCTTATAATGATATTATATGTTTCATTCAATTTTACTTTCTCTTCAATTGGAAATATTTATTCCATCAAAATAATTTTTTCAAAAAGTATTTTAATATTTATTTAAATTATATTTTAATATTTTTCAAGGAAAACGATTTAAAAGATGTTTAAACTAGTTTTGAAATATTAATTCATAAGTATTCCAGGTTATTTTAGATTAAAAGTTTTTTATAAATTTTTTATGATTTAAAAATAAATTTGCAAGGTAGAAAGAATATTTTCCTCAATAATTATTTTTCAAGTGTTGTCTCAAAATTATTTTACATATAACATACAATTGTTTTATTTTAATTATGTTTTACTAGGGAGACAATTAAATTATATCATTATTATTTTTTATATGAATGGTTAATTTTTATTTTTATGATAGAATGATATTTATGAAATCGATTTATTTTCTATGGGTTATGTTATGATTGAATGATGTTTATGAAATCCAATTTTATCAATGGTTTTTGATATGATGGATGATTTATGTTCTTGTGGAACACATATGTATGTTTTTTAGTATGTAATAGGTGGGACCTATATCTCCCTACAATAAATTATGAAAATATTTATGTCTTGAGAGATAATTTTGGGAATCAAGTCCAAAGACGTGATCCACTATAGAATTATGGGGAAACCTGATCCATTATGGGAAGATGAAGAAACCTGATCCACTATGGGAATATTGGGAAACCTGATCCATAATAAAAAGATGGTAAACCCAATACCTTACAATGGAAATTCTATTACATGGGATGGTGGTGTATACCTCTTAGTAGGTGTAGTCCCCATGGAGTGCCTTGGTAAGTTCTAGCAATAGGTATTGACTTATAGGGAATGATATTATGTGTTTATAAGTATTCCACCATTCCATGTCTTATTACTATATTATGATCTCATGGTTTATTTTCATTGATTCCATCATGATTCATATCTTAGAACACTTAATTATTTATTCCATGACTGATTTATATGATCTCTTATATGACGTTTATACTCTTCAAATTTTATAACTGTGTTCTCATGCCATTATGTTCATGTTATTATTTCATATATCCGTTGCATACCCTTACTGAGCATACGTGCTCACCCCTTTCATATATTTGTTCTTCATAGGATTCGAAGAAATGTATTAATTATGATAAGTCAAAAGGGGTCAAGTTATGAATAAATAGGTGGTAGAAGAAGTAGATGTGTTATTAACCTGTTGTTTGTCTCACCAAGTTTCCATAGTCACTAAACTAATACGGTATTTGGGCACGTATTTGTGTAAGGTATAAAGTGTTCCATAAAAATGATTTAATGATAATGTATATTAAAACTGGGTCATTATATATATATGTAATGTATGATTAATTCCATGCTCTAATATTTTTTTAGTGAAGGGAAACGGTTGGTTTGGAGGGATTATATAGGAAATGATAGGAGAATTATTTAATAATTTCCAAATATGGGGTTTGGACTCTATATGATATGGAACTCAAAACCGCAGACCATATAATGGGTTTTTACCAAGGATTATAAACCTTTTTTTAATTATTTTAAATGTTTGTGAACATGTAACATTGAAATAATACCCTCAAGGATGTGGAAGTGGGTCTTGTATATAAATAATTGATTTAAAAACCTTAAAATACAATACTGGTTTTGAAGGATTCATTAAGGATTTATAAAAATAATAAAATAACTTCAAAAACATTTTATTTTCAATGGGAGGAATTATTTTTTCATTGATACCAAATATATTATTTATTATATCACTTTGGATATTTTAAGATACCATACTACATACTATATAATATTACCGTATTTAATTTTTATCTAAAAATTTATCTATCTTAGAAAATCATATGGAATTCATAGGTTGATAATATAGAAATTTTTATTTCAAAAATAAGGTTAACTTTATTAAAATAATTTTCCAAAAATGGGGATTTACATTTTTGAATCAAAAATCAAAATTTAATGAATAAAACATGTCATTTTGGAAATTAGAATATTCAAACCCTTATAAAAATAATATTTGACTCAATAAAATTATATGATAATTTATATTTAATAAATAGTATTTAAAAATATTTTTCTTTTAAAATATCATTTGTTTAAAAAATTATTAAATGCATAAAAGGATGACTTTATCGAAACTATATATCTCTCAAAAATACAACTTGTGTTTCATTGTATCAAAATCATTATTTAATATTTTAAAATGTAATATTAAAAAGGAAAAGTAATAATAATTTTTATAAAAAGGAAATACAAAAAATTATACTATTAGGGTGTAGATACATAACCCTTTAAAATACCAGTGAACTCCCTAATGGTAAGGTGGGCGATGATGATATTTTATTGGGGTGGTTTTGGCGTATGTAGTTTGAGTTGTGATCTCGATGAGCTTGAACATATATCATAAATAGTTCTATTCATGATTTATATTTTTAATCATATATTGACCTTTGTTAAGAAAAAACCTAGGGATGTTATCTCCCTTAGAAGATCCATTAAATGGGCTTCATAGTGTATGATCCTACTGGTTATGGCCATAACTAACTTTTTTTGTGTAAATTGTACTTTATTATAACCCTAGTATACTAATCTTAGTGGTTACTATAAAATAGAAATATTATCAATGGATATGATTTATAATGGTATTTTAAAACATGATAGGTCATAATAGTCAAATTTTGTGCATGTGTTTTCTATAACTACATTACTTAATAAGATATTTTTTCACAGAAGAGAATTTCATTTATAAAAGTTCAAGTCATTATAGGTAGGATGACCATGGTGAAAAGGGTAATTATTTCATAATATATAGAATAATAATTATTAAATAGTTATCATTTTCATATATAATATAAAATTGTATATTTATCAATGAAAATTTATTAATAAAAACAAAATACATCGGCTTGAGGGGCTGTAGAATGCATGTACACAAGAGTATTGTTTAGACTTTTATTTGGATGGAATATAAAGAAATAAAATAAAATATTATCTTTCTATAATCATTATAATGTTATTATAATAATTAAATTTCATCAAATTGATCCCCAACGACCATCAAAGAGATGCAATTTTAAAAAAATGAAGAACATCACTACGTGGAGACTATAGTCAGTATATATACAGATGCGATGATTATATTTATTAATTATTTTAATGTTGTGAAGATAGATGATATATTATAGTTAAAAAATAATAATAATTTGTTAAATTTCATATATTTAATTTAAATACATCATAATAACCATCTTTGAATGATGATGATGAGAAAAAAAATAAATCTGTTCTCGAGGTGGTAGTCTATGTATACGCATGAAAAATGGTTTCATTTTCCATTTTATGGAACTAAAGATGAAAAAATGTCTCCATTAAAAAAAGAAACTATTATTATATGACATATAATTATATTACTAAACTGGATTTTTTGTTATAATTTAATGAGTTATAAAATAATGTAAGATGAAAACAATCAGTTGAGAGTATTGCATTATCTTTGAAAAAAATCATTTGATTCTATCCTTAATGACATCGTAGATGATATTTTAGTAAGAAAAAACTGTAAGAAATTATGTATAGAAGTTGAAAATATGTAATCGTTGGGTTTGGTTGACCTCAGTTTCTCAAGAAGTGTGAATAAGAGAGGATAAGTGCTGTCCAAATTTCATAGAGGAGAGGGAAACCATTGGAATTACTTAAAGTATTAAATTAATAAAAATTAATTTCGAAATTAATATGTAATAAAATTGATATTTTAAAAATATAGTATCCATAGAAGTTTATTTCCTATATTTAATGAAAATTTATACATCTCTAAGAGATGTTTTACCACTTATATATTAGTTTTAACCTCTCATTGGCACTTTTTCATGAATACAATGATACAATTTTTTTACGCTTTATGGGTAAATAAAGCTACTATAAAAGGAAAATAAACCCATAAGAATAAAATGGATGACATTACCCACTAAATACATTTTTTAAAAAATATACTTTTTTATGAATTTTAAGTCATTTAATAAAATATTATTTAAAATAAAATTCCATAAAATTCATTTTTAGGAGTATTCACATAATTTATTAAAATAAAAATAATATAGTTAGAATAAAATATATTATACATCAAAAATTAATTATATTTATCTACAAAACTCTTTTAATTCCATTAATTACCCCCGAAATAATACTATATGTGTTTTTAAAATCATTTACATGATTTTTCAATTGCTTGTACAAATACCATATCAGCATTGTGTTCACATTTAAGGTATTTTTTTCATCAACAAAAATTAAAAATAAATAATAATAATAAAATAAATTTAATCATGTGAAATAAACAAATTTACAGCCACTCACTACTTTTTTATATCCATGTTGAAATTATAATAGATATTAAAAGTAAAAATGATACTTTATGAAATTTTGCAATACTTTAAATAATATAATGGTCTTGATTAAAGAAAAACTGATCATAAATTACATATTTTTAAATAATTGTTGGGTGAGGTCAAACTACACTCGTAAAATGGATTAAAATAAAGTGTTATGGTGATTTTGAAGTCTTTTAACAGTAGTTTTAACCCTAGATAACCCAATTTACCCTGTATTGAAGGGATACATATTCTCTATTATAACAGTTAATTATGAACAAATACAAAGTTAGACAATATTAAAAGTTTTTAAATACTTATTCCAAATATAGAATTCATTTTATAAAATTTAATCTCAATTAGTGGTGGAAATAACCTTTAAAATAACCCCAAAAAAAGGTGATGAAAAATGGTTTTCTAGAAAAACGATTTTTTAATTAAAAATTGATTTTAAAAAAAATTATAGATAACAGAGATTTAAAGGAAATTTATTATGTCATTTTTAATAAAAACATACTAATGAAATTTTTAAACAACACTAAAATAAAAGTGGTCTTTGGGAATACTTGAAAATAAAAGACATATTTCTATAAGGTCATTATTTTACACTATTCAATGAAAATAATATAATTGGAAAAATAACCAAAATTTATCCCCAGATAAGTTTAACATGGTAATTTTAAAACTAATTTCATTTTTCAAAAATAAAATTTCCAATAGTAAAATAAATCTATTATAATATTTTTCACCAAAAAGAAATAAAAAATTTTAATGAAAAAAACATTTTACTAAAAACTGAGTGCATATTTTCTAACAACTAATTAATAAATTTATACTGAGTAGGACTATTATGAATATATTTCATAATGTGGTTACTTTTATTCATACCAATAAATTCAGTGAATATTTTGTAAATGTATTATTAAATAATAATATATTGCGGTAACTAAATCCTGATGCTTCATGTTCTATATGGTTTTAAACATAGTCTTGATTTATAATATCAGGGTATTGAATCAAAGGTCATGATGACCTAGTTACATCATGAAAACTTTATCTATTTTTTGGAACATTTTATGCTACATCTTGAATATATTTCTATAAAATTATACATGGTATATAATGGCATATATAAGAGACATGTTGGTGGAACCCTATTGGGATTTATTCCTGAACACTACACATTCACCCATGTACTTGTACAAGCATTATTTTTGGATTTTAGGTTATAGGTTGTAAAGTGGATCTAGCTAGAGTTCCTAGAAGGAGTCTGGGACATGTGTTTTTTAGGGACACTATTTTGTTTCATTTATTTACCCACACGTATTTTTTCTTAATGGATTTTTTATTTGATCAGTCCAATGTGAAATCTTTATCATATAATGGTATGACTAAAATGGTTTTAATTATAATTTTTAATGCTATTGTTTTTAGATACTAATAGATAGATTTAAGTTTTAAATCCTTGTTATTAATCTAATCCTATATCCTGATTATGACTTATATATTTTTGTCTTATGTTATTGTTTCGAGAGTGTAGTTTCACCACATTGCATATAGATTCAAACTTTAGCTAATAGAACATGGAATACAAGAAGGTCCCCCTGAGGCCTTATGGAAAAACTAACTTGGATTCAACATGGTAATTTTAAATAGGATTTTACAATACTACCTATATAATTAACACAAATCATTATTTATATTCATATAATACACTATTTTATAGTTTTACTATCCTTAGTTTCAAAGTCATTATTCCCCATAGATAAATGATCTTATTTATAATTATAATAAATTAAGTCTTTATTATTCTAGGAAATATTATATTTCTGAATCTCATATTATAATTTTTATTCATCTACACTATAACCCTCATTTTTAGAGAATCCTTTTCCCCATATCTAAAGTTTTATATCTTCAATATAAATATGACCATCTATTTTACTTAAGATAATGACTGTAATGTCTTATAGAAATATCCCTATCTATTTTTCTTGACATATTTATTATGTGATTGCTGACTGGAATCAACCTCATAAACTATTATGAGACATTTCACACACACAAACATATATAATTTATTCATTAGTCAAATAATATTAATATAATTTTTCCTTCAGATTCTCCTTTTCTTGTATAAAATTTTTTCAATAATATACATAAGTTTTTTCCATTGTCTTAAACTAATTTTTATCTCTAAATTCCTATTTAATATGGATATTTTTAGGTCTTTATACCCTAGGATTATTTAATTATCAATTTTTTTTCACTATGATAAAATTTTTGATATCTAATCCTCTTATAATTTCATTTGAAACCAATATATATAAATTTTATTAATAGTATAGTTTTCCATACCTTGGTCTTTCAATGTTTAAATTTAATATAAAATTAATTTATGAAGTTTACCACCATCTTTCTAACAACAATCATATATTAAATTCTTTCCCTATATCTCGGTGTAAAACTCACTATCGTTTTCACCCAATTAATGTTCACATTAATAAATTCATATTCTATCATACACACATCATCAAATTGACTTCCAACAGTGTATTATTTAGATTTCATTACCCCATTGTATTATTTAAATATTATATATATTTTATATATACTTATTTAAAATTTTTTCATCTTATGAATTTTATTAATTTAATCTCTGAAAAAGGAGATTAAAATACATTTCTTTATTGAATATTATACTCATTATGTTTCATGTTAAAATAAAATAATGTAATGATACCTTTTGTAAAGTTAAAAACATGGTAAGTAACATCTAAAAAATTAATGAAAACTGATATGAAATATGAAATCCTAATATATTTTTATATATTATTGATATAGCTATTAAATGTTGGTATTTATTTTTTATTTTCTCAATTATGGTGCTCAATAATAGGAATTATTCTGAATAGAGCTCTAATAGAAAACCTAGTTGTGATACAAATTATTAGAGCCCTAGAAAAGGATAAAAGGCCACAAAAAAGATTTGAAATTAATGATATATAATATTGAAAATATATTTTATCTCATAATTGATTTATATGAAATATTCATTATCACTTTACTCATTTATAGAAAATTAATGCGACCAAAAACTAGCACAAGGAGTTTTACAAGGTCTACTACTTATATTATATAGATAAATAATTATGTGTTTTGTTATTATCATAATTCACATGGTTTATAATGTTTTGATCAAGTGAAACCTAGTTGAGTAAGGGTATAACTTTAAAACCATTAAAAATTTATCTCACAATAATTTATAAGGCCATCAAAGTTTTTTATATAAAAATATTAATATGATGTAAAATATTAATGAAGATAACAAAATAATCATAGGTGTTAATAGAAAAATATTTCCTTTTATTATTCAACCCATTTGATTTAGTATTTACTCAATATTCTTTAATTGGATATCTCAATATTTTTTCTTTGTAAAATAATCATAACACATATGCTCAAATACACATGCATGTATTTCCTTCATGATTCTACTGTCAATTTCTTCCCTCATGTATTCTATCTATTTAATAAAATATACATGCATCATAAAATCATCATTATGTTTGCCTTATTCATTTTACTTATTCTCACCCACATACCAATAAATTGAGTAAAAGAAATTATTTTCATTCATACAAAAAAATCAAATTTTCTATAATAAATTATAATAAAAGTAACATCTTTGGCCTAAAACACCTACAAAGTTCTCGATATAAGAAACGATAAACATCAATAATACCTCCCAAGATGGTTGAGGTTACTTTTTAGTAGTAAGGGAGAAATATATACAATGGGTTACTATACCTTCACTATCCTTGACATACAATAATGATAAATATATGAAAATATAAAAAACTAATCAAAGTACAATATAGAATTATGATATAATTATAACCATTACAAATACTATAAAACATGTTATGTTAATATAAAATTTGTAATATAATTTAATATAGGAATAAAAATATTTGGTTTACATTAATGGATCAATTAAATATGGTATATTATAAAAATAAAAAAATAAACTAGTGTAAAAGCCATTGCAATAATGTTCTCATCCCCTATCTCGAATGTGGCGTGTTCCCTCTAAGATTATCCAACTTTTATTCCTTTTATTAGTCCCTTTCCCTAAACTGCCTATCGAATATAAGATCTCACATACACAGGGTATATGTGTGGGGTGTGGGTACAAAACTCAATTTTACACCATCTATGATCCCCATAATATTATATATATATATATATGAAAGTATGGACAAAATAATATACAAAGACATTATATTCTAAATGTAATACATAAATCATCCTATCATGATCCAACTAGGAAGATACAAAACACAATCATGCAAGATTCAGCTAGTTCTAGTGTGTCATGCATGTTATATTCAAACTGTACTATGGTGGTGGCCCAACTTCTAATTGGTCCACCCACCTACATATTAGTATTTAGATACATGGAAATGAATATCAAAACCATCACCCTTATGAACGAAAAAAATCATAAGGAACCATGGATCAATGTCGTTCCCATAGTATCTTAATATAGTTGTGATGTGAAATGAAGCACGAGAGGGTTGAATCATAACCTCATCCCTCAGAAAATCCCACACTTCAAGGTAATAAGAGAATGTTTCTTGGGTACCCCAACTCTAAAATAAATTAGGGATAATCCACCACATGAGAACCTTATAATTAAAACATGGACCTAAAATCCCTGGCCACTTGGGAATGAAACCATTTTGGGCACCCCAATATCTCATCCCACAAAATGTATTTGAAAACTATTTGAAAATAGATACAAAATGAGTTATTATCAAGTATATACATATCCACTAATTATAAAAATATTTATTTCTAGTATATCATTTCTCAATTATATCTTCGTAGAACTCATCTAGTCCCCAATATATCTCAGGGATATCACTATCCCACTAACCCATATAAAGCTTGACCTACCCAAGAATATCTCATCATTATCTTTAATTATATCTCATATGGTTATATTGTCGATAATATAATACATATCATCCACACACCTTGAGTCTCAAGAAATGAAAATCCAGAAAATCCATCAACCAGTAAAAAACCATCATGGGTCAACTAAATTCATTACCTGATATGACTCACCATGAGGGATTATCATAAAAAAAGAAAATAAACTCATGTATAATAGAATAAAAAAACAAGGTATACTATGGAATGAATATTACATATCCCTGAGATATAAAATGCCAATAGCATAGGGATAAAATATAAAACTAAACCAGACAACCAAAAGGACAATTATAGCATCCCGCCTTTTTATAACATAAACTTTCATCACATTACACAAAACTGAGGATCTTTAAGGATTAGTGTCTTGGAAACTAGGAACATAATACATGAAAAAAAAACATAAAACATTCCTCTTAAACACTTGAAAGGATTATCCTTATGTTCATCCTAGGTTCATTACTGCATCTCATAACCTGGGGATGTACATCAAAAGAAAGGGTGAGCAAAAGGCCCAGTAAGGGAAACAAGATGAACATTTTACATGTGAACTTGAGATACTTCAATAAGGACATGAAAAGAACTTTAAGGCATGAGAAAGAAATCATGAGGCATTTCATAATAAAAATAAAATTTTTCATAACTTGAAGATGTGGCTGCAACATTTAATATTGACAATCATTTCGTTTCACCAAGGTCCATCCCCAAGGTGTCGTTAAAAATTACCAAGGTTATTCACCAAGGCGTCGTTAAAAATGGTCATCTCTAGAGATTAAGTCTTTACCCAATGCATTGGAGCGCTATTAGGGAACACCCTTAAATTTTCTTCTATCATCATGTGAGCCACATATATCATCATCAAACATTTCATAAATAACCCATATAGTATAAAATAAATGGGTTTCATTTCATAATCATAACCTTTTGAAAACTGCTTTAAAGACAAGATATTTACGTCACTTTAAAACCCACAGAAAAGGAAGGTGGGTCTCATGTATGTAAATCCCAGGATTTAAAATAGAACATTTTGGTATATATTTGAATACCCCTTTAGAAGAAAGAGCTTTGAGTATTCACTTAATAATATAAAATAACTTTAGAAAAAGAGAGAGACATTTTGAGACGGAAATTCTGCAGCATAACGGCTATGTTACGAGGTTTTAGAAGACATTAAAAAGAGAGGGAAAATGGTTCAAACATTCATAAATGACCCCTAAAACAGTAGATGGACAGAATAAGAAGGATACATGATCATGGTAATGACATTTCAAGGACATACCAATTGAAATGAAAAACATGGAAGGAAGACAAAAATTAGATTTCTCTTATGAAAGTGCGACAGCCTAACGGCGTTACTTAAACTTCAACAAAAATGATTTGAAAAGATCAAATATGGTCTCTCATCATGTGAACATAAGAGTTCAGTATGATAGATATAGAGATAATTCCCCAAAATAATTAAAAAGGAACTTGAAAGACTTGACATGAAAGTAGAATTTTGAAAAGAATGAGAAGGGTGAAAGAATCCCCAAAAAAATTCGGCAGCCTAACGGCGCCACTTAAAACGTCAAATTACTGAATTGAAGAGATCAAATGGGGTCTCTCATAATATGGACACAAGAGTCCATTATGATAGATATATAGATCATACCCCAACATAATATAAAGGAACTTGAAAGAATTGAAATGAAAGTAGAACTTCAAAACGAGAATGGTGAAGAACCACTTAAAAATTCGGCAGCCTAACGGCGCCACTTAAAACTTCAACATACTGAATTGAAGAGATCAAATGGGGTCTCTCATAATATGATCATAAAAGATCAGTATGATAAATTTAGAGATCATACCCCAACATAATAAAACGGAACATGAAATACTTTACATGAAAATAGATCTTGAAAAATGAGAAGGGAGAATGAATCCGTTACAAAAATTTCGGCAGCCTAACCGCGCCACTTAAAACTTCATAAAACGAAATAATGAGACTAAGAGGGGATATCTCATTATATGAACATAAAAAGGGCAGTAAGAGGAGTATAAAAGAACATCCTCCAACATAATAACATGTAGCATAAAAGGAATGACATAAAAGAGATTACTTGAAATGAAAGAGAGAGGTCAGATCCCTTACCTTAAAACGTGACTCTTGAAACTCAATGTTTTGGACCTTGAGGGCTTGGGGGCACCTTGGGAGGACTCCTTGGGAGGTAAGGAGACCAGAACTTCGTTGGGGGAGAGTTGGGAGTGAAAACCAAAGGAGGAATGGGTAGGTATTTATAGGGAAAGTGAGGGGACAAGGCATTAATGGCCAAGGGACACCTCATTAGTGGTTTTGGCAAAACCATGGGCTTGCCCATGGTATTTGCCCATGGTATTGGCCACTTGGGACACCTCATACCTTATCTTACTATTCACAATTCGACCATATTGAATATATACATAATACATCATTTAATGATGTCATTAGACACCCGTAACTTAAAAACTGTATTTTCACTATTCATCAAAAATTCAACTTTCTCAGAATAATCCAAAAATTTCACCTTAACCAAATATCAACGCTCTGATTACAAATATGAACTCCATTTTTTAAAAATAATTTTCTAAATATTTTTAATTTAATTTTTAAATAAAAACACTATTCACCGAAAATTCATTTTCTTCAGAAAAAACCCCAAAAATTACCATAGCATAATATCGGTGCTCTGAGTTCAAAAATGAAATCTGTTTTATAAAAATAATTTTCTAATTTTTTTTAATTAAATTTTTAATTAAAAAACACTATTAACCCGAAAAACTAATACTTGATTAATAATTTATGAAACCGTTATTTAACCATTTTATTGAATCACATTAATTAATCAAGGTGCCTAGATTATATTAATACTTTCATTAAGTGAGATTACTAATCCATTTGGTCACATTAATAATCCTAAGCGTAAAATCACTATTCATAATTTACTATTCATCAAAAATCAAGTTGATCTTATTAGACTCGAAATTTCGTAGTGATCATAATTGTAGAAGACCATTTTTCGAAAATCATTGCAAATTTTTATTTATTTAAGGTTTACATAAACATTTTTAAAATATCTTTTCTCTAAAATTTGTCAAAAATATGCATACTATATTTATCTGGACATTTGAAAATTCATAAACTTCATCATAAGAAGAAATCCAATTTTTTATTTAAAATAAAGGATTACACAAGGCAATTACGGTCTCCTTACATAGCCCCTTATCACACCAGCATAGTACCTAAGTGTAAGGTGTGCTAAGGTGAGAGAATCCGAGGGAGGCTCGGCCAACATCGCACGAGTCGTAATTTCTATTAGTTTGAACTTCTCGCGAAGGCGATCCCGTTCTAGCTTCACACGATGAAGTTCAGCTTGGGTTTGGTCCAGAGCAAAGCCCAGCGGTGCTACCTCCTTCCCAAGTTCTGTTAGAAGGGCTTCGATCAGTTCAAGACTACTGGGTGGGGCCATCGAATCTTCTTTCTATATTAATTAACCAAGATTGCTTGTATTTAGAGATAGTAATCAAAACATTTAGTTTCCAATGGTCATATTGAACAATGGTCAAATAATAGTCAAAACCCAACAGTCTCATTTTAATTATACTCATGTTATCAAATGAAACATTTTTGTTGAGTATAAAAATAAAATAAAATAACACATAAAATTAGGAAATAAGATTTATTCAAAATTTCGGGTCGTTACAATCTTCCCCCCTTAAGAAATTGCGTCCTCGCAATTTTTAAAATTGGGTTTTGAAATTTAATTGAAAGTCACACATCGGAAAAGGAGTCAGTAAAACTATTACTTTAAAAGAAAGAAAGGGAAGTACGAGGGTCACCCGAGTTAGCCCACACTAGGATTCCATGTAGGAAAACATGGACATGGAGGAAAAAAAAGGGTCAAGTTCTGAGGGAGAGTGATAGAGAACGTGATTAGGAGAAAGTTAACCATAAGAAAATCCCAAACTTATGATGTGTGTAAACGGTCATTGATTACCTAGTAGGAAACGTAAACCAACAACGTTTTTGTTTTACGTTCCTTTTCATGATTTTGAGGAATTCATTTACTACATAGAAAAAAAACATAAGAAAATATACCTACCTTCATGTAGAGTTTCATCCTTTAATAAGTTTCTACCAAAACTAATCTTTTCTCCAAAGGAAGAGAATTCAAAACTACTTGGTCTAATCAAAACAAAAGAATCATCTTCTAGAGAATCACATAAACCACAAAAGATTAACTATCTATTTATTCTATCTTTAAACATTATCCCAAAAACAGAAAGGGTAAGGTAAAACAACTCTTCAAAAAGAAATAATCCCATATGAATGGAAGCTATTTTAAATCTTCAAAGTTCCATGGTACTACCCAAAGTTCATCATACACCATCCCATAAATAACGGTCCTTAAAATTCCTCCAAATAAACCAAACTAAGATTGAAACCCAAATACAAGATGGATTTGATAACATAGTCTTCCAAAATAAACTTCATTGTTCATCTCCAAAAAACATCAAACACACCTAACATATTATAACAAAAGTAGCTAACCTAAACATATTTTACCCAAGATAGGTTAATCATTTCTATAAGTAACCTAAATTACTATAAGTCCACCTTAAATTCATTGATTCTTCAAAATATAAGTCAAATTTACTCCTTAATGAAAGTACCGTATTAATCTATTTACCTCGATCATATAGGGTCCTCAAAATAGTGAATGTCTTCCAAAATAATAATCATCCTTTAATCACCTAATCATCTTTGTCGTATTAATATGACAATCGTAGCATTTCCTATCACATTGGTCGTTGGGACATGTTCTTCCATTTCCAGCCATTAACTAAGAAAAGAATCTATAATTAGGGGCTTAAATACTTAGCCAATAATCATGAAAAGAATCTAAAAGCATATAAGGATAACTTTTAGAAGAAAAGTATACCCTAACTTGTGATCCCCTAGGTTCCCATCTAGGTTATCCATGATCATATATTCTGATGTGAACCTTTATTTTATTTTATCTTTGTTCCTTTAACAATGGTTCATACTAAGCTTATGAATTTATCAAAGCATATCCCCTGGGAGTGTCGTAACCAAGAGTGCAGCAAGGCCCGTTGTCGTGTACCGGTTCCCGTTCGAGTCTAGCTCAAAGCGGTGTTTTCGGGTTTTACCCCTATATACATCTGTGCCAGAGCCACCTCTACCTGCTCGTATCCAGACAGGGATGTATTTTCTTGGAAACCCCTTACTCAATACTCACCAAAATACCAGGAAGATTTCCTATATTTAAACTTTTCTATAGGGTTCTTCCTAGAGTTTTCATATCCTAATTTCCACAAATAACTATACCATCCTTTGATACCAACTATAGCATCCCGCCTTTTTATAACATAAACATTCATTGCATTACACAAAACTGAGGATCTTTAAGGATTAGTGTCTTGGAAACTAGGAACATAATACCTGAAAACAACCTAAAAAATTCCTCTTAAACACATGAAAGGATTATCCTTATGTTCATCCTAGGTTCATTACTGCATCTCATAACCTGGGGATGTACATCAAAAGAATGGGTGAGCAAAAGGCCCAGTAAGGGAAACAAGATGAACATTTTACATGTGAACTTGAGATACTTCAATAAGGACATGAAAAGAACTTTAAGGCATGAGAAATAAATCATTAGGCATTTCATAATAAAAATAACATTTTTCATAACTTGAAGATGTGGCTGCAACATTTAATATTGACAATCGTTTTGTTTCACCAAGGTCCATCCCCAAGGTGTCGTTAAAAATTACCAAGGTTATTCACCAAGGCGTCGTTAAAAATGGTCATCTCTAGAGATTAAGTCTTTACCCAATGCATTGGAGCGCTATCAGGGCACACCCTTAAATTTGCCTTTATCATCATGTGAGCCACATATATCATCATCAGACATTTCATAAATAACCCATATAGCATAAAATAAATGGGTTTCAATTCATAATCATAACCTTTTGAAAACTGCTTTAAAGACATGATCTTTACGTCACTTTAAAACCCACAGAAAAGGAAGGTGGGTCTCATGTATGTAAATCCCAGGATTTAAAATAGATCATTTTGGTATATATGTGAATACCCCTTTAGAAGAAAGAGCTTTGAGTATTTACTTAATAATATAACATAACTTTAGAAAAAGAGAGAGACATTTTGAGACGGAAATTCTGCAGCATAACGACTATGTTACGAGGTTTTAGAAGACATTAAAAAGAGAGGGAAAATGCGTCAAACATTCATAAATGACCCCTAAAACAGTAGATGGACAGAATAAGAAGGATACATGATCATGGTAATGACATTTCAAGGACATACAATTTGAAATGAAAAACATGGAAGGAAGACAAAAATTAGATTTCTCTTATGAAAGTGCGACAACCCAACGACGTTACTTAAACTTCAACAAAAATGATTTGAAAAGATCAAATATGTTCTCTAATCATGTGAAAATAAGAGTTCAGTATGATAGATATAGAGATAATTCCCCAACATAATTAAAAAGGAACTTGAAAGACTTGACATGAAAGTAGAACTTTGAAAAGAATGAGAAGGGTGAAAGAATCCCCAAAAACATTCGGCAGCCTAACGTCGCCACTTAAAACTTCAAAATACTAAATTGAAGAGATCAAATGGGGTCTCTCTTCATATGAACACAATAGTACATTATGATAGATATATATATCATACCCCAAAATAATAGAAAGTAACTTGAAAGAATTGAAATGAAAGTAGAACTTCAAAACGAGAATGGTGAAGAACCACTTAAAAATTCGGCAGCCTAACGGCACCACTTAAAACTTCAAAATACTGAATTGAAGAGATCAAATGGGGTCTCTCATAATATGAACATAAAATATCAGTATGATAAATTTAGAGATCATACCCCAACATAATAAAAAGGAACTTGAAATACTTTACATTAAAATAGATCTTGAAAAACGAGAAGGGAGAATTAATCCATTACAAAACTTTCGGCAGCCTAACGGCGCCACTTAAAACTTCATAAAATGAAATAATGAGAGTAAGAGGGGATATCTCATTATATGAACATAAAAAGGGAAGTAAGAGGAGTATAAAAGAACATCCTCCAACATAAGAACATGTAGCATAAAAGGAATGACATAAAAGAGATTACTTGAAATGAAAGAGAGAGGTCAGATCCCTTACCTTAAAACGTGACTCTTGAAACTCAAAGTTTTGGACCTTGAGGGCTTGGGGGCACCTTGGGAGGACTCCTTGGGAGGCAAGGAGACCAGAACTTCGTTGGGGGAGAGTTGGGAGTGAAAACCAAAGGAGGAATGGGTGGGTATTTATAGGGAAAGTGAGGGGACAAGGCATTAATGGCCAAGGGACACCTCATTAGTGGTTTTGGCAAAACCATGGGTTTGCCCATGGTATTTTCCCATGGTATTGGCCACTTGGGAAACCTCATACCTTATCTTACTATTCACAATTCGACCATATTGAATATATACATAATACATCATTTAATGATGTCATTAGACACCTGTAACCTAAAAACTGTATTTTCACTATTCATCGAAAATTCAACTTTCTCAGAATAATCCCAAAATTTCACCTTAACCAAATATCAACGCTCTGATTACAAATATGAACCCCATTTTTTAAAAATAATTTTCTAAATATTTTTAATTTAATTTTTAAATAAAAACACTATTCACCGAAAATTCATTTTTTTCAGAAAAAACCCCAAAAATTACCATAGCATAATATCGGTGCTCTGAGTTCAAAAATGAAATCTGTTTTATAAAAATAATTTTCTAAATTTTTTTAATTAAATTTTTAATTAAAATACACTATTCACCCGAAAAACTAATACTTGAATAATAATTTATGAAACCGTTATTTAACCATTTTATTGAATCACATTACTTAATCAAGGTTCCTAGATTATATTAATACTTTCTTTAAGTGAGATTACTAATCCATTTGGTCACATTAATAATCCTAAGTGTAAAATCACTATTCATAATTTACTATTCATCAAAAATCAAGTTGATCTTATTAGACTCGATATTTCGTAGTGATCATAATTGTAGAAGACCATTTTTCGAAAATCATTGCACATTTTTATTTATTTAAGGTTTACATAAACATTTTTAAAATATCTTTTCTCTAAAATGTATCAAAAATATGCATACTATATTTATCTGGACATTTGAAAATTTATAAACTTCATCATAAGAAGAAATCCAAATTTTTATTTAAAACAAAGGATTACACAAGGCAATTACGGTCTCCTTACATAGCCCCTTATCACACCAGCATAGGACCTAAGTGTAAGGTGTGTTAAGGTGAGAGAATCCGAGGGAGGCTCGGCCAACATCGCACGAGTCGTAATTTATATTAGTTTGAACTTCTTGCGAAGGCGATCCCATTCTAGCTTCACACGATGAAGTTCAGCTTGGGTTTGGTCCAGAGCAAAGCCCAGTGGTGCTACCTCCTTCCCAAGTTCTGTTAGATGGGCTTCGATCGGTCCAAGACTACTGGGTGGGGCCATCGAATCTTCTTTCTATATTAATTAACCAAGATTGCTTGTATTTAGAGATAGTAATCAAAACATTTAGTTTCCAGTGGTCATATTGACCAATGGTCAAATAATAGTCAAAACCCAATAGTCTCATTTTAATTATACTCATGTTATCAAATGAAACATTTTTGTTGAGTATAAAAATAAAATAAAATAACACATAAAATTAGGAAATAAGATTTATTCAAAATTTCGGGTCGTTACAATCTTCCCCCCTTAAGAAATTGCGTCCTCGCAATTTTTAAAATTGGGTTTTGAAATTTAATTGAAAGTCCCACATCGGAAAAGGAGTCAGTAAAACTATTACTTTAAAAGAAAGAAAGGGATGTACGAAGGTCACCCGAGTTAGCCCACACTAGGATTCCATGTAGGAAAACATGGACATGGAGGAAAAACAAAGGGTCATGTTCTGAGGGAGAGTGATAGAGAACGTGATTAGGAGAAAGTTAACCATAAGAAAATCCCAAACTTATGATGTGTGTAAACGGTCATTGATTACCTAGTAGGAAACGTAAACCAACAACGTTTTTGTTTTACGTTCCTTTTCATGATTTTGAGGAATTCATTTACTACATAGAACAAAAACATAAGAAAATATACCTACCTTCATGTAGAGTTTCATCCTTTAATAAGTTTCTACCAAAACTAATCTTTTCTCCAAAAGATGAGAATTCAAAACTACTTGGTCTAATCAAAACACAAGAATCATCTTCTAGAGAATCACATAAACCACAAAAGATTAACTATCTATTTCTTCTATCTTTAAACATTATCCCAAAAACATAAAGGGTAAGGTAAAACAACTCTTCAAAAAGAAAGAATCTCATAGGAATGGAAACTATTTTTAAATCTTCAAAGTTCCATGGTACTACCCAAAGTTCATCATAGACCATCCCATAAATAACGGTCCTTAAAATTCCTCCAAATAAACCAAACTAACATTGAAACCCAAATACAAGAGGGATTTGATAACATAGTCTTCCAAAATAATCTTCATTGTTCATCTCCAAAAAACACCAACCACACCTAACATCTTATAACAGAAGTAGCTAACCTAAACATATTTTACCCAAGATAGGTTAATCATTTCCACAAGTAACCTAAATTACTATAAGTCCACCTTAAATTCATTGATTCTTCAAAATATAAGTCAAACTTACTCCTTAATGAAAGTACCGTATTATTCTATTTACCTTGATCATATAGGGTCCTCAAAATAGTGAACGTCTTCCAAAATAATAATCATCTTTTAATCACCTAATCATCTCTGTCGTATTAATACGACAATCGTAGCATTTACTATCACATTGGTCGTTGGGACAAGTTCTTCCATTTCCCGCCATTAACTAAGAAAAGAATCTATAATTAGGGGCTTAAATACTTAGCCAATAATCATGAAAAGAAACTAAAAGCATATAAGGATAACTTGTAGAAGAAAAGTATACCCTAACTTGTGATCCCCTAGGTTCCCATATAGTTTATCCATGATCATATATTCTGATGTGAACCTTTATTTTATTTTATCTTTGTTCCTTTAACAATGGTTCATACTAAGCTTATGAATTTACCAAAGCATATCCCCCGGGAGTGTCGTAACCAAGAGTGCAGCAAGGCCCGTTGTCGTGTACCAGTTCCCGTTCGAGTCTAGCTCAAAGCGGTTTTTTCGGGTTTTACCCCTATGTACATCAGTGCCAGAGCCACCTCTACCTGCTCGTATCCAGAGAGGGATGTATTTTCTTGGAAACCCCTTACCCAATACTCACCAAAATACCAGGAAGATTTCCTATATTTAAACTTTTATATAGGGTTTTTCCTAGAGTTTTCATATCCTAATTTCCACAAATAACTAAACCATCCTTTGATACCAACTATAGCATCCCGCCATTTTATAACATAAACTTTCATTACATTACACAAAACTGAGGATCTTTAAGGATTAGTGTCTTGGAAACTAGGAACATAATACATAAAAACAACATAAAACATTCCTCTTAAACACTTGAATGGATTATCCTTATGTTCATCCTAGGTTCATTACTGCATCTCATAACCTGGGGATTTACATCAAAAGAAAGGGTGAGCAAAAGGCCCAGTAAGGGAAACAAGATGAACATTTTACATGTGAACTTGAGATACTTCAATAAGGACATGAAAAGAACTTTAAGGCATGAGAAAGAAATCATGAGGCATTTCATAATAAAAATAAAATTTTTCATAACTTTAAGATGTGGCTGCAACATTTAATATTGACAATCATTTCGTTTCACCAAGGTCTATCCCCAAGGTGTCGTTAAAAATTACCAAGGTTATTCACCAAGGCGTCGTTAAAAATGGTCATCTCTAGAGATTAAGTCTTTACCCAATGCATTGGAGCACTATCAGGGTACACCCTTAAATTTTCCTTTATCATCATGTGAGCCACATATATCATCATCAAACATTTCATAAATAACCCATATAGCATAAAATAAATGGGTTTCATTTCATAATCATAACCTTTTGAAAACTGCTTTAAAGACATGATCTTTACGTCACTTTAAAACCCACAGAAAAGGAATGTGGGTCTCATGTATGTAAATCCCAGGATTTAAAATAGAACATTTTGGTATATATGTGAATACCCCTTTAGAAGAAAGATCTTTGAGTATTCACTTAATAATATAAAATAACTTTAGAAAAAGAGAGAGACATTTTGAGACGGAAATTCTGCAGCATAACGGCTATGTTACGAGGTTTTAGAAGACATTAAAAAGAGGGGGAAAATGGGTCAAACATTCATAAATGACCCATAAAAAAGTATATGGAAAGAATAAGAAGGATACATGATCATGGTAATGAAATTTCAAGGACATACCATTTGAAATGAAAAACATGGAAGGAAGACAAAAATTAGATTTCTCTTATGAAAGTGCGACAGCCTAACGACGTTACTTAAACTTCAATAAAAGTGATTTGAAAAGATCTAATATGGTCCCTCATCATGTGAACATAAGAGTTCATTATGATAGATATAGAGATAATTCCCCAACATAATTAAAAAGGAACTTGAAAGACTTGACATGAAAGTAGAACATTGAAAAGAATGAGAAGGGTGAAAGAATCCCCAAAAAAATTCAGCAGCCTAACGGCGCCACTTAAAACTTCAAAATACTGAATTGAAGAGATCAAATGGGGTCTCTAATCATATGAACACAAGAGTCCATTATGATAGATATAGAGATAATACCCCAACATAATAGAAAGGAACTTGAAAGAATTGAAATGAAAGTAGAACTTCAAAACGAGAATGGTGAAGAACCACTTAAAAATTCGGCAGCCTAACAGCGCCACTTAAAACTTCAAAATACTGAATTGAAGAGATCAAATGGGGTCTCTCATCATATGATCATAAAAGATCAGTATGATAAATTTAGATATCATACCCCAACATAATAAAAAGGAACTTGAAATACTTTACATGAAAATAGATCTTGAATCATGAGAAGGGAGAATGAATCCGTTACAAAAATTTCGGCAGCCTAACGGTGCCACTTAAAACATCATAAAATGAAATAATGATAGTAAGAGGGGATATCTCATTATATGAACATAAAAAGGGCAGTAAGAGGAGTATAAAAGAACATCCTCCAACATAAGAACATGTAGCATAAAAGGAATGACATAAAAGAGATTACTTGAAATGAAAGAGAGAGGTCAGATCCCTTACCTTAAAACGTGACTCTTGAAACTCAATGTTTTGGACCTTGAGGGCTTGGGGGAACATTGGGAGGACTCCTTGGGAGGTAAGGAGACCATAACTTCGTTGGGGGAGAGTTGGGAGTGAAAACCAAAGGAGGAATGGGTGGGTATTTATAGGGAAAGTGAGGGGACAAGGCATTAATGGCCAAGGGACACCTCATTAGTGGTTTTGGAAAAACCATGGGCTTGCCCATGGTATTTGACCATTGTATTGGAAACTTAGGACACCTCATAACTTATCTTACTATTCACAATTCGACCATATTGTATATATACATAATACATCATTTAATGATGTCATTAGACACCCGTAACTTAAAAACTGTATTTTCACTATTCATCGAAAATTCAACTTTCTCAGAATAATCCCAAAATTTCACCTTAACCAAATATCAACGCTCTGATTACAAATATGAACTCCATTTTTTAAAAATAATTTTCTAAATTTTTTTAATTTAATTTTTAAATAAAAATACTATTCACCGAAAATTCATTTTTTCAGAAAAAACCCGAAAAATTACCATAGCATAATATCGGTGCTCTGAGTTCAAAAATGAAATCTGTTTTATAAAAATAATTTTCTAAATTTTGTTAATTAACTTTTTAATTAAAAAAAACTATTCACCTGAAAAACTAATACTTGAATAATAATTTATGAAACTGTTATTTAACCATTTTATTGAATCACATTACTTAATCAAAGTGCCTAGATTATATTAATACTTTCTTTAAGTGAGATTACTAATCCATTTGGTCACATTACTAATCCTAAGCGTAAAATCACTATTCATAATTTACTATTCATCAAAAATCAAGTTGATCTTATTAGACTCGAAATTTCGTAGTGATCATAATTGTAGAAGACCATTTTTCGAAAATCATTGCACATTTTTATTTATTTAAGGTTTACATAAACATTTTTGAAATATCTTTTCTCTAATATTTATAAAAAATATGCATACTATATTTATCTGGACATTTGAAAATTCATAAACTTCATCATAAGAAAAATTCCAAATTTTTATTTAAAACAAAGGATTACATAAGGCAATTACGGTCTCCTTACATATCCCCTTATCACACCAACATAGGACCTAAGTGTAAGGTGTGCTAAGGTGAGAGAATCCGAGGGAGGCTCGGCCAACATCGCATGAGTCGTAATTTCTATTAGTTTTAACTTCTCGCGAAGGCGATCCCGTTCTAGCTTCACACGATGAAGTTCACCTTGGGTTTGGTCTAGAGCAAAGCCCAGTGGTGTTACCTCCTTCCCAAGTTCTGTTAGATGGGCTTCGATTGGTCCAAGACTACTGGGCGAGGCCATCGAATCTTCTTTCTATATTAATTAACCAAGATTGCTTGTATTTAGAGATAGTAATCAAAACATTTAGTTTCTAGCAGTCATATTGACCAATGGTTAAATAATAGTCAAAACCCAACAGTCTCATTTTAATTATACTCATGTTATCAAATGAAACATTTTTGTTGAGTATAAAAATAAAATAAAATAACACATAAAATTAGGAAATAAGATTTATTCAAAATTTCGGGTCGTTACAATCTTCCCCCCTTAAGAAATTGCGTCCTTGCAATTTTTAAAATTGGGTTTTGAAATTTAATTGAAAGTCCCACATCGGAAAAGGAGTTAGTAAAACTATTACTTTAAAAGAAAGAAAGGGAAGTACGAAGGTCACCCGAGTTAGCCCACACTAGGATTCCATGTAGGAAAACATGGACATGGAGGAAAAACAAAGGGTCAAGTTCTGAGGGAGAGTGATAGAGAACGTGATTAGGAGAAAGTTAACCATAAGAAAATCCCAAACTTATGATGTGTGTAAACGGTCATTGATTACATAGTAGGAAACGTAAACCAACAACGAATTTTTTTTACGTTCCTTTTCATGATTTTGAGGAATTCATTTACTACATAGAACAAAAACATAAGAAAATATACCTACCTTCATGTAGAGTTTCATCCTTTAATAAGTTTCTACCAAAACTAATCTTTTCTCCAAAAGATGAGAATTCAAAACTACTTGGTCTAATCAAAACACAAGAATCATCTTCTAGAGAATCACATAAACCACAAAAGATTAACTATCTATTTCTTCTATCTTTAAACATTATCCCAAAAACAGAAAGGGTAAGGTAAAACAACTCATCAAAAAGAAAGAATCACATAGGAAGGCAAACTATTTTTAAATCTTCAAAGTTCCATGGTACTACCCAATGTTCATCATAGACCATCCCATAAATAACGGTCCTTAAAACTCCTCCAAATAAACCAAACTAAGATTGAAACCCAAATACAAGAGGGATTTGATAACATAGTCTTCCAAAATAAACATCATTGTTCATCTCCAAACAACATCAACCACACCTACCATCTTATAACAAAAGTAGCTAATCTAATCATATTTTACCCAAGATAGGTTAATCATTTCCATAAGTAACCTAAATTACTATAAGTCCACCTTAAATTCATTGATTCTTCAAAATATAAGTCAAACTTACTCCTTAATGAAAGTACCGTAGTAATCTATTTACCTTGATCATATAGGGTCCTCAAAATAGTGAACGTCTTCCAAAATAATAATCATCTTTTAATCACCTAATTATCTCTGTCGTATTAATACGAAAATCGTAGCATTTCCTATCACATTGGTCGTTGGGACATGTTCTTCCATTTCCCGCCATTAACTAAGAAAAGAATCTATAATTAGGGGCTTAAATACTTAGCCAATAATCATGAAAAGAAACTAAAAGCATATAAGGATAACTTGTAGAAGAAAAGTATACCCTAACTTTTGATCCCCTAGGTTCCCATCTAGGTTATCCATGATCATATATTCTGATGTGAACCTTTATTTTATTTTATCTTTGTTCCTTTAACAATGGTTCATACTAAGCTTATGAATTTACCAAAGCATATCCCCCGGGAGTGTCGTAACCAAGAGTGCAGCAAGGCCCGTTGTTGTGTACCAGTTCCCGTTCGAGTCTAGCTCAAAGCGGTGTTTTCGGGTTTTACCCCTATGTACATCTGTGACAGAGCCACCTCTACATGCTCGTATCCAGACAGGGATGTATTTTCTTGGAAACCCCTTACTCAATACTCACCAAAATACCAGGAAGATTTTCTATATTTAAACTTTTCTATAGGGTTATTCCTAGAGTTTTCATATCCTAATTCCACAAATAACTAATCCATCCTTTGATACCAACTATAGCATCCCGCCTTTTTATAACATAAACTTTCATTACATTACACAAAACTGAGGATCTTTAAGGATTAGTGTCTTGGAAACTAGGAACATAATACATGAAAACAACATAAAACATTCTTCTTAAACACTTGAAAGTATTCTCCTTATGTTCATCCTAGGTTCATTACTGCATCTCATAACCCGGGGATGTACATCAAAAGAAAGTGTGAGCAAAAGGCCCAGTAAGGGAAACAAGATGAACATTTTACATGTGAACATGAGATACTTCAATAAGGACATGAAAAGAACTTTAAGGCATGAGAAAGAAATCATGAGGCATTTCATAATAAAAATAACATTTTTCATAACTTGAAGATGTGGCTGCAACATTTAATATTGACAATCGTTTCGTTTCACTATGGTCCATCCCCAAGGTGTCGTTAAAAATTACCAAGGTTATTCACCAAGGCGTCGTTAAAAATGGTCATCTCTAGAGATTAAGTCTTTACCCAATGCATTGGAGCGCTATCAGGGAACACCCTTAAATTTTACTTTATCATCATGTGAGCCACATATATCATCATCAAACTTTTCATAAATAACCCATATAGCATAAAATAAATGGGTTTCATTTCATAATCATAACCTTTTGAAAACTGCTTTAAAGACATGATCTTTACGTCACTTTAAAACCCACAGAAAAGGAAGGTGGGTCTCATGTATGTAAATACTAGGATTTAAAATAGAAAATTTTGGTATATATGTGAATACCCCTTTAGAATAAAGAGCTTTGAGTATTCACTTAATAATATAAAAGAACTTTAGAAAAAGAGAGATACATTTTGAGACGGAAATTCTGCAGCATAACGGCTATGTTACGAGGTTTTAGAAGACATTAAAAAGAGAGGGAAAATGGGTCAAACATTCATAAATGACCCATAAAACAGTAGATGGACAGAATAAAAAGGATACATGATCATGGTAATGAAAGTTCAAGGACATGCCATTTGAAATGAAAAACATGGAAGGAAGACAAAAATTAGATTTCTCTTATAAAAGTGCGACAGCCTAACGGCGTTACTTAAACTTCAACAAAAATGATTTGAAAAGATCAAATATGGTCTCTGATCATGTGAACATAAGAGTTCAGTATGATATATATAGAGATAATTCCCCAACATAATTAAAAAGGAACTTGAAAGACTTGACATGAAAGTAGAACTTTGAAAAGAATGAGAAGGGTGAAAGAATCCCCAAAAAAATTCGGCAGCCTAACGACGCCACTTAAAACTTCAAAATACTGAATTGAAGAGATCAAATGGGGTCTCTCATCATATGAACACAAGAGTCCATTATGATAGATATAGAGATCATACCCCAACATAATAGAAAGGAACTTGAAAGAATTGAAATGAAAGTAGAACTTCAAAACGAGAATGGTGAAGAACCACTTAAAAATTCGGCAGCCTAACGGCGCCACTTAAAACTTCAAAATACTGAATTGAAGAGATCAAATGGGGTCTCTCATCATATGATCATAAAAGATCAGTATGATAAATTTAGATATCATACCCCAACATAATAAAAAGTAACTTGAAATACATTACATGAAAATAGATCTTGAAAAATGAGAAGGGAGAATGAATCCGTTACAAAAATTTCGGCAGCCTAACGGCGCCACTTAAAACTTCATAAAACGAAATAATGAGAGTAAGAGGGGATCTCTCATTACATGAACATAAAAAGGGCAGTAAGAGGAGTATAAAAGAACATCCTCCAACATAAGAACATGTATCATAAAAGGAATTACCTAAAAGAGATTACTTGAAATGAAAGAGAGAGGTCAGATCCCTTACCTTAAAACGTGACTCTTGAAACTCAATGTTTTGGACCTTGAGGGCTTAGGGGCACCTTGGGAGGACTCCTTGGGAGGTAAGGATACCAGAACTTCGTTAGGGGAGAGTTGGGAGTGAAAACCAAAGGAGGAATGGGTGGGTATTTATAGGGAAAGTGAGGGGACAAGGCATTAATGGCCAAGGGACACCTCATTAGTGGTTTTGGCAAAACCATGGGCTTGCCCATGGTATTTGCCCATGGTATTGGCCACTTGGGACACCTCATAACTTATCTTACTATTCAAAATTCGACCATATTGAATATATACATAATACATCATTTAATGATGTCATTAGATACTCGTAACTTAAAAACTGTATTTTCACTATTCATCGAAAATTCAACTTTCTCAGAATAATCCCAAAATTTCACCTTAACCAAATATCAACGCTCTGATTACAAATATGAACTCCATTTTATAAAAATAATTTTTTAAATATTTTTAATTTAATTTTTAAATAAAAACACTATTCACCGAAAATTCATTTTTTTCAGAAAAAACCCCAAAAATTACCATAGCATAATATCGGCGCTCTGAGTTCAAAAATGAAATCTGTTTTATAAAAATAATTTTCTAAATTTTTTTAATTAAATTTTTATTTAAAAAACACTATTCACCCGAAAAACTAATACTTGAATAATAATTTATGAAACCGTTATTTAACCATTTTATTGAATCACATTACTTAATCAAGGTGCCTAGATTATATTAATACTTTCTTTAAGTGAGATTACTAATCCATTTGGTCACATTACTAATCCTAAGCGTAAAATCACTATTCATAATTTACTATTCATCAAAAATCAAGTTGATCTTGTTAGACTCAAAATTTCGTAGTGATCATAATTGTAGAAGACCATTTTTCGAAAATCATTGCACATTTTTATTTATTTAAGGTTTATTTTTAAAATATCTTTTCTCTAAAATTTATCAAAAATATGCATACTATATTTATCTGGACATTTGAAAATTCATAAACTTCATCATAAGAAGAAATCCAAATTTTTATTTAAAACAAAGTATTACACAAGGCAATTACGGTCTCCTTACATAGTCCCTTATCACACCAGCATAGGACCTAAGTGTAAGGTGTGCTAAGGTGAGAGAATCCAAGGGAGGCTCGGCCAACATCGCACGAGTCGTAATTTCTATTAGTTTGAACTTCTCGCGAAGGCGATCCCGTTCTAGCTTCACACGATGAAGTTCAGCTTGGGTTTGGTCCAGAGCAAAGCCCAGTGGTGCTACCTCCTTCCCATGTTCTGTTAGATGAGCTTCGATCGGTCCAAGACTACTGGGTGAGGCCATCGAATCTTCTTTCTATATTAATTAACCAAGATTGCTTGTATTTAGTGATAGTAATCAAAACATTTAGTTTCCAGCGGTCATATTGACCAATGGTCAAATAATAGTCAAAACCCAACAGTCTCATTTTAATTATACTCATGTTATCAAATGAAACATTTTTGTTGAGTATAAAAATAAAATAAAATAACACATAAAATTAGGAAATAATATTTATTCAAAATCTCGGGTCGTTACATCAATTCTCTACCTAAGCCTTCATCACCACCGAAATAACTCACATTAAAGATATTAACACTATAGAGAATCTGGTAAACTATATGACACCATTCTCTCTACATTTTTCCAAGAAATACGCATATACAAACACCCAAATGAAAATGTATTGTGTTAGTAGATTCATAATAGTATTATACCAAAGAGTCTATAAAATGTATAATGTAATCAAATCATTATCTCTAACTTTTAATCATGTCCATTTTATATTTATTTTTTATATGATGAAATCATTATATAAAAAATAATTTTTTTTAAATCATTCCATGTACTCATAGACTAGGAATATGTTATATACCTTAAATAAAGAATATGAGAATAATAAAAACCATCCATGGATACACCATATGTTAAACATGTGTGCAAAAAACTATGAAATATTCCATCATGAATCAAACCAAGAATAAATGAAAATGAAAAATATCTTGTCTCCATACCAAGGGAACATGTATTAGAAATAAAAAAATTACCAAGGAAACAGTAAAGTGAATCTAACGGATATAGAGCCCTTCCACAGGCAATCAATATCAATTCCTTTTGTGGTGTTACACAAAATAAAGTGAAATGTCCATTTTAGGATGAACCCATGGTTTAAACTTTCTATGATTTTTAAAATCATTTTAAAAAATGAAAATATTTTATTAACCTACTTCATAGTAATGATTTAGAACCTTTTGTTTAGAAAATTATTTTTAAAACCAAAACCACCTAAATGTAAATTCAACCAAACTTTTCATGCCCAAAATAGTTTTAATCAAAATTAGGTTAAAACATGTATTTCAAAATGTAATACACTTTAATATCAGAACCACCCATTTCATAAAATGAATCAAAGTAATTTATTCAAGAATATTAGAAATTAATGAATTTGAACCTTTATCTAGAGGGTCCAACCTAAATTTTAGAGGGGAATAATTATGTACCGATTCCCTAAATCCTACGATTGATCCTGATTAGAGAAGAGAATACAAAACTTCCAAGAGATCTTTTGGGTTCCAAATATTTAATAGAGGGTAGTGGGAAAAGCCAAACATTTAGGGGAATTAAATATATATAAGTTGTTGTGAAATATAATATCATGGTGAAACCTCAAGAAACATGCATCAAAGCCTCCAGACCATACTATTGAGACCAATGTCAAGTCTATAGTCATCTTCGGTTAACCATATTCTTGAAAATATTCCACATACCATTCCAAATCGTACTCTCATTTGGTTAAGGCAATAAAATAGCCAATGAAACCTAGCCTCAGCTACAAGACACCCGAGAAGTGGGATATGGAATAACCCAACACTATGCCGTACGGGTCCCAAATTTGGTAGAACCAAACAAATACCACTATTTGGCCACTACTCTATAGCCTCTTCCTCTACATAATAGTGATCAACCATGATGAATTCCTATTTTACAACTATGTGACCAAGCCATAACAATGGAAAATATGGCAGTGGATTCAAAATCTATTCTCTAGGACACTATGCCATAACTTACTAGATGTCACCATAGTGATCCTACTCCATGAAGCATCCTATAGCCTCCAAAACATAGTCCCCTATAAAATTATAAGAAAATATAAAATTACCTCCAAAATACCTAAAACATGATGTAATAACTATTAAACATAAAAATAGCGTGTACCAATACTACTAGGGAATCATAATTCCCCCCACCATAAAATCATTATTCCCCCAGAAAGTGATCAATATTATAGACTCACAAAAATAGGACATTGTTGTGTCACCAAGGATTCTCATTCCCACATATCATGGATATCCGATCTACACTTCCATATTACAAAACCCATAGGAATAATTTTACTATGTAGTATCTTATCCTAGTGATCCATAATCTGAACCAGTTGCACAACTATAGTGGTGTAAGGCTCAAGATCAATGTCCTTCCATTCAATCACATGGGAAGGTTTTGGTTGATACCTATTGAGATGGTAATTTTGAAACATTTAATGAGTCAAAATCAAGTGAGAAGATAATTCAAACTAATACTGAAACTACAAATGATGCTTCATATTATCAAAGGGGCCTATAATCCAGAGTTCCAACTTACCCTACATAACTAACAATCGTTGTCCCAAGTGAGGTAAAACCCAAATAAAGACCCTACCATAAAACTAAAACTCTAGTAGATAAAAAAGATGATCTGTATAGTATTTTAGATGACTCTATTCCATGAACAATATCTTCATGATCAACTACAGCTTTTGTTGCATCCCCTGAACAAGGCCTATTCCAACCAAAGACTACTATCCCAACTCTCCCAACATAGGAGAGATCAACATGGCCACAAATATAATGCTTCAAAGAGAGATGTATTATCCAAAGCATGATAACTATTGTTATAGATAAATTAAACCATAGGAAAATAATTATATTAGGATAAACCAAATTCAAGAACACATGATTAGAGAATATCCTCAAGAATATAGATGTATAACTACCTTTCCCATCATTCTTTGGATGATATTTTATAATCAAATTCAACAAAGAACCCATTACCTTTTGAAAAACTCTCAAAATCCTAGATGTGAACCTCAAGTACCTATCAGGAACAATCACAATGGAATCCCCATGACGTCTCACAACCTTGAGGACCTATAAGTTATGAGTCATTCAAAATTCTTCATCTCCTCGATAGGGACGAAATGAGAATATTTGATAAATTGGCCAACTATATCCAAAATCACATCCCTCTTACTAAGATTCCATAGAAAATAAATGATAAAATCCATCAATATTGTTTAGACCAAAGTTATGATTAAGGTGATGGCTTTCATGTGTTGTCTTTTGTTGTTTAGGAAGGTTAGATGAAAGGAAATAATATCTCTTTGTTTTTTCAGGAATCGATATGAGGTTTGGTTTCCAAATGAATCAGATCCTATCATTTTATGGAATCAAAACCTATTTTTCATGGAATCAGAACCCGAACATTGATAGAATTGGAACCTATTAATTTGATGGAATCAGAACCTGTCTTTTGAATGAATTGGAACATATTTTTGTTGGAATCACAAACTATTTTTCGAAAGAATAATAACATGATTTTGATTCAATCAGAACATATTTTTTAAAGGAATCTGAGTTTTTTATTTAATAGAATTGTCGAATATTTTTCTGAATAATTAGAGTCTATTTTTCAGGATAATCATAGAATGCTTTTTTCACAAACCAGATCCTAATTTTTAGAAGAATTGAAGCCTATGTTTTAAAAGAGTCAGAGCCTATTTTTGAGTGAATCTAAATGGATGGCTTGATTGTTGTGATGGAGAATCAGAGTCACTATGACTATAATATTAAAATTGAGATTATTATTTACGGATGTGTATTTCTTATAGATTATTAGTTAGTGTAGGAAATAGTCATGCAATATTGATGGATGAATGGAGGAATTGAGAATTAATAGTACCGATGGATGATTGAAAGTGACACCAATGAAGGTGGTACCAAGAAGGGTTTCACTGATGGAAGAGTGGTGATGATAAGGAAGGCAGTATCTAGAAGGGTGACATCTATGGAAGGGAGGTGATGAGAAGAGTGAAACCTACATGAAAGTGGTGTTGAGAAATAGTGGTTCCAATGGATGATGAAAAAATTGGTACTTATAGACGATGAAACACGATGCCAATGAAGAGTAGTGATGATGAAAGATAGTTCCAATGAAAGTGGTGTAGATTGTAAAGGAGTTTCCAAGAGAAAAGTCATTTAGAATCAGGATGGAAATTATAAAAATGAATCATGGCCAAGATGATCAGAACCGGAGTTGATCACATCCTGAAAGAATATTGCTCTACTTGGACTTCAAATTCCTTCATCAAGTGGGTCAAGAGAATTGAAGAAGATGTGTTTTTTCCCAAGTGGGTCAAGAGAGAATAAAAGAGTTAGAGATTCCAGAATATTGTTTTGAGGGGGAACTGAGTGTTCAAGTACAAAATTTTGATTCAAATCATTTATGAGGATCATATCAAGGAATCGACAAGAGATAATCTTACTCAGCAATCATATGTAACAATCAGATTCTGACCAATCATACTCAAGCTGAATTAGGGAATAAATTATAGAATGTTGAATGTTTTTTCAAGGATATTTCATTTAACGGAATCATCATTAGAAAATATAGTTACAATGATTGGATATTTGTTTTCCTGTCAATGGTAATCAGTCTCAAAAATCAGAGTCTGAAGAAGAAGAGATGAAGGTTGTAGAAGCTTTGAGAAGAATCAAGAAGTGTTGACGAAGTCATAATTACTCCGAGATTTAGGGGGAAATCATGATTTGAGTGATTTAGGTGATTATTAAATCATTTTGGGATTCCAAAATAAACCCATTTTAGGGCACTTATAAATGATGAGAAATTACATTTTACTTGAAGAGTTATGATATGGAGTATTGTTCATCGTGGAAGAGAGAGAATCATCTAGTGTTAAGTGTGAGAATGTGATACTAGATATCTTATATTTCATACACTTTGTCAGGAGGTATATTTTGTTCGGATGACTGTGGTATCAGGATGAGTTAATCAGAATGTGGTTGTCATATTGAGATGAAATAATCAAAATTTGATTCCATACTGGGTTTATCAGTACTGGCTTTCTCAGACCAAGGAAGAATCATAATTGAGTTATTGTACCATGTTTTATTATACTCTAGATTTTCATACTGAGGAAGAATCAGACTGAGTTTCAGCATACTCAATGATTAAAGTGGTGCCAATTCAGTTGTATCAAGGAGTACTAAATTAAGTGGATCTGACTGGGAAATCTGACATTGAGTTTCATAAATTAATTCTAGTATGTTATTAAATTTATTTTGTGAAGGAATTGAGGAATTTTGTTACACTTTTATAAACTTTATGAATTGAAAAGAAGAGAAGGAAACATGAGTTGTTACAAAAGAAGTTATAAAACCCCATTGTGCTAAGAGGTTGAAAATGCACTAGTGGGATTGTTTCTTAGTGCCGCATCAGGGTAAGGGTATATTATACTCGTTGTAATCCAAGGGTTGATTTCTAGTAGATTGTTTGGTATAGAATTATTTCTTACCATATTAAAAATATCGCTAATCTTATTGAATAGTAAACCTTGAAAATACATGTGTTCCTATGGATGTGTGTTTTGTTTTGTTTTTAGAAAAGAATTGAATCTTTAATTGGAGGTGAAGGTTGGTTCCATGGAAATGGAACTTAAAAGAAAAAAATATCATTGATTCAACTCCTCCCCCACAAAGTGATACATTACACTTACTGGGCACTTTCAAGTGGTGTTAGAGAACTCAGCTTACGTCACTATTATTTGTTGATGGAGAAAATGAAATGTGTGAATAGTAAAGGTATTGTAGTATTTGATGGAAAGTATTATCATATCTAGAAAGATAGAATTTTTCCAAATATTATTTCTATCAGTAATGATGTTGTTGAAGCTAAAATATTTGGGTTTCCTCCCATTGATGATAATGCTCCACTTACACATATTGAAAAGTGGTTTCTTGAGAATGATGGTAGGGAAACAAATTCTATATTTTAATCAATTTTTAAAAGTGAATTGTTGAGAGTGAAAGGTGTGGCCACAAACAAAGTTATATGGGAAAAACTGAAAAACATATATGAAGGAAATAAAAAATTCATAATGGAAAAACATCAAATATGGAGGTTAAAGTATGAATACTTGAAGATTAGTGAACATGAATCTTTTAGGGATTTCTTTACCAGGGTTAATGACATTATAAGTAATATTAGATTCTTTTATGAAAAACTGGATGACTCTATAGTTGTTGAAAGTATCTTGAGAATCCTATATGAAAAATTCAATGAAAATGTTTTTTCATTAGAAGACAGAGACCCTGAGATGGTATCTCTTGATGTCTTTCATAACACTATTATTAGTTATGAGATTAGAATATAGAAATATATTAAGATAAATACAAATGTCGACAGAGATTTCATTTAAGGATATAAATAATGAGAGTTATAAGAAAATTCTAATAAAAAAAGAAGATGGTGATTCTGATTATGAAAATGATGTATGCAAAAATCTTCATGATATTTTATCCTTGTTTTCTAAGAATGTGAAAATAGGTACAGGGAAATAAAATGGGAAACTTCCCTTATGTGGATGCGTTGTTCACTTTGTGGCTAATCTTCCTTAAAGAAAAAATTAAGAGGACAGTGATGACAAAGAAAGAAATCCAAAAAATTCATGGAAGGAATAGGGTGATAAAGGAAATTTACAAAAACAAAATAAATTCTTCAAATCTAGAAGGAGAAGTTTCCTTTCTAAGAATGAATAACAAGAAAGTAGTGATGCTGAATTTGAAAATCCAATTCAGTATGGTAATGAAAATAATAAAATTGCAATAGTGAATGATGAATAATATGTAAGTAGTAGTTATAATGAATAGGAAGAAGAAACTCAACTTGAAATTCATTTAAAAGATGATTTGAAGGAATGGTTAAGAAATATTAGAAGGCTTGAAAAGCAAAAAAAATGGAAGATGAATATTCTTCGGTGTGCAATTAATGAGGTTTTAAAGAAAAGATTTCGAAATAGATTGATGATTTAAAGAAATCTCTTAAATATGAGAAGAATCATAATGAGAATCTAGAAGTGAAGTTGAAGGAAAAAGAAGACGAGTGAGGATTTTTTCAACAAAAATCACTTAGAAGGTGAACAGAAGAACACAAGTTTCCAAAACACTCTTACTAAGGCTAGTGAATGTTCTTGATATGTGAATACATAGAAGGATAAAAAATGTTACCCTTAATGGGTGATAAGAAGGATGAATTTGTTTTTTGTAAATAATAATGATGGGAATTTTTTTATGTGGCCAAAATCCACAGTGCTAGAAATTCTGATGTCTTAAGGAAACCTATGTTTGAAATTGTTTTGAAACAATATAAATCTGATAAGGTTTCGAATACTTATGAATCTGATAAATAATAAAAGAAGAATAATAACCTTGTTGATAACAGGAACGTTGGTAGATTAGGAAAGAAAGTGGATGAGAAAACTATTCATGATTTTGATCATTAAAAAAGACCAAGAGGAAAATACTCTATTTATGGGTATTACTGGTATTGTGATTTATTCGGAAAAACATCAAGTATGTGTTGGTTCAACCAATAAAATTTTTATTATCCAAAATGTAATGAAAGGAAAATATTGTGGGGGAGTCAATATATTCATGGAATGATGTTTGAAAAAAATAGAATGAAGATTTAAAATAGGTTTCAAAATTTGGGAATTATCTAGGAGAGATGTGAACAACCTAGACATATTGCAAATGGATGTATTTTTTTTCTAGCTCAACAAATGATTCTTAATTCTTAGAAGAAAAACGTGAATAAAGAAATAAAAATTGAAAAAGATCGTGTTGTTGAAACAACATTGACATCTGGAAAAGGAGAATGACCATGGATACTTGATTTTGGGTGTTCTTCACACATGATAGGAGGCATAAATGTTTTTAAGGATGTGAAATATTTTGAAGAAGGAAATTTGAAAATGGGAAATGATGAAACATTGATAATCAAAGGTATTGGGTTAGCAATAATTGGGAAAGAAAAGATAAAATCTAAGAAAAAATTATATGTTGATGAACTAATTCACAATCTGTTAAGTGTTTCACACTTTTATTATGAGGGTAACAATGTTATCTTTAGGAAAGTATGATTTTTTGTGAAAAGTAAAGAAGATGGGAAGATTGTTATAAGAGGCCAACGTACCAAATGGATTTTGTTTTAGGTTGGCAATACACAAAACTCTTGTTACATGAGCATAGTGGAAGAGAATCAGTTGTGGAATAAAAGGCATGGAAACATGTGTCAAAGAAACATAAGAAAGATAAAGAAAAGTGATATTGTTCAAGATATCCTTGATTTTCTAAGAAGAAGGGATTGGTGTTTCACTATCATCTAGAAAGGAAGGATTATGAATTTTGTGCATAAAATGGTTGAAATTTGTTCATAGGAATCCCTATAGGTGATACATTCTAATATATATTGGCCAATGAGAAAACAATCAAAAAATGAAGATATGTATTTCATCACATTCATTGATGATTTAACTCGCATTACCTGTGTCATGTATATGAAACACAATTCATATGATTTGAAAATATTTAAAATTTTTAGATGAAAAAATGAGAATTAATGTGAGTAAGCTTTGAAGAAGTTGATAACTGATAATGTTGGTGAGTACAAAAGTGAATAATTTTAAGACTGTCTTGAGAAGCATAGAATTCATCCAGAATATAGTTTCCCATATACACCATAAAAAATATGGTTACTAAATGATAGAATAGAAGATTGGTGGAAATGGTAGGAACAATGTTACATGAACATAGAATTTATTATTATTTTTAGAGGCAAGCTATGAATACTCTTATTTGTATTCAGAATTTGTGTTTCTACACACCTCAATCAAATAAGACTCCATTTTTTATAGTATAACATAAATTCTAAAGTGTGTCAGAGTTTTCAGGAGTCCATGCATTATAAAGAAGTATGATGGAAGTGATGGAATGTTTGAGCAGATAGGTGAAGATGGAATCTTTCTTGGCTTTTCTCTGGAAGTAAGAGGTTATAGATACTTCAACAAAGAAACAAATAAATTTTTTTATTCTATTGATGTAATGGTTATCAAAGTAAGGGAAAATAAGAGCCTACCAATGCAATATATGAATTTGAGAATGTTGAAGAAAACAATTCTAATAAGAATACAAACATGTGTATTCTTTCTCATGAAAAATAATTTGACTCATCCTTTTCTAATGATAAAGAATATAATCAAAAGTCTCATCCTAAGATGAGTAAATAGGTTGAAGCAAAAAATATTATTGATGATCAATATCATAATTTGCAAACTATTAGAACATCAAAATCCAATACACATACTTCATTACACTAAAAATTGGAACCAAATGTTGTGAGAGAATATATTGATCATCCAGAATGGGTTCAAGCCTTGAATAAATAATTAGATCAAATTGAATGAACAATACATGGAAACTTGTACCGAAACCGAAAAAAACATTATTGGAAAAAATGGGTTTTCAAGAAACAAACAAAATGTAGAGGGTGAAGTTATCATAAATGAAGCAAGATTCATTTGAAAAGGGTATTCATAGATTTAAGGAATTTAGTTCGATGAAACCATTTCTTTAGTGGCCAGATTGGAGACTATAAGAATCCTTCTTACTATTGCTGCACAACGAGGCAACAAGATATTTAGAAAGGATGTTAAATCTACATTCCTGAATGGTGATCTTCAAGAGGAAGTTTATATTGGAAAAAATGTGGTTTTCTTATTGAAAAAGATTAGAGTTCTGTATAAAGATTGAAGAAATAATTTCATGGGATAAAACATGATCGAAGGGCATGGTATTCCAAATTGGATAATTTCTTAAAGAAGTTTAACTTAATAAACGGAAGAGTACATAACAATCTGTATATAAGAGAACGTCAAGAGTTTTCATTCATTGAAATAGTTTATGTTAATGATACTATATTTTTGGGAATGATTAAAGATGTTGTGAAAGACTTTCTTAAGAGATGAAGAAGGTTTTTGAAATATCCATGTTGGGGGAAATTAAATATTTTCTTGGGTTACAAATCCTAAAAAAGAAAAAATTCAATTTTCATTCACAAGTAATGTATGCTAAGGAACATCTCAAAAAGTTTGGCATGGAAAACTCAAAACTTGTCTCCACACCAATTTCAGTATGAAGAAAGCTGATTAAAGAAGGTGAAGGAAAGGAATATGATCTGAAAGTGTATCAAAAGATTATTAGAAGTCTATTGTACTTGATGGCCTCAAGACCCAACTTTTTTTATGTTGTAAACTTATGTGAACGATTTCAGATTTGTCCTATAGAATTACTTCTTTTATCTAGAAAAACAATTCTCAGACACATCAAAGTCAAAATAGAATTCAGAATAAATTATTCTAGATCAGATATTATGGACTTCTATTGGTATTTTGATATATATTAGGCTAAAAATGTTGACGATAGAGGATCCTCATCTTATGGAGTGTTATTTATGGTAAATAATTTTGTTATTTTGAATTAAATGAAGTATAATCTAGTAACTCTTAGTACGTCTGAAGATGTGTATGTTTCTTCCACTCAAGCCACTACCCAACTTATGTGAATGAGGACACATTTGGAATATATTCTTGTTGAAGTGCAGTTATAGTTTCTCTTGGGGTGTGATAATCAAAGCACAATCAATATCACTAGGAATCCAGTTCAACATTCCCATTAAAAGCAAATTGATATAAAATATCATTTCCTCAAAGATCATGTGTAGAAGAATGAATTAAAGATTGAACATTTTTCAACATCGGAACAAGTGGATGAAATTTTCACAAAACCCATATCGAAGGAATCATTATCAAAACTAAGGATGAACATGGGTGTCCAACCTCTTTCCTTTCAAGCTAAGGTATGCTGAAAAATACAATTTCACTTATAAACTATTGATTTTTTTTCAAGGGGGATAATTTTACTATTTCATAAATTTATTACATAAAAGATAGATTTTTGGGTAAAATTTGAACTCAACATTATTTAGTGTGTGAACTATTCAAAAAATTAGTTGGACTGGTTTTAGAAAATAAATCGTTTTGTATTCCAAGAAGGGGGAATAAGAGCATTAAACAAAGAGGAATTCATAATCACTTATTTTGGATAGAATGGTTTTTCAATCAATTATTCTTGTTTCCAACATTGATTTATCTCACTTATGTATAGAATTGTTGATAAGTAATCCATTTCATAAGGATACAGTGGTTGGTGATTTATGAAAACTTGATTGAAAGAAAAATCCAAAGTGGGATATTGTTAAGACCAAACTAATGATAACAGTGATGGTTTTCATGGGTTGTATTTTTTTTGCCTCAGAAGGTTGAAGAAATGAATACACCACACATTGTTTTGAAAAGAATTTTAATGTGGTTTGGTTTACAAATGAATCAGAACTTGTCTCTTGATGGAACTAGAACCTGTTTTCCGATGGAATCATAACCAATATTTTTCTGGAATTAGAACCTATTTTTTGATGGAATCACAACCTGTATTTTTATGGAATCACATCTACCTTTTGATGGAATAAGAAAATAATTTTTTGAAGGAATCAGATCCTGTTTTTGATTGAATCAGAACCTGTTTTTCAAAATAAATAGATTTTGTTTTTCGACTAAATCAGAACCTACTTTTTTGAAGAATCAGAGTGTATTTTTTGAGAGAATCAGTCACTATTTTTTTGAATAATCAGTTCCTTCTTTTTATAATAATCATAGACTAATTATTTGAATAATTTTAGTATGTTTTATGAGTGAATCATAATGGAAGTCTTGGTTGTTGTGATAGAGAATCAGAGTCACTATGAATATGATGTTCAAATTGAGGTGATTTTTTAATGATGTGTATTTATCATAAATCATCAGTTAAAGTGATAACTAATAATGAAATATTTATGGAAGAAAAAATTAATTGATAAGTTGTAGTGCTTATTGATTATTGAATGTGACTATGATGAAACTGGTTCCAAGAAGGGTGATCCTGATGTAAGAGTGGTGCTGAGAAGAGTGACACCGATTTGAAGGAGGTTCCAAGAAGAAGTGGTTCTGAGAAAAAGTGTTGTCAATGGCTCATGAAAATAGTGGTACCTATAGCCAATGAAAGGAGATGCCGATGAAGAGTAGTGCTGAAGAAAGAAGGTTCCATTGAAAGTGGTGAAGATGAGAAAGGTGATGTTGAGAGAATGGTTGTTTGGCATCAGCATGAGCATTATTAGAAAAGAAAAGATGATCAGAACCAGAGTTTATCATATCCTAAAATACTCTTTCTCTAGTTGGTCTTCAAATGCCATCATCAAGTGGGGAAAGATAATTGAATATGAGGTGTTTTATTTCCTAGTGGGTCAAGAGAGAAGAAAATAGTTGAAGATTTCCGAATAATGTTTTGAGCTGAACTCAATTCTGAAGTTCAAGATTTGGATTCAAATCATTTCTGAAGAATAATAATCAGCAATCGACATGAAAAAATATTACTCAATAATTGTATGAAAAAAATCAGACTCTGATCAATCATACTCAACATGAGTGAGGGAAGATAGTAGAAAATGTTGAATTATTTTTCAAGGAGATTTGATTAAATTTAATCATCATGAGAAGATATGATTAAGATGATCAGATCCTTTTTTTCTATCAATCATAATCATTCTAAAAAATCTAAGTCTAAAGAAGAAGAGATGAAGGTTGTAGAAGCTTCAAGGAGAATTTGGAAGGGTTGATGAAGTCATAATTACTCTGATATGTTAGGGGAAATTATGATTGGAGTGAATTTAGGTGAGTATGAAATCATTTTGGGATTCCCACCTAAGACCATCTTGTGGCACCAATAAGAGGTGAGAATGTACATTGTACTCAAAGTGGTCTGACATGGTGTACTTTTAATCGAGGAAGAGGGAGAATATCTAAGTGTTTATTGAGAGAAATTGATACTAGTGTTCTGGTATTTCATACACATCATTTGGAAGTATGTTGTGTTCGGATGACTGTTGAACTAAGATGAGTTAATAAGAACATGGTTGTCATATCAGGCTGAACTAATCAGAATGGGTTTTCCATACTGTGTTTCTCTATATTGGGTTTCTCGGACTAAGTAAGAATTATACTGAAGTTATTATATTGGGATTTATCATACTAAAGATTTCTAGACTGAGGAATAATCAGACTGAGTTTTAGTATACTTAAAGATTGATGTGGTACTGATTTAGTTGTATTAGAGTGTATCAAATTTAGAGAATCAGACTAGTTAGGGCCAGAATTTTAGTGCTTTCTTTTGGGAATGTAATTTCAGAGTTCTGTTACACTTATATAAATATCTGAGTATAAAATAATCATAGGTAACATGAGTTGTTAAAAAAGAATTTATATTACACAATTATTCTAGGAGGGTGCACACACACTAGTGAGATTGTTTCATAGTGCTGCATGAGTGTAAGGTTATATCGTACTCGTTGTAAAAAAAGGATTTATTTCTAGTGTATTGTATGGTATTTTATTATTTCCAACCATACCAAGTACATAGCTATTCTTATTTAATAGTTAACCATGCAAATACTGGTGTTCTTATGGATGTGTGTTTGTTTTGTTTTCAGTAGAGAATTGAATCTTTAACATGAGGTGATGTTTTTTCGACTAAAAAAAAACATAAAATAAAAAAAGTATCATATATTCACCCCTCCCCCTCTTAGTGATATATTAAATTTACTGGGAAATTTTATAAATATCATCCTACTTCTATTCTAGAGTGAGAAAATGCTGCAATAAGCTAGCATGTCTCTAGTGTTTTTCCTTAATACTCTATAAGGTCAGGCACTAGGAGACGAAACAATAAATCAACCACATTCTCCTTGTCCACCAATACAAAAACCTCAAATCAAGATACATCTTCATATTTCTAGATACTAAAAACGAGGAAGACTAATTTTCATCATCCATTAAATCCTACATTATAGATATATGAAGGATCAACCTTCCTCATAAACAAAAAGTGTTGTTGGGAGATCGAGACCACTTACCTGAGGTCTCACCTACCATTTTATTTTTTTGAAGGCACTAGAAATAAGTGTTTGAAACTTTTTTGAGTTGAAAATACTAATAAAATGATGAATTATTCTTGAGTGAATACAAGTCACCTTCCTACTAGCCTCTGCTCCTCCCAAGAATATCCCAATAAAAAAACTCAATAGAGACAGTCCTATACTGATTCTTTAAAAGTTTTAGCAAATAATTTCCTACTCAATGAATCAATTAATAAGTTAAAATTCTTAAGAGTGTAAGAATATAAAAATCAAAATTCTAGACATACACAACCCAACATCTCTGTTACAACTTCTCATCCATTCAAGTAAAAATTACTTCTGGATTTTACAATCGTAATATAATCTTACCATCTCCCGAAAGAGATAATGATCCATATTTTGATTACATGTATAACCAATTCTAAATCAATATCATTGGTAGGGTATTTATTTTCCTCAGGTTTTAATAAGAAAGATCCATAATCCACCACACATTTCTTCTATATCAAGAAAAAACTCAATCCAACAAATGAATGATCGAAGAACCCATCATATCTTGAATATAGTTATAGAGGAATAAAAATTAGATTTAATGGAAAGATCACCTTAAATTCCTCAAAATATCTCTAAGAGTTGTTACTTCACTCAAAATTAACACCCTTACATGTCAAATATATCATTGGAGATGCATGATGGGGGGAGTACTAAACAAACAGATTGAAGTAACTAACCAAACCCATGAAATTTCCAATCTCAAACACATTTATGGGATATTATCAATACATTAACACATTTACATTTTCAGGAACTACGGATGTAGATCTATAATAAAAAAACTCCACTATAAACAATAATTTTTGGATTAGAAATTTCTACTTAGAAGGATTCACATACAAGAGACGTTAATTAATGATTCTAATGATCATATACAGGTGATCCCAGTGCTCCTATTATTAAATTGAGTAAAATAAAATGTCATCCAAAAATGTGACTATGAAAAAATCAAAAATATTTTGAAAAATTCTACTTATCAATTCAATAAATACCTCAATAGAATTAGTGATACCAAATGGAATAACTGAAATCATGAAACGAGCATACTAGGTCCTGCAAACTTTCTTTTCTATATCCTCTTCCCAGACTCTCAACTGATGGTATATTGATAAGAGGTAAATTTGAGAAAACCAATGATCCCCTCTACATTAATAAAAAATATCATCAACTATTTAGTGGCTGACGTGTTTTCTAACCTCCTTTCCAGGGCAGCCTCACTTTCCATAATCCATGGGGCGAAAGCGTGTCGCAAGGGCCCTCCGATTTCCCACCTCTTCTTTGCGGATGACTGCCTTCTTTTTTCTCGAGCCACCCCTAATGAGTGTACTGCTATCTGCCAGGCGATACAACAGTATGAACGGGCTTCAGGACAAATGATCAATCAGAGTAAATCAGAAATTTCTTTCAGCTCTGGAGTTCCCCAGCCGAAAAGAGAAGATCTCTGCTCTTTAGCACGCATTCCTGGGGTCGATAAGCACCAGAAGTATCTTGGGCTCCCGACGGTGGTTGGACGGTCAAAGAAAGAAATCTGTTCAGCTATCGTGGATCGAATTGACAGAAAAATTCAAGGTTGGACCCCTAAAAAAATCTCCAAGGCCGGCAAGGAAATCCTCATCAAGGCGGCACTTCAATCTGTCCCCAGCTATTTGATGTCTATTTTTAAACTCCCTGACGTGGTGCTCTCAAAGATTCAATCCAGCACATCTAACTTTTGGTGGGGACGAAAGGACAGAAAAAATAAAGTCCATTGGATCGCCTGGTCTGCTCTCTGTCAACCAAAATCTGAAGGTGGTATGGGCTTCCGGGACCTTTCTCTTTTTAATGATGCTTTGCTGGCTAAACAAGGTTGGCGTATGATTCATAACCCATCATCCCTATGCACGCGTGTTCTCCGGGCTAAATACTTCCCACATAAGGATTTTTTGGACTCCCATCTTGGCTATCGACCCAGTTTTCTCTGGAGAAGCATTTGGGGCGGCCGTAATCTTCTGAGGAAAGGCCTTGGCTGGAGGATTGGGAATGGTTCTACGGTCAAGATTTGGACCGATCCTTGGCTTGTTGATCTGACAGGCACGAAGGCGTCATCCCCTGTTTTTCCAGGATCCGAACATGCCACAGTCTATTGTCTTTTTGATGATCAAGGGGCGGGTTGGTGTCTGGAAAAACTCTTCTCCTGGTTTAATGAGAGGGATAGGAGAATTATTCTGAGTATTCCCTGTGTGACAGACGCAGGGCCAGATCATCTCTACTGGACAAACGACAGCTCAGGTGAGTACACAGTGAAAGCTGGCTACCGGCGAGCTCTTTCTGCCCAGATTTCAGAAGGAGATGCGAGGCCCTGGACATCAATTTGGAAGCTTTATGTTCCCCCTAAGGTTCGCTTTTTCTGGTGGCAGGTGTGCACTGGTATCCTCCCAACTAAGAGCCTCCTTGTCCACAGACACTTCTCAAACGACTACTCTTGCCCTTTCTGTCCTTCTGTAACTGAATCCCCTTTCCATGCTCTTGTTCAATGTCCCGGGGCTCAGGAGGTTTGGAATGGCTGGGGATCAACTATTGAGCTGTTCCCGGACAACGCCTCAGATCTTACATCTCTCCTGATGCGATGGTGCTCCTCCTTTTCTCCGGCTAAAGCAGGCGCCCTGTGCATTTTGGCTTGGATTATCTGGAATAGGCGGAACGAGGCCATATTCAATCATTTCCGGAGGCCCCCCAGATTTTGGATTGACCGGGCATTGTCATGGATTGCGGTATGGCAGAACCACCCTGAACAACAAAGACTTTCCACCCACCCTCCTCTTCCCCAACATTGGTGCCCCCCACCGGAAGGGACTTTTAAGATCAATGTGGATGCCTCTCTCCCTAAGGATGGCCCAATTGGACTTGGTTTACTGGCCCGAGACAACCTGGGAAATCTTATCGCTGCCAAATACGAAGCACGTTATGCACTTTGGGAGCCTTCAGTCGCGGAGGCCGCCGCCATCCTAGCTGGTTTAAACTTCGCAAAAGATTGCGGTTGGGATTCCATTCACATCGAATCCGACTGTCTCGCTGTAATCAATGCCATCAATCTCACTGAAGGCGGGCTTCAACCTTTCGGTCCCATTATCCGGTGTATTCACTCGCGGAGACAAGGCTTCAATTCCTGCAATTTCTCATTTATCAGAAGGGAAGCGAATGAAGCCGCTCACAAGATGGCAGGCATTGGTCCTCCCTACGAGGATATTCTTTGGTTCAATCATTTTCCATCGTGGTTATGCTCCTGTATTTCTGCTGATCTCCATCATTAATGGATCCGTCTTATTTTGTCAAAAAAAAAGTATTTACCCTTTTTTCATAGTGAGGTGAATAGGTGAATTCCAAGATGGCATGATATAATGAATAATTACCATATCCTCAAGGTTCTCAAGCTGGAATTCATGTTCCACTAACTCCATAGGTACCATGTGATATGGTAGAATATGAATGGGCATCATACAAGGGAGTAGGTCAACAGTGAAACTGAACTATCTCTATAGTGGGAACCCATAAAAATCATTAGGAAAGACATTGGGGTACACAATTAATAATATGGTAAGTGGAATACTCAAGTGAGAGTCAGCAAAAGTAATCAACAAGTCTGATAACTAGAACAAGATCACCATAGAATAAGGAATAAAATGAATCACTCTTCAATATCTATAATTACACTCACCCTGGAATTCATGAGAGACCCCATAGGGTGATATGAGCTAATATTGATGATGAAAATCATCGACCTAGACTTTTATGACAATCATATATTTCATTCCAATAATTAATTCAAATATATCAAGATCAATAATTAAGAACTCCCACACAATTTTGATGTTGGGTATCATCAACCAACTGGTGTTAAATTTTAAAACACGATCAAACCTCATTCCCAAAGGTATTGAAAGATCTAACATGAATTAAATAAGGTCAAAAAACACTCCCAAAATATTAACCAACTATTATTATATAAAATATTGAGTACCACATGAACCAAACAAATCTGACACCATAGATGATGAAATAAACACCATGCCACTAACAGTAGTTGGACCTTCCTCATATTCCTCTAGAAGATACTAAATTTCATAAATAAATATGTTGTTTACTCCTCCCTATGACCTCATAGACAAATTAAAATACCATTGGAAGGATGATAAATCCCACCACCCTTTGAAACATTAGAACAAGCTTGTGAACCCTTGTAAAGGGTTTATCCATCCCGACATCCTTGGTAAATCCTTCAAAAAAAATTACATTTGAGATAACCATATTGTTAAAAAAATATGAAAAGAGTTGGGTTCTTCAAATAATTATTCTTGTTATGATTAGGACATCCATACTCAGAAAAAAATCTACCATTATCCTTATGAAGCCACTAATTATAGTCCTAAATAAAATTTATCCTTTTTGTTTCCACTTCTGGTTAGAAGACACCCCTTTTCTAATAACTATAGAAGTCTATGATCCAACCAAAATCTTTATCAAATCCATGTTTTCCTTAAACATATCCATTTTATCTAGAACCTCTATAATATTTAGATGGAATAAGAGAATCATCATCAACCAAATATATAACCTTATCCCCATGTCAATCCTCTGAGACATAAGGTAATAATTTATAATTAGATCATGTAATATTTGTGAAAACTCTATGAAATGGGTGGAATACTCCAAAACTGTACACTCCCCCTACTCCAAGGTTATAAATTCCCTTGTATTCTCCACATAGAATTTTTTAGGATAAAATTGTTGACTGTAGATCCTAGGAGTGTGAAAACCATGAAATATTTCAATGCATATTCCATAAAATGCTTCAAAAAAGTATCCTTGATGAATAATATATATGGTAAAATAATTTTGGACATTTATTGTCTTAATTTTATTTAGAATATTACTTTATGTATTTATTAATTTATTCCTCATACCCCCTTAGATAAAAAATAGGCTAGCTAAGCCAACTGGTCATCCAGCTCAACCTGAGGACTTATGTGAGTCGCTTTGACCATCTCATGGATCTAGGCAACCAGTAAACCATGTAGCGTCATTGTGGGTGAGAATAGATCATGCAGTGCATACACAAGGTGCATGTGGGTGTTCCTAGATAGGACACATAAAGTGAGGTTGCGACCAATGAAGGTGTGTGTGAAGGTGTTGATGTTACCAACCTCACTGTCAGCTCAAAAAACTGATGTCACATGAAAGTTTACTAAGATCTCCTAAAATAGGCTCTAGGATGATTTTGGAAGAATAATTAGGTGATGCTATTCCTCCACTTATAAACTTATGAATAAAATAGTGACCACTTGATTAAACTTGTCTCAATAATCTGATCCCACTCCCAAACCATATTTAACCTCTTGTTATCCCAATCACCCACTGAACTTTGAAACCATTGGTTTGATGTAGTAAAGCATACCTATGCATTCCACATGACCTTAGTGCTTGAAAACATCCATGATGGAATTAACCAACTATCAATCCATGAAAAAGTAGACACATTCGATGTCTCAATGGAATGTGTGGGACTTCACATGAGTGGCTTATTTAATGAAACCAAAGTCACCACATGAATCCATTATTTCAATACATGTTAATCCATCATTATAGTTAAAAAAGATCAAGTGATTTGATTTGTGATGATCATGAAAAGTAGTTATGACACTACATAAATAATATTAAAATCAATAGTGCATGAAGGTCTTTTCATGTTTTTCATAAAGCATTTAGTTAAGTGATCATCTATCCACTTTGATAATGCATAATCATAAAAGAAATTATCTGAATTTATCTAAATATCACATGATTATCCCTATGAATTATGAAGCTTTTGGGACTAGGAAAATGAACACATTACATTTCTGTACTACGTGACCCTTGCAAAGTGATTGTTCACCTGAGTTTTTCCTGAACAAGTAAATCCTGACCGCACAAAAAAATTCATGAAAGTTCCACTATGAAGAACTTGAGAGAATTATAAATCACATGGTGAAATAGTGTTTATCAGGTTAACTGCGGTGAATAACACTAAGACTTCACATAAAATATAACATAGCATTTAATGGTGAGAACCTCCCATCTATGGATCACACGTAGCCTCCACCACCATTATCCAACACATGCAGAGTCCACCCAATGAAAAGAGACATAAACCACATCCCCCCTCTACATATATAAACCTGCATCCCCTTAAAAAACACAAACATGAGAGAGTATTGGGAGTAGTGGAGTAGATAAGTGGATAAGGGAAGAAAAATGGAATATTAGGCCACCGCCATCAGAGTAACCCTCTAAGTAATCACAAGATCCTTTGTGAGTTCCATCATGTGATATCCTCACATGATTCCCCTATAATCATGCAAACACGTTGTTGTTTCTGATGCTTTCACCGGAGCACACGCATCCATCTGTGGGGAGGACGTGCTGCTTGTTACCCCGCATTCCTGCTTTCCAAAGTTGGGCATCATCCATTCCTTGTTCAGGGACGTCTTCTCCTTGATCGAAACCAGGATGATGGGATGTTGGTTCTTCCTTCCATGGATTCCTCCTCAGAACTCGTCACCTAGTCCGGGTCTCCCTCATAGATTTAATACGGGTTCGTGAAGCTCATTCCTGATGCCATATCTACATGGATGCCAGTTAATTACGCTGCATCCGTCGAGATTCTCCAAGAGGTCTCGTCGGGGTAGCAACCTTCGGTGAGGAGAATGGTCACGTTGGGGTGTCTTTGGCACATCTGTCTTCTGTCCCTTATCATAGGGCTTCTCGAGGGTGCCGAAGCCCGAGGCATCCCACATCAAATGCGGGAATGTGTACCATCTGATGTTTTCCTCAGCTTCCCATGTTTAACACGGGGTATGTCGCGAGTTTAACATCTTGTGGATACGGATCTGGTTGAAGGACCCCTAGGGGGAACACCGATGTTGGGGCCAGCACGTGGGAGGCTTCCTAGATTTCATGGAGTGGGGTGGGGTGGAATGATCTCACCGGAATGTGGCGGCCGGGGTAAGGATCAGGATGGATGGTGGAGTGAGGCATGGGTCTTACTCTCTGAGGTGGCCCAAGAGGGGGAATACAGTTTAATGTCATGTGGGACGAGATACAGTTTAACATCATGCGGGATGAGGGCATACAGTTAAAAGCCATGCAGGATGAGGGATTTGGGGCTTACGCTCTGAGGCAGCCCATGGTGGTCAGGGAACTGACATGGATAGGTTGGGATGACCGGGTGGTGGGCTTGAACCTCGTGGAGGCATCCTACATACCATGCATTATCACGGATCAAAGTCCATGTAGTTCGATGGGATTGGGCTTACGCTTTGAGGCAGCCCATAGAGGATTTCATGGTCGATGCATGCTCTAAGCCCACGTGAGTCATGCTCGGTGTGAGAAACAAGAGGCAGAAGGGACCAGACGATCACATCACAGAGGGTGCGTCCGTGACAAGCGGAATGGGGCTTACGTGTGGTTAGCAGCCCAAATAGGGGCTTACGTCTGGTCAGTGGCCCTTGGTGCCGGGGCTTACTTCAGGGTGGAGGCCTGTGGTGTGAAAAAACGTAGTGGGAAAGGGACTCCACTGGCTTCGGCAGGAGGATGCACGGAGATGTACGGGTGCAACCCTCTATTGGGAGGCTAGGGGCTTACGCTCTGAGGTGGCCCATCCCCCACGGACAAACGCCACTCTGAAAAGGAGTATCTCATTCCATGAGAGGAAGAGTCCATTCCCGTGGAGATGAGTGGGAATAAAGAATGCCCAAGCTGGGGGGACCCTGGGTGCGAAGCACGAGGTCAGACCATAGTTTAACGTCATGTGTTAAGGACGAGGTGCTTAGTAGTTTAACGTCCTGCAGCTTAGAAGAAGTGGGTTCGATCCACACCCCTAGGTCTTACATGCCGAACGCCCTCTACCCCTTGTGGGAGGGAAGGCATCGGCAAGGCCATAGTGAAGGGGGGCCGCAGGGCGAGCCATTGAGGGGTCCACGTTACCTTGGCTATGCGAAGAAGGAATAGTCATTAGCATGCCTATGCGGAGAAGCATAAGTCAAAGAAACCCAATGGGAAACACTGCCCAAGGGACCTTATGGTTACTTTGCACAAGCCTAGAAGTACGTACGGGAAAACAACGCATGGTTTGCATGCCCGGCAGGGGAGACATCAGGTGCCGGCGCAGAGAGGCAGCCAAGGGGCGTCAAGGTGAAGGGTCCTGGGTTTTGCACGCAAAGAGAAGGTTTACACACAAAATACCGGGATGGCGCACAATTGGATCCAGGGAATTGCGTGCGGAGGAGGAATTGCACGTAGGGTATTGCGCGCACAGAAGGGAATTGCGTGCACTGGGCACAGATTGCGCGCAAGGAAGGAACCTGAAGGAGGGGGAAAATTCACTTAAGCCGGTGGAGCTGCGTGCAAAGGCAAACTCCGAAGCAAGGTTTCATGAAAAAGGGAATTACCTGAAAGTCATATTGCACACCAGGGGGGTCGAATTGCACACATGAGAGATGAGCTGAATTCCGGAACCCCCAAACCGTTCGGGGTCGCTGCTTATTTATAGGTGTCGACTGGTGCAGAATACAGGCGGCGCATGAAATCTTCCGTGCCGGGATCCGTCGGCGCGCAAAATCTCACCGCGAAGAACCCGGGCGTGAAAATATTGCGCGCCTCATCGGCTCGATTCCGAAAATCCCAAGGATACTTTGCGCAGACAATAATATTTCGCGCGGATCCTCCTTTATTTCGAGCACCACTTCCCGGGCCTCCGGATCGGGCCTCTGACGAATATGACTTCACTTCATCATTTAGAAACTTCCTCCAGAAGTTACGGACTTTTTCGGCGTATACAAATGCCCCCCCCCCTTGGAATTGGATCGGAGAGAGGTCGTAAAGATCATATTTCGAGGGAAACGCTGAAACGCCGAAGTGATAAGTCTCCTTGGAAAGTTGCGCGCAAAATTCCAGAGGGGCGCGCAAAACTACAGGCTCGCACGGAATCATCATTCCGCGCAGCACGTAACCCTGGACTCCCCTTTAAAAAGGGGCGCTGGGTCCCAAATCCGTACTTCAGATTTTTCCACGTGATAGGCTTATCGCTCTCGTGCGGGAAATTTCTTCCGCGGCCGCGTGTAAAAACGCTCTGGCAGCGCGAAATTCCTTCCGAATTTTGGCCGTGTTTTCGCGCCTGCTCTGTATATTCCATGATTAGCGTGCCGATTGAGCGCCCATCTCTAGAATTTCGTGCAACTCCTTCAGATTTCGTGCATCACTCTCTGATTCTATGCACTGTATCCTGATTTCGCGCAACTCCCGAAAAATTTGAGATGGCCGCAAACCAAGTTGATGAGGGGGAAGGCGCCGCTCGTAGGGGCGAGATGGCGGCAAACGAAGAGGTTTATGGTGCCAAGATGATTGTCTCCAACAACCTGACCTTGTTCAATCTGCTAACCCCATCCCAGAAGACGTATCCCCTATCTAACATCCTCCCGCTCTGGAACATTCCAATCCTAGAGGAGGTGCCCCTTCCGGGTTTCGAGGTGGACACGCTGCGGTCATGGGTGACCTGGGAGGATGAGGTTTCTCACTAAAACATCACCAAAAATGGCCATCATGCTAGGGAAACAAGACATATGGATGTATATGTCCTAAACCCGAGGACTAGGACCATTACCGGGGATGAGCCTGTCGCAGAAAATTCTCCAGCCCTCTACGCGAGCAAGTTCTGTCAGAGCATCACAGATGAAATGAAGGGCTGGCTGAAGGATTGAGACCTACGGTTCGGGGGAAACTTCACCAGCGAATGGGCCTGGGTGTTCTGGGTTCGCCATACCTGTGACCAGTTCAGGGATGAACTGCGGTATATCGGCCTGGTCGAGGCGGTATAGACATCGCAGTTCCACTTCCACCATCAACCTGAACTCAGGCCAGAGCTATTCCCCTGAAGGTTTCCTGACACCAACACATTCCACCTTCACCATGGGGAAGTCTGCATCAGTCTTTGGGATGTTCACTGCATCGGAGGTATACCACTAGAGGGCTACCAATATGACGAGTTCGTTCCTCCACAGAATACTTGGGGAGATAGGTCGCGGACGCCTATGCTGACGTGGCACCTGTTGGAGCTGGCCAAAGAGAAGCTGGGGGTCAAGGACTTCCTAAAGTAAATTTCCTACAAGGGCGTGTTCAGCCGGTTCCTTGAGAAGGATCTGGCCATCAAGATGTCGGGACGGGGTAAACAGTTCCCAACCGTGGCTCAGAGGAGCAGGGACGGGTCATACTAGAGGACCCTGGAGGCGGGGCAATACCAATCATGGGGCTATCGCATCATTGAGGCTTGGGACCCGAACGTCCGGTATGCCGGATTCCTTACCGCCTTCCTGAGCGGGTGGCTCCTGCCAGTGCGGGACGCGAGGATGGGCATCCTTCCACCAACACTGGTCATGGCAGGTACCATGGATGCCAAAAAACGGTTCAACTTGGGCGTCCCCGTACTGGACAAGTTGTATGCCATCATGGGACGCATATCACAAGGGGGGTCGCCTCGGAGAGTATGTGGTCCCTTCCAGATCTTCCATGGCTGGGTGGCTGCTCATCTCGGCGGGTACACCTTCCCAAACGCTGTCCGTCCTCCGGGAAATGGTCTGCGACCGTACATGCTAAACATCACAGGGGTGGATCCAATGACACTAAATAAGGAGGGCGTGATAATCTGCATTGGCAACCATTACAACTTCAACATCATCCCTTTCCCCACCCCGGTCGGCCTGATGGTGGACAACGGGCCAGGTTCTCTGGAACAGCAGGAATACTTACAGAGCATTTGCGGCGGGGTGCTCGTGGGTCGGATCGATGGGAAGGTGATTTGTGAGCCTTACGTGCCATCCGGATTCACCAGGCAGTTCAGGTGCCTCCAACGAATGTTGAAGAAAGTATTCACGACTGTCTGGCTGGAGAATAATCCATTCATCCTGTGCCAGATGTGGTTGATGTTTACCACCTTCGGCTCTGGTGATGTCATCACTCTTCCTCCCACTGGGGTCGATGCCGGCCTAGAAACTGAGTATGCCAAACACTAGACCACCACGTACCCTGAGGAGGTTTTACGCAAGCGATTTAGGAAACTCAAGGTTACTCGCGCAGAAAATAGGCAATGGGAAAGTAGGAAAGGTGCCGCCGGAAGGGGGGAACCAAGGGTGCATCAGGCAGCGAGGCCTGTGCAGGTCGAGACTTCAGCAGCGGGAACATCACATAGTGCCGCCGAGTCCTCGTTACCCGTGGGGGGGGGGGGGGGTCACATTAGGCGGCCAGGGAACTGCCCGGGAAGCAGATAAGATACCTGCTCGAACCTTCCCAAGATGCAATTATCCTGGCACTGTGGTCGCCCTGGATGACCATGCAGCAATCGCTGAGCGTTGAAGCCATATGGAAGAAGATAATGCAAAACGGGATCTAGATACCAGAGGTCGGGCTCGTTCGAATTACCGACCGAGTAAACTTCCATCGGAGGCATGCTTATCTAATAGACATGGACACATACGCACGCCAAAGGGGTCGGCGTGCGGATCCACCTTTCCTAGTGAAAGTGATGCTCTGCCAGGAGCATGATCCAGAAGCGATGCCGCCGGGAAAAGGCGACAGTGACGAGGAGTCAGAGGGGGACGAGGAAACCGGAGAATACAAAGGCGAAGGAGAAGACAAAGAAGGAGAACCTGAAGGTGAGGGGTCACAAGGGGAGACCTACCAAGGGAATCTCCGAGTGAGCGGCGAGATTTTCGGCTCTGATCTCGACATAACCGAGACACTCGAGGTCTGTCTCTATCTTCATTCATTTTCGTTATTCATCCATTCTCCTTTTCAATTTCTAACTCATTTCCCTGCCTTACTCAGGAGCGGTTGAGTGTTGGAAGGGCGTCCCCACCAGAGGAGAGAGGAGAGGAACCAGTGGGACATGATGGGGATCTGACACCCATCATTGAACTAACAAGCGCAGTGGGGTCTCCCCTTACGGCAGCTCCTGCAGTGGCCAGAACACTGGAGACCAACGCTCTAGATTCCTGTAAGTCTCACGCTTCACTAATGGAACTTGGTGTCAAATGATCCCAACTGACCAGTGTATGCCTTGTGCAGTGATCTCAACATTGGAGGCTCATCAGGCTGCAGAGCCCGGGCTGTCCGTGAGTGGACTAGTGGCGGACATACCACCTCATTCGGAACATGCTCCCTACACTGAGTCGGCCCTGACAATTGATGAGCAGGGGGCGGTGGACATCAACGGTGTTATTCCTGAGGTGAGGGCGGAATATGATGGAGACATTGTCGCTACTGGGGAGAGAGAAGAAGGTCGCTCGGATGTCGAGGATCCTATTCCACATGAAGGCATCCCTGTGGCGGATCCTGCTGCCGATCTGCTGGCTACCTTCCCTATATACCGACCCGCTGACCCTGAGGAGATAGATGACTCATACTCAGAGGCAGCCGTGGAGATCTGGATGACACGGCGCAATGGGTGTAAGTGTATCCAGCGCTTTCTCAGACATCCCCACTCGGATTGGCTGAGGCGGATGGGATCACTCCAGACCTGGTTGTGCTTCCTTTGTGCCGGAGGGGCCGACACTCAGCGCCTTCATCTGACGGTCCGTGATTACATGGTCGAGAAGATACGCGAGAGCAGTCGGCGCACCGAAGTTTCCCAGTGCCGGGAAGGATCGACAAGTGACCAAGAATTGGTGAAGGCAGAGCGGGAAGTCCATCACCTTGAAGGGCAGGAAGGAGATAATGAGGCCTTCATTGCAACATGCTCTGAGCTTGTGAAGCAGCTAACGGCCCAGCTGGCTGACGCGCAGGAACAACTGATGGAGGCGAGTCACCAGATGACCGTACATCGAACAGAGCGGGCACAGGCACAAGATAGGGTTGGCGAGCTGCGCTCTTTGGCGGCTAATGAGGAGAGAGTCTTCAAGGAGCAATAAGCGGTCTTGGAGGCTACCATCCAAAGGGTAGCAGTGCTGGAAAGATCGCTTCAACACGTTGATCCCTAAGGGCTTTGTTTTGGCCATATCATTAACTTCTTTCTAGTACTACTCATCATGCCAATCCAATACATAGCCAAATCCATTCATTTGTACCCTTGGTTTAATATGCTCAACCATAGTTCCGAAATGAATAGAAACTCATCCCTAGGCTCCTCTGGGTTGCACCCAACGCGAGAAGAAAAGGATTCCCGTGCCATGATTTCGTCCAACTGTGGAGCATTGACCAAGCTTCAGGCATCTGAAATTGGGACTGGATTTCTGGGGAAACCCCAGACCGATTGATGCATCGACTTCTCCATGTGCTCTAACAAAAGAGCAGGGAAAATCCGGGGGCATTGAAATCCATATGAACATAGGGAGATGAAGAGGAAGGGTGAATCACGCTGCCCAAATTCGGAACACCATGGGGCACAACGATGGAGGATAACTGTCAACCATGGAAGAAACAAGGCATCCATATCATGTTGTCCTAGAATGGGGACAATAAATGAGGGCTGACCACTGACCATGTTCGCAACATGGGGCCTAACTCAAATATCGTTGGTTAGTTTTCCAGAATGTTGGCCTAGAACAGTAGGCAGACCATAAGTCTATCATCCATATTTCTACAATAGGAGGACCAAGGTCTATCATCCATACTGTTAGGGGGTCCCGTCAAACATGACCAGTCCTCCGGAACGTTGGCCCAAGACAGTAGGCGGACTATAGGTCTATCATCCATATTGTAGAAACAGGGGGACCAAAGTCTATCATCTGTACAGTTAGGGGGTCCCTTCAAACATGACCAGTTCTCCGAAACATTGGCCCAGGATAGTAGGCAGACTATAGGTCTATCATCCATATTGCTACAATAGGCGGACAAAAGGTATATCATCCAAATTGTGGCAGTAGGTGGACCAAAGTCTATCATCCATACTATTAGGGGGTCCCGTCAAACATGAATGGAAATGAGGAACGAATAAAGGGGCATGCAAAGAATGGAAGATGGAGTGGTGGTTTGTTCGAACAGAGTCCAACACTCCCGAAATTGTGCCACCGTAGCGAAGGCGCATTAGGCGGACATACCGACCTGATAATGGGTCGTCCCAATTTCCAGGCAGGACTTCTCTGGCGAGGGAACTGCCGCTTCCCATTATTGCTTATGTGGCATCTCGAACTTATTCGGGGTAGATGTCATGATTACACCACTTCCCATGAAGTTAGGCCGAGGGGACGACAATAAAGAGGGTTGGGGTTTGGTAATCCTTGGGGCTGGACCCAAAACGAAATTGCCAGACGTTCCTACGTATCTCATTAAGATGAGAATCAAGACACATGTAGTTATTGAAGCACAATTTAACATCATGTTGGATGGAATAGAGTTTCACGTCATGCGGGACGAGGGACACTTCTCATCTGTGGATAGGCACGACCCGACGAGTAACCTGACGTGAATGATGACATAATCCCGCACCACACCATACAATTCCACAAGAGAGAGCGAGTCATAGAAATCCAAAGAAAGGATCTTAGTTTTAGGTCTTATAACTCATTCCAAAGGAGATGGGGAATGGGAGACACACGGTAAAGCGAGTGCAAAACCCAACGTGAATGGGGAAAAACCCTGCTTACTATATGATCCTAGGGACGCGTTTAGGCCGAGGGACCAAGCGCGACAAGTTAGGCTGGGCCAGTGGGGAAGTTCCCAGGAGCTCTTACGTATCTCATTAGGATGAAAATCAAGACATATGTAGTTCTTGAAGCAGCATTGCACGATGGGGCACCTACGCAAAGGATTCGTGCGGGTCTAGCCCTCGCACCAAAAGAAGCGGAATTTGATATATCTTGTTTGTTCTTGAAGGTAAATGGTTTTTTTCTTTGTGGGGAAACTGGCCTAGGGTAGAAATTCATGGAGTCTCCACAATAATCAAGACATAACAGGCATTGACAAGCGGCATGGTAATCGACCAATACCTGGCGTGATGTCCCCCATGGGGAGGTCATCACAATGTAGTTCCATTTTTCATTGTGCGGCCAGGACAATATCTTCACAGTTTAAGGTCGTATGGTTTGGACCGAGAGCACAGTTTAAGGTCGTATGTCTTGGACCGACAACACAGTTTAAGGTCGTATGGCTTGGACCGACAACATAGTTTAAGGTCCTATGGCTTGGAACGAGAGCACAATTTAAGGTCATATGGCTGGGACCGACAGCACAGTTTAAGGTCATATGACTTGGACCGACATCACAGTTTAAGGTTGTATGGCTTCTACCCACAACGCAGTTTAATGTCATATGGCTTAGACCGACAGCACAGTTTCTGGTCGTATGGCTTGGACCAACAGCACAGTTTATGGTCTTTTGGCTTGGACCAAAAACACAGTTTAAGGTCGTCTGGCTTGGACCGAGAGCACAGTTTAAGGTCGTATGGCTTGGACCGACAGCACAGTTTAAGGTCGTATGGCTTGGACCGACAACACAGTTTAAGGTTATATGGCTTGGACCGACAGCACAGTATAAGTTCGTATGGCTTGGACCGATAGCACAATTTAAGTTCGTATGGCTTAGACTGACAACATAGTTTAAGGTCATATGGCTTGGACCAACAACATAGTTTAAGGTCGTATGGCTTGGACCAACAACATAGTTTAAGGTCGTATGGCTTGGAACGACAGTAGAGTTTAAGGTCGTATGTCTTGGACCGACAGCACAGTTTAAGGTCGTATGGCCTGGACCGACATCATAGTTTAAGGTTGTATGGATTGGACCGAGGGGAACACACATGATGTGATACCATCACTGCGCTTGATTCCAAGAGAGGAGCCTTGGGCCCAGGGGCCGACGAGGGTCCAACCATCAAGAGGGGGATAGGAGATGCTAGCTCCCAGTTGTGCTGGGCCCGAAACGCAATGTCCAGGTGACTCCTCCTTTCCCATGGGAATGAGGGTCAAGCTGCACACAACCTGCAAAGAAGAAACCCAAGCACATACTCTAGCGCTCAGATTGCGGGAGCCTCGAGAGACACTGTTACACAGCATGGTCTGTCTAGCGTGTGGGGGTATACAGAGGGTTAGTACAAGGAGTTTCAAGATTCCACCTTGACACGGTGGGGCGTAACATAGTGTTAATCATGAAACCAACCTCCATGGCCCGGGGAAGCCGGCATGACGACCGAGGACTACTGCTGACCATGTTGGAAACACAACATCCTATCGCATTAGCAATGGGGACAAACAAATGAGCATCAACCGCTGACCATATTTGCAATGCAGGATTTGTATCAATTTTTTGTTTGAAACCCTTAGGGGCATTGGCCCGTGACGATAGGAGAGCCCTTGGGCATTGTATCTAGGCCATTTTTGGGGGTCCCTCCGGGTGTGAAGGATGATGGGGTCCCGAATGAAGGGGAACACGAAGCATGGAATGTGGGTGGAACTTTCCTAAGTCGAATCTGAAAATCCAGGTCCTAGACCAGAGTACTCTGAACACATTAGTAAAACACTAGAAAGGGTCAAAGGACTCAGTCTGAGAGCGGCCAAAAGTTGGAGGATCCCTGGGAAAGGGGGGGGGGGGGGGGCGTAATTCTAAACACCCTAGTAGCCGGGAGATCTTGGTATCTCCAAAGATATGGGGCTGGACCTGACATCTAGGTGTTCAAGCGGTCCTACGTATCCCATAAGGATGGGAATCAAGCCATACGTAGTTCTAGAAATGTTCCTTTTAATGTCATGAGGAACATGACATAGGAGGTATAATCCTGAGGACAGGGTGCGCGTGGTGCAGCTATTGCAAACCTGGCGTGAATGAGGACATACTCCCATACCACGCCACATGATCCTGTGGTCAAGGTACCAATGGAGAGACAGACACGATAGCAGACCTCAAGATGGACCTAAAGATGAAAGGTCTGGGTGTTCCTACGTATCCCATTAAGATGGGAATCAAGCTAGACATAGTTCTAGAAACACAGTTTAACGTCATGTAGGATGAAATACAGATCTTAGTTTTAGGTCTTAGAACTCAGACCAGATGCAGTTTAAGGTCGTGCGGGACCATACATTTTAAGGTCATGCAGGACCATAGAGCCCAAATGTAGGAAAAAATGTAGTTTAATGTCAAGCAGGACCAGGTGCAGTTTAAGGTCATGCAGGACAAAAAAAGGATATTAGTTTTAGGTCCTAGAACTCAGAACCTTTGCAATTTAAGGTCGTGCGGAACCATACAGTTTAAGGTCATGCAGGACCATAGAGCCCAAATGTAGGAAAAAATGCAGTTTAAGGTCATGCTGGACTGGGTGCAGTTTAAGGTCATGAAGGACCAAAAAAGGATCTTAGTTTTAGGTCTTAGAACTCGGACCCTTTGCGCTCAGGAAAAATACCATTTGAGGAACCTGGAATTGGTGGGAGGAGTGACATGCTCACCATCCATAGTCACCAGGGAATAGGCGCCATTGGGATAGACCTTATAGATAATAAAAGGCCCCTCCCAATTGGCCTCCAACTTGGGTGGTTTTCTACCGGGAATCATTGGCGCTCTGAGAGCCATCACCTGGTCACCTTGCAGGAAGGAGAGGAGGCGAACCTTCTTATTGAAAGCTCTATCCATCCTGCTCTGATGCCTTTCCATGTTATGTAAATCGTGAAGCATACTTCCGTCCAGTGCTTCCAATTAGGCTAGACGGATTTCGGAAACTCTATCAGGCACCTGCTGGTCGTAGGCCGCCGCGCGCAATGAGGGTAGCTGGATCTCGGTGGGCAGGATGGCCTCAGCTCCGTATACCAGAGAATACAGACTCACCTGGTTGGAGTTACAAGTCATTTTCCTATAAGCCCAGGGGGTGTTGGGGAGCTCGTCCGACCAACTTTTCTTCTTCTGAACAACCATTTTTTGCAGAATGTTAGAGAGGGTTTTGTTAAACGCCTCAATCTGTCCATTCTCCTGTGCATGATATCGGGATGTGTGGTTAGAGAGAAAGTTGTACTTGGCGTACAATTTCTTCAGCTCTTCTGCTCGGAAGTTGGTTCCGTTATTCATGAGGATAGCATGAGGTACTCTAAACCATTAGATGATATTGGAGCTCACGAAGTCAGTGATAGAATAGGCCTTGACTTCCCTGAGCGGGATTGCCTCTTCCCACTATGAGAAGAAATATGTAGCGGTTAAGATGAACTGGCACTAGCGGGCCATCGCTGGTGGGTAAGGACCTACGACATCCAACCCCCAAACTGCAAAGGGACAAGAATACTTGGTAGTATGGAGAGACTCTGATGGCCGATGCACAAAGTTAGCATGAACTTGGCACGCATGACACCTCTTGGCATACTCGATGCAGTCGTAGATCATGGTGGGCCAGAAGTATCCCAGCCTCCGAATCTGGTGAGACAACTGCAGCCCGGCCAGATGGGCACCACAAGAACCAGAGTGAACTTCTTGCATTACCTGTGGGATCTCGACTCCTTGAAGACAACGGAGGAGAACACCATCAAACCCGCACCTGTAAAGGAGATTCTCATGGCTGGGACCGCTTTGAAGGGTGAACTGCGGCGCACGGTGTCGAATTCGTTCTCGCTCTGCTCGGTCCAGCGGAAGATATTCGTGCCGAAGATATTCAACCAAGGGCATCCTCTAGTAAGGAACTGTCTCAATCACTATGCCTGAAGCCCCCGAGGGTCCTGACGTAGGGGCGCCAGTGGTGAGATGGTTCACTCACGGGCCACGATCGCCCTCCGGAATAACAGGAGAAACGACTCTCTGCTGCGCCGTGTGGATGATTAGGTCATCCTGTTCAGGCTCCGCAAGTGTTGCAGCTAGGCTGGCCAAAGCATCTGCTAGATTGTTCTACAACCGGGGAACGTGAACGACATCTAGTCGGGGGGGGGGGGGGGGAACTTAGCCATTAGATAGAGGGTGCACTCCAGCAACAGCATGAGTTCTGGTTTCCTGATAGCATAGTCACCATTGACCTGCTTGATGACTAGCTCAGAGTCTCCTTTTACATATAGATGGGGTACGTCAACCTCCAGAGCCAACTCGAGGCCAGTGATGAGGGCATGATATTCTGCCTCATTTATGGTGCAGCCTTCTGACAATAATAATGAATAAGGCAGAACGGATTACTACATGATGATGAAGACGATACCCAGGCCCACTCTGTTAAGCCTAGGATCATTGATCCTTCTACCGGTGGGGCTTTGGGAGGCGCCGTCAAAGTGCATCTACCAGCATGGGATGGCGTGATCGACTGAGAGGATTGCATCATCAGGAAAGCCTAGATCCAGTGGATGGTCCGCAGAGGTTGGGTGGGAAGCTAAGAAGTTTGGCAACAGCTGTCCGTTGATGTCCTTCTGAGGTACGAACCTGATGTCGAACTGCTGGAGGATCACCGCCCAGCATGCCAATCGGCCGGTCAACATAGGTCAGATCAGGATTTATTTCAACTGGTCTACCCGAGAGACCAGCTATTCCTCGTGGTGCTGCAAGTAGTGCCGTAATTTCTGTATGGAAAATACGAGCGCCATGAATCTCTTCTCGATGGTATAATATCTAATTTTCACGTCGAGGAGCATGCGACTGAGGTACTAGAGGCTATTCTCTATTCCCTCGCTATTCTTCTGGGCGAGAAGGGAACCGAGGGATCGCTCCAGGGCGGTCACGTAAAGGACCACCGGCTTTCCGAGAACAGGTGGAATCAGGATCGGAGGTTGAAGCAGATACTGCTTGATTTCCTCAAAAGCGATCTGACACTTCTCGTCCCACCCATAGGCGGAGCCTTTCTTCATCATCTGAGAAAAGGGCTTACACTTTCCGGCCAGATTCGCAGTAAATCGGCGTATATGGGCTATGTGGCATTGGAGGCCTCAAAGCTCCCGAATATTACTCGAGGGAGGCATCTGACTGATGGCCTTGATCTTCTCCGGGTCGATCTTGATGCCTCGATACCTAACAGTGAAGCCAAGAAACTTTCCGGAGGTGACCCCGAAGGCACACTTCAACGGGTTCATCTTCATGTGCTGAGAACGGAGGAATACAAACACTTTTTCAAGGTCTTTGAGATGGTCCTGTCGCTGACGAGATTTAAGAACCAGGTCGTCTACGTAGCACTCCACCAGTGTCCCGAGGATCGGCTTGAATATGCGGTACATAGCCCGTTGATAGGTGGCACCCTCATTCTTCAAGACGAAGGGCATAACCCTGTAGCAGAAAGTACCCTGGGGGGCCTTGAAGGCAGTGAACTCTTCATCCTCGAGGGCCATCCGGATTTGGTTGTACCCGGAGTACCCATACATGAAGGAGAGGCCTTGGAACCAGGTTGTTGCATCAATCAACAGCTCTGTCACGGGAAGGGGAAAGTTATCCTTCGGACAGTGGCGATTGAGATCGCGGATGTCGATGCAGACCCTAATCTGCCCATTCTTTTTCCTGACCAGCACAATGTTGGCTATCCACCTGGGGTACTGGACTTCGTTGATGAAGTTGGCATTGATGAGCTTATCAAATTCGGCATCAACCATGGTACCATGAGAGGGGTGCATTTCTCTGGGAGGCTGCATGAACCCACGATGGTTTGATGGGAGGCCAAGGCGGTGGACGAATACCTGGGGATCTAGTCCCGACATCTCGTCATAACTCCAGGAAAACACATCATGGTGCTATCGGAGGAATTCTATGTACTGTTTCCATTCCTCGAGGGGCATAGCGGCGCTGACCAGTGTGGGTCTCACGTCCGCCTCGCTACCAAGGTTCTCCAGCACTAACTCGTCGACCGTGGTGGAGACGCCTCCTCAAATGCAGTAAGAGCATCTTCCCTGTACTCCTCTCCACTTGTGGAAGTATCATCCACGAGGGAAGCCGTTTTGGGGCTGCTAGACCCTGATGGGGAGCAGGCGCTGGCTTGGGCAGCAGAGGTCGTCACGATGGGAGACTCATGCTCCGTAGAGACCATGGTGACAAAGGCGGTTGATCCAATCCCATCTGGCCATCGGCCCAAGGGGACACACTTTACAACATCAAAGTAGTAGTGACGCGTTGGCTTGAGCTGGTCGATTCCAGGCCGGCGAAACAGACATGTATGACGTACTGTCGTTGCCATGAGCCCAACGTCCTGATATCATACAGGGGTAGGAGGCTCGTGGATCACCTGAGCCTGGTTGGTTTAAGAGTACGAGGTGATTTCTCGCCGTCGCTTAGACCCGAAAATATGCCTTCCTCTAGTACCCGAGACAACAAAGCACTCTCCCATATCAGGGGTCGTGGACTCCAACAAATGGATTGGGAAGACATATGCGTCAGCCAAACCTGCCCAAGGATCACTCGTGACAGTGGCGGGCTCGACCTCACCTGCCAAGATCTGCTTGTCCTTGCTCTTGTAATAGTCAGCGTCTAGGTAACGGGCTTCACAAGAGGAAAACGGAGATGCATCTCCTTGGAGCACGCCCACTCGACCCTTAAGGGATTATTTGAGGTACTTATGATATGAGGAGGGAACCACTGTGTGAAGGTGGAACCACGGCCTACCCATCAACGTGTTGTAGGCGGTGTCCCGAGAGACAACCATGAATTCGGTATTGGCAATTTGGCCGCTGAACTGGATCTTCAGACGAATCTTGCGGAGTGGAATTTGCTCGGTCCTGTCATACCCCTGGATCCTGTGGTCGGAGGGAGTTAAATCATCCTCAGACAACCCAAGTTTCCGTAGTGTCCGAGTTGGGATCAGGTTAACCACGGAACCCGTGTCGACAAGACAGCGATGGACTTCCACGCCATTGAACTGGCCGATGATGTATAGTGGGTGGGTGTGTCCCTATATGGGAAGGTCTTCATCTTCACCGGAAAACGAGACGACCTCCTGACATTCGGCATCCTCAATCACCTCTGTGTGGAAGGCTTCTATGACCGCTATCTCGGTTTCATACTGGAGGGGGCTCCTTAGAGCCTCGGTGAGTGCCTCACGCATTTCAGACGATAGGAGAAGGGCCTCAAGGATGGAAAGCCTTGCCGGAATGCTGGCCAAATTCTTCAGAACATCATAATTTTGAGCCAAATGCGAGCTTCTTCTTACAGGAGGTCGCTCTACGATTGGGGGCATGACGGGCCCTACTGGCGGGACCAGTGACTGACTGGTACTAGGCACGTCCCACTGTTCACTAGCCAAAGCCCGAGAGATGGCTGTCGTGGTAGGACCGGAAGGCCGTAGTCGGCTGGTGGAAGGGCAGAGCTGTTTGCGACACAGACGAGGTGGTTCCGCCCGATCCAGCAACACAAACGGTTGTGGAAGAAAACATGTTGGCACCGGGTGAGGGAGCCGCGAGTGCTGCTCTCTGTACCGGGCTTGATGCCTGGTCTCGGTAGCGTGCACGACCTGACTGTAGGTGATGACTGCCATGCCCCAACGATTCACGTAGCCATGGCTTCGCCGACGTTGGCGATGACTGGGGACATTGTGGAGGTCCACATGGTGTTCCTCATCTTTGGGAGTCAGAAAGGTATTTACCAACGCTACAGTGTTAACCGAAGCGTACCCCGGGCTTTCACTCAGGGAGTCATCCACTACCGGATGAGGTCTCGGAAGGATCCCCATTTCTTGGGGCATGAAATCGCCAAGCGTGTGGGAAGATGACAACAATGGCAGGGCACATTCTTTATTCTTGTGCCTCCACTTGCTCTTCTGGGAAGAGGTAGGCTAGGACGATGACGCCAAAGCGGCGCTCGCAGAATCTGAGGGATCTGGCTGACTTAGGCGGGCACGGATGATTCCATGGGCATTGGCGACCATCCTGCGGGCCATCCATTCGTCATAATTCCGGGACCCACAGTCGGAAACTTGTTCCCACTCATCCCCGTTTTCACTACTGCCATCTAATATCACGAAGACACCTGCCACCTGTGCCAGGGCTGGGCCCAAACTGACTATGTTGTTGTCAATCTGGTCTTGGAGCCAGTCCTTGAACACATAGCATCACTGAATGGTGTGTCCCAGGATACGGTGATAAGGGCAGTAGTTAGGGTTATTAGTGAGACACACCTCTTCTGGCTTCCAGTACACAGGCAGCCGCACGATCCTCTGCTTCAAGGCGCTACAGAAATAACTGGGGACCTGGGCCACGCCAAACGAGTATGTCTGATTCCTTCTGTCTGGAAAGTGGTCTCTTGGGGGCTGACCATGACCAGGGGCCGGAGGAGTAGGCCAAGGAGGCGGAGCTGGATTATCTCACCTAGGTGGTGGCGGTGCGTTACGCGGAGGCGCCTGTATATTTTGAGGCGGTCGCTACTGGGCCGGAGGCTGTGCCGTGGGGGTGGACCCCTATGAGGCGGCTGAGCCGGACTTACAGGTAGTAACTCTAGATGTCTTGGGGCCTCTATTTGGGATACAACAGCGGGCTCTCCTCTAGAGGCTCTCCTTGAAAAGATTACAGGAGGCAGCGAGCGTGCCTGACCGGCCTGTCGCAGGGCTTCTTCGAGGTGCTGAGACTTGTTCGAGAAGTCTCGAAACCCTCGAGGGTAATTCTGTGTGATCAATGAAGGAGCCAGCTTTTCCTTGACGTTCCCTAAACACATCTTCAGTAATTTCTCCTGAGTCAGTGGCATGTCAAGGGTGTACGTGAGCCCCTTCCACCGGGCGACGAAGTCCGCGAATCGCTCATCGGTCCTTTGTTTGCACCTGAAGAGGTCTGAAATGTTCTTCTTCCGGGTTGTGGAACGGAACTAGTAGAGGAACTTTTGTCAATGGTCCTCCCAGCTAGTCACAGATCCAACAGGGAGCTGGCTATACCAGATGAATGTTGGCCCTTCAAGTGTCTGAACGAAGCAAAGGAGCATGGCAGCATCCTACTGCACCGGATTCCCAAACATAGGCCCGTACCTCAAGTTGAAGTGGTCCAAGTTTTGTGGCGGGTCTCCGGTCCCATTAAAGGGGTCGAAATTGGGGTTCCCAAATCCTGACGGGGCCGGCATATCATCCCCCCATGCTGGGTATGGCTTGCCGTCCTGTGGGATTTCCACCTGCCGAGTTTACAAGGCCTCCAAGAGGGCGATGAGTACATCCATCAGATCATCCAGATGTGGATTCCTGTCCTGACGGGGATCGCTAACCACAAGCGCATTGCCAGGATCTTCGATACGGTATTCATGCTCAGCAGCTTGTGGGGTGGCTGGTAGAGCGACTCTCGGGGCAGCGGGAGGAAATCGAGCTGGGTCTTCCAGGTGGTCCCGCAGTTCGGGAGGGTTCGGTAAAACATATCGCGCCTCTTTCCATGGGTTCCAGCCTCTCCCCTATCGGTGAATGCAAAATTGTCGTGGTTTCCCAAGGGAATATCGACAAGGGGTAGATGCTCCGGCCCCGACTGTCCTGGTCTAGGGTTACTGTAGTCAGGACACCGATCTGCAATGCGTTTGGCCAAGAGCTCATCAACCGTAAAATTTTGCTCATCAAGTTGTTGGCGTAGCGTGGCCTTCTCCAGATCTTCCTCTACCTTCTACACCGAGGCAGATGGGTCAGTGAGTTTCACAGACCCAATGGGATCTTTACCCTTGCCGATATTTTGGCTCAGTGTCAGTGCCTCCGTGGGTACAAGGTGACTTAGGAGGCTCTTCTATTGGCGAGTAATCTTCATAGATGGGTCCAGTAGCAGCTTGTCCTTAGGGGGTGAGCCCCGTCTAGGGGATGCACACCGTTTCCCTCATCTGAATGGTCATCCATGTTGACTACCACTGCCCTTGGTGACGTTCCCTCAGGGCTGCCCAATGAATCGGGCTGTCGGCGGATCACACAGAAAAGAAGAGCAGCGTACTGCCCCCATCCACGGACGTGAGCATGGGGGGTGGATTTCTCAATAACTTTGCAGAGTACTTGAAAACTCTGGATGCATTATTGCTGAAGGGCCTCGTGGTGGCCTAATGACTCGGGGTGCCGAACCGCAGGGAGCACTGCTAGGTCGACCCGACGGAACTGCTCACCGATATCGTCGAGATGTGCTTGGCTCCCAGGATAAGGCGCTAGATGATGGAAAAGACAAGAGTGAGTCACCCGAAGAGTCTGGAGGAAGCATTCAAACTCTCCTATGGTGAGTGACTCTGGCACATCAAAATCTGATCCTGCGACCAACCAAAACTTCTTAGGGAAGTGGCCCGCTACAAGAACGGTCCAGAAGCTCCGTGACTCCGGTTCGGGGTCCGGACCTTGCTGCCCCTGGTCGTCCACCGAGGATAGTCGGGGAACTGGAAATGGCACCAAGGCTGGCCATTGGGCCTGTGGGCTGGCCGGCGGGGAATACGACAAACGGGCCGATTGGCCGCCGATCCCTGAGTCATCCTCCAAGGGTTACAGTGCCCTGGCTGCTACGTCGTGATAGGATGGGCCGACGAATGGGCCTCCTGTCACATCGTCGGTGCTTTCTGAGGGTGTTTCGCCTCTCGACTCATCTTTCGGTCCCCAGAAAAGTTCCCCACCCTCCTTGAAAGGGGCGAAAGGTGCTTCCGGGGAGGCTAGTGGCAACTATGGGTTTGACCACTGGGGGTACTCCAAGTCCTTTTCCTCATAGATATACCTCCGGAGGGAGGAGGGAATCATACGGATCTCGCATTCAGGGAGTACGAGACTGATAATCTGTGTCCCCATCACTGCCCTCAACTCAAAGGGTTGGGGGGAAGGATCCATCGTCGAGTTGTACTCCGCCTCAGAATCCAAGAAACGGACTGGTCTAATTTCTGTACGGACTCCCCTGACATTCCTCTTACGGCGACAGCGCCGACCTTCCTTCCCCTAGGTGGATCCGCAGGGTAAGGATGATTTCCTTCAAAGAGTCCCCTAGCCGCAATAGAGCTAGGGTATAGGGGTCTGAAGGCTGGGGTTTGGGATGCACTGGGACAGACGTTGAAAGGGAAATGGGGAGGACCTCCATGTGAGTGAGCGACTGGATACGCAACGGGTCCATACTCACGGTCGACAGTAGGGGGAGTGACATCATACCCGATGCAGTGGGCGCTAGAAAGAGTCATACCCGGAGCATAACCGTCGTGAAGAAACCTTCGGCTTTCCAGACCAGTGGCACGGAATGAGCCTTCATGGTGGGTGGCACTAATGCAGATCGGTCTGCAGTGGGCATTGCCAGTGACCACGACCAGGAGATTCTAACCAACTTGCCTGTAGGGAGGATGGGGTTTCGATCCCAGTCGGGCATGTGTCCTCCCCTAATCAACGTGTGTGGGGGTCTGGTAACAGGATTCAGCAGTGGCTTGGGCCACAGTGGTTTCTGATGTTGGTGCCCCAAGATGGGCATCCTCTTCTGCTCGCGCTTGACGCTGGCGTCGGGTCAGACGGGTCGGATCCGTTGGTGCAGGCATGAAGATTTTCTGCTCCTTGGCTCGGGGAGTCGGGCAGTGGCGTCGACACAGCCTGGTGGGGGTTCTTGCCATTAACCCTTGGGACAGGTCTCCAATCAGGTGGACCCGGACATCCCCCACCTCATTGGCCTAGGTGAGGGATGTGTCAAGGCGCTCCGAGGATAGACTCCCGAAGTGGTTGAACGTCGGAGTGGGGGAGAGGCGGCTCCCGGTGCGGCCCTCGGGGGCGGCGATGGGGGTGAGCCGCAACCGCCTATAAATCCAAACGGGCCATGCCCCTTGTGGGGATGATCCCTTCTTCGTCGTACCTACGAACTAGGTCATTAATCACCCTCCGCTGGATGATTTCTGATGGGGAGAGGGGGTGTGAGCGCCTGGCTGCTACGGCGGCCGAAGTCGAAGCGACTTTGGAAAAGGTGGGACCGCGCGGGGTAGCCGTGTCGGTACTGCCCCTGCCTCTGCGCCGGTGGGCAGGTGGCGATCGAGTCCCGGATGTAGTGATCTGATTCCTGGAAGCAGGGAGATGAACCCATTAGCATCAACAGGAAAAGAGATCAACAACCAAGGCCCAACGTCATTCCATCTTCCGTGGCTGGTGAGAGGGATCCACGCTGACAACGTCGCAGAACAGAGTGTTCAAAGTCCTGATGGCCTCAACCCCTGGCAGGTTTCACATCTCGGTGATTGTTACCCGGACCTGGTGACATGCTAATCATCCAACACCCCGACCGCTACCATTCCCCGTATTGAGGAGAAGAGATTCACGCTGGGTTCACCATTTTGTTGTTTCCGATGCTTTCGCCAGAGCACGTGCATCCATCTGTGGGAAGGGTGCGCTGCTTGTTACCCTGCATTCTCGCTTTCCAAAGGCGGGCAACATCCGTTCATTCAGGGACGTCTGCTCCTTGATCGAAACCAGGATGATGGGATGTTGGTTCTTCCTTCCGTGGATTCCTCCTCGGAACTCATCACCACTCATGGTCTCCCTCATTGATTTAAGACGGGTTTGTGAAGCTCATTACCAGCGCCATATCTACATGGACGCCAGTTAATTACGCTGCTTCCATCGAGACACTCCAAGGTTTCTCGTCCGGGAAGAAACCTTCGATGAGGAGAATGGTCACGTTGGGGTGTCGTTGGCACGCCTGTCTTCTTTCCCTTATCACAGGGCTTCTCGAGGGTGCGAAAGCCCGAGGCATCCCACATAAAATGCGGGGAATGTGTACCATCTGAGATTTTCCTCAGCTTCCCATGTTTAACACGGGGTATGTTGCGAGTTTAACGTCTTGCGAAGACAGATCGGGTTGAAGGACCCCTAGGGGGAACACAGATGTTAGGGCCAGCACGTGGGCGACTTCCCAGATGTGATGGAGTGGGGTGGGGTGGCATGATCTCACCGGAATGTGGTGTCCCAGGTAAGGATCAGGATGGATGGTGGAGTGAGTCATGGGGCTTATGCTCTGAGGCGGACCAAGAGGGGGAATACAATTTAACGTCATGCGGGATGAGATACAGTTTAACATCATGCGGGGCGAGGGCATATAGTTTAATGTCAAGAGGGATGAGGGATTTGGGGCTTACGCTATGAGGTGGCCCATGGTGGTCAGGGAACCGATGTGGAGAGGTCGGGATGACTAGGTGGTGGGCTAGAACCTCGTGGAGGCTTCCTACATACCATGCGTTAGCACAGATCAAAGTCCACGTAGTTCGCTGGGATGGGTCTTACGCTCTAAGGCGGCCCATAGAGGAAGTCATGGTTGATGCGCGCTCTAAGCCCACGTGAGTCATGCTCGGTGTGAGAAACAAGAGGCAGCAAGGACAAGATGATCATGTCGTAGAGGGTGCATCCGTGAGAAGCGGAATGGGGCTTACGTGTGGTTAGCGGCCCAAATAGGGGCTTACGCTTGGTTAGTGGCCCTTGGTGCCAGGGCTTACTCAAGGGTGGAGGCCCGTGGTGTGACAAAGCGTAGTGGGAAAGGGACTCCACTGGGTTCGGCAGCAGGAAGCATGGAGATGCACGTGTTCAACCTTCCGTTGAGAGGCTAGGGGCTTACGCTCTAAGACGACCCTTCCCCCGCGGACAAACACCACTCCGAAAAGGAGGATCTCATTCCATGCGAGGAAGAGTCCATTACCGTGTAGAAGAGTGGGCGTAAAGAATGCCCGAGCTGGGGGGACCATGCGTGGGAAGCAGGGGGTCGGACCACAGTTTAACGTCATGTGTTAAGGATGAGGTGCTTAGCAGTTTAACTTCCTGCAGCTTGAACGAGGTGGGTTCGCTCCACACCCCTAGGGCTTACATGCCGAACGCCCTCTACCCCTTGTGGGATGGAAGGCATCGACAAGGTCATAGTGAAGGGGGGGGGGCAGGGTGAACCATTGAGGGGTCCACATTAGAGTGGCTATGAGAAGAAGCAATAGCCATTAGAGTGCCTATGCTGAGAAGCATAAGGCAAAACAACACAACGGGGAACACCGCCCAAGGTACCTTGAGGTTACTTCACACAAGCCTGGAAGGCCGTACGGGAAAACAACGTATGGCACGCATGCCCAGAAGGGGAGAGATCAGGTGCCAGCGCAGAGAGGCAGCCAAGGGGCGTCAAGGTGAAGGGTCCTGGGTTTTGTGTGCAAAGTGAAGGTTTGTGTGCAAAATACCAAGATGGCATGCAATTGGCGCTAGGGAATTGCGCGCGGAGAAGGAATTGCACGCAGGGTTTTGCACGCATGGAAGGGAATTGCACACATTGGACATGGATTGCACGCAAGGAAGGAACCTGAAGGAGGGGGAAAATTAACTTAATCCGGTGGAGTTTTGTGAAACGGCGAACCTTGGGGCAAGGTTGTGCGAAAAGGGGAATGACATAAAAGTCATATTACGTGCTAGGGGGGTCTAATTGCACGCACGAGAGACGATCCAAATTCAGCAACCCCCAAACCGTTCGGGGTCGCTGCCTATTTATAGGTTTCGGCCGGTGCGGAATACTGGTGGCGCATGAAATCTTATGTGCTGGGATATGTTGGCGTGCAAAATCTCGCTGCGAAGAACCAGGGGGCGCAAATATTGTGTGCCTCATCGGCTGGATTCCGCGAATCCCGGGGATACTTCGCGCGCACAACAATATTTCGCGTGGATCCTCCTTTATTTCGCGCACCACTTCCCGGGCCTCCGGATCGGGCCTCTGATTCTGAATATGACTTTGCTTCATCATTTCGAATCTTCCTCCAGGAGTTATAGACATTTTCTGTGTCTACACACATGATTCCTATAGGATCATAAAATTATATTATGATTTAAACAACACTCAAGGTCCCTATTATGTGAGGATTTCATCTGGAAATCTAACGATATATACCAGTTGATAATACAAAGCACCCATACATACTTGAATGGAAAATCATGAAAACTCACATTATTTTGATATTTCCATGCATCCTTGGATGTTCCACCCTTGAAATACATCCCTCTATAAATATACCCTCACTTATACAATGGATTCATACAACAATCACTATGTATACATAATTACAGTCTCTCAACCCCACAGCTCCCTCGAGTTTTGACAACCCTAGTATACAAAATCCATACAATAATAATAAGTTTATTGCCCTTGTCCATCGCCCCATAATTTCATGAAGTGGTTCTAATATATAAAACCCACACAAGATCATATAATCCATCAAACGATTTTATAGAGGTATTGTGATCGCATGAATAATGGACCTTCATACAAGTCCATCACACAAGAATTCCTCGTACCATACAAGGGATTGGAATATAATAAAACCCATGGACATGACATTAAATCTCTATTAAAACCCTATGTGGTGCGGTTATGAAGAAAATTTATATCCATTAACTCATCTATGTTGGGAAATAGTTTATCACATAGTCATGGCATAGTCCCTTTGAACAAGAAGCTCTAACACCTGTATAGATGAAAGACTATAAACATGTTCTCAATACCCTACCACATGATTTAATATAGATCACATAATCATATGATTATCCCACGGTCAAATGTTGTATTTAAGAGTCTTTCGACATGTCACTTTGATCATGAAATACCATCGACAAGTCATACTGGTCATGTGACATACCTTGAGAAATTCAAGTTGATTATGAGATAGAATATCAACATTCCAGAATTCTCATGTGATTTTTTGTTGACAATTCACCATTTATATTCAATAGCCCAATGGAAAACCATGTTAAATTATATGATAGTATAGAGACAATACATATAATCATGTTAAAGATCATTGACCTGTCTTCTCTGATCATGCCGGGAAATCGATGACATGTCAGTATTCTCATGTTATTTTCTATTGAAATTCCAACCATGATCATGTGAATACATCCAAGAAATGTCAACATTTTCCTAAAATTTACTATGGAAAATCCATGTTGACCCTATAATAACTTATTTGCATGTCAACATTTTCATGCAGTTTCCTATAGTCATGTCCACCATGATTATATGAATCACCCTTGACATGTCATCTTTTATCATTCAATGACATCCATGAAGGGTCGTTTGATCATGCAAAAGACCCAAGAAATATCTACTTTGTTCATAAGATAGATCCTAGAAATTTTAACTTTGATCAAGTGAAGCATCTTGGACATGGAAAGTAGACACCCTTGGTTATTTCACCCAAGGAAGAATGACACCCAAAACAAGTCCATTAGACAATGAAGACATGTCATGTGGACATCCAAGACAAGTCAAGTAGATCCCCTAGGGAATGTTAACTACGTCTGGTAGGAACACTAATACTTATACCATGTGGATACCCAACCAGACACCTTTTTTCACATACCCCTTTTACAAAGGGATTGTCATTAAGATGTTAGGGTTACACACTCATGCGAACCTATTTGTGCAATTCTATCGGATGGGCCCTCCGTTTCATGCTAAGAATATACAATAATCATTTCATGGTTTACAAATATCATTATATTTAAAAAATATATAATAATCATGATTTAAAGAATCCATCCTTGCATTGACCCATATAATTCCTAAAACCTTGGGGATAACCATAATTTCTTTGAATGTGATCACCCACTGATTCCAATTCTATTACCACGACACACCGCCTCTTCATGTTGAACATGAGATTGTGTTTCATTTGTTTCCCCACATTCGTACTTTCCAAAGAAAATTTTATTTCATTAATTTTCAATAATGATGTATTATCCTTCATTAAAATGGGATGATGGTATATATGTTCCTCCTTCCATGGATTCTTCCTTATAACTTATCACATAGTCAGCATCTCCCTCAAAATATTATTTCATTTTTGGGGAACTCATTCCTAGTGCCATCTCTGTAAGGATGTCGGTTAATTATAATACATTTATGTAGACATTACAATGGTTATTTAAAGGGAAGAAACTGTTAGTCAAGTGAGTAGTTATATTGGGAATCATTGGCATGCATGATTGTTCAGAACATTGGTCAACTATATTCTTCCCTTTAGGAGGGTATATCATCGGGACATATTAGGCATGGAAACCAAGGAATTCAGTGTCGATAAAGAGGTATCTGATGATGATGATGATATATATTTTCTAGGGATTTCACTATATGCATCCATGATTTAAAAAAGGTATATGAATTCATAGGATCATATCATCCAAGTCTTTCACATTAGGCATTCCATATTTTGCAAGAGGTACTTGATTCCATATGCACATATCTTCTAAGGATTTAACCATATGAATACCATGTTTAGAATGTGGTAGATATTTGGTGCCATAAGTTTAACATATTTTGGATAAAAAATGAGATTTATTTTAATGCCCCACAAAGTTAGATCAAAGACTTGCATCCCTAGGAAGGATAACCTAAAAGGGTTATCAATGGATAGATCATAACTCCATGTGGAGGTGGAATTGTGAGGTGTTTCACCTAAAGAGAATATATCGCACTATTAAAGATAATCAACACACACCTGGAGGTGGATCAATGAGGTGAACCCCTAGAGGTGAGGGGGATAGTTTCACCATTTTTGGGGATCAACCTGGATGAGGCATCCTATATAAACTATTTTAGAGATAGGGATCAAAACACACGTATTTCAAGGACACGGGTTTGGTATGTGTGATAGGAAAGGTCTATATAGTTTAATATCAAGTTATAAGGATGCCCATGTAGGAAAGTGAGAATTGATGAGGTATGGTGTGGGTCTCACATATATATTAATCCATTTGAAAGAGGGTTTCTCTTGGTTGGAGTGTGTGGAGATTATACATTGAGTCTCCCTGGTGCTCATAGAAGTGGTGATGATGTGGATGGGTATTATACTCAAATGAATTACCATTAAGAGGTTTAGATGATTTACAGATATCCACTAACCTATCAACCCACCTGAGTAATTCTAGGTGTGGGAAAGAAGATGAATTAGTAGACATGATGATTTTGTCATGAAAGATAAACCTATTAGAGATGGGGTGGGGCATACAAATTTAAGGTTCCTGAGAAGGATTTCATTCCATGTGAGGAGGATGTCATTCCCTATGAGTTATTCATAATGAATGTTGTGCTTGTGCCACAAGGTGTGTGGGGATTATTCATTGAATCTTTTATGGTGTTGGGGTTTCATCCCACAGAGTGGAAAAGGTGACATCCCATGATGTACATAAATGGGGCATCATGTGTTTATCACATAGTGTAAGGATACAAATTTACATCATGTGATGAGGAAATTAGTACTTGATATTTTTACATCATACAACATGGACATTGGGGACTCACACTTTACACCTTGGGCATACATAACCATTGTTCATAAATCCCTGGGTTATGCTTGACTTCTGCAATTTTAGGATACGACTATGTGGAAGAGGGGCAAATATGAGGTCCATGTATAAATTCCTATACTGAGAAGCAACATAAATTTTAATACCAATGATTAGAATAAAAAGTTATGTGGGAGTCTGGGGACACACTTTATATAGAGTCGGCCACAAGAATGGGTGTCGTAGGTCACATAGGGGCTTGAGGTGTAGATGAACTGATCCTGGATAGATGTCGTGGCTTTGGTCACTCAACCATCATGATCACATTTTAGTATAATGGAGTCAGATAAAAGGGCCCAGAAGAGGGGATTTACAAAGAATAGGGCCTCACAATGTGGTTCTTTAGGAAGTTTTGGTTGTTCATTGATTTCATGGGGTTTTCAAAGGAGGAGGCTTCATAATATAGGGTGACCCTACCTCAGGATTATGTTCTGGCTCATAAAAGGAGTTCTTAATGAAGGCTTAAGGCTTTGTAGATTCTTAGGTACCCTTAAGGTCCTTCTTCCTTCGTGAAGGGTACTGGAAATTGTAAATTACACCCCAAAAAAGTTGGATTATTTCACGATCTCAACAAACGAGGTTTCATGAACTCCAAGAACTTTGAACGATCCATTTTGGCCTGGTCCATTATGCTCATGTGATTTGTGAATTAGGTGTGATTCCAAATCCAAAAGGTCAGAGTAATAATCATCTAAAGGTCAGAATGAGGTGAGTAATTATATTAAAGGGGTTTCATGAAGGTTTAAAGTGTCTCATAAGGTATATTTGGGCCTCATGAATGGGTGTGGCTCTATTGGACTTGGGAAGTGACACTGTTAATGGTTTAAATGGCCATGAAGAATCCTAAAACAAATAGAGGTACTCAATCAAAATTCACATCGTTGAAAAGAACCATCGGACTCATAGAGGGACTCCTTAAAGATTCACATACTCTTTTAGGGGATTCCACATCCTATATCACTATGAGCTCTACCATTCACGAAGAAGCATGGATTCAAAAACTCGACACATAATGGGTTTTGGAATATTTTTTTTGGATTAACTCAATATCGACTGTGTATTACTTGATTATTCTTAGGGAATGTATTTAAACACACCAAAATCTACCCTCATGTAAGGGTAGATTATTGGGAAAGGAGGAGGGTCATATTCTATGAGAGAATCACTGATGATTGAAAATATACTCCATTTCATGAATATAATTCATGATGCTCATTCACAATGCTCATTTGTGATGGAGATTCATGATGGATGCGAGAAAAAAGTCCATCCTAAACCTTAGGAAGGTTGAAAACCTATAAATAGGGCAAAGGGGCCATCAAAATCCACCATACCTTCATGTGAAGAAAATATCTTTCTCTCTTTTTCACGAAGCACTCCATTTCTTTGAGCACAGTCGACAAATGAATCGTTAGAAAACTAGAATTTGGAGACCTTCACTTCGCGAATGATACTTAGAAAACCAAACATCATGAACATCATCCTTGTTATGTGAACACTATTTCCAAGGGCTCCACGAAGTAGATCCCTAAAGAAGATCCATAAAAAATCTTTGCGAACTAGACTCAGAAATACATAACTATAAAATCCAATGGACACAAAAGAATTATCTAAGTGATTCACTATGGAAGAATCACGGTGGGTAAACATGGAATACAACATTATGATCCTTGAATTTGTTAGAAGCACCTCGGACCAAGAGTCAATTATTGAAATGGTTGAAGAGGATCAATAGGGATATCCTTTGTTTATGGGGATTCAGATACATGGATTCAGATAGAGAGATAATGTCTTCATTCTAGAAACTAGTAGGGATGATCCAACTTACTGGTTTAGGGGATTAGTAGGGTAGTTGAAGTTAAACATTGACACTACGAGCCTCATCTGGAAGGATCATGTACCCATACCGACGAGATATCTCTAAATCCATAATAATAATGTAATTGGGGAGAAGTAGGAGGATGAGGCATCCATGCCACAGGATTAGATGATTCTCAAGGAATGTTTGAGGGATCCATAAAAGTGATGGAATGATGGTTGGGATCTATACAAGGGTAGAAACATGAAATATGAGTAGGACCAGGACTACTAGGAGCACATTTCTTACTGAGAATTTTAGGAAGTTCTAATGTGTGTAAGACTCTATGAAGAATAATGGACTTCATAGTTTCTAATTTACCAACTGTAGGATATATTTGAAGAATTTTTGAGTAGATGATCATCTGAGGACAACATATTCCACATGCATCCTGAGGAGGTCATCCTCATCCATTGGGACCATAAAAAAATCTATAGAATCCCAGTCCTGGGAGAAATGTATGATGACTTTCTCCGTATAGAGAATGTTTAGGTGGAATAAGAGAAGTTTTTAGCCTTAGTTAAGGCACTTCGAGATCGAGTGCATGGTATTATTAAAGATAATCAAAATATGAGGGATTCTACCTTAAAGACATGGTTTAGATACTTATTAAATGAACTTGCAATAAAACATTCTAAAAGAGAGTAGATGACATAGAAGTTTTCAATTAGGCCTTCGAAGTGTCCCTCGTGATACCAACAAGGCAAGAGGGTCCTACAGATGAATTGTCGAAGCGAGCCAGTTGTAGCTATTGGGATAAAACATTAAGATAGGGGATCAACCCACAATCAGAATGGAAATATTCATTATGGTCTTCATTTGTGGGCGTATTCTCCTAGTGTGGAACACACACATGGGGTATGACCAAGCACATTCATAATGGTAATGATGATGGAAATGGGGTAGTGTGTTAACCATTTCATCATAGGGTTGGAGAAGTTATAGAATGTAATATTGCATATTAGCCAAAGGCATCCAACATTGTATTTGTGTGGGACTTTAAACATTCTGTATAGATGGGTGGCCTCACACATGAGAGGTTAAGAGTCCTCAAACCCCAGTTCCCCTTCCAAAACAAATATAAGGCCATAGATTTTGAATATCATAGGAAGTGAGCCATTTGAGATGGGTATGGTGGAAGTGCTGGATATAGTTGGGTTGGAAGAAAACATCACATAATGTTTTTCATTATTTATGGGGGTGGTGACCAATAATGGCACATGGACTAAGGAATAGATAGAGGAACTCCTAGAATTTTGAGGTGGGGTACTGGTAGTAAGAGTCGACTGGGAGCCAGTTTGTGAGCCATTCAATCCACATGGGTTTGCAAGGAAATTATTGTGTTTGAAGAGATTTACCTAGAAGGTGTAATCAATGGCGAGTCATGAGTTCCACCCATCAATGTTGAGGTAGCTTGGATAATGTTCACTTTTGAATACAGGAAGATGTGGAATGAGGTCCACCACCCATAGATGTATATGGGTTTACTCATAATTATGTGTAGAGTTGGGCGTATGCGTACTATGGGGTTACGATGAGGCAGCGGTCCACCCAAGCAAATAAGGGGGGATCCCTTCATTATGAGGACAGGGCCAAATGGTGGCTAGATGTCACCATGATGGAAGAGTTGTTCTAGAGTAAAGGAAAATCGAAGTGGGTTGAATAGTCTATGGGACCGAACATGTAGAAGTTACAGGTGAAGGAACATCACCTAGCCCGAGGCCCCTATGAAAGAGGTATTATGAAGAAGGTGGGCCCTCTAAGGTGAAATCGTGGGCACATGTTTAAGGGTCATAGAAATAATTACATCACTAGAATGTTCCTAGAGATTCTATGTATCCTAATCTCTATGAGTCTCGAGGACTTCGAAAAACTTTACAACTCTTTATGGGGTTTTGAAATATCTCATAAATGATGTGATATTTCTCAATAGTATGGGATATCTGTAGGATAGTTTCTATGCTCCCCATGATGGATTTATGTGGATTATAGTGGACATGGAGGATGTAGTTAAATCCCTATGTATTAAAAATCCATTGAATGATTTAGTGAGGATGATGTTTTCCATGAATTCCCCTACAACTGCCCATGTGGGTCATGTGACTATGGTCCAAGGTGAAGAAATATAAGACTCTTTGGAGAGTGATTCCTATATCATATTAGATGCCGATTGGAATCTCACTTTTGACCAAGTGAACTCACTAATATTTACATGTCTTTTTCGAAAACTGCTTAATCTACAATATCATCGACTAATCCTTTCTTTACATATGTAGGAATAAGTGAGTACCGAATAAGTGGAATCCCATGACAAACCTCATGTTATATGTGATGGAACATTAACCCATAAAGGGGAAGTAATTTGGACCCTTGTTGATGTTGTGGTTGTAGGTGATCAACCCTTGGATCCCACTACTGAGGAAGTGGAAGAATATATTGAGGAAATAATGATAGAGGTTATCCTCCCAATGGAGATGGCTAGGGAGGCTTCAAAGGTTGATCCAACAATATAGGCACTAACATAGGAGACTTTTGATAATGTACCCTTGAATAAGGGGGTTAAGGAATGATTGACAACAATATTAGTTGAAGGAACCATGGTGGATGATCCAAATGTAGAGGTTCCACCAGAGGTGGTCGATAGAGCCAGAGTTGATGAAGAAGGGGATGAGATAAGGCCCAAAACAGGGATAACTAAAAGAGTTATGGTGGATGATTCCATTGTAGTTGAATTACGGGAAATGACTAGTGGTGATGAAACGATGATGGTAGAAGTGCCAATGTTGCTAGTGGTTGAGGTGACTGGGGAGGCTGTATTGAGTGTTACTTCCTTGGAATTTACACCAGTTGTTGCTGAGGGAGATGAAGGTGAGGTTGTTTCACAATCAAGAGTATCCAAAAGAGTTGGTGTGATAACAACCACCTCTGTGATACCTCAAAGTTATGTGGAAGCTTCTATCATAGTCATAGAGGGTGGAAATAAATTATTACCCAGGATAGTAATCCCACCACTCACATTAGAAGATATATTAATGGAGGACCCATCTAAAAAAATATTGAATATTTTTTCTCCTCCAGATCCAATTCCTCCTAATGATTTTTCATATTCTATCCTAGAAGTTTCATAGGATAACTGGGATGTCTACCACAAGGCATGTAGGAATGTGCAGAACTTCAACACCTGCACCAGGAAAAATGAATTTCCACAATGTGTGAGAAATATAATCCATTGGTTAGTAAATCTAGGTATTGGTGGGGTGGATTCTCGAACATTCCATTAGATGTATCGAGACATTCTTGTCTAGCAAGAACATGTGGAAGGGTAGGATCTTGGACTGGCTAAGAAGAAACACAAGGATGAGGGCTCCTAGGTGCTTCATAAATCCATAGAAGCGATAACATGTCTTTAAGGGATGGAATAGGATATTGTGATGCCTATTACTACTAATTATGGGATCACTAACTGTCTGAGGGTTCAACTGGAAGCATCTTTGTCCAAGGAAGATGATATAAAAAAAAGATGGAAGTTGAGTGCTGAGCGGAGATAGAATTAAAAATGGATCAAAGATAGAGAAGTTTGATACAAGGTATATGTGTAGAAGAAAGACCTAACAATAGGACAAAAGGCCTTCGAGATCACTAAGTGGAAGCTATATAATCTTGAGATTTCAATTTCTTAGGTAGATCTATAGAGGCATATTTTTTAGATGGAGATGCATCAACTTGTGGAAGAATCTTAAAAACAATTTTGTATTAATTTTTCATTCAAACAAATTCCTTGATCTATTATATTACATTAATCATATTAATGATACAACCAATAAACTAATACCAAATCCCACATGGTTCAATCCTGGTGTTAGAAACAAGGGACATACATATGATTGATTTCTATATTAGAGTGCTTGATAGTCATTGATCACTTGAGTTATGTTGTTGCTGACTGACCGCTAATAATTTATGTGATAATAGGGGTTGTTCGCGGAGAATGAGGAACTTGGAATATAAATTTTTTTTCAATGGGATATAGTGTATGAGTGGGATAATGCTAGGGGTGTTGGACTCAACCCAGGAAAATGTTAATGGAAATTGTGAACCACAATGGTCAAAATATAGAATGAAAGGAGAATGAAATAGAGATGCATGATAACTATTGGCCATGATTGAAACATAAAATTTGTACCATTATCCTGGAATGAAGATACACAAATTATGTTCATCGATTAACCATGTCAAAAATACAGAACATATCATAGAATGTCATCGAAAGTCTTTGGGGATATTGTCCCAGGATGGTAGGTGATCCAAAATGGCTTGAGACCAAGCCATTAGGGGGTACCTTTAGATGTGGAAGAGTATGAGGATCCAATTGAGGGGCAAAAAATCCTTGGAATGTTGTGATGTAATGTTCAAATCGAATTCAAAACTCTTATAATCAAGCTATCATGGTTTAGATCACAATATTGTTGGAATATTTATATAAAAAAGTCAAACTTGTCTTCTAGGGGAACTTCATCTTGGATTCCAAATGAAAACTAGAAATATGAACGATGCTGTAGATTACCATCAAAGGAGGAAAAATTCTCTCACGTGAGGGCTTGGGATGATTTTCATTTATTCATCATGAAAATAAAGATGATAGAAACAAAATTTATTGTCATTTGGTGATGATTATGCATGTTACAATTTAACATTGAGTGGTCAGGATGTGTACCTTAGTTTAATGTCATGTGATCAGCAGGTTGCCCCTAAATTAAGGTCATATTTCTTGGACTATATAAATGTTTGTTCCAATAATATTTGATAGGAACAAAATAAATAAACCTGATGTGAAGGATCCAAAAGAGGATTTTTCACCACATGAGTATTTCTTAGGGGATTCACATGTAGTTTAGAGTCATAATGCTTATACATATACATCTAGTTTAAGGTCATAATTTTGGGACCATAGGGACCCTGTGTTTAACTGGACCATATTGGTATACACCCTATAATAAATCCTATGACCATGTGAGTTGTGATTTGTGTGGGAAACAAGGAATGGTATGGGGATCTCCCTAGCTTGTGGAAGTGCATTTTAATGGTGAAGAGCTATTGAGTTTAGAACTCCCCAGTGACACCAAACTACTTACCTGATGTGTTAAAATGCATGAAGGGGAGCCCCAAGTGTGTTGGGACTCCACCAATACATTGGGTGGCATAATATAAGTTATCCGAGACATGAATGATCTAGATAAAGAGGTGACTAATGAGTAGGTATTGACTTTTGACCATGTTCGAAATGATACAGTGAATCTCTGTGGCACACGATAGGCATAACCTGATATGAGGGGAGTAACAAATACTCAAGTACCACTTACAAATATTGATATAGTCTGTGTATAGGTTAGGGTCGTAATTTTTATTCCATAAACAAGGAAAAGGGGCCAAAGGATGATGAATTTATGGATGAGACCAAATGAATAAGGTATGGGAATCACTATGTATTCCATAGGGATGAGAATCAAGCTATACATATTTATAATATCACAGTGTGTCAGGACACCAACAATCATGCGGGAAATCATATTTGATGATAGAACTAAGGCATCCCATTATTTTCATTTGGAATCCTAAAAATTTTAAGGATATGATCACATTTTAATATCACATGTTAAGGATATTAACTCCTATATTACTTTCATTGAGTTTAGAACCCAATGAAGGGATGTGTCATGTGGGTGTGTGTTATGTGATGTCCTAATACACCCAATGTGAATGCAGACCAAGAGGCCCGAAACCACACAACAAAATCCAAATTAAACCTATATATAGTTCAGATTCATGATTTTTGGAATTGGTGTAACTAGTTTAAGGACATTTTTCTATGACCATTATCTATTAGTTTAGGGTCATATAGTTTGGACCAAGGGGTATGAATTCTATAAAGGGATTTTCTTAATGTGGTGGAATGAACAATACATCATGTAGAGGACCAAAAAATACCATATACTACTTAAAAATTCCTGAGGTGACTTGAATATAGTTTAATGTCATGATGATTTCCCATGGAGGGAAAAAATTGAGGTCATGCTTCCTAGAACAAATGGTTCTTAGTTTAAGGTCATAGAATTCGGACAATAGAGCTCATAGTTAAAGGTCATAGAGTTAAGACTATAGAATCCTCAAATGAATATATGTATCATGAAAGAATTACAGACATGATTTGGATGTGTGAAAAGGATTACCTATCACCACATTACATATTTATGTGGAGACATCAATATAGCATAGATAGAATAAGTACCCAATGTGAACTATGAACAAGTATTCCCAGTGTACCATAAATGTTGATTGAGGGTGAAAAAAGTTATTAAATTTGTGGCTAGGTGAGTAGATGAGAAGTACATGCGTCACTGTATATCCTGAAAGGTCATGAATAAAGCCTTACATAGTTATTCACGTACATATCCCTACATAGGTCTGAACTATATGCTAAAAGATGGTATTTATTTCAGGTCGCTACACTAGGATGTTAAAATCAAGGTGTATTAACATATTAGGTGTGGAAAAAATCAATCCATACATAGTTATAAAAATGGTGTGGTAGATGGCCGATGCCAAGGGAGAATCCATCTTAGGTGAGAACATTATTGTGGTATGTAGTCTATATTTGGAGAGCTAGGATGATCATGATATGTGGTTTATTGTTGTGTAGCTTTGATACTGGTTGATATACAATTTAACTTCATGAAAATAGGACACTTGTTGTAACTTAATTAAACATGATGAAACTAAAAATCTAGTTGTTTATCATTTTAACATCATAAAAATATGAATATTGTACATGCCTTTCAAGGTCATGTAGAAAGGACCATCAATTCTACATAATTTAACATCGTGCAACTAAGATGTTGATTCTATGTAGTTTAAAGTCGTAAATCTCAAACTATGATTCCAAACATGATATACTACTTTAGAAACTTGGTTTTTTTGTAGGAGTTATGTTCTCTCCATTCATAGTGATAAATGATTTTCCACCATTGGGATATAACTTATTAATTATATAAGGCCCTTCTCAATTGGGCGCCGACTTTTGAAGCTTCTTGTCGGGTATCATCAACATCCTGAGATTCATCATTTTTTCACCCTAGAAGAAGGAGAAATGGATAACCTTCTTCTTGAAATTACTCTCTCTATCTTGTTCTGGTGCCTCTCTATATTGAGCAAGCCGTGAATCTTGTTCTCTTTGAGGGCCTCCAACATAGATAGATCGACTTCTACCATTCTATCTAGAGTGTTCTAGTTATAGAAAGAAATATATAGTGATCAAAATTGAAACATTATGTGAATGAATACCTTTGTTCCATACACTATGGAATATGGAGTCAACTAGGTGTAATTTCGAGTTGTCTTATGATAGTCCCCGAGAGCATTATAAAACTTTTCTAGGATAATTTTCTTATTCTGGACCACCATTTATTGTAGAATATTGGATATTTTTTTAACACCTCAATCTGTTCATTTTCTTGCACGTGATAGTGGTATGTATGGTTGGAGTGGATGTTGTACTTGGCCTTCAACTTCTTTAGATCCACAACATGAAACATTGTGTATTTATCATTAATAATGGCATGAAGAACTTTTAAATGGTGGATGATGTGGGTGATAAAAAATTAGATCAATGATCGGGCCATTAAATCCCTAGTAAGAAGCACTTTGGCTCACTTGGTGACTAATTTTTTCACCGTCATAAGGCACCTACATTGGTGAGAATTCACTGGTGGATATGGTCCCACAATATCGAATCCCCATACTATGAAGGGACAACAATACTTGGTGGTGTGAAGATACTCCAGTGGCCTATGCATAAAATTTTCATGTACCTAACACACATTACACCTATTGGCATACATTATGTAGTCATGGTCTATGGTGATCCAGAAGTATCCTAGCCTTCAAATCTAGTGGGATAGAATTAATCTCGCTTGATGGGTGCCACAATAAAAAACATTAAGCTCTTATATTCTTTGGGTAATCTCATCCCTTGGATGAAAAATAAGATAACTACATCAATCCCACATATTTATATGGTCAAATAAAGGTTAGGCATGGTTTAGAGGGTGAACTGTACCACACACTAACGGATTCTCTCACTCTATACTTGGTCTAGTGAGAGGGTACCATACTGTAGACACTTGATAAAAGGGGTTTCATAATTAGAGGTTTCTTTTACTACAAGGGGATCTAGTGTCCCGAATTTAGAAGCACCGATAATTAGCTGGTTTACCTATTGGCTATCATCATTATCTAGAAGGATGGGAGAAATGACCCACAAGTATGACACATGAATGAACTAATCATCATGACCATGCTATGCTAAATAGGGGTTATGATATCCAAGGAATCATCTCAACCATTCTATGACTAGGGAATAAGAGTTTCCAATTTTTTATAAGGGAACTAGTCCAACATCTTGTGGGTGCACATGAGCAAGGGACTAAGCACTATCTTTCTAAAAATGTAATCACTATTTCTATATTTGAGAAAAAATTTGGAGCATCCCTTCACTTGAAATCATGAAACATCAATATATAGAGCCATATTGAGACCAGTAATGATAGTCAGATACTCTACCTCATTGTCGATGTTTCATTTTTATAGTAGGAAATAATAAGGAAGAACATCATGTATAGGGGTGATGAACACGATCCCAAGGAATACTCTGTTGAGCTTGTTGTCATTTAGAATTATACCAGTTCAGATCTAGAAGGATCCATAATAATGATTCTTCCAATAGAGCATATACTAGATCATTGAAAGGATGGACTCATCTAATAAATTAACATCTATAGGGAATTCTTAAGGGGCTGAATGAGTGACGAGGAATTATATCAGTTCTTAAACCTAGACTTCTTTCTGCATCATGTACAGAATGTGGAACTATTGAAGAATAACTACCCATAATTCTAGTTTTCATGTCAACATCATGTAATTTAGGATATACATTATCAGATCCATATGGGACACCATCAATATCTCATGATGATATAGATAATTTCATAAATTCGTCACTACAAAAAACTATAATGAGGTAAGACTTCTCAATAAGAGAGTATCTGGCCTTATTATAAAGGAGCATGTGACTGAGATAATATAAATTATTATTTATGCATTCATTATTATTATCGGAGAGAAGGGCGCCATGGGATCATTTTACGGTAGTCACATAGAGGAACATATTCTTTTTTAAAATGGGTGGCATTAGAACCAGAGGCTATATCGTATGATACTAGATTTTCTCATAGCTAGCGTGAAACTCTTTATCTCATTGGGGGATGGTATCCTTCTTCATGATCTTGGAAAGTGGTTTACACTTTTCAACTAGGTTCACAATGAATTGACATATGTAGGATATGTGGACATGATGAACATAGAAATCCGGAAAGTTGTTTGGTGTAAGAATCTGGCTAATAGAAATGATCTTCTCTTTGTCTATCTCAATGACTCTATTTACAAAGAAGAAACTAAGAAAATTCCCATAGGTATCCCTAGAAGCAATATCAGGGGGTTCATTTTCAAATTATTGGAGTGAAGGAAGTGTAACACTTTATCATGATCTATGAGATGGTCTTGATGATTTTATAATTTGATCACCAAATCATCTATGTATCATTCCACTAGTGTCCCAAGGATCAGTTCAAAGATGTGGTGGATGTCTTGTTGATAATTAGATCCCGCATTACCCAAACTGAATGGAACTACCTAATAAAAGAGGGTTCCTTGTGGCACTATGATGTTTTATGACTCATCATCTTCAATTTCCATATATATCTAGTCATACACAGAGTATCCATCCATGATGGAGAGATCCCAGAACCTAGATGTTGAATATTTCAATAGCTCTCTCATTAGATTGGGAAAATCAAGCTTCATATAATGAAGATTGAGATCCTGAAAGTAAGTGAAAATAATGATATGACCATTCTTATTCATGACTAGTTTGATTATTTATATAAAATTTTGGTATTAAACATCCTTTATGAAGTTGGATTTGAAATGATTATCAACTCCATCCTTGATCATGGCACTATGGGAGGGTGTATTTTAATTGGAGTCTTCTTGAATCATTAGTGAATTTATCAAATACCAAGAAAGAGGAGGTCGGTCCAATGTTATAGTCCTAAAATCTCATCAAAAGACTAGAAAAACACGTTATGATTTTACATCAGGAAATACCCATACTACAGATGTTTATATGGAGGCATGACTGCACTAATCAATGTTAATCTAAAATCTGCTTCAGTACCAAGGTTCACCTAAATCATCTCATTGATGGTGGGGGAAACACCAACTTCAAGTGTATGAGGATTGTTTTCCAAATCATCTTCATTGTATAAAATTGGTGAATTAGTTATAGGAGAAAATTAATCTAGACCAGATGATTCTGGGGGAACACTGGTGCTAGCTTGGGCAGTGGATGTGGAATCCTTAATAGGGGACTCCGACTATATTGGGACAATGGAGAAATATGTTTTCATGCTAATACCAAAAGGACTTCTAAAATAGGTTCCATGATCGATATTAAATTGACGATGGTGGGTTGGATTAAATATGATCAACCTAGATAAGATAAATAGGAAATTATAATGCATAATAGTAGAAATGGGAAGAACATCATATTACTTCATAGGGGTAGGTGTTTCTAGTATCACATGGACCAAGCCTATGTAAGAGTTTGAGGTAATATTCTAAATAACCTTTTACTTAAGGATACAAAATTATTTCCACCCAAAAATAAAAAAGAAAATTATGCAGTCTAGAATCAAATAATCCAACAGGTGAATAAGAAGGATAATGGCTTCATCTACGTCTTTCCATGAGCTAGTTGCAACGGTTGTATTCTTAACCTCATTCATCTGAACATGTTTATCATTCTCTTATAGTAAGTAAAATCTTGATAAAAGGATTCACATGATTCTAAGGGATATGGATCACCTTTAAATACTCTTACTCAACCATTGAGGGAGTGCATGATGCAATGGTTATACGAGGAGGAAAATGTTGCATATAGATGAAGCTAAAGACTACCCATAAACGTGTTGTATGTATTATCCTAAAAGACAACCAAGTACATAATGCTTGATGAAAACATTATAAGCTGGGTATTCAATGGAATTATTCCACATTTCCTTTTCTTGGTCCTCTCATAACCTTGTATCATCAGTTTAGATGGACTCAAATATTCTATAGTCAACCCAAACTTATGGACCATCTTGGATGAGATGAGGTTGATCATGAAATCTATGTATAATAGGTAGTAAGAGAATTCCATGACATTGAAGAGGATTTTGATGTATAGAAGGTTTATGTTCCCCTAAATGGGGGAGATCTCATATTATTTAGTGAATGATACGATGACAGGAAATTATGCTTTCTTGACCTCCTCAGCATAGAAGGTTTCTACAAACACAACATCAACTTAAAACTAGAGGGTTATTTTCAAGGATTATTTAAACACCTTTCACATCACCTACGATAAGTGGAGGGCCTAGAATATTATGATTCTTTTAGAAATTTTGAAAAGGTTATTTATCATGTCATATATCTGTGAAAAACACACATTTCTTCTGGTAGGGGTTCATTCATTGGAAGGACACACAATGTTTGCTTCTGGATGAACCACTTTATTCTATAAAATGATGGAAATTTCATGCTTTTAGTCAGATAAATCACCCAAAACCACTACTTGATGACTATCAAATGAATGATTCCTATCTTCATTTGGTCGTGCATGATTATGGTCCTGCTGTGGCTGCTATGCCTGGTCATTTAGTATAGATAGGTATAGAAGCATATCTGATAGAGTAGTCTAAAAGGACTGTGCATATTGAGCTTTGAGGAGAACATGATGTTTGGTTTTAGTTGCATGCATGGCTTTCCATAGGGCACCATATTGAGAATTTTAACGGTTTTCATGTCATTAACTATTCATTCAATAACATTAGATGGAGGAACATAAAGGGATTTCTAGATATTTCTCTTTGTTGGGGATCATGAAGGGATATACTAATTATAAAGTGTTCATAGAGGCATAATTCCAATAATAATCAGGGTATTCTTCAAATTATGGGTGCAACCTAGGGTCATTTTCTATTTATAGAGGCATGAAATCGATGAGGGTTTAAGACGAATTTGAAACCGGAGGAGGATATTTCTTTCCATTGAGCCGTTAGAGCCTACTCTTATGAGATGTTGAAGGTTGTGAGGTGGATGTAAAAGGAGTAGTTAGATATAGCATGGTGACTTTAGGGAGATAATTCCAGTATAAGTGGGCACTAATGATTCCATGGGTGTGAGAAACTTCATTTCAATACAAACAATCATCATACTTATGAGTCCTACTGTTGATACCCTACTGCCATTCATCTTCACTATCACTATTACTATCGGTCCTGGTAGAGATGCATTCCACCTATGCTGAGACAATTTACAACCTAGTACCCAATTATAGGCCTTGTCTTGAAGGAAATCCTTGAAAACATATTATTTTTTTATCTTATTTCCATATATTATTTGGTAAGGACACCGATCAGTGTGGTCATTAAGTTTTACATCATGGGGATTCGATCACTCAAGAAGGATCAGATTCGTCTATTCAAAGGTACTGATGGAATAGACAGGAACATGTGCATCCTTTAAGGCATAATTTTGGTTCCTTCTACCCAATAATGGAATTATGGGATCCTATCAATGATGGGGGACTGAAGCCTGATTAGGGATGTTACCACATTATCTCATGTAGCCGGTTGTTCTTAGTGGGGAGGCATATTTCACTTATTCACTAGGTGAGGCTAAGCTTAATGAGGCTTCTTTGCTCAGAGGGGAAATGTTGTAGGTGGGGAAAAAAACTAGTGGTTCTGAGGTCTCTATATATATGAATATAGTTTTCTCTCCTATGGAGGACCATCTTGTAGGAGTGGGAAGAGGCAATGGACATGCTTTCATAGCCTATGTAATGGATTCCTACTAATTTTGGGATTTTTTAGAGAATTATCAAAAACCACCAGGGAAATTATGGGTGATAAGGGTAGGTATAAGATTAATATTTACATTCCCCACACACATCAACCTTAGATTTTATCGGGTCAACGAACTATTTAGTGAATAAATGAGGCCCATACACCGGGTGGTGAATTATGTGATGTGATCATCTAGATTTTTAATAAACATTAAGAGGTTGATAAAGAATATGTTTCATGTGGTGGAGAGAAACGAGTAGATAAACTGACTAGAGTGGTCTTCCCATCCAGTGAGAACTATTATGGGTCACTGGATATACCTGATGAATTAATTCCCTTCCAATGTATGTATCAAACATCGGAGCATGGTCTCCTCTTACTTCTCTAGTGTTTCCAACATAGGTCTGCACCTTGAGATTAAGTGGCCCATATGCTACGGCGGGTCACCTATCCCGTTGAACTGTGGAATACTAGGATTCAAAATGTTTGGGGGTCCTCTCATATCATTCACCCAAGTTGGATAAAACTTTTCTTTAGGTGGGATTTCTACCTCTTGTGCCTCTAGGTATTTGAAGTGAGTAGTGAGAGTGACCATTAATTCATCATGAAGAGGTTTTTTATATTGAAGAGGATCCCTAACAACCAATTCATTGGCAGAAAAATCAAATCGAGAAGAAGGATTAGTGGATCATAGAGTGGATTTATCTGGGTACTATGAAATATTGTCACATTTATCAAGTCGATTTGGTGACTCATATCATTGTTGCATCCCATAAACTTTCAACAGTACTCAATAGGTACACATGGGATCACCAGGCTCAACTTGGAGAACATGATGTGGAGGAGATGCGGATGCCCCTAATTCCCAAGAAGAGGATTTACTTGATCCTATTAATGAGGGACATAATATTGGAACTTAACAACAAAGAGATAATCTTTGATCCTTTTATGATTAAAAACTTGTTGGAGCTAGGGGTAGTGGGATCAAACATTGTCTTCTGTATGAGATAAGACAGATCTGAGATCTCAGGAGTTCCCTCACCCTTGTTGGTATTTCTAATAGTGGGTAATAACATGGAGGGATCCCTAAGGATGACTGTCTATATTTGCAGGAGAGTGAGGACACCTGTTTGAGTGTCTAATTTCTATTATGCTACCCCATTGGGGTAGGTTTTCTTGGTTGTATCCCCCATAAATCCCCCCATAATTGGAAATCTTGAAGAAGACTATATTTTATGTGATGATACCCGGGAGAAAATTATGAACATCAATGGGTTGGTTAGGATGTTGCAATATATGGCTTAAGTAGAGAGAAACATACTATCCCCAACCCAGATATGAATGTTCTGAGACACTTCTTCCATGATTTTAAATAGAAATAAAAGTAAATTCATGTATCTTTGTTAGAGGGTCTGGTGGTAGTCGGGTGATGCAAGGTTCTAGGATACTGGGAGTGCTGCCAACTCAACCCTGAGTCATTGCTATTCAATGTCGTCAAAGTGCTCCTAGATTCCTGGATAGGCTATCTATCAGTCATAGAGGAAATGCATCATCATCCATATAATCTGTAAGAATAACGTAACCTATACCTCGGTGATGGATTATGTGCTATTGAGGTTGGTGGTTGTATTAATATAGAATAACACTAACAATTGATCATCTTTTAGAGTCTCCTGAAAAACTTTCAACATAGAAATGAGGTCATGCTCTTGGTTAGACCAATAATTGATAGGTACATGCTATGATATTGGCAGTGGCACTGATGTAGATTGGTGCCGCAGTTTCCTGGATGGTGGAGGAGCCACTGCATGATTTGTCTATTCACTGCATGCTAGGTCATCTCTCAAGGGTGGTAGGAACCACATAAATACATCCTTATAAGATATGGTGTTCGCCATTATGTCATGTATGAGGGTTTCCATTCTCATTGGTGGGTCTACAAGATGCTCAACACATATCCCATTCCAAAATAGTTCTACATGATCTCAAGTAGAGGTATAGAAGGAAACTGGAAATGAAAGATATGGATGCACCATGAACCCATGGAAGGGAGTGAAATCATCCTCTACCTGCATATACTTGGGGAGGGGTTTTGGGATCCTAAAAATCTATCATTTTTCGATAATGAACATTACCTATAGATATCCATCCCCATACACTGATGATCTTGATTAGGGTGAAGGTTCCATCATCAAATCACATTTTCCATAGAATTTGATAGGTGAACAGGGTTTATGATGACTTGTAACTTCCTTGAATATTTTCCTTTAGTGGTGGTGGTTCACCCTTATTACCTAGGAAAATTATTTAGGTAAAGGGAAGTTATTATTAAAGGGCAGTAACTCTATGATGGTGGGAAGTAGTGTGGGGAGGACCTTAATTTTGATTAGTTATAACATGATTATGGCCTCGACATTAGTTTTTAGAGAGGGGAGGACCTCTGATTTGATAGTTGTAGGATTGGGGAGGACCTCCACTATTATTGTTGATAAACTAGGGTTGGCCTCTTCTTTGATCTATGGTAACTTGGAAAGGTCCCTTATGTTGATTATGAGAGTGGGTAGGACCTCCAATTTGATCTAAATGGACAATAGGAGTACCTTCATGTCAACTACTGAATGATCTGGGGGACAACCACTTTGATAGGTGGGAAAATGAGGAGGACCTCCATGTTTACTGTTGAAGGAGTCCTTAGGATCTCCACTCTGGTTGAATGTGGCAAAAGGGGGACCTTTGTGTTGGATAAGGGTGATATCATGGGGAGGACCTTCGTACTAATTTCCAATGAAGCAGGGAGTACCTCCACTATGTCTGATGTTGGAGTAGAGAAGACATATTCATGAGCTAGGGATGGAATGAGGAGAACCACCGTGCTGATTGGTTGTGACACAAGGAGGGAATTCATGTTGGATAGTGTAGTGGCATGGGGAGGAACTATGTACCAGCTTTTGAGGATGGGGTGAGGGACTCCACTTTGATCTATGAGAACTTGGGAGGAGATCCATGCTGACTGTGGTAGTGGGTATAACCTCCACATTGGTAGGAGATTGTATAGGGAGGTCCTATATACAGAATATCATCATCACAGGACGACCCATAATATTTTCTAGGGATTCTAAAATCAATAGAGTCAACCCAACATTCCTATAGGGTGGTTGAGGTCTTGATCCCTACTAGGAGAATATGGGTACCTTGTTAGTAGTGGTTGGGATCTGACGGAATGTACCAATGATGGAAGGGGCCACTAGATCTGTAGAAGATGATTTCCATTATCAGTAATTCTATAGATCATGGGCCTAATGTTGATTTATGGTGGTCTAGATCAAGGTTATGATATCAAGGGTATAGTCCATCTATTCTTTGTCTTGATTAATTTTTGTTGCTGGCACTGACTGGGACATGTGGGAGGCATTTTTGGTGGCTCCTGGGTGTTAGTTGTGACAATGGTGAATCAAGAATCCCTCACCTCCCCATAATGTGGGATTAATTTATTGGAACATTCTTGGGAGTGTCTCCCAAAATGATTCTCTACTGTAGTGGGGAGTAGTGGCTCTCTGCGCGGCACATCGTGGAAGGGGAATCAGTAAGGAAATAAAGCCTCTAGTTCATGGAGAGCCATGTCCCTTGTGAGAATGACATCTTCCCACCTATACCAATGTATGAGGGTTTCCATTACCATAATATGGATGATCTTAGTGGTTGAGATGGGGTGTGGGGACCTGGTAACTGTAGTCACAACTGAATTCAAGGAAGATGTAGAGTTTTTCGGGATTTCCCCTTTGAGATTATCCTACCCCTTCATCTGTGGGTATTGGGTGGATGGTTTCCAATCAATTTGGTCAGGAAAGTAGTGCGATTTTACTATTAGTATGGATTCAAGGAAATAAATTCCCAATTCCCCAACTTCATCAGTTCTTCCATGATCAGAGAGAAATAACTACATAGATGATGTCACTGACGAGAATTTCCAATTTTTAACTACCCCACATTCTAGTGAGTTACATGCCAGGACCACTAATTACACAATGGGTCAAGGCACCAGATAGTTGGATCCAGTGAAATGATAATCTGATAATGTATCAATTTCCATTAGTTCCCATTTCTTGGAGAATATTTTCACATCTGGTTCACCATTTTTTCTGGTGGCCCGACATCAGAAACATCTGAGTATAATATATGATCAGATGAAAAAAGGATATTCCCCATCATTGAAGGAGAAATATAACTTGTCTGGTTCAATATTTCAAGTTTTAACACATTACCTAGGGTGTTCCAAAACCATGTGTTGATCATGTGATATCATTTTATTTATTGAGCCACACTCCTACTTTCCAAAGGTGGGGGACTTTCATCACTTTTCAACATCTATGTATTCTCTTTATTAGAAATAGTATGATGGGGTGTTAGTTCCTCCTTCCAGGGACTCATCCTTGGAACTTTTCTCCTAGTTTAGGTCTCTCTCATAGATGTAATCCATGTTCAAGGAACACATTCCATGTTACATCTATATACATACACCATTTAATTATATTTCATCTTTCTATACATTAATGTGGGTCATGATTGGGTAGCAATCTTCAGCCAACGGAGTTGGCTCGTTGGGAATCAAAAAAATTTATGGACACTAGGAATATTGGTTGCCTGTTTTCTTCCTCATACAAGGTCATCTCATGGAGAAATCTTAGGCATGGGACCCACAAAATCTTGTTTTGACCATGAGGTATTAGAAAAGGATGGTTTATATCTTCCATGGCTTTCACCTTATGCATCCCAAGTTTTACATGAGGTAGATAACACCATAAGAACATATATTCAAAGGATTTCACCTCAGGCATCCCATGCTTAGAATGAGGTAGCTAATTCTATATGTGTGTTTCTTATAAGGATTTAACCTCATGAATCCAATTTTTAGCATGAGGTAGATATTTGGGGTTATAATTTGACAAATTTTGGAGAAAAAATGAGGTTGATCAGAATACCCCATCGATGCATATCAATGTGGTGAATCTCATGGGGGGAGAACCTATAAGGTTTATCAATGGATGTATCATAACTCCCTATGTAGAATGATACAAGTTGTGTGTCCGATAAAGGGAGGATGTCACACCATGAAGGTTTATTGGAACACCCATATAGGTAGATCAATGAGGTTAACCCTGGAAGGGGGGAGGGGGTAGGTTCACCATTGGTTGGGACTAAACCATTATGAGGCATCCTACATACGTTATTTAGGATACAAGGATCAAAACCCACGTAATTCGATGACATATTTTAAGGTCGTGTGATAGGATCAATCGATGTAGTTTAATTTCAATCACTAAGGATGATCATGTCGGAATGAGAGCATTGAAACGGGATGGTGTGGACTTATATATATAATATTCCCTTTACAAGATGATTTCTCTTTGTTGGAGGATGTCGGGATTACACAGTGAGATTCCCTGGTGCTTCTAGGAGAAATGCAAATGTGGATGGAGATTATGCGCCAAAGGATGATCATTAGGAGGTTTGGAGGATTCCATGTTCTATACTAACCTCTATGCCCACGTGAGTCGTTCTTGGTGTGAGAAACAAGAGGAAGCAGTAGACACTGTGCTTGTTTCATGAAGGATTCACCAACAAGAGATAGTGTGGGGCTTACAACCTGAATGGCCCAAAGGCCTTCATTTTTATTGATTTTTGATAACCCCCCTTTCAAGTGATGAATGGGAAGCCTTACAAGACCCGTAGGCTTAGAGATTACATTTCCCACAGGCTTAGGAGAATACATGACCCAAAGGTCTTAGGGAATTCTACCAGACTATCTACAAGGAACTGCCCCTCCCCAACATCGACATCCTGATAGTAGCTCTCCTCCTTTGCATGACCGTCTGGCTAGGCTTCCCGTAAAAGAATAGGATAGTACGGATGAAAAAGCCACACCATCTCATTCTGAGAATCCATTTGGCTCTGCTCTGGTGATTGCACCTACTCTAAATCCTCTTCTAGGGCTGCTCCTTTTTTCTAGTGTGTCTAGGGCCTGCATTCATGTGGCCTGAAGGCCTTGGGGTGGCCCTAAGGCCTTAAGGTGTCCCAAAAGCCTTGATAATCACCTGGCCCGAAGGCCTTGGGTGTCCCAAAAGATGTCATTATATGTGAGGAGGTTCTCATTCCATGATTAGAGGATATGATTCTCTATGAGTCATAAATGGAGCATCCCATGCTTGTAAAATAGGGTTTGTGAAGCTTATACATGGAATCTGACCTAGTGTTGTGGTCTCATCCCATGGAGTTGAGAGGGTGGAATCCCATGATGAATGTACATGAGGCATCCTATACTCATCAAACATGGTAAGGCTATAGTTTTATGTCAAGTAATGAGGATATTGCCATTGGGAAGTTTTACATCATTCATCTTGGATGTGTGGGACTCACTCCTTACTACTTTGGATGACATAACCATTGCTCATACACCAATGGGTGGGAAATCACTCTGAAAATGCCAGGATATGATGGTTTTTAGGATTGGCTAATCATGAGTTCTATGTTAGTGTGCCTATGATGAAAAGAAAAACGTGTTAGTATACTAATACTAAGAAGAAAAATGTAGGTGAGAATCTAGGTCCACACATAACGAAGTGTGCATCACAAGAATGGGTGACCTAGGTCCCATATGGACTTGAGGTTCAGGTTAACTGATAATGGATGGATGTGGAGGCTTTGGGAACTAAAACTTCATGAAGAGATGTCAGTGATAAGGAGGAAGCATATAAAGGCCCAAGAGTGGGGCTTCGTGAAGCATAGAGACTCATAGATAGGGGATTCAAAAAACTCGTGTTATTTGAAAAGGTAAGGGGGTTTGTGAAGGATGAGGCTTCAGAAAATACGGTGACCATGTCTCAGGAGAAATTCAAGACTCATTCTTCATGAAGGATTAATGCTTCAGGAAGCCTCAAGTACCCTTGAGGGGATTATTCGCTCTCGGAGGGTGAAGTACATTAGGAATGTAATCTATATAGTAGGTGAGAGATTTTATGAACAATCAAAAGGGGGTTTCATGATTCCAAGTTACCTTGGATGATCCATTTTTCCTGGTTCATGATGCTCATGTGCTCAGAGAATTGGGATAAATTCAAAATATGAATGTTTTGGGGTAATGATGATCCAATGGTTGGAATGAGGAGGGTATTTATAGTAAATGGTTCTTTAAAAGGATTGATGCATTTCATGATGAAATTATGGTATTCACGAATGGGTGTGGCTCCACCATACTAATGAAAGGACATAATCAGTGGTTTTCATGGTCAATAATCACTTTTAGAATCATGCAATCATTTTGTATGGATTTGTGTAGTAGTGAAGTGACATCAGACTCACAAAGGTTCTCCTTTCAGCTTAACACGTTTGAGAAGGGGATTCCTCATCCAAGAGCTCCATGAGATCTTCCATTCATGAAGAAGAATAAATTAATGAATCATAACCTTAAGGGGTTTCGCGACCAATTGGTATTGGATTTTCTCCTGACCATCCATGACTTACATGAGTAATATAAGGGAATGTATTTTGTCACCAACAGCTTCCCCAACATATCAATGGTTTACAAGGTAACTGAATTTCATGAACACTGATTATTTCCCTAACCAGGATATATAGGACACCTTCCTATGGTCAAAGCTGCACTGGGAATCCACCTCAGTGTAAGTAATTTCATATCCCATTCATTCATGACCTATATAACTAAATTATCACATGAGTATACCATCCCTCATCATCCATTAGTGGATGAGAAGTGGGATGTTACACGAGATTCATTTTTTAAGTGTAATCCTCAACCATGAACTTAAGTACATCCAACAGATCACGGGTTATGGAAAAATCAAACTATCATGTCTTTGATTCCTATTCTATATAGGATACACAAGACTCATTCCTAAAGCATGATCACCATACCATATCCTCCATGAAATGAGTAATAATTCATCTCAAATGGAATCTTTGATTTGTAAGGAATGTGAAAATATGTTCTCATGTGAAGTGTCTAATCTACCACTATGTATGCTTTCTCACACCGTGCATGGATCTCACAGGATTAGAGACTGTCGATGATTGTACCCATTTCCTGATGAAAATTTCCCCATTGTGGGCCCTTTATTTGGATGTAATTTTGAATAGATATTATTTTCAGTCAAAGGTCTATACCCTCGATGAGGTTATCCAAATACGCCTTATGTGCATATGTCATGCACAAGTCCTCTGTTGTCATGTATTTCAGGACATATACAAAATCTATATAGAATATAATTTCTATCTTAATAGGATATGTGAAATCATTTCTATGAAACATCAAATTTATTATGATTTAAAGGGCATTATTAGTCCAGGGAAAACCCTAGTTATTCTCTCAAAGTGAAATTATAGTTTTAGAGTGTGTATTTTTTAATAAATTTTACTAAAATACGGGAGTTATTTTGAAAAATGTTTAAAGAAAATAAATTAATTTCATGAGTTTAATATTTTTAAAAAAAAGTGGATTTTGAATAGTCTAAGAAAAAGGGTTCATTTTGAGTTCACTACACACATTTCATGTACATCAATCTTAGATATTAATCTGGATTTTATGTAAGAATTTGGTTTAAATTAATCATAATCCTAATCACTTTTGGGGTTTTATATCAATGAATGATGAGCCAGTCCATGAAATAACAATAGTATGACCAAGGTCTATATCTAATGCATGTTTAAATAACATCAAAAGAAAATTGTAATCTCAAATACATGGGGATAAAAAGGATTTTTAAGCTATTTAATTTGAACAACAGAAGTCACACCCTCATGACTTCACATAGATCGGTTTAAAGTAATGAAAATTCCATTCAATTCAATCAAATAAAGCTTTCAAACACGAATTAATGAAATACAATTATAAATGAAATGTATGAAAACCCAAAATACATCAAACTAGTAGTAGTACAAGTTACAAAACTTCTTTTACATTATGTATTGCTCTCTCACAACAAACACCCATCGTTTAGCCCAACATCTAGAGAAGGAGGAAAGCCGGGTGGAACTAATTCTTCATCCTTGATCCCCCTATGAGGATAGGTTCCTCCAGAACATCAATAATGAAGAGAGGAATCCTCTATAACTCCAAAATGGAAGAGATTTGCTTTTGGTTCATACCAACTAATGGGGAGCCTAAGGTATCATTTATAAGAAAATAGAAATGTGGTTTTGAGCCCCTATATTTTGAGAAACTAATTGGTCCATGGTTGTAGTCTTCCAAAAAATCTTATATCTATTTTAATAAAATAAAAAATTAGTATTCCCACTTCTTGAATATCTCCACTGAATGTTTTTTCACAATTTGGACTACTACATCTTGAGATATCAACAAAACACAACACACCACTTTTGACATCATGATGATTTAGTGTCTTGGAGAGATCATTCCACATAGACCAACATATGGATGAATCGGTCTTGGTTTACTTCATAATATATGTATCCCACTAAATTTTGGACCTTTCAAAAAAATATCAATCCATTTGGATGAACTGTTTAGTAGCACTGTGCGGTTGAGTCCACTAGTGTGCTTGGATCCTGTGTAGTTTGGTACATTTTTCTAGAACATCATCATGGTCCCTCAAAATCACCTCCACCTATAATGAAATTTTTTAAAAACTAACATTTCCCTTTTTAAAAGTGATAAATAAAATAATTAAATAAAACATGAAGTGAAATTTTTTATTATTTCTACAATTTTTAATAAAAAACTATTTTATTAGAGTGGTGTAAGGGTGAAAATGAAACAATGAATCGTGGTGTGATCACACCCCTACACCTAAACATTTTCACTCCTTGGAAAAGTATTATTTCCAAAATCTTATTCATGTAGATATTTTCAACTTCATAAATATTTTAGATTCAATTAAAATTTAATTCCTGATAGAAATGTGATCAAATAAAAATTCACATCGAGGAGTTATTCTCAGTGATCATGGAATAAGATGTCTAAAATATTTTATCAGAATGAAATTCCAAGAGATTTATGATAACAATCGATGAAAATCATTCAAAAATTTAATCATGTCACTAATTCTCCACGTGTTTTTCTGACAACGAGTTCATTATATTCTTTCCACTTTCTATTGAGTAAATATACATTTTTTTAAATTTTCTACTTACATGATCCTTTGCACCAAAAATTTCCTTCATCCATTGTAATAAAATTTCAAGACCACCTCACTAAAGAATTCCAAAAATTCAAACCATATGATCCAAACCTAGTTGTCCCCATATGTTTTAAATTTCATCTCCCCCATCATTGTGTATCAATTTATTATTGTTATTGTTTTTTTTGAGTTTTTATGGAATACAATAGTCAGATAATAAGTACACACACATTGGTCATTTTTTTACAGTAATGAAATATATTAGATAAGGAATGAATGTATAGAAAAATCACTTTTTAAGGTATAGGAAAATTAACCTAACATATATTTACATTCTATTAATTAATAAAGTATCATACTTCATGATTGGGTGTAGAGATGTGTGTAGATATTAATTGAAACAAGTCCACCTTAATCTATTTTGACAAAAAAACCATTCTTCTAAAAGGTTTAAAAATGATAAAACCATTTATATCATTACAAAAAAAGAAAAATTCAAGTGAAAGTCACACTAAAGTATGGAATTATTGATTAAATTAATATTTCATCATATTTTTTTTAATGTTAAAACAACATGAAATAGAAAATTTTCTCATAGATTTTCAATAAATTCCATGATTAAGTGGAAATCATATTCAATGATAAAACAGGCATAAAAAATTAACATTCTGACAAAAAATTTAGGGGGAGGAGGGGGGGTGCAAGTGATAATACAATCTAGTAAACCAAAAAGTGAAAAATAAGAATGATAATGAAAATTTAAAACTAACCCGGGAATATACCCATACCCACACATGTATAGCATGTAGTGTGCACACTATAATAATATAGAACGTGGGAATGATGTATAAAACCTGGATGGTTTCATTGGTAGGTTCCTTCATAAACTTGGAGTTCCTCCATCGAGAACTCCCAATGGGATTTGTGGAAGTGATTAAACTGCTACCCACTGACAGTAAAGGTTCATTTCCTCATTTTATACCTAAAAAATGCCAAACTGATAAACATTAGTAATAGTGCATGGGAAAAACCTATTATAACAAAGCTTACATGGATGCAACTTCATCCTTTCTTTGTAAAGTAGGTCCTTCTACCCAATTTTGGAATTGATGACGAAGGATAAGAAGGTTGTGGACAACCTTGGTTCGTTCCTTATAAATTCGAGAGTTCTCATATGAATCTATTCTCATTTCCTATATATGCTAAATCTGTTACATTGAGAACCTACACCAAAGAGACTATAATTATATTGCTTAATGGACCACTAGGATAAATTCTATATATCAATAAAGTGATGAAAAAATTTCCGAAGACAAGCCTATATGGTGAAATTACAATGGGAGATTTAAAGGAAGTACAATAATCCCATAATGATTCATCTAGTTTAAGAGGCCAATCTTTTCTATTGGGTTGAACAATTTTTTCATGAATTTGTTTTACCTCTCTACTCAAAAACTAAACATGAACATTGGTCTATGGGTTATAAGTAGTAGACACTCAATGAATGACCCCATATTGGTGTAAAAGAGATTGTATTATTCAGTTGTAGAAATGAGAACAATGGTCACTGATGATGAACCTAGTTAATCCAAATCTACAAAAAAACTGCGTTCTAAAAAATTCCACAACAGTCTTGGAATCATCAGTAATCATGGTGTGTGCTTCTAAACATTTTGACACATAACACGCATAAAAAATAATATAAAAGTTCCCAAATGAGTAGGTAAATAGTCCCATAATGTAAATTCCCCAAACATAAAAAATTTCATGGAATAGAAAGGGTTGTTGTGTCATTTCATTTCATGTAGAGAAATTCCCCATTATTTGACATTGAGGGAAATATTTACAGAAATTGTGGGCATCCTAAAATAATGTAGGAAAAAAGAGACCAAAATCAAGGACCTTATGAGAATTCCATTGGGGACCAAAGTGGACCCCATAATAAAGAGTGTGGAAGATCCAAATGATGGACTAATACAATCTATTGGGAACAAAATGCCTAAGGACATAATCACTACATGTGAGCCAAAGGTAGGGGTCATCCCAAATGTACCAACGAGACTCATGTTTTAGATGGCAAACCATTTTTTTATTGAAATAACAAGGAATTAAAGATGCTACCAAATGATGGAATAATACATGCTATTGGGAACAAAATGAAATGTCCCACAACTATACCTTGTCTCACTAAGAAATGATATTTCTCATAATTTAATAAGATATTATTTTCAGTACAACAAGATATGAAAAAACCAAGACTACTCAAACATACATAAAAATATGATCCATAAATAGTAAAATCATCCCAAAATAATTCCATGCAATTCTCTAGGTAATCTGAAAAAATACTAACCAAACATTTCTGGAAAGTACCAAGAGCATCGCACAGACCAAATTTCATACCCATATATGAAAATGTGCCAAAGGGGAATGTAAAGCTTGTATTTACTTGATCCTCAGAGGAAATATGGATATAAAAGTATATAAAATAACAATAATGAAAATAGTAATGGGAGTTTCCTGGTATCCTCTATTGCATCTAGTCAATGAATGGTTATAGTAAATTGTATTTATTAATGTGTTGGTTTAGTCAATAATACAATATACAGGAACACTAACTATTCTGCACATGAGTTGTCACTAATTCATTTTTTTCATTTTTAATAACCATTAGACTTGATTTTTTAGGAACCACCTATACTGGATAGACCCATTGGATGTTAGTGATGGGGTAAATTATTCCATTAGTCAATAATTTTGTTACCTCTATTTTAACAACATCTTGGAGGTTTGGGATTAGTTAACTCTATGACAATCTCACTGGTTTGGTCTCATCATTTAACAATATTTGATGTGTATAAATTTATGGGATAATTCCATGAATGTTAGCAAGTGTCTATACCAAAGCTTATATATACTCCCCACAAAAGATAAAGCAGTCTCAATTCATGATTAGTAGGGAGTGAACTAGAAATTATGATAGTCAACTTGTTTCTATTATCAAGATATGAATATTTCTAATCATGATGTAGTTGTTTTAGTTCCAATTTAGGGAGATTTTGGATTGATGGGAGTTTGTGTGAAAGTGAGAGGCCACTAATGTAATCTAACTACTCAATGTCGTCATCCTCAAATGAAGAATGTGCTTTTACAATATTATAAGTATCATCAATGGTCATGTGACCCTCAATGTTCAATAAATCATCAATAAACAACCATGCATGAAATTTTTCTAAACCGGTAAAATAGTATTTTCAATATTCATGCCCTATAATTTTGATAAATGAAGAAAACTCAGAAAGGGGATTAGTGGAATGAAAGGATATTTTTTAGGGTAAGGGAGTACATCAATAGAATTAATATAGATATTGGAATATTCCTCTGAGGGGTGTTTCTCGGCATCAAGGACATTTTAGTGGACAATGTCACCACCAAAATCCATAGATAATGTACCATTTTAGACATTAATTATGGTTTTTTGGTTGTCTAGAATGAAAATACAAATATAATCACCACATGTACATTACAATTATCATCTTTCATTTTTAGCACCCATCCTCTCACACAATAGAAGGGTGTGATGTACTCCGATTTTCTAATTGAACAAAAATTCTAGAGGTATTTAGTAACCCGACCTGCAATAAAGAGTAAATAGATTGAGGATTCATGTTTATTGAAGCACCCATGCCTTGATTAACATTGGAAATTAAATATTACCCTACGGTGCACAAAATTGATAATGTTATTGAATTGTTGAATTCGGTGGGAAGTTATAGCTTTATAAATGTTGATACATTACTCCCCAAAATCAAATTTTCATAACCTCAGAGTCTCCATTGGTGTGGGCACATATCCATTAGAATCTTTGTGTATCATGTAATTTCATACAAGACATCAATCAAGGGGATGATAACCTATAGTTTCTTGAATGCATACAATATCTATTTATCATGTTTAGTTTCTTTATGTTTTATCAGTTGGTTAGGCCTTTGGTGAAATGGAATAAGAATTGTTGGGCTAGGTTACTCATCAATAGACACACTCTTTCCTTTGGAAAGGATTCTATTATGACATGTTTTTTCAACTTTTGGAGAAATTTAAGATGCTGAGATGGTGTTTTCCATAGGAGGGGATAAATATAATGGAGGGTTCATTTTTCTTTTAAGTTGACTTCCACTCCTAATGGTGATGGAATTGACATTTAGTTTATCCCTAGGTTTGACAAGTGGTTGAAAGGGTAGTTTACTCGACCCATGAAATTGGATTCCCCCCACTAAGTTATCTAGTTGACCTAATTAGGGTTTTAGGTCTTTTATGGAAGAATGGTTGTTTTTATGGTATTATAGATTGTTTTCAGAAATTGGTAAGATCATGTATTCTAGCCTAGGCTTGGTTTTCAGAGGGGGTTGTTGGAAAGGCATTTGTTGTGGTTGATGATTTCTGGGTGGGGCTGGTTAAATACTCTACCCTGGTTGGTTTTATGGTTGATTAGGATGGTTTTAATTACCCCTTGACTATAGGATTGGTTGTCTTTCCACCCAGGGATGGATGGATAAAATGGTTATTGCCTAAATGGTTGGTTATATGGGCTTCCTGGAAATATTTACTCATAACTATCAAAATTTTCTCTCAGTTGAGGGAATTAGTTAGAGTTGTGGGTGTCAAAAGAACATATACCAAAATGAATGGGAAGAGGATATTGGAATTTCCCTTGGGGATGATCATGTTGTGTAAGATGGGTACTTACATCATCAAACTTTTTATCCACCTTCTTGTCAAATTTAGTACTTTTCACCTCTCAGACTCATCGAATGAGTACAATAAACCTTGACCTGAATTGATCAGTGTTTTGAACCATGTTCTCAATGAAGGTCCTTATAGAAATTGGGGGTTTTTCATCTAGTGCACCACCAACAGAGACATCATTCATATTTCGGTCAATAGAATTAAACATTTATAAAAATACTAAAGTAAAAGCCGATCAATTATTTTGTAGTGTGGATAGCTTGAACATAACCTCTTAAAAATCTCCCAATATTCATGATGTATTTCCCCTTGTGATTTTATTATCCTAAAAATTTCATTCCTTATTGTTGTGTTTCAAGAGGCTAGGAATATGTTTTCATAGAAAAGGTGTTTTGTGTCTGCCCAACCTCTAATTGGTGTATTTACATAATATAAATAATCTTTCACAATGTCTTCTAATGAAAATTGAAATGATCTGAGACTTACGTTTTCTGCATTCACATTAGTAGGTTTTAATGTAAAACATGGTATTGAATTATTTTAAGTGATTATGCGGATCTACTCCAGCAAGTTCATGAAATCATGTCAATAAGTAAATTAGACCATATTTTTGTTCAAAATTGGATGCCTCACCTTAATATAGATTATAGGTGGGTTGGATATCAAAATCAGGTGATGTTATTTATTTAAATGATCGGTTGTTTTCATCCAAATTATGAATGTTTAATTTATTTTTGTTGTTGGTTATAGAAGAAGAAGAAGGATCAAGAAAATGTTAAAATGTGATATTTCCTCCTCCAAAGGGTTGTCTTTATTGTCACAGTGTCGTTGATGTAGGATTCTCTCTGTTTTCTGTTCAAAAGGTGGTAAATATCTTAGAGAATATCACATCATATTCATAACCTACACTAGAAGAAAATTTTAGAAATCAACTATAAAATATAAGGACAAAAAATGTAAAGAAATACTTATCAAATTAACAATATTTTTATAAAAATCACACACTAAAAACAAAAGAGGTTCCCAGTAATAGAGACAAATTTACTATTCATTTTCATGAAATGATTTTTGATTATGCTTTTATAGGGTATTTATAGTCTAGGGAAAACCCTAGGTTGTTTCTCAAGGAGTGCTGATAGGTTTAGAGGGAGTATTTTTAATAAAAATTACTAAGAGAGTGGGTGGTTTTGAAAACATCTTGAAGAAAATAACATAATTTAATGAGTTTAATAGTTGAAGAACCAAGTGGATTTTGAAAATTATGATAAAAAGGGTTCATTTTGAGTTCAATGCACTCATTTCATGTTCATTTTTTCTTGGAGATTAATCAGGTTTTGAGGCAAATATTTGGTTGAAATTAATAGAAATCCCACTTACATTACATGTCTTTATATCAAATCATGTTGAGCCGAAACTTGACATAACAATCATATATACAATTTCCAAATAACTTATATGGTATAATAACATATATTAAAATTTTAAATCTCAAATAATTTGCGAGGAAATGGATTATTGTGTGGTCCAATTGGAACAACACAAGTCACACACCCAAGACATCACAGATATCAGTTAAAAGTAAATGTCATTCCATTAAATTAAATTAAACAAAGCATTCAAACATGAATCAAAGTAAGATAATTACAAATTAATTGTTTTCATACCCAAAATAAATCAAGCAAGTAGTAATAAAAGTGCCACAACACAATTAACAAGATTTTAGTGTAATAAAATGATTCTTCCTTTTAGGTATGAATATTTCATTTAGAGTTTTTACTTAAAAAAATGGGGGAAATTTTGTCAATCGGCTAACTGAAGGCCTATTACAAGGCGTGACTCGGAACTATAAACCATGCACATATAGGTACACACCGTGTATTTAAGGATACATGGTATGTAATCCCAATACATGTCCACATAATGGTTGATCTAGAAAACTATTAATACTTGGGGTGTAATATCAAGTACACACCGCATTTTTTTAATTAATTAATATGTTGGGTAGTACGTCGTTTCTGAAGGAAAATAGAAATGGACCGTCCATTCGATGAGAATTTCACCTAGAAGATCCAAACAGAATTTTGCCTCCTGATTCGTAGTCCGATCGCCGATTCAAACACTTTCATATTTGTCATATTCCCCTCTAAGATCCCTAAATTCATATTGAGAATTATTTCTTTATTTATTCTATCGATTGAGTTATCACGTGTTGAGAATTATTTCTTATTATGTAGAACTATTTTATTCTAGGTCAAATCAAATCCTTACGCTGGACGAGAAGAGTTATACTAGAACAAGGTAGGTTGTCTTGTGACTTTTGAAAATTCTCATGATGTTTATATATTCTTAAATTCCACATGACCACTTTTAGTGTGTCAATTTACTGAATAATGAACCTTTTTATTTTCTATTTATGATTAAGAAATTGATTATATGATTTAAAATCATGTATAGTGTTGTTAACCTTTTTTTAGGGCCTCCCATGTGTGTGTTTCCTATGGATGACGATGTGGCCGAGAATGCCTTTGAAGCTTGACTTGAACACCCATTCTTAGGTTGTTGAAAATATTTCAAAATTATATGAATTTACCACCTGAGATACTTATTATGTTAATCCTTAATTGTTTAAATTGCATAATAGGAATGTTATAGGTTTTCCCATGTGAGTTATCCTTGTCTGACATGAAATAGTTTAATTTACAGGTTTTGGTTATTATGTATACAGAGCCCATGTGAGTTGATTTTGTTAAATCCAAGTGATAATTTAATTCACACGTGTTACTTTGCGATGTAATGTGTAATTGAATTAAATTGTGAAAATAGGTGATTATAAATTGGCGATCCACAATCTTGGTTAAATGACAAAGAATATCTCTTGTTACTAATTGCACCTTATATACCTTGGATGAACGATTGTCGTTGATAAAAGACAATGGATGAACTCAAGAGGTTAACTATGTAAATGCTGTGAGTGAGTCACCTATATGGTGTTCGGGCTCATTAAGTCTTATTTTAAAATTACCAAGGAACCTAGCATCCACTGAGGGATACCCAGGTTGGTCTCTATGGGAAAATGTTTCAAATGATTAAATTAGTTATGTAATGAGTTGAAAATTACTTTTATATGGGGGGTCATCGGGCCTAGGATGGAACCTGAGCCATTATATAATTCATGGAACATGAATAATGAAATAGATGAATTTTTAGCCATATATAAATCCAAATCACATGATTGGATTCAGTCTTTACATATACCTATTTAGTTTGTGTTCAGAGACATATGTTGTGCTTACTTTGGAGTACCTACTGTTTACTGATTTATCTATTATACACTACCTCTTATATATATTCACTAACATATTGGAACACAACTTTGGTGGTTACCTATTTGGATTTTGTATCACACCCTGTTTGGGTCATGATTTTGGGCAAAAACATATTATATGACTGCAAGTATTGATCAGGGAAAGCACCCTGCTATAGGTACTTGATGTGTTGCTTAGGTGTTGTAGAGAATGGGACTGAGTTGAGGCTTGTGATGCTTCCTAGATCATTTTTTATCTTTTGCGCCTTTTAGACTTATATTTTGTATTACTGTAGTGTACTTGTTTGAATAATTTCCTAGAACATGTGACATGATGAATCATCTATAGAACTAAATGATTCTTGGTTATTTATCTTATTAGTCTTCTTTTTTTTATTCTAGTTTTATTCTATTTACTACTTTTTATATTGTATATTATTATTCTGGTGTTTTTCACTCTTCCAAAGAGGGAATAGTTTCCCCACTATCACACCATAGGCCCTCACTACTAGTCGACCACCTCTGGTGTTTGGGTAAATACACATGAGGACATGTGTCCTGTCAGGTACGAGGCCTCAATTGAGAGGTATCCGGATCCGGGATGTTATAAAGTTGTATCAGAGCATTTATTTCTTATTTTTCTTTTTTTGGTGATGATATAAAGGGAATTGGACATAGTAATGAGTTTTTCCTAGATTTATCAACCCGGTGTGCAGGGAAAATCCAAATTACATCGAATTTACTTGTGGTTTTTGGATTTTGTGTGGTTATAGATGATTCGATTTCACCGTTGGGTGATGGACATGTTTTATGTCGTGATTATTGATATTATTGTGGTTCTATTTTTGTTTCAACCCGATGATATGAGGGTATTCCATATCATGAATCAGATATGCACTTGATTGAAATCACATGCCATGAATACTTTCTATTCCATTTAGAGATAACCATTGATTTCATGTTTTTGTGATATTTTTTGTACTAGATATAAATGCTATTGTGATAGGTACCGTGATAGATATACCTGCTATTTTTATAGGAGTATTGGTAGATGTTACGGTTGAATGGGATGGACTCCAAGATTTGATCCATGAGGAGTGTGGGACCTCTTGGATCAAAATTTTTTGATCATGTTTCGACTATGGGATATACATTATGTTGTTAATGTGTCACCCCATGATTTCATAGTACGTTGTTTCTTCAATGTAATTCAATAACTTGCACTACACACAACACTGAGTTCAAGCGCACCACGACTTACCAAACTAGTAGTTCAAAAGAGGTTATGAATAGTATTAACTGAATTCTAAAATTTATATAGTTCTTATAATTATAGAATCAATATTATGAGTTTCTTAGACATAATTTATGAACAAAATCATTTTTTTAGATAAAAGAAGTTTTTTTCCAAAAAATGAAATTTTACCGCCTTTTAATGGAAAACCATTTTTAAATCAAACATTTTAAACTTTTATATATTTAATTTGTCAAAATAAACTTATTCTTTTGAATCAGGACATATGAATTTAGTTTCAATAAATTTTCGGCACTTTTCTGATAACTTTCATATTAGGGCAAATAGTGAAAAATACTATATTTTAACCAAAAACAACTTTTTAATCAAAATAATTTATACTGTTGAATTATACATTTTAATGGTTTTGAAGTATAATTAGATTATATTTTTACCATTTAATCTAATTCAGGTTATTTTAAGTAATTCCACTTTGAAATTGGACATAAACAAGTGTTAATCTTTTGAGAATTATTATTTCTTAAAAATATGTTTTTTGGTTTTGACAATGAGAATTAATTTTAAATAAATTAATGAAAATTATATGTTTTGAAATTGGTAAAATGGAATTCATTTTGGAATAAATAATATCAAAATTAGCTTAGGGTGATTTTTTGGTATTTTTATGAAAACATTTAATTTTTGATGAATAGTGAAAAACACCAAGTTATTGTTTAAAACAGACTTTTTATTTAAATAATTATTTATTTTATATAAATTTATTTTAGGTCAAAATAGATGCATAATACCAATATAAGTTCAATTTAATTAATTGGAGTCATTTTATATTAATTTTTGATACATAAATATTTTATCGAACTTTTTACAGTCTTTTACCCACATCCGTAGAGAATTTGAAATTTTCATTAAATGTAATTTTACATCTTCTGTAAATTGAATTTCAAAACTATGAGAGGCACTATTGATATTATTAAGTAAAATTTGGTTCAATAAGATGAAAATAATCTTTGATAAAAAGTAACTTTTGACTTTTATTTATCGCGGTTAAAGTTAAATAGGGTAATTCAAGGTAAAGAAATATTATAAAAATAATAAATTACCTCAAAACTCATTCTAACCTTATTAGATGAGTCATTTCCGACCATGGGCATCCTTGGGTCGATTTGGGGACCCCATAGAGCCACTTAATAATGATAGTGACACTTTATTTCAATTAACTTATAGTAAAGGCAAAAATGACATAAACAAATATATTTTAGTAAATAAATATTTAAATGGGGTTATATAAGTCATATTTTTATCTATAAATATTCATTGGAAAGATAAAAATGTTTCCTACATAATGGTATTTTATCTATATTTTTTATACATTCAATAGTTTAATTTATTTATGACACAATGAGGATGCAATAATTACCTTATTGAGGTAATATTAAATTAATTGATATTATAAATATCAAAATAAATGTAATTTGAGACATTTTATGAATTACAATAATATTATAGGTCAATATGGAATGTAAGAGTTGATTAAATAAATTATGTTCGATGAAATAATGCAGTTATGCATTTATCAAAAACAAAATACCAAATCATCTCAAAAATGACATAAACGAGTTTTTAAAATAAATATTATATTATTAATCGGTATTCTATTCTTAAAAATCCATTTTTCAGAAAACAATGACTTAAATACTATTATATATTCCATTAATTAACCACTTGGGGTTCACTTGGATGTTTATAGTATGTTTATTAACCATATAATATAAAAATATAAAGAGACATGGTAAATTCCAATCTATTTAACTAAGAGTTAAATCTAGAATACAAGGTTAATATAGTGACCCAAACCGGTATAAAACCTATTGGTTGAGTGTTTATTGACCCATACCCACCTTTCCCTTATAATAATTCATTTTGGAGCCATTATAAGCCGAAAATTATTTTATTAAAAAATAATATCTCTAGTTTTCCTAAGGTTCCCCTCTCCCCCCTTATAAAATGGCACCCCCTTCCCTCAAATTCACACATTCAAAGACTTTTGTCTTGGAAAAACTCTACCCAAATACTCTATCAACTGTCTTATCTTCATCCTAGAGGCACTCCCCCTTCCCTCAAATTCACACCTTCAAAGGCTTTTGTCTTGGATAAACTCTACCCAAATACTCTCTCAACCGTCTTATCTCTGAACTGTCTTATCATCATCCAACCTATGGAGCCCTTTTGATCAAATCAAATGGAAGAACCTGAATAAGAGGAGGTTTACCTACCCTAAACCAACGAAAATTACAAGGTATGGCTTAATTCTACAATCTATTCATTATCCGAGGATGTTAATACGTAATTATTTACTAGGACCTCTTTGTCATCCATATCCATGTTTCTTAAAAAAATGTATTTCAATTTTTTTTACTATTTATTAGATAATGGGTTAAAGTCATTTATACCCTTATTGGACATTATATATTTTGAAAGGAATATTTCTGTCATTTTCGAAACAAGGTACATTATGACCTTTTCGACAAAATTAAGGAAAGATCATCATTATTATCTTATATGGAAAGTGTAGCTATTTTTCGCTGTTATAACATCGTCTAATATTCCCTTACAATATTATATGAATATTTTCAAAATAAATGTTTTCATTATAATTATGTGACTCTTAAATTATTTCAAAATAGAAAGTGATATTTCTCTCAAATAGTTTTGATTTAATCTATTTCAGCATCCTTTGAAAATTTTTACACTTCTTTGAAGTTGATTTATTATGATACAAATCTTCGATTTTGTATTTAAGGTTTTTTGATATTCTTGACTACGGATGAGTTATTTTTATGCCATTCATGGTTTATGGTTAAAGTACTGACATTTTATAAGCTAGTTTTAATATAAATATTTACGTTATATTTCAACCTCTTCTTAAGATGAATGTGTTGGACTAGTATGTTCTGGGTTGGGGACTGGTAAAAGTAAGCCCTCCGGGTTGGGGTCCAGTTACAACAGACCCTCCAGGTTGGAGTTCGATTACAGAGGCTCTCAGGGTTGGAGTCCGGTTGTAGAGGCTCTCCAGGATGGAGTCCGGTTAAAGAGGCTCTCCGGGTTGGGGTTTAGTTATAGGTAGCCCCTAGGTCCTAGCACGAGGCCTTGACACAAAAATTAACATCTGGAACTATATATTCCATTATTATGAAATTAGTTATTACAAGTTATATGTGACTGATATAATATCAATGTTCATGTTTATATGGTAATGTTTGATTTATTTTTTCCATATTATGTTCAAGTTTATGTATAAAAAGATATTGTTTTATTTACACATCTTGCCTCAAAAGTTTAGGGATTCCGCTAAATTATTTACCCTTAATTAGCATCTAAGCTCACCCCATTTGTAGGTTTTATTTTCCCAGGAACCGAAGAAGTGTTTTATGTTTGAGATGCAGGGTTAAGCTAAGGGAACAATGGCATTCTAAAAGGATTATTTTTTTAGGTTGTATGTTAGAAAGTGTAATGTAACGTTCATGTATGTATTCTATTTTTCAAGACTGCTAAACTAACTAGTCTTTCAGGACATTATTCCTTTTAATAATGAAAATGTATTAAAATAATGCACCGACTTTGGGAGTCTAAAGTCGGGGAGTTATAGTTGGTATCAGAGGAAGTTTAGTACAATACATGGAAACATGATTTAGATAAACTCTGATTAGATCACATAGCCCTATAATAGACATTGAGGATTAGTATAGAAGTACTTCCTAGAATGTTGGTACTGTAGAGATATTGTGAGTTTTCCATGAAAATACATCCTTGTCTGGATACTAGTTGGTAGAGGCGGATCTGCCATAGATGTACCTAGGGGTAAAAGCCAAAAACACTACTTTGAGCTAGACTTGAATGAGAACATGTGCACGACAATGGGCCTTGCTACACTTTTGGTTACGACAGTCCCATGAGATATGCTTATGATAATTCTAATTTTCTTGACAAATCATTATGAAGGATTTATGATTATATATCTACTCAAAGAATGTATTTTTATTATTATGGATTATATCCATAAACTTTTCAATTTATGTTAGGTATTTTACAAGTTCTTAATTATTTATTACAATTCATAAACTAACCTAGTGTTTTCCATTGTAAAGAAATGGTGCCCAGTAGAAGGAATGTGAACTCCAACAATACGTATGATCCAAAGAGTAAGAAGGATCATATCCTTCATGGTATTAATCTAAAATATAGAAGGGAAATAGTATCCAATGTATTCTCAACATATGAAGAAATACTATCATGTGTTAATAAGAGAAGAAATGAATTCATTGAGTCCTATGTCTTTGAATGGAAACCGGAAAAGAACGGATGGAAGAGAGAAATATGGATAAAGGGGAGAGGGAAATGAATGATTTTACTATATGTGATAACTGTGGAAAGAATCACCTTGGTAAATGTTTGAAGGGAATGGTAGTTTGTTATAAGTTTGTATAAATAGGACACCAGGTATGTGATTGCAAGGGTAAGAAAAATGTTTCAAATGTAAAATGCTTCATCTGCAAGGAGTTGGGACACTACAAAAATAAATTTCTAAATCATTGGAGTATACCCCAAATTCTACTATTGGATAATAATAAAGTTATGATACAACTGAAGATGAAGAGGAATGATTATATTTGTTATGTGGTTATTAAAGTATTGTGTCATTAGAGTATTTTATTAATGATATACACGTTATAAGAATTATAGAGTGTATATGGATTGTACTGCAGATTTATTTCATTAAGGACTTGCGATTGTGTCGATCAATGAAAACTAACTCAATAGCAGGTTAAAGTTTTGGAAAATATATTATTGAGAGAATGATAAACCATAATATGGCTCTGATATCGAGGTAATGCTTTTGGAATAATACTAGATTAATTTGGATAAATTATATTTGATATTATTGACTACCTTGAAACTGATTAATGATTTGTATATTCCATCATTGTTGGAGTTTAAAACATTTTTGGATAGAAGGAGTATATCCAGTATTCTAAAAGGAATAAGAGAGCATGAATGTAATCAATAACATTTTATGGTAATTAAGGATGTTGCGGTGTTTTAAAAGAATACATGATGAAGGTGTTCACATGTTATTATGTGGAAAAAAGGATCTTCATTGTGTTTACCTTCCTTATTAATTTTTTACTGTGAGTTTGGACAGAACTATTTTGGATAATTCTAGTTTGAGATTATTTTTGGATTTACATAAAAAGGAAAACCAAAAGTTTTGGCAACAACTTGTTGCGACCGGCAAGGCCGCAAAACTAGAACCCGTAACTGAAAGGTGACAAGCTTGTATCACCTACCACTGGCCCACATGATGTCCTGGATTGAATAATATAGTTTTTTTTAAAATTTCTGGTAGATGAATTATAAATTCTTTTTTTAGAACCCTATACAAATAGGATAAATAAAATATTTTTTTAACTTCTATTACCTTTTAGAGTGAAAGATGAGTTTGTGGTAGGAATTAGTTGAAGGATGAAACTCTACTTGTCATATATATATATATATATATATATATATTCCTCTTATTATATGGATAAATTAATTCTTAATATTTAGGGAAGGGATATTAAAACCCACAATCTGTTATACTAATACATTATGTTTAGTTGAACCGATTGTATTTTAAATCATTGTAGATTGATGGATTTGAGGCCCTCAATTTTACACATATTTGTGATTGATGACCTCAAAAACTCTGAATAAATATTTATGTTTTTCCTCCAATTATGTCACTCATTTCCCCCAATGTTCTCCTAATTGAGATCATAATTTGGTGGTGACCCTTTCATTTCCTTTTTTTTCTCTTATTATGAATAAATGTTCTTAACCCAATTTCCGATGTGGGTTTTCCCACACATGTATTTTCTATTTTGATCCTTTTATTTTTGAAGATCAATTTCAAATTGTGAGGACACACTTTATTATAGTATGGAAGAATTTGACACCCCATGACTTCATATTATGTTATTTTTCAATGTAATTCAATAACTTGCACTACACGCAACACCGAGTTCAAGCGCACCAAGACATTCCAAACTAGTCATTCAAAAGTGGTTATGAAGAGTATTAACTGAATTTTGAACTTTATATTGTCCTTATTATTTTAAAATCCATATTATGAGTTTTATAGACATAATTTAAGAACAAATTCATTTTATTCAGATAAAAGAAGTATTTTTCAAAAAAAAAATGAAATTTTACCGCCATTTAATGGAGAACCCTTTTTAAAAAAAATATTTGAAACTTTTATATATTCAATTTGACAGAATAAACATCTTCTTCAGAATCAAGTCATTATAATTTAGTTTCAATATTTTTTTTGTTTTTCAGATTACTTTCATATTAGGGTGAATAGTAAAAAATACTATATTTTAACTGAAAACAAATTTTTAATAAAAATAATTTATAGTGTTGAAATATAAATTTTATTGGTTTGGAAGTATAATTAGATTATATTTTTACCATTTAATCCAATTCTGGTCATTGTAAGTAATTTCACTTTGAAATTGGACATAAACAAATGTAAATCTTTTGATAGTTATTATTTCTTAAAAATACACTTTTTGGTTTTAACAGCGGGGATTAATTTTAAATTAATTAATGAAACTTATATGTTTTGGAATTTCTGAAATGGAATTCATTTTTGAATTCATAATATCAAAATTATCTTAGGTAAAATTTTTGGTATTTTTATGAAAACTTTCAATTTTTGTAAATAGTGAAAAACACTGAGTTAATGTTTAAAACCGAATTTTCATTTAAATATTTATTTATTTTATTTAAATTTATTTTAGGTTAATATAGATACAGAATACCTATATATGTTAAATGTAATTAATTGGATTCAGTTTATAATAATTTTGGATATATAAAAATTTTATCGAACTTTTTACCATCTTTTACCCACATCCTAGGAGCATTTGCAAATTTGCATAAAACATAATTTTACCACTTCTGTGAATTGAATTTAAAAAATCTGAGAGACACAGTTGATATCAGTAAGTAAAATGTGGTACAATAAGATGATTTTTTGTGGAATAGTTACTTTTTAATTTTATTTACCGCGATTAAAGGTAAATAGGGTAATTCAAGATAAAAAATATTATAATAATAAAAAATTACCTTAACAATTGTCCTAACCTTACTGGATGAGTCATTGTCGACCATGGGCATCCTTGGGTCGATTTTGGGACCCCATGGAGCCACTTATGAATGATAATGAAACTTTATTTTAATTAACTTAAAGGAAAAAATGACATAAAAAATATCTTTTAGTAAATAAATTTTTACATGGGGTTATATAAGTCATATTTTTGACTAAAAATATTCATTGGAAAGATGAATGTTTTTTATACATAATGGGATTTTATTTATATTTTTTAGACATTAAATAAATTAATTTATTTAAGACACAATGATGATGCTGTAATTACCTTATTAATGAAATATTAAAATAATTGATATTATAAATATCCAAATAAATGTAATTTGAGACTTTTTTTGAATTACAATAATTTTATTGGTTAATATGGAATGTAAGAGTTAATTAAATGAATTTTTTTCGAAGTAATAATGCTGTTATGAATTTATCAAAAACAAAATAACAAATAGTGTCAAAATTGATAAAAAAGATATTTTAAAACAAATATTATATTTTTAATTGGTATTATATTCCTAAAAATCTATGGTTCAAAAAAAGGGCTTAAATCCTATTATATATGTCATTAATGAACCAATTGGGGTTCAATTATATGTTTATTGTATGTTTATTAACTTAATATTATAAAAATACAAAGAGACATGGTAAATGTTAATCTATTTAACTAAGGGCTAAATATAAAATATAAGGCTAATATAGTGCCCCGAAACTGTCTAAAACCTATTTGTTGAGTGGTTATCGACCCATTCCCACCACTGGTTTTAAATAATTCATTATTGAGCCATTAGAAAACAAAAATTATTTCATTATAAAAATAATATTTCTATCTTTTCCTTAGGTGCCCCTCACCCCTCTTATAAATGTGCACTCCCCCTTCAATCAAATTCACACCTTAAAAGCCTTTTGGATATGCCAACCTCTACCCAAATACCCTCTCAACTGTCCTCTATTCATCCTAGAGGCCTTCCATAAGTCATAAAACAAACCTAATGAGCCCTTTTGATCAAATAAAATGGAAGAACCTGAAGAAGGGGAAGTTAACCTACCCTCAACCAAGAAAAAGTACAAGGTAAGGGTTAATTCTACAATATCTTCATTATCCGAGGCTGTTAATATGTAATTATCTACTGGGAACTTATTTCCAGCCACACCCATGTTTCTTAAAATATGTACTTCAAAACAGTTTAACTATTTCCTAGACAATGGGTTAAAGTCATTTATACACTTATTTGACCACATATGTTTTGAAAAGAATCTTTCTGTCATTTTCCAAATAAGGTACTTTATTACCTTTTCGAAAAAATTAAGGTAAAATGCCTTTTTTAAATTATATGGCAGGTGCGTCTATTTTATGCCGTTACAACATCGTCAAAGCTTCCCTTACATCTTATAAGAATATTTTCAAAATAAATGTTTTCTTTATAATAATGTGCCTCGTAAATTATTTCAAAATAGATTGTTATATTTCTCTCAAATAGTTTTGATTTCATCTATGTCAACAACTTTTGATGAATTTTACAGTTGTTTGAAGTAGATTTATTATGATACAAATCTTCTATATTGTATTTAATTTACTTTGATATTTTTTACTGTGGATGAGTTATTTTTATGCCATTCATGGTTTATGGTTAAAGTATTGACATTTCATATGATAGTTTTAATATGAATGTTTATGTTAAATTTCAACCTCTTCTTATGATTAATGTGTTGGACTAGTATGTTCCGGTTTGGGGACCGGTAAAAGAAAGCCCTCCGGGTTGGGGTCTGGTTATAGCAGACCCTCCGGGTTGGAGTCCGGTTACAGAGGCTCTCTGGGTTGGATTCCTATTACAGAGGCTCTCCGGGATGGAGTCCGATTATAGAGGCCCTTCGGGTTGGGGTCCAGTTACAATTAGCCCCTAGGTCCTGGCATGAGTCCATGACGCAGAAATTAAAGTCTGGTACTATACATTCCCTCGTTATGAAATTAGATATTACATGTGATTATTTGACAAGTAGAATATCCATGTGCATATTTATTTGGTAAAGTGTTATTTATTTTTTCTTTATTATGTTCATGTTTATGTTTAAAAGGCTATTTTTTTACACATATTTCCTCAAATGTTTATAGCTTTCGCTAAATTATTTACCTTTACTGAGCATCTGAGCTCACCCCATTCTTATGTTTTAATTTCCCAGTATCCCAAGAAGTGTTTTATGTTTGAGATATAGGGTTAAGCTAAGGGAATAATGGCATTATAAAAGGATTATTTTTTGGGTTTTATGTTAGATAATGTGATGTAACGTTCAGGTATATAATCAATTTTCCAAGACTGTTAAGCTGACCAGTCTTTCGGTACCTGATTCCTTGTAATCATGCCAATGTATTAAAATAATGCACCGACTCTGGAAATCTACGGTCTGGGAGTTACAGTTATGTACTATACATGGATGACAAAATTTGGTTAGTGGAGAGAATCAGCCCCAATAGATAAGAATTTGGCACAACACTGCTTTATTTATCAAAAATAGGGGTTTTGGGGATGTTTCTGAGTCTCACTATCTGGAAACCCAGACAACACGTCATGTGGTCCTAGGAACACATGCCATGTGTTCTTATCTTCAGAAATAAATGAACTTTTACAAGTACATGTTGTGTACTCTAAGTACATACTGTGTGGTATATGGCCATGTCACTGACCGTGTGAGTAGAAATATTGGTTTTTGAGTTTTGATCAGAACACATAGTGTACCTTATGTATACCTCGTGTAGTTTTACACGGGAAGACCCGTGTGGCTCTATCCATGTAAAAGTACATGTCCAGGAGGAAATGACTTGAGTCACATCCTGTGTTAGACTACATGCTGTCTACATAGGATATTTACATAACCAAGGTAGGTGGAGTTACATGCCCATGTGAGAGTCGAAAGGTACACACCGTGTGTCGGGATGACATGATATGTACCTAGGGTAATTATATGGCAATGCCGATAGGAGTACATGACTATGTAAATACTTAAATGTATATGTCAGGTGTGGTTCCAACACGAAGTGTACTCATGTTTTTTATCATTTTGAGGATTTTATTCATCTATTTAGTTCATACACTCTTGAATTGTGTACATTGATAAAAAAATCTCATACTGAGGTGTATGCGCTGGACATTACAAAGCAATGCCGCCACGAAGACCTCCAATAGTATTCTAGGAGGGCAGCAATGATCATGCCCTAGAGGTGGCATGGCATGGGAATCAGGTGGACCATCTGTAAATTCTAGTTGTGGCATTTAATGTTATACAAGACATATGATATGATCCACATTTCCATGAATTATTAATGAGGTTCATCCAACCCTTTAAAAGAGCACCCCATCCGACCACATCTAGGGCAGAACTGACCCCTTTTTTTCAAGCATCAGCATCCACCCATGTTACTGCAGAGTCATAAATAGAGGACATGTTTTTCATCATTGAGCATCATGAGATGAATCTTGGTATGATGGTGAATCAAATGACTTATATTTTGAGTGATTAATCCAAGTTGAGGTGGGATGTTTCCCCAAAAATAGAGCATTTGTAGGTCACGTCTTAGGGAGATTTTCAAATAGTCTTCTATGACTAATTCTATCCAAAAGTACTGAGGGACAAGAAAGACCCTAAGTTTATGCATCTAGATCATGGTTCTCTATCATTTATGTATTAATTTTCCCACTTTATTGATCTACAGTGATTCACACCTATTCTGATGGGTGACGATCTAACAATGGCAAGGTGATTCTGGGATGGTCTTAGGTATGACATATGCTCATAAGTGAATATCTTCTAGATAAATACATTATTTGATATAGTAAACAAGGTTCTGATTACCATGAAAAATCAAAGGGAATCAAGTGGCGCAAGATAGGCTAGTTATACATCGATACCTGTTAGATTTTTGATAGGTAGTTGGAATAATTGTCTAGAGAATACACGCAATGAATCTATTATTCACAATATAACTTACAGTAGCCAGGTGGGATGATTCTAATGTGGAAGAATTGGGAATACTATCCCTTAGTTCTAGATGGACCCGGTCAAGTGCCGAGCTTGTGACAAGATGGTCCATGTACAACGTTTTTGTAGGATGTTTCCACCAGCATTTAGTGAGAGAGGGTCTGTACCAAATCCATGTTCAGGATCAGGATCCACAACTTCTCACCAGTCATAAAACTAGAATGTGTTAGTACATTCCAGCCGAGGTAGTGGTCATGGCCATGGAATACAAAACCTAGGATCTCAGCGACAGTAGTTCAGGCCAGCTCAGTGTATCTAGGTAGTGTCTCAGGGATATGGTACAATCGAAACTTATGTAGCAAAACAGACCTGACAAGAGAAGGATCTCTGACCATCTATAGTCATAGGTACTATTCTAGTTACCTCTATTTCAGCTTCTTAACTCTTTAATATATGGGATTCACATAGTTTTATATATGTTCCCATTATAAAGATCCTCGAACTCCATATGTTTTTCTTTTGATGAATTTATGAAACTAGACACTTCACTTGGGATTAGAACCAAAAGTGTGTGATAGTGCATAGAGTGCCCCCATGAGATTGGTGGGTGTCAATTTATTTGGAATCTCTATGTACTAGAGATGAAATGATTTTATTTCATCCATGGAATGGATTTTCTAGTGTTCTTTCAATATTTTTTTTGATTTTTATCATCGTAGGTTGAGTTCCACGTCGCCAGCAGGTGAATCATTTCAACATAAGGGTGAATGGGATGTCCAGATGAGTCGAGCTAGATATGAGCATTGTGGGTTGAGTGGGATGACAACACATATTTCCAGTTTATATTTGGATGACTATGGAAAATGTCCAACAAATTTCCCACCAGTAGATAATCATTTTAGGGTTGTTTTCCTAGATTACTTTTCAAGGCCACCTCTGGAGAGAGAGGTGGAGATCATGATCAAGCTACTGCCAGGAGATGCACTGGTAACCATTATTCCTTACCGGATGGCTACAATGAATTTGAAAGACCTCAAGAAGAATCTATACAACTTGGAGGTTAAGAGTTTCATTCGACCCAATACTTCTCCATTGGTTACGTCGGTCCTTTTTGTGAAGAAGATGAATTCTACCCTTAATCTATGCGTGGACTACCGGAAAATGAACCAGCTTGTAACGTCCCGGTTCTGGAAACCACCCAGAGGCGCCCCGTTCCCGGTTGGTCACATGGACTCAAGTGAATTTCTACAAATGCCAGAGGCTACTGACTAGCAGTGAGGGCCATGGGTTTCACAATGGGGAAACTATGCCCTCATTGGCAGAGTACACAATGGAATAAGAATAAACATGCAATAGAGGAAGCAGTAATAACAAAAAAATATAAACAGTGGAAGACTGAATCAATAAACTGGAGAAAAAATGTATATATATAAAATGATGCATGATACATGACTAGGAAAGCATCCAAACAAGTCACAATGTTGGAAAACACTACAGTACCAAAACAAGTACAAAAAATGAAATTAAATAGCACCTCCTCATTGTAAGCCAAAACTTCGTCCCGTGATCCCCCGCTTCAAGAAATCAAGTTCCAGAAGTCGTAGGGCGCTTGCCCCTATCTATACCTACAACAACATAGTCTACCTGGGCCCAAAAGCATGGCCCAAATAGGGTGTGAGATAAAATCCCAGTAGGAATTCACCCAATGATCTGTGCCTAACAGTCAGTGAGTATATGGCAGGTAAAAGTAAAATAATAAATAAACAGTAACATCATGCAATAGGTAGTAATAGTAAGTAGTAAGGTAGGATGATACAACAGAAATCAAACCAAAACCAACAACAGTAGTGAATCCCAAAGCTAACAAACAGGAAACCCTATGGGGAGTACTCGCAGCCATCCCCTCTGGTCCTAACCAAGAAGTACCACAACCCTCTGGGAAATGCACTCAACCTAACCTCTCTGGTTTGGTCTTACACATTTATGAGAATCTCTGTGGAATCTCACTCAGTCAATTCCCCTTATACTCTAGGGTAGTCAGGGACTCTCTTGAGGAAGATCACGCGGTCTAACCCTCTTAGCCCCAAGGTCTAGAGACTCTATGAGGAATCTATCTCTGTCAATTCCTTCTATAGCCTTAGGTATACCATAGACTCTCTGAGGAAGCTCACTCGGTCTACCGTCCTGTAGTCTATAAAATCCAAGACTCTTTGGGAGATCACTCGGTCCATACCCTATGTATTCTTTACTATCTAAGACTCTCTAGGAAGCTCACTCAGTATATCCCTTATAGTCTGTAGCACTAGGTTCTCTCAGCCTCATGACGGTCAGGGTATAATAATTATATAAGGCTAAAGTACACCTATAGAGCTACCTGAATAACCAAAGTACACCTATAGAGCTACTTAACTAAATAGTTTACAAGGCAACAAGTATGTCATTTTCACTTCAACCTATAACCGCGAGGCAGGAAAACAGGTATAACAACCAAAGTAAAACAAGCTCGAAGGTCGTAAACATAACAAAGAAAGTGAAAAATACATCCAAGCACAAACAATTATCATCTAAAAAGGTCAATTTACCTCTACACAAGCATACATGCAAGGCAGGAAAACAACAAGGGAAAAAAGGTAAACACGCGATACCCCGTTCTTGGGTATCAGTGGAAATTCACACATAAACTCAACGACTTTGAATGGTAACACACAATACACCTACCTCAATACTAGGAGATCGATATACTTGAACCAAGATAGATAATTCTCCCTAGAACGTCAATGATCTGAGAAAACACAAAAAAAGTTCAACCTTAGATAATATGAGGAAGAGGAAGAATTAAAATACAAGGGTCTAGCATAAAGAAGATCTCACCGCTGTGCTTCCAATGCAATCGACCATGATCGAATAGGAGAACAGATGGAGAGGTGGGGGTCCTTCAAAGATCCGGCCGTACGGGTCGCTCTCGGATGAACCGGATCTAGAAGACGATGAAAAATGTGATGAGGCACGACCCCGGTCCGTTTAGTGAAAAAAAAGAAAAGTACACGGCTTGTATTTTTAAAGTACACAACGTGCATTTTTAAAGTACATGACGTGTAGGTGGTTTTTCCGTACTCCCCCAAAATCAGCCTCCATGTCACCCCTACACTGTAACACCCCAAGATTTCATAGTGTGTTAGTTCTTCAAAATAATTCAATAACTTTCACTACATGAAACACCAAGTTCAAGCACACCATGACTTACCAAACAAGCCATTCAAAAGAGGTTATGAATAGTATTAGATAAATTTTAATGTTTATATAATCCTTATAATTTTAGAATCCCTATTATGAGTTTCTTAGTCATAATGCAAGAACAGATTCATTTTCAGTATTTCACTTTTATCAACTTCTAATAGTGAAACCTTTTTAAATACAATATTTTAAACTTTTTGACTAAATGGGGACATCAAAAATTTAAAATGAAACACCCCAAGCTTCCACGGTACGTTTCCCTTTGAATAATGTGATAGCGTGTGTTGTACGCAACACCGAGTTCTAACACACCATAACCAATCAAACTAGCCGTTATAAATAGTAATACCTACTTTTTGAAAATATATATATTTTATATTTCAAAATGGACTTCATTTTTGGATTCGGAATATCGAATTTAGCCTAAGGTGAAATTTTGGTACTTTTCGGATAACTTTCATATTTTGATGAATAGTGAAAATTACTAAATTTTAATTAAAAACAACTTTTTTAATCAAAATAATTAATAGTGATAAATTATGAATTTGAGTGGTTTTAAAGTATATTTAGAATATATTTTTACAATTTAATATAATGTTGGTCATTAGACATAATTTTACAATTAAACCGAACATAAACAAGTGTCAATCTTTTGATAGTTATTATCTCTTAAAAACACGCTTTTTGTTTTGACAGCGGGAATTAATTTTAAATTAATTTCTGCCACTTCTGTGTTTTGAATTTAGGAAAATGGATTCCATATTTGGAATCAGGATGTACAAATTGTGTAAATAGGTAACTTTTATTTTTAGATATTTTGAATAATTACTGCGGTAAATATTTTATTTACCATGGTTAAGGGTAAATCCGGTAAATAAGGGTTAAAAAATAATATTATAATAATACTAAATTACCCTAAAACGTGTCTTAACCCTATTGGTTGATACATGGTCGACCATGGGCATCTTTGTGTCAATTTGGGGACCCCATGGATCCACTTGTAAGTGATAATGACACTTTATTTTAATTAAGTTAAAATGAATACAAAAATGACACAAGCATATATCTTTTATCAAAACAATTGTTACATAGGGTTATATATGTTGGATTTTAGATTATAAATATTAATTAGAAAGATAAAACGATTTCCTACATAATGATATTTTATTTATAATTTTTAGACATTAAATAATTTATTTTATTTATGACACAATGATGATGCAGTAATTACTATAATAGTGAAAAATCAAAATAATTGATATTAAAAATACCCAAATAAATATAATATGAACCTTTTAATGAATTAAACTAATTTTCTAGGATAATATGATATATTAGGATTGATTTAATTGACTTTGTTCGAAGTAATCAATCTGTTATGAGTTTCACAAAAATCAACTATTGAATAGTGTCAAAATTGACATAAAAGAGTTCTTAAAACAAATATTATATTATTAATTGATATTAAATTCCTAAAAAATCTAAGGTTCGGCCAAGAGACTTATATTATGATAGGTTAATCATTAATGGACCACTTGGGGGTCGCTTGGATGTATATAGTATGTTTATTAACCATAATATATAAAAATACAAAGAGACATTGTAAAAGTTAAACTAATTAACTTAGAGTTAATACTTAAAGATAAGGTTAATATAAGTACCCAAACCTGTCTAAATTCTATTGGATGAGTTGTTTTCGACCTATCCCCACCTCATCCTTTGAATAGTCAACTTTGGAGCCTTTAGAAACTGAATATGAATTTATTATAAATTAATATTTCTAGATTTTCCAAAGGTGCCCCTCACCCCTCTTATAAAAGGGCACTCCTCCTTCTCATTTCTTCACACCTTCAAAGCCTTTTGTTTCGGCCAAACTCTGCCCAAATAATCTCCCAACTTCCCTCACTACAACCTAGAGGCCTTAGTTTGATCAGAAAGACAACCTAAGGAGCCCTTTTGATCAAATCAAAAGGAAGAACCCGAAGAAGAGGTAATGATTTCACCACCCTTTTCTAAGTTCATTTCTTCTTCCACTTCTTCTTCCTTTGTTATTACCATTCTAAAATAATAACTCCAGTATCTCACATATACTGTGATGTTATTATAAGTATGGTACAACCATATTCAGTATTCTATCCACCCTTTGAATAACATGTCACCATACGTGCGTACGTACGGCTTACCGTCTCCACGAACGCGATGAGATTCATTCTCCATCGTATCCATTCAAGTATAATTATCATTTTATGATTTAAAAATGATTTTTAAGGACTTGATATCATTCTGGATATGAATAAGATACAACAAACATGGCTTATGTAACAAAACATATAAAAGAAAATGAGTAAGTTAACACCCGAAACGATGATAATTCTAAGATATTATTAATAAATCAATGTTAAAAGATCATATATGATATCATATTAATATATATGATTCTTGTATAATTTAATAACAATTATTTAACCATTATACAGGAGGTTAACCTACCCCAACCAAGGAAAAGTACAAGGTAAGGGTTATTTCACAATCTCTTCATTATCCGAGGTTGTATTATACGTAATAATCTACTGGGATCTCTTTATCATCCACATCCATGTTTCTTCGAAATGTATTTCAAAACATTTTTACTATTTACAAGAATATGGGTTAAAGTCATATATACCCTTGTTTGACTTTTTATAAGAGGTTTATAAAGGAATCTTTCCATCGTTTTCAAAACAAGGTCCTTTTTAACCTTTTCGACAGAATTGAGGTAAGAATGTTTTTTTCAACTTATACGGCGGGTGCGGTTATTTTCCACCGTTATAAAATCGTCGAAGCTTTCCATACAAGCTTATAAGAATATTTTCAAAGAAAATGTTTTATTTTATATGGATCTTAAATGATTTCAAAATAAAAGGAGATACTTCTTTAAAAATAATTTTGATTTCATCTATGTCAACATCCTTTGATGGATTTTAAGATTATTTGAAGTTGATTTATTATGATACAAAACTTCTATATTGTATTGAAGGTTTTGTGATATGTTTGACTGTGGATGTGCTATTTTTATACCATTCATAGTTTATGGTGAAATTATTGACATTTCGTATGCTAGTTTTAATACGAATGTTTATGTTATGTTTAAACCTTTTCATATGGGAATGCATTGGACTTAATAAGTGACGGGTGGAGCCCGCTATAGCTCCTCGATGCATCGGTAGGTCTCATGAGACAAACTAGTGTCTTGGCACAAGGCCTTGACAAAATCTTATTTGTAGTCTTGGCACGAGGCCTTGGCTATGTGGTTATGATAGTCTGGCATTATGCATTCCAACATTATGAAAGTGGTTATTGATTTTTGCATGTGATTATTCGATTAGTAGAATATCCATGTGAATAAGTAAATGGCATTATTTCATTTTATTTATGCCATACTATGTTAAATGTTCAAGTTTAAAAGGATTTTGTTTTAGTTATACATTGCCTTAAATGTTTATTTTTATTTATGAAAGTTTCCTCTATATTGTTATCCTTACTGGGCATTTGAGCTCACCCCTTTTCTATGTTTTATTTTTCCCAGGTAGTGAAGAAGTAAATTATGAATGACTTGTAGGGATATTATGAGGGGTTAATAGTGTGGATATGAAGACTTTGTTGTTGTTGTAGTTTTTCACTTTGAAATGTAATGTAAAACTTTATGATTATATCTAGTGTTTCCAAGGCTACTAAACCAATCGGTCTTTCGGGATTTGATCTTTCTTGTGATCATGCCAATGTTACGAAGTAATGCACCGACTCTGGGTAGCTGGGGTCGGGGCGTTACAGTTGGTATCAGAGGAAGTTTAGTACAAACCTTGGAAGCTAGATTTAGATAAACTCTGATTAGAGCACATAGACCTAAGATGAACTTTGAGGATTAGTATAGAAGAACTTCTTAGAATTTTGGTATTGTAGAGATTTTGTGAGTTTTCCGAGCAATACATCCCTGTCTGGATACGAGCAGGTAGAGGCGGCTCTGGCACAGATGTACCTAGGGGTAAAACCCGAAAACACCGCTTTGAGCTAGACTCGAACGGGAACTGGTGCACGACAACGGGCCTTGCTGCACTCTTGGTTACGACACTCCCGGGGGATATGCTTAGGATAACTCTCATTTTCTTTACAAATCATTATGAATGGTTTATGAGTATATACGTCCTCAAAGGAAACATTCTTATGATTATGGATTATATCCATAAATAGTTCAATTTATGTTAATTGTTTTATAAGTATGGGATTATGTATTTTGATTCATAAACTGATCTAGTGTATGCCATTGTTTAGAAATGGCGCCCAGTAGAAGGAATGAGAACTCCAGCAATGCACATGATCCAAAGAGAAAGAAGGATCATATCTTTCATGGTCTTAAGCCAGAATTTATAAGAGAAATAGTCTCCCATGTATTATCATTATATGAAGAAATAATATCATGTGTTGATAAGATAAGTAAAGATTTTACTGAGTCCTATGGATTTGAAGGGAAGCAAGAGAAGAAAAGGATGGAAGAGAGAAAGATGGATAAAGGGAAGAGGGAAAAGAAGAATTTTCCCATATGTGGTAACTGTGGAAAGAAACACCCTGAAACTTGCCTGAAAGGAATGGGAGTTTGTTATAAGTGTGGAGAAAAAGGGCACAAAGTACGTGACTGCAAGGGTAAGAAAATGGTTTCAAATGTACAATGCTTCATTTGCAAGGAGTTTGGACACTACGCGAACCTATGTCCCAGTCATCAAACTATGCCGCAAATGATGTTATTGGATAATAATCAAGTTATGATACTACCACAGATAAAGAGGAATGATTAGATTTCTTATGTTGATTATGTCAATTGAGTGTGTATCAACAATTTACTTGTTATAATAATTATGGAGTATGTAAGGATTGTACTGCAGTACTATTTCTTTAAGGACTTGAGATTTTGTGGAACAAAGAAAAGTGACTCAATAGTAGGATAAATTTTTGGAAAATATATGGTTGAGAGAATGATAAACCATAATATAGTTCTGATACCGAGGTAGTGATTTTGGAATAATACATGATTGTTTTGGATAAATTATATTGGATATTCTTGACTACCTTGGAACTGATTAATGATTTGTATATTCCATCATTGTTGGGGTTTAAAACATTTTTGGATTAATGAAGTATATCCAGCATTCTATATGGAATAAGAGAGCATGAATGTAATCAATAAGGAATATGGTAATTCAGGATGCTTCAGTGTATTAAAAGAATACATGATGAAGGTATTCATATGCTATTACGGGGTAAAAAGAATCTACATTATGCTTACCTTCCTTATAAATGTTGGACTATGAGTTTGGACAGAAGTATTTTGGATAGTTCTAGTTTGGATTATTTTGGATTGCCATAAAAGGACAACCTGGAGGTCGGGCGGCAACCCGTCGCGTCCGGCAAGGCCGCGAGACTTGAACCCGTAACCGAAGGGCGACAAGGGTGTATCACCTACCACTGGCCCACGAGATGTCCTGGATTAAATAATGTAGTTTTTATTAAAAGATCTTTTAGATGAATTATAAATTCGTTTATTTTGGAACCCTATACGAATAGTGTAAATAGAATTTTTTTTACATTCTATTATCTTTTAGAGTGAAAGATGAGTATGTGGTAGAAATTTATTAATGGATAAAACTCTAATTATAAAGTAAGTATATCTCCTTATGATCTTAGCCAATCTCATAAATAAATTCCTCAACATTAATAAAAGCAACTTAGAACAAAAATGTTGTCCTAGATGGTACCTTAAATCATCACTAATTTATGGCTTTGGGATTGTTGGCCTTTTCATAGCCATGTTCTCTACCACTCTCCATCAGATAATTGATGGTTAGATTTTTCTTCCATATCCATATTTTCCTACATGGAACCCTAGTATGTGTTATATTCGGTAATCTTCATACTTTCGACTATTTATTTTAAATAGAGGCCTCATTAATTCATTTTTCGATGTGGGATTTCAACTAGGATATTTTGAAACATCAAAAATGTGTTATCCTAATACCCTATGTTTTGTTGAACCGATGGTATTTCAAATCATCATAGATTGATGAATTTAAGGACCTCAATTTTATACTTGTTTGTGATTGATGACCTCAATCACTACCTATAAATATTTACGTTTTTCCTCCAATTATATGTCTCTAAATGCCACCAATGTTCTCCTAATCAAGATCATAATTTGGTGGTGACCCTTTAATTTCTCTTTTCCTCATATTAAGACTAAATTTTAGTAACCCAATTTCCGATGTGGGGTTTCCCACAAATATATTATCTATTTTCCACCTTTTATTTTCTAAGAACAATTTCAAATTGCGAGGACGCAATTTATTGAAGGAGGGGAGAATGTAACACCCCAAGATTTCATAGTGTGTTAGTTCTTCAAAATAATTCAATAACTTTCACTACATGCAACACCAAGTTCAAGCACACCATGACTTACCAAACAAGCCATTCAAAAGAGGTTATGAATAGTATTAGATAAATTTTAATGTTTATATAATCCTTATAATTTTAGAATCCCTATTATGAGTTTCTTAGTCATAATGCAAGAACAGATTCATTTTCAGTATTTCACTTTTATCAACTTCTAATAGTCAAACCTTTTTAAATACAATATTTTAAACTTTTTGACTAAATGGGGACATCAAAAATTTAAAATGAAACACCCCAAGCTTCCACGGTACGTTTCCCTTTGAATAATGTGATAGCGTGTGTTGTACGCAACACCGAGTTCTAACACACCATAACCAATCAAACTAGCCGTTATAAATAGTAATACCTACTTTTTGAAAATATATATATTTTATATTTCAAAATGGACTTCATTTTTGGATTCGGAATATCGAATTTAGCCTAAGGTGAAATTTTGGTACTTTTCGGATAACTTTCATATTTTGATGAATAGTGAAAATTACTAAATTTTAATTAAAAACAACTTTTTTAATCAAAATAATTAATAGTGATAAATTATGAATTTGAGTGGTTTTAAAGTATATTTTGAATATAGTTTTACAATTTAATATAATGTTGGTCATTAGACATAATTTTACAATTAAACCGAACATAAACAAGTGTCAATCTTTTGATAGTTATTATCTCTTAAAAACACGCTTTTTGTTTTGACAGCGGGAATTAATTTTAAATTAATTTCTGCCACTTCTGTGTTTTGAATTTAAGAAAATGGATTCCATATTTGGAATCAGGATGTACAAATTGTGTAAATAGGTAACTTTTATTTTTAGACATTTTGAATAATTACTGCGGTAAATATTTTATTTACCATGGTTAAGGGTAAATCCGGTAAATAAGGGTTAAAAAATAATATTATAATAATACTAAATTACCCTAAAACGTGTCTTAACCCTATTGGTTGATACATGGTCGACCATGGGCATCTTTGTGTCAATTTGGGGACCCCATGGATCCACTTGTAAGTGATAATGACACTTTATTTTAATTAAGTTAAAATGAATACAAAAATGACACAAGCATATATCTTTTATCAAAACAATTGTTACATAGGGTTATATATGTTGGATTTTAGATTATAAATATTCATTAGAAAGCTAAAACGATTTCCTACATAATGATATTTTATTTATAATTTTTAGACATTAAATAATTTATTTTATTTATGACACAATGATGATGCAGTAATTACTATAATAGTGAAAAATCAAAATAATTGATATTAAAAATACCCAAATAAATATAATATGAAACTTTTAATGAATTAAACTAATTTTCTAGGATAATATGATATATTAGGATTGATTTAATTGACTTTGTTCGAAGTAATCAATCTGTTATGAGTTTCACAAAAATCAACTATTGAATAGTGTCAAAATTGACATAAAAGAGTTCTTAAAACAAATATTATATTATTAATTGATATTAAATTCCTAAAAAATCTAAGGTTCGGCCAAGAGACTTATATTATGATAGGTTAATCATTAATGGACCACTTGGGGGTCGCTTGGATGTATATAGTAAGTTTATTAACCATAATATATAAAAATACAAAGAGACATTGTAAAAGTAAAACTAATTAACTTAGAGTTAATACTTAAAGATAAGGTTAATATAAGTACCCAAACCTGTCTAAATTCTATTGGATGAGTTGTTTTCGACCTATCCCCACCTCATCCTTTGAATAGTCAACTTTGGAGCCTTTAGAAACCGAATATGAATTTATTATAAATTAATATTTCTAGCTTTTCCAAAGGTGCCCCTCACCCCTCTTATAAAAGGGCACTCCTCCTTCTCATTTCTTCACACCTTCAAAGCCTTTTGGTTCGGCCAAACTCTGCCCAAATAATCTCCCAACATCCCTCACTACAACCTAGAGGCCTTAGTTTGATCAGAAAGCCAACCTAAGGATCCCTTTTGATCAAATCAAAAGGAAGAACCCGAAGAAGAGGTAATGATTTCACCACCCTTTTCTAAGTTCATTTATTCTTCCACTTCTTCTTCCTTTGTTCTTACCATTCTAAAATAATAACTCCAGTATCTCACATATACTGTGATGTTATTATAAGTATGGTACAACCATATTCAGTATTCTATCCACCCTTTGAATAACATGTCACCATACGTGCGTACGTACGGCTTACCGTCTCCACGAACGCGATGAGATTCATTCTCCATCGTATCCATTCAAGTATAATTATCATTTTATGATTTAAAAATGATTTTTAAGGACATGATATCATTCTGGATATGAATAAGATACAACAAACATGGCTTATGTAACAAAACATATAAAAGAAAATGAGTAAGTTAACACCCGAAACGATGATAATTCTAAGATATTATTAATAAATCAATGTTAAAAGATCATATATGATATCATATTAATATATATGATTCTTGTATAATTTAATAACAATTATTTCACCATTATACAAGAGGTTAACCTACCCCAACCAAGGAAATGTACAAGGTAAGGGTTATTTCACAATCTCTTCATTATCCGAGGTTGTATTATACGTAATAATCTACTGGGATCTCTTTATCATCCACATCCATGTTTCTTCGAAATGTATTTCAAAACATTTTTACTATTTACAAGAATATGGGTTAAAGTCATTTATACCCTTGTTTGACTTTTTATAAGAGGTTTATAAAGGAATCTTTCCATCGTTTTCAAAACAAGGTCCTTTTTAACCTTTTCGACAGAATTGAGGTAAGAATGTTTTTTTCAACTTATACGGCAGGTGCGGTTATTTTCCACCGTTATAAAATCGTTGAAGCTTTCCATACAAGCTTATAAGAATATTTTCAAAGAAAATGTTTTATTTTATATGGATCTTAAATGATTTCAAAATAAAAGGAGATACTTCTTTAAAAAGAATTTTGATTTCATCTATGTCAACATCCTTTGATGGATTTTAAGATTATTTGAAGTTAATTTATTATGATACAAAACTTCTATATTGTATTGAAGGTTTTGTGATATGTTTGACTGTGGATGTGCTATTTTTATACCATTCATAGTTTATGGTGAAATTATTGACATTTCGTATGCTAGTTTTAATACGAATGTTTATGTTATGTTTAAACCTTTTCATATGGGAATGCATTGGACTTAATAAGTGACGGGTGGAGCCCGCTATAGCTCCTCGATGCATCGGTAGGTCTCATGAGACAAACTAGTGTCTTGGCACAAGGCCTTGACAAAATCTTATTTGTAGTCTTGGCACGAGGCCTTGGCTATGTGGTTATGATAGTCTGGCATTATGCATTCCAACATTATGAAAGTGGTTATTGATTTTTGCATGTGATTATTCGATTAGTAGAATATCCATGTGAATAAGTAAATGGCATTATTTCATTTTATTTATGCCATACTATGTTAAATGTTCAAGTTTAAAAGGATTTTGTTTTAGTTATACATTGCCTTAAATGTTTATTTTTATTTATGAAAGTTTCCTCTATATTGTTATCCTTACTGGGCATTTGAGCTCACCCCTTTTCTATGTTTTATTTTTCCCAGGTAGTGAAGAAGTAAATTATGAATGACTTGCAGGGATATTATGAGGGGTTAATAGTGTGGATATGAAGACTTTGTTGTTGTTGTAGTTTTTCACTTTGAAATGTAATGTAAAACTTTATGATTATATCTAGTGTTTCCAAGGCTACTAAACCAATCGGTCTTTCGGGATTTGATCTTTCTTGTGATCATGCCAATGTTACGAAGTAATGCACCGACTCTGGGTAGCTGGGGTCGGGGCGTTACATACACACTTTGTGTGTGGCTTGGACATAGCCAACACATGGCTTCAGGTGGGAAAAGAGTACACGGCGTGTACTCAGAAAGTACACGGCCTGCACTTCAAAAATTTCCAGAAACATCATTTTTCTCGAAAACTCATTAAAAAGAAAAGACGTACCTGAAATGAAGATACGAGTTCTTACAAACTTCCCCCCTTAAGGAAATTCGTCCCCAAATTTCCCTAGATGGGCGTAGAATAAGAAACCTCGAACAACTCTGGCCACTGTGGTCGAACCTCAGCCTCCCTCTCCTATGTCTCGTCCTGTACTCACCCGTCCTGCTATAGCACTCGTACCAGAGGAACCGACCGGCCTCGGAGAACCTTTGTACTGCGATCGAAAATCCGGATAGGATTCTCTTCAAACGACGCATCCACTTCGAGATCAACCTCCTCGTGCTGAAAGACATGAGACAGATCTGAAAAGTAAAATCAGAGCTGAGAAACATGAAAGACGTCGTGCATAGCCCGATACCCCTGAGGTAGTTGCAACCGATAAGAAACCGGCCCAACTCACTCCAATACCTCAAATGGTCCGACCTACCACGGTGGAAGCTTACCCTATCTCTGAATCCTCTTGTGTCCCAACCTCGGTGTGACACACAAGAAAACCTAATCTCCGTCCTCAAGATCTAGAGGACGTCTTCGCTGATCAACATAAGACTTCTATCGAGTCTGTGCTGTATCCATTCTTTTCCGAATCAACTCTATCTACTCTGATGTCTCTTGAACAAGACGAGTTCCTAGCAAAGCTGCCTCTCCTACCTGCAGCCAGCATAAGGGTGATCATCATGGCCTACTGTACAAAGCCTCGTATAGTTCCATCTAGATGGTCTCCTGAAAACTATTGCTTTAGGCAGACTCCACCAAAGGTATATGCTTCCCCCAAGAACCGAAAATGTCTAGAATGTAAGCTCAGAGCATATCATCAAGCACCTGGATCATGCGCTCGGACTGGCCATCAGTCAGGGGATGGTATGCTATACTCAAAAGCACCTGTGTACCCAAGGCCTTATGAATTTCCTACCAGAACCGAGAATTAAAGCGCGGATCCCTGTATGAAACAATAGAGTGTGGAACTCCATGCAGACGAACAATCTCCCTGATGTAATGTCATCCCAGATCATAAACACTGAAGGTCTCCTTGATCCTCAAGAAGTGTGCAACCTTCGTAAGCCTGTCGACGACTACCCAAACTATATCACTTCCCCGAGGTGACCAGAGTAACCTGGTCACGAAGTCCATCGCAATATCATTCCACTTCCACTCCGAAATGGGTAACTGCTGGGAAAGCCCTGCTGATCGCTGATGCTCTTCCTTTACCTACTGACAAGTAGAACATATCATGACCAAACCAGCACCATCTCTCTTCATACCTAGACACAAGTACTAGTTCTGAAGATCCCGATGCATCTTGGTGACGCCAGGATGAACTTCCCAAACTTAGGAATGAAAATCCCGTATTAGCTCCTCGCATATGTCTGCTGGCACCCATAAGCGTCCCTGGAAATGCAAGATCTCATCGTCACATATTGTCCACCCAAGAAGAGGGTCCTCTCCTGACACACTATCCCACAGGACTAAGGCCTCCGAATCTGATAGTTGCCTCATTTGTACCCGATCAAGAATTTTGGAGGTAATAGATATAGAAGAAAAGAAAGTCTATCCCTGTCTGTCATGCACCTCCAGATGCATCTCAGAGAACAGAGCCATAAGCTCCCACTCACTACTGGCCTCCGGAACTACCTGAATCTGAGTTCTTCTGCTCAAAGTATCAACCACTTTGTTGCCCTTTCCCTGCGTATAGGCGAGATCGATGTTAATGGACTAAAGATACTCGACCCACATACGCTGTCTCAGATTCAGATCACGCTGAGTGAAGATATACTTGAGACTCTTGTGGTCGGTGAATACCACAATGTGCTCTCCCAGAAGATAGTGTCTCCAACAGCCTAAGGCATGAACAACTGCTGCCAACTTCAGATCATGCGTCAGGTAGTTCCCCTCATGTGGCCCCAACTGTCGAGACCCATACGAAATGACTCCATCTCCCTGCATAAGCACAACTCCCAGGTCGATACCTGAAGCATCACAGTAAACAGTGTATCCCTTGCCCGGCTCTGGAAAGGCTAGTATCGGTGCTGACTTCAACTTCCCTTTCAGCTCCTAAAAGGCTGACTCACAAGAATCTAACCATAAAAACTTCGACCCCTACTTGGTCAGACCTGTCAACGGTGATTCTAGGCATGAGAAGCCCTGAATGAAGCGTCTATAGTATCCGGCCAGCCCTAGGAAACTCCGCACCTCAAAGACGTTCTTCGGCTGCTCCTAGGAAACTAGAGCCCTCACTTTCTCTGGGTCCACTAAAACTCCTGTCTTCGAGATAACATGACCCAGGAAGTGAATATAATCCATCCAAAAGTGGCACTTTGATATTTTAGCATACATTCGATGCTCTCTCAGTGTACTATAAATGATCTCAAGATGTGTGGCATGGTCGTGTCAAGTGTGAGAGTACACCAAGATATCTTCCATGAAGACCATGATAAAAGAGTCCATGTACAGATGGAACACTCGGTTCATCAGTGCCATGAAGACTGTAGGCATGTTCGTAAGACCAAACAGTGTGACTGTATACTCATAAAGACCATACCTGATTTTGAATGCTGTCAGAGGTATATCAAATGGTCTAATGCACAACTGATGATAACCGGACCTCAAGTCGATCTTCGAGAACACCCGGGCTCCTCGAAGCTGATCAAAGAGGTCATCGATCCTCGACAAGGGATATCAGTTCTTGACCATCAACTGGTTCAGCTTCAGATAATCCCCACAAAGCCGAAGGGTACCATCTACCTTCTTCATGAATAGGACAGGCGAACCCCAAGGAGAAGTTCTGGGCCGGATGAAAACCTTTGCCTACAACTCCTCCAACTTCTTCTTGAGCTCCTACAACTTTGGTGTATCAATATTATAAGGAGGAATGAACACTGGTGTTGCTCCTAGCATGAACTCAATTAAGAAGTCTACCTCACGCTCTGGAGGAAAACCAGAATAGTACTATGGAAGGACATCCCTGAAACGATCCACCACTGGAGAGAAATCTAATTGTGAAGTCCCCTAATCATCCAGATAAAGACTGGAAATCTGGGTTGTAACTTCCCATAGCCCATGATGCTCTGGTCCAACTCTACCCGCCTGGACATCCCACTCGCCTTTATGAAGGAAGGATCTACCCTCTGGTGATGTGAAACTCACCATGCGGCGATAGTAATCAACGACTGCCTAGAAGGTAACTAACCTGTCCATCCCGGGAATGACATCATAGCCCATCATCTCTAGGAAATAGATGTCCCATAAGAAATGACACCCCAAAATCTCAAGAGGGCACTCTATGCACCGTCGTATGCTAGATTTCCTTATTCCCAATGGTGTGCCAAGAGTCAAAAAATTGGCAGACTAAAAGATACAGATCCCAAGGCTCTCCACACTAGCAATAGAAATAAAACTATGGGAAGAACCAGTATCAAATAGAGATGAAGATAAAACTAAGGCTACTATGATCGTACCTAGAACTGTAGAAGGGTCGGGATCCTGCTCCTCATAGGTCTGCTCTGCAGCAAAAGACTGGCCTGCACTGCGGCCCTAAACACCTGGCTGACCACTCTGAGCTGATCCACTCTGCTGTCGCTGATGACCTGGTGACTGACCACGATGGCTGCGACCTCCACCTCGGCCTGAACGACCGAAATAACTCCAGTTCCCTGACTGGTGAGGAACTGGTGAAGCATCTCTAGAAAGCGGGGTCATAGAGGAACCCCTGCCACCAGCTTAAGGTGAGAATATATGACAGAAACGCTGAAGATGGCCCATCTTGTCGCAAGACCGACAGTCCATCAGATCCCGATGGAACTGAGACCTAGTTTTCCCACTCCTACCGCACTGGTAGCATACAACTTGGCTTCCAGAAGACACATCCCTTGAACCTCGACCTCCTCGGGAAGACTCCCAACGACGCTTACTACTATCTGTAGGAGGAATAGCAGCTCTGGATATCGAACCGCCCTGGCTCACTCCTCGAGAATCCCTCAGATTGCGATATGTGATCAGCACCTAGTTGACGATGGAGGATATCAAAGTCAACTGGAAGATATTCACCTGGGAACGGATCTACTACCTATGACTGTCCTCGAACTTCCTAGCAAGGAAAAACTCATCACCTACTGGAATCAGTGTAAAACACTACGTCTCAGTGAAGCGAGAAAAGTACTCCATAAAAGAGAGCGTACCCTGCTACAGACTCATAAACTCTCGGGCTCGATCAGACCTCAGGGTCTCCGGATAGAAGTAGTAATAGAAGGTGCGTCGAAACTCGTCCCAAGACATGTCCTACTGATGTCCTAATCATGAGATCACCTCCCACCACCTATTGGCGGTGTCCCGGAGCATATAAGTATCCAGATTTACCCTTTTCTCCAGAGGGATCTCTAGGTGCTCAAATATGGTCAGTGTGGCCTCTATCCACGACTCTGTAGCCTGAGTTCCTCCATCCCCTGAAAAAGTAGAAGGATGCTGCTGCTGGAAAACCCGTGTGAACTGAACCGTCGACGGGGTAGGAGGAAGCACTCCCTGGAAGGTCTGCATCATCCTCAGGAAGGCCTCCCTGATCTGCGTATCGGCACCTATGATGGGTATGACAACCGGTGCCAAGGCTAGCTCGACTATAGGATCGGACGGAAGTCCCTGATCAGCCATATATGGCGTCTGATCACTACCTGACGACAGACGTACAACCGAGGGACGTCTCAGAGGCAAAGCTCTGAAAGATCAAAAGCACACCTTAGATTAGAAAAACAAGGACATGAACACAAGATTACAAAACGAGGACAGGGGAAGGAAAACACACAAGTTTACAAAACATGACTACACAACATGTATAAAAACTACACGAAATGTCTTCTTAAGCCACTAACATGGGCGTGTACCCCTTCCGTACAGATCGTGTAACACCTCAAACTACATGGCGTGTTGACCACATACACGATGTGTACTTGATGACTATTACCCTACCTGAGTCACTTTACACGACTAACTTACATGGTCAAACAAACATCAGACTACACGGCATGTTTCCTAGTGACACGACATGTACTAGACACTGACTCGGTGGCTCGTGTTGTTAGTTACATGTCCGTCTACACGGTTGAAATTTAAACGGCGTGTTCCAAACAATCATGGAGTGTATAGGTGAAGGTGACACCGTCCCATTTTTTTCGTGACATGGACATATACCTAGGCAAGGCTACACGGAGTTTTCTGAAAGCAACACGACATGTCTACTCGAGCTTCCCCGAACCGTGTTGTTGGGGAAACATCCAGGTACACAGTTCTAACTACATGGCGTATACCTATCGTACATGGCGTGTTCCTGAAGTTATTTCTACAACACAGTGTTCATGCACACACAGTCAGTAAAACGGCCTGAAAACTACACGGCGTGTAACCAGATGGTACACACCGTGTATTATGCATTTTTCCAGGAAGTAGCTCAGAAACTGCACAGAATACCCAGAAACACATAAAACCAATAAAAGAGTTGCCAAATTCCAATTCGTGAGGGCCCATACTCCCCACGAATCAAGGCTTGGAATCTCCAACAGTGTTGTATAAGAGAAAACAGGATCATGATCCACCAAATTCCGATCCAAGAGGGCCCATAACACCTCAAGAATCAAAATTTGGCGTTAATTTGAGAAAAGTGCAATATAAAAAATTTTCTTACAAAGCAGCAGAGATTCTATCAATCATCAATCACAAAAACATGCATAATCTACACAAAGTCTATCACAACAGCATGAAATTGCTAATGCACCCTAGATGACATGGCAAAGAATGCATGTCATGTGATTTCTACAAGTTCCTAGATGATGGATGAGATGGCATACCCTCATCTCACCGAGTTGCGACAGAAATAGAACCGTAATATTAAGACAATAACAGTACAAAGCATGTGAATCACTCTAGGTGAAATCGTATCAACCAAAAAATATCTATCCCAGAAACAGCAATAAAAGAGGTAGTATGGCTTTTCCCTATATATGGGTTAGCTACTCCCGGGCACATCTTATTACCAAGTACCAAATCCGTCTTATCCCTATATAAAGTCTCCAAACAGTAATGTAAGAGAAAAGAATCACTCAGATACCACATTGTAATGTCCATGTTCCAGAAGCCACCCAGAGGTTCCCCATACCCGGTTGGTCAGATGGCCTCAAGTGCATTTCCCCAAATGCCAGAGACTGCGGACTAGTAGCAAGGGCCTTGGGTGTGACAGTGGGGAAACTATGACCTCATTAGCAGAGTACACAGTGGAAGAAGAATAAACATGCAATAGCGGAAGCAGTAATAACCAGCAATATAAACAACAGAAGACTAAATCAACAAACTGGATCACAATTGTATATATATAAAATGATGTATGATACATGACTAGGAAAGAATCCAAACAAGTCACAATGCTAGAAAACACTACAGTAACAAAACAAGTACAAAAAAGAAAAGTAAATAGCTCCTCGGTATCGCAGGCCAAAGCTTGGTCCCATGCTCCCCCGTTCCAAGCAATCAAGTTCCAGAAGTCGAAGGGCTCTTGCCCTTGTCTATACCTGCAGCAACATATTCTTATTGGGCCCAAAATCATTGCACAAACAGGGTGTGAGATAAAATCCTAGTAGGTATTCACCCGAAGATCTATTACTAAAATTCAGTTAGTATATGGCAGGTAAAAGTACAATATGCAATAAATAGCAACAACAAGCAATAGGCATTAACAGTAAGCAGTAAGGAAGGATGATACAATAGAAATAAAACCACAACCAACAATATCAGTGAAGCACAAAGATAACAATCTAGAAACCCTATGGGGAGTACTCGCACCCATCCCCTTTGGTCCTAACTAAGAAGTACCACAACCCTCTGGGCAGTGCACTCAGCCTAACCCCTCTGGTTTGGTCATACAAATTTATGAGACTCTCTGGGGAAGATCACTCTGTCAATAAAACTTATAGTCTAGGGTATTCAGGGAATCTCTTGAGGAAGATCACGTGGTCTAACCCTCTTATCCCCAAGGTCTAGAGACTCTCTCAGGAAGATCTCTCGGTCAATTCCTCCTATAGCCTCAGGTATACCACAGACTCACTGAGGAAGCTCACTCGGTCTACCCTCCTGTAGTCTAAAAAATCAAAGACTCTCTGGGATATCACTCGTTCCATCCCTTCTATAGTCTGTACTATCTAATACTCTCAAGGAAGCTCACTCAGTCTATCCCTTATAGTCTGTAGCACCAGGTTCTCTTAGCCCCGTGCCGGTCAGTGTATAATAATGCTATAAGGATAATGTACACCTATAGAGATACTTGGATTACCAATGTACACTGATAGAGATACTTAACTAAATAGTTTACAAGGCAACAAGCATGTAATGAGTTTCACTTTAACTTATAACCGCATGGAAGGAAAACAGGTATAACAGCCAAAGGCAAACGAGGCCCAAGGTCGTAAACAGAATATAGGAATGGAAAAATACATCCAATCCCAATAAATTATCCTCTAACAAGGTCAATTAACCTCTACACAAGCATACAATCAAGAAAGAAAAACAACAAGGGCAAAAAGGTAAACACGTGATACCCCGTTCACGGGTATCGGTGGAAATTCTTACATAAAATCAAAGAATTTGAATGGTAAGGCACAAACCACCTACCTCGATCCGAGGAGATTGATATACTTGAACCACGATAGATAATTCTCCCTAGACCATCGTATATCTGAGAAAATGAACAAAAAATTCACCCTTAGATAACATGAGGAAGACGAAAAATTGGAAAACATGGCTCAAGAAGAAGGAAGAACTCACTGCTACACTTCCAACACAATCGACCGTGCTCGAATTGGATAATGGATAGAGAGAATGAGGATCGTCAATGATCTGGCCATACGGGTCGCTCTCGGACGAACCAGACCTAGAATATTATGAAAAATGAGATGAGGCGTGACCCTGGTCCGTTTAGTGAAAAAAATAAAAGTACATAGTGTATATTTTTAAAGTACATGGTGTGAAGTAGGGTTTTCCGTACTCTGCCAAAATCGGCCTCCACGTCACCCCTACACACCATGTGTGTGGCGCAGACATGGCCAGCACACGGCTTTAGGCGGAAAAAGAGTACATGGCGTGTAATCTTGAAGTAGATGACATGTATTTAAAAAATTTCCAGAAATGTCATTTTTCTCAAAAACTCCAGAAAAAGAAAAGACGTACCTGAAACGAAGATCCAGGTTCTTACAAAACTAATGATTAAAAACCAATATCCCTTTCAATGGGAACATGAACAGTTTGATCAGCTTCTTGGAGATTGGGTGTTCTTGAAAATCAACTTAAGTTTGGGATATCACCAATTATTTATTCGACCATCAGACATACCTCATACTACGTTTCATAGAATGTATGGTCTATATGAGTATGTGTTTATGTCGTTCGCTCACACAAATGTGCCAACAGTTTTCATGGAACTTATGAAATGAGTGTTCCATCCTTACTTGTATTATTTTGTTGTGGTTTTCGTGGATGATTAATTGGTATATTCTCATAATAGACATGACCATGCCACAAATCTTGAGATCATTTTGAGTACACTGAGAGAGAATTATTTATATTCTATGATCTCAAAGAACCTCTTCTAGATGGATCAGATTCATTTCCTAGGTCACATCATCTTAATGAAACAAGTATCAATGGAAAAAGAGAAGGAGAGAGCTATAGTTACCTAGGAGCATCCCAGGAATGTCATTTAGGTGCAGAGTTTTCTACGGCTGGATGGTTACTACATGAATTTTATACATGACTTATCATGCTTATAAACCCCAATACAGGGCTTTAAAAAGAAGCGTTTGAAGTACATATTGTTATATTCTTACGAGACGACCTTTGATGAGGTTAATGGGAGATTGAAATCAACATATATATTGGTTTTTCTAGTTCCAAGAAGATATTATACTGTGTACTGTGATGAATCAGGTATCAAGATGAATGTATTTCTTATTCAAGGGGATAAAGTTGTTGTGTATGAGTCTCTATAGTTGAGGCAACATGAGAGGAAATTTCTGATGCCTAATCTCGAGTAAGACACATTTGTTCATGTGTTGTGATTTTTGAGACATTACGTACTGGGAGAGCATTTTGTGGTGTACACGGACCACAAAATTCTCAAGTATATCATTACTCAACATGATCTATATATGAGACAGTGAAGGTGGGTGAATTTCCTTCATTCTTTCAAATTATATCTTGCATAAATTTCTAGGAAAGGCAATGTAGTGGATGATGAGCTGATTAGGTGGACTCAAATGTAGGTAGTATAGGAGGCCAATAGTGAGTTGCGGCTTATGACATTATTCTCTAAGATTCACATGGAGGTCCATGACAGTTAGCTACCAAAATTAATTTATTCATTAGATGTGACTTCTACCCTCCTGGATAGAGTGAGGATGAGACATCTTTTAGATTCGTAGGGCTTAGTCCCACAACTGTGTAGAAGGTAAGGATCCACCTCCGGGTTGGATGGTAGGTGATGATGAGATCTTGAGTATCTATGGACATGTGTGGGTTCTAGTGGAAATATGTGAGGAGTTGATGTGGGAGTATATTGATTTAGGTTGGGAAGTGCATCCCAGAGTTCCCAAGATGTACTATGACTTGCGCCATTAGTACAGGTGTTCGGGTATAAAGAGAGAGGTGGCTAGTTTTGTTACGAGGTGTTCCAATAATCAGCAGGTGAAGGTGGAACATCAGCAGCCATTTGGGATTTTATAGTAGTTACATATTCCACAGTGGAAATGGGATGATGTCACGATGGGTTTCATGATGGGTTTATCGAGGTCACCCATGGTAGTGATATAATGTGGGTGGTGGTTGATAGACTTATTACTGGTTCTCACTTCTTACCGATCTAGGAGACCTTCGGTGTCGATGGGCTTGTGAAGAAATATATTTGTGAGGTGGTATGACTTAATGGGGTCCCTCATTTTATCATATTAGATAGGGACTCCTTCTTTACATATCATTTTTGGAAATGATTTTAGAGGGTTCAGAGTACACATGTGCTTCTGAGCACAACATACCACCCTCACACTGATGGCCAATCAGTGCGTATGATACAAGTGCGGGAGGAGATGCTACGATCATGCGTCATAGACATTGTGGGATCATGGAATAATCATATTACCTTGGTAGAATTTTCACATAATAATAGTTTTGAAGTGACTATATAGATGTCACCTTATGGGGTTTTATACGATTGGTCCTGCCGACCACCCTTGTGCTGGCTGGAGGCAATTGATGCGTCTTTATTGGGACCATGTCTCGTTTAGGAGAATTCTAAGCAGGTCTAGTTGATTCAGAAGAGGATGGATACTACATAGTCTAATCGAAAAATTATGCTAATCGCCTCAGAAACCCTCTAGAGTTTGAGGTTGGGGTTGAGTTTTCTTACCTCTTTTATTGAGCTCAGGACTCAGGAGAATCAGGAGACATGGTCTGATTTTCCCAAGATACCTTGGTCCATTTGAGATTCTAGAGAATGTCGGGCTAGTTGCCTACCAATTTTAGTAACCATTGCAGTATTGGGATATTCACGATGAATTCCATGTTTAAAATTTGTGAAGTTAAATTTCAAACCCATCTAACACCTTTCAGCTTTAGGAAGTGGAGATGTAGGAAGATGTGTCCTTTGAGGAGTATACCATTTATATTGTGGATCGTAGTATGAAGGTTCTTCATGGATGGTATGTTCCTTTGGTATATGGGCTATGGAAGCATGGCCGAGTGTAGGAAAAGACTTTAGAGAGGTAGGATGGTGTACAATCATAGTGGCTGGAGTTTTTCTCAGTTATTTCTTCACCACCATTGAAAGGAAAATTTAGGTATGAATTTCTTTAAAGGGTATTTCAATAAAAACCTGTTTCTTCTTTTGAGGTATGAATATTTCCTTTTCAATTTTCATGTAAGAAATTGGGTGAAATGAAATCATGAGGCTGGTTACAAGCCTGTTACATGGCATGACTACGAACTTCACAACTTGTACTTATTGGTACATATCATGTATTTAAGGATACATTCCATGTAATCCCAGTACACAACCACATATAGGTCAAGCCATAAAACATTATATAAAGAACGTGTAATCTCAAGTACACACCATGTACTTTTTTTAATTAATTAATAATCTAGGATGTAAGTCATTTATCCATGTAGAGAGAAATAGACCTCCCCTTCAATGAGCATTGCGCCCAGCAGATGCGAATGAGATTTTGGCTCCCAATCCGTCATCCGATATATGATTCGAACACCATCAGATTTTTTGGATACCCATAGCTGAGCTCTCAATTCCTCTTGAGACTTTCTTCCAGATTTCTTTTCTCAATTGAGTTATAAGGGGTTGATATTTTTGGCTTGATTTGTAGATCTACCCAATTCTAGGTCGAATCAAAGCTCAACAATGGAAGAGAAGAGTCGTACTATGATGAAGTAGGTGTTCTAGTGCCTTTCCCAAATTATATTGTTTTTATATATGTTGTATTATCACGCATCAACTTTTAGGGTGTCTTTTGATTGAACAATGAACCTTGTTATTATCTATTGATGATTAAGTAATTGATTAGATGATTTGAAAGCATGTTTATGGTTGTTAACCTTGATTTAGGCCCACCCAATGGGTGTTTTTCCCTTGGATGGTCATGTGGCCAAGAATTCCTTTGAAGTTTGACATGAAATCCCATTCTTGGGTTGTTGAAAATATTTTTCTCATTATATGAATTTACCATGTGAGATACTTATTGTGTTAAGCCTTAATTGTTTAAATTTCATAATAGGCTTGTTATAGGTTTTGTCCATGTGAGTTATCCTTGGTTGAACATTTAATAGTTTAATTTACATTTAATGGTTATTATGTATACTAAGCCCACGTTAGTTGATTTTGTTAAATACATGTGATAGTTTAATTCACACGTGTTACTTTGAGAAGGAATGTTTAATTGAATTAAATGATTAAAATAGGTAATTTTGAATGGGCGATCCAGAGTCTCAATTAAAATACAAGGTCGGGCTCATGTTACTAATTACACCTTATATACCTTGGGTGAACCATTGTCTCGATTAAAAGGAAACATATGAGATCAATAGGTTAAATATGTAATGGTAATGATCAAGAAACACATATAGTGGTGGTTCTTATTGAGTCATATTTTAAAATACTGAGCAAACATGGGATCCATTGAGGGATACGTAGGTCAGGATCTATTTGAAAATGTTTCAAATGATGAAATTAGTTTGTCATGAGTTGATAGTTTCTTTAATAAAGGGTTTCATCAGGCCTAGTCTGAAAATCAAGAATTTATATAATTTACAAAACATAAATAAAAAAATGGATGACTTGTGACATGTCAACCAATCCAAAGAACAAGATTTGATTCGGTCTTCACTTATACTTGTTTACCTTGTCTTTAGAGAAATCTATTGTCCTCACTTTGGAGTACCTACTATTTACTCATTTCACTAATGTACCTATCCAATTATATATATATATATATATATATATATATATTCAATTATAGATTTGAATGGATCTTTGGTCATTACCTACTAGGATTTAGTCCCAATCATTATCTGGGTCATGATTTTGGGCCCCAATAGTGTATATGATTGTACGTGTTGATCAGGGAAAGCACCCTGCTAGAGGTACATGATATGCTGATTAGGAGTTCTAGAGCATGGGACTGAGCTAAGGCTTGTTATGATTCATAGTTTCCTTTTTTTTGTTTTTAGACTTATATTGTGTATTACTGTAGTGTACTTATTTGGCTACTTTCCTAGAAGATTTGACATGCTGCATCATCATTGGTATATAATGATGATGGGTTATTTATATTGTTATTCATCCACTATTTATTCTAGTTTTATGTTCTTTACTACTTCGACTATTTTATATTATTATTATGTTGTGTTACACTCTACCATTGAGGGAATAGTTTCCCCACTATCACACTCTAGGCTGTTGCTTCTAGTCGGAAGCCTCTTGAATTTGGGAAAATGTGCTTTAGGCTATGTGGACAACTGGTTACAAGGAACCAGTTGAGTGTCATTTAGATCAGGGATGTTACATGTAGATCCCTCACAATGAACATCCACCATTTAGCCCAACATCTAGAGGAGGAGGAAAGTAGTGTGTAACTCCTTATTCATCCAAGAACCCGCTATGAGGATAGGGGAATCCAAAAATTATAGGATGAGGAGAGGACTTATATAGAACTAAAAAATGGAAGATATTTCGTTCTATTTCAATGACAAAAATGGGGCACCAAAGGTACCATTTTATAGGAAAATTGGAAGGTGATTTTGAGCCCCCAGATTTCGAGATGCCACATAGCCCATGGTTTTAGACCTCTATGAAGTCATATATAGATTTGAAGATAAAAATTTGTATCCCCACATCCTGAATATCTCCACAAAAAATTCGTACCATTTTAAAAAATACATCTTGAGATATCGACATAATAGAGCACACCACTTTTTACTTCGTGCAGATTCAGTGTCTTGGAATAATCAGTCTGGATGGTCCACTAGATGGAAGAATTGTAGTTGGGCTCCTTCAAAAAATATATATCCCAATTAATTTTGAACCATCGAACAAAATATCATCCCATTTATATGCATCGTTTAGTAGTAGTGTGTGGTTGATCCCACTAGTGTGCTTTGATCCTATGCAGTTCGGCCCATTTATCTTGAACTTTTTTTTGGGCCCTCCAAATCACCTCCACCTACAATGAAATTATTTAAAAAAGTAACATTTAAAATGTTAACATTGATAAAAATTAATTGAATCATACATGACGTGCAATTTTGTTGTTAGTTTTTTAATTTCCAATAAAAAACTATTTTAGCGTAGTGTTGTAAGGGCGGAAATGAAACAGTGAATCACAATGAAATTAATATTCTAGACACCTATTTGAGGAATGAGCCCTATATTATCATCCTATCAGCATGATGTTAAACTAAATAGACCGGGACAATCACCTGACCTAAAAATAGGTCAAACGAACTTCATGGGTTCTAATTCCTATTCTCACAGGTTATGTAGGACACCTCATAGAGGATCAATCCCATCTATGTGGCAATGACTGCCTCTCTGGACATAAAAAAAGAACTAGAGCACCTGAAAATGGACACAATCTAAAGTATCATAATTATATAATTGAATAATTGAGAACATGTGACATAAAAACAATTTTCCCTATCAATATTTGGTTATAATAATGTTTTTGACATTGGGGTAACCAATCCCTATTGACAATGAAAAATTCATTTCATGCACATAGCCACATTATCGATGTTGTGACCCTTAATTAGACAAAAAAAATATTGAGTTTGAGTAGAGATGTGTTCCTATGCTGGAAGAAGATGAACGTTTTATAGCAATGATACAAAATAATAATCCATAATGAGGTATAAGTGGAAAGGTCCCCCCTTAAAGGGTAGGCTGTGGATTTCTATGATCGATGATAAAAAGGTGTCAATGCATCAAAATGAGATTTACACAATTCAGACAAGAATATTTGGTATATTAACCATGTGAATAAGTGTAGATCTACTTTAAATCTCTTATTTTACTAGTCATGGAGCCAATACATATACATAAACATTTATGGCTCTTAGAAGATAGGTAAATTTTATAAGGGAACAAGTGTCACTACGTAGGCCCATCCACATAGGTCCATCTGCGTAGGGCCATACGTGTAGGTCAATCTATGTAGGCCCATCCATGATGTCCCATCCATGAAGGCTCATCTATAAAGGTCAACCATTGGGTCTGTAACACCCCAATATTTAATAGTATGTTATTTTCTTTAAAGTAATTCAATAGCTTGCACCACACACAACACTAAGTTCGAGGGCACCACGACTTACCCAACTAGCCTTTCAAAAAACAGTTATGAATATTATTAAATGAATTTTTAATTTTATATACTCAATATAATTTTAACATCCGTATTAAGTGTTTCTCAGATATAATATAAGAACAAATTCAATTTTCCAGATGAAAGAAGTATTTTTTAAAAATTGCAATTTTACCACCTTTTAATTGAGAGCCCTTTTTAAATCCAATAATTGACACTTTTATATATTCAATTTGAAAAAACAAACTTCTTCTTTAGATTTGGGACATAAAAATTTTGACTGATTAAATTTTAAGTGATTTTTTGTAAACATTCATATTTTGATTAAAAGAAAAAAATACTAAATTTTAATTGAAAACAACTCTTTTAATGAATATAATTTATAATGTTAAATTATAAATTTGAATAGTTTTAAAATATAATTATATTATATTATTATCATTTAATCCAATGTGGGTCATTGGAAGTAATTTTTTATTTAAATTGAACATAAACACATATCAATCTTTTGATAGTTTTTACTTCTCAAAAATCCACTTTCTATTTTTGACAACGAGAATATTCTTCATAAATAAATTAATAAAATTTAAATGTTTTGAAATTGGTAAAATTTATATCATTTTTGAATTTGGAATATCAATGTTATATTTGTGTGAATTATTGGTATTTTTCTAAAAACATTCAATTTTAAATAAATTTTGAAAAACACCGCGTTATTGTTGAAAGCCGACTTTTTATATAAGTAATTATTTTTAATTTAAATTTATTTTAAATCCAAAATAGATACATAATAACTATTTCAGTCTAATTTAATTCATAAAAGTAATTTTATAATATGATTATATATATGAAATTTTATTGAACTTTTTACCATCTTTTACTCATCTTCTAAGAACATTTAAAACCTTGTATAAAACATAATTTTTCCAATTATGTGAATTGAATTTAAAAAATTAGAGATACATGATTGAAATCAGTATATAAAATGTGTTTCAATAAGATGAAAATAATTTTTAATGAATAGTTACTTGTGAATTTTATTTACCACGGTTAAAAGTAAATAGGGTAATTAAAGGTAAAAATGATATTATAATCACCCTGACATTTGTAATAATTCTATTGGATAAGTGTAATTCGACCAAAATCAACCTTAGGAATATAATATGATCCTTTTAATCTAGTTGGTCTAAATTAGGACATTTATTATTATTTTATTTAAGGTAGAGTTAAAAGTGATAAATTAAATGTTTAATAACTAAACCATTTTTAATATGGGTTTTTATATAATATAAATTCAACTATAAATATTCATTTGAAAGATAAAATGATTTTCTAGGTCCTGGTATTTTATTTGTAATTTTTAATCATTAAATAGTTATATTTATTTTTGACACAATGATGAAGCAGTAACTACCTTATTAATGAAAAATTAAAATAATTGATATTATAAATATATAGATAAATGTAAATTGAGGATTTCGATAAATTCCAAGAATTTTAAATATTAATATGATATTTTAGGGTTTATGGAATGTATTGTTTTGATGTAATCATGTTTTTTGTACTTTAAAAAAACCAAATACAAAATTGTGTCAAAATTGACATAAATGAGTATTTAAAATAAATACTATATTATTCAATGATATAGTATTATTAAAAATATAAGGATTGGCCAAAGGACTTATATAATGATATATATGTCATTATTCAACCAATTTAAGTTCCCTAGACATTTTATAGTGAGTTTATTAACCATGTAATATAATAATACATAAAGTCATGCCAAAAGTTAAACTATTTAACTAATAATTATATCTAAAAGATAAGGTTACTATGGTGGCATAAACTTGTCTAAAACCTATTGGTTGAGTTTATTTAGACTCATTACCACCTTATACTAGAAATAAATCTATTTGAAGCCATTATAAACTAAAAATTATTTTATAATAAAATAATATTTCAAGATTTTCCTAAAGTGATCCTCGCCTCTCTTATAAAAGGGTACTTACCCTTATCTCAAATTTACACATAAAAAGACAATTGAATCAGTGAAACCCTGCCCAAATATCCTCCCAACAACCCCAATTAAAACTAGATTCCTTACTATGATCAGAAAGCTAACATAAGGATCCCTTTTGACCAAATCAAAGGGAAGCACCATAAGAAGAGATTATAATTTCACCACCTCTTTCAAAGTTCTTTTCTTCTTCCAATTCTTCTTTATTTGTTGTCTACATACCAAAATAATAATTCCAGTATCTCTTAAATAACATGGTGTTATTATAAATTTTCTAAAACCATATTCATTATTCTATTCATCCTATGAATGACCAAGTCACCATAGGTGCATACGTATGACTTACCATCTCCATGTCGTGGTGTAGTTTGTTATTCAACAATTAATTGTCTGGATTGATATAATATTGAGTATAACTGATGAAATTAATAAATATAACATCTTAATAATTATTCATATATGATATAACATCCAATTACATATGATTTGACCACCAAGTGAATGATATTATCACTCGTGCATACGTACGGATTACCGTCTCCACAAACACGATGAGATTCATTTTCCATCCTAATAATTCAACAATAATTTTAATTTTATGACTCAAAATCATGTTTATGAACCTAAAATCATTCTTGATATGAAATAAATACATCCTATCCATAACAAACATGACTTAAATATCAATACATATAAAGTAAAACAAATCAATTAACACCTAAAACAATGGTACCACAGAAATATTATTAACAATGAAATACTAGAAGATCGTATATGATATCATATTTATGTATGTGGTTCCTTTATAATTTAATAAAAATCAATTAACTATTATACAAAAGGTTAATGTACCCTCAACTAAGGAAAAATACATGGTAAACGGGTTTTCATCTAACTTCTTATTCTTGTGAGATACATGCTATATGGCCACTATTTCTTTTTTTGTGTGGTGCATGTACTGACCATGATTGTATTATTTGGGTAATATAATTTTATTTACAAGTATTTACATTTTCATTGTATAATCATTCATTAATGGAGTGTATGTTTTGTAATATACCAAATCAGTAAGGGAATTTCTTATTTTGATTTCCACTCATTGGGTTTTACGCAAACTTTATTGATTATTTTACTCCAAGATAATGTGTGAAATAACAAATATTTTATTTATGCAGAAATTTACACTCCCCTTTGTGTATATATACGTTTGATACACATAATCAATACTTTGAAAAATTCTCAAGTTATCGATATGAACTTGATAAGAGTAATCTTAACTTAATTTCTATTCAATGAGTTAAACATCCATGTTATTATTGTTGTTTTTACATGAATATGTGTGAATGTCATCTGATTGATTTAAACTGAATATCCAACCATATTGAGTGTATTTATATTTTTAACACATAATTATGTCATTTATTTATCATTAACCTAAGGATACAATCTTTATAAGGGATTTCATCTCAATTTACATTCTATTGAGACTTATTTGTTGTTATATGCCAATTAATTTTTATATGTTGAAAACACTATACATTGAAATAATATATCATCAATGAATTTATTCACAAGATTAAATAATGTTTTTATTAACTCAATTATCTATATTCATGCATCTCTCATTCGGTTAGGAACTCTAACTAAAATTTAATTTTAAATATTATAACAATTTATTCTTCTAAATATTTATAATTAATGTCTATGTTTTAAAAATGGTGTTAATGATTCATTTATATAGACATTAGTTTTTTAAAATTAAAATTATTTTTAAAAGTTTCAAAGTTGAATGGGAGACTTTGATTCAAAAATCTATTTTTAACAGCTTCTTGTTAAATAGTGAGATGTTTAAATAATTTAAAAAGACGATATTTCACTCAAATAGTTTTAATGATATTTTCATCTATGTCAATATAATTCATTATTCTTGATTGAGGTAGGTTTATTATAATATAGTCTTCCATATTGTATTGAATGAGTTATGTTTGACTGTAGATGTGATATTTTTATACTATTCATGGTTTGTGGTTAGAATATTGACATTTCGTATGCCTGTTTTAATAAAAATGTTTAGATTATTTTTCAACCATTTCATATGATTAATTAATTGGACTTAGTAAGTGATGGGTGGAGCCAACTATAGCTCATCGATGCCTCGGTAAGTCTCATGAGACAAACTAGTGACTTGGCACAAGGCCTTGACACAATTACTATTTGTAGTGTTGGAATGATTCCTTGACTATGTGGTTATGATGTCTGATATTCTGCATTCCATCATTATAAAATTAGCTACTGATATTACATGTTATTATTATACTAGTATAATAACCATGTGAATACATTAATGGAATTATTTGATTTATATTTTTCATGTTATTCTGATGTTTATGTTTAAATGTCTTGTGTTTTTGTCTTATACATTGCCTTAAATATTTATTCTTATTTATGAATGTTTCTGCTATATTGTTATCATTACTGAGTATCTGAGATCACCCCATTCTTTCGTTTTGTTTTTTCCTAGTATGTGAAGAAGTATATTATGTTTTTCCTATAGGGATATGCTAAGGGATATGAGTGTGTTCAAAGGGGACACAATGTTATTTTTTTATTTCATGATGTAATTTAAAAGTTATGAATGTATATAGGACTTCCAAGGCTACTAAACTAATCGGTCATTCGAGACATGATCTCTTGTGATAATGCCAATGTTATTTAATAATGCATTGACTCTAAGTAAATAGGGTTAGGGAATTACATTTGATATCATAGGATTTTAGTACAAACCTTGGAAACTAGATTTAGAAAAACCTTGATTAGAGAACATTACCCTAAGAAAGACTTTGAGGATTAGAGTAGAATAACATCCTTGAATTTTGGTAATGTAGAGATTTTTTGAATTTTACAAGCAATAAATCCCTGTATGGATAAGAGCAGGTAGTGGTGGCTCTGGTACATATGAATTTAGGGGTAAAAACCAAAAAAATCCCTTTGTGCGAGACTCGAACCGAAATTGGTGCCTGACAACGGGCCTTGCTGCACTCTTGATTACGACACTCTTGGGGGGACATTCTTAGGATAATTCACATTTTTGTTGAAAAATTATTTGATGGATTTTAATATAATATCAGAATAAACAACCTTGGTTAATCCTAAGGTGTATTTAATTAAAAATTAGTTTTAATGATATTATCTAAATGATTTTATGACTCACACTATGCTTTCTGGTTTTAAACAATGGCTGGATTCCAAGGAATTCATAGTAACATTGAACAAGATGTTCATTATGGGATCAATGGTGGAAACGAGCAACTAAATGGAATGTTGATATGCATAAAAGATATAGTGACCATGCCAATGATGGATTCCAAAAATATGATCAAAAAATATTTATTAACCTAGACCCAAACTCAATAAAGAGGAGAAAGATAGAGAATGATGAGAGCACCAGCAGTGGAGACCGTGGAGAAAAGAAAGCTTAATTTTCATCATGCTGGAAATGTGGAAGGATACACCTAAGAAAGTGTCTAAATGGAACAAGGAAATGATTTATTTGTGGGAAACAAGGACATAATGTAAAGAATTACTGAGAAAAAATGAAGAGTACAATGGAAGAAAATAAAAATGATCCTAAAAATCCATTTACAGTCATTTGACGTAAATGTAGTGGATCGTGGAATTACCCAAGTCAATGCCTTTTTCTATAGAATAACCACTAGGTCATGGAAAAACCTATGTGGAAATGAATGGATACAGAAATGATTAAAATTATTAACGACCTTTGTTTATGGAATTACTTTGGAAGAATTTTCCATTGCATGTGTAACCATACAGTTTTTTATGTGAAAATTCTTTTTGAGGGAGAAATCTCTTTTTCTTTTGTAGATATTGTTATAGAGAACCATTTTTGTTTATATGATCATTGAATTTGAGGCAATTATAGGTTAATAATTTTTGGGATGAAAATGAAAGGTATGAAATAATATTTTTTGGTTAAATTATGTTTGTGTTATTTTGAGGAATTTATGTCATTTTTCGAATGTTAAAAAATAATTTTTTTGAAAAAGGATATCATACAGACCATCTGACAACCCGTCGTGTCAGAAAAATCTATGAGAATCGAACCCACAACCAACGTGTTACTGAGATTTATCTCCTACCACTAGACTATGTGATGTACCTAGTTCGTGTGACAAATTATTTTTATTTAAATGATTTTATTGACTAATAACAGTTTTATTTTTGATTTTATGTTTTATCAAATGGATATCATTATATAGGAAAATGATTTAGTGATTGATTAATAATTGTTAGTTTTGGAGATGTTCACTCTTTTGGGAACACTATATGTCTATGGAAAATAGAATACAATGGGATTTCATTTAAAAAGTAATGGTGGTTTTTTATTTATGATGAATATATGTTTCTATAGAGATTTAGGTCATTAATGGAAATGATTAACCTATCATAGAGAATATGTGATTTAGTTATTACACTTCGATTTGATACTTTAAGAGTAGTTGATGTTATTTGGAGATAAATGTTAAAATTTAATATGAAAGACTGTGATTAAATTCTTCTGAGTTTTGGGTTTCAATCTTAGTTATGATTATAGTGAAGGTTTTTAAGGTCAATTATTTATTGAATAATCTTTATTTAACATTGTGTATTGTTTGTTTAATTTTTGAAATTAAGATTAATATTTAATTCTATAAAATATTATCCATTTTGGGGATCATCTGATCTTGTACTAACCATTTTTGTTTTGGTTAATCTCTGAAGACAAGGGAAATATATAGTTCATCCTTTGTGTATTATGTGATTCTCTATAAGTTTATTATAGCACTTCAGGTTTGACCAATTCATCTTGAATACTCATATTTTGGAGAAAATATGAGTTAGTGGTATTAATGAAAAAAAATCTACTTGAAATATAAGTATATCACTTTATGTTCTTCGTAAATCATATAAATATATTCCTCACCTTTATGAAATTAAACATAAAACAAAAAATGTTGTTCATTTAATTTTTCTATTGAGAAACTAATGACCATTTAACTCATCACAAGTTTTTCTTTACTTATTGTTAACTTTCTCCTGATAATGTTTTCTATCACTCTCCATAAAAAATTGACACAAATTTTATCTTCCATATCCATTTTTACCTACATGGAATCATAGTATGGGTTATCCCAGGTGACCTTTGTAATTCTCTTTCTTTATTTTAAAGTGATAGTTTTATTGACTCTTTTTCTGATGTGGCACTTTCAATGAAGTTCCCAAGACAAATTTAAAAAATTGAGAGGACATAATTTCCCAGAGGGGGGAAGAATGTAACACAGAATGATTTTATAGTTTGTTATTTTCTTTAAAGTAATTCAATAGATTGCGGTACACGCAACACCAGGTTCGAGTGAACCATGACTTTCTAATGTTGGCATTAAAAAATAAATATGAATAGTATTAGCTGAATTTTAAATTTTATACACTCCATATAATCTTAACATTCATATTATGTGTTTCTTAGACATAATATAAGAACGAATTCAATTTTTCAGATAAAGAAGTATTTTTAAATAAATACAATTTTACCACCTTTTAATGGATAACCCTTGTTGAATCCAATATTTAAAACATTTATATATTAAAATTGACAAAATAAACTTATTATTTATAAGTGAGACATAAAAATTTAGTTTGGAAAAATTTTCGGTGTTTTTCTAATAACATTCATATTTTGACGAATAGTGAAAAATACTAAATTTTAATTGAAAAAAACATTTTTAATAAAAATAATTTATAATGTTAATTTATAAATTTTAATAGCTTTGAAGTATAATTAGATTATATTTTTATCATTTAATCCAATTTTGGTCATTGGAAGAAATTTTACATTTAAATTGGACATAAACACATATCAATCATTTGATATTTTTTACTTCTCAAAAACCCGCTTTCTGGTTTTCAAAACAAGAATATTTTTTAAATTAATTAATACAGTTTCAATTTTTTGAATTTGGTAAAACAGAAATAATTTTTGAATTTGGAATATCAAAATTATCTTTGGGTGAATATTTGGTATTTTTCAAAAAATAATCAATTTTTGATGAATAGTGAAAAACACTGCGTTATTGTTTAAAGCCGACTTTTTATTTAAAGAATTATATTTAATTTAAATTTATTTTAAAGTAAAAATATATACATAATAACTATATTAGTCCAATTTAATGAATTGAAGTCATTTTATAAAAAGATTAGATATATAAAATTTTATTGAACTTTTTACCGTTTTTTACTCACCTTCTAGGCACATTTGCAAATTTGCATAAAACATAATTTTTCCAATTATGTAAATTGAATTTCAAAAATCCAAGAGACACAATTGATCATTAAGTAAAATTTGGTTCAACAGGATGAACATAATTTTTTGTGAATAGTAACTTTTTAATTTTATTTACCACCGTTAAAAATAAATAGAGTAATTAAAGGTACAAATGATATTATAATTACCCTAAAATGTGTCCTAATTCTATTGGAAAAATTGTATTTAAACCAAATTAAACCATAGGAATAAAATATGATCATTTATATCCACTTATACTAGATTAGGACATTTATAATTATTTTATTTAAAGAAGAGTTAAAAGTGTTAAATTTATAGTTTAATAACTAAACCATTTTTAATATAGGATTATACATAATATAAACTCGACTATAAATATTCATTAGAAAGATACAAATTTTTTTTACATAATGGAATTTTATTTATAAATTTTATACCTTAAATAATTAAATTTATTTATGACACAATGATAATGCTGTAGTTATCTTATTAATGAAGGATTAAAATAATTGATATAATAAATATAGAAATAAATGTAAATTGAGACTTTTGATGAATTTATAAAATTTATATAATAATATGACTTATTAGGATTTATTTAATGTATTTTGTTCTAATTAATCAAGTGTTTTTTACTTTTAAAAAAACCAAATACTAAATAGTGTAAAAATAGACATAAATGAGTATTTAAAACAAACAATATATTATTAAATGATATAGTATTCCTAAAAATATAAGGTTCATCCAAAATACATATATAATGATATATATATCATTAGTTAACCACTTTAGTTTCTATTGTAATTTTATAGTATGTTTATTATCCATGTAATATAACAATACAAGAAGACATTGTAAAAGTTAAACTATTTAACAATGAATTAAATCTAAATCATAATGTTTCTATGGTGACCTAAACCTATCTAAAACCTATTGGTTGAAAGGATTTCGTCCCCTACCTACCTTATCCTCTAAATAAACCCATTTTGAGCCATTATAACCCTAAAAGGTTTTTTATAATAAAATAATATTTCAAGCTTTTTCTAAAATGACCCTCACCTCTCTTTCAAGAGGGTACTTCCCCTTATCTCAAATTCACACATCCAAAGCCATTTGACTCAGCCAAAACCTGCTGAAATATCCTCCCAAATACACTCAATTAAACCTAGAGGACTTAATTTCATCAAAAATCCATCCAAATAATCCCTTTTGATCAAATGAAAAGGAAGCACCCGAAGAAGAGGTAAAAATTTCCCCACCTCTTTCATTGTTCTTTTCTTCTTCCACCTCCTCATTATTTGTTGTTTCCATAACAAAATAATAATTCCAGTTACTTCTAAATATTTTTCTGTTATTATAAATATGGTAGAACAATATTCATTATTCTTTCCATCCTATGAATGAAAACGTCACCATAAGTGCGTACGTACGGCTTACCGTCTCCACATTATGGTGTAGTTTTTTATTCAACACTTCATTATTTTTATGGGTATAATAATGAGTATAACTGATTTAAATAATAAATATAACTTTTTAATGATTATTTATATATGATATCCCATCCAATTATATATTATTTAACCATCAATAGAATGATATTATCACTCGTGCGTACGTACAGATTACCGTCTCCACGAACGCGATGAGTTTCATTTCCCATTGTAACAATTCAAGAATAATTTTCATTTTATTATTTAAAATAATTTTGATGAACATAATTTCATTCTGTATATGATTAAAATAAATTATATCCATAAGAAACATGACTAACATAAAAAAACATATAAGGAAAACTAAATCAATTAACACCCAAAACAATGATACTACTGAAATATTATTAACAAATCAATAGTAGAAGATCATATATGATATCATATTTATTTAAGTGGTTATTTTATAATTTAAAAACAATGATTTAACTGTTATATATGAGGCTAACATACCCTCCACTATGGAAAATTACACGGTAAGGGGTTTTCACCTCACTTCTTAATCACATGAGATCCATGCTATATTTCCACTATTTCCTTTTTGTGTTGTGTATTTACTTCCCATGATTGAATTCTTTGGGTAATATAAATTAATTTATGGGTATTTAAATCATCATCGTATAATCCTTATTTCATGGGGTGTATGTTTCGTAAGTTACCAAATTGGTACAGGAATTTCTAATTTTGATTTCCACTCGTTGGGTTTTACGCAAACATCGTTGATTATTTTACTCCATGATTATGTGTGAAATCACTATTTATATATTTATATTATATTTTCCACTCCCCTTTGCATGTATATAATTTTTATACACATAATAACTCCATTTATAATTTCTCAAGTCATCGATAGGAATATGAGAGGATTAATCTTAACTCAATTTCCATTTATTGAGTTAAACATCCAAGTCATTGGTGTTGTTTTTACTAGAAAATGTGTGAATGTACTCAGATTTATTTACACTATATATCTAATAATATTGAGTGTATTTATATTTTTCACACATAACAATGTCATTTATTTATCCTTAACCTATGGATACAGTCTTTATAAGGGATTTCATCCCAATTTATATTCAATTGAGTCTTCTGTGTTGTTATGTGCCAATTCAGTTTTATACGGTGTACATATTGTACATTGACATAAAATATAAATAATACCTTTATACTCATGATATTATAATGTTTTTATTACCTCAATTATCTATATTCATGTGTCTCTCACTTGGTTTGAAATTCTAAATAAAATTTTATTTTATATGTTTTAAAGATTTATTCTTTTAAATATTTCCCATTAATTTCCATGTTTTAAAAATGGTATAAAGGATTTATTTATATGGGCATGAATGTTTTAAAATTAAAATTACTTTTAAAATTTTCAAAGTGGTATGGGACTCTTTTATAAAAAAATCTATTTTAATAGCTTCTTGACAAATAGTGATACTTGTAAATGTTAAAAAACAGATATTTCACTAAAACAGTTTTACTGATTATTTTAAACGATGTAAATATCATTCATTATTCATGATTGAGGTTTATTTATTTTAATACAATCTTAAATATTGTATTGAATGATTTATGTTTGACTTTGGATGATCTATTTTTATACCATTCATGTTTTGTGGTTAAATTATTGACATTTCTTATGCTAGTTTTAATATGAATGTTTAGATTATGTTTCAACCTTTTCATATTAGGAATACATTGGAATTAGTATGTGACGGGTGGAGCCCACTATAACTCCTCGAATCATCGTTAAGTGTCATGAGGTAAACTAGTGTCTAGGAAAGATACCTTGAGAGAATTAATATTTGTATTCTGAGGATGGAGACTTGACTATGGGGTCATGATGTCCAGCATTATGTATTCCATCATTATAAAATCAGCTATTGATTTTACATGTGATTATTCGACTAGTAGAATATCTATGTGAATATGTAAATGGAAATATTTGATTTATATTTTCCATATTATATAGTTGTTTATGTTTAAAATTCTTGTGGTTTAGTTTTATACATTACCATAAATGTTTATGCTTATTTATGATTGATTCCACCATATTGTAATCGTTACTGGGCATCTGAGCTCACCACTTTCTTATGTTTTATTTTTTCTAGGATGTGAAGAAATAAATTATTTTTTCCCTACAGGTATAGGCTAAGGTATAAGAGTGTCTTCAAACGAGATAATTTTTTTTTTGTTTTTTTATTTCATGATATTATGTAAAACTTATGTATGTATCTATTAATTCCAATAATACTGAACTAATATGTCTTTCGAGACTTGATATATTGTTATCATGCCAATGTTATGTAATAATTCACTGAATCTGGGTAACTAGTGTTGGGGCATTACAACGTCTATAAATAGACCCCTCTCCCTCAAATTCGTCGAGGATGACCGAACTCTTGGATGAAGAACCAAGGGAAGGGCTCTGGTCATGCACCTCCTTTGCCCAAGTAGTTCATCCCTATATGGGAGATTTTCCATGGCCCTCCCTCAATAGGGAATGGACCAAGCCTAACCCCTGGGAGACCCCCAAGGTGACCCATATGTTGGAGACCCACGTATTCAACAATCATGGGATACCAAACTGGGCAACCCACCCGCGTGACCCACCAACATGACCCACCAAAGTGACCCACCAACATATCCCACTGGGGAAACCAACTTGTGAAACCAATTTGGGTGACCCAACAGCACATTCCACCCAGATTAAACATACCTGGGTGACCCATCTAAGCAAACCATACCTGGGAGACCCACCTAGATGATTGATAACTGAGTGACCCACCTGCTCAAACCACCTGGGAGATCCATACCTAGGCAACCCACCTACGCCACCCAGCTTAACCACACACATGGGTGACCCTATTGTGAGAACCACTTGAATGAACCAACTTAGAGACCAACCTTCATGATACATCTGGTTCATAATATAATGAATTTTCCCCTGCACCCCCACTCGAGATCAATGTTGAGCTGCGTTCCTGGTCCATTTGGCTGGTCCCTTCACTTCCATCATAGACCCCATGAAAAACAGAGAGTCACACATAATACTTTTTAGGACAGGTGGAGGATAGTGTGGGTTGTTCGTTATAGAACCTTAACAACCGACCTAGGAATAACATTATTTGAGATAATCCTTCCCACATCCTAAAACTCTTTGACTCGACACACTCACATTGGTTAATTTACCATTTTATGAGTTGATAGTATCCTTTGGATTCAGTGAGTGCCATGAGTCAAAACAATCTTCATGAAAATCATAAAAACTCATCAACTGACTCATATTCCAGGTTGAACCCGTACAATGTGAATCCTCCTTAGGAGTAATACCCAACTAGAGTACAATTGGAATCTTCCTTAGGATTAATCCCCAAAAAACGTCAAATTTCCATCATCCTTAAGATTGAGCCCCAACCAAACCTCAAATTGACATCCTCCATAGAAGTAGGTCCCAAAAAAAACATCACATGGGAAGACTCCTTATTAGTATTCCCCATCCAAACCTCAAATGGGAATTAGCCATAAGAGTAAGCTACAACCAAACCTCAAATGGGAATCCTCTTTAGCAGTAAGCCCCAAAAAACCTAAAATTGTTTTCCTCCATAGGAGTAATCCCTAACCAAACATCAATTTTTTGTCCTTCTTAAGATTAAGTGCCAAAAAAACCTATAATGGGAATCATACATAGGAGTACGCCTCCAAACAAACATCAAATGGGAATCCTATATAGTATTAATTTCCAAAAAAACATAAATGGGCATCCTCTTTAGGAGTAAGCCACAACCAAACCTCATTTAGATATCCTCATTAGGAGTAAGCCCCAACCAAACCGCCATTGAGAATCCTACTTAGAAGTATTCCCCAAACAAACCATTAATGATGATTCTACAAAGGAGTATTTCTGATCCAAACCTCAATTGGATATCCACTTTAGGAGTAATCCCTATACAAACCTCACATGGGCATGCTTCTTTGGAGTAATCCCCAATCAGACATCAAATGGGAATGCACCATAACATTGAGCCCTAAACAAACCTAAAATGGGCATCCTCATGAGGTGTAAACCCAATCCAAACCTGAAACGAGCATGCTCATTAAGATAAATCCCAAAAAAAACCTCAAATGGGAATCCTCATTAGGATTAATCCCCAACCTAAACCTAAATGGGTATCCTCATTAGGTTGATGCCCCAACCAAACCTCAAATGGGAATCCTCCTTATATGTAATCCCCAAAAAACCTTAAATGATAATCTTCTTTAGGTGTAATCTCCAAGAAAACATCAAATAGAAATACACCATAGGAGTAATCCCCAACAAACCCTAAAATGGTAATCCTCTATAGGATTAATCTCCAACAAAACCACAAATTGGAATTATCTTTAGGAGTAATCCCTAACCAATCCCCAAATAGGAATCCTCTATAATGAACCAATGTTTTAACAATAGAAATTAACTTCTCATAATTATGTCACACAATCACATGAAATCATAGATCAATGAACTACTAAGTACCATGTAATAGTTAAACATTGTTTTGTTACTTCTGTGATTTGAATTTCAAAAATATGACATACAGGGTTGTGATCTGTAAAATTTTTAGAGCCTGATAAGGAAAATTTAATTATTTTGGTAAATAGTAACCTATCCTTAGGGATAGTAATCTGACCATTATGAATAGTGATATCTCCAAAATTATAGTAACCTCTTTAACACTCCATGATTCAACTGTACATTTTCCTTTGAATAATGCAATAGCCTGCGATGTACGCAACTTCGAGATTCTAACACACCACAACCAATCAAACTAGCCGTTATGAATAGTAATAACCACTTTTTGAAAATTTCAAAATTTTATTTTTCAAAATGGACTTCATTTTTGGATTTGGAATATCACAATTAGATTAGGGTAAATTTTTGGTACTCTTCTGGAAAATCTCAATTTTTGCTGAATAGTAAAAAATACAAAATTTTAATTAAAAACAACTTCTTTAATCGAAATAATTTATTGTGTTAAATTATAAATTTGAATGGTTTTTAAGTATAATTCGATAATATTTTAATCATTTAATATAATTTAGGTCATTTTATGTAATTTAATTTTCATACTGGACATAAAAAAATGTCAATCGTTTCATAGTTATTATTTCTTAAAAACACACTTTTTATTTTGACAAACAAGACATAATTTTAAATTTATTTTTGCAAATTCATTTTTTTGAATTTTGGATAAATGGATTCCATATTTGGAATTAGGTGGTCCAAATTGTGTAAATAGGTAACTTTTATTTTTAGTCATTGTGAATAATTACTTTGTTAAATATTTCATTTACCACGGTTAAAGGGGTAAATCCGGTAAATAATTGTAAAAAATAATATTATAATAATATTAAATTACATGAAAACATGTCCCAAACCAATTTAATGATACATGTCCGACCATGAGAATCCTTGGGTCGATTTGGGGACCCCATAGAGCCACATGACAGTGATAATGACATTTAATATTAATTAATTTAAAGTAAGGACAAAAAATGACATAAACATATATATTTTAGTAAAACATTTTTTTAAAATGTGTTAAAAAAGTTATCTCTTTGACTAAAATATCAATTTAAAAGATAAACCTATTTCCAACATCATGGTATTTGTTTTATAATTTTCATACATTATATAAATGAAATCATTTATGACACAATAATGATGCATTGTTTACCTCCTTAATGAATGATTTAAATAAATGAGATTATAAAAGTTAAAACAATATCCAAAACCTGTAAAATTCTTATTGAATGATTTTGTTTAGAATATTAGTCATATTATATTCTACTTTAATTAATTTTGGATCTTTAGAAACTTAAAATTATTATATAATAAAATAATGTTTTCAAACATTCTTAAAGAGCCCCTCCACCTATATTAAAAGCCCTCACCTCTAACCCATTTCTCACACCTCTAAAGCCCCTTATCTCATCCAAACATTGTCCAATTAAGCTTCCTATATCCCTATCTTCCTCCAAGAAGCATTCACATAAGCATAAGGCGCTTCAAGGAAGCCTTTGGTTCAAAACAAAGGGAGTTACCTGATTTAAAGGTAACATCTCCTGTTAAGTTATTTTCTTTTATTTTACTTCTCCCACCCCCTATACTATATTTATTCCATTATTTGAAAAAAAAACACCAGTATCCTCAATATACTAGGTTTTTTATGAGATTTATTTGAATAAAACATACACACATCTCTATCTAATGGGTATAAAAGATAATGTTTATGTGAATGGAGAACTACTGCCTCACGAAACAATGATTGCTCAATCTTCTACTACCACCTATTATGGTGGACATTATGATGGAATTGTAATTATATAATATATTTAAGATATTTATTTTATATATAATCTTTTTTAATTCGATTTTATAGAATATGTTTATTCTTTTCATGTTATATATATATATATGATAATTTCATTTGAGGAAGTGCGGACTACTGCCCGATCAAAGTGATATGACTCGTTCATACCATACCTGGAACGTATAAATGGTGGTGTTAATGCACATACAGAACATATATAAAATATTATACTATACTTCAATAATAATATAACTATTTATCATTTGGTTTTCTATCATTTTAAAGATAAAAAAATAAATGGAAGTAGCGTTCATGCGTACGTACAGATTACCATCTCCACGAGCGCGATGAGAGTCATTCTCCATCGTAACCATTCAAGAATAATTTTCATTTGATTATTAAAAATAAGATTTAATAACATAATATCATTCTGGATATTAATCAAGTACATCCAATCCATAACAAACGTGACTTACGTAACAAAACATATAAAGGAAAACTAATTAGTTAACACCTGAAACAATGATACTACTAAAATATTATTAACAAAACAATATTAGATGATCATATATGAGATCATATTTATGTTTCTAGTTCTTGAATAATTTAATAACAATTATTTAACTATTATATAGGATGTTAACGTACCCTCAACCAAGGAAAAGTACAAGGTAAGAGTAAATTTCACAATCTCTTTATTATCTGAGGTTGTTTTTACGTATGTATCTACTTGGACCTCTTAAAATCTACATCTATGATTCATAAAAATTAATTTCAATTTTTTACTATTTACTAGGATATTGGTCAAATTCATTTATACCCTTGTTTGAATTTTTTATAAAATGGTTTAAAAGGAATCTTTCCATCATTTTCCAAACATGTTACTTTATGCCTTTTTCGACAAATATAGGTAAGAATATTTTTATAAACTTATATGGCAGGGGCGGTTATTCTCGTCCATTATAACACCTTTGAAGCTTCCCCTACAATATTATACGAATATTTTTAAAATAAATGTTTTGTTTTATAATTACATGACTTTTAAATGATTTCAAAATAGGAATAAATATTCCTCTCAGATATTTTTAATTTCATCTATGTCAACATATTTTACTCTATTGTATACTTGTTTGAAGTTTATGTATTATGATACAAATCTTCCATATTCTATTGAATGTTTTTTGATATGTTGGACTGTGGATGTGTTATTTTTATACCATTCATGGTTTATGTTTAATGTATTAACATTTCGTATGCTAGTTTTTATATGAATGTTTATGTTATGTTTCAAACTTTTCATTTGAGGAATGAATTGGACTTAGTAAGTGACGAGCGGAGCCTACTATAGCTCCTCGATGCATTTTTAGGTATCAAAAGACAAACTAGTGTCTTAGCATAAGGATTTGAAAAAAATCTTATTTGTAGTCTTGGCACGAGGCCTTGACTCTATGGTTATGATGTCTGATATTATGCATTCCATCATTTTGAAATTGGATATTGATATTGCATTTGATTATTCGACTTGTAGAGTATCCATGTGAATAAGTAAATGGAATTATTCAATTTATAGTTTTCATATTATGCTGAAGTTTAAGATTAAAAAGCTTAAGTTTTAGTCTTATACATTGCCTTAAATGTTTATGCTAATTTATGATTGTTTCTACTATATTTTTATCCTTGATGAGTATTTAATATCACCTCGTTCTATGTTTTATATTCCCCAGGATGTGAAGAACTATGTTATGGTTTACCTGTAGGGATAGGATAAGGGATATAAGTGTGTTCAATGGAAACAAAATGTTGTTGTTTTTTATCTAATGATATATTGTAAAACTTATGTATGTATCTAGTACATCCAAGGCTACTAAACTAATCAGTCTTTCGGGACACGATTCCTTGTATCATGCCAATGTTATTTAATAATGCACCGACACTAGGTAATTAGGGTAGGGCATTATAGTTGGTATTAGAGGAAGGTTAGGACAAACCATGGAAACTATATTTAGATAAACTCTGATTAGACTACATTACCCTAAGATAGACATTGAGGATTAGTATTGTAGAACTTCATGGAATATTTGTAATGTAGAGAATGTTTTTTATTTTCCAAGAAATACATACCTGTATGGATACAATTTGGTAGAGTTGGCTCTGGTAAAAATTTACCTAGGAGTGAAAACTCTGAGAAGGAGTTTCGTGCTTGACCTAGGGAATCCTGGTACATGACAATGGACCTTTCAACACTCCTGGTGATAAAAAATCCAGGGGATATGCTTAGGATAATTAAAATTTTATTTAGGAACCATTCTGAAGGATTTATGAGTATATACCTCCTAATCGAAAACATTTTTATGATTATGGATTATATCCATAAACTGTTAAATTTATGTTAAGTGTTTTACGAGTTTGGAATTATGTATTAGGATTCCTAAACTAATCCAGTGTATGCCATTATTTAGAAATTGACCCTAGTTGAAGGAATGGAAACCGTATAAATGCACATAATTCATGTATGTATTTACCCCCTACTCAAAAAAATTATAGTGGAGTTGGTGAATCAACTGGTGCTAATCAACTTATCACTATTCTGGGACAACTCACTCTGGTTATGAATAATAACCTTACCTATATGGACCACATTGATCCACAACATGGAGGATCAATGATAGACTGGTTCATGAGGAAACAATAAACAACATTAAATGGGACTAAAAATCCATTTGTAGCTGAGAAATGGATAAGTACCTTAGGGAAACTATTTCATTCTTTGGGGAGTAGTGAAAGGAAAAAAGTTGTCATGGCAGTTTATCGGCTCATGGGTGATACAGATCAATGGTGGTCATTAATTCCAAAAAAAGTGTTGATGAGGAATTATCAAATATGAAATGGAGGGAGTTGAAAGATATTTTCCTAGAAAAATAATTACCTCTTGACCATCGAGCAGATATGGAAAGACAGTCTCTCAGTCTATGGAAAAAGGAGGATAAGAACGTTGCAATGTATGGGGATAACGTTAAAAAGTTTTCAAGGCATGCTGCAGATTATATACATAAACCATAGAGTAATATTGATCAATTATTTTATGGGTTAAAACTATATCTCCATTTAGAATTAGTCTCACAGTCCATCTCATCATATGAAGATATTGTCTCATGTGCTATCAACACAGAAAATGAATTCTCTAGGTCTTACGACATCAAACAAAAGTAAGAGAAGAAGAGATCTATTGAACACTATGGAAATGTAAATAAGGGGAATAAGGGGAAAGTTGAATTTATGTCATAAAATAAATGTGAGATAAAACACCCTGGTACTTTCTTGAAGGGAAGGGGAGTCAGTTACATCGATGGTGAAAGAGGCCACCAAGATCGTGATTGCATGGGAAAGAGAGTGGTTGTCAATGTTGAATGCTAAAAGTGTATAGAAATGGTGAATTATGAAAATTAATGTCATAATAACCAAGGAATATTACATTTGAAAAGGAAAAGGGAGAGATTCCAAGCTTATGTGATCACTACAGCTGAGGTTAAAGCTCCGAAAGACGTGGTGGCAGGTAATTTAATGGTTTCCTTATGTTTAGCCATTTCATTATTTGATTCTGGATCAACAAATTTTTTCATATCTTTCCAGTTTTGTTTAAAAATAAGAAATTTCAAATTTTATTTAACAAAGGGAGTTATCAGTTAAAAAATATAAGGGAAGTATCATTGTAGAAAAGTTTTGTGAATCAGTCCTTTAGGGCATATAAATGTTCTTTATTTGCTGATCTAATCTTCATACATATGATTGAATTTGATATAATCCTCATTATGGATTGGATTTCAGACCGTTATGTGAAAATTTATTCTAAGAATAAGGGGGTTACAATTTTTGATGATGATAAGGAATACCATATCTTTAGAGAAAAAATGTCACCATCTAATTCTTATCAAGATCCACTGCATGTAGCTCTAATAAATTCAATTATTGGGGAGGAAGAGAGTGAAATAACTATGGATAAAGAAAGGAATGTTCAAATAGAAGATGTACCTATTTTTCTAGAATCAGTTGATGTATTTCTAGAGGACTTACCTGGATATCCTCCAAAATTAGAAACGGAGTTTTCCATTGTTTTAATTCTTGGTTCTAGGACCATAACGAATACCCCTTATAGTATGGACACAGTGTAATTAGTGGAGACACTACTAGAAATTAGATCTTTCCCAATGCTTCTATACCAACGGTTTGCAAAAACCGTTGGTATAGGTCCCCTTTCCCAACGGTTTGGCCAAACTATTGGGAAAGGCCCCCAAATTGGCCACTTTTCCCAACAGTTTGGCCAAACCGTTGGGAAAGGTAGACCTATCCCAACGGTTTGGCCAAACCGTTGGGAAAAGTAGACCTCTCGCAACGGTTTGGCAAAACCGTTGGGAAAAGTAGACCTATCCCAATGGTTTGGAAAAACCGTTGGGAAAAGTGGCCCAAAAATTCAACATCCTACACAAAATGAAAATCACAACCAAGTACCTATACCAACGGTTGTTAAAACCGTTGGTATAGGTCTATACCAATGGTTTTAAAAACAGTTGGTATATGTACTTTCATTTTTTATCGGACCTTCGTACCGAGAACATTATATAAATCAAAATTTAAAATATTTATGAGAATACATATATATATTCATGTAATTATGATCACAAAAGTCATGTTAGTTTAGTGGTTGAGTCGTTCAATGATAAACGAGGGGTCCTGGGATCAAATCCCAGTGGATGTTTTATTTTTGGAATTTATATACCAACGGTTCCATTACCGTTGGTATAGATTTCATATTACCTATACCAACGGCTTACTTGGCTACGGTTCTCCAAACCATTGGTATAGGCTATACCAACGGTTTGGAGGCCTATACCAACGGTTCCAAACCGTTGGTAAAGGTTAGTTTTCCAGTAGTGAGAAAAAAACAACTAGAGGAGCTGAGTAATAAATAATTTATTCTCCCAAGTGTTTCACTATAGGGAGCCCATTTTATTTCTGTTTAGAAGAAAAATGGATCTAAGAGGTTCTGCATTGACAACAGGGATATCATTGCTATAACTATAAAGAAAAAGTACCCCAACCCCACATTGATGATTTATTCGATCAACTTCATGGAGCTCATTATTTTTCAATGATTGAAATTCAATCTGGATTTCATCAGTTGTGTGTGAAGAAGGAAGACATTCCAAAGTCAACTTTTTGAACTAGGTACATGCATTACGAGTTTACAGTAATGACTTTTGGACTGAATAATTCACCCTCTGTCTTCTTGGATCTAATGAACAATGTTTTCAAGGAATATCATGGTGAATTTTTAGTGGTATTTATTGATGAGATCTTGGTATAATCCAAGTTCTATGAAGATCATGAAAATCACTGGAGAACTATTCTAAAGACTCTTAGAATAAATGAATTATATTGGATGTTCATCAAGTGTGAATTCTAGATTTAGGAGATTTTATTTTTGGGCCATATTGTCTCTAGGTATGGAATATATATTAATCCTTCAATGAAAAAAGAAATCCATGAATGGAAAGTATTGACAAGTATAACTGAGGTACATAGTTTTATGGGTTTAATAGGATATTATCGGTGTTTTGTCCAAAATTTTTCCCAATTGGATAACCCATTAACCAACCTCACACATAAAGGGGTTAAATTTGTTTGGAAAGAAGAGTGTGAAGAATGTTTTGAAGAACTGAATAGAAGATTAGTCAATGATCCTATATTGACTCTACCATCAGGGAATAATGGGTTTTTTATTTATAGTTATGCTTCAAAGAATGTACTTGATTGTGTCCTTATGCATAATGATAGGGTTATTGCCTATGCATCACAGTAGCTAAATATTTATGACCAAAACTATCCCACTCATGATCTTGAGTTAGTAGTTGTAACATTTCCTCTGAAGATATAGATAAACTATATCTATGGTAAAAAAATATGAGATTTATACTGATCATAATATTTTGAAGTATATTTTCTAACAAGAAGAACTCAACATGTGGAAAAGGAGAGGGATCGAACTACTCAAGGATTACGATTTCACCATACACTACCACCTTGGGAAAGAAAATAAGGTGGCAGATACTTTGAGTAAAAAGGATCAGGGTGTTTTGAACAAGATGGGAGTTGAAAGGGATCATATGTTCATGGATCTAGTAATGATGGATATGGGAATAATCATAGAAGTTGAACCATCAGTACTTTTTCAAATGGTTTCTAAACCATATTTATAAGAAATGATATAAAGTTCTCAGACTGATGATGAGGAGTTTCAAAAGAAAATTAAATGTGTGAATGATGGGAGATTGATCAACTTCGTATATGAAGATGGGATTTTGAATTTTTGGAAGAGACTTTATGTTCCTGACATACCTAATATAAAAAGGGAATTGTTGGATGATTCTCACAGATCCAAATTCTTCTATACACCTTGGTATATCTAAGATGTATATAGATTTGAAAAAACATTTTTGTTGGGACAACATGAATAGATATATTTCTTATTATGCATCAAGATTTATTTTTGTGAACATGTGAAAGCTGGAAGACAATATCCTAGGGGAGTCAGGCAACCACTTCCCATAATTGAGTTGAGATAAGATGATATTATGATGGAATTTTACTTGGGGATACCAAATACTCCTAGACAGAATGATGAAATATGGGCCATTGTCGATCGTGTAACCAAGTCAGCTCATTTTATTGCTATAAGTGAAGATTTACCCCTTGAACATCTGGAAAGAATATATATTAATGAAGTTGTAAGAATTCATGGAGTACCCCTATTGATTTTTTATGACCATGATCCCCATTTTACATTAAGATTCTATAAAAGTCTTCCAAAGGAATTGTATACTAAACATCATTTGAGCACTTCCCACTACCCTCAAACTGATGGACAATCAGAATGGACTATTCAAACATTAGAAGACATGTTGAAATAATTTTCCCGTGACTTTCATGGTATGTGGGATCAATATTTACCTCTAATATAATTTTCCAATAACAATAGTTTCCATTCAAGTATTTAGATGGAACCATATGAAGCATTATATGGAAAGAGATGTCGCACACCAACTTGTTGGGATGATTTTGGTGAAGGAAAACCCATATTCCCAGAACTTTTTTCAGGAAACAATGGAAAAGGTGAAGCTTATCAAAAACCACTTCAAAGCAGCTCAAAGTAGGCAAAAGGGCAATGCCTATAACAGAAGAAATGATTTATAATTTCAAGTAGGAGATCATTATTTTTGAGGTATCTCCATGTAAAGGTGTTATACAATTCATTGAGAAAAGAAAATTAAGTCCCAGGTATATCAGACCTTTCAAAATTCTAGAACGAATTGGTGTTATAACTTATTGTTTAGAAATTCTTCAAAGTCTCTCTAATGTTCATGATGTGTTCCATGTATCACTGTTCATAAAATACATGTGTGTCCAAATGAATGTAATCATCTATAAAGAAATAGAACTAAAACCCTTTCTATGTTATTGTGAAGATCCAATTATAATTCTTGATAGCATAGAACAAGTGTTGAGAAACTGGACGACTTTCCTGGTAAAAGTTTGGAGAAATCCTATGATAGAAGAGGCAACATGGGAACCTGAGGAGCATATGATGAAGAACCACCCGAATATTTTTATGTAGTATTATTCTAGAAATTTCTAGGACTAAATTATTTGATGGTGGAAAGAATATAACACCCCAAGAGTCCACAATACATTTCACTTTGAATAATGGAATAGATTTCGTTGTATGAAACTTTGAGATTCTAACACACTATGACCAATCAAACTAGCCATTATGAATAGTAATACCCACTTTTTTGAAATTTTATAAATTTATTTTTTTCAAAATTTACTTCGTTATTGGATTTAGAATATCAAAATTTGCTTAGGGTGAATTTTTGGTACTCTTCTGAAAACATTCAATTTTTGATGAATTGTGAAAAATACTAAATTATAATTAAAAACAAATTTTTAATCAAAATAATTTATAGTGTTAAATTATACATTTAAATGGTTTTTAAGTATCATTAGATTATATTTTTATCATTTAATATTATTTAAGTCATTATATGTAATTTCAAATTTAAAATGGACATAAAATAGTGCCAGTCTTTTGATAGTTATTATTTCTTAAAAACACGCTTTTTGTTTTGACAAACGGGAATTAATTTAAATTAATTTCTGTCCCTTCTGTGTTTTGAAATTTGAAAAATGGATTCCTTATTTGGAATCAGGAGGTACAAATTTTTTAAGTAGGTATGTTTTATTTTTAGACATTATGAATAATTATTTCGGTAAATATTTTAGTTACCATGATTAAAGGGGCAAATCATGAAAATAAGGGTAAAAATAATATTATAATAATATTAAGTTACTCTAACATGTGTCCTAACCCTATTAATAGATTCATTTATGACTATGGTCATCCTTGGGTCGATTTTGGGACCCCAAGGGGCCATTTTAGAGTGATAATGACACTTCATATTAATTAATTTAAAATAACGACAAAAATGACATAAACACATATATTTTAGTGAAATTTTTTTTACATGGGGTTATATAAGTTATCTATTCAACTAAAAAACATAATTTAAAATCTAAAACAATTTAATACATGATGTTGTTTTTTATAATATTTAGATAACAAATAAATAAAATTATTTTTGACCCAATAATGATGCAGTGTTTACCTCATTAATGAATAATTTAAGTAAATGGGATTATAAAAATTAAAAAATATCCAAAACCTATCCAATTACAATTGGATTATTTTATTTCAAACATTAGTTATCTTATATTATATCTTAATGAGTTTTGGACCTTTAGAAACCGAATATCATTATATAATAAAATAATATTTTCAAACATTCCTAAAGAGCTCCTCCTCCCCCTTATAAAAATCAATAACCTATAACCCATTTCTCAAACCTCTCAAGCCCCTTGTATTATCCAACCACTACCCAATTAATCTACCAGCATCCCTCTATTCCTCATAGAATCCTTAACTTAGGAATAATTCACTTCAAGTAATCCTTTTGGTTCAAACAAAAGGGAGTTACCCGATTTAATGGTAACATCACTTCTTAAGTTATTTTCTTTTATTTAACTTATCCAACCCCATACACTCTCTTTATTACTTTATTTTATAACAAAAATAGTATAATAAATATACAAGGTTGTTTTTATGAGAATTATTTGAACTACACTTACACACACCTCCATCTAATGGGTATATAACATAATTTTTAAGTGGATGGAGAACTACTGCCTCACGAAACGATGATTGTTCAATCTTCCACTACCACCTCTTATGGTGGCCATTATGATGGCACTGTAATTATATATTATATATATGATATTTATTTTGTTTATAATTTTATTTAATTCTCTTTTTTATCATAACTTTATTCTTTTCATGTTGTATATGTATACGCTAATTTAATTTGAGGAAGTGAGAACTATCGCCCCCTCAAAGTGATATGACTCGTTCATACCATACATGGAACATATAAAGGATAGTGTTAGTGAAATTACATAACATATAAAAATATTTTATTATACTAGAATAATAATATACCCATTAATAATTTGTTTTTATTTCCTTTTAAAATATAAAAATGAAATGGATGTAGCGTCTATGCGCACATTTGGATTACCTTCTCCACAAACACAATGAGATTGATTCCCCATCATAACCATTAAAGAATAATTTTAATTTGATTATTAAAAATAATATTTAATATCAAAATATCATTCTATATATGAATCAAATACATCCTATCCATAAAACACATGACTTACATAACAAAACATATAAAGGAAAATGAATCAGTTAATAACCGAAACAATGATACTACTAAAATATTATTAACAAATAAATATTATAAGATCCTATATGATATCATATTTATGTATGTAGTTATTTTTTTATTTAATAATAGTGATTTAACTATTATATAGGAGGATAAAAAACCCATGATAATGGAAAAACACAAGGTAAGGGTTAATTTCATAATCTCCTTGTTATCCGAGGCTGTTTTTACGTAAGTATCTAGTGGGACCTCTTTATCATCCACATCCATGTTTCATAAAAATATATTTCAAAACATTTTTACTATTTAATATAGTATGGTTTAATGTAATTTATATCCTTGTTTGACTTTTTATAAAATGTATTGAAAGGAATCATTCTGTTGTTTTCCAAACAAGGTACTTTATGACATTTTAGACAAATTAAGGTAATAATGTTTTTTTAAATTATATGGTGGGTGCGGTGATTCTCCAATTCTATATTACCTTTTACACATCCATTAAAATATTATAATAATATTTTAAAAATAAATGTTTTCTTTTAAAATTACATGACTTTTAAATGATTTCAATATAGAAAGAGTTATTCCTCCCAAATAATTTTGATTTCATCTAATTGAACATCTATTAATGGATTTTATACTTGTTTGAGGTTGATTTATTATGATAAAAATTTTCCATAATGTATTGAAGGTTTTGTGATATTTTTTACTGTTTATGTGTTATTTTTATACCATTAATGGTTTATGGTTAACATATTAACATTTCATATTATAGTTTTAATATGAATGCTTATATTATAATTCAAACGTTTCATATGAGGAATGCATTGGAATTAGTAAGTGATGGGTGGATACTATTGTATCTCCTCGATGCATCGGTAGGTATCATGAGAAAAAATAGTGTCTTGGCACAATTACTTGAAAAAATATTATTTTTCATCTTTGCCCGAGCCCTTGACTCTGTGGTTGTAATTTCTGACATTATACATTTCATTAATATGAAATTGGCTATTGATATTGCATGTGGTTATTCAAAAAGTATAATATCCATGTGAATAAGTAAATGGAATTATTAGATTTATATTTTCCATATTATTATGAAGTTTAAGTTTAAAAGGCTTATTTTTTAGTCTTATACATTTCCTTAAATGTTTATGCTTATTTATGAATGTTTCAAATATATTGTTATCCTTACTGAGCATCTAAGGTCACCCCTTTCTATGTTTTATTTTTCCCAGGATGTGAAGAAGTATTTTATGGTTGACCTATAGAGATTGGCTAAGGGATATAAGTTTGTTCAATTGGGAAATTTTTTTTTGTTGTTTTTATCTCATGATGTAATGTAAAACTTATGTATGTATCTACTACTTCCAAGGATAGTAAATTAATCGGTCTTTTGAGACATGATTCCTTGTATCATGCCAATGTTATGTAATTGTTCATCGACTCTGGGTAACTAGGGTTGGGGCATCACAACCTCACCCCATAATGTATAAATAAAATTTAGGCATCTTATAATTGATAATATGACCATAGTAACAGTATTGGTATTTTTGAAAGCCATAAATAATTAATTACAGTTAAATAATTAATTTTTTAAAAAAATTATTTTCCTAAAATGTGTAAATAATTGACAATTTTATGTATTTTGGTTTCAAAATAATTTTTTAATACCTTATGTAATTTTTGAAAGCATTATAAAATCAGTTATAGTTTTAAAATATTTATTTTTCATGTTAATTATGAGTTTAATTAAAAATTAAATTAATAAAATTTAGAATTTTATTTTTGAAAAATTTATTCCATTTTTTGATTCTACACGTCAATAAATGGTTAGGGTTTATTTTATATAATTTTCTGAAATACTTGAATTTTTGATGAATATTGAAATACAATAACTTACAAAATAAGATAAATACATTAATTATTGAGTCATGGGTGATGTTTTGATTAATTAAGAACCATTGGTTCGAAATAACATGAAATTATTACTATTTTTGGTCATTGAGTAATCACTATTTATATTCTTATAGAGAAATAGTAAACTAATAATTAAATATTAGGAAAACCCTCCTCCCCTCCACTATATAACCACCCACCCTCCCATATTCTCTTCACTCCTCTAAATCCTTGTTACATACCAAAATTCTACTCAGAACTATCCCAATTATCATCCCCCACTTCCATAATCCCATGGTATCTTCAAAATACCAAATCATCTACCCTTAACAGGCTCTCAAGGAAGATTAACTCATGAGGTAAATTCCTCCTTTCAATTATTTTAGTTTGTTTTCAAGTTCCTTTGTTTTCTTTTATATCCTTACCTATCCTAATACAAATATTATGAAAAATCTAGTACCATAAATTTATTGGAAATTTTTATGATAATTTAATAAGTTATTATCATATCTCATTTACACATATTTTATAGTAGAAATGAAAACACCATCTGAGATGTGTTAATTAATCACATTCATGGATGGCGAGTTTTAAATTTCTTTTACCATCTTCAAATTTGGGAAAAAACCATTTTCATTATTTAACCAAATAATAATATATTTATTATGTCTCATATATGTTTATGTAATATTTATTTAAATATGGTTTTTATTTATAAAACAACATGTATTCATTGTGATCAAAACCACCAATGAACCTAAAACGTTATCACTAAAGTTTTACATAATTATTCATATTCACTAAAAGTAAAAAAATAAAATTTAGAACTAATAACCTTATGGATGTTAAATAATAAAATATAAATCTATTTATATACAACCATTCTCATTTTACATGATTATCCATTTGTTTATATAAGTAAACTGATCATGACACAAACAAACCCAAACAATGAAATTGAACCTCTTAATCCATAAAAAAGGCCATGAATGAACATAATAAAGTTATAATAAATCTATTAAATGTTAAATTTAGTCAGTAATTATTAATTAAAGAAAATAATTTTGTTATTCATGTAATAAATATCAAGTTGAGAACACCATCAAACTTAAGGTAAGTGATTCTACCCAAACCTCCATTATTCCTTCGGGTTATTCTAACTCTATTTTTAGCCAAACTAAATTATATATTTAGTTTATGTACATATTATAATTTCTTTTTATATGACCAAACTCATTTATCATGGTCTAATCATAATTATATTTTTGGGATATACATGTTTTTATGTGGTTCCCTCCTCAATGATTCCAAAATAGTAAAGACCTTTAAGGGAACTTCTTAAATTTGTAACCAATTTAAATCTCACCCTACCATATGTTTTATGACACCATTGTTTTAATAAAACTAGTGTTTTTATTATGAAAAACATCTTTTATCCCTTCTGGTTTTGTAAGTAATATTATTCCATTTTCTATTTTAAATTCTTGTTAGTGTTTTCCTTAAAACCACTCTAAAATTTTTTAATGCTAAAAAATCTTAAATACTATTTTTACATGTTCTCACTTCTATTTTACATAACATACATTAATATATGAATTTTTTAAAATATTATGTCCATGTATGTTCGAATTCCTTTCTTTCATGGATACTTTTATGATACACCCATTCATTATGCTTTATGACATGATTATGATACCCATTTATTTCCATGGGTGCCCTTATATTTATGATTGATTATGTATGATTCTATATGTGTAAGGAATATTCATAAACATGTTAAGATGGGTGTGCCTAGATAAAACTCCAATTCATTGGGTAAAGTTGAGACTCATGAGACGTTATGTGCAATGATCTTAGAGGTTAGCCTTGACTCGTGCTACCATGTTTAACGGTCTTGGTGGTTAACCTTGATTTGTGCTCCTCTATGTGAAACAAGCCTTGACTCGTGCAAAAGTCATGTTTTATGCTATTTCCACATTACAATGAACCCATTTTTGTATTATCCCTTGTTTATATGTTATTATTCCATGTTCCATTCCTTTTTATATCATTATTCCTTTCCTTCTAACCCATGTGCTAAAGATTTATTACTATGTTTTTTACTTATTGGGATTTTATCTCATCCCTTTGTTTATGTTATAACTAGGTTACTAGATGAATATGTATGAGCACAATGGGAGTTAATATCTCTTTATGAAGATTAAAAAAATGAATTATTTATTTAGTCACATGCTTTCAGTTTTTTGTACCTAGTATTCCATGACACTACACTTCATGATCCCTAACTTTCAATATGATGTTTTATTAAGATTAAAATCAATTAAGGATATGTGTATAAGGTTGTGGTCACTATAGTTGGTATAAGAGGATGGTCTAGTTTTTTTGGATGTTAGGAATATGTCACTTTAGTAAGAACATTTAAGGATGAGACTATGTATAAGAAAACACACCAAAATTTTGGTATATATAGAGTAAGTGGTTTATCAAGAAAATACGTCATTGTATAGATACAAACAGGTTGAGGTGGTTCTGTCACATATGTATATCGGGGTAAAACATGAAAACCCTTGTTTGATCTAGACTCAAACGAGAACCAGTACACGAAAACAGACATTTCTGCACTCTTGGTATGAAACTAATGGGGGATATGCTTTTGTAAGTTAATGATATTAGAAAAAAACATTATTAAAAGGAATAAAAAAGTTATCATGTGAATATAAGTTAAGAAATAATTCAAGGATAACCTATATTGAATCCCAGGGAATTATAAATTAGGATATATTTATCCTTTACAAGTCTATCGTTTTATGTTTAATGTTTTTTTATACTCAATAGCTAATTATTCAAGCCCTCTAATTATAAATTCTTTTTTCATCTTTAATGAATGGAAATATAAGAATAAGCTCTAATAATCAATGTGATAGAGAATTTTAAGATTTCCCTAATGATATGCCAAATATGATGGGAATGGGTTCTCAGAACATTAAGATAGTACCTGCTCACCTAGATCATGTTATGAATAACAACATGAATCATGCGGAACTCCCTCCCCCTCTAAGGAAATAGAAAGTTGTTGTTGAATAATTCTTGAGAAAAATACCCCCATGTTTAGTGGATGTCCAGATCTCATCCTCACATAATGTTGGATTAACTCCATTGAAAAGATATTTTATGTCCTCCAGTGCCCAGAAGAAGTGAATGTGGTACTGGAGGTCTATCATTTTGATGGGGAATCAAATAAGTGGTGGAAAATAATCCAGAATATGATGTCCCTAGAGTAAATTGATTCCATGGATTGGGAGGAATTCAAGATTTTTTTTTCAATAAATATTTTTCCTGGACCCACCTTGTGAAGATGGAAATGGAGTGAATCATACTGAAGTAGAAGGATGATGAGTTCATTGGGTCATATGAATCAAACATCAAAACTGTTACAAGATACAACTCCAAATTTTTCAAGAACACCAAAAGAAAGGTGAATCACATATTTAGTGGACTAAATCCAATTATACAAAAAATAATTTGTGATTCAAGACTTTGATAGTTATGAAGAGATTGTCAATTATTCTCTCAAGGTTGAAATGGAGATCGAAGACGTGGAATGATCTCGTGGGCCCGATGAAAATCAGTGGAAAATGGAGATTAATATGGGTGGTTTGGAAAGTAAATCCCATGATGGAATGATGATCAAACATCCCACATGTAAATTTTTTGGAAAAAGCATCCTTGTAACTGTCTAAAGGGAACTAGGAATTTCTTAAAATATAGAAATATGGGAAATATAACAAAGAACATCTGATGGGATATGAAAAATATTGATAATTTGGAGGAAGAAATGAAGGTTCAGATAAATGCATAGCCAATGGTTTATTGTTATAACTACAAGGAGCAGGTGAATTATTGGAACAATTTACATAAGAAAAGGGTTGTAAAAGGCAAACAACAACAACCTACAAGGAAACAAGGAAGGGATTATGATATCACTACTACTGAGGTGGAATAAGAAAATTTTTCGGTGACAAGTACCCTAGTTATTTATACAATAATAAAAAACATACTATTTATTTATGGTTCTACAAATTCATTCATATCAAGCAAGTTTAGTAGAACTATTTAAACACCACCTCAAAATTTGGAAGACAATTTATCTGTGAGAACATAGATTGGGGAAATTATTACATCCATGGTTTATAAATCCACCTCGGTAAATGATTGTGGAGTGAACCGCCTAGAAAATATTTCCATACATCCTTTAGTGGAGTTCTATGATATCATGGGCACGGATTTGATGCATTTATACAAAGAAAATATCAACTATAGAGAAAGGGAGATCATGCTTCAAATCCTGAAGAATCCTAAAATTCATTACAAGTGTAACGAGGAGTATAAATCTCCTTTTGAATGATTATATCATATGTGGATATTACTACCTAATGAGGAATCATAGCATGATAAAATGATTGAGACAAAGAAAATGATACTTCATGATGATATTCCCATAATGATGGATTACACTATTGTATTACCATAAGAGTTTCCTAGTCTTACTCATAATCAAGAGGTTGAGTTCTCAATGCCCCCGTGGGCGTGGTGGAGTGGTCGAAGGCTCCGCTTCCCTCAGGGGAGGTCAGGGGTTCGAACCCTGTCAGGGGGTATGCTATAAAAAGCATGTTCACCACACGCGGTGCACGATTGCACGCCGGTTACCCAAGCCTTTACGTGGCGCCGGCCCCCGTTGGGGAACTGGGCTTCACCCCTTGGGTGGGCCTAGGGAAGGTTGGGTATTTTCGGGCCACTGCATGCCTGACCACATAACCACTCGTGGGATGGGCCATCATCCGCATTGTTTCCCGGCCCCTGCCTTTTAAAAGAAGAGAGAGAAAGGAAGAGGTTGAGTTCTCAATTGACCTCATTCTTGGATCCCTAATTGTATCAATGAATCCTTTGATAATGGCCACTATAGAGATAGAGGAGTTGAAGAAGAAGTTACAGAAGAATCTATAGAATGGTTTTATATGCCCGAGTGCTTCACCACGGGGTACGAAGATCCTATTAATCAAGAAGAAGGATGGATCAACACGCTTATACATTGATTATCATGAGATCAAAAAAATCATGATAATGAACAAGTATCATCTATCTCTGATAGATGACTTATTTGATCATCTTTGTGGGGCCAGTTATTTCTCAAAGGTGGACCTTCAGTCGGGATATCTCTAATTAAAGTTGAGAAAGGAAGATATTTCCAAAAATGCATTTCAGATGAGGTATGAACACTATGAGTTCATTTTTTCCCTTGAAACTCAACAATGATCCTGAAATTCTCATGTATTTAATGAATAGAGTATTTAGAGATTACCATGACAAGCTTAATGTAGTCTTTATTGATGATATTATGATATACACCAAGATAGAAGAGGAACATGATGAGCATTTAAATACTATGCTAAAGAATCTGTGAAGGTTGATAATACATTAAGAGTACAATCAATTTGAGTTCTAGAAGGAGAAAGTATCACATTTGGGGCATGTTATCACCAATAAAGGAATATCTGTGGATCCTTCTAAGACAAAGGCAATTGAAGATTGACCCATGAAAAAATCTATAGTGGAGACCAGAAGAATTATGTGTATATCAAGGTATTATCGATGATTTGTAAAAATCCTGTCATGATTTTCGAAACCAATGACCAAGCTAACATGGAAGGGAGTGAAGTTCTTCTGGACTCAAGAATTTGAAGACTTCTTTAAGGAGTTGAAAAAGAGGCTTATCACTGTGTCAATACTCACACTCATAACAGGTGGATAACTCTTTGTGGTGTACCATGATGCTTCAAAGAAATTATCGTGATGTGTACTAATGAAAAATGATAGTGTGATAGCCTACATCTTACGGAAGTGAGTATCAATGAGAAGAACTATCCAACGCATGATCTAGAGTTGGCAGTTTTGAACTTTTAATTGAAAATATGGCGTCATTATCTCTATGGGGAGAAGTGTGGGATATATACTGACCAACAGAGTGTAAAATATAAATTCACATGAAAAATAGCTTAATATGAGCTAGTGAAAAAGGTTAGAGGTCATCAAGTATTATGATTCCTCAATCCACTGCCATCTTAGTAATGAAAAATTAGATGGAAGATTCTATATGTAGAAAGTATCCTTGATCATTATAAATGATGATAATTGAATAGGTTCCAATATTCTTAGACTTGCAGTGGTTAGATGTAACCCCACCAGATTTTATAGTACGCTATTTTCCAATGTAATTCAATAAATTTCACTACGCACAACACTGAGTTCAAGCGTACCATGACTTACCAAACTAGCCATTAAAAAGAGGTTATGAATATTATTAATTGAATTTTGAATTTTATATAATCCTAATAATTTTAGAATCCATATTATGAATTTAATAGACATAATTTAAGAAAAAATTCATTTTTTAGATAATTGAAGTATTATTTTTAAAATGCAATTTTACAACCTTTTAATGGAAAACCATTTTTAAATCCAATATTTGAAACTTTTATATATATTAAATTTGACAAAATAAATTTCTGCTTTAGATCCGGGACATAAAAATTGATTTTTGATAAATTTTTTGTGCTTTTATGATAACTTTCATATTTTGGTGAATAATGAAAAATACTAAATTTTAACTGGAAACAAAATTTTAAATCTAAATAATTTATAGAGTTCAACTATAAATTTGAATGGTTTAGAGGTATAATTAAATTATATTTTTACCATTTAATCCAATTTTGGTTATTGTAAGTAATTTCACTTTGAATTTGGACATAAACAAGTGTCAATCTTTGGGTAGTTATTATTTCTTAAAAATACGCTTTTCAGTTTTGGGAACAAAAATTATTATTTAATTAATAAATGCAATTTATATGTTTTTAATTTCATAAAATAGACATCATTTTTGAATTGGTAATATCAAAATTATCTTAGGGTGAATTTTTGGTATTTTTCTGAAATTTTTTAATTTTTGATGAATAGTGAAAAACACTGAGTTATTATTTAAACCCATATTTTATTTTAATAATAATTTATTTTATTTAAATTTATTTTATGTAAAAATAGATACATTATACTTATATATTTTCAATATAATTCATTGGTTTTTTATAATAAGTTTAGATATATAGAAAGTTTATTGAACTTTTTACTATCTTTTACCCACCTCCTAGGAGAATTTGTAAATTTGCATAAAATTTAATTTTACCATTTCTGTGAGTTGATTTTCAAAAATCCTAGACACACAGATAAACTCAGTATGTAAAATATGGTTCAATAAGATTAAAATAATTTTTGGTGAGTCGTAACTTTGGACATATATTTTCCTTAGTTAAAGGTAAACAGGGTAATTCAAGGTAAAATGAATATTATAATAATACAAAATCACCTTAATACTTGTCCTAACCTTATTGCATGAGTCATGGACGACCATGGGAATCCTTGGGTCGATCTTTTGACCCATTTATCCATTTATGAAAGATAACAACAATTTATTTTGATTAACATAAAGTAAAGAAAAAAATGATATAAACAAATATCTTTTAGTAAATAATTTTTTACATGGGGTTATTTAAGCAATAATTTCGACAATAAATATGAATTAGAAAGATGAAATGATTTTATTAATTATGGTATTTTATTTATAAATTTTAGACATTAAATAATATAATTTATTTATGACAAAATGATGATGCAACAATTACCTTATAAATGATATATTAAAATAATTGATATTATAAATCCACAAATAAATATAATTTGAAACTTATTATGAATTCCACTACATTTATAGGTTAATATGAAATTTTATGGTTGGTTAGATAAATTATTTTTGAATTACTAATGCTATTATGAATTTAGAAAAAACAAAATCCCAAATAGTGTCAAAGTTGACATAAAAGAGTTTTTAAAACAAATATTATATTATTAATTGATATTCTATTCCTAAAAATACTGAGCAGGGACAAAAGACTTATATAATGACACATGTATCATTAATGAACCACTTGGGGTAGTCTTGGAAGTATATAGTATGTTTATTAACCATATAATATAAAAATACAAAAAGACATGGTAAATGTCAAACTATTTAACTAAGAGTGAAATCTAAAATATAAGTTTAATATAGTGACCCAAACCTGTATAAAACCTATTGATTGTGTGGTTTTCTACCCATACCCACCTTATAATTTAAATAATCCATTTTGGAGCCATTATAAACCTAAATGATTTTATCATAAAATAATATTTCTAGCTTTTCCGAAAGTGCCCCTCTCCCCTTTTATAAAAGGGAACTCCCCATTCTCTCTAATTCACACCTTCCAAGACAATTTTCTCGGAAAAAACCTACCCAAACACCCTCTCAACAATACTTCCTTCATCATAGAGGCCTTACATCATTCATAAATCCAAACTAAGGAGCCCTTTTGATCAAATCAAAAGGAAGAACCCGAAGAAGAGGTAAATATTTCATCACCTCTTTCAAGTTCCTTTCTTCTTCTACATCCTATTTATTTTTTATTTCCATTATAAAATAATAACTCCTGCATCTTCTATATACTTTTATGTTGTTATAAATATGGTAAAACCATTTTCATTACGCTATCCATCCTCTGAATGACATGTCACCATACGTGCGTACGTACGACTTACCGTCTCCACGTTGTGATTTAATTGTTATTAAATACATTATTATTTATATGGGTATACTAATGATGTGTTATTTATGTAAATAATAAATATAACATGATAATGATTATGTATATATAATATACCATCTGATTATATACTATTTTAATATCTAAAGAATGATATTGTCGCTCGTGCGTACGTACAGATTACCGTCTCCACGAACGCGATGAGATTCATTCCCCATCATATCCATTGAAGACTAATTTTCATTTTATGATTAAAAATAATTTTTAGAGAAATGATATCATTCTGTATATGAATACGATATATCCCATCCATAACAAATATGACTCACATAACAAAGAATATAAAGTAAAACGAATCCGTTAACACCCAAAACGACGATGATACTTAGATATTATTAATAAAGCAATGTTAAAAGATCATATATGAGATCATATTAATGTATATGATTCTTGTATAATTTAATAACAATTATTTAACTATTATACAGGAGGTTAACGTACCCTCGACCAAGGAAAAGTACAAGTTAAGGCTTAATTTTTCTATCTCTTTATTATCAGAGGTATTTTTACATAAGTATCCACTAGGGTATATTTATTATCAATGTCCATGTTTCATAAAAGAGTTTAGAAAGATATTATTTTTAAGGGACTTTTTACTCAAACATCATTCTAAATGTTTTAATGATTTATTATTCTAAACCATTCTTATTAATGTCCATGTTTTTCAAAATGGTTTTAAGGATTTATTTATATGGACACAAATTTTTTTAAAATGTTAATTACATTAAAAAGATTCAAAGTGGTATGGGATACTTTGATTCGAAAATGTCATTAAATGTATTCATTTATAAATTGTGTGACTTTTAAATGTTTTCATTTAAAAGGGATATTTATCTCAAAGAGTTCTACAAATCATTTTCATCTATATAAATATCCTTTGATGGATTTTAAACTTGTTTGAAGTTGATTTATTATGATACAAATCTTCCATATTGTATTGATGTTTTTGTTATATGTTTGAATGCAGATGTGTTATTTTTATACCATTCATGGTTTATGTATAAATTATAGACATTTCATATGCTAGTTTTAATATGAATGTGTATATTATGTTTATACCTTTTCATATGAGGAATGCATTGGACACAGTAAGTGAATGGTGGAGCCCGCTATAGCTCCTCGATGAAACGATAGGTCTCATGAGACAAACTAGTTCCTCAGCACAAGGCATTGCCAAAATATTATTTGTATTATTGGAACAAGGCCTTGATTATGTGGTTATGAAAGTCAGACATTATGCATTCCACTATTATGAAAGTGGATATTGATATTGCATGTGATTATTCAACTAGTAGAATATCCATGTGAATATGTAAATTGCATTATTTGATTTTTATAATTTCCATATAATGCTGAAGATCAAGTTTAAAAGGATTTTTTTAGTCTTATACATTTCCTTAAATGTTTATTCTTATTTAAAAAAGTTTCTGCTATATTGTTATCCTTACTGAGCATCTGAGCTCACCCCTTTCTATGTTATATTTTTCATTGGATGCGAAGAATTATATTATGACTGACGTGCATGGATAGTCTATGGGATCTTAGTGTTATCTATGGAATCAATGTTGTTGTACTTTTCCATTTCATGATGTAATGAAAACATTTTTATTATATCTAGCACTTCCAAGGCTACTAAATTAATTGGTCTTTCGAGACATGATCTTTTGTGATCATGCCAATTATACGTAATAATTCACCGACTCTTGGTTTCTTGGGTTGGGGCATTACAGTTGGTATCAGAGGAAGTTTAGCATAAACATTGGATACTAGATTTAGATAAACTCTGATTAGGGTGCATATCCCTAAGATAAATACTGAGGATTAGTATAGAAGGACATCCTAGAATTTTGGTATTTTATATATTTTGTGAGTTTTCCAAGAAATAAATCCCTTTCTGGATACGAGATGGTAGAGGCAGCTCTGGCACAGATGTACCATGGGGTAAAACATGAAAACACCGCTTTGAGATAGACTCAAACGAGAACTGGTGCACAAAAAGGGCCTTACTGCACTCTGAGTTATGACACTCCTGGGGGATATGATTAGGATACTTATCATTTTCGTTACAAACCATTATTAAGGGTTTATGAGTATATAATTCCTCAAAGAAATTTTTTTTGACTATGGATTATATCCATAAACAGTTCAATTTTCGTTAGGTATTTTACAAGTTTGGAATTATTCATTGTAATTCATAAAACGACCTACTGTATTCCATTGTATAGAAATGGATCCTTGTAAAAGGAATGTGAACTCTAACAATATGTATGATCAAAAGAGTAAGAAGGAGCTTATCATTCATGGTATTAAGACAACATTTAGAAGGGAAATAGTATCTCGTGTATTCTCAACATATAAAGAAATATTATCACGTGTGAATAAGATAAGTAAATAATTCTATGAGTCCAATGGCTTTGAAGGGAAGCAGGAGAAGAAAAGGATGGAAGAGAGAAAGATGGATAAAGGGAAGAGGGAAAATTTGGATTTTCCCATATGTGATAACTATGGAAAGAATCACCTTGGTAAATTCTTGAAGGTAATGTGAGTTTTTTATAAGTGTGAAGATAAAATACACCAAGTATATGATTTCAAGGGTAAGAAAAATATTCAAATGCACATGGCTTCATCTGCAAGGAGTTGTGACACTATGTGAATCAATTTCCAAATCATCAGAGTATACCCCAAATGATGCTATTGGATAATTATAATGTTATGATACTACCAAAGATGAAGAGGAATGATTAGAATTATTACATTGTTATTAAAGTATTGTGTCATTTGAGTATCGTATTAATGATGTTCAAGTTATAATAATTATAGAATATATAAGGATTGTACTGTAGTACTATTTCATTACAGACTTGAGATTGTGTAGAACCAAGAAAAGTGACTCAACTATAGGTTATTTTTTTAGAAAATACATGGTTGATGGAAATGTAATCCTTAATATGGTCCTGATAATGAGGTAGTGATTTTGGAATAAGAGATGGTTTATTTGGATAAATTATATTGGATATTCATGACATACATGGAATTGATTAATAGTTTGTTTATTTCATCATTGTTGAAATATTCAATATTTTTGGATATAAGGGATATATCCAGTATTTTATAAAGGACAAGGGAGAATAAATGTAATAAATAAGGTTTTATGGTAATTTAGGGTGATACCGTCTTTTAAAAGAATAAATGATGATGGTATTAACATGTTATTACGTGGCAAAAAGGATCTTCATTGTGTTTTACATCTTTATAAATTTTGGACTGTGTGTTTGGAAATAACTATTTTGGATAAGTATAAGGGTCGGAATAGATTAATTTTTAAATTGGATTCTATTGTTAAGGTAAAATAATTTCTTAAGATTGTTTTTTGGATTTTTTTATAAAAGGACAACCTGATGGTCGGGCAACAACTAGTCGTTTCCGGCAATGCTGCGAGACTTAAACACACAACCGAAGGTCGAAAAGGGTGCATCACGTACCACTAGCCTACATGATGTCCTGGATTGTATAATGTTGTTTTTTTAAAGGTCTGATAGATGAATTATAAATTTATTTTTCTTGGAACCATATACGATTAGGATAAATAGAATATTTTTATGTTCTATTATATTTTATAGTGAAAGATGATTTTGTGGTGGAAATTAGTTAAAGGATGGAACTCTACTTGTCATGTATATATTTTTCTATTATTCCATGAAGAAATTAATTCTTAAACATTAGTTAAGGGTTCTTAAAACTGAAAATATTTTAACCTCAAACCTTATATTTTGTTAAACTGATGATATTTCAAAACATCATAGATAGATGGATTTGAGGGTCTCTATTTTACACTTGCTTATATTTGATGACCTCAATCTCTTCCAATAAATATTTATGTTTTTCCTCAAATTATATGTCTCTAATTTCAACCAATTTTCTCATAATCGATATCATAAATTGGTGGGGACTTTTTCATTTCCCTTTCCCTCTTATTAAGACTATGTTTATTAATCAAATTTCTGATGTGGGTTCTACACAAAGGTATTTATAAGATTTTAACCTTTTATTTTCGTTTTTTTTTTCAAATTTTGAGGACAAAATTTATTGAAGGAGGGGAGAATGTTACACCCCGAGATTTAATAGTACGTTATTTCTTCAATGTAATTCAATAACTTGCACTACACACAACACTGAGTTCAAGCGTACCACGACTTACCAAACTAGCCGTTCAAAAGTGGTTATGAATTGTATTAATTTAATTTTGAATTTTATATAATCCTTATAAGTTTAGAATCCATATTATGTATTTCTTAGACATAATATAAGAACAAATTCATTTTTCAAATAAAATATTTTATTTTTTAAAATGCAATTTTACCACCTTTTAATGGAAAACCCTTTTTAAATCCAATATTTGAAACTATCATGTATTAAATTTGATAAAATAAATTTCTTATTTAGAATTAGGACATACAAATTTAGTTTTGATAAATTTTTATTGTTTTTCTGATAACATTCATTTGTGGGTGAATAGTGAAAAATACTAAATTTTAACTGAATTTTTTTTAATCAAAATAATTTATATTGTTCAACTATAAATTTGAATTGATTGGAAGTATAAATAAATTATATTTTTACCATTTAATCTAAATTTTGGTCATTGGAAGTAATTTCACTTTGAAATTGGATATAAACAAGTGTCAATCATTTGGAAGTTATTATTTCTTAAAAATACGGTTTTTTGTTTTGATAGGAGGAATTAATTTTAACTTAATAAACTAAATTTATATGTCCTGAATTTGGAAAAATAGACATCATTTTTGAATTTTTAATATCAATATTATCTTAGGGTGAATTTTTGGTATTTTTCTGAAAACATTCAATTTTTGATGAATAGTGAAAACACTGAGTTATTGTTTAAAACCGTCATTTTATTTAAATAATAATTTATTTTATTTAAATTTATTTCAGGTCAAAATATATACAAAATACCTATATAAGTTCAATATAATTTATTGGTGTCATTTTATAAAAATTTTAGATATATAAAAATTTTATTGAACTTTTTACCGTCTTTTACCCACCTCCTAGGAGATTTTGAAAATTTGCATAAAACATAATTTTACCGTTTCTGTGAGTTGAATTTTAAAATTCATAGAGACACGGTTAACCTCATTAAGTAAAATAAGGTTCAATAAGATGAAAATAATTTTTGGTGAATAGTAACTTTGGACTTTTATTTAATGCGGTTAAAGGTAAATATTGCAATTTAAGGTAAAAAGAATATTATAATAATAAGAAATTACCTTAACACCTGTCCTAACATTACTGGATGAGTCATGGCCGACCATTGGCATCTTTGGGTCGATTTTGGGACCTAATGGAGCCATTTAGAAATGACAACGACACTTTATTTTAATTAACTTAACGGAAAAAATTACATAAAAAAATATGTTTTTTGTAAATAATTTTTACATGGGGTTATATAAGTCATATTTTAGACTATAAATCACCAATGGAAAGTTAAAAATACCATGATGGTATTTTATTTTTAATTTTTTCACATTAAATAATGTAATTTATTTATGACACAGTGATGATACAGTAATTACCTTATTAATGAAATATTAAAATAATTGATATTATAACTACCCTAATAAATTACATTTGAGACTTTTTATGAATTCCACTAATTTTCTATGTTAATATTACTTGTTAGGGTTGGATAGATAATTGTTTTCTATGTAATAATGCTATTATGAATTTAGAAAATACAAAATACAAAATAGTGTCAAAATTGACAAAAAAGAGTTTTTAAAACCAATATTATATTATTAATTGATATTATATTCATAAAAATATATGGTTTAGCCAAAAAATAGATATAATGATAGGTATATCACTAATGAACCACTTTGGGTTCTCTTGGAAGTATATAGTATGTTTATAAACCATATAATATAAAAATACAAAGAGACATGGTAAATGTAAAATTATTTAACTAAGAGTTAAATCTAAAAGATAAGGCTAATATAGTAACCCAAACCTGTCTAAAACCTATTGGTTGAGTGGTTTGCGACCCATACCCACCTTATCCTTTAAATGATCCATTTTGGAGCCATTAGAAACCAAAAATGATTTTATTATAAAATAACATTTCTAGCTTTTCCTAAGGTTCCCCTCACCCCTCTTATAAAAGGGAACTCCCCCTTATCACTAATTCACCTCTTCAAAGCCATTTGTCTCAGAAAAACCCTACCCAAATACCCTCTCAACATTCCTCAATTAATCCTAGAGGCCTTCCTTCAGTCATAAATTAAACCTAAGGAGACCTTTTGATCAAATCAAATGGAAGAACCCGAAGAAGAGGTAAATATTTCATCACCTCTTTCATGTTCCATTCTTCTTCCAAATCCTATTTCATTATTTTTTCCATTATAAAATAATAACTTTAGAATATTCTATATACTGTGATGTTATTATAAATATTTTACAACCATATTCATTATTATATCTATCCTTTGAAGTACATGTCACTATACGTGCGTACGTATGACTTATCGTCTCCACGTCGTCATGTAATTGTTATTCAATACATTATTATTTGGATGGGTATAATAATGATGCGTAATTGATGTAAATAAAAAATATAACATGATAATGATTTTTTATTTATGATATTCCATCCAATTATATATTATTTTAATATCTAAATAATGATATTGTCGGTCATGCGTAGGTATGGATTACCGTCTCCACGAACGTGATGAGATTCATTCCCCATCATATCCATTCAAGACTAATTTTCATTTATAATTAAACATAATGTTTAGAGACTTGATATTATTCTGGATATGAATAATATACATCCCATCTATAACAAATATGACTGACATAACAAATAATATAAAGGAAAATGAATTTGTTAACACCCAAAACGACGATAATACTAAGATATTATTAACAAAGCAATGTTAAAAGATCATATATGATATCATATTAATGTATATTATTCTTGTATAATTTAGTAAAAATTATTTCACTATTATAAAAGATTTTGACTGACCCTCGACTAAGGAAAGATACATGGTAAGGGTTAATTCCACAATCTCTTTATTATCTGAGGTTGTTTTTACGTAAGTATCTACTGGGACATATTTATTATCCATGTACATGTTTCATAAAAGTGTTTTGAAAGAGATTCTTTTTAAGGGAATTTTTACAAAAACATCATTATAAATGTTTTAAAGATTTATTTTTCTTAACCATTCTCATTAATGTCCATGTTTTCAAAATTGTTTTAAGGATTTATTTATATGGACATGAATGATTTTAAAATGTTAATTACATTATAAAGTTTCCAAGTGGTAGGGGACACTTTGATTAAAAAATGTATTTAAATGTATTCCTCTCTAAATTTTGTAACTTTTAAATGTTTTCATGGAAACGGGATATTTATCTCAAAGTGTTTTTCAAATCATTTTCATCTATATTAACATCCTTTGATGGATTTTAAACTTGTTTGAAGTTGATTTATTATGATTCAAATCTTTTATATTGTATTGAAGTTTTTGTGATATGTTTGAATATGGATGTGTTATTTTTATACCATTCATGGTTTATAGATAAAGTATTGATATTTCATATGCTAGTTTTAATACGAATGTTTATGTTATGTTTAAACCTTTTCTTATGAGGAATGCATCTAACATAGTAAGTGATGGGTGGAGCCCGTTATAGCTCCTCGATGCATCGGTAGGTCTCATGAGATAAACTAGTGTCTTTGCACAAGGCCTTGACAAAATATTATTTTTATTCTTGGAAAAAGGCCTTAACTATGTGGTTATGATAGTATGGAATTATGCATTCCATCATTATGAAAGTGGCTATTGATATTGCATGTGATTATTAAACTAGTAGAATATCCAAGTGAATATGTAAATGGAATTATTTGATTTTTATCATTACCATATTATTCTGAAGATCATGTCTAAAAGGCTTTTGTTTTAGCGTTATACATTTCCTTAAATGTTTTTTCTTATTTATGAAAGTTTCCGCTATATTGTTATCTTTACTGAGCATCTGAGCTCACCCATTTCTATGTTTTATTTTTACAAGGATGAGAACAATATATTATGAATGACCTACAAGGATACTCTATGGGATATCAATGTTGTCTAGGGAAACAATGTTTTTGTAGTTTTCCATTTCATGATTTATTATTAACCTTATGAATGTACCTAGCACTTCCAAGGATACTAAATTAATCGGTCTTTCAAGACTTGATCTTTTGTGATCATGACAATGATATGTAATAATACACCGACTCTGTGTTTCTAGGGTTGGGGCATTACATTGGACATAGAAATAATTAAAATAGGAACAACATCCATACATTCCCAAATTATTTGTCAACCATCCCTCACAGAGAAAATAATGGATTCTCAAAGAAAAGATGTGGAAATTCAGAAAAGGGTGGAAACCATTAGAAATGGGAAATCCCTTGATTTCAAGATTGATAAGGAATGAGTTGTATGATTTGGTTCGCAATTATGTGTACCATTTTATCTAGAGATAAATAATGTACTTTTTAATAATATATATATCTCAAACTTCTTTATTCACCTAGGTCGCACAAAGATGTATCCTGATCTTCCGGAGAACTTTTTATGTGACAATATGAAGAAAGAGATTTCTGAGTTAATATCAATGTTCCTAGTATATCAAAATGTTATGGATGAATGAAGAAATTGTAAGGGAATGATGCAACCACTACCTATACCAACATGGATGTGCGAGAATATCACCATGGACTTTGTCATTGGACTTACAAGGACATCCAGAGGAAACAATGTGATATGGGTCATTGTGGACCATCATACAGAGACATATTAATTTATTTCTATTTGAGAGGAAATCCCATGGAATAAAATTTCACGTATATATATCAAAGAGGTGGTAAGACTGCATGGAGCATCACTATCTATTGTATTCGATAGAGATCTGAGATTCAACATGATGTTCTAGAAAAGTCTCCAACATGCTCTAAGCACTAAACTGAACTTCAATACGGCCAATAATCCTCAAATTGATGGCCAATCTGAGAGAAATATTTAAACACTAGAAGACATGTTTAGAGTGTGTTCTATGGAATTCAAAGGAGGATAGGACCAATGTATTCCGGTAGTTGAATTCTCTTACAATAATAGTGTTCACTCTTGTATCTGAATGGAACCATATGAACCCCTTTATGGGAAAATGAGTAGAACAACAATGTTTTGGGATGAATTCAATGAGAGTAAGATGCTTGGACTTGAAATGGTTGAATAAATGGTGGAGAAGGTGAAAGACATTCAACAATACATCAATGCAGCCCAAAGTTGAAAAAAGAGTTATGCCGAAAATCGTCTATGAGACCTTGGGTTCAAAGTTGGAGACGTGGTATTTCTACTCATATATCCATGGAAGAAGGTCATGAGGTTTGGGAATAAAGGAAAGCTATGTCCCAGGTACATAGTCCCCATAGAGATTATTGATTGTGTTGGTGATGTGGCTTATCGGTGGTCACTTTCACAGACAATGTCTAAAGTATATGATGTATTTCATGTATCCATTTTAATGAAGTACATACCTGATCCTTCACATGTACTCTCTTCATAGGTGGTACAGTTGTAGAATGATAATTCTTACAAGGACCAGCCAGTGAAGATCTTGGATCATAGAGATAAATTTATATATAAAAAGAATACTCACACGGTCAAAGTACTATGGTGGAACCATAAGTACGAAGAGGCAATATGGGAATTGGAAGAGCAATTATGGAAAATTATTTGCATATACTTAGGGGTTAAAATATAAAATAAAAAATTGAGGGTGAAATTTCATAAGGGGGGAGAATTTAACAACCCAATATTTTATAAATGGAAACTCCCTTATTATAATTATGCCATATAATCACATGAAATCACAAGTCAATGAACTAATATGTGCTATGAAACCTTTAATCATTATATAATCACATCTGTTATTTGAAATTCTAAAATCTGGCATTTACAGTTGCAATCAAGAATATGTTAGGAGTTAGATAAGACAAGGAATTTTTTTTAGGGAATAGAAACCAACCGTTATGAATAGTAATATGACACTTATGAATAGTAAATCATCTAGAAGAATAGTAACCTCACCCACGATTGTATAAATATAATTTAGTTATCTTATTAGTGATAATATGACCATAATTAATGAATGATTATTTTTAAAAGTCATAAATATTTAATTACAATTAATTAATTAATTTAAAATAACATTTATCTTAATAAAATGGGTTCATAAATAAAAAATTTTATGTCTTCTGATTTTATGATAATTTTCTGAGACCTTATGTAATTTTGGAAAGCATTATAAAATCAGTTATAGTTTTAAAATATGTATTTTTCATGAAAATTATGATTTTAATTAAAAATTAAACTAATCATATTTAGAAAATTATTTTCGGAAAAAGGATTTTAATTTTGGATTATATTTGTTGAAAATGTTTAGGTTTGTTTTTTTTGGATTTTTCTGAAATACATGAATTTTTGATGAATAGTGAAATACGATAATTTACAAAATAAGCTAAAAACATAAATTATTGAGTCATGGGTGAAATTATACTAATTTAAGAACTATTAGTTTGAAATCACATGAACTTTTTACTATTTTTGGTCATGGAATCATCACTATTTTTGGTCATATGTCGAAATAATAAACTAATGATTTAAATATTAAGAAAACCCTCCACCTCTCCACTATAAAAACCACCCACACTCCCTTATTCTCTTCACTCCTCTCAATCATTGTCCCATTTCTAAATTTTACTAATATCTCCCCCCAAGATCCTCCTCCACATCCATCCTCCCTTGGTCTCCTAAAAATACAAAATCCTTTCTTCTTAAGAGGCTCTCAGGGATGGTTAACTCAAGAGGTACAGTCTTCCTTTCAATTATTTTTACATTATTTTCACGTTACTTTGTCTTCATTTATATATTTACCTCTACACATCAAAATATTATGAAAGATCCAGTAAATTATATGTACTATAATTTTTTTATGATAATGGAATAAGTTATTAACGTCTCTCAGTTACCCTTCTTTTATAATAGAAATGAAAATACCACCCGAGATGTGTTAATTCGCCACATTCAAAGACGATGTGTTTTTAATTTATATTACTCTCTTAAATTCTGGTCATGATACTATTTTAATGGTTGAACAAGAAAATAATATACTTATTATGGGTCATATATTGTTTAGGAATCGTTTTGTACACCATATTTTGATTTATAAAACAACATGTGTTTGTTGTGATCAAAAACCTCTAATTAACCAAAATGGTTATCACAATAGTTTTTACTAATGATTCATACTCACCGCAAGTAACCAAATGAAATTTACAACCATATAAAATTATGGATGGAAAATAATAAAATATAACTCCAATTCTAGACATCCATGTTCATTTTATATGATTATCTATTCATGTTTATAAGTAAACTGATCATGAAACAAACAGATCCGAACAATGAAATTGAACCACATAACCCATAAAAAATGTCATGAATGAACATAAAAAAGGTCATAATATATCTATTACATGTAAAATATTTTCTATAATTATTAATTAATGAACCTAATTTTACTATTCAGGTCATTAATTTCAAGTAGAGAACACTATCAAACTTAAGGTAAGAGATTCTACCCAAACCTCCCTTATTCCCTCTTGTTATTATTAATCTCTTTTTACACAAATGAAATGCTATATTATGTTTATTTAGATATTTTAATTTCCTTTTATATTTAAAAACTCATGTATAAAGGTCCAATCATAATTATATTTTGGGGATATACATGTTTTTAAGTGTTTCCCTCCTCAATGCTTCCTAAAAAGCAAACCGCTTTAAGGGAAATTCTTAAATTCGTAACCTATTTCAAGTGTATTATACCATATGTTTTAAGCCACAAATATTTTCATAAAACCAGTGTATTTATTAATAAAACCTTCTTAGATCATTTATATTTTTGTACAATATATTATTCTCTTTTCTATTTTAAATGTTGGTTAGTGTTTTCCTTAAAACAACACTAAAAACATTTAATGGTAAAATTCGTAAATACTCTTTTTACTTGTTTTCACTTATATTTTACATAACATACCATAATATTTTCCTATTTACATTATGAATTTTTATTTAGGTTCTAATTACATTATTTCATGGACACTTTTATGATACACCCATTCATTATGCTTTATGACATGATTATGATACTAATTTATTTCCATGGGTAACCTTATGTTTATGATTGATTATGTATGATTATATATGTCGAAATCATATTCATGAATATGCACTATAGGAAAATTGATTGTTAGAGTTGGTTATTTTTGGATATATCAGTGGTTTTAACAGCCTCTATATGCTTTTGTGGTGGTTTCCGAAAACCGCTGCTAAATTGTGTGTCGGGTCACTATTGCCGGTGGTTAAAGCTGGTTAGTGGAGGTTTATAGGAACTAATGTATTTTTCATAGTTCTTGGCCGTTATGATGTGTTTTATCGGGGGTTTTCCCGGGGTAGGGGGTAGCTTTTTTGCGGCGGTTAAAACCACCGCTAAAAAATTCAGCCAATGGTCGGTCAAACTGCTACTAAAGAAATCATAATAGCTGCGAACTGCACGTGGAAGATAGGAATTTGTATCTATTGTTATAACCGATGATAAATTTAATACTGTAGGGGTAGTTATAACTGCCTCTAATAGATACATTCTGACATTTAGCGGCTGTTAAAACTTCCCCTGGGTCTTCCTGTTACATTTAGCGGCGGTTAAAACCACTGCTAATAGAAAAATAAAAACATTTAGTGGTAGTTTTAACCACTGTGAATTATTCTAATTATAGTTTGAGGAGGTTAAAACTGCCGCTAAAATTAGATTTACAAAAAAAACTGCAATTTCTGTAGCTTCTATACTAGTGCCCTAAATAAACAATTCCAATAATACGAAAAGACCAATAGAATACATACTAGAGTCAATATGAAAAGAGATGCTTAATGAAGGATAGAAAAGGGAATTTTGATTCATATTTAATAAAAACATGATAAGTGGTGTGAGAAATATCTTTTTATAAAATGTCAAACTTATTTTTGTGGCCTATGAATCTCTTCAACATTATCCAAAAGATAAAAATTACCCCAATAATGAGTTTGATCATTTTTCATATATGCATGTTCTTACGTATTGGAGACACAATATTTTAGAGATATTTTCATGATTGTTTTTATCATAATAGTTTGAGTAATATCTTTTCATAGATATACATGAATCTCAGATAGAGGTGGTGGGTAGAGTACCTTCAGAAATTCTAGAGCATCTTTCTCCCACATGACTTCCTGGAGATAAAGAAGTCATATTGTGAGGAGAATTGTAACATCTTGGTTACTATTTTTATATTTTTTTAATGCTTGAGAGTTGTTACTTCAGTTTCAGGAAAATTTTTAGGCAAACACTATGTTTTTCTAGAGATTTAACTATAGAGGAGATCATTTTCACTATAAAGAGTGTCACTAAGGTTTGGAAAGGTTGGTTGTGGTGGGGGGGGGGGGGGGGTGCGTATAGAGGATTTTAGTGATACATCCATTTTTTTCATGGCTACATTGTTGTGAAGGGTCACATCATGTACCATGGAGTTCTATGGTGTGGATTGGTAGGATATGACATTAGGTCTCATGGGAGTGGTTGGGTTATTCTTCCATTTTTTTCATGGATTATGAATTGTCACCATGGTTGTGTTATGGTGTTTGACGGTGAGTTTTTTGGGAGGTCTGTGGGGTTGGGGGTTTTATCAAATTTGGGGTAGTAGAATCATGGATTTGGATTGTGTCATAAGATACCCTTCCTAGTTGTGCTCTCTGAAATAGATCTCTTGAATATATCATGACACCTTCTATTATTTTATCAGATCTTTACCATAAATATTACTACAATTCTCATAGGATGCATTGAGTAGCCTCATTATGGAAAGGTCTTTCATATTATTCCATAGACCCCTCCCCTTTCAAAAATTCTCTGGATTTGGGTATGGTGTTGCACCAAGGTCTTCTGTTTTCTAGATCACCTATATATTCTAAAATACCCTTAAGACCCCACATTCTTCCATCTTTTCTATCAGTTCTTAGATAACCCAAGAATATCCCTAAGAGGAATTCTGGACCATTTTCATTTTATTTTAACCCTGATCTTGGGAGACCAACCCTTAATGTTTTTAGGTGTGTTTTCCTCTTCCCATATCCTAATTTGGTTCCCTGTTCTTAACTATGGTAAAGTTATTGGATGGAGAATTCTTGGTTCTTTTAATTCCCTAGTAGGGGACTGATGTAGGCTATTGTGTCATAAATAAGAAATGGGCTTCAGGATTCCTCGCACAATCAATTCAACATCAATTTGCTTAATTGAGTATTCTGAGAGTTTTGGTGTGTAAGGTTTGTTACAATGACTCTCATTATATAGAAATTATATACTAATCTCCCTAGAATCTATGATATTCATTTTATATATCCACATTATAGGACTGACATCCCCATAACCAGTATATAATGCTTTGAAGTGGGATGTTCACCCAGGGACAAAAAACCTAATATATTTAGGAAAAAGTAATAATAAAAAATGAATCATCACAATAAAGAATCGACATATATGGTGCATACCAAAGTCAATAAATCAAGATATAAAAGGAAGCATCAAAAATCAATAAAATACATAAAATGAAACATGCCAAATCAATAAAATGTTAGGTCATGAAAATGTTTTGTGGAAACTATGTGCCACACATGATACATATACAAACCGACGATGAACACATATCATCACCCTATCCACCTCCAACATATCAATAATACAACTAATCACTGTCTGATGATGAACACATATCGTCACCCTCTCCACTTCCATCTCCACTTCCTGCTACCACCTGTAAGAACATTATATTGAAAATTAAATAGTGATGCATATTTATATTTAATGTTAAAACAAATAAAAGTTTTCATACTAAATTATTTTGATTTTTTTTGATTTACCTGCTCACCAGCAGTCGATACAATACCACAGGGGGCGTATATTCTCATCTTCCAACATATATCAATCAACACTTTCTACAAAGTGGATATTCTAATACCCCTGCTCGTGAACTATGTTTCTTAGAGAAACAATCTCTTTATGTGAATATCTGGGTATGGACTAACTACAACCAGGAGAAGATGCAGGTGCAATCCCTGGTGGCCTGCCAAAAACCTCAGATGGTACGGTTCCCAAACCCATCTAGCACACTCAACCCAGATTCTTTTTCCAATGGACTTTAGCAATCAGGTCATCCTGGGAGACTGAGTAGAAATACCTAGGATTTTCATCCCATAGTTCTTTAATTATTACCTATAAATAAAATATCAATAAATATTAACACAGTAAAAACTAATAATAAGTTATTATAATGAAAAAATGAGTTCATACCCCAACTTATTTGGAAGGCTCATTAATAAAACTTTCATCAGATTTTTTTATGAACATCCAACCACATTACAGTTTGGGATGCTTCGTGCCCTAAACTCTGTGACTGTATTAAACAAATATAAATAAAAAATTTAATATATTAAATAGATAATATTTTCTTATAAATATTTAAACAAATGAAAATATTACCAGAGTCGATCGGATTCTAGAAAAACTTTATGACCCCACAGTGTGAGGGGTGACTTGGTAAGCCTAGCTTGATGCATTCTTTCTTGAGAGATCCTAAAATAAATAAAATGAAATTTAATAGTAATGTATTCAATGTCAAATCCTCTTCATATAAATTTATAAATTGAAAATGAGGTTAATATAATAATATATATATAAATACCAACTGCTTCTCATCACGATGTCTGTCTACAAAAACATTCCACTGTTCTTTGGGTACCCCATTGTGTTGCTTCTCAAACATTTGTTCGATGGTCAATGAAGTATCATTGACATCACCCCACAATATCCATTTGATTTCTTTCCATTTCTTACCAAGATTTTACAATGTCCACTTTCGTGCTATCACATCAGAAACTCTAAAGTGGAAAAACATCTGTATTCAGAAATTCATTTTGAACCTATTAATAACATGACATTCAATTACACCATAATGAATTAAAATTACATATATTTGTGAATCAAAAACTTCATTTTTTCTACTTGGATGCATATATCTCTAATCATCATAAAAAATAGGAAGGGAAATGGGCTCTACAGCCAGCTGGCCTAGAATTTGGCGAAGTCATCCTGCGGTGTCATCCGTAGGGACCCCATATGAATCAAATGGGACAACTACATTATCTCCATTAATATTCCACACATATGAACTTTTTATATATTTCTCCACAGTTTCATTTTCTTCATCTATAATGAAGAAACAGTTAGTATAATAAAATGCAATAAATTTATTTATATAAAAATTTGTACCTATAACAGTGACCCTCTAGTATATTCATGATGAACTAGAAGTGACGCGCCACTGGCCGACGGATGAGGCTACTGAAGGGGGAGTTGAAGACTGAGCTTCTAAAGGGATTCTCATAGAGGGTGTGAGTGATGGTGCATGGGGAGATGGGGCAGGGGGAAGGAAGCTGGTGGCTCAGATGTCCTAGGGAGGGTGACAAATGGATCGTCATCTGTCGCAGTAGTGGATGAAACAGTTTATCACTTCCTCCTTCGAATTCCTGTAATTTAATGAAATAAAAGTATGTTCAGAACATATATTTATAAAACATTATGCAATAAAATTTAAAAATGATAATATATGTAACAGCCCGAGATTTTATGAAAAAAATATTTGTTTTAATTTCATTAATGTCTTGTGTTGTACACTACACCAAAAGAAGCATGCACAACACGCATCCTTGACTTTCCTTGCATTACACGCAAGCGCTACCTTCCACGATAGCATGTGTTGTACACAATACCGAGTTTCACTAAACAACGATATGCTATTAAAATATTTTTAAAACTACCCATTATGAATAGTAATATCCACTTTTTGAAATTTTGTATATTTTATTTTTCAAAATGGACTTCATTTTTTGATTCTGAATATCGAAATTAGCTTAGGGTGAAATTTTGGTACTTTTTGGATAACTTTCATTTTATGATGAATAGTGAAAATTACTAAATTTTAATAAAAACAACCTTTTTAATAGAAATACTTAATTGTGATGAATTATTAATTTGAGTGGTTTTAAATTATATTTTGAATATATTTTTACAATTAAATACAATTTTGTTCATTGGATTTAATTTCACATTTAAACCAGACATAAACAACTGTCAATCTTTTGATAGTTATTATCTTTTAAGAACACGCTATTTGATTTGACGACGGGAATTAATTTTAAAATTAATTAATGAAACTGATATGTTTTGAATTTGGTAAAAAAGACATCATTTTTGAATTTATAATATCAAATATAGCTTAGGCCTAATTTTTGGTATTTTTCTGAAAACTTTCAATTTTTGATGAATAGTGAAACCACTTAGTGGTAGTTAAAAAAACTGAATTTTTCATAAAACATAATTTTACCGCTTCTATGAGTGGAATTTCAAAAATCCGAGAGACACGGTTGATGTCAGTAAGTAAAATGTGGTTCAATGAGATGAAAATAATTTTTGGTGAATAGTAACTGTTTACTTTTTTTTACCACGGTTAAAAGTAAATAGGGTAATTAAGGGTAAAAATGATATTAGTATTACCCTAAAACATGTCCTAATTCTATTGGATAAGTGTAATTCGACCAAAAACAAAATTAGGAATAAAATAAGACCATTTAGGCCCACTTTGATTAGATTAGGACATTTATTATTAATTTATTTAAAGAAGGGTTAAAATAGTTAAAATCAAAGTTGAATAAGTAAATAATTTTTAATATGGAGTTATAAATAAGATAAATTCGACAATAAATATTCATTAGAAAGCTAAAAATATTTCCTACATAATGGTATTTTATTTGTAATTTTTAGACATTAAATAATTTAATTTATTTATAAAACAAAGATGATGCAGTAATTATCTTATTAATGAAATACTGACATAATTGATATTATAAATACCTAAATAAGTGTAATTTGAGACTTTTTATGAATTAAACTAATTTTCTAGGTTAATCTGACATGTTAGGAGTATGTTAATTAACTTTTTTCGAAGTAATCATTCTGTTATGAGTTTCAAAAAAATAAACTATTGAATAGTTTTAAAATTGACATAAAATAGATTTTTGAACAAATATTATATTATTAATTGTTATTTTATTCCGAAAAATATAAGGTTCGTCCAAATGACTTAGATAAGGTTTTATATATTAATAAAAAACAACTTTGGGGTCTCTTGGATGTATATGGTATGTTTATTAACTATATAATATAAAAATACAAAGTGACATGGTAAATGTCAATCTAATTAACTAAGAGTTAAAACTAGAAGATAAGGTTAATATAGGAACCTAAACTTGTCTAAATTCTATTGGATGAGAGTATTTCGACCCATCCACACCTTAGCTTCGAAATAAATCAATTTGGAGATATTTAATACCGAATTTGACTTTATAATAAAATAATAGTTTTAGTTATTCCAATGGTACCCCTCTCCTCCCTTATAAAAGGGCACCTCCTCCCCCTCTTCCTCACACCACTTTGAGCCTTCATTCTCGGCCAAAACCTGAAAAATTCCCTTCTACACTTCCCTAGGAACATCCTAGATGTTCTGGTATTCCTCAAAGACCAATTTTAGTGGCCTAAAAAGGAGATCTCAAAGAGGCGCTTCAAAGAAGAGGTAATGTCCGTTACCGATTCTTTCATCTTTATTTCTTCTTCCACTTCTTCTTCTTTAGTTGTTTCATTATGAAGTTATAACATCAGTATCACTAATATACTGATATATTATTATATGTATGAAACAACACTATTTTACCATATATCCATTCTACGGAAAACGAAATCACTGCGCGTGCGTACGTACAGAATACCGTCTCTACGCTGTGGTGTAATCTATTTTCCACCACCACCTTAATTGGATGGGTATAATGGTGTACATAATAATTATATATGATTATTTTAAAGTGATATTGATTCTGAAATTGTATACATACACTACAATACAATTCCATGATCATGAGAATGATATCATCGCTCGTGCGTACGTACGGACTACCGTCTCCACGACGCGATGAGATTCATTCTCCACGTTAACCATTCATGAATGATTATAAAGTATATATAATAATTAATAATTAAATATATGACATAATAATGATTCTGGATTTATGTGTATATATATGTATGTCATCCACTTAATTCCATTCAACTCAATAAGGAAATGAAAACCGCGTTCATGCGTACGTACGGTCTACCGTCTCCATGAACGATGTATTTCTTTCCATTTATTGATATATTATATATATATATATTCTGAATATATATTATATATAAATCATGTTTGATATTCTGTAATTATGTAATCATGATCTAAGTAGTCATATGAATAATTACAAGTCAAAACACGGACGACAAATGAAACAATTTTACCCAAAACACTATTTAACATGGAATTTACAAAAGAACGGGTAATATAAAGCCATAAGTGAACCATATATGATATCATAACAATGATTATGATTCTGGAATAAGTCAATTACATTATTTAAATCATTATACAGGAGGTTCAGACACATATGAAGCAAATCGGACCTAAGGTAAGGGAAATATCACAATTTCATTATTTTTATCCGAGATTGTTTATACTTTAGTATTTACTGGGGTGTATTTTATCATCCAAATCCATGTTTCCTCAATATGTAATATTATTTCCATCCACATAAAATTTTTTAAATCCAATTTTACCCTTCGTTGTGTTTTTAGTAAAGGATATGAAAGGAATCTTTTGTCGTTTTTCGTACGAGGTACTTTTTGACTTTTCCGACAAAAGTACGAAGAATGTTTATTAAACTTATACGGAATGATTGGATTTCTAAAACATTATTTCCAAGAATCTTCCCTTAAAAGTTTTCAAGTTGATTTTTATCCAACTTATTTTAGTTTATAATTTTATGACATGTTAAGAAAGGAAAAGTGTTTTTGAAGCAGAAAGGATATTTTCCTCAAGAATGGAGTTCAAGTGTTTTATCAAAATTATTTTTCATCTAAGATAATAAAGGGTTATGTTTTTATCCCTATCATTACATCGATTTGATTATGTTGTGATGGAATTATATTTTTATGAATTCCTTTATCTTATATGAATTGTTTTATGATGTCATGTTGTTTAAGAATCCCATTTTTATTACATGGATTATGCAATGATGTATGGTTTATGATTTTGTGGAACACATGTGAATTCTATCATTATGAGATGGGTGGGACCTATATCTCCCTCCAATGCATTGGGTAAAGATTTTATAACTCATGAGATAGACATGGTTGGAATGGTAGGTTATACCGGTTCAGTGAAACAGGACTGAAACGAGGGTGACTCGGTTCAGAAATGGACTTTGTCCACTAAGATAGTCTTGGCAATGAGTCTTGACTAATAAGAAATGATTCTCTAGGATTATGTGTGTATGCCACAAAGTTTCATCTTTTATGTTATAATCATTGGGATTACATTTCACTTCTATGATTTATCCCATATTATGATATTATGATCTCTTTTGCAGGTTAAGATTTCCAAAAGTTATGTTCTTATGTATATGATATGATTGATATTTATTTTGTTTACCCTTACTGAGCATTTGAGCTCAACCTTTTATGTTTTCTTTTCCCTAGGACATAAAGAAAGGATTTAGGTTAAAAAAAAGAAGATCTTTATGGGATATGTTGAAGATCATTCACCACAATTAGAAGATTATATTCCGAGTTTCCAAAGACACTAAACTATTACGGTCCTTATGTGTGTGTTTTTTGTTATGTACTAAGTATTCCGAAAAAGTAATGTAATGTACATGTACGTCAAGCTTCGGGTCTCTACAGTTGGTATCAGAGGAAAAGTTTAGTCATCCTTTGGAAACTAGGATGCGAAAACGTTAGTGAGATCCCTAGAGATATTTCTAAGGTATGTCTGGGGATGTCCCGAAGGATAAGTATACATATAGGATATAGTCCTAGAACTATGGTAACGATATTAGATTAAACCAAAGATGTTAGATATTGAAGTTACTCCCCCTTTATTATGATTTTTCCCTCTCAAGCTATTCTTTTTGGGTTTTAGAAAATGGATGGAAACAAGATGATTCACGATAATGGAGGATATGATGGACAATGGAATGATATTCTTCATGAGAAACCAAATTGAATGGGATTTAGAAGTCCAAAAATCATTATAATGCCGAATCAGCAATCTCATAATATGATCAATAAAGTAAAATTTGGTAAGTTTCTTGACTCGGCTAATAAGAGAATGATGGAGTTTCATGATGATCATAGAGGAAAGAAAGTTAAATTTCCCTTATGTAAATCATGTGGGAAGAGGCATCAAGGAGAATGTTTCAAAGGAACTGGAAGATGCTTTGGGTGTGGAAAAGAAGGACACAAATCCAGTAAGTGCAAAGGAAAAGGTTCAGTTAACACTTGGGATTAGGATAATGGTATTGCTACGAAATCAACAATGGTTAAATGTTTTAAATGTGGAATGTACGAGCATTATGCAAACCAATGCCCTAAGGGAAAGTCTCATGAAGAGAATCAGTATGGTCGTATGGGTAGTATTTATGAGGATGATGATGAAGAGACTAAAAATGATATGTGAGATGAAAGAATTGTTGAAGCTCGGTCAATGGTTTAAGAATGTAGTGGAATGATTACATGTTTATCATGTGTAATGTTGTATAAGTAATCTCATGGTACTATGGAATAAAGATAAATCTAAGGATTGTTACACTGTTGTCCTTCCTTGAGTTTTGAAAGTGTATGATTAATGTTACCAGTATCCATGAAGGGTTATTCAGATATTTTTGTAATGTAGATGATATGCGCATAATGAAGGGATAAGGAGAAAATTAAATGTTTGATAGTATTCATGAGCTCATGATTGATATAAGTAGAAGTTTATATCATGGTTTGAGTATATAGAATTTTTGGATTTTGGTATGTGGAAAGAGTTAACTTTTAACTGCATTCATGTTTTCACTATGGTTCAATGGGTATTCATTTTTCAAGAGAATACATGATTAGGGCCTTCGAATGTTTGGAATGTAACCAACAAGACATATCTCATGATATACGGGGATCAACGATGGTATTAACATGCTTATTATATGAACACTTTGGTAATCATTTTCACTATAATATGAGATTGGACAGCAGTATTATGGATGAGCCTAAAGATTGGAATGGACTATGTTGGATATAAGTTAGTATTATTTAAGGATAAAAGTATTTTTTGATATTATTGATGGGATGTTATAGTAATGTAGTTTTAGAAAAACGACAACCTACAGGATGTGCGACAGCCCATCACGTCGGACAAGGCTGTGGGAATCGAACCCACAACCGAAGTGTAATTTGCCTTTATCGCCTACCACTGGCCTACAGGAAGTCCCGATTTATTAGAAACTAGTTTTATTATATTAAGCAGTATGATATATGATATATAAGTCCATTTTAGGAACCATATATGATTAGTCTCACTATAGATGGACTTATTTTTTTTTGATAACTTTTCTAACCTTTTGTTTGAGACAGATGGAATGACCCATCATTCTATCACATGATCTGCTAACACATCATGAATGGCAAATTAAACTTCATTTATTTAAGAGATTAATTGGAAATTGTCCAAAGAATGACAAACGGTGAGACTATACCAAAATCATGAAAGTATTTCTTCTAATTCCAATTTCATCAACTTTAGGGAAATGATCTTGAAAACCAAAAATGTTGTCCTAGTGCTCTTATATCTGATGAATCAGATGGTACCGTAGATCATCACAAATTTATGGCTTTGTGATTGCTGGATTTGCCATAGACATGTTCTCTACCACTCTCTATCAGAACATGATGGTTAGATTTCTCTTCCATATCCATATTTTCACCAATGTGGAAACCCAATGATTAGTTTATTTGGGTAATTGTTACATTTCATACTTTAGTTTTTAAATCCAAGTTTTGGTATTCCTTTTTATGATGTGGGTTTCTATTAAAGAAACTTTCGAGTAGTAAACCATTTATAACCCCGATGAATTTCGAGGGCGAAATTCATTTTAAGGGGGGTAGAATGTAACAGCCCGAGATTTTATGAAAAAAATATTCGTTTTAATTTCATTAATTTCTTGTGTTGTACTCTACACCAAAATAAGCTTGCACAACACACATCCTTGACTTGCCTTGCATTACACGCATGCACGACCTTCAACGATAGCATGTGTTGTACGCAATACCGAGTTTCACTAAACAATAATATGCTATTAAAATATTATTAAAACTAGCTGTTATGAATAGTAATAACCACTTTTTGAAATTTTGTAAATTTTATTTTTCAAAATGGACTTCATTTTTGGATTCGGAATATCAAAATTAGCTTAGGGTGAAATGTTGGTACTTTTTGGATAACTTTCATTTTATGATGAATAGTGAAAATTACTAAATTTTAATTAAAAACAACCTTTTTAATCGAAATAATTAACAGTGATGAATTATTAATTTGAGTGGTTTTAAATTATATTTTGAATATATTTTTACAATTAAATACAATGTTGGTCATTGGATGTAATTTCACATTTAAACCAGACATAAACAACTGTCAATCTTTTGATAGTTATTATCTCTTAAGAACACGCTATTTGTTTTGACGACGGGAATTATTTTTTAAATTAACTAATGCAACTGATATGTTTTGAATTTGTTAAAATAGACATCATTTTTGAATTTATAATATCAAATATTTCTTAGGCCTAATTTTTGGTTTTTTTCTAAAAACTTTCAATTTTTGATGAATAGTGAAACCACTTAGTGGTAGTTAAAAAAACTGAATTTTTCATAAAACATAATTTTACCGCTTCTGTGAGTGGAATTTAAAAAATCTGAGAGACACGGTTGATGTCAGTAAGTAAAATGTGGTTCAATGAGATGAAAATAATTTTTGGTGAATAGTAAATTTTTTCTTTTTTTTACCACGGTTAAAAGTAAATAGAGTAATTAAGGGTAAAAATGATATTATTATTACCCTAACAAATGTCCTAATTCTACTGGATAAGTTTAATTCGACAAAAAACAACCTTAATAATTAAATATGACCATTTAGTCCCACATGGATTAGATTAGGACATTTATTATTAATTTATTTAAAGAAGGGTTAAAATCGTTAAAATCAATGTTTAATAAGTAAATCATTTTTAATATGCGGTTATACATAAGATAAATTCGAATATAAATATTAATTATAAAGATAAAAAGATATCCTACATAATGGTATTTTATTTATAATTTTTAGACATTATATAATGTAATTTATTTATAACACAAAGATGATGTAGTAATTATCTTATTAGTGAAATACTGACATAATTGATATTATAAATACCTAAATAAGTATAATTTGAGACTTTTTTTGAATTAAACTAATTTTATAGGTTAATATGACATGTTAGGATTAATTTAATTAACTTTTGTCGAAGTAATCATTCTGTTATGAGTTTCAAAAAAATAAACTATTGAATAGTGTAAAAATTGACATAAAATAGTTTTTAAAACAAATATTATATTATTAATTGTTATTTTATTCCTAAAAATCTAATGTTCGGCCCAATGACTTAGATAAGGTTATATATGTTAATAAAACACAACTTGGGGGTCGCTTGGATGTATATGGTAAGTTTATTAACTATATAATATAAAAATAAAAAGTGACATGGTAAATGTCAATCTAATTAACTAAGAGTTAAAAATAAACGATAAGGTTAATATAGGAACCTAAAATTCTCTAAATTCTATTTTATGAGAGGATTTAGACCCCTCCAAACCTTAGCTTCTAAATAAATCAATTTGGAGCTATTTAAAACCGAATTTGACTTTATAATAAAATAATAGTTTTAGTTATTCCAAAGGTACCCCTCTCCTCCCTTATAAAAGGGAACCTCCTCCCCCTCTTCCTAACCCCACTTTGAGCCTTCATGCTCGGCCATACCCTGCCAAATTCCCTTCTCCACTTCCCTAGAAACATCATAGAGGTTCTAGTCTTCCTCAAAGACCAATTTTAGTGCCCTAAAAGGATATATCAAAGAGGCGCTTCAAAGAAGAGGTAATGTCCGTTACCGATTCTTTCATCTTTATTTCTTCTTCCAATTATTATTATTTAGTTGTTTCATTATGAAGTAATAACATCAGTATCACTCATATAATTATATATTATTATATGTATAAAACAACCCTATTTTACCATCTATCCATCCTACGGCAAACGAAATCACCGCGCGTGCGTACGTACGGAATACCGTCTCCACGCCGTGGTGTAATCTATTTTCCACCACCACCTTACATGGATGGGTATAATGGTGTACATAATAATTATATATGATTATTTTAAAGTGATATTGATTCTGAAATAGTATACATACACTCCAATACAATTCCACGATCATGAGAACGATATCATTGCTGGTGCGTACGTACGGACTACCGTCTCCACGACGCGATGAGATTCATTCTCCACGGTAACCATTCATGAATGATTATAAAGTATATATAATAATTAAAAATTAAATATATGACATAATAATTATTCTGTATTTATGTTTATATATATGTATGTCATCTACTTAATTCCATTCAACTCAATAAGGAAAAGAAAACAGCGTTCATGCGTATATACGGTCTACCCTTTCCATGAACGGTGTATCTCTTTCCATTTTCTAATCTATTATATATATATATATATATATTCTGAATATATATATTATATATAAATCATGTTTTATATTCGGGAATTATGTAATCATTATCTAATTAGTCATATGAATAATTACAAGTCAAAAAACGGACGACAAATGAAACGATTTTACCCAAAACACTCTTTAACATGGAATTTACAAAAGAACGGGTAATATAAAGCCATAAGTGAACCATATATGATATCATAACAATGAGTATGATTCTGGAATAAGTCAATGACATTATTTAAATCATTATATAGGAGTTTTGGACACATACGAAGCAAATCAGACCTAAGGTAAGGGAAATATCACAATCTCATTTTTTATCCGAGATTGTTTATACTTTACTATTTACTGGGGTGTATTTTATCATCCAAATCCATCTTTCCTCAATATGTAATATTATTTCTATCCACATACAATTTTTTAAATCCAATTTTACCCTTCGTTGATTTTTTAGTAAAGGATATGAAAAGAATCTTTTGTCTTTTTTCGTACGAGGTACTTTTTGACTTTTCCGACAAAAGTACGAAGAATGTTTTTTAACTTATACGGCATGATTGGATTTTTAAAAAATTATTTCCAAGAAGCTTCCCTTACATGTTTTCACGTTTATTTTTAACCAACTTCTTTTAGTTTATAATTTTATGACATGTTAAGAAAGGAAATGTGTTTTTGAAGCAGAAAGGATATTTTCCTCAAGAATGGAGTTCAAGTGTTTTATCAAAATTATTTTCCATATAAGATAATAAAGGGTTCTGTTTTTATCCCTATTATTAAATTGATTTTATTATGTTGTGATGGAATTATATTTTTATGATTTCCTTTTTCTTATATGAATTGTTTTATGATGTCATGTTGTTTAAGAATCCCATTTTTATTACATGGATTATGCAATGGTGTATGGTTTATGATTTTGTGGCACACATAAGAATGGTATCATTATGAGATGGGTGGGACCTATATCTCCCTCCAATTCATTGGGTAATGATTTTATATCTCATGATATAGACATGGCTGGAATGGTAGGTTATACCGATTCAGTGAAACAGGACTGAAACGAGGGTGACTCGGTTCAGAAATGGAATTTTTCCACTAAGATAGTCTTGGCAATGAGTCTTGACTAATACGAAATGATTCTATAGGATTATGTGTGTATGCCACAAATTTTCATGTTTTATGTTATGATCATTGGGATTAAATTTCACTTCTATGATTTATCCCATGTTATGATATTATGATCTCTTTTGCAGGTTAAGATTTCCAAAAGTTATGTTCTTATGTATATGATGTGATTGATATTTCTTTTGTTTACCCTTAATGAGAATTTGAGCTCACCCTTTTATGTTTTCTTATCCCCAGGACATAATGAAAGGATTTAGGATTTAAAAAAAGAAGATCTTTATGGGAGATGTTGAAGATCTTTCACCATGATTAGAAGATTATATTACGAGTTTCCAAAGAAACTAAACTATTACAGTCCTTATGTGTGTGTTTTTGTTATATACTAAGTATTCTGCAAAAGTAATGTAATGTCCATGTACGTCAAGATTCAGGTCTCTACAATATATTCTTAGTACTAACTAACAAAATATACATAACAATGATAATGAATGACTTCACAAATGAAATAAGTAGTTGCTGAATGAAAAAATAACTCTACATACAATAATTTTCCCCTTCAATAATGTCTGTTTCCTACTCTATTACATCATCCAATTTATTCATCCTTTCTAGAATAATATTTTCAATATCACGATGGACACATTGTTATACTTATTGTTGTTGATAAGATTCAATTTCAGAGGTCAAATCTTCCACTTCATCACCCATATCATACAAATATCTTTGTATTATGTGAGAAACTACACTCCAACCTTCGTCCACAACACCATTCATATAATATACCGTTTTTCTTAAGGTTATTAGATTTATGGATTATGCAGTTCACGATCACCAACATCCTTCAATCCAGAGAAGTTCAATGTTGTAAATTGCAAGGAATCTCTTTTAACACCTCTGATAATATCGACCCAATTTCATTTGAATAAAATAACTAAAAAATTCACATGGTAGTTTTATTCAATAATATAGGTCAGCTATCCATAGTATTCCACTTTAGAAAATGTAAATATACCAGTATTAAGTGTTTTCAAACGCTGTTCTTGATCGACAGTATGAAATCTAAATCCATTGATGTTGTAAGCGTCGAACTTTCTGAATTGTTTTAGAGGACCTCAAGAATGGAACTTCAAATCTTCTAACACCTCTGCTCGAGTATCAGTATTCATGATCTATGAGAAGAAATATTCTTTATTATATTTACAAAATATTTTTGTCAAACTAATATTCATATTATTGTAATATTTATGAACTTACACATCGTGCAAAACAATCTTCAGGCTCTATATTAATAGATTTCACTATATCTTTCTCATTTAATGTTCGGTCTGTAATTTGTCTCTTTGTTTGTATCCTCAACACTTCAATAAATGGATTTGTAATTTCACTATTTAGAACCACATATCTATGTGCCTGTAATAATTCCAATTCTATCAGTGTCACATTTGATGACCTCCCAACTTATCAGAAAATAGTAGGAAATATTTTTGATTTATGATGTATTTGAGATTGATTTGATGTGTAGTAAACACGTCCAACACAATTAAATCATGTCTCAATATCATTCATTTTTCTAGAACAAATGGTAAGACACTTCTTAGCCAAATATCCTTCAACAATAGCGCCTTCTGGTTGAGATTTATTTTTCACGTATGATTTCAAATTCCCAAGATATCTGTGAAATAAAATAAACATAATTATGCATTTAAATAAGTTCCAAAAATAGTTTACTTAACTGAAAAACATATAAATAATGTACCTCTCAATGGGATACATCCATTGATAATGAATGGGGCCTCCTAATTTTGATTCCTCAACCAAATGCACAGTTAAATACATCATTAATGTAAAAAATAATGGAGGAAAGATCATCTCCATTGCACAAAGGTTCAATACAAACCTCTACTGAAGGTTTTCAAGCTGAAATGGATGTAGAGATTTCTCACATAGTTGTTTGAAAAATGTGCATAATTGGAGTAAAACAACAATAATTTTTCAGGTAATAATGTATGCAATGCAAATGGTAATAACTATTGTAACAAAATATGTGAATCATTACTTTTCAATCCATGTAACATATGATTCTTCAAGTAAGAACACCTCAATATGTCACATGAATATCCATGAGATACTTTAACATTATTTAAAATTATATAGAATGTATCTTTATCCATATTTTTCATTGCAAAAAATTTCGGAGGATACTTTTCATTCTCATCTGGCTAGAGACCAAGTTTTATGATCATTACTTATAAGTCTTTGCCATCATTGAGGTGATCCTACATCTTTCCATGCTCATTAAGCAATGTGAAAATAAAATTGCCACATAAATTATTCTCAATATGTATCACATCAAGATTATGCTGCAACAAATATAATTCCCAATTGCCGATGTTTGAAGAATATACTTTTTATCTTCCCTTGTTGCATTCTGATTTCGCTTGACGTTGCACTTTGAACCCGTTTCCTGCTATCATTAAAATGGAGAACCTTCCCAAATTCTGTTTCAACATTTCCATGTTGTGTTAATATTTAAAAACTAGTTAAAAAATTTGAAGGTGTTCTACGGTCAATGAAATTGTTAAATTTTGATATGTTCAGCCGAAATCTATGAGATCCATCGAGAAATATTCGATGGAACAAGAAGCACCATTTTATACTCTAAGGTAGCTGTTTGGGCTCAAAATCAATGTTAAAAATAGGACAAGCCAAACCTGTGTCAGTGTTCCAACTAGATATATTCCAAATCATAGGGAATTCACTAATTGTCCACATTAAAGCAACATGCATTTTGAACATTGGCTTAGAAGAAGTATCAAATGTGTCAACACCGTTTCTCCACAACTCCTATAATATTTTAATTAACGGCTGAAAGAATACATCAATATCATTTCTAGAGATTTTTTTCCAGGAATAATCCTCAAAATGATGAATGATGTTAATTTCGTACACTTCCATAGAGGCATAATGTAAGGGATAAAAACAACTATCCAAATGCTATAACTGGTACTCAAAGTCCCAAATGGGTTGAATCCATCAGTAACCAATCCCAATCAAACATTCCTAGGATTAGGTGATAAATATGGATGAAATAAATCACATTTCATTGATGATTGTGAATCTCCTGGATGTCTCATTAACCCATCATTGTTATAATCTATAGAATACCACATCATGTGTTCGGTGGGTTTTGATGACATGAATAATCTTTGCAATCGAGTATTTAAAGGAAAGTAAGGCAAAACCATTGCAGGTGTGTTCCTTTTCTTCTTCTTCATGAAATTATGTTGATTCAGACTTCCAACATCACCCATTTACTGCCATTTAAAAAAAGAATATTTTTTATAATTCTGTCTCCCAGAATATTCTAGCCAATAAAGAATTCAATCATTAGGACACACATGTATTTTTGTAAAATTCATACCAAGCCTATTAACAAATTTTTTCATATCATAAAAAGACTCAGGGATGTTTTCTTTAGGAAAGGCTTTACACAAAAATTACAATATCATGGACGTTGCCTTATTTTTAATTGCACATATAAATTTTATTGGGTAAAACTTCATTATAAAATAATGTTTTGAATATTTCAAACATCCACTATACAACTCTTGATTTCCATCTTCAAATAAATCACGAAACATATTTTTCTCAGTCAACTTTTATCTTACATTTGTCTCTATAGAATCAAGAGGAATATCCACTGATTTGTTAGAATCATGATATGGCTGTCCTATAGTCTCAAAAACATCACTTGTCTTGTTTCTATTTGTAGCACCCTCATCTGGTTGTTCTGATATGTTTTGATGTTGATGGTGGTCTCTTGTAGTGCCGAATGCATCATTTATAAGTTTTTTCATTTCATTTTCCATTGTCAACAATGTTGGGAGGGAATTCTATGGATTGACATCAGTGCTCGACCTTTCAGTAATGTTCGATTCTCTGTACCAAATCCAAGGCAAATATTAGCCTAAAAATTTCTTCAATATTAAATGTTCGTAAACTTCATCTCTCTTGATCCATTTTCTAAATTTATATTTAGGACATGGACATCTTATTCTCCATTCAATGAATTTATTGGAAATTTAAAAATCTAAAAACTCATTCAAACCATTAATATAATGAGGTCTATTCCTCAGTAATGTGATACAGCTTTTATCCATGTATATCACAATGTGGCTTCACAATATTAAAAAAAATTAAAACACAAAACTATTACTAAACAGGGAAAGAGATTCATATATACTAGTTGAAAAAATATATAAATATGTTACGTATGGTTATCCTATAGAAATACATATGGAAAATAACTCACTAGGACACCAAAGTACATATGTGCATGCATGTATATTCTTATAAACATGTGATTACAAAATCAATTGAAGAAACAAAAAGATCGTGTGTATTTTCTTAGGTAATATACATTTTAACAAGGTTTTTTCATGATCAGGGATGGTTCAACATATTTAATATTATTTAATCAATACTTTAATTTATCTACACAATTTGGGTCTTGTTATTTTTATTCCCCACAATACATGACATTAAATTGGGACCCCATATATTGAATATATATGGCCTATATTTTCATAAATTCTACAAAAGAAATGTACCCCTGAGGGAATTTGGAAATAATTGATGGTTTCTATATATTTAATATAGTTGAATGTAAATGAAAATTTTTATCTCCCTATCAATGATGATGTAGTTAGAGGGTCTTTGAGTACCAGTTATAACATTGTAGTATGAAACTTAACTAATAAGCAATGAAAATATGAATCTAAACCCTATGAAAAATAAAATTTAAACTAACAGAGAATTAAATTTGGAGGATGAAGAAAATGGGGGAATCTATCTCACCTATGAAATAAAGGAGCATTAATTTATTGGGTTCACCCTATATTGAAATAGAAAAAGAGTTCATGATTGAATTTAAAGAAGTATTGTAAGAAAAATTCTTAAGTGGTCTCATTTACAAAACTAAAAATCATGATAATAAGACTAGTGGAATTAGCCTTGAATAGAAAAATAAGCATAAAAAAGAGTTAATGGATGGTGAATAGTTCATAAATTGAGGAAATATAAAAAATTAGTATTACTCCCACAACTGGGTTGAATCCCATTGACTAGGATATAGAAGATTCGAAATTTAACATTTGTGAAGAAATTTTTACTAGTGGAGTCATCTAAAGTAGTACTTCCATTAAAGTATTAGAATTAAATTAGAAGATTAGGGTGAGTGAACAAAGTCTAAACACATTGCTCAACTTAAGAATGTTGAGGTTTCCCTCTCCCATTAAATTAAATAATTCTAGCCATTTTATGATGTGGGCCAATATTTAGGGGGAGATATGATCCATGTGGCGGATGTGCTAATAATGTACATGTAAATCAGATAAAGGAAGACCTAATTAAATAAAAAATTTATGAAATAAGTGATGTAATAATCATTTGTTGTCTCAATTGAAATAAAATATGATCAAAATGTGTCAAGGATGATCCTGAATTAGAAAGTGGTGTTCAGAAACCACATTTTTTCTTAAAAAATTGATCTAGAAGATTCATGCTAAAGTAATGTCACTTTTTGAATCTAGAATTTCATAAAAAAGGGATTATTATAGAATAAAAATAGGTTTCCAAGCCATAACTAAGAGAATCGATGATTTTATTGGTTCCTTTCTCATGGGCACTCAATGATTTAGGAAAAGGGATTATATAAGATGCATCATTTTATATGATTTAGATGGTGGATATTGATATAGAGGTACAAGTATTTGATGTAGATCATGCTAGATGAATTTGCAACTTGATTTTCATTGGTTCTTTTCTAGAGGCTATTCTTTACTTACATTCATAAATTTGGGAATTCATATTTTCTATTAATGTTATAAAGTATTCTGGGATAAAAAATTATAGGTGAATGAATGGATATTTTGTAGAACATAGGTATACTTTAAAAGTGTTTTAAAGTTTATCTTAAAAGAGTTTTGGATGGACATTCACAAGGTATTATATATGATGTGATATAAATGGAAGTTAATGATTGATTTATAAAAGTGTTTTAGAAGATATCCTAAACTATTTTTTGATATTATTTCACATATAATTATACATGATACAATATATGGGGAAATGGAACTGTGTCTATGAGGCTTTTGGTAAATTAGGAGTTGAAGGAGATATTCCTTAAATCCATACACGTATGATGAATTCATGGTTATATAATATTGTTTGGTATAATAAAAACAAGGAATATTATATTCCTTATTGAGGGTTAGTCTTAAATCATGTTTATGACTATATATTTCTACCACCACATAATATATCATTAAATAATGGGGGAGTAAATGTTGTTTTTATATGATAATTATTAGTACACATTTGATCAATGGGTTGCAAACCAAAGTAACCATATGTTATTTACTCATGTGTTATGTAACACGAGAGAAAATCTACGGGGCTTGGGGGAAATATCTAATAGATTATATAAAGTTAGAGGGTCAAAAAATAGTATCTATGATTATTGTGTAAGATCTTGGATGAATATCTCATATGCCTCGGTTCTCTGTTTCATCATTTATCCTAAAACTCAAGAGATAGTAGCATATATTGGATGTATGGAGAGTAACACCAGAATGTTAGGTGACTTCGTTCAACACATGGATACACTATGTAGAGGGGAATCTTATGGATACCCTTGAGTGATATTTATCACATGTAATGAATAAAGATAAAGGTTGAAACTCTTTAGTGTAAGGCATATAATAGTTTCTTTATTTTATTTATTGTTTTTCTTTGGGTCTCATGTATGGTGATCATTGGTTTTTTTGTTTCTTATTTACTATCATTACTTAGTTTAAGTGTTAAACAGCCCTATAAATCATTCATTAGCCCATAATCTTAGAAATATAAAATAAACCACCAATAAAATTTTAAAGATATAAAATAAAACACAATCCATAATTAATGTAATTTCCATGCATAAAAAAAGTACGAAAAATAAATATCAAAAGAAAACTCTTCTGAAAATGAATCTAAAAGAAACTACATGCCTCAAACTAGAAATGTGTACCTCAGCCAACAAATCATCTTGAGAAACATTTAAAACATATTTATATACGTTGGAGTGATCATATTAGTATACTCAAAATGATAATCCACAAAACCTCTCATGAAAATGTGAAATGTGAATAGTAATTCCTAAATGAATAAATATATGAACTAACTCACACAAATATTAGTTTAACTATCTCCCTCCCACACTATGTTCCACACTTCCAACATCACAATCAGACATCCAACCACAAAAATAAACAGTATTCACAATAGTGAAAGAACCCAGAAGAGTATAACACAATAAAATTAATCAAAAAACTCATAAACCAATCCATCACATAATATGGACATAAAATAAAAAACAATATCCCATATAAAAGATAAATCGGAAATAATATCATAGATGAAAAGGCTAATACACAATCATCTAAAGAATAGAAAAAACATGAAAAACCATACCTACCACTATGCAAACCACTGAAGGTTGTGGAGGGGAGCTAACCTATGGTAGGAAATCAATGGGGTCGGGGGGAGAAGACACCGTCGCAGGTATTAGGGGGAGAAGGGGGGGGGGGGGGGGGGGGGGTCAGCGATGACGATCGTTGAGGTCACCAACTGCAAGGGAGGGAAGCAGACCTAGGTTTGGGGCTCGACGATGTCGGGGGGGGGGGGGGGTGAAGCTGCATCAGGGGGGAGAAGGGGGTTGGCTTCTGTGGGGAGGGGGGAGTGTTGTGAATGTAAAAAAATAAATGGGTTTAGTGGCAGTTTTTAATAAATTGCCACTAAAAGAGCACTGCTAAATGTGATTTTATGTTGTAGTGATGTAAATAAGGGTTCACATACATAGAACTCCAATACATTGGGTAATGTAGAGTTTCAGGATACGTTATGTGCAATGGTCTTGGGCGTTAGCCTTGAACCATTTTACCATATGCAATGATTTTGGTTTTTAACCTTGAATTGTTATCCTCTGTGTGTAACGAGCCTTATCTCATGCTAAAGTAATATTTTATGTTTCTTCCATATTACAATGATTGCATGTTTATATTATCCCATGTTTATATGTTATGATTCCATGCTCTATTCCATTTTATATCATCATGCCTTTCCTTACAACCAATGTGCTTATTGTTTTTTACTATATTGTTTCCCTTACAGGGATTTTCGTTCATCCATTTGTTCATTTTATCCCCTTGTTACCCTACGAAGACATATGAACACAATGGAAGTTAGTATCTCTTTATGAATATGAAATAAATAAATTTTTCATTTAGTCCCATGTTTTCTACTTTATGTACCTAGTCTTACAAGACACTAAAATTCACAATCCTTGTCTTGTAATATGAAGTTTTCTTCCTATTAAAATCATGTAACTATATGTGTAAAAGGTTATGGTCTCTATATCCTTCTTAGGATTAATATGTGACCAAAAATCAAATGGGTATCCTCCTTATGATGAAGCCCCAACCAAACCTCAAATGGGCATCCTCTTTAAGTGCAATCCCCAACCAAACCTGAAATAGGAATCCTCCTTTGTAGTAAGTCCCAACAAAACATCAAATAGGAATCATACGTAAGAGTAATCCCAAATGAAACCTCAAATGGGAACCCTTCATAGTAGTAATACCTGACCAAACCTCTAATGGGAATCCTCCTTAATAGTAATCCCAATAACCTCTAATGGGAATCATACTTTGGAGTAAGCCCCAACTAGACCTCACGTGGGAATCCTCATCAGGTGTAATATCCAACCAAAACTCAAATATGAATCCCCTTTAGGATTGATCCACATCCATATCTCAAATTCTCATCATCCTTAGGAGTAAGCTCCAACCAAACCTCAAATGGGAATCCTCTTCTGGAGTAATTCCCAACCAAAATTCATGTGGGAAGCATCTTTAAGGGTAAGCCCCAACCAATCCTCAAATGGGAATCCTTATTAAGAGTAATCCCAAACCAAACCACAAATGAAAATCCTCCTAGGGATTAATCCCCAAGCACCGTTAAAATGGTAACCCACCTTTGGAGTAATCGCAAACAAAAACTCAAATGTGGAGCTTTATTAGGATTCATTCAAACAAAACACCAAATGGGTATCTTCTATAGGATTAAGTCTCAAAGAATCCCCAAATGGGAATCTTATATAAGAGTAATCACCAAAAAACCTAAAATGGAAATCCTCAATATGTGTAATCCCCGACCAAAGTGAAAATAGGAATTCTTATTTGGAGTAAGCCCCATGAAATCCTAAAATGGGTATCATCCTTAAAAATAAGCTCCAAAATAACCTCAAATGGGAATCCTACTTAAGAGTAAGCCCCATAACAATCTCAAATGTGAATCTTAATAAGGATTAAGCCCCAACTAAACATCAAATAAGAATCCTATTTTGGATTAATCTTCAACCAAACCTCAAATTGAAATCCTACCTAAATGTAATCCCCAAAAAAACCAAGGGAATAATCTTTATGAGTAATCCCCTAGCTTTTTATGAACTCATCTACTTGAGGACAGAAGTAGATTATGTGTTATCTTAGATCATCCACTGCCTCTTATTTCTCACACTGAGAAAGAATCACTTGGGTTTAGAGGTTAATAGTGATACTAATATCCTAATGTTCCATGTAAAATATTGAACTATGAAGACATAGATTCATTCTATAACCAAGGTATGTAGAATTCCTACCTAAGGCCCAAGCTTATTAGGATTCCTCTTTTGGAGTAATACCTAATAATAATCCCTTTTCTGGGAATAATCTTAAGGAGTGACCCCTGAGTTAATCACCCAAACAATAGTAAAAAAACCTCATGGAACACTTTACAAGGGAATACTCATAAAAAATATGCCTAAATTAATCATCTAAGGGGGAAAAATCCCCTATGAGACAAATCCTTGAGGGCCTTCACATTCATAAGTCCTCATGATTAAACTACATCAGTATTGATTTCTATCCAAATAGGACTTGTTGGAAGTGTCCAAAAGGTTCAATCCAAAAAATATAACTAACCATGTTTTCTTCAGGCCACATTCTCATCTGGGTCTAATTCAACAAGGAAATTCATATTCATTATAGGTCCCTACAGAATCTACGATATAGGTCCCACACAAAGACTTGACTAGGAACCTTCCACCTAGATTTCCTTAACACATGAAATTAAACTATAAAATTAGGACCTTATCACAAGACCTTAAAAGGTATGATGTTCCCCATTTAGTGGCACCTAACTACATTGGTTTTGATTCCATTAAAAATTTTATATAGGAAGCCCATCTATAGGTTCGATCCAAATAGCTAAATAACCCTCATATCCCTAGATGAAAATAAACACCCGAGTAGCCTCCATCTCCCTGAATGATCAAAAACTCTAATTTTCAATACTATGTCGCTAGAAACCCATAATCATCATCATAATGACCAAAGAATAACTAATCTAGATCATAGAGCACACCGTTGATGGAGAACCTTAGATACATACAGACATCTCCACTAATGAAGAACCTCATATAGATACTGACGATTCAAAAATAATTATGTGATAATAATATATTTTTGATTCTTAGGTGATCCATATTATACTTGGGATTGGATAATGGATTAAAAAATATTTCTTAATTATATAAGAGTGTCTAAGAATATGTAATAATTCCCCCTAAAAGGGTATGATGAGCCCGACCTCCTTTCCTGTCGACCAATGCGAGTTCATAAGTATCAGTGGAAAAATCTCCCAAAGGCCACATGCATATGGAAAGAATGTCCCCATGGATATAAAACTATTGGGTGTTTTTTCGTCCAGGAATAAACCTGATGGAAACCATTATGAAATGATGATTTCTTGCCAGGAGAAAAATAAAGGGGAAAAATTGAGAACCCGATGTGAATCCTTAACCAAGATGATTGCGACGCATAACTATTAGGTCCCTATCATTATCAAAGGGAATGAGGGTCATGAAATAAAATTAATTACACATGTATTTCTGAGGCTTCTATGATAGGGTTTACTTGTTTGTGATTGTTCTTAGGAACTACTTTTAAGAATTCCCTTCAATCTAATGGCCTCCTTCATGTTTTAATCATTGAATTCTTTGGATGTTATGTAGTATGGATATTAAAGCATGTGTTGGATGCCATAAAAAACCAACCATCTTCACAATTGGATCTCAAACTCGTTGGATTGATAGTACTGTCAAAACAATACATTCTATACAATGGAGGTCACATAAAAATCCCTCCAGCTCAACTCGCACCACCAATAATCTGATAAAGGAGGACTAGAAGTACTAAAATAGATAAAACCAACAATCATATTCAATAGATTTGGGATATTATCCCAAGAAAAAAACTAGTCATTCCCATACCTTAGGGAGGTGGATCAAGAAGTTATAAACATCCTCATCCAGGAGACACAGGGGTCCCTCTCAAGGGATCCTAACAGCAATCGCCACCACCAACACTGCATGGCAGTTACCCCTTAACATGATGAGTGTGTTTTCCTTGGATTTCTGATCCATGTCCTTCAGAATCAGGCATGCAAGATGGTCACTCTGAGAAACCCCTTCCAATGGAAGCATGTTTACACCCTTTAACCCTTTAGCGAAGCCCACCAACCATGTTTGGTGGAAAATAGCTTGTAGGAACAAACACCCATAATCCTGCATTCATCCAGATAGTATAATCATCAGAAAACATTCCTATAATACATTCCTTCAAACATAGTGGAAACGTTTTTGCAAGAATATGCACCATACCACACCCATAAAGTCTACTAATAGACTTGTCTGGCAGCATCTATTTATGTTATTTGGGAAATCATGAAGACAATCAGAGGGAAGACTCAATTCCATGCCCCCACACATGAGTAATATTAGCATCCACTTGTAGGAAAGGGATGAAAAGAGTAGGTACATGCAACTAATCCAGATAATGAATTTCCATATATAGATTTCACGGTAGCTGAAGTCACAAATAATAGATTTGTAATGGTGAAAAGGAATACAAAATCACTTCCCACATATTATAAAAATTCCCAGAAATCAAAACAGCGATGAAAGTAGTTCCCATGGGATGGAATAATAAATATATCCCCAAAAATGGGGTTTCTTTTCAGCATAACATCCCATTGGGAACAAACACCTATTCTCTCATCATGGAGGGTTATGGGGAAAAATCACCAATAATATGTAGACATTGGGATCAGAAACATACACCCACTCTAGTTAGAGGTAATAGTCATATTCTAATAGGCAGTGTAAGGCAATAAAAACACCTTCCCATGACAACCACTTCTCCAGAAAGTGTCCCTAATCACTCAAAAAGATGACATCTAAGAAGAATACTCATAAAACACTATTGGAAAATTAATAATTTATCTTCATTCAGGATTCACATGACACTAGAGTTTTTGAATCCCATCGATGTTTATCTACCAAAACTCAAAATAGTAAAACATTTTTAATGAATTACAGGAGAAGTATCATTAATTTTTAAGGTCCTCATTGTAAATTTCAACATGACGGCTTACTTCATGGTAATAATTCAGTTTATCTCAAGACCCTAACTCTTGATGAGATCCACATCAACCCTCCATGTGGCCAAAAGGACAAGGAACAAGAGGGTATTACCCTTGATATAATCCCCCATGGTGATACTCCGCATGATGGATTTCATTGTGAATGTTCTCTCTATAGTACTAACTCCCATTTTCATGAGAATTATCCAACCTGAAATGTAGTGACAAGAAATCCCTCTTATCATGTGGCACATATAAAAAAAGTCTTTTCATGTCTGATGCATAGTCATTGGTAGGTGAAATTGTTTCTCAACCATAATATAGGCCAAGGTGACGATCATTGTCCAAAACACCTTCAGATCATCTATCTTCCAACACAATAGGGTAAATCCCAACCAATCTAATTGCTTCTGGTAAAAAAATCATGAAGTGTCATATGTAGTTATACTAGTTTTAGAAACATCTAGTGAAAGACAAAGAATATTGGCTTAACACGAGGAAACAACTATCTAAATATGGCATACCAATCATGTTATGTCCATTAATTGTAGTTTCTATGCATAGCGGAAGCGCGTTGGTGGGTTTTACAAACATTAATTTTAGCGTTAAAAAATGTTCAATCCGAGATTTATCACGATAATAAAACGCTGGATCTTCAGAATAGAACGAAGAACGAATAGAAAGAGACCAGTCCTGAATCCATCAAGAGGATCATCTTATGTTGGTTATAATTAATTTAATTAATTGATAAGAATACCCTTGATGGAATTATTTCTTCGTTGATGTTTTTTGTCACATTTCAATGTGATTCGGGACTGCGTCACAGAATTCAAGGGTAGATTTCCTCGAGCAGTGTTCCACATGTAAACCATGTATCTCTGAATGTCGCCAAAGGAATCTCTGGGTGCTAGCATGGAGAAGCCTTTTATTGCATTTTCTACCTTATATTTCCTTGATCCAATGGAGGAGGTCTCAGTCATTTGAGCATTCTTGGAGGAAGGATTTCTCTTGGAGTTGGGTGAATTTTCTAGAATTGTTATGCACAATGATTCATGGAATAGTGTTGGGGTTTTGAAGATATTTATAATAGGGTTTGAGGTTATAGATTTATGACAATAAATAAATGTATTACGCATTTTATTTATTTCATTAACTCTTATTGAAAACCCCCATATCGAATCATTAATTTCTTGAAATTCACCCACATGGATTATAATAGTAAAACAATATTATTTCCTCAAAATCCCAATTGAAAAAACTACACGGCATGTAATCCTTAATACACGACATGTACATTTTTTTCATTTCCATTCCAAAATTAAAACTACATGGCGAGTATATCTTGTTTTTCATTTTATTATTCCTCCAACATTAAAACGATTTAGTCTTCCTTGAATAATTATCAAACCAAATATGAGAATAATCTTTATTCTACTTGAGATACTTGGATACAGTTAGCGTGTAACCCTCTCGGCCTCTTTCTCATTGGCATTAGGCGGGCTTCCCTAAAGTCCAAGATTAATTTCTAGCAATGGGTAAGGGCACCTAAGAGAATTAAGTTTACACTGCATTGACATGTCACATCATACGAATTATTACCAAGTATTTTAATCCCTTTGTCTCGATATCACTAATCAAGCAAGTTGCATGTTAGTGCCATCAACCCATGTGCTTGATTATTCTTTCTTTGAATTCCCAGAATTGAACTCACCCATACCTTACCATGGACATAGATGTATTTTGGCAATATCAATTCCATAAAAGGGTTTGAGATATCAACTTCCATTATGGATCATAAGGGAAAAATCAATTCTCACAATATTTATTAATGTAGTATCACTAGTGATGCACCCAACATATCCTACCTCGCTAAGAATAGTGTTTCGTCATATTTTTCGTCAATACATCTAAGTGTACAAGTTGTAATACCCATTAATAAGAATATTAACTTATAAGGACCAATATACACGTCTGTATATAGGAACATCCAATGAAACTATGAAATCATGATTTCTATTGGTGGGTCTCATTCTCATAATATCCTACTAGATATTACCAAGGGCGCACACCATGAGAAGGTGACACAATGATTTATGAGTCCTCACCCTTAATGGCATGTATTACATGTGTCCCTAAAATTACATCATATGGCGATAGACCATATATTCAAGACCAGGGTTATGGAACTTCTGGGTTCTCATCATAGTAGGGATCTGCTATAGCCCTTTAATGCAACAGCTGTCCTTAGGACATTATCACATGCATTGTCATGCAGAAGAACAATCAAGATGTGATAAGGTATTTATTAATGAATAAAGTACAAAATAGTTGGTTCTAGGCCACCAACTTCAACATATTCCCACTTGGAATAGAGCCAACTGCTAACAAACTTTAACATACTAGCTCTCACATGATGTTCATGATTCTACTGAGATAGGCCTTTTGTCATGGGGTCCACCATGTTCTCTTTTGTGGACACTTTTCTCACTGCAACTTCACCTATTTGATAGAAATATATCAAGAGGTGATACTTATAGAGTGTGTTATTTTTCCTTTGATGTGAGCATGGTTCTTTTTCAAGAGCCACCGGTGAAATATTATCACAATACAACATGATAAGATATTTACTTCTAGGCACCACATCAAGCTCATGGACAATGTTATGAATCCATACGACTTCCTTGGCTACATTAAAAGCCTCTATATATTAAGAATCCTCTATAGAATCCGCGAAAACTAGATTCTTCAAACTCTTCCAGCTCATAGCTCCTCCATTGAGACAGAAAACATATCCAGATTATGACTTTAGATTGTTTTGATCTGTCTGAAAACCAGTATCAACATACCCTCTTATGACAAGTTCCTAGTCTCCTCCATTAACTAGGAACATATCCTTAGTTCTTCTCAGATACTTACGAATAGTCTTAATAGCAGCCTAATGTTGTTTTCCTGGATCTGATTAATATCTTCCTACCATGCTCAGTGTATAGGAAACATCAAACCTGGTACATAACATGGCTTACATGATGGATCCTATAGTTGAAGTATATGGGATCTTACTAATTCTATCATTCTCTTGTTGTGTCTAAGGACACATCTTCTTAGAAAAATGTAGGTCGCGTGACACTGAAACCAATACTCTCTTGGATTGTTCCATACTAAATCTCTTTAGCATATGATCAACTTATGTACCCTGACTTAGTCCAAGAAGCCTCTTGGATCTATCACAAATTATCTTGATCCCTATAATGTAGGCTGATTCACCCAAGTCCTTCCTAGAGAAACACTTGTTTAACCAGCCCTTAACTATCTGTTAGACTACTACATCATTTCAAATAAGAAATATGTGTCAACATATACTACTAGGATAATGATCACATTCCCATTCAACCGCTTATAAACACATGGCTCACATTCATTCTTAATAAAACCAAATTCCTTTATGGATTCATCAAATTGAATGTTCCATGACCTGGATGCTTTCTTTAATCCATAAATGGATTTCTGCAACTTTCAAACCTATTTGGATTCACATGGTGTCGCAAACCATTCTGGTTGTGTCATATAGACATCTTACTGAAGGTTCTTGTTAAGTAATGGTGTTTTGACATCCATTTTCCAAATCTCGTATTCATGGTAAGCTTTTATAGCAAGTAAGTTTCTTATGGATTTAAACAGGGAAATTGGCAAGAAGATTTCATCATAGTCAATTCCTTGACACTGTCTGAATTCTTTAGCCACTATCCTTGCTTTATAGGTACTAATGTGACCTTCTATGCCTAGTTTTCCCTTGAATACCCATTTTCATCCAACATGATTTACATCAACTGGCTAATCGACAAGAACCCATTCTTGGTTATGATACAAGGAATCCATCTCATAATCCGTAGCTTCTATCTATCTTGTAGCTTCTGATATTTCTTATGATTCCTTTTAAGGGAGATCTTCATCGTTTTCTAACAATAATGTTTCACCATCATCGGTGGCTAGGAAACCAAATATCTCTCATTCCCTTACCTCTCTTGGTCTCTAATGCAGTACTTTTGTTTCTGGAACCTCTTCCATGGGGAACTATAAACTTGTTCCTATACCAACTCTTGTGTATCTTGAGAATCAACTTCATCAAAGTCAATCTCGCTCCCACTATCACTTTTGAGGATGTGCTCCCTCTCAAGAAAGATGGATTGTCTTGCGACAGTCACAATTTTGTCTTGAGGGTTATATAGGTAATATCCTTTTGATTCCCTGGGATATCCTATAAAGATACACCTCATGCCCGGGGGTGATAGTTTTTTTTCCTGTGAAGGCCTTAACAAATTCCTCACATCCCCATACACGTGTATACAACACAATGAGTTTCTTTCTATTCCATAACTTGGAGGGAATTCCATTTTCTGACTAAGTGTTTTCTCGGTTTAATGTGTATGCTACAGTTCGTAATGAATATCCCCAAAAGGATAATGGGAGATCTCAATGACTCATCATTGACCTCACCATTTACAACATGGTTTGGTTATTACTTTCACTAACACCATTCCACTATGGTGTATTAAGAGGATTGAGTTGAAATATAATCCCAAACTCCCGTAGAAGATCTATGATCAACTGGTTCAGATATTCCCCACCTCGATCTGATTGAAGTTTCTTTATCTTCTTACCAAGCTAATTCTCTACTTCATTCTTGAAATCCTTAAATTTTTCTAAGGATTCTGACTTATACCTAATTAAGTATACATAGCCATATTTACTCAAATCATTAGTAAAATTAGTGAAGTAAGAATATCAACCTCTAGCTTCTACTGGAAATGGTCCACACACATCCGTGTGCAATAATCATGGAAGATATGTGGCCCTTTCACCTTTTCCACCGAAGGGAGGCTTGGTCATTTTTCCTTGTAAACAAGCATGACATCTATCAAGTGGTTTTAGCTCAGTAGAGTCTAAATATCCATCGTGACAGAGCTTTGTCAAGTGCTTCTCATTTACATGTAGACGATGATGCCACAATTGGGTGATGTAGGAGTCATGTGAGTTTTTTTTCGTTATTGATTTCCAATACTTGGTTATCATAATTTAATACATACAAACCATTATTAAAATGTTCCATACCATAACATACGTTGTTCTTATAAAAAAGACAACCCTTATTTCCAAAATAGATAATAAACCTATCCATATCCAAACAAGATACAGAAATTATGTTCATGGTAACACTAGGTAGATAATAACAGTTATGTAAACAAAAATCATCCTAGATGGCAATGAGAGGTGGTAATCTCCAATAGACAACACAACCAGCCTTGTGCCATTGGCATCTCAAAGATCCAACTCGCATATGGAAGTCTTTCTAAATCAACTTGGTTCCTGTATTTGAATACATATGTGACCCCCAAAAGGTGTATCTAATACACAATGTGTAGAAATGGAAATATTACACTCGAAATGAACACACCTTTATCGTCCCCATGCTTCTGAGTGTAGTACCTCTTCCAGTTTCCTTGCTTGAAAAATGAAAAATGTACTGCCTCCTGTTCCTTGCCCTACATCTGGATCATTCCCTTCTTGGAGGGATGACTCCCAGTGGCTTCAGACCATTTATAAGTCTTTGGCCCCTTTTCATTATCATTCTTTTTCTTATTCACCATAAATACTACGAGTTTTTCACACCCCGTGTCCTTATCTACCTGGTGAATTAAGGTCATATGTTCTGATAGAATCTTCTCATTGGTGCTCATGTTATAATTGATAATGAAGATTGAGAAGGTCTTGGGAATTCATGATAGGATGAGATCTGTACGCAACTCATTCAACAATTTTATCCCTAAGATGTCCAAACGTTCAATGTAGCCAATAAGCATGACTACATGAGGCCCAGCTCACACAGACACTCCAAGCTTAGTTGTAAACAATGCATTGGAGATCTCATATCTCTATTGTATCGCCTTCTCTTGGTAGAGATACTTAAGGTGAGACATCATGCTATACACATCCATGTTTTCATGTTGCTTCAAGAGCTCATTAGACATGTCCGATTGCATGAAACATTGTACATATATGGAATCATCCATATGTTTTTCATAGAGAGATATTTCCTCATAACTGGCCTCATTCCTAGGCACAATAGGAATATTCTCTTCCAGAACATACAATTTCATCTCGTGGGGAAGGATGACGCATACACACCTCTACCACAATTGGAAATTGGTGCCTATGAGAAGGTTTTCCTTCTCATGTATGGTTCGTAGTGATATGTTTGAAGTCAGTTTTCTTTTCCTTTCTACAAATTATAATGAGAAAAGGTTATAGTACTTTATAAAACTGTGAACAATAAATAAATTAATACTTATTAGTCTCCCACTATTTTATCGAAATCCAATAGCCCTCACCATTGTCTTTGGAATATTTAGTTGGAAAAATATTCTAGTGGCACAGATCTATATTTTCCATTGCATTACCCCAACTAGGGTTTTTTCATGCAACTAGAATGGTTTTAGGTAGGAATTCCAAATGCCAACTGCATTAACTCGCAACTCCTTGATCCACTTAGTGGACTCCCCAATCCTAAAAACCATTTATTTTGGATTTCCTCAACCTTTTCCTCTTAGTGACAACAAATCCTATTATGGAAGTCGATCCTTGATGTGAACCAAGTCAATTCAACCCAAAACCTTGAATTGGAATTCTTCGATAATTGAAAGCACCCCAACTAGGGGTGGTCATTCACTTTGAACTACGGTTCGATTATAACAATGATTATGGAAGGCTGTACTGACTTAATATTTCTTTGAGGGATTTTTCCTTATACATAAATTTCCATTTTATTATTTATGATTACATGGTTGTTAATATTAATTGGGATATACATAAGTGGTTAACCATGTATAAGAAAAAATTTAAGCATAAGCTCGTCTTATTTTAGTTCCATCTTGCATGCTTGTTTAGTTCATTAATTGTGTGATCGCGACAACACACCGAAAATAAATAAACCATGGAACTAACAAAAATAATATTAATGGAATTATCATGAGATTGTTCTATTGGTTAGTTTATCTAGAGGTTGATAAACTAACCCACTACCTATGGGAGAAACACCTTGAACCTTTCAGGTTCATGTTTACAACTTTCCACCTGTCCACCTTTGTATCTCCTTGGATTGGTTTTACCTTGGCTCATGACATGAGCCACCTCCATTATCTTGGGATCTCTATCCATTACATATGCATTTATCTCACATGCAGGTGAGGGGTAACAGTGTTTTCATTACCTAAAATAATCATTGGGTGCGCTGGCCCATGATATTAATGAGGATATGGCTCATAGGACAAAAAATTTAATTTAAATAAATTAATTAAAAGAAACCATTAACATACAAAGGTCTTGGTCTATCTCATGATCATCCAAACATGCAATGATATCTACACATAAATAAAACTATCATTCAATTATTTAATTGTTCTTGCTTAAGATAAATCATTCTCAAATCAATTAATTATCTTTAATTAATCAATCCTTTTTTTATTAAACCCTTTCATGAATTTCCTTTAGATTATCATCCATCATAATTCTAAGAAAATAAATTCATTTAAAATAATCTTTGTACATAACTTTTACCATGGAGTAAACTTGGTGAATTCCCGCTCATTACGCAGATGTTTAATTAAACACATTTATATAAAACACCTATCATGTGTTGTGCCTTAGCTTTACACCAGTACTATTGTACACATCTCAAGGGTTTGTATAATATAATAATAAATTTTAATAAATCTGCGTAATTTGGATGAGTACACGGCATGTAGTTCTGACTGACGGTGTGTACTTTTGTTCACCTTCCATCCGGAGTACACGCATGGGGACATGGAGTGTAGATGTACTTCGGAAATTTTCTGAGTACACGACATGTTCACTGGGACACACACCATGTAGTATCCACGTTAGTCCAACCGTAACCCAAAGGGACTACACACCATGTTTAGTGGACCACACAGTGTGTAATCCATAAACCATGTGCCACATGTTCCTGGTCAACACACTGTGTCATTTATGACTTAGGTATACTCCAATACACTGCCTGATTTAGCGGACCAGTCCGATACAATAATCCTAAACTACATAGTGTGTACTTCCAAATACATGCCGTGTATTCTTGTGTTGTATGGACAGGAACATTTGGAACCCCCGGATGAGATCCTATATTTTATTTTAATCAAATCCAAAAGAAAAATTTGTTTTTGTATGGTGAATGAGAAACAAGAGAGGAGGAACAGATCTTGAGATTCATATTTGAAGAACGATGAACTTGAATAGAAGAAACTAAATTATTAAATGCATAAATCACCAATGAAAAAATAAATAATTGTAATTAAAGATATAAACTCTCTGATACCACTTGTAGGTTTCTGTTAAATCAGAAGCGCATTGGTGGGTTTTCCCAACGTTAGTTTTAGTGTTAAACAACATTCATTCCATGATCCGTCACGATAATAGAATGCCGGATCATCAGAATAGAATGTTGAATGAAAAGAAAGGGAAGGGTCCTAGAACCATCGAGAGGATCACCATATATTGGTTATAATTAATTTAATTAATTGACAAGAATTACCTTGATGAAATTATTTCTTCGTTGATGCTTTCTAGTCATGTTTTGATGTGATTCTTCATTGCATCGAAGAAGTCAAGGGTAGACTTGCTCTAGCAGTGGTACACACATGCACCACGTATCTTTGGATGTCGCCAAAGGAATCTCAGGGTGCTAGCATGGAGAACCCTTTGCTTGCATTGTCCGCCTTGGATCTCCTTGATCCGATGGATGAGGATCTGTCTCAATCTTGAGATAATTCTTAGAGGAAGGAGTTCTCTTAGCCTTGAGAGAAAATTACATAATTTTTGTGTATGACGATTCATGGAAAAGTGTTGGGGTTGGCAGGATATTTATAATCAGGTTTGATGTTATAGAGTTATGACAATAAATAAACACATTAAGAATTTTATTTATTTCATTAACTCTTATGGAAAACCCCCATGTCGAATCATTAATTCCTTGACATGCACCGATGCTGATTAAAATAAATATCATTTAATAAGCCAATATTATTTTGTCAAAATCCTGACAAAAAAAAACTACATGGCATGTAATCATTAATACACAACGTGTACTTGTTTTTTATTTCCTTCCCAAAATGAAAACTATACGGCGTGTAAATTTAATGTACATGGTGTGTATATCTTGTTTTTCTTTTTATTCTTCATCCAACATTAAAATGTTTTAGGATCACTTGAATAAATGTTAAACCACAATTGGTAATAATATTAATTCTACATGAGATAGTTGGATACACTTAGTGTGTAACCGTCTAGGCTGATTTCTCATTGCCACTAGGCGTGCGTGCCTAATGTCCAAGATTATTGTCTAGCAATGGGTCATAGAACCCAAGTGAAAGAAGTTGATGTCACATTGACGTGTCACCTCATACAAACACTTACCCTATAATTTAAACCCTTTGTCTCAATATATCTAATCAACAGGGTTGCATGCTAGTTCCATCAACCCATGTGCTCGATTATTCTTTCTTTGACTTCCCAGAATTGAACTCTCCCATACCTTACCATGGCCATGAATTTATTTAGGCTATAAAAATTCCATAAAGGGGCCTTAGATATATACTTCTGTTATGAAATAGAAGGGACAAAACCTTTCTCGCATTATTTATTAATGCATTATCACTCGTGACAGACCCAACATATCCTACCACACCGCAAATAGTGTGTTGTCATAGTTTTCGTCAATACATCTAAGTGTGTGTGTTGTAATACCAACTAATAATTATCTTAAATTATAAGGACCAATACACACGTCTACGGATAGGAAAATCCAATGACACTATGAAATGTGGATTTCCTACTGGTGGGTCTCGTTCTCATAATATCCTCCTGGATATTACAAAGGGATCACACCATGAGAAGGTGCTTAAATGTTTTATGAGTCCTCATCCCTAATGGCCTGTATTATTTGTGTCCCTAAAATAATATCATCCTGCCATAGAACATATATTCATGTATAGTGTTATGGAACATTCAAGTTCTCATCATAGTAGGGATCCGCTATGACCCTTTAATGCAACAACTGTCCTTAGGAAATTATCACATGAATTTTAACGTAGAAGAACTATCAAGATGTGATAAGGTATTTATTAATGAATAAAGTACATATTAGTTGGTTTTAGGCCACAAACTCCAACATTAAAAACCTCTAAATACAACATTCTAGAGATTCTGGTAGGATATTGTATGCACGACATCCTCCACAACATATGGAAAAGTCTTCATCGTCTAAAATAAAATGGAATACCCTTTAATGATTGTCAAACTCACATCAAATTAATAGAAGGGATGTGGGGACAAATTGAGTTATAATATCTCCTAGATTCATGACACCCAAAGATCAAGAAATAGAAAGTATCACTTTAATGTGTATGCCTTGATGCATTAATGAGGTTGCAACAACTGAACGTAGATACCACATTTTGTGTTTATATAAGAGGATGAGTTGCACATGGAGCACTTATTTTAACTGCACTCCCTAACAAGAAAATCCCGTAATAGTAGGTATCATGTAATTTCCTAGCCCCCTACTAGCTCCAATAGACACAAATGGTTCATGACCGATGATATGCTCAATAAGAGTAAACACTGATTTACTCGCACTAATGTAAATCTAGAAGAGAGTAGGGAGATCAGGTAATTTTGTACCAAGATTGAGGGATGATTATGGTAAGAATCCCACATAGAGGATTTCAACCATTAGATATAAAAATTTATGAAATAGAATAATGGTCTTCCAAAGAAGTAAAATTCAGTGCCTGTCGAAGGAATCTCCCAAACCACATTGGAATAAAATATGTAAAATCATAATAGAAGATACAATAATATCATCTATATTAGTTAGAGAGATTCCACAACCCACTCGGTTGGATTTTCTAAAACAAAACATAGGATCATCTTACCAGGCCCAAAGGGTTGTGAAATTAGAATATGAATATCCACATCCCCCAAGGATGGGGTATTTTTTCACCTCATCAATCCGCTCCTTAGAAGGAATCAATATTTTCCATATTATGGATGATTTCTTAAAATAAATCATCTCAGTTCGTCCCATATCATGATCCATTACATTCACATGGAACATGCATGGCTGAACTCTCTAGGGATTCACTTTGAGTCACAATCTACCAATCAAATCCCAAGGATTCCATAAATAATAGGACAAGGTCTTGTGGAGGGCATTGAATAAGGTAATCTCAAAAAGTTACTGATAGAATTCCTACAATGCATTATGCATTAGTGAACATAACAAACACTGAAAATGAACACCCTTTAAAATATGAGTCCAATTCATTGATATTAGATGAGTTTTTTGTTCCATCATATGGTCCACAGTAATAAAATAAATAAGGTGAATGTAATTGGAGCTAGAGGCTTACTCAAAATCTTGGAATTCACTCAAACAATCCACCATTTCCTCCACAAAATGCATCGAACTTGAAATAGGGTAAGAGTAAATAGTTACTCACTTCCCATGCGAGGAGGTTATCTGTTTTCTCTAGAAGCAATATTTTTTAATAAGAGGAGGAGATGATACACTTGAGAAGACCCAATGTAGAGTTCTCAGAGGTATAATTCCTTCCAAATATTAGACCCTTACCTCGCACTTCTTTTTTAAACACCTCAACAAAGAGGCCATTCCACATTAACTGAAGTAGTCTGGGAACATCCATTAAATGAATGATACCATCCACCAATATATTTGGATATTGTATTTGTAGATCTTGAATTCCCTATATTGAATTTTCAACTAAAGTAGGGTTAGGAACATCCTCACAATACTACACCAATGGATACCCACAACAGATTCCAGTGGTTCCAAACCTCTTCCCTATGAAGAATCATTACAATTACATTTGGAGGAGAAAAAGAAGAAGAAATATTAACCTACAAGAACTATTCAATCCTTCCAATAGTCTCTTCTAGTTGCATTTAAAGAAGAACAACATTTAGATCTGAGGGAAAAATCAAGAATGAACTTACAGTAGACCACACTAATAAATCATGAAAGAAGCATTGACTGGAAGCCTCAAAAGAAACCCACCACCCAAATCTGGTGGAAAATATCGAGGAAGAACATAAAAACTTCTAAACCAATTCAGCATTCCAATATACACTTCATGCAGCATCATAAGAATACCAAAATTTAGGTATAGATGAAAACACTGATCATGAATATACAACAACACACACTAATTCAGCCTACTGGTAGAATAGTCTCAAAACATCAAAAGAAGACCAAAACTCAATTCTGGTGGAAAACAGTTAGCAAGAACATACATGTTCTTGCATCAATTCATCATGCCATAATAATCATCTAGATGAATCAAAATAATCCCACCAAAAAAATATGGTGGAAAGCTATGAGAAAGAATATACATATAACTGAACCAATTCATCCCATTGGTATAATAATTTGGTAGCACAAAACTAAAAAACCACTAAAATATGGTGGAAAACTGCAAGTAAGAACATATAACCACCTGCACCAATTCAACCTGCTTACAGGCTCATCCTAAATCATAAAAATAATACCACCACTAAAATCTAGTACAAAACTTCAAGTAGGAATAGATAACTTCCCGCAATAATTTAGACCGGTAGAAGACTTGTCTGGATGAATCTAGAGAGGACCTCTAATTGTATTTGGTGGAATATTGTGAACAGAAGAAACCCCAGCCTATATGGATATGGATCTGTCAATTTTTTTCCATCTTAGTTGTAATATGTTAAACTACATAATGGGTCTTCATAACATGACCCTGAAATACAAGACACTACATCCATGTAGCATGACAATACAATGCACACCATAATGTCCATTCAGTATGAAATTAAATTTTATGCCACAAAATCCTCACTATATGATGTTAGACAATGTTTCCAATGTCCTTGTTGAATGAAAATAAACTAAATAACACCTATTGTCTAGACCACATGGCATTAAATTCCATGGTTTACATGCTTTTTATTCGACGTTAGGAAACCCCCAGTGTATCATGAGATGAGATATACCTCATTGTCCCTTAAAAATGGTATTTCATTTCATGTGTAGTTCCCAATCACATCACTCTAACCCCTTGGTGGGTTGAGATACCCTCTTGGCTATACTTGAGGAAGAATTTTGGGATTCCCTCATGCATAATCCCCAATATTATCATTACCACCTCATAATAGAATTTGTGTTCATTTTTATAGGTATATTTCCTAGAATTTTCACATCCTTACTGCAAGATGCTAAATTTCACAACCAACTTCCTCACCATATGAAAACAAACTACACACTCTGTTCATGAACTATGTGTGGGTTAATTATAATTCCACCATGGTATGTATAGATACCCTGATCTCCAATCCCAGGTCAAGATATTATTTTAGGAAATAGATTCCAATTGTATTCCCCTTGTATGACCCAAATCTATATATGACATTTTTCCAAGACAAATGACTTGATTTTCATCCTACTGAGATTCGCAATGATGCCTAGAGGAGAAGTCTTAGGACCAACCATTGTTCTAGAAAGTAACAAATCCCCATTTACCTATGTCAAAGCTCAATTGGTGTGGGGAATTTTTTTAAAGAAATAGGTGCAGATTCATTCTCATTCCAATGAGATAAGTAGTGATTCCCTGATATCCTATCCTAGGTCTATCCATGAGAAATATATATATATATATATATCCCTTTTCCCTACTTCTGAATCATATCTCCATTAGGAGCCTCCACATGAACTATGTCTGGCTTGTTTCTCATCTCTATGAGATACACAGTGACATCCAAATATTTAATCTTGGACCATACTACAACACTTCTTTTATGTTGAGAATCCCTCATCCTTGACACATGAATTTAAACTACATGGTTCCTCAAGATCTACACATGGCTTGATTTCCATTTTAATTAGATAAATGGTAAGATCACAGGGTTTTCTTAAGTTATATATCATTTAATTATATGGTTAAACATTTTTTTACTTCCATTTTCGTCTTAGACCGTAATCCAAATAGGGGGATGGTTGGGTTGTCTTTGGTAATGAAGAGGCACAAAGGCTATGTACCGGAAGCAGGCCAACTAAAAGGCGTTTAATTTTATTACATGTCTTTTAATCCAATTAAATGACTAGTAATGGTGTTGTTAGGACGATTTAGACTGTGTAGTGGTTTTTTCATAGGAATGGAAAACCAATCATTACATGATGTGTAATTCAATTATACATAATGTAATTTCCTGAAAAAGATTTTTCAAAATAGAGGCAGGGGGCTCTATATTCACGAAGAATCTTTTTTCCTCTCATTTAATCCTAAAAAATTATTTTCTAGTTTTTTATATTTAGAACCCTTCTAGGCTTCATTTATTTTACATGTTGGTCAGATTATAAGTGCATCATTCATTACTATATTCCATTTTATTCGTTCTTGATTCATTGGAATAATGGATGCACTGTTTGGATTTAGGCTCGTATTCCCCAATTTCTCAATCCTTGTATTTTCTTCAAATTTCATCCAAAAAATGAAGAATTGGGACTTTATACTAGATGAGAACTCCACTATGGAGCTTTTTTAGGTGTCCAATACATTTTTCTATATTTTATTGCATTATTGAGATATCATACTTTTTGACACCTGCTAGATGGGTCCAAATCGAAATGTTTTGTCGAAATAGATGAAATAATAAATACTAGAGATTCGCATAATTTCTTTGATATGATTTTGTTGTTTTTCCCCAATCCAGGACCACCAATCGGGTCTACCATTACTTTTCTTGGGGTTTTACCTTGGATGAACCAACCAATGAGTGATTCATTAAGTTTTCCATGATTAATGTAGCTCTATTTATGTTAAATGGGATTGAATAGAATGATTTGTATATGTTCTACCTCATTTCCTTGTGTTATCATAATATTCTATGACAAAGTAGTATTAATTTATTAAATGGATTTTTTAGTAGTTTTGTTAATGGGTGGGCATACCAATGTGATGTGTTAAATGGATAATGATGATGAGTGGATGGGTATTCCCACGTGACATGATTTAATCGGACTGGACTGATATGAGTGGGCATACACATTGAGTGGAATTAAATAAAATTGATTGTATGAGTGGGTAGAATCATTTAGAATTAGTTTGTTAAATGATATGAAATGGATGAATGTTTCTATAGACACCATGTACAACCTTCCATGGATCTGGAATGTGGTATTGGACACCTTGGATGAGTATGCACTTTGGGTATTGATTATTTGGGTTGCATCGGTCTTTGAAACCCCTTGGATCTTGATTTGCTGGTCTCATGTAGTACATGTTGGTACACATGCCCCTAGGAATTTGACCAGTTCCTATACAGAGTTTTCATTGAGATGGTCCTTGGGCTCGGTGAGGATTCACTAGTATTCTACACCTTTGATCCGACCCTTCATGGTCTAAAATTCATTATATAACACGATCGTGGGATATATGACTTGATCGGTTATACGGAAAGGTAGTGGAATTTATATATTTTTTCTTTATATGGTAAGGCCGTATTGACATGATATGGATGGATGTACTGTCAGACCATGTTAGTTGTTTATATTGTATACATCTGACTTGATAGGAGCTAACAAATTTTTCAGGGAGCATTGAGAGGCTTTTTGGTATTTATTATTGCAGTAGACATATTCCATGGTAATTTCGACATATTATACTGTTTTACTTGCACTTTTTTAGCCTATTACATTGTGCTACTTAGAAATGTATAGATCTTTCGGTGGTTATGTAATATGATATTACCTCACACCCTATTTGGGCCTCAATGTGGACCCAAACAGGTAATATGGTTGAAGGTCATAATAGGGTCATGTGACCTATCATGGGTTATTCATTTTTTCCTTGGAGAATGGGAGATTGAAACAACATGAAGCTTACGATGATACTGATCCACTTTTTGGATTTTTTTGATTTTGGATACTTTTCTTGTACTATATTTCAATCTAACTGTTTTAGATGCCTTCTATATACATTTATCATCTGCATCATGGTATATGAGACACTTCTAGCTTGTTATATATTCCTATCTTGTTTGCCTATTTTATTTTCAATCTTATTATTTTAAATACTTACAATTTTGAATGTTATTTACATAAACTATGATATACTTTGGTAATGAGGTAATAGGCTCCCCAATGACTCCCCAAGGTCCTCACTTCTATTTTGCAGCCTCTAGCATTTGTGGAGTTGTGCTTGATGCCATGTAGCCAATGAATCTTGGAGCACTATTGAGTAGAATCTGAGTTCAGGAATTTACAATGTGGTATCCGAGATTTTTTTGGTTTAAAATACTATTTGTAGATAATAGATATGGATAGGGACAAAATGAAATTTGGTAAAAAGTTATGCCTGAAAGTATCTACCCCGTATATAGGGAAATGAAAAATTTATATGAATGAAATTTTTATTTATGGTTTTCACTATTACAGTTGATTTGATTTCACCATTTGGTGACACACATTCTTTATGAATATACTATTGAAGAAATTGTGAGTCCTATTACTGTTGGAACCTGATGAGACAATGATATTTTATCTCATGCATCATATAAGAGCATCTTAGAAAATACATGCCATTCATTATGACATTACATTGTGTATACATTATCGAATGCATGTTGTTCTGATAGGTGTTCTAAAAGTTGTGCCGGCTGTTGTGATAGATATTGTGCAGAGGATAGAGGAGTGACATCATATTTCAATTCTTATGGTGTATGGGCCCTTAGGAAATGAAAAATTATGCACCTTTTAAATTCGATTGTTAAACAGAATTTTATGTGTATGGATTATATGGGAATACAATTTTTGTTCATGACATGTTATGGAACCTCAGGGAATTGAAATTGTTGGACAATCGATTATATCATGTGAACAAATGATTGTTAAATGAAAATTAAATGGAAAATACTGACCTAACCTAGACCCCACTTTTGAGTGAGAAAGAGGCAGTGTTTCTTATTGTGTTGTGGAAGTTTCATATAGAATCCTAGCTTTAGGGGAAGGTTGTGGGTCGTGATTTGGTCTTAGTGTGGTTTTTACCTACCCATCGCTTTTGAGATGTGACTTTGGTATCATTTTTTGAGCCACTTGTTCAGAATTGTATAGCGAAGCCACCACACCAACCTCAATTGGAATGTCCAAAGTGTGGAGATGACCACACTCTTGAGGTGGTGATACATGGGATACCATTGGATCCTCCTTTATTTATAGCTATGACACCAGAGACTATTCTAGACATATGTGTTGAGTCACATATCTGCAATGGATTATTTCACTATATGCATGCTTTTTAGGGGGCACTTAGCATTCCATGACTATGGATGTCCTAACATGAGTGTTCCAGTGACTATATCCTCTGATGTTTTTGGGGGATGGTGGTCCAAAGGGTTCTGAGCTATGTCTTGAGAACACACAATCTATTTTTATGAATCATTAGATGCATCCTAAGTGCATAAAAAATCTCGATAATTAAGTTCTACATGGATTAGCAAAGCATTGGTTAGATTTTCTTTACTAGATTGATGGGCTATGAGATATGTGTTGGCCTATTTTCTAGACCCTATTTTATGATTACCTTTAAAATGAGGATCTGTGGAAGGAGTGGGCTAGTGAGTTCATGCATCTAGAGTAGGGTTCCCTGATGGTTATGGAGTACTTGAAACACTATATAGAGTGGATGTTTTTTGAACCAATATACCTTACTACTAAGGAATATATAGAGTAATTCTTTGAGGAATGTCACTGACATGCTATAAAATCTTAGGTCAATGTGTTCTGGTTGAATTCTATCACAAATATTGTGAATTAGGTGCTAATTATCTAGCGTAACCTAGAGGAATCTAGGGGTATAGAGTAGGGGATTGTTTCTTCTCAACCCATGAGCTCTACATATTCAAGAAGGAAGCACTATTTTGTGGATTCCTTTGAGATGAGAACGGTTAAGGTTGTGAGTGCTAGATGCTCAGTGTTTTTTCACCAGTGTGGTAGATGAGGTACATGAAGAATCAGTGCGATCCTGGCCCAATAATGTGATGATATTGTAGAAGGATGGGCCATGTGTAGCTATTTTTCAGGTACTTACCTCTAGATTTAATAGGTAGGGGGTTTTCTCTAGAAATAGGTTTTGGTGTAGGATTATCAGCTCCACATCAGGCAGGGACCTGGAGTAGTACGGGATAATCAGGATAAGGTATTAGTGTCCATGGAAGAGGTACCCAGACACCAGTTACACCTAGATATCATAGTGGACATACTCATGGTAGTTAGTTTACATCACAAAGTCATGGTTCATACTAGATATATTCTATACATCCTACACCTGAGGAGTAGGGTGACAGACTGTATATGGGGATAGGTACGATGTAAGTAGACTATACTATCACATATACTTATTATGATACAGGTGAATCTCATATTTTCTGATCTCCACCTTTGGTGAAAATCCTTAGGATTATTTTGTGGTCTTCTGAGGGAGTTTTGATACTAGAAACACCCTTGGGAAACATAACGAATGATGTGTTCCAGTTTAGGTATTGTTCCTTTAGGTTGGTGGGTGTCACTTCGTCTAAGATCTTTATGTCCTTGAGATGACATAGTTTGACATCATTCATTGGATTTAATTGTTAGAATCTTAACGATATTACAATTACTGCTTTTGCAAGAGGGTTACTTTCAAATCACCAGAGGGTGAGATGTTTACTCACAAGGGTGAATGGGATGTCTAGGAAATTTGAGCGGGACTTGAGCATCATGGGTTGGGTAGGATGACAACCATGATTTATTGTTTGTTTTTAGATTATTAAGGAGGGAGTCAAGAGATATTTCCTCCAGTGGTTGAGATCTTCCAGGTTGTCTTTTGATAAAAGTTCTCTAGTTTACCACCTATGAGAGAGGCTGAGTTCTCTAGTGAACTACTAGTATGAGGTGCACCACTATCATTTCCTCCTTCTAGAATGGATATGATGTAGTTGAAGGAGATCAAGAAGTAGATAAAAGATTTGGGGGGAGAAGGGGTTTATCTGACCTAGTATTTCTCCATGGGTTCGCCAACCCATTCTATGAAAAGGATGACATAAATCTTAGGCTCTGTGTTGATTATTGGAAGTTGAAACAACTAAAATTTAAAAACAGAAATCTCTTACAACAAATATATGACTTGTTGGATCATCTTTTACAATCGTGATTATTATTGAAAATTTATCTCAGGTCAGGATATCACCAGGTATGTTTTTTTAACTTCATACATACATTAGAAAACCTTTCATAATAGATATGGTCTTTAAAAGTGTCTGGTTTTGCCGTTTAGTCTCATGAAGGTGCCAGACGTTTTCATGGCACTGATGAACTGACTGTTATATCATTACATAGATTCTTTTGTATTCGTTTACATGGACGATACCTTGGTAAATTCTCACAATCGACAAGGCCATGCCAAACTTCTTGAGATATTTTTGAATACACTGAAGGATCATCATCTCTATGATAAGCTCAAAATGTTCCACTTTTTGATGGATCAGATTCACTTCATGGGTCACATCATCTTAGAAAAGTGTATCATCCGACCCATATATGGTGATAGATATAGTTTCATTGGAGTATCCTAGGAATGTTTTTGACATATGAAGTTTCATGGGGATAACTGGTTACTATAGGAATTTCATTCATGACTTATCATGCATAGTAGCACTGCAGATGAGTTTGACTAAGAAGGTTTTGAATTTTTTGAGGTCATATCCTTGTGTGATATCCTTTGAGGAGCTCAATGGATGGTTTACATCATCCCCAGTACTGATACTCCTAGATCAGGGTATGTACTACAATGTTTATTGCGACAAATTATATATCATGCTTAGAGTAGTGTTGATTTAGGGGGATAGATTCATGGTATACAATTCTCTACAGTTGGGGCCACATGAGAGGAATTAACTAACGCATAATCTTTAGATAGATGTTATTGTTCATGATTTATGATGTTGAAGACACTATTTTCTGAGAGGGCTTTTTGTGGCGTACACAGACCACAAAATCATAATGTATATATTGAATCAACATGATTTTAATATGATATAGCGAAGGTGGGTGGAGTAACTATTGAATTTTGAATTCATGATTCCCTACACAACTGGTAATAGAAATTTGATGGCCAATATAGTGAGTTTGTGGTCTTAGATACGGGCAGTGCAACATGCGAATATCGAGTGGAAGCTTGTGGTGTTGTTCTCTAAGATACACCTGGAGGTGACTGAAAGAAAAGTATAGACATATCTACCACATTTAACTAGGAAATATACCATGTTTAATAGATTATGTATGAGGAAGTGATTGTATTTAGAGGACTTAGTCTTATGAGAGAGTGTAGAAGGCGAGGACCCTCTTCCTAGTTGGACCATTTAAATTGATAAGATCTTGCATATCCATGAAAAAATTTGGGTTTCAGTTGATATACATCAAGTGATAATGTGGGAGTTACATGATTCAGATTAGGAAGTAAATCCTAGAGTCACCAATATGTACCATGGATTGTATCTCCAGTACTGGTGGCTGAATTTGGAAAGATAGGTAGCTGGTTTGTTCACTAGGTGTTCCACCAATCAATAGGTGAAGGTGGAGCATCAATGAACATCAGAGATTTTACAATAGTTAACTACTCTAGAGTGGAACTGGTATGTTTTTGTGATGGATTTTGTGATAGGTATATCGAGGTCACCCCAAGGTAACGATGATGTGTGGGCCTTTGTTGACAGGATCACGAAGGTTTCATATTTCATGTCAATCAAGGATTCCATCAGTGTTGATGAGATCAGAAGATTGTATTTCCCTGAGATATTAGGACTTCATGGGTCCCCACAAACTATCATTTCATATATGGACACCCACCATACATCTCATTTTTTGAAATGTTTTTTGAGGGCAGTGGGTACACAGGTGCTTCTGAGCACATCAAACCACCCTCAGACTAATGGCCAATCAGAGTGTACGATACAGGTGTCATAGGAAAAGTTGTGAGAACACATCTTAGATTTTGGTGGATCTGGGGAGATACACACACCACATATTGATTTCATCTATAAAAATAGGTATTTTGAGACTATAATGATGGATCCTTATGATGATTTGTACGGTAGGCCATGGCGAATGCACCTGAGCTGGCTAGAGGTAGATGATGCAGCCTTACTCGGACCACATCTCATGCAGGATAATTCTGAGCAGGTCTATGTGATTTAGAAATAGATGGATGTTGTATAAACTCATAATAAATCTTATGCTGATTACCAATGATTAACTATAGAGTTCACGGCTAGGGATCATGTCTTTTTTGGGTGTTTGATAGAGTTTGGGATAAAATAGAATCATGAGATAGGGTAAGATTTAACCATGATTTTTTAGGGAGTTAGAGATTCTATAGAAAGCCATGTTAGTAGCCTATCAGTTGTATTTAACTTATAGGTACTGATACATTCATGATGTCTACCACATATCTCAAATATGCCACTATCATTTGGACCCATCTAATGCGTTTTATCTGGAGGAAGTTGTGCTATAGGTCGATGTGTCCTTCAAAGAGTATCTGATTTATATAGTTGACAATAGAATGAAGGTTATTATAGGCTAATTAGTTCCTCTAGTATAGGATCTACAGTAGAATGACAGTTTACATGAATAGAATTGGGTGCAGGAGGCCGATGTACCTGATCAATCGATAGAGTTGTTTTGAGATGAATCTTCACAACCCTTGAGTGGGAAAATTAGGAATGCATTTCATTAAGGGGGAAGATTTTAAGATCATATATTTTCCTTAATGTATGGATATTTTACTCATTTGGTTAAAAGATTCTTTACTTACCTTTTTGTCTTATACCCTAAGTCGAACCATGGGCCGGTTGGGTTGTTTTTGTGAAAGAAGAGGAAAGATATCTATTTAATGGATGTAGGAAAACTACACAACGTATTAATGGATTAAACACCATGTAATCTGATTAACTAATGTGTAATGGTCTTTCAAGGACATTTCATGATGTGTAATGTATTTTTCAAATGAAGGGAAAACCTATCATTACATGACATGAAAGTCAATTACACGTCGCGTAATTTTCCTGCAAAGATTTTTTATAAATAGTGGCATGGCCTCTATTTTTTAGAAAGAATCCATTTCCCACTCATTTGATTCCTAAAAACATTATTCTCTAGTTTTGAAGATCTAGAACCCATTAAAATAGTATTTATTTCATCGTTAGTCACATTGAAATGTCATCTGCGAGTGATCGATTCCTTTTTAGCCATTCTTGATTTTTTCAAAATATTGGTTGTGCTTTTGGGATCTAGGATCATATGCCCTAATTTAACATTCTTCATCCGTTATTCATAATTCATCAAAAAAAAAAGATGAATCAATACTTTTTAACGTATGGGAACTCCACTACCAAGATAAGGTAGGTAGTCTATACATTTCATTCAGTTTTTGATGCTTCATTGAGCTATCATCCTATTTACCACAAACATGTCATTATGGTGCAGGAACAGAATAGGAATGATAAATTAAAATTGATGTAATAGGGCCTATTAGGGACTAATATAAGTTCCATGAGATAAATTGGTGGATTTTACACATCCTAAGACCACCCATGGGGTGCATCATACCTTTTATTGTTTCTTGACATTTGATGAACCATCCAGTGGGTGTGCCCTTGAGTTTTCCTATTTTAAGATTGTTCTGTTGTAGTTAAATGAGATTGAATGGAATGATTAGTAGATGTTCTACCTCATTTCCTATTGTTATCATAATATACCATGCCTAACTTGTTTTAGTTGCATTAATTTATTTATTTCAATTGTGTTATAGACCATGTGTTGTGTTAAATGGATAATAATGATGAATGTGTTGGTATAACCATGTGACATGATTTAATGGGAATACAATGATAAGAGTGGTTATACTCATTGAGTGGAATTAAATGAAATTTATTTTATGAGTTGGTAGACTCATATTGAATTGGTTTTCTAAATGATATGAAATGGATGAATGTTTTTACAGATTTCAAGGATGACTATCCATGGACCTGAAATGTGGTAGTGGATACCTTGGCTGAGTATGTGGCTTGGGTCATGATTCAATGGTATGAATCAAGATTTTTGACCCCTAGCATATGGATTTCTTGGAATTGTGTAGGTCATGTTGGTATAAATGCTCCTAGGAATCCGACCAGTTCTTATACATAGTTTCCCTCAAGATTCATCAAGGACACGATGAGGATGCCTTGATATTCTACACCTTGGATACAACCCTTCTTTTTCTAGACATCATTATACGACACAACATTGGGATATATGACTTGTTTGGTTTTACTATAAGACCGTGGGATTTTGAAAAGGACTCTTTATATAGAAATTCCATGTGGAAATGATATCGATGGTTTTACAGTGAGGCCATGTTAGTTATTTCTATTTCTTGTAGCTTCCATGATAGGAGAAGATACTTGTTACATGGATCCTTGAGAGGTTTTTTGGAATTTATTGTTATAGTAGAAATATCCCATGGGAATTCACACTTATGTTAATTTGTTACTTTCTCTTGTTTAGGATATTTCATTATGATTCTTATAATTGTATAGATTTTGGGTAGTTACCTATTGGGATGTTATATCATACCCTATTTGGGCCTCATAAAGCACCCATAATGATTATATAGTTGCAGGTGAAAATATGGGCAAGATCCTTAACACTGGTTGTTGATCATTGCTTTGGATCATGGGATTATTAGACCATGCTGAGGCTTTCGATGATACTTGGAATTTTGTTGGTTTTTTTGGATTTTTTATAATTTTATTGTTTTAAATTTACATGAACCTATTTTTGATGTTTTCGAGATACATGTATCATCTGCATCATGGTATATGGTACACTTATGGCTTGTTAAATATTCCTTTCTTTTATATTTTATATGTTGTCTTCCTATTGTATCAACTTACTATATTGAAGGTCATTTACATAAACTATTATATGCAATGGTAATGAGGGCATAGTCTCCCCAATGGCTCCCATTGTCCCTCTCTACTAGACAAAAGCCTCTGGTGGTTGGGAAGATGCTCTTTAGGCCGTGTATCCAACTATGCTCTTGGTGCTGTTGAGTGTAACCTAGTTCTGGGATGTTGCATACATTCTTATGCCTATATAGTACATCATATCCATGATATTATAGAATCAACATGCCCATATCATTAAGCTGCACTGCATTTCTACTATAAGATAAACCTTTTCTATGCCTTTTTATCACACTAATCACAACAGACCTGATATTAGGAGTTGGATAAAGGGTTTCCCTACATAAGTAGATCATATAAGTTATAATTTGGGATTTAATGGTCTTGGTTACAAGACCATAGAAGGAACACTATATGTCCCCATCACATGACACAAAACTACATGATTTGTTCAATAACTACGTGTGGCTTGATTTTTAACCCTATGAGATACGTAATGACATCCTGATCTTAAATATTTATACCAACTATAAAATAATATAGAAAAGCCTATACACACCAATGTATTAGTAAAATATATAGTAGGAGATCCAATATGAGTCCTCCCCATACATGTGAACCCGTATCTAAAACACACATCTTTCCCAACTCATGAAATCAAACCAATCAGGGTGGGGGACCTTTATTTAGGAACTATATACGACATGATTCTAGTGTTAAAATGATAAATAGTGATGTTTGGGACTTATTCCCCATCCCACCCACAATATTACATTTCTCATCACGCAGACGAACCTTTTTTCTAACCGCATGACATTAAAATGCATGAATAATTACTTTGTTTCAAAAATTTAAACTAAACAGCACCTAGAGAACTAGATATGGATTATTTTTTCATCCCATTAATATATGTAGTGATTCCAAAGAATTAAGTTTCAATCTCTACCATATGGTAAATTTAAAATACCCCACTCTTTCATGAAATTAAAATCCACATAAGAGAAATTATTTTGGTTCCCCTTATTATGGGGACAACCAAGGAATAATAGATTCAACCCTTTTATGTATAAGTCAGACAAATACAAGGGACTTCAAACTCTCGAAAAATATTGGTCTAAAAAGATCCTTTGTGGTTGGACATATCCCTTCCATACATTATACTAATAATCTTGAAAACTATCAAATCATCATAATATTTCTCTAGTAGCTTGTAGTACAATGCCTAATACATGAGATCTCTTTTTCTTGACTATGTTGAAATACATCCCAAATGGATCCACATAAAATGAACCTTATATTGGGTCTATTAGGAAAAGGATTCCACTATTCGAAAATGAATTATGTTCCCAAGTTGACCTTTCATAAAACAGACCACATAGTGGTTTTGTATGATAACTCTAATTTCTACCTTGGTAGAATCCTCTTATATCACATTAATATTTGATGATGGTATGTTGTAAAGCATAATTTAATTCTAGTGGTCATCCATTTAATATTTATCCCATTTACTCTATCCTGATCTGATAGTGTCTAAGACCATGGTTTACATTTTCCACCATCATGTGTTCAAAGAATGCTATAGAAATGTTGGCCTATTTGTCCACATATCATCCATTGTTTCCATAATATTTTGGTCCTAGTGGTACGACCTAAAACTACAAGCATCATAATTCCTATGCTTTGGTATGACTTTTGTAGAGAACATATTCCTCAAATTCATTGGAAATAATGGCTTGATATACCCCTTCTATATACATATACTTTTTTACAAAAATAAAACTCAACTAATATGGAGATCCAAATATTCAAAAATTTAATCATCTTTTAGTGATAAAATGTCAAAATACATGAAGACTTGTTTCCATGAAAATGATGTATTACACCCCAGTCATATTTTCATAAAATAACCCTTATAATGGGTCTTTCAGCCTATGGATACTTTTATTTGATTATGTATTATGTGCATTAGTTGGCCTTGCATAAAATATCCCTCCTAATGGGTTCATCATCCAATATTAATTTCATCCCTAGGAGAGACCCCATCTATTCTGGAATACCAGGTTTAAGATTCAAAAACCCAAAAATCATGTTTTATGACACCCCTTTGGGTATCTGAAAACTTCCAGAACATTATTGTCATATAAGCCTTGTTTGCATCATCATTTCAAAATCTATGGTCATCATTTCATAAATTCCAGTTTCATATAGAATTGAAAATATGATTTTCCATTTGATAAGTTGTAAGGGAAACCAAATATCATTCCTTTGTCAATAAAGAAATCATAAATCATTTTTTTATAAAATTATTGGAACAAATAATTAGTAAATGAGAACACATCGAAAATGAACTTGAGAAATTTTTGGTATTATGAAAAATGAAGAAAATATCTCTTTATTTCAAAATTAGTTCTAAAACACCCATATATAAACCTAAAATTTATTTCCTCATTGTTTAGGAACCATTATTTGTAATTGAAATTTAAATCTATTAATAAAATAAATATATTAATTAAATAATTAAGATATAAACTCAGTAAGGGACTATAATCTAAAATAATCATATTAAAATTAAAAAAATTTATTAAATATTTTCCATATACACATGAAATAAAAAATGGATTCAATAAAAATTATAGATGTAATTAATAAGATAACATCCTATCCAACAAAATTAGAATCATGGGAGACTCAATAGTTCCTAAAATTAGATGATCTGAGGTGATACTAAATCAAAATCAACTGATAAATGGTTCTGCTGTATTCTAGCACTGTGGGGAAGTAATAAGGACATTTTTTCTATTTTTGTGCGGAGTTAGAAATATTATAAAAATGAGACACTTAAGAAGAAAATTTATTATTTTACATGAAAAATAATGTAAGACATGAAAGATATCTCATTTAGTTATCATAGGTTTCGATGACATTGTTGAAGTGGATGTGAATAATAAAAAAGTAATATGAAAATTAGACGATTCAACAATAAAATATAAAAAACAAACATCATATAACCTAAGAAACTGACAAGAAATATCCCCTTTCAAATTCACACAATCGCCACATTACAATTAAATTCATCCCCTAATTGGAAAAAACTTATACAATGCATATAAAAAAATGAAAGGAATGATGGTCTCAAAACAAATAAAAAACAATTTTTATAAAATTAAAAATGGTCCTTTTCAAACCAAATTTATATACTAGTTCATTTCTTACATTTCAAAAAAATCAATCATGAAACCATTATTTTTATAAAATTTAGAAATCAATAGACACATTTGAATTCAGGAACTTCCCTCCCTCAAGTCCTTTTGAACGTCAAAACACCCTTTCTTTGGAAATAAACCATGAATCCTCCAATTCCCCATTTATAAAATAAAAATATTTCATAAAAACATCCAACTTCAAATTCATATAAGAAATATCCTAGGGGATAGATAAAAACACATATAACACATAAAAAATATTTTCAAAATGAATAATTATAATACTGTTGAAATGCATTATTTTATGTCTATAAATTATGTAAATGAATTTAGAAACCAAAAAATAGAATTATATATATATGTGAATCATAATAGTAAAAATAATTTTAATAATAAGAAATTAAGTAAATATATGAAAATAATAATTACATAAAAACCCATGTACATCAAGAATAAACAAGTCACATTCGATGTAGGAATACAATCTAAGAAATAGAGAGGCCTATAAAATAACTCAATAAAGAAAATCCCCAAATTGAAACATAATATTACCCAAGTTAAAAAAACTATTTAAATTCTATCCAGAAAAGAAAAATGTTGTAAAATTAATATAGGGAGTAATTCAAAATAATAACAAAGTAAAGTGATGGATTCACCTTCAAGAACCGCTTGAAATCAAAGAATTGAAGTTGCAGTAGAAAGGAGAAATATGTGAGGAATATCCACGATCTATCATTCAGTACAATAGAACAAAATTATTGAGCAGTTTCAGCAAAAATTAAATATATGAAGTTGTTAATAAGATAAATTCAATTTTTAATGAATTTGGGAATCTGATTTGGTTCAACATAATGGTTTTTCAAACCATGGGTCAATAGTTCAACTTATATTAGAATGAAATTGCACTATTTTTATGGTTTGGAAGAATATATTTTCTAACCATATACTAAATATATATGGTCATCCTATATATAATGTTTACTTCAAGATTTTGCTAAATGGTTTGGGAAGCCAGGCACTAACCATGTACAATTCCTAGTAAACTAAATCCCTCCGATACATGGTCTAGTTTCATGGTAAAATCTAACACTACAATAATTGTTACCCATCTAAACACCCAATTTTTTAAAACATTCAAACACACATCATTGAAAAACACTAAAAAATTTAAAAATAACCCACAACTATATAATATTCAATACATAAATGACATAGATGTATTACAATATATGAATTAAATTATGAAATAATTTAAAATTTTAGTGTGAACACACATGATATAAATAAATTCTAAATAAATTAATAACATGATTTATATATTGAAAGATATTATCTTGTATATAAAAAAGACAATATAGTTATTAAAAATGAATTTTAAATTAATTGATGAAAAGTGAAATTTTAACAAAAGAGACATTCTAGAATCATAGTGAAATAACACAATAGTTTTGATGAATGATGGAAACTTCTATGTGTCATAGAAGTAACATCATGAGAACCGAATTAGTAAAACTGTTCAGACGTAAAATCCATATTCTTTTTATATGTTTAATAAATAAACACTTTATGTATTTAAAAGGATTATTTTCAATATATATTTATAAATTAAATTTACCTTCCATTCTTATAATCAGAATTATTTGTCATGTTATTGAACTAGAGAGGCTAGGGTCACCTTTAAATAATTATGCGGATATGCAATTCATTGATAAATTATTTATAAAATATTTATAAAAATATAAATGTTTTTAATAAATATTTACCATATATTTTCAATTTGTTTACGATATACAAATAACACATGGGAGGTAAAAGTTCATTTTCATTGTTATTACTATAAAAGTGTAATGTTTTAAATTGGAAAAAAAATATTTGATAGTCCAATTTGTAGACTTGTTCATTGAAAAAAATTAGGATTAAGGAACGATGGGATTGATTCCACTATGGTAATCCTAGACATAAAATAAAAATAAATACAAATTTATAATGGGGTGTGAGGAACTCTTTAGTATCCCCACTTCAATTATTAATGTTTTGACAATTTATTTTTCGATTAAAAATGTTAGACGATACAAAAGAAAGTATTATTGTTTTTGTAAATGTATAACAGATGAAAATTATTTAATGGATTAATGAATCTTGTAATTTTTGTCTCAATAAAGTAGAAATAGTTCTTACTCTAGATATTTTAAATACAATGGAAAATTTCATTCTTAATGGTTTTATAAATTTTTATGCTTTCACAATAAATATGTACGTTATTATAAATTATTTTTTATATTTATGCATTTTTTTTCCAAATTTCACTGATGTTTACATGTTTCCCAGTTGATGAATGGTTAGGTGTAACCATGTATCCTGATATTTATTATTGTGAATCCTTTATCTTATGGATATCATTTAGATATCCCAAATTTTCGAGATGTTTTTGGGATAACCATGTGAGGGTTTCTAGGTTTTCCAGGGGAGTTCACATATTTTTCACACAAATTCGTAAATCATTTGACCTAAAAATGTAAAATATCCTAAACATTATTTTTATTTATAGTTTCTACATGATTCATTTCACCTCTCTTGGTCCATTGGATCGTTATTACCATTCATCTCAACCTAGGAGAGGCCTCAACCAACACTTTCACTCCTCTCACTTTGCACCATGATTCGTTTCCATTTTTTATGATCTCACAATGTAATAATTATCTTTATTCCTCCTCTCTTATCTATCAGACATTATTTTACATTATTCTATATTATAATTCATTACATTTAGAGGCCATTTTTTTAAATATAAAATCTTGGGATTGTCAAAACCTTTTATTTAATTAAATTTATGTTATGTAAATTTACTCCTGGGTTCCCCAATTATATTTTTAAAAGGATCTATTTCTTTCTCATAAGACCTATGTAATAATTTTTTACAATTAATATTCCTTAATAATTCACTGGGTGATATTTTTTATTATATAGTCTAATGATAAATAATACCTAAATATTGTACCCTAGATATAAGGTTAAGAAAATATTCTAAATGTTTCCATGAATTTTAACATTAAAATAAATTGGTTTCCATGAATCATTCAATGTTTATAACTAAAAAAAATATTTATATGTATAATAAGTTTATTAAGATTCTTAATATGATATCTTTAAAGAATTTGAAACTAATAAATTTTTTTCACTTCCAAAAATTTCATAAATAATTATATAATATTTACTACGTGGATTTAAGGAATTTAGTAAAGGTTATTGAAGTTTTTTTGGATGGAGTTACATTTTTTTTAAATCTAATTTTTTCCCTTGATATTCTTATGATACATATATATCAATTTTTTTAATTAATGTTTAGATCTTATATGAGACCTATTGGTTATATTGATATAATTTCATTGTTTTTCTTTGGTTTTAAATAGATTTTGAGTTAATTACTTGTTTCAATGTTTATTTCAAATAATTATTTTATGGATTTCAATTGTTAGTAAAACATAATGGTTTTTTAAAAAAATTAAAAAAAGTCTTTATTATACGTGTGATACCATTGATTTTTCCCCAATATTCCATTTTTTAATTAAGATTTTCCATATTGTAAGTTGAAATATATCATCATTTAAAACTTCTATAAATATAAATTGGATATTTATAATAGGGTGGTCAGAGGTGGGATGATTAATTTGTTTGGATATACTTATTGTGTATTGTGTTATGACTTAATATATGTTTCTTGATCTCCATTAATTATTTTCATTGAAATATTAGGTATCTATGTGTGAGATCATGATACATCATCTATACTAATCATGATAATACATTTTTGAACTATCCTAGAGTGAATGATAATCTATGGATACTGGGAGTTATTCCTATAGAGGATAGGAAGAGTAAGTTGGTGATTTATTTTTAGGGAGATAATTGATAGGATGACATACAGTTATTATTATGAATATCAAGGGTCATTTCACTAGAACTAATTGTGTTTCCCCTAATAAATATGATTTGACTTGGTTTTTTTAACAATATGTAATAATCACATCTTTGAATATATCATTGTTATTTTTTTATTATATGTTATGATTCCTATTTTATATGTTGTGTTCTCATTTTTTATGTTACTTAACCCTTTATTTTTTATATTTCTTTATTCTTATACAAATTCATTATATTGTTTATAACACATTGATAGCATTGTCTTATGTCTTGGTAACTTTAGTCTATGACTTTGTCTTTGGTTTGAAGTTTTTTTTATTTCATGTTCTATATTTCTAGTAAAATATTTTTCAAAAGTTTTTCAATTTAAAAGTAACTTCAAAATTTTAAAATAAATTCTACCCTTTATTTTTTATCATAATGACCAACTGTATTTTTCTAAAAAAATATTGTTAAAGTGAATGTTGCATAAAAATATCACTCCATCTAACGGTTAATTAAAAAGAATAATGTCTTCCATTATATGGTTCATGTTTTTTGTATTTTTTATTTCACTCCCTCATATGATTAAATTCTATTTTCTATTTGTAGATAATACTAGAATTCATGGTATTTCATTAAAATGAAATTATGTAAGATCATTGAAAATATTTTCTTGGACACTTGTATCCCACACCCTATATATATTGATCACATATTTTATAAATGTATATATGTTTGGTCTTTATATTGAGTGATTACAATGGTATATTGGTCAATATATATTTTGGGGATGTATAGGTAACTATAGGTCACATTAAAATGATATTATAGTGGTTATAGGTTTATTGTTTTTTCCATGAAGATTATATTGGCTACTTAAGCCTATGATATTTCATTTCTATTATACTGATGCTTAATTTTACATCTATTGATGTTTTATATTCCATTATGTATTCATATGGTCATATTAGTTATTATATTTATTGTATGAATTTCTATTTCAAACAACTTATTTAATATTAATGGATGTATAACTTATGGGCACAAAATACTAGACTCTCAAAAATATTTTCATTAATTTTTATTGATGTTTTGAGGGAGAAATTGTTCTTTTATTTTTATATTAGATATAATAAGGGATTATTTCATACCCATGGTGGTGCAGAATGTTCCTTGAGAATTATTTAAATTTGACTCTGGTTACTACATGATTGGATTAGGTTTGGTTCATTTAAAAATGTTATTAGTTATTTCATGATATTTGGGGAATTCTGGTAGATAATGGATATCATCAATAGGACTCAAGAGGTAGGTTAGGATATGGTTCTTTACTAACAACCTTTATGATGAGACTTGAGTTTCCATGGTTAGTTGAGTTGTAAGTTTTGAGTTTGATTTTCATTTCCAATTATGTTTAGTATAATTTGGTCTAAATTGATGATATAATGATATAAATTTAGAAGAAAGGGGTTTTCGTTTAATGTTTCAGGTTTTGGTATAGAAATAGAAGTAGGAAAAGGCACATATTTATTAAATATTCTTAGAAAATTTTCAATCATCATGTATATGGTTTTGGTTACCATTTAGTGACTACCTCACCATTGGCGCACCATACGAGAAAGTGTGTTGTCAAAGCATTCATAGTCATAAACCCCCTCATACTATCAAGTTATTTAGCCTCCTATGATTTATAAATTTTGGCCAATGTGTTTTATATTCATTTTTAATTGGTTAAAGTTGGATTTTCACGACATGATTATAAAGTCTGATAAAAATTACTTCTGTTATTTTTTTATTATCATACTTGGTCTGAATATAAAAATATTGATTTAGTGTGTTTAAGGAAAATTTGTAAAACATTTTGGAAATTTTTTTGAATCATATAAATGTTTTGAATGGATAAATTTAAATTATTTTATAAAAATTATATCATATAATTGATTTTATATATGTATTATTTTTAATATAAATGTGTTTTTTATTTTAAAAATTATTTCTAAAAAAGAAGTATATAGTTATAAAAGTGAATGTAAGTGGTTTAAAACATCACGAGAAGTTTAAAAAAATAATTATCTTCATTTCTAATAAAATTATATTATTGATCATTCAATATTTTGTAACAATTTTAAATAAATTTCAGAATTTTTATTGTGTAAAAATTAGAATTCTATTTCATTTAGTAAATATATTTTTATTTTCTATGAATTTTTGTTTGAGTATTGATTCTTAAAATGTGTTTTAACTGGGATTCATATTTTTTTATTCATATTAGGTTCCCTATAAATGAATAATCGAATCATGTGAATCCCATCTCAGTAAGTGTCTCTTAGGTGTGTTTTTCCTTCAGCGTGGATTCAACCTCTCCATCTGTTGAATCTTTCACAACTCTAAATAGAGTTGTTTATTAAAGTTATTAATTTCTATTAGACAAAAATAATGTTTTATTGAATCAATATCCTCCTTTATTTAATTGTAATCATGTTTTTCCAGAGGAAATGAAGTTGTTATTGAATTTTTGGGTTCTTTTATTCTTTTGGAAAACATGAATATATATAATAAATAATGTATTATATTATTGTTTGAAGGGATATATTTGGAATAGTGTGAGACAATCATTCCAATTGTACTTAAATTAAATAGCTTATTATAAATCTTAAGGAACAAAATCATTTATTCTTAATTTAAAATAGATGACAATAAGTAGAAGGAATTAGAACTCCAAAGTCTCTAGTAGTGTAGTTTAATAGTACAAGACTATGTTGTTCTTATATCTAATAGGTTCTATTAACTCGCAATTTAATATTTTAGGATTCTTTAAAAACTCAATTAATTGAAATTAGATTTCATCTAGACCTATGATCTGATGTGATAAAATTTATCCAAATTTAATAGGGGGAAGAGGCTATTAAGGCCATGAATGTTGAAACTTATATGTCATGGAAATTTGTGATTGGGGTCTGATTTGATCTGTCTATCCTAATAATCTTGTGAGAAGAAGAATTAATGTCAAAAATCATCCTAGAAACCCTAATACCCTAATAATTAAGCCGCCTACGACATATCACAAGGGGAATTTTAGATCCCCATGAGTTGGAGGCAAGAACCTAGAATTATCCAAGAAAAAAGAGGGAACAAATTTTCATAAAAATAACAGAAGATAAAAGATTACAAGTCAGTATGCCCAACTCTCCAAAGAGAAAATGTACTCAAAACCAAGCAGGTATAAAAAACCCAAATATGTACAACACGAAGGAACTCAAAAACTAAACTAATAAAACATAACCATCCCCAAGTGAATAGTCACTTATATCCTAAAAGATCGAGAACATATCCCACCTATGATTTTCTCTTTCCCATTACTAAGACCTTGCATGAGATAATATATAAACTATTGGTGGAAAAGGTAGGGTGTGAGATATAAATACCAGTAAGGTCACACCAAGTGTTCCATAAAATATTCTATATTAATAAACAAAATCATGCTATAAATTTAAGAATAATAGGACAAAAAAATACATTTACGTATTTAAAACAAAACATTCTATTATTTCAAATTGATGGAAAAGATATTAAACAAGGAGTACATATTTTTTAAATAAAAGAATTTATATAAATCAATTAGAATGTGTAAAATAGTTCTATAATAAATGGAATATATATATATATATCAAAATAATTGAAACAAGAAAAATGTTCATCATCCCCATTGTATTATAGATTCACGTTATAGGATCCTCATACTACATATATTAGGGATTGTGTCTAATATGTATACACCTATCCCTCTATCTAAGGCCAAATGTTACTCATCAATACCCTATAGAGGATAATATCTTCTGAACTAGGATTATTTAGTGTTTTTATCTCTAATCTATTTTTAGATAATCATTATAATAATAAACATATCCGTAATAACCATATTACTTCCCATGATCATATCTTATCAATCAATCAATAAACAATTGGAAAATCATCTCTTTTAAAATAAAATAATCAATACAATTTAATTTACCAATTCTTAATTTCAGTATTCCAATATTAATTTCATAACATGAACATGAGTTTTTTATTAATTCATTCCTTTTAATTACATATCAAGTCATAAATTTTTGCCATTTCAAATTAATACATTTTACTCAAAAGCCCTCTCAAATTATTTCATCAATTCCATCAATTTTAATGTACACCACAATTTCTAATTCTATTTGAGTTTGGTTGTTTTTCCCAAAATGCATGCCATTCCAAATTCAATTTCCAAATCATATAAAATTATATTTTTTTAAATCAATTGAAATATATTTCAAATAGTGAAGAAAATTGGGCTTTTAATTATATAGTCAATCCCAAATGGAACCACCTACATTTACTCATGGAATCAAAAATCAACACATGTAGTGGGATTACCCAATAATGAATAATAGAATAAGAGATAATGAAATAAAACCTAGAATTCAGATCCCATTAAACAATGTTTTTATCCATCAAAGACATGATTATATAACAATATCTTTGGAAGAGAGAATAAGAGAGAAAATGAAAACCCATCAGAGGAGATTCACCTAACCGAAGAAGATCGAACAAGATCTTCATTTCCTTGATCTACCATAGAAATGGTTTGGAACTGTAAAAACCACTTCTAGAGATCCTATAAAGCCTATTAAATCAACTTTGGTCAAATGGGGGTTAATTGGAAGATAAATATAATTTCAGGATGTTTAAAATTATAAAATAAAAAAAATTTGTGTGCAATGTTAACTGGGTAGGGCTGAATAGTTAGCTAAATCGTGCACCTCAATTTTGAGATGTAAAATTTCTACTAGGTGGCTACATGGGTTTTAAAACCATGCACCATCAATAAAATTCCCTAGTGTTCTAGGTTGAATTATTTTCACTAGGGGTGGGGGTTGGGAAAACCATGCACCACCTATGCACCACCTATAAAACCTACAAAAAATTCCAAATTTCACCTAAAAAACCTAAGACAAACACTAACCAATGGATGAGAAATGTAGGTTATGGGAGTAACTATAATATTCAAATAAGATGGTGTATCCTCCCCATCATATAAACATTAGATCCCCATAAATCATATTAAGAAATTTCCATATCCAATAGATGAGGCCACCAATATCTCATTAGTGCCTCACCCTACCAAGTATCATGATAATTAGAATCATTATAATATAGCACTTGGACGAATGGTATCATCCTCCAACAATGTACCTTTGTATCAGAATCTATTATCCTAACTAGATGCTTAGTAATGGATAAATCTGGATGAATGTCATGATCCAACTAGCTCATGACATGATATGGGTCAAAAAGATTCATTTGCAGCTAAAATACATGGAAAACATTATTTATATATTTGAAATATAGTGGAAGTTATAAATGCTAATACAACTTCCCCACATATTCATCAACCTCAAATGGAATCAAAAAATGATGATGAGTCTTACCATTCCTCCCAATATTCCAATGACCCATCCAACGTAAAACAATCAAGCACACCCAATTACTAATTAATAACATCAATGGTCAATGATGATGATAAAGAAAATATTTATACCAAAACTATTCAATAAATATTATACAATTAATCAAATAAATCTTCAACATCATATCTTGGACCAAAATCGGTTCTACCTTGGATTTTTCCAACATCTCTAACTAATACAATGGAGATTTATAAGGTTGGCTATAAAAGGACTAAAAAGAAGGTTTCATGATCACAGATCGATAACTATTGGTATAAGAAAAATCAACTTGTCACAAATGGTCATTCCATGATCCATTAAAATCAAGGACATCGACAGTAAGCATGTCCTCAAGAATCTGTATATCGATCATAGTCTATCCGTTCTTATAGGTAAAGTAATTAGTGATCAAGGAACCTATGGTATCTTCGCCTCATAAAGACATTTTGAAGATCGAGATGTAAAATGGGGATATCCATTAGAGAATATAGAAGATGCAACCCAATGAAAATGAACAATCTGTTTCACATAAAGATTTAAAAATTCCCCAAATATTGTTGTATTAGGATTGGAAATAAAGTTTGTTGATTAGTTTATCCTATTGATCATAATCCTAACCACATAATTATTTTATTGGTATATTGAAACCAAACCAAAAATTCAACTGAAATCATTCCCACTTCCATTTTGGGAATAAAAGTGGATGAATAAAACCTGAAGGTATCTGGTGCTTGACTTTAACCTTTTCGAATGTATAGTAGTGCATGAAAAAGGCATCAATGTCTCATATAATGCATTTCCATTAGAATATTCATCACATATCAGAAATCATATTTGTGGTTATTGGGTTAATTGACCATTAGAAATTCTAGAAACCCAGCATCAATAGATTTATGACTAGAAAAGGTAATAAAAACAGGGTCTGAAAACATTGGATACCCAACATGGAGAATGACCACCCACTAATGGTATCTTTACCATAAATAGAGTCCTAAATGATATGGAAATCCATAAAAACTGACCGTTCCTAAAGAATCATCTCAATAATGGAAGAGGTCAACTAAAAATTGGACAAGACAACCTCTACCTTCTCTTTCCAAAATCCTAAATCCAACTACAAAAAAATATCCATCAAGTTACACTCTTATGATGATTATTTTATATCCTTTGTTGGATGTTTCTAACACAAAACATATTAAATGAAACTTATTTTACCTAGGGTATAAGAAATGTTAAAATCAAATGTTTTATGGCATTTCATATAATAACCCTTCTCTTTATTTGATTATTAAACTTGATTTATTACACAAAATTACACATAATACAACATATATGATCGATTTTTCTAGTGTATTTGTGAAATTAGATACATTAAATAACAACTTAAAACATTAAATACAATATCTTTATTGAAAAATTATTTTACATGACCAAATCATTCTTTCTTACATAAGCCTACATGAGATAACCAGAGGAAATAAATAAGAATGAGGCGATCTATAAACCTCAATAAGGGAATAAAAAAGGCATAACATGAGGAAAAAATACATTTTTGACCATAGTAAAATAAATGGATAATAAAAGGAACATGAATAATAATGTATGATGTTGTATGATAATTATAACATGAGTAATGTGGTAATAACATGCAACATGATGTAAGTATGAGTCAATGCTCATTTCACATGGAAGAGATTGAGTATTTTCTCATTTAATATAGATGAGTGTGGGTCAAATCCCATTTCACATGAAAGATAATGAGTCAAGGCACATTGAACAAGATTTATCATGATACATAACATTACCCAATGCATTGGAGCGCTATCAAGGAGCACCCTTCATAATCATTTCATTCTCATATTTAAGTGTGCCACATAGATCATATAACATGGATTCATTCAACAACAAAATTTATTACATGATCAAGGAATGTGGAATAAATACATGTATGTCTATAATAAATAATTATATTCCCATAAATGTGAATACCCTTGATAGAAAAATGAGTATGATATTCATTGCATGATAATTTTTGCATGGAAAATCGTGGGGCAATTTTGGCAGTATAATGATGTCATATAAAAAGTCATAAAATTGGTTATTGAGAGTTAAAGAAGTATATATAATCATTTGTAAATTAAATTTATAGTAATAGGGACCTAGAAGGAAATTCCATAACATAATTAATTGGAAATTAAATGCATAACATAACCATGACTCTTGATGATAGAGGAGAAAGGATAGAACCCTTAAAACATTTCTGTATGGTAATGGGTTTACAAAAAGGATATTAAGAGGATTAAATGACAGTGAAAGGGGGTATCATCATTTTTTCAAAAAATGGATAGTAATGTGGATATTTGTGAACATATCCCAACATTGGAAAAAGAAATTAAAAGATATAACATAAAAGGATTGCCTTATAAATGTGGAGGGTGGATGATGCCTTATTTAATTTAGGCATTGTATTGGCTTAGTTAAGGGTCAAATGGTAGAAGATAAATGTTATATAATAAATATAGAATAAATTATATAGCAATTAAATGAGTATACATGAATATAAATATAACAAATTTAAATGAAGTAGTCTTCATTTAATGAACGTTCTATAATTGAAAGGAGGAGAGAAAGGTAAGGATACCTTATGGAATTTCGGCCTAGTAATGACTTATGTAAGGGTAAGAATGAGAGATTATAAATGGTATAACATTAAAATAATATCAATTGGACAGTAATGGAATCATAATATCTAAATTTTAAAAAATAAACAATTGAAATTATAAAGGCTAATTTCAAAGAAGGTTCTTGAATTGAAAGAAATAGAGGAAAGTGAGTATTATTTACTTGAGTGTGTGGCTCCAAAGGAATGGGAGGGGCTTCTTAAATAATTTAGGGTGCCTTGGGAGGAATATAAGGAGTATTTGTTAGAGATTGGATGAGAATAAAGGGTTTTGAGTTAAGGGAAATAGATGCAGGGGTGGATCTATTTAGAAAAAGAGAGAGATTTCTTTAATATGTTGATTTTAGACACTAAACAATAAAATATTCAAAACAAGAATCCATCCATGATTTTTGCCAATGGTTTTTGGAAAATGAGAGTGGTATAAATTATTTTATAATTCCATGGGTTGAATAGAATAAAATATATTCCTTGTTTATTTTGAGTAGATTCATACTTGAAGAAAATGTTTTGAAAATTATAAAATATAATATAAGTCTGAGAGGATTTACTAAGCATCAAAAAACAAAAATAATAAACCTAAAATAAAATAATTTAAAATAAAAAATACATATTTTCCCAGTATACCTTTTATGGTATTTGTTACATCACTGTAGGTACATTACGATTTTATAGGACACATTGTAAGTTTATACAGTATTTAATTTTTTACCCAAAAATTCTACAATCACAAAAAATTATGAAAAATTCCTTATTTGATAATTTCAACTGCCTAATTCCAAAAATAATATTCATTTTCTATAAATAATTTTATAAATATGTGAATTTTTATTTCTAAAATAAAAACCGATATCTATTGAAAATTTAAGGGTATTGACAATTACCATTTTTGAGCAATAATAAATATTATATATCAATTTTGAAAAATTATATGATCATTTATATTATAAAAAATAATTTAATGCTAATAATTTTAAAAAATATTATTCATTTTCAAAATACATTAATTCATAAAAAAAATTTCATAATTGAATTTTAATATTAACTAAAAATACAATTTACTCATTAAAAATAATTAATAAACAACAATAATAGGAAGGAAATATATTGTATATCATATCAAAAAATAATGTAAATATTTTTATTTACAGGGTCCTGATACATACCCCTTTATCACACCTGTATATTTCCTAATCATAAGTTGTGTGATTGGGGGCTTTCATGGGGCCATTCAGGGAATATGGTTTGGGCTGTGATCTCGATGAGTTTTAAATTATCTCGTAAATGGTTTCATTCATGCATTAGTAGTTGGATATCAGCTTAGGGTTGTTCATGGGAAAACATTAAAATTTTATATCCCTAGAATGCTCTGAAAAATGGGCTTTATAGGGTATGATCCTACTTTTGATTCCATCACTTACTTGGTATGCGGAAAAGGGATTTGTTAAAACACTATATTTATACTAGCCATCTAATCATTGTTGAACATTTATGTAATCTATGGTAAAGATACTTAATAGTCATTTGGAATATAATTGGATATAATAAAATATGTTCATGTGTTTATAATCATATGAAATACATTTAAATCATAGAAAGAAATTTTATTCATAAATGTTTGGTTCATTACATTCCACTAAATGCCTCTGGTGGAGATTAAAATATTTATGATTGAAGATATATATTATGATATTATGGATATAATACATGGAAACAATTTCTCTAAAAAGGTAATGTTGTCAAATCATATGAACATGCATCATGTATGCAAATTCAAGGTAATGATTGTATAATTCTACTTATGTGGACTAATATATCAAGAGATATAGGTCACCACATCATCACCCTGCTTATTAAAACACCCCAAACCCAAAACTTATGCATCACAAAGGACCTTATTTTCATTCGATTCCTCTGAAAGAGTCAACACCAATATATATATAAAATGAAGTGTCATCTCAACAAAAGAACATTAATATTTTTATTCTTAAGAAATATTAAACCCTTTTCGAGTGAGAGCAGTCTTTATAGAAGCCATCATATAGAAATTCATTACGAACCAGTAATAATAAACCGCTAAACCCAAGAACCTCCAAATCATGAAAACATTTCATGGTTTCCACCATGTCACACAATATTTTATCTTTTGTTGTTCAATTGAGATAACATTTTCCAGACCATGTTCCCCAAGAACATTAATTCCAAAATCCAGAAATCACATTTCGATAGCTAGTCATAATGTTTGTGATTTCTCAATAATTCCATAATCAATCTCATATGACACAAATGATCCTCCTTAGAATGAGAGTAAACTAGGATGTCATCCAGAAAGACCACAAAGAATTTATCAAGTTAATATTAGAATATCATATTCATAAATTACATAAAGACTGTAAGATAATTTTTTAGAACAAATGGGAAGATATAATACTCAAAATAGACATACCTACTCTTAAAATAATTTTTTTGAATTCTAGATTATTTTATTATGAAATTTTAATATCCATATCGAAGATCAATCTTTGAGAACCACTTCACCCCTTTAAACTAGTAAAAAATATCTCCACTCTATAGAAATAGATATTTTTTCCTTATCATAACTCAGTTAGGTTTCCTATAATCAACACATAGGTGATGTATTCCATCTGATTTATTATCAAAGAGAACATTTTTGGCCTTTTGTGAAACACATAGAAGTTTAAATCCTCTTTCTAAAATAATATATAAATGAGTGTTCAACTGTTTCATTTAAATTAGGTCCATGCGGTAAGAGGGAGTATAAACTGGTTTAATAATATAAACTAAATCAATATAGAGTTACAACTCTATTACTGGAGGTAAAATAGTTAAATTAGAAGAAAAAACATCAGAAAACTCAACAAAAACTGGAGGGCGAGCATCAATAGAGTATTAATACTATAGATAATGTGAAAAAACTCATATTATATTACATAACACTGGAAATGAATGTCTATCACTCCTCAATCTAAAGACACATTATCTTGGAATGGTATGACACTCCCAATCAAGCGTAGTAAATGAGACGTGATGAAGAATGTAGTCAGTTCAATCATAATTATAAATAAGTTATTCCAAACAGATAAATAAATCTAGTGGTTTCATTTCAAGAACAATAAAAATCTAGTTATGCTTAATATTTGATAAAGATAAAATAAAGTATGCTAGTAAACACCCTGTACTCTATTGATTACAATGGGTGTAGTAATATCCATAACATAATATTAATGTTCTGTAGGAATATTTATTAATTTCACAATATGAGTAGATATAACCAAAATATATTCACCGTTTTCAATTAAAATATTACTTAGAGAAAAATAATTAATAATTGTACCTCTAACGGTCCATAGTCCCATATCTCCTTCTTATGAAGAATCATACACTATGAGAATAAGCATTGTATCAATGAATTTGATTGGAACCCATTTTTTCTTGAAGAATTTAATGTAACCATAGAAAATTTTAGTGCTGATTGTATTTTTTCAAAATGTGGAGAGGAAAATATGTAAAAAAAATTCTATAGGTGACCCAAGAGTCTATAGAAACTGAAGATCTGATGTTTCTTAGTGAAAAATTATTTTGAATACCAATGATTACCATAGTGATAGAAATAAAAAGGACATATAACATGAACTATAGGAGGTCTAAAATAACCCTATTTTTGAGATATATAATGAGACTCATCATGGTTTATCTTTTCATTAATAGAAACCACATAATTTCCACTACGATAAAAAGAATCTCCCATAAACCCTAACATTCCATCCAGTTCAAGATCCACCATCAAGGCACTATCCAACATGCCAACATCAGAAGTGAGAATTAGTAGGAAAACATGATAATGAATACAAGGTTGAAGACCCATTTAAAAACCATCAAGTTTGAAAAACTTTATAGCTTTATCTTAAACCATAGGATGTATATATAAATGAAAATTGAAAATAATTCAAATATCCTTCCACTATAAACCCTTGTTCTTCTTTTATATAACCATAAAATCCCATTATCTCTTGATAGGTCCATCTAGATTGAAGGTGGTACATTTCACCATGATTGAAGCAGGAATTTACAAGAACTCTAAAAGATTATATACCCTTGTCAATGAATACTCAGCCTCTTGAGGATCACTAGATTCTTTAAATTATTGTATATTATGGTTAAGGAACTACTGATCAAGATTTTGAGATTCATCCCCCTAAGGTTCCACTGTTGGAGCCTTACTGAAAATAGTTGAAGGTGCCTCTCCCTAATATTGGATGACAAGCATAATAATCTCAATGAGGTTCTAGTTGATGAGAGGATCCACTTGCTGATGATCTCTGGAAGCTTCCTCCAAGAGCCTATTCACAGTTCATTTAGAAGGGTTGATGAAAATAATCATTGAAAAACAAATTTGAAGATATAATAAGATTACTTAGATCGACATCTCAAATAATTAAAATATGGAAATTAATCCGGTGGATAAGATATCAAAATTTAGATTTCAAACATTCTATTTCAAAGAAGGGAAATGAAAAGAATTATATAAAATTGTTCCCCAATACACCTTTCCTAGACCACCAATAGTCATTTTAGGCACGTTACGATGAGATGTGGCTAGTAAATCACACGAAACTACAAATTAAGACCCGATAAGATTTTACAAACTGCATACTGACATCAAGGGAAGATGATTATGTTATCCCTTTGATTCCACTTTGTCACAAACCATCCTATATACCCTGATACCCTAATATCCAAACCAGAAAAAAATAGAATAAATTGAATTTACAATCCCAACGAGATGGATACTAGAACCAATAATTGTACCCGATAAAAGAGTGAATGAGTTTCCAACAAAATAGTGGAAGATAAATGATTTCTTACATACATTATCAGCACTCCAAAGAGATAAATTAACAAAAACCAAATTAAAAAAAATCATAATAATATCATTTTAATAAAAAAATGGGGAGAAAAAACTAAAAAATACCCAAATAAAACCCTACTCCAAGCCCAACAAATGATGAAATTATTCCACCTCCCAGTGGAACATTACCTTTCATCAGACCTGGAATATGAAAATTTATAAAATTCTAAATGAAAAGGTAGTGTGTGATATAAAAATCCTAGTAGGGTCACACTAAGTGTTCAATAAAATATTCCATAATAATAAACCAAAAAATTATTTCAATTTACATAGAACATGACATGTTAATCTATTTTAATATTTAATAAAAACATACTTTCATTTCAAAATGATTTAAAAAATTTTAAACATGGATTAAATAAACATTTTATGTAAAATATTTTATATAAATAAACGTTCAAGAGTTAAAAAGTTTTACAATAAATTGAATATATATATAAAAACCATCCAAAAAATAACCACGGTCATCTCCCATATGGTGTGGTTTTTTTTCTAATCATAGGATCCTCACACAACTCATAAGAGTGATCATAGATAATTTTTGTAAACATCTACCTCCATCTCATGTCGAATATGACTAATCAACATCCCATAGGATATATGATCTACTAAACTTTTTTTTATGTTTTCACCATCAAAAAAATAATATATAATCATCATCGTAGAATGATTATCCAAAATAAACCAATTACTTCTAATATCTGATTTTTCTTAGTAAATTAATCGATAAGGAGAAAATTATCTCATTTCAAATAAAATCCTCACTTTAATTAAATTGTACAATTTTTAGTTTTAATATGCCAATTAAATTTAGATACAAAACATGTGGTATTCATCAATTCATGAATTTTCAAAAAAAAAAACCAGTCATATGTCTTTATCATTCCAATTTAATCCATTGTACATAATAAACATCTCAAATCATTTCATCCACTCAATAAATTTCAATATACACCCCCAATTCCCATTCCATTAGAATTTTATAGGTTTCCACAAAATCTATTCCCTTAAAAATTTATTTTCCAAATAATATCATATTGGATTTTCATAATTAAATTGAAATCTATTTAAAATAATAAATCAAATCATGGTCTTAATTATATGGAAAATATCAAATAGAACCACATACCTTTAGTCATAGAATCAAAAATCAACACCCGCGTCAGGATTCTATAATAAGTAAAGAAGGCATCAATGATCAACAATTGAAACCTAAAACAAAGATCCCATAAAATAGGGTTTAGATCCATAAAAATAATGATGATCTATTACCCTCTAAGGAGGATTGAATAAGAGACCCGAATAAAATTATCAAAAGGTGGTTCACTTAATTAGAGGAGATCAAATGAGATCTACCATGATTTTATCCACCAAGGGAAGTGTTTGGAGGTGCCAAAAACACTTATCGAAAGACCCAAAAGCATATAAAATCTATTCAGGTCAATTAGGGGTCATGAAAAAAATAAACCGTGGAATTATAAATTTTTAAATAACTTTTTAGAAATAATAAAATATGTGATCATGGTTAGCTAATTAGGCCTCCATGTTTAGACAATCTGTTAACCCTAACCATTCGCCCCAAGAGGAGGGGGCATGGATTCTTCTATGTAGGTGCTCAATTTGGTAAATTGTGAACCATCGATTCAAAACCTCACTATCTAGGATTGTGTGGTTGGGACCGAGGGTCACATGGTTTCAAAAAAATGTACTCCAATAATGTATATCCCAAAAAACCTTAAAAAATATATGAAATTCAACCAAATAAACCAAAGAAACCCCTAAACAACATAAAAAAAACATTTTAGTATTAACTATAAACCATTAAGGAGATGGTACAAAAAATATAAACTTGTGTAGGAAGGTGTGGTTGATATGGGTTAGTCCTTCACTCTTAAACTACTTTTATAATGAAAAAATGGTCTCTTGTTTGTTTTCCACATGGAGAACTGGGACATCCAGAACTGTCCAGCTTAATAAACCTAGATAATTATCATTATTGTTGTTTCTAGGTTATCTATATAAGATCTATAAATTGAATTATTAGTAAAAGGGAAATAATTCACTATTTTGGCATAAACCCCTGTAGTAGTTTTCTATGAATTAAATTTGTTTGAATATATCTTTTTTGAGTTACTAAATATAAGATGCAAATTTCACGTTTTTATTTTTTAATACATTTTGGATTATTTTTTCCAATATTACTCTTATAATAAGAGTTCTTCAAGTTATGGTTATACTATTATTATTAATCTAATCATTATATAGTTATGTATGAGGTAGTTAAACTTCATAAAACCGTCAGTTGTGGCACCCACATAGATAATTTCATTTAATTTTTTCAGTATAGAATTGTGTAAACATTACTAGTGGGGAGAGATGTTACGGTAATCAACTTTTCCTATCCAGAAACTATCATGCATAGACCTAATCAATTCCCACATGAGGTGTGTTGTATAAAAATTCTCCTGGTAGTGTCAATTTATTATGGGAACATAAATTTTTGATTTCATTTACCCTGTTACAATGATAAAGGATACATTTTAATGAAATTTATTTTTATTGGTCACTATGTGGATGAAAATATTTTTAGCTTGTTTTATTTCAATCTATAGACTAGATTAATTCTATGAATTAATTGTAGTACTCGAAGGCTGGTAATGTTGATCCTTGGGAATCATAATGAAATTTATAAATATCTTGGATTCTTTTTTCATCCCAATGAAAGCATGTTTAGATATATTATCTTTTGTTTTTAATTATTATTTTATTGGGTATCTTTGAGTTTTATGTTTCAAATTTCTAGCAATAAAAAGATCATTTATAGTTTTAGTACATATCCATTCAAAATTTATCGATGAATTTATGAGGTATTTTTTTTGTGGGGATAATTATGAATCCCCATTTTACCTATATTTATAATATTATATAATTATTGGTGTTATTATAATTGGTGACATTTAGATTTAAAATATTCGAAATTTTGAGGAATTTACAGGTAAAATAGTTTGGACTGATTTAGAATAAATTTTTTATGTTAAAAATTAATGTTGTTTATCTCTTATCTTGGATCGTTCATGTGTATAGTGTTTGGTTTGATGAACATTGTGGCCTAACTATGTTAGGGTCTAGAGATTATCTAATGGAATTCGTACAATCGAAGTTGGTTTGGTAAACCACATGGCTTACCTATTTTTATAGGTTTCATTTTTTCCCTATCTTGATTTAATCCATTTTAGTCACATAAGTACTTATTTTTATTGATCTTATCATTTGAAAATCCAAGATTGACTCCTCCCTTCAATTCCAATGGCTCTGTGGTTTTTTTTCAAATTATTTCTATTTAATCTCTCATGGTAAAACATCTATTTACTCTTCAATTCTTCCAAATATTTTTTCATATAACTTATATTTCCTATTTATTTTCACTATGTGGACATGGTGGTGGAACTGTAGTTTTGGGTTTTTCTGACCATGGATTTTATGACACTTATGTGATGTGGATTACTTCTAGGGTTCTTACCTTTTGTTTCTTGACGGTTTTAAATCAGTTCACATGACCTAGGATTGTCTATTTGTATAATCCATTTTTGATTACATATCTTATGTTTCATTAGTTTTGTTAAATAAATTTATAGAAACCTATATCTTAATATAGATCCCTTAGTGAGGTTATAAAATTAATTTCATTGCTTTCTTTACTTTTTACAATGACATCGTGGGTATTCCCTAGTATATGTAAATATTATCTCGAAAACTAATATTTATCCCTATAATTTTATTTTATTAAAGTTAATTAGAGTCAATTTTCAAGGATTTTAATACTAATGTAATGTTTTATATTTAAAATATATTTTCAAATGATTTTACAAGAAAAAAATCATAGTTATAAGTAATTAACTAATTGTTTATTGGGTTTTTCTAAGGAGGTCCATTGACAATGAACTATTACAGGTTTTTCACATGTTCTTGTGAAACACATAAGTGTACATAAATCAATGTCATCTCCTATCCCTTTCAAATTTTACAATGCCTGGGTTGTGATACCGGGATGTAGATAAATTGTTCTTAATGTATGGGCTACTGTCCTCTCGGGTAGCCCTTCTCATGTCATTTGTTGTATGATAAAGGCTCTTAAAGAAATGTTGAACCAATGGATTAAGGAGTCATTTTCCTTGCTGGATAATGAAATTAGAGAGGCTGGAGATACTTTATTATTTTTCAAACAATGTAATATATAACAGGATATACCCCCCTGGGATGAAATTCATGTTTCTGCAAATCTGGACAGGATTTTGACCCTCAAAGGAAACCTGGTTCAGAATCAATTCAAACATAGATGGTTAAAAGAAGGGGACATGAATTCAAATATTTTTCATTGCATGAATAGATAAAAATGATCTAGGAGAGGCCTAAATGTGGTCACCATTGATGGTAACCTGTTCTGTTCTGAGAATGAGATATCAGATGTTGTGAAACTATATTTTGAGAAATTATACTCAGATACTGGAAATGACATCTCCAATAAGATTATCAGGTGCTTTGGGCCATCTATTGGAGAGGATAAAAACAAGAAACTTGTGGATATTCAGAGTGTAAAATAAATACAAGATGATTTATTTTCTCTGAACATTGATAGTGTAGTAGGCCCTAATGGATTTACCAATAAATTCTTCATCTGTTTTTGGGATATCATTAGTTGGATGTTGTAAATGTTGTGAGTGATTTTTTAGGTCATCGTACATACCCTTTAGAATGAATTCTAACTTTGTGGCTTTAATTCCTAAGGAGGAGAATTCTCTTGACATAAGGGATTTTAGACCTGTTGCTATTGGATATACAATGCAAAAATTAATTAGTAAGATCATGGCTAAAAGGCTTGGTGAAATTGCTAAGGACCTCATCTTGTGTAATCAGTTTGGATTTGTTCCAGGGAGGAATACACAATGTTGTTTTTACAATTCCTCTGAATGTGTTAATGTTATGAATATAAAGGTAAAAGATGAAAATATGGAAGTGAATATTGACATATCCATGGCCTTTGAAACCATTAGATGGAGTTTTCTATTTACTATTCTAAAAATGCATGGTTTCTCATAAAAATTCATTGGGTTGATTGGTTATATTCTTGAGAGTGGTAGGCTATCAATTATGGTTAATGGGTCAGCTAGGGGTTTCTTCTAATGCTACAGAGGAGTAAGACAAGGTGACTCTTTTTCTGGTCTACTATATTCCATTGTTGAACATCATTTAAGTTGGTTTCTCACAGATTTGGCTATTTTTGGATGGTATCAGAGGATATGAGTTGGGAGAGAGTTATGTGCCCCGTCCCACAAATTCTATGCTGATAACGTCTTTCTTTTTGGGAGAGTAGATAAAGGTACCATATCTTGTATTAAGGGCATCTTCTCACACTATGAATAGGTCATGAGTCAGGTCATTAGTTGGGGAAAATCATCTGCCATCTTTGGTGGAGGACTTTCAAAGTCAAGGAAGATCAAAATTGCTTGTGAGATTTGGGTGAAATTAGGATCTTTGACTTTTAATCACCTTGGGGTACCACTTTTCTGGGGCAGGGTAAAGAGACGTTACCTTGATAGTATTTCATTGATGATTACAAGTCTGTTTTCTAGATGGAAGGGGAAGATTCTTTCTCAGGGTGGGAGAGTATGCCTGGTCAATTCAGTAATAATGTCAATGTTTGTGTACTCTTTCTCTTTATATAGATGGACCAGAGCTCTTATCAAGGATTTAAATGGTAAAATTAAAAACATCATATGGACTGGATCAATTCATGAAATGAAACTTTTTACTGTATCCTGGAAGGACTGCATCAAAATTATAAGTATGGGTGGTTTGGGAATCAAAGATATCAGATTCTTCAAAGATACTCTGATTAAAAAATTGATATGGAAAATCCTTTCCATACTAGATAACTCTCTTGATTTTCCTTTCAGCAGGTTTGTTGAGAAACTTCATGTAGGGTACCCCAGTTATATCAGTTCATCTGTATAGACTGCTCTTAAAAACACTTATACTGATCTAATGGAAGGTTCTAAATGGATGGTTTGAAAACAGTCAAATATGAACTGTTGGACTAAACCTTGGCTTTCTCGGCCCATTATTGATGATGCTCATATTCCATATTCACAAAAAAACATAACTATTTCTGCCTTTCATGAGAATCTGGATCTCACTAGAATTCTACCCTGTAGTGTTCAGCTATAAATTTCATGGTATTGTTTCAATGATTGTGATAATTTGATTTGGATTCCCAACCTTCTTGGGTGGTTCACCACAAGGGTGTGCTATAGAAGCCTTTGTGGTGTTTCTATGAACCCTACTCGCTAGGTCACTATTTTTTACAAGGACTTTATTCCTCTTGCACACTCTATTATAATCTGGAAAATCTAGAAGGAGAGGCTTCCACTGCAGGTCTACCAGCAGCATACTGGGAAACATCAGGCCTTGGCCTGCCTGCTATGTTTAGAGGCTGATGAGTCTATTGCACATGTTTTTGTATCTTGTAAATTTTCATGCAGATTTTGGACATATGTACATAATTTTTTCTACTACTATCTCAATTGTAGTTCTGTTGATGGACTTTTGTAGTCCATATGTGGGACTGAGTGTAGTGAGTAGGTTTGGTCACTACTACTTGCTTCTTCTGTCGGTGTTATTTCTTTTATCTGGAAGGCATGAAAAGAACTTATATTTAGTAATGTTGAGCCATAATTTCATGCTGGGGTTATATTCTTACATCATTCAATTCTGAATGATTCTAAATTGTAGACTGGTTCCATGAAAAATAATTTCCCTGATTTGATTTTTCTAAAATCACTTGGTGTCAATGGCATGATGAAAAATCCAATGATGACGAAGTATGTAAGATGGATACCACCCATCTGTCGATGGCTGAAGGTTATCATTTATGGAGCAGCTTCTGGAGCACTGGGACCTTCTGGATGTGGTGGAGTTTGTCGTACTTACCATGGCTTTGTGAAAGGATGATTTTTCCATTATATTGGAAATGGATATGCCATTGAAGAAGAGCTATGGGAAGTAAAAAAATAAGTCCAGTATGTTGGGCAATATGATTACCATGAGTTGTGGATTGAGTTAGACTCGTCTGTTGTTGTCAAAATTATCAAAGATCAATCACAAAAAGTTCTATGGAAGATGTTATCAGACCGAGGTGACTGTATTCAGCTTATGGAACTGTTATCTCTGGAAGTCACAAATGTTTATCGGGAGGCCAATCAAGTTGCAGATGCCCTCTCAAAGAGATCCATCTTAAAGGTATGTTCGAGTTGGTATTTTGTTTTCCCTGAGTATTGTAATTTCATTTCCCAATCAGATCATGATGGAGTGATTTATACTCGTCATTTTAAACTTTCCCCATGATCTGCTTTTCTGAAATTTACTTTTTATTATATTTTAATAGGAGCAGGAGCGCCTGAATTTTGATCTTTTGAGTATTAGTTATAAGGATTTAACATTTGAGTTTCACATTTAATTTAGCAATATTTAGAATCAATGACATGTTTACTTTCTTTTCATGGAAGAATTTTTAAAATTTAAATTATTGGTTAAAACTAAAATCCCTTTTCACTTTGAATAAATGGTGTTGGTGATACTTATTACACCCTCAATTTGAGCCCAACTAAATCATTCATTTCTTAAGATTTTTCATATTTTGAGATGAATTTGATTGTCATTTGATAATTATATAAATGTATAGAATGTGTTTATTAAATGGAATCCAGAGAAGAGATGTGGAATATGTTTGGATATTTTTATTATGTGTATTTTTAGAAATTTTTATATATTTCCTTATAAATATAAGTTTTTTATTTGATCCCTAGGTATCTAGGTGGGGAATCCATAGAATGTTTCTATACCAGTAGTAAAGATTGTCTGAATTTTATCTTCTAGTGAATGACCTGATCTTGTAATGAGGGATGCTAAGTAGTGAGGCTAAAAAGAGTAAAACAAAGAGACACTTTTCTTGGATTACAAAAATAGGAATTAAAATGGTTTCATTTGGGTATGTGTATGATTTTATTACTACAGACTATATTCTATATCTCGATATGTATGGTTTGACTTAATTTTCATTATCGATAAGATATTATTATACACATGATTCAAACACAATCACAGATTCATTTTCTTATGAATCCACTTATATAGTTTATATTTTGATTTTAATGATCCATACTACTTAGTTTTTCATATATTTTGGTTATCATATGAAATTTATTATATTAAATATTAAAAACTAATATTATTTATTTCCTTATATATAATTTTTTTGTTTATGACTTTGGATCTAATTTGGTGTTTGTTTACTTTTCATTGTTTTGATTCCTCCTAAATTTTTTCCAGAATGGTTTCAATTTTAAAAGAAGATATATTTTTTTAAATAATGTTAACCATTTTTTTGTTTCTTTAAAAAATCTGAATGTCATTTATAATGTTTTCAATGTGGTTGTTAATTTTTTTTCTCCTTATAACAGTTTCTTAGATAATACGAAATTTTTTCTTTGAAAAGTTAAATGTTTTTATTGATTTTTATAACACTCACACAAATAGAAAAAATCATTTTTATATCAATAGTGTAGTAGAAAAAACATTTAATTTCTAATAAAATGAATTTCATCGATTCCTTGGTGAAATTATACTTGTTATGTGTATCTCACACCCTACATGAACACCCTAGTTTGTGTTGCTTATTTTTTATATAATTATATTTGTTTTTAAAATGTGTTTATGGATTTCATTGGTATACCTGTTAATAGATGTTTTGGGTATACAGATGTGAACTTGTGTCCCATTTTGATGATCTTATGGTGGTTCTAGGATTATAATTCAAATTTGGATGTTAATAATTACAACTATATCCATACATTGATTATTATTTTTCTTTCACTTACGCTTATTTTTTTTTCTATAACACAATTTATGTTTTTTTTCATAGTGGTGTTGAATGTACAAATTAGTTGTTATTTGTTTGGAATGGAATTATATTTGAAATTGTTCTTTGATATGTGTTGATGTCCTATGTAGGGGCACGCCATTCCATATTCTTAATAAGAATAAAATTTTTATTTTTTGATATTTTAAAGGTGAATACATACCCAATTTTTTATATTTAATACCCTAAAAACATGTTTCCAACCTATAAAAATTGGTAACATGATTTGGGAATTGATAAGTGCTGGACCAGATTATGTGGAAGGTTAAATCAGGTTAGGTTTTTATATAAATAATAATTATGGATTTTTTAATCCAATTTTTTATTATTATATAAAAGATTAATTTTTAAATAATTGTTGTTTTTAATAATATGTGCTATTTTTTATCCACATGGTTAATGACTTTATACATTTTATTACACGAATGAAAATTATAGAATGATAAAAAAGATAAATGCCGGATAAAAAGATTTTATTTAATTTATTTTTCGAAATATAGGGAAACAATTTATATCACCCAACCGTAGAATGTTATAAGGAATTAAATAGTCTTTCTAGAACATTTTTCTAAAACATCGAATAACATATATGATATTTTTATCAAGAGTTTATTTTTAAAATATTCTAAATAGGAAAATAAATTTTGTTTACGAATAAAATTTTTTTTATTGGAAAAATAATTTTATAGGAAAAATAATTTTCATTAGGCTAGTGGGAGTATGTTTAAACATGTAGAAGTTATAACTTTATTAAATAAATAATTATTTCAGTCAATTAAATGTGAAATTTTCTAAATATCAAAGCATAATTATATTTATATTGGTAATTAACTAAATTAATGACCAATGATACATTAATAGTTTGATATTGTAGGATAAAAAAGAAATATTTGAATGTAAATGATCTAAATATGATATGGTTAACATAAAAATACATTATGTATTTAAATCAAGAATACTTGATAACATCATCAAATTTGATTTTATAAAGTAAATAGATTTGAATATTATTTTTTAATATAATTAAATGGTTGTAACACCCGTATATTTAATGAAATATATATATTTTCATTTAATTTTAATTTTATTTATATATTGTGCTACATGAAACACATAGTTTTAATGAAACATGATAAACTTCTAAAACATTATTGTTTAATATGTTTTTTATTTCATAAATATGAGAATGGAAAGTATGAATATGATTAACTAATTTCTGAAAATATATTTTAAAAAAATTTATATAAGGATAATTCTTTGGATTCTAATTATTACTAAATAAAAATAAATAACATATGAAAATAAAAAAAAAATCAATCATGAAAAACTATTTTTCTGCAAAAAATGTGTTTTACCTTAAGAAATTAAAAAAATCAATTTTAGTGAATGATTTTAATGAAATTTATATATTATATATTCAATCCATCTGTTAACAATAATATTATGTGTTTTATGGAAAAGAGTTAAAATTCAATCTAATTTTATTCTTAAAACAATATTTTTCTACAAATTATTTTTTTTTCACATTTTTTAAACTTATTTTAAAATAAAAATTCATAAATTTAAAAAATTGATTTGAAAAAATTAAATAAATTTTTGAAATCATAATTTTCAAAATATATTATGTTTATTTTTTTGAAATTTCTAATAAGGTATATTATTTGATGAATAGTGTAGAATAAAGGTTTTTATTAAAACTTGTCATCTATTTTAAAGAATTTTAAAAATTAATTTCATTAAAAATGGTCTGAAAATTAAATTTATTTAAAAAATATATATATTAATACAATATAATTTCTAATAATCTATTTTATAAATAATTTTTCTATAAAAAGGTTTTGTAAATTTGAATATTTCCTATTTTAAAAAAGGTTTTCATTTCATGTCTACAGGTTTAATTATTAAATTAAATTTTCCATTTATGTGAAAGGAATTTTCCAAAATGGATTAAAAATTTTGAATAATATAATTTTAAATTATATGGTAGTTTCAACTTCTTTTTTTCTTTAAAATAAATTGAAATCACTCTAAAAATTAATTATGGTGGTTATGGATAAAGAGGGTTTACCGATGGGTTTAACCTAAAAGTATAATGGGTAGAATGAAATGTAAACTTATCAAAAACCCATTTTATGTCCATATTTAGATCGTATAACCTATAATATTAGGTAATTGCATATTTTAGATCCATTTTTAATGTAAAAACTATGGGAACACTTCATTCATTTCAAAAATTCCATGTCTATCATGTCCCGATCTTTTAAAAAGCCACCCATATCCTCTCATACTAACACTTTCAAAACCTTTTGCATCATCCATGAACATCTCAAATATATTAAATAAACCCATATCCATATCCCATATACATTTTTAATATCATAATCCCAATCAAGTAACGATTTAGGTTAAACCTAAAGAGGTTGTCCAAAGAAGAGGTACCGTTTTAAACTCTATGATTTTCTTTTACTTATTTTTATAAATACTTAAAATAATATTCATTTATATCGATGTAATAATATTTAAATACCATATAATAATATTTTTTTATTTCAATGGAATAAAATATATCCATATTCTCTTCCATAAAATGGTAAATGAAACTATCAACTATATATATGGCAAACTATCCCCTCACGAGTTGATGTTATTCATTTTTCGTGACCACATATCATAGATTGATATAATGAGGGATTAAATGTTTTTATATGATATTTATGATTTTATTATACTTATTTATTTTTAATACCACATCTATATTCTTACCTCAGAAACTTTTGGAAAACAATAATGTCACTCGTGTGTACCACATACTACTGCGTCATGAATTGATGGGATGCATTTTTCATTTCCATTTTAATTGGATTTTAATAAGATTATAATAAAATAATATATATAAATTTTTAAAATTATTATAGTTATGGAATTATGATATAAAATATATATTTTTTACTTTCCATTTGTCGTGGGATACTATAACGTCATTCTTGTGTATAATAAACAATCACCTCACGAAGTAAAGTGATTCATTTTTCAGTAATTTCTTACATGGAAGGTAATATGGATAAATTTAATTAATATTTATTATTTATATGGAATAATTTTTTTCTGTAAATTTAAAATATTAATGACCTTCATTTTATTTAATCTCTTTAGAAAATGGAATCACTATTCATGCGTACGTACAACCTACCATCTCCATAAATGGTGTATTTTATTTTCTATCTATAAATTGTATGGTATATTCTAAATAAATATGTAATGAATTTATATTAAATTAATATAATTTTATAAAATCTATATATTATCGATTCATGTTCAAATTATTATTACCAAAAACAAAAATAAAAAACAGACACGAAAAAATGCAATTATTACCCAAAACTTGATTTTAACAGGGAATTATTAATAAATCAGTAATAAGAGTTCATAGTTAACTAATAAATAGTTTGATATATATAATTATGGTTATATAATATATTTTTAATAAACATATATTTATTATTCATAGGTTTCAATCATGTAATAAGGAAATTCAGACTTCAGATAGGAGATTGTTTTCTCAAATTGAATTCATTGAGAGATATGTCATGTTAGGAACCTATATTATTTTATGAGGAGTATATAAATCCCATTTAAAATATTTTATAATGAATTTACATATTCTAATGTTATTTTATGTTCTGATTAATTTTACTATTTAATGGGGATTACTATTTAATGCTACTAAAATGGTAAGGGTTTTATGAGACAATGCCACCATTTATGTGAGTTATTTATGTCTATTCAAATGAAGATGAAATAATATAACCCATATCACTATTAAATAATTAATTTCTTTATACTATAGTTATGTAATGATAATACGTGTTTTACTTTCATTTTATTCTCTTTATCTGCTCAATAGTTTAAAGGAGTATGTTTTAGAAAAACCTTTTTTTCTCCCTTTGGCCAAAACAAGATTTTTCATCCATATCCATAATTTCAAAAAAAATATTAAAGGGTTTTTATGAAATCCCATTATATTTATAAAGGTAACTTATACCCTTTTTTTATTTTTTAAATTCATAATGAATATTTTTGTTCATTGATGAATTTTATTCTTTTTATTTTTATTGAAAATGTAGGAGGAATCGTTATTTTTATGTGTACGACATGAATGAATTTTTTTTCCATTATGGAAAATAATGTTTTTTAATCTTACATTAAATATTTTCATGGTTAGTTAAAAATAAAATTATTTTTAGAATGATATATAATCTAAAAATTATGTTTCAATAAAGAATGGATATTTTCCTTAGGAAATGTAGTGAATAATTTTTAATAATTATTTTTTAAGTTTAAATAATTATGTTAAAAAAATGATTCTGATTTTTTATATAGTAAAAAGTATTTTTCAAATAGTAATTTATATTTTATTCTATAAATGATTAGATTATTTTTAGATCTTACTTTATATTATTGTATGGTAAATATCAATGAAATAGATTTTTAAATGGTTTTAGGTTTCTAAAAGTATTTTTTCAATGTTGAATGGACATTTTACACAATAATTGTATCAAGGGATATTTCAAAATAATTTTTCATATATTATGACATCCATTGATGTTACTTATTCCTTACAGGTGATCTGAAATAATGATTCCTTTCTTATTCAATCTCTGTATGGTTTATGGTTATGATGAAATGATGTTTAGGAAACCAATTTCATTCAATGGATTATGGTTTAGTGATATGTATATGAAACCCATAACTTTTCCATGGGGGTTTCAATGATTTGTTTCTTATGAACCCAATTTATTTTCAATGGTTTTGATATGATGAATGTTTTATGTTCTGGTGTCATATATTTTTATTATTTTCATTATGTAATAGGTGGGACCTGTATCTCTCTCCAATTAATTAGTCAATGATTATTGTTCTATGTGCTCTTAGGGTACACAAGATTTTTTATCAATCCCAAAAGAAGGTACATATGAGGTTATATGATGCCCAAATTATGTACATGGGTGGTTAGATGAAGCCTGACATATTTTTAATGTCTTGGTGGGTAGCCTTGAAATAAGGTTTTATATGTGTTTCCCAAAAATATATATCCTATACTGGTGTTATATACAGTGTTATGTTACATCTTTATTATTAACATCTTATGAAATTAAATATTTTGTTAAATGAAACGATTTTATTACCCTTGATATACATGGTATTGTTTTTAATATGTTATTATCATTTTATCATACTCTTATGCTCAGGTTATGTTGACATCTCTCTTGTTTACCCTAAATGAGAAATTGATACCCCCTTTTTTATGATTACTTTCCTCACGATATGATAAGAGGAATTTCATGATATTTATCTATGAAGGGTGCTAGTTGTGAGTAACTATGTGGGATAATATGTAGAACTCTTATGAACTATTTGAATATGTTTGTAAATTTCCAAAGGAACTATGAATTTATGATCCTAAGTTGTGTGTTTATGTAATGGAATTAATATTCATCTATTAAGATATAATATCAATTTATGACAAGTTTGGGACATTATAATGGGAACTATGGGTCCAAAAATCCTCATTTTGAAAATAATATTCCTTCATTGATTCATACCCAGGAGAGGATTTTTGTTTTTGTTTTTTTAATAGTTATGTTAATATATGAAATATATATATTAATGTAATGAGTTTAATTGATCAATAAAAATGTGTCGAATATAAGGAATATATAGTGCTCTATCAAGTGGGAAATTATTAGATTATTCATTATGTACATTTTTTTAGTCTTCCATGGACATATTGGAAATAGTTATAATAATCTTACCAACACTATAGGATATCCCCAACATTGAGTCTCTATCGAATGATGATAAAATCATGGCTAGAGATCTGAAGAATTTTTTACTAATTTAAAAAGTGATTATTCATGATGAATATACTACATGTATATCTAATCTAAATCTTTATTGATATTCATATAAATGATAGAAAACATCGATATAAGCCATCATTAGTCTTTAGACATACATACCTTAAGATATCGAGACATCCTACTAAGGGAATTCACTATAATATTTCATTTTCAAAAATAATATAGGAGAACATTGTTAAATGATTTTAGGTATTCAACCCATAAAAACTTCCATAACGTAATATCTTAGTGAGGCAAGATATACTTGATGCTATTATAGTAAATATACCCAACAAATCACTCACCCAATAGGTATAATCTCTATAACTTTATACAATAAACAACCAAAACTAGCTTTCAATCAAAGGATTGAAAATTATAATCATTTGATCATAGCTTCCAAGAACCATAGGCCACCACATGTAAGACGTACATTAGCATAGATCCATTTCCCATAGAAGTTCCATCACAATATAGTTAAATAATCTACGATGAATCTGGAAAGATTATAATGGGTCCTATATAATTATCTTATTTAACTCTATAAAATACAATTCACATCCTCTGACCAAGTATACTTCACCCATTTCATAGATTGAATTTCTATAGGAGTGGTTATATGAGAAATTTCCATGATAAAGTAATGATAATATCCATAAAGTAGTATGACGCTTCATACCAATAAGATGTTTTTTGGTACATCCCATGAAATCACTTCCAATAATAATTTTAAGAACTAAAATAATTAAATATTATGATACTAATTTCCCTGATAATTTAATTTCATGGATCTATAATGAATATTTAAGTACCAGTGCATAATTATTATTACCTATTAATTTTTATAGAAAAACCTTTAGATACTTTCCATGATCGTTAAATTTTATTCAACAAACATGGATAAAATACAATAAAGAAATTTTTTAGAATTTATTAATGGTGGGAAAATATTATTCATCAAATCTAATAAAATTGTAGGGTTATTAGTCAAATAAAAATACATAACTATATATTTTTAATTCTCATAGTAACTTTAAAAATCCATCTTTAGAATATACTCAGGAATCATAAGGATTAGATGATACCTTGATCTTAAATAAATCATTGGGAACCATTTATCCTCTTTATGATAGGTAAACAATTATCAATATGTTGAAATATATATAAATTATATATAGTTACATGATTCAAGATCATTCAGTCGACATAATGATGTAGGCTCTGATATTCATCCTTTACAATTATAATTGGTTCACCCTAATGTTAATTATTAGTTTAAATTAAACCATTGTAAACTAGATCATTATGATGATGTTTATTTCTCTCATCTCTTCAGGTTAAATTTTATATACTATAACTAAAAACAAATATTTTCTAGTATCTAACTTTGTTGAATTCTCTATATCATGTTTATGAGGAATCCAAGATAAATATTTTAGAAACACATTGGAGAAAAACCCTACATGGGGATGTAACTCTTCTAGTCTCTTGGTATCAACCACCTTGAGAACCAAGCATGTAGTTTGAGAAGTAATCATTTCAACATACACCTAATCCCACATAAAACAACTTTTATGGTATTATTATTCTATAAAAAGTGTGTAATAATATTGTTAAGTAGAAAATTATGATACAAACCACTTATAGTAATAATTGAGATCATTAAAATAAGTTAGAAATTCCATATCCAAGGCAATATCAATGATACTAATGTTAGTCGTTGATAACCTCAAATATTACTTAATGATCAACTTGTTCACTATAATAACTCTACCTAAATGATGATAATGACCCTATGAAAATAACGAAGAACTTACTGGAGGTTCTAATGACTTTGATTCTGACCCACTTTCATATTTTACAACATTTATGTACCAAAGAGTGGGTAGTTTTCTCCAATAAAATTAATAACTCGTTGAACCTATGATTCTCTATTTGGTTTGGACCTCACACTTCTTAATATAAATATTTAGTATAATTATTGAATATGAATACATGGAGAATATGAATAGTCTTACCAAGTCTAAAGGGCGTAAATATTCATAATCTGACTTGGGTGAAAATAATGATAACATCAAACCATATACCATCACTTATGAGAGGGAGTAGGATCAATATGACACTGATTCTTCTATAATGTATTCTATTAATCTAATACTATACGACCATGATTATTTATCTAGGAAGATCTATCCCCTCCTGAAACCCAATCCAATACTTCTTCCATTATAAGATCCAACCAACCCACAAGAATCAGAAGACTCAGGAGCAGGCAAGCCTAATCCCAGAAAAGCATTATATATAAAAAGAGTAAATACAGAAAGAGGAAAAACATGGGTTTAACAAAGACGCGTGTAAACATCACCACGCGCATCAGCATCAACCAAACCACAACAGATGGTTGGTGTAACAAAGGACCAAAAAGAGCATACCTCCTCAATCGCACGCTTGGACATAACATCAACAACCTGATTTGCCTCTCTATAAACATGAGTGACAACCAAACAAATCTGCTCCACAAGCTTGAGACAGTCCTCCCATGGAGAAAGTAGCTTCCAAGGGACATTTCGAGACCGCATTCTATGAATATCAACCACCAAAGTTGAGTCAAACTCCATCCATAAGGCCATCCATCCATGAAAAGAAGCATACTGAACAAATTTGATCATAGCCCATAACTCGGCCTCGATATCCAGTCCATTTAATAAATATTGATAAAAATAGCCTTTGACAAATCCCTGATAAGTGCGGAAAACACCACCACATCCCAAAGGCCCCGGAGCACCTGAATCCTCCCCATCCACATTAACTTTCAGACACAGAGATATTGGAGGAATCCATCGGATATGCTTCATCATAATTGGATTCTTACATCTACTAGAAACACCCAACATGCGCATGATAACCAGATCAGAAACATCATTTAACATGACTCCATTTAGAACACATGCAGAAGCTAGAACACAAGTATGGAGCTCCTGAATACCAAAAAAAGTTGGAAAAATTTTGTTGTCAAAGACAAGAACATTCAGGGCACACTAGATAAATGAAACAACCGCTGAGGCAGTAGAGATGATCAGTGGATTCACCTGAGAAGTACAATTAGATCGATGAATGGAATCCATAAGCTGTCCAAACCCCTCCAAGTTCAAATGGAATCCAAAAACACCTTGCAGATAATCCAATAATCTAGATTCAGAGCAGAAAGATATAAATAAATGGTCAAGAGTCTCATCAGTAGAAAAACAGTGAAAGCAAATAGATGCAAGAGAAAATCCAGCACGCTACATCATCCGTTTCAGAGGTAATCTACACTTCCAAATCCTCCACACAAGTAAATATTGAGATGATGGGATGTAGGAAACATGGAAAATAAGCAACCAAGAGGGAACCATCGAAGGTTCAATGCACATGAACCTATAATCCTTCTTAGTGCTGAAGGTTCTAGTAAGGCTAGGCAATCAGATTAATGTATCCACCACAAAGTACTAATAACATCCCAACTCCATTTTTAGAGTGTCAAAAAGAAACCCCCGAGCCATGAAATTATTATGAAATTCAGAAATGGAGAGATCCTTCAAATCAGGAGGAATTTGTGTATTATTAGAAATGGAACATGAAAACCAAATAGTCTTCCAGCAGTTCAAAGTAGAGTTCCGACAAACAACCCATTTGGAGGATTGTGCAAGGTTGATATAAGCATTTTTAATAGATGACCATATCGAGGAATGGACATAAAGAGAGTACCCATTGAACATATTGGTTCCAAATCTATTGCACAGAAACTCCAAGGATAGATAGCTGGAAGTCAAGAGTGACCATGTAAACTATTTAATGAGAGATTCATTAAAGCACTTAAGGTCCTTAATCCCCAAACCACCCATGTCAACAGCCCGAATGCAATCACTCCAGGAAACAGTAACAATATTCATCAGATGAATTGAACCAGTCCAGTCAAAATCATGAATGAGCCTTTGTAAATCCTTAAGAAGAGTTCTAGGCCATCTGTATAAGGAAAAAACATATACAAACATAGTAGTGATAAAAGAGTTAAGCAGGCAGACCTGCCCTGCCTGAGACATAGATTTATCTTTCCAGTTTTCCATTTGATTGAGAAATTTGAGATAGGTATTTTCCAAGTGACACCTATTAATTGCACCCCAGAAAATGGGAAATCCAAGATAGTTAAAAGGTAGAGACCCACTTTTAAACCCAATCTTCCGAGCAACTCTATTATTCTTTGCTAACATGACCCCTTCCCCAAAAAACACAAGGGATTTCTCCCAACTGATAACCTGACCAAAAACAACTTCATAATGCTCAATATCTACCTTAATGTATCGGATAGTAATTCCATCATCCTTACCAAATAGTAGAATATCATCTACATAAAAAAGGTGTGAAGGATAATAAAGACCTCCGCCAACAGTCATCTGCTGATACAAACCAGCATGTACAAGATCCAAAAGGCATGTACTCAAACAATCCTCTACAATAGCAAATATGAGTCTAGATAATGGATCACATTGTCTCAATCCCTTGGAACATTTAAAGATGCCTCTGGTAGAACCATTCACAAGAACAAATAATGTATGACTTTGAAGAATGCATCTAATAAAGTTGATGAAAAGAAGTAGATACAAGAAAATATAATATATTAGGAAAGAGAATCACATTATATTACCTTCTAAGAAACAAAATTTTATCATTCAAATATAAATAGTACTAATAATATCACAACCCCATTCCATCATTCCCATAATTTTATTTATCAGATACTTCATGTTTCCAAGATATATTCTAACAGTAACGTTAGAAACCATATATTGAATGTAAATCTGTAATGTTTTATATGGGGGGATATAAAGATATATGAATAAATTATGTGATCTATACAAACATACTAAACAATAAAAAATATGTTGGAAAAAAATATTTATTTAATAGAGAGGTTTTAGTCAGTATAATTTTTTAAATTACTCATATAATAATATAAGGAATTAAATTAAAGAACCTAATATATCATCTCATTTTATTTTATCATTCATTTACAAATCTACCGATGATTCATGAGACTTAGAGAATAGATAAAACTCAAATAAAATGGTAAAATAAAAAATAGAATATCCATGGTAGCTTAATATTAATCTTTATGTATCTTATCCATGAATATTATGATTTAAATATTGAGCCTTGAAAGTCTTATATCTTGACGTATCTTGATCCCATAATGAAAAAAATAATACAATATCTGACACTATTTAATAATGACTAAACCTTGATACCTGATTAAAATAGAACCGGTTCACCAAGACACCTCACCCAAAACTATTATTCAAAAGATAATGACTAAAATAATGAGAGATATATATATTATAAGTGGGAGATTTTTTAACCTATTTAGAGTTACATTGAAATAAATAAACTACCATATTATAAATTCATAATGAAATTTTGGTATTTGAACCAATTGTAAGCCTGTACCTACTTTCAAAGGAGGTACATTCCCACTAAGGTTACAAGGAGGACCCATAGTACAGAATATATATGAAATGAAAATCTATATAAAATAAATTCAAATATAATCATACACTTCATGAACAAGTTTTAAAATATAAAAAACCATAGTCACATATAATGTTTCAATCAAACATTCTGTAAGGATCCCAAACGGGTAAGTAACACATCGATACCCATACATGTGAATGTACATGGGAAAAATCTATGTCCTCTCCCAAGCCGTTCACTGAAAATATCATAAAGATTAAAATTATAATCCATATACTAAGTTCAATACCTAACTATTCTTTGGTATCCACGTCCCTCATTCAAGGGTCTCATTCCTTTATCTGTATCTTTTAAGGTGAAGTCTATATACATTATAGATGAATATATTTAAAGTGTGAGTGTAATATAACCCATGAAAACTATTATATTGCCTAAAACAATCCATCATAATGTTTTTATGAAATTTAGTAGTGATAATTTTCCAGTTAGTAAGAAAATCGATTAGAATTATACTATTATAAAGATTTTTCTATGAAGTTCAATATTATTTTCTAATAACCATTTGTACTAATAAATTTTTTAATTAGAAAATAATATTTTCTAGTATCCATTAGCCAAATCATCTTCAATCCATGATTATAATATGATTAGTTATAATTGTCCATTATAATGGAATTTCCATTCAATGATTTCCATCAAAACCCATCAGCTAAAGGTGTCATTGTATATATATATATACATGTTTGTGTTTACTCATCAGTACACCAACCCAAAACCATCCTCCCTAAGAGTACACTCATATCCTTTTTTAGAGGAACTGTATATATGTTTATAAAATCATCCTATCAATAGAGTCCACCCCTCTCTTAATAGGAAGAAATTGGGTGTTCACATATATATATATATATATATCATACTATACTACGATGCCAATCACCTTCTCTCAGTAAGGAACACACAATCACACACACACCCATAAAAATAATATATATATATATATCCATACTCTATTTCCGGCCTCTCTACTTATATATAGAAAGATATCATATATATATTTACATTTTTATGCATGGTCAATACACATGTATCAATTTAATACTTTAAAAATAAATTATGAATACCATAATATTAAATATATATTAGAAAAATTCCATACACATGTGATATTTTCAAAAGGAAATCTATAAATCAAAATCATGATCATAAAAATTTACTTTCTTATCAATACATATTTTTTAATTACATGTTCTATCCAAGATACAACAAGAAACAATGATTAAGTGTTAAATATATGAAATACTATATTTCTTATTCTTGATGGAGTATTTATGACTTTATATTATGGAAGGGAAATTCTAAAACATGATAAATCATTATTTTCACATGTGGTATAACATTAAAATGGAAAATTTTATATGAATAGATATGAAATCCACAAAAACTAATTCATTAAAAATAATTTGTACCTGAACATATTTTTAATTACTTATAAAGTATCCCTCAATAATACTAAAAAAAACTATTAAAAAAAGAAATGAAGATCATATTTCATGGTATATATAACCTTTATGAATGTTTATATTCAAAGAGGCATAACTAAAAAAAATAAAATTATTAATTAAGGATGGAACAATCAATATCGATTTTTTGACATAATAAAATTTATATTATAAATATTTTTTGATGAAAACACATATCAAATTATTAATCATTCTACACCATGTGTCTAAATTCAAAACACTTTATTAATATGAAATAAAATTTAGTGGAAACTCGTCTAATACCTTGTATATGAGAATAATTATGCTAAAAAACATAGAGATGGAACCCCCACCAATTTCGAAGAGCTTCTGTAGACCACTATGGTTTTTAACTCACTTCCTTTATCAATTAATATAAATGAAAGGAAAATAAAACTATCCCCACCTCAAGATAAATGTCAAGAAACTATTAATACCACATGAAGGAAAAATAATCAATAGAGTATAATTGACCTAAACCATATAATAAGAATAGTTTAAGGGATACATGAAAATAAAATAAAGAATGAAAAATTATCAGATGATGAGGTTAACCCAACCTGATATTGAATAGTGATAGACTTCCATGGACACTTGGTGATAAATCATACTGGAAGAGAAATTATATTTAAATTCTGAAAACTAGGAAATGGATGAGTTTCTCTTAATGAGTTAAATGGATTGAAATCAATTAGAAAATCCAATTTCGATGATTTTAAAATGATTAAAGTAAAAGGATAAGAAACAAACTACATCGACACTAAAAATCCATCTATAGTGGATCTAGGTACCCAGTCTTGGTCTACTAGGTTCTTGAGATTTCAATCATAGTCTTTAAATCCCCTAATATTTAAATAGAAACCTAGTACTTAACCATTGAGTACCCAGTTTGATCATTGCACTAGTTGACCATCCCCTTCTCCCTTTACCCTTCTTCTAAACTCCATTAAAACCACATTGACTTCAAAACACACCCATAATAAAATTAAAAATCCATAAACAAAATTGATATCTAACTCCAAAAGACACTGTCTTTTACTGTACTTTAATTGGAATCTTTAAGTTAAGAAATTCATGTTTATAATGATATTAATCCACATTTATCATGACTTACCTAATAATATCAAACTACCAAACCAAATACTAATAATTTACCTTATTAAATATTAATTTTGATTTCCAATTTTATTTCTCAAATTTGTAGAGAAAATATGCATGAGTTTTCGAGCACCAGCAAAAAATTATTTAAGACTTATTGGGTGTATTAATGAAATAATTTCTAAAAAAGTAAGTGAAGTGTCTATGGGTGTAATAGTGAATTAAAAATAATTTGAATGAACAATGGAAAGAATGGAATGAAAGGAATAATAGTAGTATTTATGATACATACTATATATTAATTTTCTGTGTGAATATATATATTTTTTAAAATTAATGAAGTGGTGATTGATAGAGTATTAATTATGAATTCATAGGATAATGAAAATTTTTCTACAATAAAATGGTAATTTTTTTGAATTCTTTAGGGATAGAATGAATTTATAAATTATAAAGGATGAATGTTTTAATATTTTTTACCACCCATATGATAAGATTAATTATTTTAGACAATGGTTATTATGAATAACAAAATATGAGAGAAAATATTATGCCACTCATTTGAGGTATATTTTAAAGAATAAAAAATTCATCTTCCGAACAACGCTCCAAACGTATAGAATTACATAGAAGATATTTTTGCTACTATTTTATTTGAAATTATTCTAACTCAATTAAATATGTATTATTGTTTTAAAAAAATGATGTATGTGTCTAATTAATTTATTTGCTAGAAAGTATTATTTCAAAGAGTATAGTCGGATTTTCTATAAATAGAGAATGTTAATTTAAAATGAATAAAATATGATACCAATCTAATCTAAATTAAATGTCACTTTATACCCTAAAAGTGTTTTGGGTGTGTTGGGAGAAAATAATAATAATATAAACAGTTACATTTAAGTTATTTACAAAATGATCTAAAACAAGTGTTTAAATAGGAAAGTTTCTTGATTAATATAGCGAACATAAGAATATTTCAGAGTTGATAACAAATTATTATAAAATTATTAATTTTTATACTGTGATGAAAAGATGTTTAAATAACATCTTCAAAAAGTTAAACATGAGGATTTTAAAAAATGTTGTCACATTTTCTCAGATTTTGTCACTTTATATATATTACCCATTAACTGGGTTTAGTAAGCGGTTTTACTAAGCTGTCACATAGGGATGTCATATAAATTACATATATATGTAATGATTTTAACAAAACCATAAAATTATACTAAACACAAGACCACAATAAAGGTCTATCATTTGATATATCACAAGTTTATTTATTATATATGGTTTTGTTAATATTTTTATTTATTTTAGGAATATAAAATATATCATGTTAAACAAAATTTATCCTTTACTTATAATTATATCATAATAGATGCATATATTCAGAAAGAGAAATGATAATTGACCTATCAAATTATAGTTTTGACTTATCCAAAACTGATGGTAATCATAAAGTATTTTATGTTGAAATGAAATGGGAATTTTCATATAGTTTGGGTTTTATATATAGATGCAAAATTATCTCATGAGATATGAAACTGAATTTTTAATCCTAGACATCCAACTATATATAACACATGTATTATTTTACAAAATGTATTTACAATACTGAGATTGTATATTTCTTATTCAATCCTCAAACCTAAGGTTGATATAATATCAAGAATTAGAACCTTTATAATTTTTATTTTTCAATTCTATATTTTTTATAAACTAATAATTAGGTGACTATGTATTATTTTGATTATTCCATCAGTTGATATTTATCCAATATAATATTTTTCTAATCCAATGATCATTATTCCATCCGGTAAATTGATTGAAAAAATATTAAGAAGTTTATATTCAAACCTAGATAAGTTTTATGTGATATTCATATATACTTTGGAGAGAGGCATGCGTTGTGCTCATCTATAAGGGTGAACTACATGTTATGTTTTCATCCCATTGTATCTCTATAAACAAAGAATCGAAAATGTATGAATACGATATACAAGATTTTTTGAATTTATGTATTATAGTCACAAAATGTATTGGTTAAATGGATTATATGATTATGTATGATTATATATGATACAACATGTGTATTTATGTCTAAAGACACATGTTTTTAATATAGATCAAATCAAACCCTCTCCAGCTTGAATATAGTGGACACTTTTCCGAAGGATAGACTATTATTACAATAATGTAATAGTGAATTAATAATTATTCGAAACCCTACAAAGTCACATGGGATCAATATATGGGATTTTGGGAATGAGGATAATTTTTTTCTATAAATTTATAGTAAAAACATTTACAATTAACCCAAAAGTGTTTTATATGTTTTTTTTAAAAATTTCATGTAAGTTATTTTTAAAAACATTGTTACCTATGATGTAAAATATGGTGAAAATGAATGATAGATTTCCCGAAATACATTTTATATATTTTAAAATATTATATATGGATAGATTCTAACAAAATTTTATATAATATGTGTCATATCATTAAAAAATACAGAACCCTATAAGCATTTATTTAATGTTATAGATTATAAAAAATAGCCACTAAATGAAATTCACAACATTACAGCATATGACATGTTTTTTTATCCATGAAATTACTGATGGGACTATATCAAGGTTAAGTACATGGATGTTTACCTGTTATGATATAACATATCTTTATCTAAAAATAATATTACAGATTGGATTTCATCATAATTAGATGATCATTTAAGGAATTTCAACATCTAAATAAATTTCTTGATCATTAAATAATTTACAATAATTTTGATCCAATATTTTAAATGTTTATGTAACAACATATGATTCTGAATTTACTATATAAAAATTATGTTTTTAATGATCCTTGGAGGAATATATAAACAAGATTCTGGTCTGTGTTTTTATAGTTCTAGTCATTAGTCTGAGATTTAATTAATAAAAATTCTATAAGATAAATATCTTTTTCTGTCTCTCTCATTCCTTAAACATGGTTTTAGTAAAAAAGGAGGATGGGAGTATCCTTATTAAGCATGGGAAAATTCTCATTTTCCATTTAGACCCATGGATGAGAGATTATATATACTACTTATTAATGATCCCAATGAATCTCATGTGGAAATTCTTGGACAGACCATATCAATAGAGAAGTTTTATTTACTCTTAAATTTATTTATTTATTCTAAATAAATGTAAAAATCATGTTGAATAATTAGTTTTGGTTATTTTTTTCAGTTGAATTTTTTCATTAATTTTACCCTCAGAACCCATTAAAAGTTTCTCAATTAAATGAGATAGAAAATACAATTAAGATAACCCCACAAGATGGTTTTGTAGAACCATTATGTCCCACCATAATTTCACTAGTCCTTATATCATATATGTAGAAAAATTATCTTTCCTCTCCAATGGTGTGTCAATCCACTTAAGAATTATGTATATAGATTAAATCTAGAAATTAATAGCCCACAAAAAACCATTACACAAAATGTAAGATGGTTCCTTCGTATAGAACTATCTGATAAAATTAAAATTTTAAAGAATAAATCCTAAAGTTCCAAAATCTATAAAATAAATAACATAAATCACACTATATCAAAGATACTAATCTATCGGAGGTACGGGTTTAACCAGAGGATTCAACAGCATCACTAGTGGGGAATTATTCTCCCTACCATCCTAACACAATATAAGATTACCATGAGGTGGAATACCAATGGAATAAAAAATTAATATCTCAAAACTTGACTATCATAGTTTTTAACTTTATTGTCTTGGAATATTACTAAGAATAATGTCATCTTGTTACTCTACACGCACCCTGATCACATAAGGGTCTTAAAAAGCATCGAAACTTCCTAGGAAATCATACCATCACCCTTGATAGGTATAAAAAATAGTAAATATTCACATACTAATCCATCGACGAATTATTAGGTTTGCTAGGTCAAATACCATATGATAGGGGTGAATCTTGTTATGCCAAATTAAATATGCTTCCCGTTTGGATCTTGTTTCGCCATTTGACAAAACACACTTCTCTGTTTCTCCCATAGAAATTTATGGATATAAATTAAATAATGAAGATGATACAACAATTTTTCTTTGTTCATAGTCAATGGGATACATCCAAGGAGCATACAATGATGATGTGTTGATGTACCAAATACACTATAGATAACTTCCAATGAAATGGTTTGGGAAAGATAACTCTAATACCCACGATCACTACCTATACAAGGTTTATGGTCTACTCACTACATTCCCATTTGTTACTCCCTATGTCTCTTTATCTGGTCACTATCATTGGAAAGGATCACCATTCTTTTCATCCTTCACTCACTACTCTTGGATGGGATTCACACATAGTTTATTGAATTGTATGTACTTTCGTTTTGCCAAATCAATACATCCCCAGTGGTATATGGATGCCCTATTAAAGTTCCAGATTTTCCCAATTGATGAATACCACATTACCACAAATTCACAATTTAATTCCTTTTGAACAACTTTCATGATGCTCACGTCCTTTACAAAGATCCTACCATTCATGAAACACACATAGCCATTGTAAAGCACACATCTTTCATGAATCTCAACTGGCCTTTGTGATTCTCCTTCATATGTCAATGCATACATAGCCTTTAAGAAGTCCCAAAATTTCATGATGATGAAAACATTCAGTTTTCTATCATAGAATTAAAAAACTTCTTCACATATCTACTTCATGAACAACCCTTCACAAATACTACGATGATTCCAGATAATTATGTTTTTTGTTATGTATCACTACTTTTCTAAAGGGAGTATAGGCCTATTTGTAGAAGGTTCCACTAATTCCAGAACCTTCCACCCACATCATCACCATTATTCAATGATCCATAATTTCCTTCATGATGCTACATTTTCCACGATGCTCTATCTAAATTTTCTATTCAAGATCCTCATCGTAATGGCGGAGATCCCCAACACAACTTTGTGCCACTGTGATTCTCCAATCACAATGCTCATTTATATATGCGTAGATCACCATAAAAATTATTTGATTCTTATTGAATCAATCTTCCTGAATACCATATTCACAAAACTCATTAATTTTAAATATTTTAATGAGATATTAAAGGAAATCCATATTTGATGATTCAATCAAAACTCTAAATTTTTTGCGCCAAAAATTTGGAAAACACAGGGAAAAAACACCACCTTGTGCACACAATTTTCTTTACAACTTCTAGGGTATCCATTCCGTCATCATATATCTTTGTCAACATACCATGTAAACTATCTATCTGGACTCCACATCATACCTTGGAATCCCACTTTTTTTTAACAAACAGAATCAACCCAGAAATACTACAATGTTACCTTGAGGGATTTTCCAACAATGTATCCCTTTTAGTTTGTTGTAAATTATTACATGATTTGATACCTCAGCGAAGCTTCTTTCATATCCTATATATCATAACTTCCTGCGATTAATATAGTGGTCAAACGGTCTCTCTCCTCTCTCCTAATGGGGTTTCATCGGATGATTTTCATGGGGGGAGGCATGCGCCGTCACCGGCATTGTCTCCCCCTGATTCCCCCTTTTTCTTCATTCCCTCTCCTTTATCTTGTGCCTTACTTATTTCTAGTTCCTATTTAACCTTTAATTCTCTTTTGTATGATACATTTGGAAACCTCGGACCCGGTGTAGCCTGTGTCGGCTCTTCCCCTACTCTGCCCTACTTTTTGGACACATTTACGACCCCACACTGGCTTAGTGCACTGGTCCTTCTTGGGAAGGTTTTGGATGTGAAGGTCGATTCCCGAGGTTTTCCTAGATCCATGGCTTGCATCCAGCCTCTTATTTCTTGTGGCTTCAAGGGTTCAGTTTGGAGGTCCGGGAGAGGATGCTTCTACGTTGAGGCCATGTCTGATTCATCACTGCTCTGGCTTCAGGTGCCTTCACTACACTCTTGGTCAGATTGCTATGATTGTTTCAAGGAGGCTATGGGATGTGCGCTCGGTCGGACATGGTGTTCTAGGAGGCGAGACCAGGCCTTGAACCGATCTATGTTAGTCTTCTTAATCTTTGATGTGGATGGTTCTAGTGCAGAGGTCTAAAGGATTTTTTATCAGTGACTACAGAGTCGAATTAGATCTGGTTTAGTTTTTGGATTTCTATTATCATTTAAGGATTCTAATTCTCGTTTGGTTATGGTTCTATTTCTAGATGATATTTGTTCATTTTTTTGTGTTTGATGTGCTTTGATGGCCTCTATGAGTGGTGTTTGGATGACAATGAAGAAGGTATTGATGGGGGGCGATGTTTTAAGTGGTGATATTTGTAGTTTTTAATTAGGTTGAATGGTTCTGTGGATTTATTTTCTCCGATCACCAGCTTCTGTTGGGATGGAGGACACTGAGGATGAATAAGGTTCAATGATGGTAGATAATAGGTGATGATGGAATATGCAGGTGACAAGATTCCACCCTTATGAGTGGACCCTGGCTCGAGGCCTCCTTAGGCTGGGTTTCAATTTTTGAATTTAAAATTTCTTCTAAACTTGTAATTAGGTATCCCACGTGACATCTGTGGTTTCTTCTTATCCTTAATGTGGATCTTTTGAAAATAAAAAATTTAATTCTCAGGTCATATAGCGGTCAATGATTTACTACACAGATACTCTAAGAACACATTATCCATGCTCATCATGAGAAATAAGAGTATTATGAAAAGTTCATTAATGAATTACATCATTCCAAAAACCTTTCAACTGCATTCAGCAAAAATCCATCTATCATGATTTATAATATTTGATCGATCACCTTTTCCATCATCATATTTAGAACTCCCTCTACTTCACTGCTTCCCCTATATCACTGCTCCACCTATCAGCTTCTCCCTGTGTCTGGAATATGACATTTTATCCCATCTAAATCCTATAATTTCCCCCTTTGTCAACAAAACCAAATGAAATTACCTTTAGAACTAAAATAGGGTTAAGATGATAGATTAGCACATTAGATAAAAACACAGCATACCATGGGGAGAGGCGGTCCCACATCCACAGGATTTCAAGTGCATGGAGTTGACTAAACTCATAGAGAAATATGATTCCTCTAAATGCTTATTTGGGTAGGGATATTTCTAGAATGTTTCCAACCTATAGTTCTATAGACACATAATACAACATCACAAGTTTCTCCACCTTCTCCATGAAAAAAGGATACTTGATTTCAATTTTATTTGTCATTGAGTGATGGACTTTATTTTTCTAATATTTATAGCAATTGAATTATTATAATGGATTCCATTCGGAGACATCACATTAACTACCATATCATCATGCAGATACATCATCCATAATAACTAAATGCATTCTTGAATAGCTATAATATATTTTGATTTTATGGTGCTCAATGATATTAAATCTCGTTTCTTTCTTAGAAAATAAATACACAATCTACCTAAATTTAAATCTCCTCTTGACATTGATTTCCCATCATATGCCAAACCATCCCAATCAACACATGTATATCCCCATATCTCATACTGTGATTTCTAATTATACAATGAATCAAAATCAATCATTCCCTTGATATGAAAATGTATTATTTTCACTACATGCATGTGTATTTCCATGGGATTACTTTGATACCATAATTCTTGTCATGTGAAAAAAACAATATCAGGTCTCGTTGTAGAATAGTATAGTAGACTAAAAATTATTTCCCTATAGTCTATGACATTTAATACATTGCCTTCATCATCCCTTAGCATTTTCATATGGGTCGCCATCAGAGTTGTCATATACTTGGAATTATCCATTCCAATTATTCTAAAACCCACCTTTGTATATTTGTTTTGTTAGATGAATGTTCCATTATTTCATTGTGTTACCTTTAAAATAAGGATAAATGTCAGTACACCAATCATTGACATTTTAACCTAACAGTTCTTCAACCAGGAAAACTATCAACACTATGCTTCATCTAATCCTAGAATTATTATTTCATCAATATATACCAACACCATCATCCTCTGATTATATTCATGGTTAAAATATAGATTGTAATCATCTTGACCATGCTGAAAATCGTGCTTTTTCATAAAATGATCTAGCCTGAAATATAATGTTATTGGTGATTTATTCAAACCATATAAATTCTTCTTCATCCAAAAAACTATTTTCCCATATTCCTAAAAGATAAAACCATATTTTTACTCAATATAAACTTCTTCTTCTAGAACCCCATTTACAAATGTAGACATGACATCCATTGGGAAAAAATTTAATTTTTTTTCACTATAATAGCCATGAATAATCTGATTTTATATAGCCACACAATAAGTGAAAAATTCCATCAGCATCAACACACATTATCTGAATTACCCTTTGCACACTAGTCATTCTTTAATTCAAATCAGAACACCATATTCATTTATCATGTTATGAAAACCCCATTAACTCCCGATGACATTTTTCTGTTGGCCTCGAAACAATCTCCCATGTCTGATTCATTTCAATTTTTCCATGATTTTAATTCATTGTTTTATCCCAATTCCCATCACTAGCTACTTCACTAAAAACATTTAGGCTCTAACTATGATAAGTTTGATTGTTTATATAGAGACTTCATCCCCCATTAATGCACCGGTGTTGTCTATTAACCAATTGTATTTCTTATATCAATTTCAAATATTATCGTATATATTTGAGAATATCCTTAATTATGATCATCTTATTCATCATCTGAATCTTTATCTAAATCAGCCTCTAGAACTGAAACATCCCCTAATCTTCTTAACTATTCATCACTATCCTTATGAGACTCATAATTTATTTTATGAATAATCTTCTCATTTTCCACTATAGTCACATTATAACAATCAACTATATTTTCAAACTTCTTATTAAAGAATTTATATGTTTTTCTTTTAATTTAGTATCCCAGATATATCCATTATTCTCCACGAGACTAAAAATTCATTGTTTCTCCATATTGAGAATATAAAAAATATTTATAAAAAAAATAAAAAGTATAGAAATGAGGTATTCATTCTATAACATATATCAGATGGAGTCGTCTCTTCTTTCAGACATAATATTTCTGTATTATATGTGTAGAATCATGTCATCAATAATTCATTCCAAAATATATCTAGGAGGTCTTTCTCCATGAGAATTGTTCAAGCCACGTCATTGATAACCCTATTTGTTATTGGAACTACTCCATTACACTTTGGATTTATTACTTATGAAACATAGTAGATTATCCCATGTTTCTTGAGATAATCATCCATATAGAAATTTGTGAACATGGTTCCATTTTCTTTGTTCGTCTTCTGGATTTTTTGACCTAACATCTTTTAATCTCCCCATCGATATATTGTAATGAAACTAAATAACTAATACTTATGGGTAATGATTTATTGCCATGAAATTATACTAAAATCATCAATGAAGAGAACATGGTATCTCTCCCCATCAATATCTATTGGAAAAATCAGTCTGCACACATCAATATGTACCTACTCAAATTTTTTTCGACCACTTCTATTCTGAATTATATGTCTTCTGAATGATATACTATTGTTGACTTGCATCACATGTTTGAGTACGTTAATGTGATTATCTAAGGAGTTATATAGAAGAATCATATTTCACTAGATCTTATATGGATATTTAGATCAAATAGACAAAATATTTATTCCATATATTGTTTTCTTCTTCCTTGGACAAAAATCACATATCATCTTCTCCACTAACAAGGTAGAGATTCCATTTCATATGCATTTCCTCTAAAACAATAAAACATTATTTTTCCTTGATGACACTTAACTTCTTGGAAAATATTATGGAATTTCCTGAGTCACATAGTTTCTAACACTTATCATGTTGTGACTAATACCTTCAACAACTATGAAATCAACATGTCCCATGTCTTTTCCCCCAAAAACTATTTTCCTTGAGCCAAAAATTTTCCAGACTTCATCATTGCCAAATCATATAATACCTTATTTATCGTACCTGATTTCTGTCAGCAGATCCTTTTTTCCTATCATGTGGGTGGTACATAGACTATCAATGATCTACTATCAATGATCCATTTTCCAGTTTGATCTGAGGCATTAAAATAAATATCGACAACCACTACCTAATATTCTATTTTCTTCTTCGCCCACACATTTGACATCATTCTCAATATAGATTGATGATAATTATCCTCCTCGTAGTATGATGGACTAGCTACTTCTTGTAATACTAAAAACTAATTATTCATCTTCAGCTCACTTGATGGTTCATCAAATTGTTGTTTGCTTGTAGTTTGATTTTGATTCGGCACATTCCCCAACATAGTTGACGTACAATATCGAGACATGTGGCCAAATCCGCCCACAAAAAACAATGACCATTTAATGTTGTTCTAGAGTATTGTATTCTGTTTGGATACAATTGTTGTTATATTTCTTTTCGATATCTCTTGGATATGGAACACACATTTTGGGAGTGTCCCATCATTCCAAAATAATAAAACCAAATGAGAGGTGCATTCATGTGTTTCACTTATACACCATTGGTTGTCCTATGGGTTATATTAATATTCTTACTCTTCATTATACCCAAATAAATCTTTAGTTTCAGATTATGTTCTTGAAGTTTGACATTAATAAACACATCTATTTTTTTTACCAACCCTCTTACCAGCCTTACAATTTGGATTTTATAGTTTTTTCTTCTACTGGACCTCTATTCTCCACCTTCATCTTCTCTATTTCAGGAGTTATCTTCTTCCCGGATATCATGCAGCTAGTAAAGAGTTTTTCTTGATCCTTAAAATATATTCACAGGCTGAAAAATTCATCTTCAAGTTCTTCCATATGATTTATTTGATCTTTTCCTATGTTAATTAGACTATCAATTTACCTTTTCAGTTCCTCAATTATTATTTTGTACTCAAAAACATTTTCTGAGATCTCTGGCATTGATGAATTCATTATTTCAATCTCTTTAGTCAAATAAAACATCTCTTCTTACTTCTAATTCTTATATAGTTTGGTATCACAAACCACATTGTTTCCTATATTCATTTTGGCTCTCCAAATATCTATTTCCTCAAAAGTATCATATAATTAAACCTAAAGGTCAACTCTTCCTTTGACATTGTTTTCTTCACTATTTCTCTCTTCCATTATTTGGGAATTTCCAAAAAACATCCACCATAGAATCTCCATTATGATCCTCACAACCCTACCTCTCTTCTATATTAGGTTCTTCTAAACTATCATTTTATTTTGAAAGAATATTTTTTTTTCTGAATAATTTTTTCATAAACTTTTTCTTGTATTTTTTGTATACAATAGACTTCTTAGAGGGAACATGGAATTTTTCCTCTTCATATTCTTGAGACTTAATCGGGATCCTTGACACAGGATTTAAAACTATTCCACATAAAAACCACTCCAGAGGGAGTTCCTCTTTGAACTTTCCTTTTCCTCATTAATAATTTGAGGAAAGGAATGACATCACATCATCCATCTCTTCATCGTAATTAAAATATTCCATGGTTTTTTATTTAATGTACTTGAATGCCACTTATTTTGATTTCCCCTTTTCCACCACATCATTGCCATCATTTCTAATTTCAAATTCATCAAGGGTATTTTGCAAGTTATCAAATGTTTGTTCCATTGGATCATTGTCTTCAAAAATCTAAAGCATTAATATTTAACTCACGTGGAAGTTTCTTCAAGATACGCTCCAAATTTTTATATCATCAATTAATTATTCATGACCACATATGTATTCCTCTACAATATTCACATTTTCAAATAATACATCAATATAATCATTTGAGATTATTCTCTTATCATCATACTCATTTCAAAAAACTAGAATCATTGCTTCTATGACTTTTGAGTCACCATCATAAATATTCAGTAACTTTTCCCACATAACATGTGATGTGTTAAATTAAATCAACTTCATAAAAATTTCATTTGATAAGGATCCCCCTAAATCATTGATCCCCTTAGCTTCAATATCTAATTCCCATCTTTCTACTTCTGATAAATCACCATTGTGAATACTAGCAAAAATACCATGAATTACTAAAATAAAGGCATTCATTCATAAAGATTAAAAGTATTTATGCATTCAATTAATCCATTTATGAAAATTATTTCTATCAAATATAATATTCCGTTTGTTATTTACCACCACTATTTATTCTACAAAAAGAGATTCACTGAATTTTAACTCATTCCTCTGATAGAAATTGTTAGGTCCACTTGGTCAAATACCCTGGGGGGTGAATCTGGGTAGGACATATTAAAACTAACACCCCCTTTTTATTGTTTTGTTAATAAAAAAACACACTTCTCTCTATCTCCAGTAGCAATATATGGATAAAAATTATATCTTTCACATGAAACCACAATTGTACATGATTCACCCTCACTATGCTCTACCCAAGGAGAATACGATAATGATGTGACAATGTACCAAATTCCCAAAAGATCAGTACCAATTATAAGTTTTGGGTTAGATATCTTTTATGCCTAGGCCCACTGCCATTACAAGTTTTAGGGTTTTCTCACTTCATTTTCAATGATCACTCCCTATGTCTCTTTCTCTGGCTCACTACTGGTGGAAAGGATCAACGTTTTTCTCTTACTTTCCTCATTGATCTTAGAAGGGATTCATTTATAGTTTATGTAGATATAGATCCCTTAATTATCTATAATGAATAATTCCTCAATTGTATATGTATGCCCTATTGAAGACCCAATTTTATCCAATATATGAATACCGCATTAACATAGACGTACATGGAAATGCCTTCTGAAAAACATTCACGCAGCTCATTTCCTTCATGAATCTACTACCTTTCATGAAGCTCACCTATCCTTTATGAAGAACACCACTTTTACTAAAATCAACTAGACTACACAATGCTCCTTTATTTCACAAATCATACATAGAATTCATGAATTTTCTTAGTTTATTTATTCTCACAACATTCACTTGGCTATCGTAGACTTCATGAACTTCCTCAAAAATTACTATCCTGAACCACCATTCATGAACCACCCATCATAAAACTAATTTATGAATCTACATAATTACTATTTTAATTAAGCCTTACCACTTTTCTTAAGGGTCTAGAGGGATATTTATAGGCGTTTCCCCTGATTATAGAACCTCCCAACCATGTAATCACTATTTTGAAAAGATTCTTCATTTCCTTCATAATGATAATTTTTTCACAAAGATCCATGTAAATTTACCATTTGTGAGGATTTTCATAATAAGAGTGATCACCATAAAATCTTCATAACACCACGATACTTCTCAATGTCTCTATTCTCAACGCTCATTGTTGTTCACGCAGACCACCATCAATATTCATTGATCCTTTGTGAAACACTATTTGTGAAGCCCATATTCCCAAAACTCATGACTTTGACATATTTTGATGAGATATTTCTAGAAATTAAGATTTTGGAATGCTAACCAAACTCTATATTTTGGACCCCAAAAATTTGGCTAACACTAGGAAACAAAGTCACCTTGTGTACGCAATTTCTTGTGCTACTTCTTAGGTATCCATTCCTTCATCTTGGCTCTATGTCAACATACCATGTAAACAATATCTTTAGAATCAACAATATACTTTAGAAACCTAATATTTTAACAAAAACAATGATCCCAAAATTATTACAATGTTACCTTGACGTATTTTTCCCCCAAAATAATATTAGGAAAATAATACAAAAATATTGTTCTAATCAAGTAAAATGTAGGGTCCACTAGGTCAAACACTCTAGGGGGCGTGAATCTGGGAATAAATGATTAAAACTCATACCCCTATGAATGTTGTTTTAATCATTAAAAAAATAACACTTATTTATTTCACCTAGAAATATAAGAACATAAATTAAATCATGCATATGACACAATGATTTTACATGATTCCACCTCACTATGATACGTCCAAAGAGTACACAACAACAATGTAAAGATTTACCAAATCCACTAAATATCACTTCCAATTACATGGTTGGGGAAATATCAAAACTATGCTCAAGCCCGCTACCTTTACTAGTTTTAGGGTATACTCAATACAACATCAAGGGTCACTCCCTTTGTATCTTTCTCTGGCTCAGTGCCAGTGGAAAGGATCATCTTCTTCTTCTTACTTCTCTCACTACTTCTGGAAGGGATCCAATCATTGTTTATAGACTTGTAGGCCCCTTCATTTTCTTGAAATCACACAAACTAAACTATAGTTAGATACTATGTTGATGTTATGTTTTATCCCATAGATGAAATCCACTTTTCTGTGTACTATTGGTTAGGAAAAATTAATTTCGAGTTCTGTTTATGTCCCAGTGAGAACCATGTTCTTCTTCCATGAACTACATAGTGCATATGCTTCGCAGGGCACCTCATATGCGAACTACCTCAGCTTCCACCGCCACATACCACCTCTGCATACTATCTCCATGGATCATCTCTATGTATCGCCTCCACATAATGCTTTCACATACTACCATTACTTACAACTTCATCTTATACAGAATTCCTTCTTCAGTTGACTACTTATTCCACATAATACCTTCTTTCTCTATGGAATACAATTTTCAACAAAAACCCTATCATGGAATCAGTTCTGTGAACCAATTCCCCCTTCCTAGAAATCTCATCACGAACCTCTTTCGGACTTGGACAAATTCCCAGAAAAAAGATGATTTCTAATGATAATCACTCTTAGTAATGATAGGATTAGCGCTCTATATATAGGGAAATAGACCCCCATAATTTTCTAATCCAATATTTACCAAATTTTTGATGTGTTATAGCCTTTACTAGGAATTTTGCATCTACCATGAACCACAATCATCCCATGAACCATTTTCCCTATGCAGTCCTCATATAACACCTCTTCCTTTATAGAGGCCAAAAGCACCATCTAATTTCCACCAATGACAAGTCATATTGCCTACCACAAGTCTCATGTGAACCACATGCCAACCTATGACCCTCTTAAATGAACTTTTCTCTATCTATGAACTGTGTGCCTCCTTGAAAAACATTTTTCATTCCACGAACCATTCGGTGTACCTCTTTTGAAATCCATGAATTGTACTTCATGGTCCACGTAATGTTCACTACTACATGGAAATAATACATTTGAAAAAACCAAAATCCCAATTTTGAGGCCCAAAAATGTTGTAAACATAGGGAAAATGTTCCACCTTAGACACATGCTTCTGCAAACAGCGACCATACTTAGGTGCGGTCATCTATATTTATCAAAAATCAAAAACATAGAAAAAAAACTGAGAGGACTCTTTGAGGGGTTTTCCCCAAAATAAAAGTACACTAACAACTTATATAGAGAAACATATTATTACTTATAAAAGACTCTTTAAATGACCATACTTTCCTCTCATAACCATGTAATGAGTGACATACAAGCATATAAACGTCAGTAAAATCTTACTATCCAAATTTGATTCATGAATGCAACACAAATTTAAACCTTTTTGTAAAAGTAAAATAATAAAACAAAAATCAAAATCTATATTCCTTGAAATATCAAAATCATAGCCTCTAAAATCCAAGAAAAATAATCACAATCCAAGATAACATTGACATTACCAATATATGTTGATGCTCAATATAAGCATAGATTCTATAAGAACTTTCTTATTGTACTATATTTATATTCCATACCCAAAATAGAAAGTCAAATAAATAAAATTTAATACCACATTATACCATAAAATGACTAATTGACTGGAATGGCGCCATACTGGGTTTCAAAACATGACCATAAGTGTACCTCTCCATGATAAGGATGTTTTCAAATGTATTGGGGTCCATGTATTGGTTGTGATTATAATAATTATTAGGAAACCACAAATGGTTTCCCTAAATATATCTATTAATATATAAGATCATCTAAAATATTATATTATAATAATAAAATAAAATACATAGCATTCATTTTATCAAAGGGTCTCAATCACCCACCACAAAAATGATCATACCTACTTAGGTTAGCACCTGAGTTCTACAAATACTCTTATAAAATGATCACAACTAGAGGTTTAATTGATTATCTTACTTTTCAATTTTAATATTTTTGAATAGAGTATTACCATAAATATTGAGAATGGCTGAATATTTTACCAACAACAATGTCAAGTATGCATAAACATTTCACAACGTCTCATAAAAAATACTACATGAATGGTACTTCAAACATATACTTCAAAACGTTTACTAGGATATCGCTATACTAAAAAACATAGTGAAGAGGTCATAATAGTAATATTAACCCTAATGGTGAATGGGTTATCACTATGAAATATTCAGTGATTGGACTATCACAACTAATCAGATGAGTATGGGAGAATGCATCATAAAAACTAATAATCCAACCACACTGAACACGATGTCAACAAAATCTCAATAAAATGTGAGAATGTTATAATACTGACATAAACATAGAGATGAAAATTATATCATATCCAGTAGACATGTGTGGGAGAATGATTTATAAAAAATGAAAGATATGTGGGAATAAATTTTTACCAATAATATAGACATAAATTTTTTTGAATAGATAATAACAAATCAAACAACATATCAAAGGGTGATAAAATAATCACTAATTAAATAAACATAAGAAATTATGAATGAATAATCAATAATAAAATAAATATAAGAAAGGGTTAAGGGATCACAAGTCACTTAAAAATAAGTAAGGGAGATGTTTTATCACCAATAATATAAAACAACAAAGGGTTAATATATAATCAATAATAACATAATCATAAGAAATGGTGAATGGATAATCAGTAGTCACACAAACACAATCATGGTTAGATAAATAATCAATGACTAAATAATATTTAAAGGGGTTAGTGTATAATAACTATGAATATAACATATTCAGGGGTGAACGGATAAACAAAAATAGTATAATAATGACTTAACCCGAAGAATGTTGAACAATTTATATCCCAGATAATCAGTATCACCACTCCAAATTACACACTAGGATACCCATGCCTCTTAAATTGTACACATAAAACAAATATGTCAATATCAACCATATAATGTAATGGATTAAGATCTCAGAAGCCCCCTCTCATAAGGGTTACAAAAATGTGGGAACTATATAAATCAGAGTCCCATAATAAGGCTAATTAATTTATATCATAACCTATAAATTTTATCCTCATTGTGTATGAATCATGATTTTTTCCACAAAATTGTCAAAATATAGGAAGATAGTAATGAATAACCGTTATGGGTATTATTTCCAATGTCTCTCACTATGTTATCAGGGTAACATTTCCATTAGTGACCATGTTCTATCAACAAAATGTTTAGAGGAACTATCACTTGCTAGATATTCCATATTCTTGATTCTCTGAGCATAAATACCACATTTGGTTCTATTATGGGTTTCTCATATACATCCTCATATTCCAATATATTTCATGAAAAAAAATTCAAATAAAATTATAGTAGAAATTACGTTCAACATAAATTGGACTCATAAAAATATACAGAAGGAGGGTTTTTAGTAGAATCTCTCTTAATCAGAAGAAATCCATAATCTAGAGGAAGACATAAAATATTGGGGATTTAGATGTAGGTAATGAAAATTTTTAATTAAAACTATAATAATGTAGGGAGAGTGTATGGATATACATATAAAAATACAATTGGATAGTGAAAACATCTATAGGTGTTATTATGAGGGAGATAATATAATTATAGAAATAATAATTCAGAGAGATATATATAGAAGTCAGTTATATGAAATCGAGGGACTCAAAATGATTTAATAACATTTTAATTTAATATTAATATTTATATTTCATTGAAAAAACTATAAGCTACTAGGTATCTAGTTCTACCTCCCCTAGTAATGGGTACACCACTGCGTAGCCGTCTAGAGTCCTTTAGATCACTGATGTCCAACATGTGCATGTATCCTCCAATAATTCATACATTTAGTACCTTATAAAAAGAAACTAGGTACCTACTACTTTATATTACAAAATAACTATTTTCCAAATCAATATCATTTCCTAAAATCCCCAAAATGGCAATCACTAACAACTCAAATATTAAAAAATCACTAAAATACAAATTGTTTGGAAACAATTTAATCAAATTTTTAATTCAATATGTGAGGATCATTACAAAGGATATGTGTTGTGCTTATTTATCACATAACTCTTTATTTTTATAATTGATAATGTATTATTCTTCTAAATGAGATTGAAACAATCCATATCTCATGGAAACTCAATGTCATGGAATAAGGGATTATATAATTATGTATATTGTATATGATACAGATGGTGGGAACGACTATGGTGATACATGAATTTGGTGAAGATAATTTCAAATCCGTTTGTATATTTAGTAGAAATAATTATTTCAAATAGTTCCAATTTTCCTAAAAAATGTATTAGAAAATGTATATTTTTTAAAAAAATTAAAAAGGCATATGGGGGAACATTGTTTGTTTTTTTAAATAGTAATTAAATTGTATTAGAAGAAATTTTTACAGAAATTTGAGAGCTACTCAAAAAATATATATGAAGGATTTCTTAAATTATTTATGGATGAATTTTCATAGGATTTTATATATAATGAAATTCATGGTGAAATTTTTTTATATCATTTTTAAAAGTAGTTTAAAGAATATCCAAAAATTAATTAGTGATATAGTTTTTCAAGTGGATAAATATTATGTTGCAAAAGGTGAATGTTCATATAATATATATGGACATAGAATAACCAAAATATTGAAATAAATATGAAAATAGTTAAAACCATGATGTAGTTATATTAAATATATCATGCTTTGTTCTTAAGTACACCATATCACAATTAATGTATGCCTATTATAATTTTGTGCATCATTTTTTCAACAACCCATTTATATTATTCTATATTTTGTTTCTACCAATATAAGATATAACTATATATTTATATTATTATATAATGATATTAAAATGATTTTCAACAAGTATATTGTCTTTTTAGACACTAAACATTCAGTATAAGAATTCAATTCCATGATAAAAATGGTGATATTGTATTAAAGCATTATAAAATGTTTTATCCATGGATAAAAACATTAGATATTAATGGGAGTCTACGAAGAATCCAAGGTACACTATATATTTTTCTTTAATCCTTATGGATATGAATTAATAAAAATAACAATGAATAGTTTATAAAACTAAATAGTTAATGATATTATTTATCTTAATCCTTTATACCATTGTTCTGGAAGGATTTGGATTGAAGTGGAGTAATTCCCAAGCATTGGGAGATTTATAGCTACTCATGAATACCCAAGGAGAAATTTTTCCATTGAAAAATTCTTAGTAATATTAAAATAAAAGTGAATACTAATAAAATTGTATTATTTAATAAATTAAATTGTTTATTTTTATTTTTAAAAAATCAAATAAATGGTTTGGACTTGTTTGAAATGGTGTAGACTAATTTTTTCCATTGTATTTGGATAATGTTTTCCCTATTAAAATAATTCAGTACCATGATATGGTATAATATATTTGAAACTTACATGTATATGGATGTGGTCATTTTACATGGAAAAAAATATTGAACCATTCTCTACCATGTATCTTCATCAATACATTTATCATTCATTTAGATTTTAGAGTTTTTAATGTTTCAAATTGATTATTTAAGGTTATATGATTAAATGTTTTATTTTTACATAGATTATATTCTAAGATATAATTGTTATTGGGGGTAATATTGTTTTCCTTATAAATATATTCTATGATTCTTGATCATTATATATTAATACATGGTGTATCATTGAGTTCAAATAAAAGTTAAAAAATTAATAATGAATGTGTGATTCATGTTACTAGCTCCATGAAGAATGTTTATTTTTATTCATCTCATTTATTTAACACCATGGTTGGATTTGGTATGAGAGTTTAAAAAATCTTTATGATGTACCCAAGGGAATGGTTAATGATTTTTTTTTCAACAATTCATGTTTGAATCATTGGGAAGTAATTATGAATTAATATTAGTTAATTTTATTAGTTGGATGATTTTATATTCGTTGGATCAATTGATGGAATTATAGGTTTTGATGAATTTCACAATGTATGAGATTATTGAGGTTCAAAACTAACCTAATATTATTTAATCCTAAAATCATTATAATGATGTCATTGAGTTGAATTATGATAAATTAAAAAAGAATGAACATATTAATGTTTACTCAATATTCACAAGTCTGTTTATGGACATCATAAATTTTAATCATAAAAAATAATTTTATTTCGTGATCTTTATATAGTTTAAAAAATCACATGGATATCAAAATTTTGGGGTCTAGAGAATCATAAAGTTAAACAATTTTTAGGTTTATTGGAAAGATGATAATTTAAATTTATCATTATATAATCAAATGCAATAAAAATATAGAGAAGGAAAATATAATCTTAGAGGCTCATATAGTTCATGCACTTTGTGAAATTAGTGAACTTGAGTTATTTGGATAAAAAGGAGAGTTATATATGTTTAAAAAGATTATGATAAATATAGTAATAAATGTGATAAACATGAGAATACACCAATAATATAGTAATTATTTATATAAATGTAACATTGTTCATGTTGCAAAAGAAAATATCATGCACTGAATGGGACCTTCATAAATCCAAGAAGATATAGATGTTTTCTATGGATTTCATAAGATATTTTGAAGAAGAAAATACACCATGTCTCCCAGAATAATTAAATATAGATAATAAATATTATTGAGTTTATTTTAATTAGTATTAATTGAGAAGAACATTTGGGGATATTTTTTGAAATTTAAAATGGTATATTTGAAACAAATGATCATTTCCAAATTGGAAATATTCCCTTGAGTTATTGATCTATGATAATTCAATTGGTGAGAATCAAGGAAGGGTTTCCATATTTTATTATCGAATCATTATTTATATAATTATGTGAATATAAATAAGAGAATAAATAAATAATTTGTTTTCAATAATTATGATGGTGACACGAATGGAGAGAATTATAATATCAAATAAATATGAATTATAAGTGATTGAATTGTTCCAGATATACATTTATCATTTGTGTTTTAAATAACGTATTTTATTGATCACATGATAGATTATATTTTACAATGAATTATACTTATGTATAAATCATTATTGATCATGAAGATATGATCACATTGATATCTGGTCGTCCCAAAGGCTCATGAAGGATGATTGATCCCACTATGATTAACAATTATTTTTAATGGTTTTAACATTATTTTAAATTATTTTTTATAATTTAAATAAGGAGTATAATAAAAAATTAAAATAAAATTTGATGGAAATTTTATATTTTAAAATTATCTAAAAATAAAAATTTCACTTTTTTTATGATTACATTGTCAACAGAGATAATTTTTAGGTCCCATGAAAAAATCATGGAAAACATGAAAAACTACATATGGTCCCCATAACAATTGAGTAATTAAATACACACTATTACAAATATGTATATCTAATGGGGATGAAATTCCAAGGTTACATGAAATAAACGTGGTCTATAACTATATAAAATACCTTAGAGCTCATATTAACAACATAGAAGCCCAAAATGCATCTACATTATAGAGAATATTCATTGTTCATAGCCTTGGGGCCACTTCTATAATTTAGCTATATTGACAAACATCAGGAGCTCAAACAATACCAATTTTTATTATAAATAGTAAAGAGGTTGGGAAATTAAACACCCCAAGATTTCATAGTCAGTTATTTTCTTTAAAGTAATTCAGCAGCTTGCACTACACGCAACACTGAGTATGAGCCCACAACTACTTACCAAACTAGACGTTCAAAAAGTATTTATGAATAGTTTTAACATAATTTTAAATTTTATATACTTCGTATAATTTTTAGAATACATATTACATTTTTTTACATAATATAAGAACAAATTCATTTTTTTAGATAAAAGAAGTATTTTTCAAAAAATGAAACTTTTACCATCTTTTAATGAAGAGCCCTTCTTAAAATAAATATTTCACACTTTTATATATTAAATGTAACGAAATTAAATTCTTATTTAGAATCAGGACATAAAAATTTATTTTGGGTAAATTTTTTGTACTAATCTGATAACATTCATATTTTGATGAATAGTGAAAAATACTAAATTTTAATTGAAAACAATTTTTTTTAATCGAAAAAATTTATAGTGTTAAATTATGAATTTGAATTGTCTGTAAAAATAACCAAATTATATTTTTATCATTTAATACAATGGATATTATTATATGTAATTTCACATTTAAAGTTGACATAAATAGATGTCAGTCTTTTGATAGTTTTTACTTCTTAAAAACCCGCTTTTTGGTTTTGACAATGGGAATTAATATTAAATAAATTAATTCTACTTATATTTATTTTAATTTTGTAAAATAGAATTCATTTATTAATTTGGAATATCAAAATTATATTTGGGTGATTTTTTGGTATTTTTCTGAAAACATTCAATTGTTGATGAATAATGAAAAACACTTTATCATTGTTTAAAACAAGACTTTTTATTTAAATAATTATTTATATTATTTTAAGTCAATAAAAATAATTAATAACTATATTAGTCCAATTTTATTTAATAGATAAATTTATATAATAAAATTTGATGTATAAAAATTTATGGAACTTTTTACCGCCTTTTAACCACTTTCTAGGAGCATTTGTAAATTGGCATAAAAAATTATTTTACCACTTCTATGAGTTGAATTTAAAAATTACGAGAGACATGGTTGAAATTAGTACATAAACTTTTGTTCAATAAGATGATAATTATTTTTGGTGAATAGTAACTTTGGCCTTTTATTTACCACTATTAAAAGTAAATAGGGCAATTTAATGTAAAAATGATATCATAATTACCCTGACACATGTCCTAATTCTATTGTATAAGTGTAATTCGATGAAAAACAATCTTAGGAATAAAATATGATCCTTTTGGAATAACTATGATAAATTAGACTATAAATACTAATTATAATGCAATAAATATTTCCTATATAATGGTATTTTATTTATAATTTTTAAACATTAAATAATTAAATTTATTTATAACACAGTTATGATGTAGTAATTACATTATTTATGAATGATTGAAATAATTGATATTATAAATATCAAAATAAATGTATTATGAAACATTTGATGAATTACACTAATTTTAAAGGTTACTATGACATGTTAGGGTTGATTGAATAATTGGTTTTTAAGTAATCATGCTATAATGATTTTCCCAAAATCCAAATATTAGATGGTGTCAAAATTGACCTAAATGAGTTTTAAAAACAAATACTATATTATTGGTTGATATAATATTCCTAAAAATATAAAGTTATGCCATAGGGCTTATATAATATTATATATTTCATTAATGAACCACTTTAAGATCTAAGGGATGTTTATAGTATGTTTATTAACCATATAGATTAAGAATACAAGAAGACATTGAAAAAGTTAAACTATTTAACTAATAGTTAAATCTAAAAGATAAGGTTAATATGGTGAAATAAAATTGTATAAAACCTATTGGTTGAGAGGATTTAAACCCATACCCACCTTATTTTATAAATAAACCAATTTAAATCCATTAAAAACTGAAAAGGGTTTATAATAAAATAAAATTTCAAGGTTTTCCTAATGTGACACTCTCCCCTCTTATTAAAGGGCACTTCCCCTTCTCTAAATTTGACACCACTAAAGAAATTTGGCTATACCAACCCCTACCAATGTATCCTCCCAACTAATGTCACTACATCCCAGAGTCCCTCCTTTGATCATAAAGCCAACCTATGGAGCCCTTTTGATCAAATCCAAAGGAAGCAACCCAAGAAGATGTAATAATTTCACCACCCTCTTTTATGTTCTTTTCTTCATCCACTTCCCCTTTCTTTGTTGATCCAATACCAAAATAATTACTCCACTACCTACTACATATTGTGATGTTATTTTAAATTTTGGTACAACTATATTCGTTATTATATCCATCATATAAATGACCAAGTCACCATACATGCGTACGTACGACTACCGGTCTCCACGTCGTGGTGTAGTTTGTTATTTAAACACTTCATTATTTGTATGGGTATAATAATGGGAATAACTAAAGTAAATAATAAATATAACATGTTAATGATTCTTTATACATGATATATAATCCAATTTTATATTATTTCACTATCAATATAATGATATTGTTGCTCATGGGTATGTACGGATTACCGTCTCCATGAACGCGATGAAATTAAATCCCCATCATAATAATTCAAGAATAATTTTCATTTTATGATTAAAAATAATGATTAAAAACTTGATATCATTTTTTATATGAATCAAATAAATCCTATGTAGAGACCCGAAGCTTGACGTACATTGACATTACATTACATTTGCGGAATACTTTGTACATAACAAAAACACACACACAAGGATCGTAATAGTTTAGTGTCTTTGGAAACTCAGAATATAATCTTCTAGTCATGGTGAAAGATCTTCAACATCTCCCAAAAGATCTTCGTTTTTTACATAAACCCTTTATTTATATCCTGGGGAAAATAAAACATAAAAGGGTGAGCTCAAATGCTCAGTAAGGGTAAACAAAAGAAATATCAATCACATCGTATACACAAGCACAAAACTTTTGGAAATCTTAACCTGCAAAAGAGATCATAATTTCATAACAAGTGATAAATCATGGCAGTGAAATGTAATCACAATAATTATAACTTAAAACATGAAACTTTGTGGCATTCACACATAATCATAGATAATCATTTCTTGTTAGTCAAGACTCATTGCCAAGACTATCTTAGTAGACAAAGTCCCTTTCTGAATCGAGTAACCCTCGTTTCAGTCCTGTTTCACTGAACCGGTATAACCTACCATTCCAGCCATGTCTATCTCATGAGATATAAAATCATTACCCAATGCATTGGAGGGATATATAGGTCCCAACCATCTCATAATGATACCATTCTTATGTTTGCCACAAAATCATAAATCATACATCATCTCATAACCCATGTAATAAAAATGGGAATCTTAAACATCGTGACATCATAAAACAATTCATATAAGATAAAGGAATTCATAAAAATATAATTCCATCACAACATAATCAAATCAATGTAATAATAGGGATAAAAACAGACCCCTTTATTATCTTAGATGGAAAATAATTTTGATAAAACACTTGAACTCCATTCTTGAGGAAAATATCCTTTCTACTTCAAAAACACTTTTCCTTTCTTAACATTTCATAAAATTTTAAACTAAAAGAAGTTGATTAAAAATAAACTTGAATAATTGTAAAGGAATATTCTTGGAAATATTGTTTTAAAAATCCATTCATGTCGTATAAGTAAAAAAAGCATTCTTCGTACTTTTGTCGGAAAAGTCAAAAAGTATCTCGTACGAAAAAAGAAAAAAGATTCCTATCATATCCTTTACTAAAAACTCACCAAAGTGTAAAATTGGATTTAAATTTTTTTTAGGTGGATGGAAATAATATTACATATTTAGGAAACATGGATTTGGATAATAAAATACACCCCAGTAAATGCCAAAGTATAAACAATCTCGGATAAAAATGAGACTGTGATATTTCCCTTACCTTTGGTCCGATTTGCTTCGTAAGTGTCCGAACCTCCTGTATAATGATTTAGATAATGTTATTGACTTATTCCAGAATCATACTCATTGTTATGATATCATATATGGTTCACTTATGACTTTATATTACCTGTTCTTTTGTAAATTCCATGTTAAAGAGCGTTTTGGGTAAAATTGTTTCATTTGTCGTCCATGTTTGGACTTGTTGTTCTTGACATTATTATTACTTATATCAGGATTTACTTACTTCCAGAATATAAAACATGATTTATATATCCTATATATTCAGTATATATATATATACAATAGATAGATAAATGAAATCAAACACACCGTTCATGGAGACGGTAGTCCGTACGTACGCATGAACGCTGTTTTCCTTTCCTTATTGTCTTGAATGGAAGTAAGTAGATGAAATACATATATAAATAAATCCACTAGCTTTATAATGTCATATATTTCATTATTATTTCTTATATATTCTTTATAAACATTCTTAAATGGTTAATATGGAGAATGAATCTCATCGCGTCGTGGAGACGGTAGTCCGTACGTACGCACGAGCGATGATATCGTTCCCATGGTCGTGGAATTGTGTTGAAGTGTATGTATACTATTTTTGTATCAATATCAATTTATAATAATCATATATAGTTACTCATTACACCATTATACCCATCCAATTAAGGTGGTGGTGGAAAATAGATTACACCACGGTGTGGAGACGTTATTCCGTACGTACGCACGCGCGATGATTTCCTTTTTCCGTAGGATGGATAGAAGGTTAATAAGAGTTGTTTCATATTTATAATAACATATCATTATATAAGAAATACTGATGTTATTACTTTATCATGAAAAAACTAAATAAGAAAAAGTTGAAGAAGAAAGAATTTGAAAAAGATCGGTAATGGATATTACCTCTTTTTGACGCGCCTTTTCTTAACCTCCACTTAAAGAACTAAGGATGGTCTTCAAAGAAGACCAGGACCTCTAGGATGATACTAGGGAAGTGGAGAAGATATTTTGTCAGGGGTTGGCCGAGCATGAATTCTCAATGTTGTGTGAGGAAGAGAGGGAGGAGGTGCCCTTTTATAAGGGAGGAGTGGGGCACCTTAGGAAAATCTCAAAATATTTTTTTATATTAAGGTCAAATTCGGTTTATAATGGTTCCAAAGGGTCTTATTTCGAAGCTAAAGTGGGTATGGGTAGAAATAATCTCATCCAATAGGATTTAGACAAGTTTAGGTTATTATTTTAACCTTATCAATTAGATTTAACTCTAAGTTAAATAATTTACCTTTTACCGCGTCTTTTTGTTTTCTAACACTATATGGTTTATAAACTTACCATAACAATCCAAACGAACCCCAAGTTGTTTATTATTAATATATATAATCTTATCTAAGTAATTTGGCCAAACTTTAGATTTTTAGGAATAAAATAACAATTAATAATATAATATTTTTTTTAAAAACTAATTTATGTCAATTTTGACACAATTTGGTACATGATTTTTATGAAATTCATAACAGAATGATAAGTTCGAAACAAGTTACATAAATCAACAATAACATGTCCTATTAATCTATGAAATTATTGTAAGTCATAAAAAGTCTCAAATTACATTTATTTGGGAATTTATAACATCTATTATGTCAATATTTCATTAATAAGACAATTACTGCATCATCTTTGTGTCATAATAAATGATAATTATTTAATCCCTAAAAATTCTAAATAAATTCTTATGATGTAGATAATTGTATTAGATTTCTGGAGATTATTCATTTTCGATGTTTCATGAAGTTTATCACTAAAGTAAAATTATTATACTTATAATATTTAAGAAAGTGACATGTTGTCACATTCTTTCGTTTTTAATAATAATTAAATTATTTTCATGGAAAATTCTATAAAATGAATCTAATACGACAGTTAGGTTATATGGGTATACATTTAGCCATCCAATAGTATTTTTACAAGTGTTATGGTAATTTTATAATCTTATATTTACCCTTAATTACTCGATTTACCTTTAACTATAGTAAATAAAATTTACCATAGTTACTATTCACAATGCCCAAAAATAAAAAATAGCTTATTAACATAATTTGGACCCACTGATTCCAAATATGGAATCCATTTTTCCAAATTCAATACACAAAATATGCATAAATTAAATTAAAATTAATCCCTTTGTTGAAAGAAAACGGGTTTTTCTTTGAAACATTGTAAAAAATTGAATTGATTTAACCTACGAATTCAAGGTAAAATCAATGCTAATGAAATAAATTATATTAAATGGTAAAAATATATTCTATTTATACTTTAAAACCATTCAATATTATAATTTAACCACATAATATATTATGATGAAAAAAAGTTGTTTTTAATTAAAATATAGCGTGTTTTTACTATTCATTAAAATATGAAAGTTATCGGAAAAATATCAAATCTTTATCTAATGTAAATTTTTAAGTCCTGATTCAAAAGAAGAATTTTATTTTTTCAAATTGAACATAAAAACATGTCAAAAACTAGATTTAATGTGGGTGCACCATCAAAAGGCGGCAAAACTACATTTTTTGAAAAATACTTTTTTTACCCGAAAAATTTATTTTGTTCTTATACCATGTTCTAGAAAATGTGTAAGATGAATAATAATGTTATAAAATTCAAAATTTAGTTAATAATATTCATAACGGCTAGTTCATGACAATATTATAATAATATATCATTGTTTATTAAAACCCGGTATTGCGTACAACACACGCTATCGAGGAAGGTCGCGATTGCGTGTAATGCAAGCCAAGTCAGGGTTGCGTGTTGTGAAAGAATACATCGTTGTTTCGTATAACAGAATCCAACCATATTTCATTTGTACATTTAATATATATATATATATATATACTCAATGTTGCGTAGAATAACTATTATCAAAATTGTGTGTAACACGGTCCAAGAATAGTGTTTCGTATACTACAAGCTAATACGTTGTTGCATATAGCGCAAGGTAATCTTGGTGTAGAATACAACACAAGACATTAATGAAATTAAAATAATATTTTTCATAAAATCTCGGGGTGTTACATTCTGCCCCCTTTAAAATGAATTTCGCCCTCGAAATTCATCGGGGTTATAAATGATTTACTATTTGAAAGTTTCTTTGATAGAAACCCACATCGTAAAAAGGAATACCAAAACTTATCTTTAAAAAATAAAGTATAAAACATAATGGTTACCCAAGTTAACTAATCACTGGGTATCCATATAGGATAACATAGGTGAAAATATGGACATGGAAGAGAAATCTAACCGTCATGTTCTGATGGAGAGTGGTAGAGGACATGGCTATGAAAAAGCCAACAATCACAAAACCATACATTTGTGATGATATAGGGTACCATCTAATTCATCGGATATAAGATCACTAGGACAACATTTTTGGTTTTCAATATCATTTCCCTAAAGTTGAAAATTTTGAATTAGAAGAAATACTTACTTGATTTTGGTACAATCTCACTGTTGTTCCTGCTTTGAACAGTTTCCACTTCATCTCTTAACGAAATTAAGTGTTAAAAGATCATGTGATAGAATGATGGGTCATTCCATCTGTTTCAAACAAAAGGTTAGAAATAGTTATCAAATATTCATAAGTCCGTCTTTTGTGAGGTTGAACTTATACTTCATATATCATACCTCTTAATAAAATAAAACTAGTTTCTACTAACCAGGGACATCCTGTAGGCCAGTGGTAGGTGATAAAGGCCAGTCGCACTTCGGTTGTGGGTTCGATTCCACATCCTTGTCCGACACGATGGGATGTCGCCCGTCTTACTTGTTGTTCTTTTTCTAAAACTACATTACTATAACATCCCATCAATAATATCAAAAAAAATTCTATCCTTAAACAATACTAACTTATGTACAACATAATCCATTCCAATCTTTAGGCTTATCTATAATACTGCAGTCCACTCTCATAACATAGTGAAAATGATTACCAGAGATTTAATACCATCGTTGATCCCCATATATCATAAGATATGTTTTGTTGGTCACATTCCAAACATTCAAAGTCCTTAATCATGTATTCTCTTGAATACCCATTGAACCTTAGTGAAAACATGAATGCAGTTAAAAGTTAACACCTTCCACATACCAAAATCCTCAAAATTCTATATACTCAAACCATGATATCACTTAGTCCTTACTTCAATCATGAGCTCATGAATACTGTCAAATATTTCATTTTCTCCTTATCCCTTCATTATGCGCATATCATCTGCTTTCAAAAATATTTGAATCACTTTTCATGGTTACCAATACCTTATGATTATTGAAAAACACAATAGAATAATACAACAATATTCTAATACACAATAAAAGTACCTCAACAACATTATTCTTGAATAACAATACATAAACACTTCAATCTATCCTCTTAAATTATTGTCCTGGAATAAGCCCTTCCTTGATTTAGAAGTAACTTTTTAGGTCAGGGCATTGAGTTGGGTAATGCCCATGTTCTCCACAAATAATACATTGAACTCCATAACAGTCTGTCACTCTATGACTCTTTTCCCCACACAGATAACATCGGTCCCTCCATTTGAGGTATTACTCAGGGTTCTTCTTCCCTTCTTTAGAAATCTCAATCTTCCTTTCTTTATGCTCCTCAACATGCGAACATGCATAATAGTCTATCTTCCTCTTCTTTGATGAATTAGGCATACCACTAAATTTCACCTTGTTAATCATATATCGCGATGAATGATTCGGCATAATCCCAATATCTTTCTCTCTAGGCATTACACAATTTTGTTGCTCATAGTCAGCAATTTTTCCATTTGATTCAATGTTAACAGAATTCCTTTTGGTTCCCTCCATTAACTAGAACACAAAAATAATTCTGTGAGAGGAAAAAATCATGCTAGAGAAAACAACATAGTAAAGGGGAAGTGCCCTCAATATCTAACATCTTAGGATAAAATCTAAGATCATTAGCATAATTCTAGGACTATAACCGATATGTATACTTAACCTTAGAGGCATCCCTAGACATACCTTAGAAATATCTCTAGAGATCTCACTAAAGTTCTCGCATCCTAGTTTCTAAAGGTTGACTAAACCTTTCCTCTAATACCAACTGTAGAGACCCGAAGCTTGACGTACGTTGACATTACATTACATTTTCGGAATACTTAGTACATAACAAAAACACACACACAAGGATCGTAATAGTTTAGTGTCTTTGGAAACACGGAATATAATCTTCTAATCATGGTGAAAGATCTTCAACATCTCCCAAAAGATCTTCTTTTTTTTATACCTAAACCCTTTCTTTATATCCTAGGGAAAAGAAAACATAAAAGGGTGAGCTCAAATGCTCAGTAAGGGTAAACAAAAGAAATATCAATCACATCGTATACACAATCACATAACTTTTGGAAATCTTAACCTGCAAAAGAGATCATAATTTCATAACATGGGATAAATCATGGCAGTGAAATGTAATCACAATAATTATAACTTAAAACATGAAACTTTGTGGCATTCACACATAATCATAGAGAATCATTTCCTGTTAGTCAAGACTCATTGCCAAGACTATCTTAGTGGACAAAGTCCCTTTCTGAATCGAGTAACACTCGTTTCAGTCCTGTTTCACTGAACCGGTATAACCTACCATTCCAGCCATGTCTATCTCATGAGATATAAAATATTTACCCAATGCATTGGAAGGATATATAGGTCCCACCCATCTCATAAGGATACCATTCTTATGTGTGCCACAAAATCATAAATCATACATCATCTCATAACCCATGTAATAAAAATGGGAATCTTAAACATCATGACATCATAAAACAATTCATATAAGATAAAGGAATTCATAAAAATATAATTCCATCACAACATAATCAAATCAATGTAATAAAAGGGATAAAAACAGAACCCTTTATTATCTTAGATGGAAAATAATTTTGATAAAACATTTGAACTCCATTCTTGAGGAAAATATCCTTTCTACTTCAAAAACACTTTTCTTTTCTTAACATGTCATACAATTTTAAACTAAAAGAAGTTGATTAAAAATAAACTTGAACACTTGTAAAGGAATATTCTTGGAAATGTTGTTTTAAAAATCCATTCATGCTGTATAAGTAAAAAAAACATTCTTCGTACTTTTGACGGAAAAGTCAAAAAAGTACCTCGTACGAAAAACGACAAATCATTCCTTTCATATCCTTTACTAAAAACTCACCGAAGGGTAAAATTGAAATTAAAAAAATTGTAGGTGGATGGAAATAATATTACATATTTATGAAACATGGATTTGGATGATAAAATACACCCCAGTAAATGCCAATGTATAAACAATCTTGGATAAAAATGAGATTGTGATATTTCCCTTACCTTTGGTCCGATTTGCTTCGTAAGTGTCCGAACCTCCTGTATAATGATTTAAATAATGTTATTGACTTATTCCAGAATCATACTCATTGTTATGATATCATATATGGTTCACTTATGACTTTATATTACCCATTCTTTTGTAAATTCCATGTTAAAGAGCGTTTTGGGTAAAATTGTTTCATTTGTCGTCCATGTTTGGACTTGTTGTTCTTGACATTATTATTACTTATATCATGATTTACTTACTTCCAGAATATAAAACATGATTTATATATCATATATATTCATTATATATATATATATAATAGATAGATAAATGAAATGAAACACACCGTTCATGGAGACGGTAGTCCATACGTACGCATGAACGCTGTTTTCCATTCCTTATTGTCTTGAATAGAAGTAAGTAGATGACATACATATATACATAAATCCAGTAGCTTTATAATGTCATATATTTCATTATTATTGCTTATATATACTTTATGATCATTCTTAAAGGGTTAACATGGAGAATGAATCTCATCGCGTCGTGGAGACGATAGTCCATACGTACGCACGAGCGATGATATCGTTCCCATGGTCGTGGAATTGTGTTGAAGTGTATGTATACTATTTCAGCATCAATATCACTTTATAATAATCATATATAGTTACTCATTACACCATTATACCCATCCAATTAAGGTGGTTGTGGAAAATAGATTACACCACGGCATGGAGACGGTATTCTGTACGTACGCACGCGCGGTGATTTCCTTTTTCCGTTGGATGGATAGAAGGTTAATTAGAGTTGTTTCATATTTATAATAACATATCAGTATATAAGAAATACTGATGTTATTACTTTATCATGAAACAACTAAATAAGAAGAAGTTGAAGAAGAAAGAAATTGAAAAAGATCGGTAATGGATATTACCTCTTTTTGACGCGCCTTTTCGTAACCTCCACTTAAAGAACTAAGGATGGTCTTCGAAGAAGACCAGGACCTCCAGGATGATACTAGGGATGTGGAGAAGTGATTTTGGCAGGGTTTGGCCAAGCTTGAATGCTCAATGTTTTGTGAGGAAGAGAGGGAGGAGGTTCCCTTTTATAAGGGAGGAGTGGGGCACCTTAGGAAAATCTCAAAATATTTTTTTATATTAAGGTCAAATTCGGTTTATAATGGTTCCAAAGGGTCTTATTTCGAAGCTAAAGTGGGTATGTGTCGAAATCATCTCATCCAATAGTATTTAAACAATTTTAGGATATTATTTTAACCTTATCAATTAGATTTAACTCTAAGTTAAATAATTTAACTTTTACCGTGTCTTTTTGTTTTCTTACACTATATGGTTAATAAACTTACCATAACAAGCCAAACGAACCCCAAGTTGTTTATTATTAATATATATAATCTTATCTAAGTAATTTGGCCAAACTTTATATATTTAGGAATAAAATAACAATTAATAATATAATATTTTTTTAAAAACTAATTTATGTCAATTTTGACACTATTTGGTACATGATTTTTATGAAATTCATAACAGAATTATAAGTTCGAACCAAGTTACTTAAATCAACAATAACATGTCCTATTAATCTAGATAATTATTTTAAGTCATAAAACGTCTCAAATTTCATTTATTTGGGCATTTATAACATCAATTATGTCAATATTTCATTAATAAGACAATTACTGCATCATCTTTGTGTCATAATAAATGATAATTATTTAATCCCTAAAAATTATAAATAAATTCCTATGATGTAGATAATTGTATTATATTTCTGGAGATTATTTATGTTCGATGTTTCATGAAGTTTATCACTAAAGTAAAATTATTATACTTATAATATTTATGAAAGTGACATGTTGTCACATTCTTTGGTTTTTAATAATAATTAAATTATTTTTATAGAAAAAAGTCTATAAAATGAATCTAATCCGACACATAGGTTATATGGGTATACTTTTAGCCATCCAATTGGATTTTTCCAAGTGTTAGGGTAATTTTATAATCTTATATTTACCCTTAATTACCCGATTTACCTTTAACTATAGTAAATAAAATTTACTGTAGTACTATTCACAATGCCCAAAAATAAAAAGTAGCTTATTAACATAATTTGGACCCACTGATTCCAAATATGGAATCTAGTTTTCCAAATTCAATACATAAAAGATGCAGAAATTAAATTAAAATTAATCCCGTTGTCGAAAGAAAATGGGTTTTTCTTTGAAACATTGTAAAAGATTGAATTGATTTAACCTACGAATTCAAGGTAAAATCAATGCTAATGACATAAATTATATTAAATGGTAAAAATATATTCTATTTATACTTTAAAACAATTCAATATTATAATTTAACCACATAAGATATTATGATGAAAAAAAGTTGTTTTTAATTAAAATATAGCGTGTTTTTACTATTCATTAAAATATGAAAGTTATTGGAAAAATATCAAAACTTTATCTAATGTAAATTTTTACATCCTGATTAAAAATAAGAATTTTATTTTGTCAAATTGAACATAAAAACATGTCAAAAACTAGATTTAAAGTGGGTGCTCCATCAAAAGGCAAAAAAACTACATTTTTTTGAAAAATAATTATTTTACCCGAAAAATTTATTTTGTTCTTATACCATGTTCTAGAAAATGTGTAAGATGAATAATAATGTTATAAAATTCAAAATTTAGTTACTACTATTCATAACGGCTAGTTCATGACAATATTATAATAATATATCATTGTTTATTAAAACCCGGTATTGCGTACAACACACGCTATCAAGGAAGGTCGCGATTGCGTGTAATGCAAGCCAAGTCAGGGTTGCGTGTTGTGAAAGAATACTTCATTGTTTCGTATAATAGAATCCAACCATATTTCATTTATACATTTAATATATATATATATACTCAATGTTGCGTAGAATAACTATTATCAAAATTGTGTGTAACACGGTCCATGAATAGTGTTGCGTATACTGCAAGCTAATATGTTGTTGCATATAGTGCAAGATAATCTTGGTGTAGAATACAAAAAAAGACATTAATGAAATTAAAATAATATTTTTCATAAAATCTCGGGGTGTTACATCCTATATATAAAAAACATGACATACATAATAGAACATATAAAGGAAAACAGATTAGTTAACAACCAAAACAATTATACTACTGAAATATCATTTACAAAGAAATATTAGAAGATCATATATGATATCATATTAATGTATTTTTCTCTTGTATAATTTAATAAAAATCAATTAACCATTATACCAAAGGTTAACTAAACCTATACTAAGTAAAAGTACAAGGAAATGGGTTTACATATCACTTTTATTCTCGTGAGATTGATGCTATATTTTACACTATTACCTTTTGGGTGGTGTATGTACTGTCCATTATTGTATTGTTTGAATAATATAAATAATTTTATGTGTATTTACATAATCATTGTATGATACTTCTTTCATGGGGTGTGTGTTTCGTATGTTTCCTAATTGCTAAGATAATTTCAAATTTCAATTTCCATGCATTCGGATTTATGCATTCATCATTGATTATTTTACTCCAAGATTATGTGTCAAATCACTATTTATTTACTTAGGTAGTAATTTACACTCCCCTTTGTGTGGATATGATTCTTATACACATAATAACTCCACTGATAAATTATTATGACATCAATATGAACATGATAAGAGTAATTTAAACTCAATTTCTATTCATTGAGTTAAACCTCAAAGTCATTGGTGCTGTTTTACAATAATATTTTTGAATGTAATCTAATTGATTTACACTGATTATCCAATAATATTGAGTGTATTTATTCACACAAAATTATGTCATTGATTAATCCTTAACCTATGGATACAATCATTATAAAGGAATTCATCTCTACTGACATTCCATTGAGACTTCTTAGCTGTTATGCACCAATTCACTTTTATTTGGTGTATATACATTACTTTGACATAGTATATCATTAATCCCTTTATTCTCATGATATTATAATTTTTTTCTTACCTAAGATATTTGTATTCAGGAATATCTCATTTGGTTAGGAACCCTACTTATAATATCATTTTAAATATTTTAAAATTTTCTTCTTCCAAATCTTTCCCATTAATGTAGATTTTTTAAAAATGGTTTTAAATATCTATTTATATAGTTATTAATTTTTTTTAAAATTAAAATTACTTTTAAAATTTTCAATGTGGTATGGGAAACTTTGATTCTAAAATCTATTTTAAACAGATTCTTGATATATACTGAGACTTTTAAATGTTTTCAAGTAAAATGGGGATATTTCTCTCAAATAGTTATGAGGATTACTTTTATCTGTGTCAATATCACTAATTATTCTTGGCTGAGGTTAATTTATAATAATATAATATTTAATATTGTACTAAATGAGTTATGTTTGATTTTGGATGTTCTATTTTTATACTATTCATGGTTTATGGTTAAAAAATTGAAATTTCATATGCTAGTTTTAATATGAATGTTTAGATTTTGTTTCATCCTTTTCATTTGAGGAATGTATTAGACTTAATAAGTGACGGGTGTAGCCCGCTATAGATCCTTGATGCATCGGTAGGTCTCATGAGACAAACTAGTGTCTTGGCACATTGCCTTGACAAAATCATATGTTTAGTTTCGGCGCAAGGCCTTGACTATGTGGTTATGATGTATGGAATTATGCATTCCATTATTATGAAATTGACTATTGATATTTCATGTGATTATTCTACTAGTAGAATATCCATGTGAATAAGAAAATTGTATTATTTGATTTATCATTTCCATTTTTTCTTGAAGTTTATGTTTAAAATGTTTTTGTTTTAGTCTTATACATTCCCTTAAATTTTTATGATTATTTATGAAAGTGACCACTATATTGGTATCTTTACTGAGTATTTGATCTCACCCCATTATTATGTTTTATTCTTTCCATGATGCAAAACATTATATTACGATTAACTTATAGAAATAGGCTAAGGTATATATGAGTGTACAAAGGGGACACTATGTTGTTGTTTTTTATTTCATGGTGTAATGTAAAACAAATGTATGTATATATTACATCCCAGGCTACTAAATTGATCAGTCATTCAGTCCATGATTCCTTGTTTCATCACAATGTTATTTAATAATGAAACTATTCTGGGTAACTAGGGTTGGGGCATTACAGTTGGTATCAGAGGAGGTTTAGTACAAATCTTGGAAGATTGATTTAGAAAAACTCTGATTAAAAAACACTACTCTAAGATAGACATTGAGGTTCTGTATAGAAGAACATTCAAAAAATTTTGTAATGTAAATATTATGTGGGTTTTCCAAGAAATACATCACTGTCTCGATATGAGAAGGTAGAGGTAGCTCTGGCATAAATGTTTCAAGGAGTGAAAAATCCAACAATCAGTTTCAGGCTTGACTCGGGTATTCTGGTACAGGACAACGGGCCTTCCTATACTATTGATTATGAAACTACTAAGGGATATTCTTAGGGTAATTCACATTTTCATTACACACTGATTTGATGGATTTAAATATAAGATGAGAATAAATAACCTTGGTTAATCCTAAGGTGTTTTAGATTGAAATTATGGTGTTATGATATTTTCACAATGATTTTATGAGTCACACTATTATTTCTTGTGTTAGATAATGGTTGGATTCCATGGAAGTCATAGTAACATTGAACATGATGTACCTGGTGGGAACAGTGGCGGAAAATGATCAATGAAATGGAATGTTGATAGGTGTAAAAGATATTGTCTTCATGCTGAATTAGTTTCCCCAAAATATGATCATTAATAAATATTATCCAACTACCAAACTAAAAAAATAATAGAACAGTGGTGAATGATAAGAGATCCATCAGCAGAGACCATGGAGAAAAGAAAGCTCAATTTCCATCATGTAGGAAATATGGAATCATACACCTCGGAAAGTGTCTCAATGGAATAAATAAATGCTTTATGTGTGGGAAAGATAGACATAAAGTAAATAATTTCCAAGAAAAAATGAATAGTAACATGGAAGAAAATAAAAATGATCCCAAGAATCTCTTGACAGTCATTTTCTGTAAATGCAGGGGACATGAGCATTACCTGAGTGAATGCCCTTTTCTGTATGATAACCTCTCGATCAAGGAAGAACCTATGTGGTAATGAGTGGATGGATAAATGTTTCAAATTATTATTGCTATTTGTTGATGGGATTACTTTAGATGAATTTTCCCTTGTACATGTAACCCTACAATTTGTAATGTGAAAATGCTATTTTTAGAAGAATTATATTTTATATTGTAGACATAGTTATAAATAACATTTTGGGTTTATATGATCGTTGAATATGAGGAAATTACATGTTAAAAATTTTTGGGATGAAAATGCGATGTATGAGATAAAATTTGTGGTGAAATTGTGTTATGATTATTTTGAGGAATTTATCCCATTTTGAGAATGTTATAAAATATATTTTTTGATAAAGTACTACATGCAGACCATGTGACAACCCGTCCCATCGGAAAAGCTGTGGGAATCAAACCCACAACCAGAGTGCGATTGGGATTTATCACCTACCACAATACTATGTGAAGTCCCTGGTTAGTGTGACTATTTTTTTAGTTAGATGATTTTGTTGATGAATAAAAAGTTGATTTGGTATCTTATGTTTATCAAATTGATATCCTTAACATAGGAACATGATTTGGGGAGTTAGTGATAAATGTTATTTTGGAGGGAAATCGATCTTTTGGGAACACTAAATGCCTAAGGAAAATAAGAAATACTCAAGAATTTCATTTGAGAAGTAATGGTGGATTTTTATCTATGTTTTTATTGTTGAATTATAGTGATTTAGGTTATTTATGGAAAATATTAACCAATCATAGATAATATGTGGTTAAGTTAATTACAATTAAGTATGTGGCTTTAAGAGTAGTTGATGTTATTTGGAGATACAATTTAACGTGGAAAATTACATAATCAAATTCATATGAGTTTAGGGTTTCAATCTTAGTTTGGATTATATTAAAGGATTTTAAGGAAAATTTCTTATTGGATTGTATTTATTTAACTTTGGGTGTGGTTGGCTTATTTTTTTAAATTATGATTAGTATTCATTTCTCTAAAGATTATCCTTTTTGGAGATCATCTTATCTTGTACTAACCATTTTTGTTTTGGATAATTTGTAAATAAAGGTGAAATATATTGTTCATCCTTTGTGAATTATGTGATTCTCTATAAGATTATTCTAGCTCTTTATGTGAGACCAAGTCATCTTGAATACTCATCTTTTGGAGTGAAATACAAGTTAGTGGTAGAAATTCATTAAAGGGTGAATTTCTACTTAAAAAGTAAATATATATCTTTATTTTCTTAGTCAATCTCATAAATGAATACCTCATCTTTATGAAATGAAACATAAAAAAATAACATAGTCCGTTTAATTTTCCTAGTAGACAACTAATGACTATTTATCACATCCAATGTTTGTTTTTTTCTTGTTGTAAACATTATCCTGATCATGTTTTCTATCACTCTCCATCAGAACACGAAACTTAGTTTATCTTCTATTTACATGTTTTCCAACATGGAATCATAGTATTGTTTATCTCAGGGGAAATTTTTACTTCTATTTCTTTCTTTTAAAGTTATAGTTTTATTGACTCTTTTCCAATGTGGGACATTCAATAAAGTTTGCAAGCCTTATTTAAAAATAGTGAGGATGCAATTTCCAAAAGGGGGAAGAATGTAATGTTGGATCGATAGTATGATAGATATGATACTGATTCTAGTATCATACTATGATGTAGATACTAAATATACAAGAGGGGGGGGGGGGGTGAATTGTATACATCAAAAATCCTCAAGGAATTTTTTCTCAAACAAAATTCGTAAAACCTCTATGCTCTAATAACTTGCTTGATTCTGGAAATTTGATCCCAGAAATGAAACTCCTCAAAAGTTTGTGACAACTATGATTCTACCTTAAAGTACATAGAATTTTATATAGTCACAGTACAAGTTTAAAGAAGTATAATATAGTTATACTTTCCTTAACAACCAAAATTACCATGGAAAACAAAATTTAAACACTATAAGTAACAAGTAGTAATGATTTTAACCCAAAGAGAAGTGTATCCAACAACCCTGGATAAAGGTAATTTGATTTATACATTCAATAAATTCTGTCTTACCCAAACCTAGGTAAGCCTTCAATCCAATGATTAGTATCTATCTTGATGTCCCCACAAGACCTCGATTTGTAAGTAAATCAGCACCTCTGACTTCACAACCCAAAGTCTCTGATTTCATGGAAATCGTACCTCTGCACAAAGCAAATCTGCATGAAGCAAAGTTTGAACATTCCATTCAAAATTCTTGCAAAAAGCATGAGAGTTTATAATAGAATCACTCTATAGAAATCACTTCAACAACATGTAAGAAAAATATTGATCAACATTTTGTGAGCTCTTTCAAATGAGATCCAATTTATAGGTATAATTCTAACGGTCGGCTACCTCCTCCGACGATCATATTGTTCCTTGTATTTCAGAGGGACCGGTACATGTGTCACTCATTCAACGGTTAATTAGTAACTGAATTCATGACATCGTTTTATAACAAAAAACAAGTGTAAGGAAAAATATGGTTACATAACCAAAATAAAATATTATGAATGTAAGAAAATAAAAGTTCAGAGTCTAACCAAAAACAAATTTGGTGTCTATAATACAAGGATATTCAGATTCTGTTTTCGAAGAATCTGGAACCTGAAATATATTGAATTACAGAGACTGAATTTCAAAGAAATCTGGAATCTAGATTCACAAGAATTCGGATCCTAAACATACAAAGTTCAGAGTCAGAGTTCTTGAGAATTATGAGTCAGAAATTACAAAGATAGAAGCCTGAATTCAGTATAATTTCGAGATAGAACTCACAATGTTCGGTGTCTGAATTAATTAGAATTCGGAGTAATACCTCAAAAATTTCGGAGTCTAAATTCATTAGAATTTGGTGTCAGAACACATAAGAGTTTGGAGTTTGAATTCCACGAACACGGAGTCTAAATTTGTAGTAGGAAAATAATATTCTATTTATCTAAGAATTATATGATTATATGGTTTTAGATATGAAGCCAAATTTTACACTTAGACAAGATAATAAAAACCGAAAAACATGGTGAGGATAAGTTTCATTGGGGAAGGAAAATTTTCCTTACAGAAGTAAAACATAAGGTACAATGTTATTTTCCTTGAAATAAGATTTTTGTGATTTTCAAAACTAGAAGGAATGATAGAGTAATAAAGATAACTTATTGACTCAACAATCTCCCCAAAGTATAAAATAATGAAAAAGTCATAAGTAAAACCTTATTGAACAAAAAATCTCCCCCGTTGTAGAAAGCATAATCATCCTTATGAATAAGAATATGAAGACTTAGAAAATATTTTTCTAGACATTGAAATAAAACTTCTCTCCCTTTACACATAGAAAATGATGAATACGACTAACTCCCCCAGAGGCTTTGTAAATCTAAGGATCATATTCTAGATTTCTGGAATGAGATTTTTCATAATCTTGAATACAGAAATCTTCGTAATGAAAACTCACCCTTAGATAAACTCCCGCATACATAGGGTTATTTCTTCTTTTCTTAGTATTATTTTTTCTTTTCTCCCTCTTTTAGATTTTAAAAAATGAATTTGAGGGTATGGAAAAGAAATTATAGAACCTAAAATATTAGTACAAATCATCCAAACAAAAATGAGCAACAAAAATTTCCTTAAGATATGATGAATTTTTACAGGAAGGAAAATACAACCAAAGATCAGATTGAATCAATTTTCGTTCCTTCTTATTGGATATCAATTTATTTACTATGGTTTTTAGCTTTTTTAGTTCCTTGTGATCTTCATATATATGCTTTATGAGTTGATCCTGATCCTCATCATTCTTCTCTAAGGCCTTGATTATTTCATCCATATCCTTAAGAACCTCTGACTGAACCTTTAAGACTTCTTCCTGCTTGACAAGATTTTAGTCAATCTCAATCTAAAGATCTCTATATCTATTCCAAAATTGAGAAACAAAATATAGCTTCCCATTCAGATCCTTTACCTCTTAAATCCGAGTATTACTTTCAAGATTTAGCTTTTACTCAAAGCTAGTAGAGAGATCATTGATTTGACCATCTTCACTATCAAAATCTTCATTAACATCATGTTGAAACTCATCAAGCTCTCTCAAATCTTTAACTATCTTCTTTGACCAGCTAATCACCTTATTACCAGAATTGTTGTGGGAATCGTAGTTAAAGAAGAATTTCATGAAATCAGCGTCATGTTTTATACACTTATCCATCACCAATAAAACTGAAACCGATTTTTTATTGAAGGTGTGTTAGAACATCTAAAATCTCGAGTCAATGCTTGGAAAGATCTGAATGGTGTCAACAAGGTTCTTCAGTGATTGAATGACTAAATCGTGTCCTGGGGATGATGATTTCGAATCTGAGACATTTCTTGGTGAAGGATCTTTCTCTAGCTTGTCAGGCTTCCTCTTCGAAGATGCATCAGCTTCATTTTTCTTAAAAACCTCTTTAGTAGGTGTATCCACAATCACCCGTTTCCCCAAATCAGTTCTCAGAACAGATTCCTCCTGCAGAGACTCATGTTCACTATCAAACAGCTGAAAAATTCTATCTTCTTCTATCTTATCCTTCTCATCTCCTACCTCAACATCTTCAGGGTGAATGAAATGATGATTATAATATTCCTCCTCAGAGAAATTATTCACTTCATCTTCAGCTTTTTCATCTAACCCAGGTGTAGCATGATTTGAAGATCCTTTTTAAGAGGTCTGTATTGAAAATTTTCTAGATGAACTTTCCTTTTCATGAAAGTCTTCAACTAGCTTTATGAGGTCTTTTGGGTCATCACTACTTTCTTCTTCTTTCACTTTTTCCACAGCTTCATTTTCTTAAATAATATTTTCTTGTAATTTTTCCGGAGTGAGAAATTTATTCCCTGGTGTCTCAGGTAAGCCCTCTTCCATGAAGGATTTTAGTTTAGGGATATTGTCAAATGCCTTCTCAGTATCCCTTAGAATGGATTGAACAATTTCAGCCTCTGATATATTCTTTTTTTCTTCATTTCCTTTTGTTTTATTTCAAGCTCGTCAGAGGTCTTCTCTTTTAATGCCTTAGCCTCATCAGGATCCAAACCACAACTTGGATCCCATGCTTTCCTATTATTTTTTTCTTCCCTCCATTTAGCTAAAACCTCATATAGATAACATTACTTCTTCTCAGGCTTTGGAGGTGCGGATTGGGTTCCTTTAGCCTTTGGGATTTTACCTTCAACTACTACTTCTTTCAACATCCTCTTCTTTCCTCCTTTTTTTGATAGTTTAAGAACTTCTTGTTCCTTCAAAATAGCTTTAGCCTCTTCCTCTGGTAAGTCATATAATTCTCTGGATTCTTTAGAGAAACCTATATTCATTCACTTCATTGTATCATCATTTACTTACATGACATTGAAATTCCTCATCTTGGAAGTACAAGGAATCTTGAAAGACTCAAGGCACCAAACAATTATCTTAGAGAGGATGGCTGGATACATTATAATCTGAGCCTTCAGATTTCCATTCTTGATATTCTCAATTGTATTGAGAATACGCTTCATCAATTTTATGTTCCTAATATTCTTCAAAAAATCTAGAATTTACATGTCACTTTTCTTCAAGCTGTCCTTATCTCCTTTTCTCAGAATGAGGAAATCATGAACCCATAATTCAAGGATCCGGTTATTTATAGAGAGGTGAGAAATCATCAGAGTCTTGGAATCTATAAGACCGAGATAATCTATAGATTTCACCTTGACAAAACTTCCTTGACCATCCAGCAACTTGTGGGAACAGAACTCAACTTCCCCTTCATAAGACAACCCCACCAAGCAAGCATTCTTAGTGTATGAAAGGGAATAAGTTTTTCCATTTCTTTTGAAAGAAAATTTAATCCTATATTCTTCTTTGGAAAAACTCTCAAATTCATAAAATTACACAAGTAGATCCGGATATACGACATATTGAGCTCCTAGATTTGATATGCAAACTCTTTCACATCCATTCAACCTAATGTTCTGGATATAATTGAATTATACTTGGGAAAGAAATTCGGATTTAGAAACCTCTATTTGTAAATATGCCACTCTGAAATTGAATTGACATTTGAAATCTCCTGAGAAGGAACTTCAACATACATTTAGATTTGAGCATGATTTGTGAGGTTTAGAATGGGCTTTTGGAAGGGGGTAGAGTTTCGACCTGGAAAAGCATGAAATCCGATTTGGGATCACCTTCGTAGGGTCCTTTCTATAGGTGTTTGATATGACGGTTGAACCGCCAATTACAATCCAACAGTTGATAAATATTCTAATTAGATCTGATGGTTGAAATGATAGCCTCAAGAAAAATTTGGTAGGATCCGATCTTTTGAGGTTATTTAAAGGAAAACATTCAGAATTAAGGAAACTAGAATATGAAAAATTTAAAATCCAAAAGAAAATACCATCAAGTAAATGATAATATTGAAAACATAAGAATGAAATCATACCTTTCAGATTAATAGGTATATTATTCGTATTATGGAAAAAATTATTCTTCATGAAATTTTGATTCTGAAAATTTTGATTATGAAAACAAATTTGAAAATGGAAAACTTCCTTACGAAAACTGTTTAGTATGAAAATCTTCATTACACAAATTTTGAGTACGAAAATTTTCATTACAGAAATTTTGAGTACGAAAATCTTCATTATAAAATTTTTATTACAAAATTGTTTGAAAAAATTACTACGAAAATTATCATTAGGAAAATTTTGAAAAACTAACTACGAAATTGTTCATTTTGAAAAATTTTGTTTAACTAACAAGAAAATGTAATCCCCCTAAGAAAAAGAGTTTATTACTATAAGTATATTGATTTCAATAGGAATTTAATAAAGATGATTACCTTATGGTTATCATGCCTAACATCAGTTAAATATATTCAAATCTATTAGAGGGTAAAGATTTTGTGAAAATATATTCAAGTTATTCTTGTGTTCTGATAAAGTGAAGAATGATATCCACTTTTTGTTTGTGATACCCAAGAAAGTGATGCCAAATAACTATGTGTTTTTATGAGAGTGATGTCAATGGTTCTTACTTAAGGCAATGGAACTAGTATTATCCACAAAATTTGTGTTTTGGTAAAACTCACACCATAGTCGGTGAGTGTATGTTTCATCAACAATACTTGATCACAATAGCTTCCAGCTGCTACATATTCAGATTTAGTAGTGGAAATTGCTACGGAGTGTTTCTTGTTTCATGACCAAGAAACTAATTAATCTCCAAATAAATGACAAGTTCCAGATGTACCTTTTCTATTCATTCTACATCCACCAAAGTCAGCATCGAAAAAACTTTTTAGAAAAAAATCATTTCCAGAAGTATAAAAGAGTCTTAAATCCATGTTTCCCTTTAAGTAGAGGAATAATATTGTCGCTGCCTTTAAATGATATTCCTTTGGATTGGATTGATATCTTGTACATAAGCATATTGAAAACTGTATGTCTGGATGACTAGCTCTCAAGAAATGAAGAATTCCTATGATACCTATAAAATATGTTTGATATACTGGTTTCCAATCTTCACCCAGACCAAGAGTGTTTGAGGTTCCAATGGGAGTACTTATACATTTTGTGTTTTCATATCCATACTTTTTAGGAAGATATTTTATAAAATTATGATGGGATATATAGATTCCTTCTCATTTTTGAGAAATTTAAAAACCAAATAAAAATGTTAACTCATCCATCATACTCATTTTGAACTCAGATTTCATTAGATCTGAAAAGGAGTTAGTTTAAGATTGCTGAGTTGAACCAAATATAATGTAATCAACATAAATTTGAACAATAATTGTTTTCTCTTATCTTTCATTATAAAAAGGGTTGGATCTTCATTTCCCTTAATGTAATTAATTTTAATCAAAAATCCTATAAGCCTATCATACCATGCTCGAGCGGCTTGCATAATTCCACATAAAGATTTGGTAAGTTTGTAAACTTGTTCAAGATGTTTTGTATCTTCAAAACTAGCAGTTTGTTTAACAAAAAATTTCTCTTGAACATAACCATTAAAGAAAAAAATTCCACATCCACTTGAAAAAGTTTGAAATTGAATAATGCCGCAAAGGCAAGTATGATACGAATATATTCAAGTCTAGCTACTGGAGAATAGGTTTATTCATAGTCTATTCCTCCTTGTTGATTATAGCTCTTACAACTAATCTATGTTTATTTCGTATAATGATTCCATTTTCATCACACATATTTATAAAGACACATTTTACTCCAATAATTGAAGTTTCCTTAGGTCTTTCAACCAAGGTCCATACTTTATTCCTTTTGAATTCATTTAGTTCATCTTTCATATATTTATTCCAATCATTATCAACTAAATCATCATAAGTGATTTTTGGTTCTATTTGGGAAAGGAATTATAGATGTTCTACTTCATTCCTTAAGGAACTTGTAGTCCTTACATGTTGATTCACATCACCAGTGATACTATCACTGGGATTATTCATAAGAAACAACTGATTTGGGTTTTGTAAAACCTGTTCATCAACATAGGGTAGAAAATATTCTGGGGTAAATGCTTCAGATGTAACTTCTTGGAAATTTTCCTTATCAAAAGGATCTTATAAAAAAGGTTCATAATTAGTTTTTGAAAACACATATGAAGATGTAGGTTGGGGTTGTTTAAAAAAAGAATCTCTTTCATCAAATTTTACATATACTATTTCATTAACAGAAGATGTTTTTTTATTCAAAACTCTATAAGCCTTTGATGTTGGGGAGTAGTCTAAGAAGATTACTTCATCAATATTGGTTTGAATTTTTGTATGTTATCTTTAGTATTCCAAATGAATACCTTACAGCCAAAAACTGTAAATTAGGAATGTCTAGGTTTTCTACCATTCCAAAACTCATAAAGATTTTTATTAAGAAAAGGTCTAATTAAAACTCGATATATAGTATAACAAGCGGTAATTACAGCTTCAGCCGAAAAATGTTTGGCAACAGAATACTCACTCAACATAGTTCTTGTTATTTCCTGAAGAAATATATTTCTTCATTGAACAACACCATTACGCTGAGGTGTTTTAGGAGTAGTAAAGTTATGAGTAATTCCATTTTTACTGCAAAAAGTTTCAAAATTTGAATTTTGAAATTATCCTCCATGATTACTATTAATAGTTATCAAAGGTAGGGATTTATAATTTTTCACTTGGGCTCTAAATCATTTGAAATAAGAAAAATCCTCAAATTTATTTTCTTGAAAATAACCCACATAAATATAGTGTAATCATCACCAAGAAAAATACATAATATTTTTCTCCAATGCTTCCTGTTTTTGTTTGACCAAAAAGATACATATGCACCAACTGTAATGAACTAGTGGTTGAGACTTCACCAAATAATTTAAAACTTGATTTACGTTGCTTTACATATTAACAAGGATCACAATCTTTTGAAGAATCAAATATACGCTCTAGTAGATCCATAACTAGTCTTTTCTTAGAGTGTTTACATGGGTTCCTATGGTTACAGTGACCCAACCTTCTATGCCACAACGAAGAATGATATTCCATTCCACTAAGTCAAGGTAGATCTTGGCTTCTAAGGTCTTCTAGGTTTCGTGTGTAAACATTATCTTCCCTATTGGTAGAAAGAATAAACTCTTCCCTAGAATTGTGTACTAAGCAGTTTTCCTTCCTAAAATTTTCCAGGTAACCATCATCAAATAATCTAATTATGATAATGAGGTTTTTCTTAATACCATTAACAAAAAAACATTTTAAATCAATGTTTTTCCAAGAATAACGTTGTTACCTATACCAATAATTTTTCCCTTATCAATATCTCTGAAAGTTACTTTCTCTCCTTTCATCTGGATAATCATTTTAAAGAAGGTTTTATTACCAGAAATATTCCAAGAACATCAAATATCCATGTACCAAGTTTTGATATTGGTACCTTCCTTATATTCCAGAAAATATGAAATCTAGAAATTTGGAATACAAACATCCTAGGATCTAGAATTGTTAGACAACAAATTTTTTGTTATCTAATTTTTTTTGAGAAATAAAATTTATAAAACCCAAGTGATTGAACATTATTCAAAGAGAAATTTTTATTCTAATTCCCACCACTTTGAAATTTAGTACAAAAAGGGGATCTGGAAGGAAAGAAATAGTTTTTTTTCAAAATAGGTTTTTGGTGAGTATAACATACTCCAGTTTTATTTCCTTGAGTATTGATTTGAGAATAAATATTGTCTAAATTTTCCTTTCCAAAAGTAATGTTTTCGAGAAGTTTCGTAAGGGAATATGTTTTGGATTTTAGTCTAATGAATAAATTCCTATCCTCTGGAATTATTTCCTTAGAGTTAGATTTCTACTCAAAAACACTTTATTTAAAAATAGAATTCTTAATATATTTAGAACGTTTATACTTTTCAGAATTAACATCAATAAGGTCTTAAAAAAGTTTTCTAAAATCTCATCCTTATCCTTAAGATCTCTAGAGTGGTCTGAAATCTCTTTTGTAAGAAATTCTTGTTTAGTATTTTCCTTGAAAAATTTCTTGAAAATTTTACAATTTTTTTCTTCTAACAACATGGAAAATATAGATATTTATTTATATAAATTTATTTCTTCATTATCTAAAGATGAAGTATCTTCATTAGAAGTAATATTTCCAGAATAGTAATTCTTATCAAGAGATAATGTTTTTAAAGCCTCGGCAGAGCATACCTTGTCCATAAAACATGTATTTGGGAAAGAATTAGTAGTAATGAATCCAATATTTTTCTATACTGACGATTCATATTCACATGATGCACTTATCGAAGAGTCTCCATAGATATCACTCCAATTATCATTTTCCTTATGAATTTTCTTGTGATTTAAGCGATATAACTTATTCTTGTTTCTTTCTGAATTCCTTTATTTCTTTTACATTTTTTTCAATAGATGGAAATCAGGTCTGATATGACCAGTTCTTCTACATTCAAAACAAGTAACTTCCCTATCTTTCCTCTCTTTGTAGTCTCTCTTCATGAATTTATTTTAATAGTTCTTTAGATATACAATGTTGTTCATTCTCCAACGAAGATTAGCTAATTCATTCTCAAACATTTCTGTATCACTAGATTCTAACTATATAATAACTTTATTTGACTTTTATCTTGTAACTCTTTATGGAGTCTTGAATTTCATATGTTTAGAAGTAGTTGTAAAAGCAAATCCTCCATTCCCATTCTTCTTTTTAACATTATCAAAATCTCTCTTTATTCTAGTCTCATGCTGAAGATGAGTTCCAAACAACTCATCTAAGGAAATCTGGGTAACTTTCATGATCTCATTAGTTGCTGTCCTCTTGTACTCCCACTCATTTGGCATAATTTCTATGATTTTATCTACAAGATCCTCATCATCCAAACATTTTTCTCCGATAGACTGTAATCTATTCATGATTGTCATAAACCTTTTTTGTACTTTGCGTATTGGTTCTCCATAAGAAAAGTTAAATACATGATATTCAGCTCTCAAAATAGCTCTTCTTGTCTTTATTACATTAGAAGTACAAAAATGTGTAACTTCAAGTTTCTTCCAGAAACAATTTACCACTTCACGGGAAGATATTTTACTATATATGTTCTTAGTCATGGAACATAGTAATGTATTTCTGAATTTGATATTTTCTTGATATTCTAGTTTCTCATGATTAGTAAAATTTCTTAATTCCTTAACAAGAATTTTATAGTCCCCTGTCATCATTAGGTAGTTATCATCTCCAGTGTTAATAAAGAAAGTCTTCATCCTATCTCCCCTGTACACATAACCATTTCTATAAAAAAATATGAGGTCTGGTGAGATTTTGATTATCGATAGAACCAACATTTAAACCTGTCATCTTAAAGAAAAATCTTAGCACACGAACTTGTTAGTTATAACAGTTTGTAAACATGGAAAATATTCCTCACCAAGAAAAAAATAGAACTAGAGTATCTAAATATGAATCCTAACATAATGGATCTGAAAATATGATTCCAAAAATAAGAAGAAGATGAATTCACTTCTGAATCTAATTGTGAGATTAATTCAGATGGAACCAAAACTCTTAGGCCAATTATTTGGTTGGTTCAAGGTACAAGGTCACCTCCTCTGATACCAATTTTTGGATTGATGGTACGATAGATATGATACTGATTGTAGTATCAAAATATGATGCAGATACTCGATAGACAAGAGGAGAGGGGTGAATTTTATACTTTAAGAATCCTTAAGGAAATTATTCACTAACAACATTCACAACACCTCTAAGCTCTAATAATTTGCTTGATTTCGGAAAAGTGATTCTAGAAATGAAACATACCAAAAGTTTATGACAACTAATATTCTACCTTAAAGCGTATAGAATCCTATATAATCAGATTACATGTTTAAGGAAGTATAATATAGTTATACATTCCTTAACAACCAAAATTACAGCGGAAAGCAAAATTGAAACACAACAAGTAACAAGTAGTAACACTTTTAACCAAAAGAGAAGGGTATCCAACAACCCAAGATAAACGTCCCTTTATTTTTACTTTTAAGAAAGAATGTCATACTAAAACCTAGGAAAGACCTCAACCGAAGATTAGAATATTTCTTTTTGTCCCCGTAGGCCCCCAATTTGTAAAGAAATTGGCCCCTCTGGCTTCACTACCCGAAGTCCTTGATTTCAAGGAAATCGCACCTATACACAAAGAAAATATGCACAAAGAAAAGTTTGAACAAGGCATTCAAAATTTTTACATGATGATTGAGAGTTAATAAGAGCCTCTCTCCCTAGAAATCACTTTAACATCATGTAAGAAAAATATTGATCAACTTGTTGTGAGCTCTTTCAAATGAGCTCCTATTTATAGGCATAACTCCAACTGTCGGCTCCCTCCTCTAATGGTCGTATTGTTCCATGAATTTCAAATGTACCTATTAACATGTCACTCAAAAAATGGTTAATTTGTAATTGAATTCATGACAACGTTTTATAACAAAAAACAAGTGTAATAAAAAATATGGTTACATAACCAAAATAAAATATTCGGAATGTAAGCCAATAAAAGTTAGAAGTCCTACCAAAAGTACATTCATTGTCTACAGTACATGGATAATAAAATATTGTTTTCTAGGGGACTGAGAACATGAACTCTATAGAATTCTGGAGTCTGAATTTCATGGAAATTCAGAATCTAGATTCACAAGAATTCGGAACCTGAACTTACAAACTTTAGAGTCAGAGTTCATGAGAATTCAGAGTTAGAACATACAATGTTCAGAGTTTGAATTCAATATAATTCAGAGTCATAACTCAAAAAAGTTTGGAGTCTGAATTCACTATAATTAGAATTAAAAACTCACAAATTTTGGGGTTCGAATTAATTAGAATTCAGTTTCAAAATGCATAATAATTCAAAGTCTGAATTCGGAGAACTCGGAGTCTGAATTCAGAGTCTGAAAACAGAATGCACTTTATCTAAGTATTATATGATTATGAGGTTTTAGATATGAACCCGAATTTTACACTTAGACAAGATAATGAACAATGAAAAACATGGTAAGGATAAATTTCCTTATGGAATGAAAATTTTCCTTAGATAAGTAAAACACAGGGTACAATGAGATTTTCCTTGAAATAAGGTGTCTGTGATTTTCAAAACAAGAAGGAATGATTGAGTCATAAGGATACCTTATTGACTCAATAGTCTCCTCCAAGTATAAAGGAATGAAAAAATCATAAGGAAAACCTTATTGACTCAACAAGTAAAACCTCGTGATTTCATAGTATGTTATTTACCTTAAAGTAATTCAATAGCTTTGGCTACACCCAACACCAAGTACGAGCTCACTATGATTTACCAAACCAGCTATTCAAAATGAGGTTATAAATAGTATTAACTGAATTATGAATTTTATATACTCCATATAATTTTCGAATCCATATTATGGGTTTCTTAGAAATAATATATGAAAATTTTCATTTTTCTCATATAAAAGAAGTGTTTTAAAAAAATGAAAATTTTAACTCATTTTAACGTAGAACCCTTTTAAAAACCAATATTTGAAATTTTATATATTCAATTTATTGATATTAAATTATACTTTTTTAATAAAAAAATAAAAATTTATTTTGGATAATATTTTGGTACTTTTCGGATAACATTCATATTTTGATGAATAATGAAAATTACTAAATTTTAATTGAAAACAACTTTTTTTAAATTAAAATTATATATATTGTTAAATTATGAATTGTAAATATTTTTAAGTATACCCAGATTATATTTTTATAATTTATTGCAATTTATGTCATTATAAGTAGTATCACATTTAAATTCGACAAAAATACACGTTAATCTTTTGATAGTTTTTACATATTAAAAACTGGATTTTTCGTTTTGACAATGAGAATTAATTTCAAATTAATTAATTCAAATTCTTTGTTTTGAATTTGGTAAAATATAATTCATTTTTGAATTTGGAATATCAAAATTATCTTAGGGTTAAATTTCTGTATTTTTCGGAAAACATTCAATTTTTCATGAATAGTTAAAAACACTGCGTTATTGTTTAACAACCGACTTTTTATTTAAATAATTATCTATTTTATGTTAAGTTAATATAAATACATAAAACCTATATTAGTTCAATGAGTTTCATTTGATTAATTTTTATAATAAAATTTTATGTAAAAAATTTTATGGAACTTTTTACTGTCTTTTACCCATCTTCTAGGAGCATTTGCAAATTTGTATAAAACATAATATTACCACTTCTGTGAGTTGAATTTCAAAAATATGAGAGACAAGGTTGACACCAGTAAGTAAAATTTTCTTCAATAAGATGAAAATAATTTTTGGTGAATAATAACTTTTGACTTTTATTTACACGGTAAAGAGCAAATTGGGTAAATAAAGGTGAAAATGATATTATAATTACACTGACACATATTATAATTCTATTTTATAACTGTAATTAAACCCAGAAAATAGTAGGAATAAAATATGATCCATTTGGTCCAGTTGGATTTGATTAGGAAATATGTTATTAATTTATTTAAGGATGAGTTAAAAGTGTTAAATTCAATGTTTAATAAAGAACAATATTTAATATGTTGTTATAAATAATATAAATTTGACTATAAATATTAATTAGAAAGCTAAAATTATTTCTTACATAATTTTATTTTATTTATAATTTTTAGACAATAAGTAATTAAATTTATTTATAACACAATGATGATGCAGTAATTACCTTATTTATGAATGATTAAAATAATTGATATTATAAATATCCAAATAAAGTTATTTTGAGACTTTTGATAAATTGAACTAATTTTACAGTTTAATATAACATGTTAGGGTATATTAAATAATTTTTTTTCAAATTAATCACACTGTTGTGATTTTCACAAAAACCAAATTCTAATTAGGGTCAAAATTGACCTAAATGAGTTTTTAAATATAATACCATATTAATGGTTGATATAATAGTCCAAAAAATATAATGTTTAGAAAAGTGATTAAATAGTATTATATATGTCATTTATTAACCACTAGAGGTTCTTTTGGATGTTTATAGTATGTTTATTAACCCTATAGTGTAAGAAGACCATAAGACACGGTAAAAGATAAAATATTTAACTTATAATTAAATCTAAAAGATAAGGTTATTATAGTGACCTAAACTTGTCTAAAACCTTTTTTTGAGAGGCGTTAGACCCATAACCAACATATATTTTAAATAAATCAATTTCGATCCATTATAAACCGAAAATAATTTATAATAAAATAATATTTCTATGTTTTCCAAAAGTGACCCTCACCTCTCTGATAAAAGGGCACATCACCATCTCTTAATTTCAGACCTCCAAATACATTTGGTCCATCCAAACCGTGTCCAAATATCCTCCCAAAAACTTTCAATACATCCAAGAGACCTTCCATTGATCATAAATCCATCTTAAGGATCCATTTTGATCAAATCAAGAGGATGCACCTAAAGAAGATGTAATAATTTCACCACCCTCATTTAAGTTCTTTTCTTCTTCCACTTCCTCTTTATTTGTTGATCCCATACCAAAATAATAACTCCAATACCTCTTACATATTTTTATGTTATTATAAATATGGTACAACCTTATTCTTTATTCTATCTATCCAATAAATGACGAAGTCACCATACGTGCTTACGTACGGCTTACTGTCTCCACGTCGTGGTGTAGTTTGTTATTCAGACACGTCATTATTTGAATGGGTATAATAATGATTATAAATGATTTAAATAATAAATATAACATGTTAATTATTCTTTATATTTGATATACCATCCAATTATATACGATTTCACCGTCAATATAATGATACTATCGCTCGTGCGTACGTACGGATTATCGTCGCCACGAACGCAATGAGATTCATTCCCCATCGTAATCATTAAAAAATAATCTTCATTTTATGATTAAAGATAATTTTTTTGAACTTAACGTTATTCTGTATATGAAGCAAATAAATTTTATACATAACAAACATGACTTATGTGACAAAACAAATAAAGGATAATGAACCACTTAATAACCAAAACATTGACACTACTGAAATATCATTAACAAAGAAACATTATAAGATCATATAGGATATCATATTTATGTATTTGTCTCTTTTATTATTTAATAAAAATAATTTCACCACTATAAAAGTGGTTTACATACCCTATACTACAGAAAAGTTCAAGGTAATGGGGTTTTATCTCACTTATATTCCAGTGAGATTCATGCTAGATTTGCCACTATTACCTTTTGTGTGGTGTATGTACTTCCCATGATTGTATTATATGAATAATATAAATATATTTATGGGTATTTACATCATAATTATATGTTCCTTCTTTCATGGGGTGTATGTTTCATATGTTACCAAATCAGTAAGGGAATTTAAAATTTCAATTTCCACTCATTCGGTTTTACACAAACTTCATTGATTTTTTTACTGCAAGATTATGTGTGAAATCACAATTTATTTTACTATATAGTTATTTCAACTCCCTTTTGTGTGGATATAATATTTATACACATAATCACTCCATTGATGAATTCTCATGTCATCGATATACACTTGTTAAGTGTAATTCGAACTCAATTTCTATTTATAGAGTTAAACATCCCAATCATTGGGCTTGTTTTTACAGGAATATGTTTGAATGACCTATGATTGATTTACACTGAATATCGAATAATATTGAGTATATTTATATTTATCACACATATTTATGTCATTTTTTTATCCTCATCCTAATGGTTTTGTCTTTATAGGGGAATTCGTCTCAACTTACATTCCATTGAGACTTCTTTGTTGTTATTCACCAATTCAAATTTATTTGGGGTATATACTATAATTTGACATAGTATATCATGAATACCATTATTCTCATGATATTAAAACGTTTTTATCTCCTCAATTATTTTTATTAAAGTGTCTCACATTTGGTTAGGAGCTCTATCTAAAATAACATTTTAAATATTTAAAAATTGTCTTCTTCTAAATATTTTTCATTAATGTCCATGTATTAAAAATGGGTTTGAGGATCTATTTATAAAGACATTAATTTTTTAAAATGAAACTTCCTTTTTAAAATTTTCAAAGTGGTATGAGACACTTTGTTTCAAAAATCTATTTTAAATATCTTCTGGATATTAAGTGAGACATTTAAATATTTTCAAGAAAAAGAGGGATGTTTTTCTCAAATAGTTTTGATAATTATTTTTATCTAAATAAATATCCCTCATTATTCTCGATTGAGGTTAATTTATTTTAATACATTATTCCATGTTTTAATTAATGAGTTATATTTTAATGTTGATGTTATATTTTCATACCATTCATGGTTTGTGGTTAAAATATTTAGATTTTGTAAGATATTTTTAATATGAATGTTTAGATTATGTTTCAACCTTTTCATATGAGGAATGCATTGGACATTGTAAGTGGCGGGTGGAGCCTGCTATAGCTCTTTGATGCATCTGTTTGTCTCATGAGACAAACTAGTGTCTTGGAATGTGGCCTTGATGAAATATTATTTGTATTCTTGGAACAAGGCCATGACTATGTGGTTATGAAGTTTGGAATTATGCATTTCATCATTATGAAATTGTCTCTTGATATTGCATGTGATTATTCGACTAGTAGAATATCCATGTGAATGGGTAAATGGAATTTTTTGTTTTATCATTTCCATATTATTCTGACGATTAAGTTTAAAAGGCTTCTTTTTTATTCTTATACACTTCCTCAGATTTTTATGATTATTAATGAAAGTTTCTACTATATTGTTATCCTTATTGAGAATCTGATATCAACGCTTTCTTATGTTTTATTTTTCCTAGGATGAAATGATTTATATTACAGTTAACCTGCATGAATAGGCTAGTAGATATAAAATTGTTAAAAGGGGACACAATGTTGTTGTTTTTTTATTTCGTGATGTAATGTAAAACTTATATATGTATCTAGTACTTCCAAGGATACTAAACTGATCGGTATTTCATGACATGATTCCTTGTATCATGCCAATGTTACGTAATAATGCACCAATTCTGGGTAACTGGGGTCAGTGCATTATAGGGAATGAATATTTAGTCTAATAAAAAGTGTTAATAGACTATTCACTAGGCCAGTTCCATGTGGAAAAATTTCTTTTAAATTTAGAGTACCAAAAAACATATTCCTTATTGCTTATAAATTGGTACCTTGAGCACCCCATTTATATGTTAAACCATATGGGTATATTTTGGCTAGTATATATATATATATATATATATATATATATATATTGGTCTCTAATCATCATCATAGAAGTTATAAAGTGACATATTCTCATTTGGATATCAAGGATATAGATGGATTTCTACTGAAGCCTCCTCCTCCCCTCAATGACAAGCTAAATAGTGGTTGATTAATGTAAGAGAGATACACACATGTAGAGGGAGTTATGAATTTTCTTTTCTATTATTTTTCTATTATTTTTATTTAAGACTATTTTTTGATGATTAATATTAATATTATTCTTATTGAACGAATCGTTGTAGTATAATCATGTGAAACAATTTTCATTTTGAAACTAATTGGTTTGAGATTTCAATTAGGAATCATAGATCTTCTATATAATTAAACACACTGGTTCTTCTTCCAACACACATACTTTGAGATATAAATATAATTTTGAATTATTCATTACAGGTATAAGTTCCAAACCTTGAAAAAATAATCATTGTGTCAAGGGTTGGTTATTAGGGACCATTCTAAAGGGCTTTTAGGGGAATCCAGATTATGATTTTCCTCAATCAAAGAATTTCATTAAAAGAATGTATTTTTCTCAACTATGAAATTTATATTATAAGTAGTAAATAAGAAATGATATCATCTTAATATTTAATTTAATTTTTTTTCCCATTTATCAATTTTTAAAATATTTACATTATGTTATTTTAGATATCATTAAACCGTATACATTTTTAGTTTTTTTTAAAATAATAACGGAAATTTTCTGATTAGGACACTAATAATCCATGAAGGATGACCTAATATCTTCCCAAAAACATTTATAATATTATAAGACCTAGTTATTTTTGGTTTCGTGGTTGTTTAGTATATATATTTTCTACTTTTTAAGTATCCCTTGGGATTTTAGTGTCTATTTAATATAATAACTCTATGCATTATTAAATATTTTTTTTGTTTCTTTACAATATACTATCTTATCGAATTATTTAACATTATAAATTTTATTCTCTATATGTTTTTCCCTTGATGATTTCTTCTTTGGGTGAATAATCACCTTTCAAAATTGAACAAGATAGAAGCATACATCATTTACATTGAGACACATAAATCATTCCATTGAAGGACAAAACAAAACACATCAAGACTTTTATGAACCCCCTTATTCTCCTTAAACTAAAAAAACATTTATCCAAATTTCACATCATTTATTAAAATAACCATAAATTATAATAAATATATTCCCTTGACGTTGATATAAAATCTATATAAGTCCAGTCAAAGGAAAAGAACCAAAATTAGTACTATAGAATAGTCTAATTCATTTATTAAAAAAACCTCATGGATTTTATGGGAAAGACCAACATATAAATCTATAGAAGTTCTATTTGATATATTAAATATTAATACCTGTGAATGTGGACGAAGAACTATTAAAAGATAGGGGTTTCCCATTTTCATTATAAAATAATTCAAATGACTAGCTATATTATATTAACCCCCCAAATAGAGTATGAGTTGACATGACACATTTTTTTAAATATTTCCCTATATATAGAATGGTAAAAAATGAAATGAAATATATGATATAATATAATCTAATGGTAATACTCAAAATTAATATTTTTAAAGATTTAATATGTTATGTTCATGTTTTATACACTACCAAATAACTGATTAATTTTAATTGAATGTTTTTATGATTTATTAATAGAAATTTATTGTAATAGGATTGATGCTGATATCGGTGGTTCCTTAGTGTATAAATCTCCAATCACTAGAATGGACATCATCAAAAACATAATACTGAACACTCACCTTTTTGTTTTGTGGTTCATTATACCCATTAGTGGTGTATATGACAGAAGAAGTTTAAACTTCAATAAGAAGGTGTATATGAATTTCGAATAGGTAAGTACCCTACATAGAGAAATGTCACTTAAATTAAGGGAAATAATAACCTCCGCTAGTTGTTAACTGTATTATTTGTTCATTGAGAACACACTACTCTGACCAATGAACCTAATTGAGATATCCTGATTAGTGTTGTGAGGAAATCATCCAAGGGTATCCATATAACCAACCAATAAGATAATGACCTTACTATACATCCCCTTTTGGAAGGAACATTAAACAAACCTATAGTAAAAGGGTATTCTAATAGACCTCAATAGCCATGGAACCACCCGAGCAGGTATAGTTGGCCTCCACCACCAACAAAAAAACTCAAATACCATGGAAAAAATTCTAAAAAATCATTCGAAACTCGATCCAAGAATATAATACATAATGGAAGATATAGTAAAAATAATCTATAATTACAAAAGACAACCCATGTTTCCATACAATACCAAAAAAATCAAATAAGACAATATACTAACCTAGTGGGGGAAATCCAAAGCCATGGGAAGGTAATAGATCATCACAACTTCTTGTAAACCAAAGGGAAAATGTAAATGTCAGTTCCATCACCCTTCATAGTGGTACCCATCCTAAAATCCAAATCTCCCTTCCATTATAGTCATCATTGGTAGAGGAAATAACCATTTTGACCATCCATAAAAATCTAAATAAGTAATATAATTTTCCTTATAGGGGTAATAATAAAGATAATTGATTGAATTTTGAGGGACCTCCTAGACATACAATTCCACTTTCAATTGAAAAATGTTCCACCAAACTAATAAAACAAAAATAAACCTAACATTATAATGAAATCATGTAATTCATAAAAAATATATAGGTTAATATTCCATTTAGTAATGTAGTGAAGAAAATTAGTAGACACAAGAGGATGAAGATTCAGGTGATGATAGTTTTAGCAAAATCTCAGTAGACAGCCTGGACCAGTTCCCTAGGAAAGGACCACACATCCCAAGAAGGAAGAAGGGGAAAAAAGGAAAACGTGACTCGGGGAAATGCATAATGGTCCAGGGGAAAAACACATGTAGTTCAAAGAATATTGTCACTTTCCTAAACCGATAAAAACTAGCTCATCCAAGAAATGTAAAGGTAAGGAAAGCAATGACCTTCAAGATGGGGAAAGTGGGGCTGCAACCAAAGAAGAAAGACTGATGGAAGAAGAGGGTGTGGAGTTCTTGGGGCTCATCGTCCACTCCACGGAAGAAATTATTTAAAAATTCCTTCGGCCAAATTCGTCAAATGAGGAAATTTTAAGGATTTATAAATGATGCTTGCTGATTAATACCACAGAGGATCAAGAAGCGTGGATACACAAACAAGACCAAATCATCTCACGAGGCTTCAACCAAGGTAGAATCACCTTGGAGTAATTCATCAAGATAATGGACATAATGGTGTCTCACCTTGAAGAACTTATCAGGGAGGATCCAAAAACATTGGTTAGTACTCTGCACAAGTAATTATATAGAGCGTCTAACTCAAATAATCTTAGTCTTGTGTTTAATAATTCGATGGTCTCTTTTAGCTCATAGTTGTCCTTGTGTACGAACGTTGGTTTCCCACATTTCCCTAAAGTGGCATAATAAAAATTAAATTTGGATGGATGGAATAAGGATATAATCACACACTAAAGGATTCTTTATTGCAATGGAATGGTGATATTGGGTTGAAATATCTCATTGTTAATAGACCCATCAATTTCTAAAAAAATTAAATGATCCTATAAAATTCTCATTTCCATGCACCATAGGGTTGTATTTATTTTTCAAATTCTATACTTGAATTTGGTGGTTCTATAAATTTTATATGTCACTTTATATTCTCTTCATTATTGGATTGGGATCAAAATACAATAGGTATAATCATTAAAATAGAAAACTAAAGTAATGTACAACACGCTAGTGAGTTAGAGAATGTTCCTGTGAGGGTTAAAAAAATTAATTTTTCATACTTAATTTTATGTTCATAACATATAAGATAACTTGATGAATTTAAATTCCTTGATTATATTGGCAATACCTTTCTTAAAAATTTAAAAACCATAATTAATGTAAAAAATAGAACATTATAGATTGAGTTTGGTTGTGATATTTTCCACATTAACATCCATGATTTCATAAATCACCCATGAATAGATCATACCAGTTTCTTAGTTAATTTAACTGATATACTCCCTTTCCCTAAAAAATATTATTCATTCCCTAGAACCATTTTTTGAGTTTTTATCATTGATATATATTTTTGGTAATGATTCATGTATTGATTTTTTAAATTCCCTAGAAATAGTATATTAATATACATTGATTAATGTTTCCTTCTTTACTGAGGACATAATGAACATAAATGAATTTAAATAGATTATAAAATAAACTTACCCATATGAAAATTTTACTATTGACTAGTTATATGTGATAACATACCTCTCCCTTATTCATAAACTCGTTAATCTAAAATCATTTAGAATTTAACCATAACCAGTACCTCAAAACATAAAACATTCATATGTTTCATGTAGAATGAGGATTATTATAATTATTTCTAGCTCATTTACTGTAGATTATTAATTACTATTATTTTATATCATGAGGGAGAATAAAAAGGAATTTCAATGAAAATTTAAAGGAAATCATGATAATAGCTTAACAATTTCTGTACATAATTAATTATCAAATCATGATGTTATATCAGAGAATTAGACACACCGCTGATTGAATCCAAACCTCAAAGATGTAGTGAAATAATGAGTTAAAATTGTTTTTATGCTCGAATAATTAACACTATCATAGGAATCCAATGGGTTAATCTGTTATACGTTTTCCCTAAAATAACATGTCTACCATTAGTAAAAACTGAAAATAATGAATTGGTACTAGATCATGTTTAGAATAGATGACGTGTATATATATACTATCACTGAATAAATATGAACAATGGGAATGAATTTTTCTTATTTCCATTCATTTAATATATCATTGAGAGGTTGGAGATGAAGTCCCATTATTGTTTCAAATACGGGTATCAGGGATACATTCAGATCAAATGATTCCTCGAGGTTTGGGAGAAGAAAAACATAACTTGAGAATATCATTTTAAGTATTCATGGATGATTTCACCATCTATGGTTACACTCTTGATTAATTTATGGTTATTATATGTGATATAATTAATTAATGTATTAAAAATAATATAATATTAAATTAATAAAAATTAATTGAATTATTCAAGAATGTATATTACTTGGAAACATTATTTCTAAAGATGAGAGAAATTTTGATAAAACAAAAGTCAAAGATATTTTCTCCACTAAATTCCATAAAAATGTCCAAGATGTGAATTTTTTATTAGGTAATAGGATTTTATCACTATTTATATTGTGACCATGGTGTGGTTACACTCCCCCTCTCATGGAAACTCTAAGAAGAAAAAGAATGTGTGTTGGATGAAAATTATAATGATTTTTAACCAATTGAAATGGATTCTGATATCCTCACTGATAATTCAACCACCTTAGTGGGATTTACCAATTCAGTTAATTATTAACGGTTCCAAATAAGTAGGTGGGGAATTATTATCATAAAACTCTATGAATCTCTATATTTCATTGAATATGAATTATATACACTATATCCTACCAATGACAATTACAACTCAACTAAAAAAATAATTATATTATATAGTGTTTACCATTGATAATTTTTGGTCATATATTTTTGGGTCCAAAGTAATTTTGTGTTCTAAACATAAATATATTAAATATTTCCTTTTTAATTTCAAAGTCAAAACACATCTCATTCATTAGATAACACTGCATTATGAATTAAAAATAAATACTAGGGATAAAAACATATCAATGAATGTGGTGGATTTCTATATTAGTAGGATTCTTCCATCATCAAAACTTAATTGATCTCCCTATATTTCTGTAAATGAAATGTTACATTAGGAGCTATTGTATCGAGTTCAGGATTCAATTTCCCAAAATACTAATATTGAAAATTATATGGTAATGTCTTGAATTAATTATTTTTTAAATAAGTAATAAGGTTGGAATCTTAAACATGGGTCCTATTAGTACCATTGGGATAACCCATTCCTTTAGAACATATATAGTGATCATATCCAAAGGTATTGTGTTAATGATATTGAGTTTTATTTTTTCCTCTTGTTCTACCAAATAGTTTCATGTGGTGGTCAATTCAGTCCCCAAAAGTGTTTTCACAAGCCCCTTGAATTTGGTCTATTTTGGCCAACATTGATTCCAGAATCCCAAGATTAGAATAGATATTTTTGAAATTGTTAAAAAAAAGAGAATTCCTATAATAGAAATTCAATGACACAAAAAATCATTATTTTCCATGAAATTATTAATGTTTTGGGTGTTGAATTTAGGAGGTAATTTAAAAATTTACTCGCTACCTTATACATTATTTTTTTATTATATTATCTATCTAAATGAATTGAATCCTATTGAAAAAGTAATGATGAATCAATTTATGTCACTATTTTTTTGAGAGGACAATTATTTTGTATGTTTAGATTAAATAGGATCACCATTAATGGCTTTGTTTAAAATTTATATATCCAAACAATGAAATAATTTTACATCAGTATGTGACCGAGCATAGATTTTACATATATTGTCACCCTAAAACCAATATTGTATCCAATATTTCAAATAGAGAGATAAAAAAATTCATAAAAAATAGGATAAACTAAAAAAATATTGGGGTCCCAAATTCAATGATGCATTGTTGGATTACCATGAATCTTTTAAAATTACAATTGATATTTTATCATATCATCTTGTATTTGGAATATGTTTTCACCATTTTTTGAAATAATGTACCAGATATATTAGGGTTTTAAATAATGAAGATATAATCTTTATAGCTTAGGTTATCAAATAAATTTATTATTTAGGAGTTTGGGGAAATTTTTAGAGATTATTATGAGAACTATATGATTTATAAGGAATGAGACAAGGCTTCCCATGACTACCTCATCATTCACCATATGTTTCACATTTGGAAGAAGGAACTCCTTTACAATGCATGGATGATGTTATACATATGTAACATTCATTACAACTATGTTGAACCATATACTATAAATATTTTCTATCCATTTGGAGTTATGTGGGTAAAAAGTGATGAAACCAAACAAATATTCACTATCATTGGGTAGCACCCCATGCACTTCTATGAAACCATTATGGAGTCCCCAACATAATGCTTCTATCTTCATGAAGTGATATATCAGTGGAACCCAATCTATAGTTTTCTTTTCTTCCCACCTTGCCATCATATTCTAGGAGGTCACGTTATACCCTAGGTTTGTGTGGGAGATACATTCCTATGTTCATTAGTACGCTTTTTCATCATTTTTTATTTTTCTCTTTTTTCGTTGATACCTTATATTTTATTATTTCCCACTTTAATGACTTAATTAATATTTGTTTGAGATTTTATTCATTTTATTCATTTTTTATTAATTTATTGTGATTTTTTACATTACCAAATATTATTATTTTATGAAAAAAATACTCTTTTTAAATTCCCACATAATTGGGAATTTTTGAAATGACCCACTAATTCTCATTGGCTTAAGAATATAATGAATCATTAATTCACCTTAAGTGACATCCCCAGGATGAAAAATGGTGGAAATTAACACCGAATGGTTTCAAATGAAAGTGTGGGATGATTTACCCTTTAATAACTAAAACAAATAATGCATCAATCAAAACCAAACAACTCACTATATGATTCATGAATAAATTAATGAAAAATCAACCACTTCATTTATATCAAAACGACACCAAAGTGTACTAAAATGGATGAAAAATAAATTATCAATGTAAATAGAAGATGAACGAAAAAAGAAAATCTAAGAATACCAAAATACTATAAGCTCTATAAGATCTACACTCCAACAACACCAAACAACCAAAGTGTCATTAGGTGGGACTAAATACATGAGATACATTAAAATTTCCCATGTCCGAGAAGATAATATCAATAAAACCACTATAGTGCCAAAGAAAGGGTGAGTATAATAATTATTATGATTTCTCCCAATGACATACATTCTCAGACCACGAGGATAGAATAGTTATCAAGATTTATATAAAACCATTTACATAAAACAATTCTGCAAAACTGTTTATAACTTAATATAAACAAGTTCCAAAAACAATTTTAACCCAGAGTAAAAAAGATCAATTTTCAAATAATTTTCTAGAAATTAAATTTTATATAAAAGAATACAATCTTAGATTTATAACCATTAATTTATATAATTTTGTCAAATCCATTCCATTTAAATTTTTCACACAACTAACCATGCATGCTTCATTTCGACTATTCTATACTCATGAGCAGTCTCTCATCCAATTACCTTGTGTCCCACTAACACATGCCACCAATATAGGGTCACACACCTTGTACCCCAATGGTATACACCCCTTATTCAGTTTCTATCAAATATGAACTCACACAACCAAATTTATTCAAAAACCATTTCAAATAACTATTTCAAACAACTTAAAAACCATTATTTCATTGAAAACCATTATACAACCAATTAAAACCCACCATTTAATTTCAATAAAACCATTAATTTTATTTAATAAACTTTATTTAAATAATTTTTCAAAATTATAGTATGATCCCATTTTAAAATCCCCAATTTAAAATCAAGAATCAAATCACATTATTCAAGAACACCAAATTTTCTAGATTTCCACAAACCATCACTGAAGAGGGTTTCTAACAATCATCAAGAAACCAATTCATAGTAAAATAAATTCAAGGAAATAAATTTGAAATAATTATAATATATTATATAATGAGGATATGATTTTGAAGCCCTATACTTTTATAATTTTGATGAAAACAAAAAACAGATGAAGAATGCTAATAGAACCGGGTAAGAATTCAAAAAAACCTCCTTAGATATTTTATCATATCTACAAAGAGACTAAATATCAAAATATTTTGTATCCCAAATCATAGATATACCCATAAAAGGTGTATATCTAAGAAAATATGATGATATGAGATGCAGATCCAAGTATATACACAAAAATGTTACAAGAAAAAGAAAAACGATGACATAACTCAAGAATTAGGCTCTTAAATGCCAATAAATTGAACTTAATAGATTATAATTTTCATAATAGATGTTATCAAACCATTAATAGTGGTAAATATCTAATTTTGAATACATATAGGATAATAAAAATATTAATGAGTAAAAAACGCGTGATATCCACTTTTTTGGATCTCAATTTAGACCTACACACAGTTTAGTCGCATGGTTAGACAAATTGTGTGATAAATGTGAAATAGCTAATGAATAGTAATACCATTACACAAAAAAATCACATGTCATCATTAACTATGTGTCCACCGTGCTGAGGTTACTATCCAACATTTACAGCTCGGCACGGTTTTCTTAAGGATTCTGCATGGATTAAACAAATTGGGCGTATCTAGTTCACCTTCCCTTTATCCACAAATTTTTTGAAACATTCTCCAAAAAATTGCAACCATGACCATTAAGATTTATATTGATTAAATTAATAAATAAATCATTATTTACCAAAAACATTTGGTACTAAATTCTCCCCACCATTAGTCTTTTTGTCCCCAGAAAGTAGAAAATCATCCTTGCCCAAAAAGTGTTCTGGACAGTTTATTTCATTTCCTTCATGCCCAATTCTCTTGTAGAATTGTTCCATGTTTCCAAAAAAACCCTTACTGTATTGATGCCTTGTACACATAAGGATTTATCCTTCCTATAAAAAATCTACACTGAAATATGTACCAATGAAGCATCTTAATCTAGGTGAACATGACCCCATATGCTCATACGGTCAGGATCAGGCTAAAACATTTTCAACTTAGATATATGGAAACAATTATCCACCAAACTGAACTGTGGTGATATCACCAACTGAAACGCCACCTCTGCAACTCATTCCAGTATCTAAATAGGGAAAATGTATCATATAGATATCTTTCCCTGCTTCCCAGAATGACGATGTCCAAGACTTGGATAAATACACAAGATCACATGATCACACATTATGAATGACAATGGTCTTCGATGATGATCTACATACAATTTATAATGACCTTGAGCCATATCTATTCATTTCTTAATTGATTAAATATTCTCCTTTTTTCATGAATCAGTCTTTTCCCTAATTGTGATGTTTCCCTTGTTTCCACCCATCAAAGTGGAGAATGATAAGGATGCCCATAAAATTCTTAAAAATGATCTATATGTATCGAGGTCTGATAGATGTTATTATATGATAACTCCTCTAAGGGAACAATATCTTCCCATGAGCCACCAAAATCTATTACAGAAGCCCACATAATGTCTTCCAATGTTTTTATCATCCTTTTGGATTTTCCATGCATCTGAGGATGATACACTGTACTCATATTCAACTGAGTCCCAAAGGATTTATCTAAGGATTTCAAAAAAAGATGTAAATCTAATATCTCTTTCAATGTATATTTAATCTAGTATTCCATGTCTTTTTAACACTTATTAGATATATATTTTGATCATATCCTCCATCTTATGAGTTTCAATAATAGGGATTAAATGAGAAAACATCATGACTTGATCCACTATTTACTATATGGTATCATGATTCTGAATCGTTATTGGGAGACTTGTATCAAAATCCATTATTATATACTCACATTTCCTTATAGGTATATGTAATGAATATATCATAAAATCTAGTTTTTGATGTAATTTTTTAACCTACTGACATGTTATGCACCTTTAAATGAACTCATCCACTTTCTATTTCATGTCTATCCAACAAAAAATCACTTTAAACACCTTATACATCTTCTATATACTCAGATGTATAGACTATATAAAATGATGGTATACATAAAGAAGTTGTTACTGGAAAACCAAAGATAAAACCATCCAATCTCTAAGCCACAAAACTGAACTCCCATAAAGTTTCCATTGCTCAATGGTCTCCCCACTATTGAGTATTGATCTCACAACCAATCATTTTACATTAATTTTTTGTGTCTCAAAAACCATCTTTACCAAAACAGAAACCATGAAAAGAGAAAAAAATGAAACATTACCTCACTATTCACATTCAAAATGCATGTTGTCTATGACCAAAATCAACTTCCTTTCATCTGAAGATTCTTTTTCAGACATATTATATGACTTTCTAATTAACGCATCAGCCATAAAATGGAAATTTCACGGTGTATACATTATTTCAAAGTCAATAATATTATGATATCTCAATTTTCTAAGATTCAAATCCCATTGTGAGAAAATATGTCTCAATCTCTTATAATCCCTTAAAATAGAAAATTTCTCACAAATGAGATAATGATGCCATGTATTGAAGTCATGGGATACCACAACTAACTTCAAAATATTTGTTGGGTAATTATTCACATTCACTCTTGTAACATCCCGATTCTGGGTGCCGCCTAGAGGTGCCTCGTACCCAGTTGGTCACATTGCCTCAAGCACATTTCACCAAACTCCAAAGGTTGTTGACTAGATGTGAGGGCCATGCGTGTGATAGTGGGGAAACTATGTCATCATTGGGAGAGTAATGCAGTGGAAATAAATAGATAACAACAGCAGAAGTAGTAATAACATGCTATAAGTATACAATAGAAGAATGAAGGTAATAAAAAATTGGACCACATATATAAATTATGCATGATAAAAATGTATACGAAAATATCCAAACAAGTCACAATGCTAGAATACAATAATAAATAAATGTTCAAAGAAAAAAAATTAACACCCAACATCATCACAAGACATCTTGGTCCCATGATCTCTATCCCTACAGTAGTCATGTACCTGACGTAGATGGACGGTTTACCTTATCTATACCTACAGAAATATAATCAGTTTGGGACCAAAATCCTGACCCAAACTGGGTGTGAGATGAATCCTAGTAGGCAACCACCCAATGATCTGTGCCTAATAGTTAGTGAATATATATATGGAAGGCAATAAGCAAAATTAAGTATAAACAAGGATGTACCCAAAAGTTAACAATCTAACAGTTTTAATTGCATTCATTTGAAAATATCAAGTAAGAAGCTAAATCAAAAACAGTAACCCTCTGGGAAGTACACATCGCCTAACCCCATTCTGGTTCAACCAATCAAACAAAAGAAACCCTATGGGATGTAATCACAGTCTAACCCCTCTAGTTCATGTTTGGAAAAGACACTCTTAGGAAGAACTGATCATCAATTCCCCCTATGGTCTCATATTAGTAACTATAGACACTTTGAGGAAGCCCTCAACATCCAAATCCCCTTGTGTTCTTGCAACATGAAACTATAGACATTTTGATAGAGAAAGAGGTACATCCCCCATATTGTCTTTCAACGTAAATGTAACATACACTCTGGAGAAGGCCTTAGCATCCTTTCCCCCAATGGTATACTATATCAGGTTCCCACAACCATGTGTAAGTCAATCGTGCACATTAATGTTCATGACCCATAGTAATCCTTAAAAACCACTTGGCTAACAACTTTTAAGAACTTCATGGATAAATATATACAACCATATAATAGAATTAGATAATATCACTCTATCTTAACAACACTAGGCATGGCAAACAAGTATCCTAATCATCAAGGGAGACAGAGCGGTCAATATTAAAATAATCATGGAAAACACAACCATAGGATAGAAAATAACCCTATTCACAATAAAAAACCTCTAATCAGGCTCACATGGAATAAGAGGCATTGATTGAGCTAAAATCCGTAAACACACATTACCATGTTCTAGGGTATTAGGTACTTTTTCATGTAAAATTCTAATACTAACTATGAGAAGGAAAAAACCACCTACCTTGGCATTTTATGAAGAACACTTTCGAACATCGGCCCTTGAATCCTCCTAGAATGATGTAGATCTAAAAAATGTAAAAAAACGTCTATCCTTTAATATCTCGCACTAGAGGATAAATCAAGAGAAGAGGCTCTAGAAGAATGAATAACTCACCGTCGTGATTCCGACGCAGTCAGCGACAATTGATTCAGATAACAGACGACGAGTTAGGGGCTTGACCAAGATTCATCATTCTCAGTTATTCCTAGATGTTACAGGGTTATAAGAAAACGAATTATGGAAGAAGATGTGACCCTATTCCATTTAATGAAATTGAATAAAAATTTCATGATGTGTCTTTTAAATGTACATGGTGTGTATATTCCTTTACAGGGCCCCTCTTTAGGCGGTCTCTAGGTCATCCCACACGGGCATTTACTCAGTCGTTACGTGTCCATGTACTCAGTCATTACAATACCATGTACTCATCTATTACATGGCCTTGTACTCGGCCCTTACACATAAAGTACATAATCCCCCCGCGATAATCGAGTACACGATGTGCACTCTTATGCCCACTGCGTGTACTCCTTAAATTTCCATATACCCCTTTTTCCTCAAAACACCAAAAAATAGGATCCATACATGAAATGAAGATACTTGCCCTTAAAAACTCTCCCCTTAAATATATTTAGCAATTATTTTACCTAATATGGTGGCGAATAAGAAAAATCCTCAAACAGCTATGGCCACTACGATCTTACATCATCCTCCATCTAACAAGTCTCATCCTATACTCACATGTGCTTCTATTGCCATCGTATGAGAGGAATATACCAGCCACAAAAAACCATTGCATTGTGATCGACAATCCAGATAGATTCTCTTTGAATGAGCCCTCCACCTCCATCTCAACCTCTTCTAGTTGAAAAACACGAGATAGGTTGGAGAAGTAATGTTGTAGCTGAGAAACGTGGAAGATGCCATACATAGCCTAGTACATATGAGGTAACTGAAACCAATTGGCAACCGAACCAACTATATCCAAAACCTCAAATGGACCAAAATATATTGGCGAAATCATTCCATGTCTCCTAATACTCATGTGTCCCAACCTTGGTGTGACATGTTGGAAAACCACATCTCCGACCTCAAACTCCAGAGGTCGTCTCCGTCGATCAACGTAAGAATTCTGTCGTGACAGTGTAGTATCTGTCCTCTTTCGAATCAACTCTATCTATTCCGTGGTCCTCTAGTCAAGATTAGGTCCTAGCATAGCCACCTTTCCTGCCTACAACAAACATAGGGATGATTGGAATGGCCTACTATATAAATCCTCATAAGGTTCCATATGAATATTTTCATGAAAAATATTATTGTAGGAAAAATCGAAAAAAGGTATGTGTTTCTCCCAGGAACCTCCATAATATAGGATGCATGATCGAAGAATGTCCTATAGAACCTATATTGTATGATCGGACTGGATATATGTCTGGGGATGGTATGATGTACTCATAAGTACCATTGTACCCAAAGACCATTGTAGTCCCGGACAAACCTGAGATGAAAATGGGCATCCCTATATGAAATGATGGAGCACAAAAGTCCATGTTAAAATATAATCTCTCGGATGTAAAACCATCCCAGTTCATCAACACCGAAGGTCACTTTGATTGGAATGAAGTGTGAAACCTTTATGAGTATATCAATGACAACCCAAACTGCATAATTCCCTCAATGAGGCCTAGGAATACCAATCACGAAGTCAATTGTGACATCATTTCACTTCCACTCAAGAATTTGTAACTACTGCAAAATCCGTGTTGGTCGCTGATGTTCCAACTTTACCTACTAATAGGTGGAACACCACATCACAAAACCAGTAACATTCCTCTTAATTCTTGGCCACCAATATTGATGGTGTAGATCTTGATACATCTTGGTGACACTAGGATGAACTATCCAAACCGAAGAATGAAAGTCCCACATCATCACCTCGCATATGACTTCTAACACCCATATATACCCATGAAAACATAAGGTCTAATCCTCACCTACATTCCATCTAGGAAAAAGGTCCTCTCCTGACACACTCCCCCATAGAACTAGGCCTTCAGAGTCAGATAGATACCTCATTCGTACTCAATCAAGAAGAGTATAGGTAACAACTACAGAAGAAAGAAACATCTTCCCTTAGAGGTTGAGCACCTCCAAATGCATCTTATAGAATATAGCCATAAGCTGCCACTCACTACTGGCCGCCTGAACTACTTGTATCTGATTCTTCCTTCTCAACGCATCATCCCCTGGGTTTCCTTTCCCAGGCATGTAGGAAATCTCAAATTCAATGGACTAAAGGTATTCAACCCACCTTCGCTATCTAAGATTCAGATCGTGATAAGTGAATATATACTTGAGTATTTTCTAATCACTAAAAACCATAAAATTCTCCCCCAACAGATAATGTCTCCAACCGAACAGATCATGAACTACTACAACCAATTCAAGATCATGCTTTAGGAAATTCCTCTCATGTGGCCTCAACCGTTGAGACCCATATACAACGACTCCTCCTCCCTAAATAATCATTGACCCAACCCGATACATGATGCATAATATTCTATTGTATACCTCTTTCCTGGATCTAGAAATACTTGTATCGGTGATGAAATCAACCTCTATTTCATCTCTTAAAAGGATTACTCACATAAATCTGTCTATAAGTACTTCACACCCTTCGTAATGTTCCCCTTCAGTGGTGTTGATAAGAGTGAAATGTCCTGTATGAAATGTATGTAGTAACCAGCCAGCCCTAGAAAACTCTATACCTATATGAAGTTCTTTGGATGCTCATAGGAAACTACTTCTCTCACATTATCTAGGTCTAATGATACTTCTGTCACTGAGATGACATGACCCAAGATGTGAATTTGGTCCATCCAAAAGTGTCATTTTGAGAGAATAACATATAAATGATGCTCTCTCAGTGTACATAAAATGACCTCAAGATGTGTGGCATGGTCTTGTCAAGTGTGATAGTACACCATGATATCATCCACGAAGACTACCATGAAAGAATCGAAGTATGGATGGAACACAAGGTTCATTAGTTACATGAAAACTACATGTGTGTTCGTGAGACTGAACAACATAACCACATATTCTTATAGACCATACATGCTCCAAAAGCCTATAATAGGTATATCAGATGGTCTAACATGAAAATGATGGTAACAAGATCTCATGTAAATCTTCTATAACACTAGGGCTCCATGAAACATATCAAAGAGGTCATCAATCATTAGTAAGGGATATCAATTCTTGACCATAAACTGGTTCAGATTCTGATAATTCATACAAAGTCTGAGGGTACTATTTTTCTTCTTCACAAATAGGATAAGAGATCCCTAAGGATATATACTGGGTCAGATGAAACTCTTCTCTTATAACTCCTCTAACTTTTTCTTAATGTCCTGTAACTATGTTGTAGCCATCCTATAAGGAGGAATGGACACCGAGGCCACTCCTGGAACATGCTCAATAGAAAACCGTACCTCTCACTCTAGAGGAAAACAAGAAAAGTCTAGTAGAAAGACATACCAGAAATGATTTTACACTTGAGGAAAGTCTAACTATGATGTCCCCTGTTCATCTAGATATAGACTAGAAATTTGGGCTGTAACGCCTCCCAACCCATGATGCTTGGGTCCTTCTCTTCTTTCCTGGACATCCCATTCCCCCTTGTGGAGAATACAACTTCCCTAGGGTGATGTGAAACTAACCCTACAACAATAACAGTCAAAAACAACCTATAAGGGAACTAACCATTACATTCAAAAAATGAAATCATATCCTTTCATCTCTATGACATAATGTCCCCATAAGAAGTGACACCCACCAACCTCAAGAGGGAACTCCTTGCACTGACGTACACTAACCGTTCTAATTCCCAACTGAGTGCCCAATATCAATACATATGCAGAAGTAAAGATACAGTGCCCAAGGATTTCCACAACACTAATATATTTGAAACTATGTGAATACCTTGTATTGAAATGTGCAGAAGTTAAAATAGAAGAAACCAGAATCCTACCTTGAACTGTAGAGGGTTTGAGATCCTGCACCTACCGGGTCTACTCCACTACAAATGTCTGGCATGTATTGCGAACCTATGACCTTGCCTGACCACCCAGAGCTGATCCATCCTATTGTTGCTAATAGACGAGTGACTAAATAACACAGCCATGACCTACACCTTAGCCTAAATAGCCCGAAGAACTCCAGTTACTAAACTGATGAGAAACTTGTGCTGCTACTCTTGAATGAGAAGTTATAGAGGAACCTCTGTTACCCACTGCTAGTGATAAGATCTGATAGAAACGTTGTATATGACCCATCTTTTCGCAAGATCAGCACTGAACTGGGTCTGTTGGGAAATGCAGCCGCATTTTTCCACTCTTCCAGCACCAGTAGCAGACCACCAAGATACCAAAAGAAGTAACCATCTTCCTCATATCTCCACGTATAGACTCCTTGTGGCACTTCCTACTGTCAGTCGAAAGGGTACCAACTCCGAATGTCGAGACGCCCTAGCTCAAAGCCCTAGAATCCCTCATATTGTGCTCTAGGAATACCCTCAAGTTGATTATAGAGGTGATGGAAGTCAACCTAAAGATTTTCAAATACAACATCAATTCATTGTAGTAGATAACAATTCTTTACCGTAAATTTGTTAATATTATGATAATCCACAAACAACCGTAGAGTTCAATCAGCTTTCTTCATGAAAAAGATTGTTGTTTTTGAAAAAGATGTGCTTGGAAAAAGGAAACCTTTTCTTTCCATCTATTCCAACTGAACATTAAATTCATTTAAATATATTGGTTCCATCCTACAAGAAGGAAGGAAAATCATACTGGTCCCCATAATAAGATCAATCACAAACTCCACTTCCCTTGTTGGAGGTAACCCTTCTATGTTCTTGGAAAATACATCTAGAAATTGATCTTATACTATTGGAAAATTGATATCATAAATCTCTTAAATAGATTTCATGGTCAACACCACCAACTGGTAAGATATTTTTCCCACTATTGGTGCCAACAAGACCATTTCACCTATCGTTACAATCCTTTTTCATCTGAAGAGATGCTCGATGTCGTCCTCAGTTGTAAAAATGACTAGTCTGCAATAATAGTCAATGTGAGTCTTAAAAATTGTAAAACAATACATACCATGGATTTCATCAAATATATTCATCTCCATCACTGAGAAGTCCCACATTAGCTCATCTCCATCATCAATTATAGAATATCCTTCACACACAATAGGTCGACATTGTATTTTACTGGGAGGTTTTTTAAATTTTAGCACTGAGAAAACCATTACTTGTTTTAAAAAAATTCAATAACATGAGAAACAACAAAGGAATGTGACGCACTAGTATAAAAAAAACTTTTATATGGGTGGAATTCAATAGAATCATTCCTCTCATAGTATATGGTCCAACCTGGTCATCCACAATCATATAATCATATTCATAAAATTGCATTATTTCTACACATTGACCTTTGTTGGATTTATATGATTCCCCATGTTGGGGAGCCATTGTGTTCCTAGAATCCCCATGGCTAGCCTTGTTTTGATAAAGAGTCTGATTCTGTTTCACTTATATTGTTGAAGCAAATGATGCTTGTGACACCAGATAAGTGTCTCGATCACTTGACGTCAGAGCACTATAATTATAGTATTGAAGATTCCCCATGTGGTGGTAGTTATGGAATTCTCTAGGGTTTTTGGTTTATTCTCCCTTTATGTTGTCAAGGGAACCACATTGGAAACATCCAGCATTTCTGTTGGTTCTTAGAGGAAGGTTCATTGATCCAACCATCTGATTTTGAGTCCTGCTTCCGACTTGTAAATATGCAACCCTCTTTTTCATTCTCCCAATAACAGAGTTACCACCAATTATCAATGGTATAATCATACTTCCCCATCCCATAAATCTTGAGATATCTCCTTCATCCACATTAGCTTTGATCACCATATCTATATAATATATAATACAAAGCACCAAAATATTTCAGTGAATCTTCTACCTCAACCCTGATTCGAATATGAAATCCTTCAAAGCCATACTCTTAAAAAATTCATGCATAAAGCACACTAAATTCATTAATTTAGCTTCATATTCTATGATAGAGAAATTTTCCTGATTCATACTGAGGAAATCCAACTTTCTATATATCCTGAATGTGTGAGGATATAATAGTTTATTATAGAATTCATAAAAATCCTCCAAATGTAGATAGTGATCCAGATTATCCATCCCCTCTAGATCCCACCGCTAGCATGCAAGATCCTCGGGAAAATACATTTCTAGTTTAACATTCCACTCCACTAGGGTGCCGAGGAAATTGAAGACACGATTCATCATATTTGGCCACACCTCCATCTTTTTGAGTTCATAATCACCCCTGAAAATGGGTGGATTATACGTCTTGAACTAGATTTAATAATCCACAAGTATTTGATCATCCCTATGGTTCCCCATTTTCATAGCTTGAAATTATTAGATGATACTCCAAAAAAGATCTTGGTTAACCTACGGTTCAGGTGCAACCACATTCTCTATAGCTTCTTCTAGATGGTTTCTATGATGCCTTCCAGGTTCTATTTACTAAACAAACAACAAACTATATAAGGATCCATCTATAGAAACTGATGGCTTAAAATTTCAAATTCTATCACATGTACAATCATAATTTTGTTTTAAAAAATCAATATTTTCATCAATCAACCATTTTTAAAAAATATCATTCTTTATTTTGAAAATCAAACCATCTTCAAAATAAGTCATTCATGCCCTTTTCAATGTCTTTTATTTGAAAATAATTATTTCATTTTTATTTTAAAAAATCACCTATACAAAAAATCATAATTCATTACTTGAAATGAACTATGAAATCCTAGTGGGATGTGATTCCTCTACAATGCATGTCATGCTCATATTGTTGGATAAACATATGATAATGAGATTCCAAGATCCTATAAATGTATCAAAAACACATATGTACCAAACTCCCTTGTAACTTGAAGTTTAACCAAAAGAGGATAGATGAATTTTTTTATGATCTATATTTGAAGTATTAACTATCCTACTTCATTACAATATTATGATTCTAGGAATAGAAAATAATGAATTTATTTATTAAGACCATGAAAACTGATGACTAATTGTTCAAAAAGGAAAGGGACAAGTTTTTACCACTTATCATAAAAAATATTTTAGATCAAACAAACTGATACCATTTGTAGTGATCCACTTATTCACATTTTATTTAGAATTAATTGAATCAATAATTTTTCTTAAGGGAGATCACCAAGAGGCTAATGACTGGCAATAATTGAAGAAGGGTTTCAAATCAATGTGGGAGATGATTTACCCGTTATGAACAAAAACATTTAACCTAGAAATGATAACCATACAAATCACTATTTGATGCATGAATAAATTAAAGACAACTCAACCACCTCATTTGTATGAAATCCTTTCCAAATTTAACAATAATAGAAGACAAATAATATATCAAGGTAAACAATAGAAGATCCCTAAATGAAAATCCAAGACAACCACATGACACTATGCTCTCCAAGATCCATGATCCTACATCATAAAATAGACCATGTATCAGAAGGTGGTTCTAAATATGGGTCATAGTCTACCTTTTTCCCATGTCCCGAAAGATAATATCTACCGTAGAACAAAAGTGCCAATGTAGGGTTGAGTATAAAACTCAGATGGCTTTCCCTAATAACTTCCCTACTCAGGACAGTAGGATAGAAAAGTTAGCATCATTTTTATAAAACCATTTTTATAAAACAATTCTAAAAAATAGTTTATAACTAAATATAACCAAGTTCCAAAAACCATTACAAACTATAGAAAATAACTGCTATTTGATTTTTTTGGAAAAAGGCACATTTCCAGAAAAACAACAAAATATGGCTTTAAAGGCATTTATTAATATCATTTTTTCATAATCATTCTATTTCACTTTTTCACACACCCAACCATGCATGATTCATTTTGATAGTTTCATAATCATTAGTGATTTCTCATTCAATTACCTGGTGTCCCATTAACACACACCCCGGATCTAGGGGCACACACCATGTACCCCAATGGTACATTTCACTTATTTAGGGTGCATCAAACATGATATCACATACCCCAATGTATGATAAAATAATTTCAAATAACCCTTTAAAACCAATTCAATAAAACAGTTTATTTATTGAAAAAAATTAAACAACTAATTACAAGACACTATTTCCTTTAAATAAAAGCATTAATTTTATTGAAAATAGTTTATTCAAATCCTTTTTCAAGATTCAAGAATAAACTCATTTAAAAATCCTCATTTTAAAAAGAATAATCAAATCACATTATTCAAGAACACCAATTTTTATAGATTTCTACAAACTATCACTAAAGAGGGTTTCTAAAAGTCATCATGTAAGAAATTCACAATAAAATATTGAAAAGGAAATTAATTTAAAATCATTAAAATATGTTCTATAAAGAGGATTTGAGATTGAAGCCACCTACCTCAAAGGTTTTGACAAAAACAAAAAATGAATGAAGGAAACTCATGAAACCGGGTAAGAATTTCACAAAACCACCATAGATATCTTCTCATATAAACAACATGCCCAGATCTCAACATATTTGGAATCAATAATCTTATATCTACACATAAAGGGTGTATATATGTGAAATTGAGAGGATGGGAGAAGTAGATATAAGAAAAAATGATATGAATGGTGAAGAACTATTATATACCTCAAGGGTCGGGCTTCTAAATACCAAGAAAAAACTTCAGATCGATTCCTATTTTCATGGGATAGGTTCTATAACATTTAATATAGATAAATACAAAATTATATCTACATAGAAGGAAAAAATCCCAACTATTAAAAAACATGTGAGATATGCTTTTTTGGATCTCACTTTAACATTGTGCATGATTAATCCCATCAGGCACTAATCGTGGAATAACCTAATTCCTAGATTGAACCTCACACTACCTCCCAGAATGAACTCCATAACTTTTCATCTACCACACTAAATATATTGTCCAACATTTTTAACTCTACATGGTTTCTCTTAGGATTCAGTATGGTTTAGACAAACTGTGGACATCTTGTGCGCCTTCCCTTTAGCTCGAAAACATTCCGAATTATTTCCAAACACTATCAATCTTCACCCTTAAAAAATATATTTATGAAAATAATAAATACATGGTTATTTAAAATAAACCTAGTCTACTAAAATTTTAGTTAATGTGATTGTCGATTTTACTTATATCATATTGTTTTAGCCTTTAGAGAAAATTTATTCTTCTAATGAAATGTGAGTTTGAGAAAGTATTTAATAGTAATAGTGGATTTTAGTATTATTTTTTATTTTTAAATGATATGTGTAGTTTTATCTCTATAAAACCATTATGATATTTATACATTATTTCTAATTAGTTAAGTGGGTCAATTATATCTTATAACATCTCTACACTTAATTGAAATAAACCATTAATTGTTAGTATATAGCAATTAATTAATGATAAATATAAGTTGGGTCTTTGATAGAATAATTTCCTAAAGTATTTTTCAATATGTTTGTTCATAATCATCTTTTCCTCATTACAATTCCATATTAAACATTGTGCATTTACCAATTATCTAATTGTCATACGCCCACAAGAACTAAAAAAAAGAACAAATGAAAATAAATAATTAGGGGAGTGGGGGGATATAAAACACTTTTGGCTATTAATATATTGATCATATGGTTTGAATATAAATACTTTTATTGTGAGTTAGGTATTAAAATTGGATTAAAAGGGGTGCCTACCTGATTTGGTGGATGGAATTAGGTTAGTAGATTTTTTTTTCAAATTACATATATTTACTAGATATAACAAGGAATTAATAAAATGAAATGGATTTCACACAAACACATGATGATTTAGTGGCATGGTTGAAATGTGAATTAATTTCTAATATTGTTATCATCCCTCTCTATGAATTTAGTTCTAATTTAATTTTTGGAACATACATTCTATTATTATTGAGATTGATTCTATGGTGTGGTTCTTGCATGTCTTTAAACATTTTCCTGAAATGAATTAACTATTATTGCTAAATCGTCATTCTTTAAGTAATATTATCACAAATAATTTTATAAAATATGTCATTTCCCAAGACAATAAATGTTAATGTGTGGGGGTGTGATAACATCAGGATTCACTATTCATTTACACATTTATACCACTTTGTTAAAATGTTTTTATATTCTAAATACTAAGTGTAATAACCAATTGATCATCTAATTTGATTAATTTTATCATTGATAAAAAATTAAAAATGACATTTTTTTATGTTTTTATAATTAAATTATAGGTTATGGCAATTTAGAGAGACCATCATGAAATTAATTAAAAATGGGCCAAATAACACAAGGACCCAAACCCACTTGTGAATTAAAACCCACACTGTGCCTATTCCATACATCAAATTCGGATAAAAATCAATGTTTTAATTTAAAACCATATGGGATATATCTCTATAAAATAATAGAGAGGTTAATTAATTTTTTAGAGGTTCAAAATATTCCATCGTTGGAGAGAATCTTAATTGTTCATAGTTTTAGGGTCACTTATAGAATTCATTCATATATTGAGATTTAGTTTCCAATTTAATTCAAAATGTGTCATTAAAGTGTAAAGAGAAAGAATATTATTTTTTATTTTTTTAAAAGTTACATAATACTATCTCATATCTCAAATGTTAGGGCTATGTGGTTTCTTAAATATAGAGTACCCCAAACTACCTTCCAAAATTCCTATAAAACGGGACAATGGGAACCCCATTTTTAGGTTTGACCTGGGGGATAATTTATTCCACTATAAATATTTATTAGGTTAATATCATCATTTTTGATGTTATATATATCCATATGCTTATAGGGATATCATTGATGAATATGGAGTTCCCCTTGAGCATCATCCTCCTCTTGATTGAGAGCCAAATGGGGGGTGATTATTGTGATGGAGCTATATATTTACTAAGTGTAACACCACAGGTAAATAAAGAATATTACATTTTCTTATTTATCCATATTTGTGAATAAAATATTAATATGACTTTAAAGGGGACGCTATGCTCGATGGAGTACCCAACACGCAACAACGAGTTTCTTGGGAATCTTACGTTGCACTCTAATAATAAAATAATATTATTTTAAATGGTAGTTAACATGTAGGCGTTGTATTGGCGGGAATGGATAGAAATAACTAAAATATGATTATATATGTTTTTAAATGTTTTTACATTTATCCAATAAAAGATAAAGGCTTAAAATACAGAAAGAATTCAATTTTAGGCATATATGCCCTAGTTTTCACTAAAGGTTCACTTATCGCCTTTTGATGGTGAACCGTCATTAAATATAGTTTTGTTCACTCTTATACATTCTATTGGAACAAAATAAAACTCTTCTTAAGAATTGGGACATCAAAATTTTCTTTTTGTAAATTTTTGGTATCTTTCCGATAAAGTTCATTTTTTAATGAATAGTGTAAAATGTTGTATTTTAATTCAAAACCACTTTTCAATCTAATTTATTTATATGATTAGATTATCTTTTGAATTTGTTTTAAAGTGAAATTATAATAAATTTTTACCATTAAATCCAATAGTGGTCTTTGGAATTAATTTCACTTTGAAATCAGACTTAAACCAGTGTCAATCTTTTGATACTTATTGTTTCATAAAAACACGCTATTTGCTCTGACAGCGGGAGTTAATTTTTAAATTAATTAGTTTGACTTATATTTTTTTAATTTTGTAAAATAGACTTAATTTTTGAATTCGGAATATAAAATATATCTTAGGGTGAATTTTTGGTATTTTTCTGAAAAACTTCAATTTTTGATGAATAGTGAAACCACTGAGTGGTACTTATAAAAACTGATTTTTCCGTTTAAATGAAATTTTTCATATTTGTGTTTTGAATTTCAAAAATCCGACATACATGGTTGTCATTAAAAAGTAAAATGTGGTTCAATGGGATAAAAATAATTTTTTGGTGAATAGTAACTTATTAAGTTTTTAATAGCGATTAGAGGTAATTAGTGTAGTTTAAGGTAAAAATAATGTTTTAATAATATGAAATGAACTTGAAACATGTCCTAACCTCATTGGATGTGTCATGGCCGACCAAGACAACCCATGGGTCAACTTGGGACACCATGAAGCCACTTTGGTTGGAAAATGACGTTAATATCTTTTTATTTAAAGTTAATGTAAAAATGAGACAAACATAATATGTTTTACTAAAACAATTTGTACATGGGGTTATACAAATCAGAATCTTGACTATAAATATTAATTGGAAAGGTAAAAAGATTTCCTACATCATATTATTTTTTTCATAATATTTAGACATTATATAAATTAAATTATTTATGACATCATGATGATGCAGCGATGACCTCATTATTTAACGATTTAAATAAAATGGAAAGATAATGTAATAACTAAAACCTACACATGTCCAAAACCTATTGGATGAGTGTATTTATAACCACTATCACCTTATCCTAGAAACACATCAATGTGGGACCTCTTAAATCCGAATACCATTTTAATATAAAGTGACTTTTCTTTACCTTCCAAGAGTGCCCCTCCTCTCCTATTATAAAAGGCCCCCAACTCTATCTCCTTACCCACACTCCCAAAGCCTTTGGCTCGGCCAACCTCTGACCATTTTGTCTCTCCACTTCCCTCTCTTACTCCTCGAAGCCTCACTCTGGGCAGAAGTCTTCCCAAGGAAGTCTTTGAGCTCAAACCAAAGGGAGTTACCCGATTTTAAGGTAATGTCTTCACTTGAGTCCTTTTGTTTTATTTTGCTTCTCCAACCCCAAAACTCTTTTTAATCATTTTTTTGTAAAAAATACAGTATCATAAATATACTAGAATTTTTTTATAATAAGCATTTGAGATACACTTTCACAAACCTACATCTAATGGTTAAAGAACATACTGTTTCTGTGGATGGCGAATTTCTGCCTCCCGAAACGATGATTGTTCAACATTATTCTAACACCTTCAAAGGTGGACATTAAACTGAAACTATATTTACATATGATATATAATATGTTTATGTTTTCCTTAAGCTTCTGTATTTTACATTTTGGGCATACCTTTATGGTTTCCATTATGGGTAAACGCGATATCTTCATTTAAAGAAGTGCGGACTACCGCCCCCTAAAAGTGATTTGATTCGTTATTACCATATGTGGTACGTATAAAGGGTATATTTAATTATATTATATATGATACCATATTGTAATTAAAATACTATTATGTATCATTATGATTTAATTCCATTAAATATGAAATAGAAATGGAAGTAGCATTCATGCGTACGTACGACTTACCATCTCCATGAACGGTACATTTCATTTCTTATCTCAAAATATTATTTACTATTATAAGTACATATATATATTGGATATATATGATGTATGATAAATCTAAATGATTAATATAAATCTGGAATGAAAAAATACATACCTCTCATATAGTTTTAATTCCATTAATACGACAGAGAAATGAATATATCGTTCATGCGTATGTACGGGTTACCGTCTCCATGAACGATGCATTTCATGTCTTTCCTCTAAATGATTATGTGATATTATAAATACATGTATATGCTGGATATATATTATATATATGATATCCAAATCACAAAGTCATTATGGATATAAAGAACATTTGACCACACATACATCATGTAATTGTAAGAAGTCCACTTTCGACTTAAGAACCAAATATCAACAAAACAATCATTATTAACTTAATGATTACATAATGTTTATAACATGGAAATAAGTGATATAAAGGAATAATAAGCTTGAAAAAGGTTCTTAATCAAGTTGAAATTAAATCAAGTTTATTATTCAGGAGATTAAAGAACGATCGAGTATAGTCGGACCCGAGGTAAGGGATCCTACTCCACTCTTTCTTTTTAAGTACACTCTTTTATGTCCTTCCTTTTAAAGCTCATATTTCTTGTTATTGGGATGTTCTTTTATATTAATCTTAATGTAATTTTTCTGTTCATGTGATGAAAGACCCTATTCTTTCTCATCAGTCTATTTTGGATGTTTTGAGTGGCACCGTTAGGCTGCCGAATTTTCGTAAGAGATCCAACCTCTCTCTTTCTTTTTTAGTACTCTCCTTTATGTCACTTCTTTTAAGCTCCTCTTTGTTATGTTGGGGGATGTTCTTTTAAATTACTATTTCTATAAACATTATTTTAATATGATGAGATACCCTATTTGATCTCATCAATCCTTTTTTATATGTTTTATGTGGCGCCGTTAGGTTGCCGAGTTTTCGTAAGGGATTTTTCATCTCACTTTTATTCCTGTGAGATTTATACTACATTTTCCAAAATTTCCTTTGAGTGGTGTATTTACTGCCCATTATTATACACATTGTGTAGTATAATTTCATTTATGGGTATTCACATCTTCATTGTATGTCCCTTCTTCCATGGGGTGTACGTTTCAAAAGTTACCCAACTCGGTAAGGGGGCCTTTCACCCTCCTCTTTTTAAAAGATTTCTTTTGTTATGTATTTTAATTCACATACTATTATGTTGGGATATAGTATTTTATATACTTATTTATGTAAATTTTATGTCTAAGTGATTGGATGCCCTTTTTATCTCTCATAAACTCTTTTTCTAAATTTTGATGTGACGCCGTTAGGATGTCTAATTATTGCAAGGGAACTTCTTAACCCAATTTCGATTCTTTGGGATAAACTTGTACACCTTGAATATATCGTTCTATGATTATGTGTGAATGTCCTATGATTGTTTTACACTTAATACCCACTTATATTTCATGTATTCATTTGTCACACATAGTTATGTAACTGATTTATCTTTAATCCAAGGATACCGTCTTTGTATGGGACTTCGTATCAATATCCTTTCATTGAGGCATATTTTGTTTTATACACAACTTTCAGTTATACGGTGTATAAACCCCGTTGAATTTTACGTTTATCCAAAGGAATCTTTTTATACAAAGCATTTTACTAAATGACAAAAGGGAATGTTTTTGTCGTACGTATGTGGCGACAATGACTTCTCCGCCGTCGTGACCATTATTTGAGTTTAGGATTCCTCTACAAGCCATACCTTATTTTTAAAAGAAAAATAAATACCATGTTTTAGTTTTCTTTTATTTTGTTATTGAAAATGGTTTTCATAATGTTTTTATATCAATGTGTTGTATTGATATCTTGTGATTGAAAGGTGGAAATGTTATGTTTCCTTTATGCATGTTTTATGTGATACGATTATGTTGAGGTTCTTGGGAATTATTATGAAGACAGGTGGTTCCGTGAAAAACTAAGGGCGGGTGAGCTCGATATAGCTCTTAAATGCTTTGGGTAATGCGAAGGAGTGAAACGTTAAGGTTTATCCGAAGATATTTAGGGAATATACTGTGATGGGTATTCCAAACGTAACTAACAGGGTTACTCCCTACGTAAGAATGTTATGAATGCCTCAAGTTACCTTTATGTCATATGATTTCTATGATTTTATGAGGTATGTTAAAGTGAATATGTTTTATGTGTAAATTATGATTTCATTCTTATGTATACATGTACTCATGATTCCTTTCCATATTTTTATATCCCTTACTGAGCTTTTTATGCTCATCCCAAGTTTTTGAAATTTTTTTCACAGGTCAAGGGAAGGGTACATGATGTGATGATAGTTTAAAGGATGTGTCAAGAAAGAATCCATGTTTTATTTTAAATATGTTTCCGTTTATTGGAAGAATGAATACTATCTTTTATGTAACCACTTTGTCTAAATGTGGAATGTAATGCATGTTTCATGATCTAATTCTCTAAAACTCTAAACCTAAAAATATCCTCAATGTGTAATCTTGTAATAACTCAATATTAAGTAAGGTTTAAGGCTGGGGCCTTATAGTTGGTATCAGAGGTCGGCTTAGATAACTTTATAGGTTAGGGTATTCTCTAAGCACAAGTGACATTACCATAATGGTTAGGATTTCAGAAAGAGCCCTAGTTTTAGATAAAGTGAATGAGTAAGTATATCTTAGTGTTTACCTTCCTCATTTGTACATGATGGTTATGTTGATATACTCACACTGACCTTTTTGGTTTTAGTAAATGGCTGGATCTAGCAGGCACCAAAGTGACAATGGGTTTGAAGGAAACTATGGTAGTTCTCTGATTAAGAGACTGGATGAGATGGGGGATTCAATGAGGAATCTCATGGTTGTTCTAAACCAACTATCAAGGAGTCATGATCAACCAGTTAAACCTTGGTGAGTTCTCTAATGCATCATGTACGAGATGGACAACTTGATGCGGAAATTCAGGTAATAATTATTAAGGTAACCATTAGGGTTTATATGATCCTTACATTTTAGGTAATTATGGGTTACTCTATAATATGATGGAAAATGAAAGGAATGAGATAAACTTGAGGTTAAAATATGTTATGATCATTTTTTAAGATTTTATCTCGTTTTGGGGGATGTTTTAAGAATTATTATGTTTTGGAAAAAGGACAACACGCAGACCGTGTGACAACCCGTCGCATCAGACAAAGCTGCGGGAATCGAACCCAAAACCAAAGTGCGACTGGTCTTTTTCGCCTACCACTGGACTACGTGAAGTCCCTGGTTAGTTTGACTGATTCTTTCTAGTTATATGATTTTATGAATTAAGAGTAAGATGATTTTGGGTTATTTATGAAAATTATTAACCTATCATGGAGGATATGTGATTAGGTTAATTACTTTTCAATACGAGACTTTAGGAGCAACTGATGTTGTTTGGAGATAAATGTTACGGTTTAACTTGGAAGACTAAGTGACTAAATCCTTCAAATATTGGGGTTTCAACCTTAGTTTGGTTTATTTTGAATAATTTTATGGACAAATTGTTTATCTAATGGTCCTCGTTGAACTTTGGGTTTTGTTGGAAAATTTTGAAGATTAAGCATAGATTTTCTTTTTATAAAGGGTTATCCTTTTCTGGATCATCTGATCTTGTACTAGCCTTTTTGGTTTTGGTTTTGGTTAAAGTCTAAACACATGGGAAGTATATAGTTCTCTTTTTTGGATTAGGTGATTCTCTAGAAGTTGATTATAGTACTCTTAATGTGAACAAGTATTCCTAAATACTCGTCTTTTGGAAAAAATATGAGTTTGTGTAAGGAATCTAATAAAAGATGAAATTCAACATGATAAGTGATAATGTTTCCTTATGAATAAATTCCTCAATAAAAAGTAACTTAAAACAAAAATGTTATGTATTAACTTTTCCTACTGGGGAATCGAATACCGTTTAACCCATCACAATTTTGTGATTTTCTCGTGGTTAACTTTCTCCTAAACATGTTTTCTATCACTCTCCTTCAGAACATGACCCTTTTTTTCCTCCATGTCCATATTTTCATACTTGGAATCCTAGTATGGGTTAACTCGGGTGACCTTTGTACTTATCTTTCTTTATTTTAAAGTGATTGTTTTACCGACTCTTATTCCGATGTGGGACATTCAAGGATGTTTCCAAGCTCAATTTTAAAAATTGCGAGGACGCAATTCCCAAAAGCGGGAAGGATGTAACACCCCAGGTAAATAAAGAATATGACATTTTCTTATTTATCCATATTTGTGAATAAAATATTAATATGACTTTAAAGGGGACGCTATGCTCAACGGCGTACCCAACACGCAACAACGAGTTTTTTTGGGAATTTTACGTTGCACTATAATAATAAAATAATATTATTTTAAATGGTAGTGAACATGTAGACGTTGTATTCGCTGGAATGGATAGAAATAACTAAAATATAATTATATATGTTTTTAAATGTTTTTACATTTATCCAATAAAAGGTAAAGGCTTAAAATACGGAAAGAATTCAATTTTAGGCATATATGCCCTAACATTCACTAAAGGTTCACTTATCGCCTTTTGATGGTGAACCGTCATTAAATATAGTTTTTTTCACTCTTATACATTCTATTGGAACAAAATAAAACTCTTCTTAAGAATTGGGACATCAAAATTTACTTTGTGTAAATTTTTGGTATCTTTCCGATAAAGTTCATTTTTTTAATGAATAGTGTAAAATGTAGTATTTTAATTCAAAACCACTTTTTAATCTAATTTATTTATATTATTAGATTATCTTTTGATTTTTTTTTAAATTGAAATTATAATATATTTTTACCATTAAATCCAATTGTGGTCTTTGAAATCAAACTTAAACTAGTGTCAATCTTTTGATACTTATTGTTTCATAAAAACACGCTATTTGCTCTGACAACGGGAATTAATTAATAAATTAATTAATTTGACTTATATGTTTTGAATTTTGTAAAATAGGCTTCATTTTTTAATTCGGAATATGAAATATAGCTTAGGGTGAATTTTTGGGATTTTTCTGAAAAACATCAATTATTGATGAATAGTGAAACCACTAAGTGGTACTTATAAAAACTGATTTTTCCGTTTAAATGAAATTTTTTCATCTTTGTGTTTTGAATTTCAAAAATCCGACATACATGGTTGTCATTAAGAAGTAAAATGTGGTTCAATGGGATAAAAATAATTTTTTTGGTGAATAGTAACTTATTATGTTTTTAATCGCGATTAGAGGTAATTAGTGTAGTTTAAGGTAAAAATAATGTTTTAATAATATGAAATGAACTTGACACATGTCTTAACCTCATTTGATGTGTCATTTACGACCAGGAAAATCCATGGGTAAACTTGGGGACCCCATGAAGCCACTTTGGTTGGAAAATGACGTTAATATCTTTTTATTTAAAGTTAAAGTAAAAATGAGACAAACATGAAATGTTTTACTAAAAAAATTTGTACATGGGGTTATACAAATCATCTTTTTGAATATAAATATTCTTTGGAAATATAAAATGATTTCCTACATCATATTATTTTTTTCATAATTTTTAGACATTATATAGATTAAATTATTTATGACATCATGATGATGGAGCGATCACCTCATTATTTAACGATTTAAATAAAATGGAAAGATAATGTAATATCTAAGACTTAAACATGTCTAAAACCTATTGGATGAGTGGATTTAGAACCCTTATCACCTTATCCTAGAAACACATCAATGTGGGACCTCTTAAATCCGAATACCATTTTAAAATAACGTGACTTTTCTTTACCTTCCAAGAGTGCCCCTCCTCTCCTCTTATAAAAGGCCCCCACCTCTATCTCCTTACCCACACTACCAATGCCTTTGGCTCGGCCAACCTCTACCCATTTTGTCTCTAGACTTCCCTGTCTTACTCCTTGAAGCCTCACTTTGGGCAGAAGTCTTCCCAAGGAAGCCTTTGATCTCAAACCAAAGGGAGTTACCAGATTTTAAGGTAATGTCTTCACTTGAGTCCTTTTGTTTTAGTTTGCTTCTCCAACCCCCTAAACTCTTTTTATTAATTTCTTTTGTAACAAATCCAGTATCATAAATATACTAGGATGTTTTTATAAGAAGTATTCGAGCTACACTTTCACACACCTACATCTAATGGTTAAAGAACATACTGTTTCTGTGGATGGCAAATTTCTGCCTCCCGAAACGATGATTGTTCAACATTATTCTAACACCTTCAAAGGTGGCCATTAATATGACAATATATTTACATATGATATATAATATGTTTTTGTTTTCCTTAAGTTTCTGTATTTTACATTTTGGGCATACCTTTATGGTTTCCATTAAGGGTACACGCGATATCATCATTTAAAGAAGTGCGGACTACCGCCCCCTAAAAGTGATTTGATCCGTTATTACCATATGTGGTACGCATAAAGGGTATATTTAATGATATTATATTTGAAACCATACTGTAATTAAAATACTATTATGTATCACTATGTTTTAATTCCATTAAATATGAAATAGAAATGGAAGTAGTGTTCATTCGTACGTACGACTTACCGTCTCCATGAACGGTACATTTCATTTCTTATCTCAAAATATTATGTACTATTATAAGTACATATATATAATAAATATATATGATGTATGATACATCTAAATGATTAATATAATTCTGGAATGAAAATATACATAACTCTCATATAGTTTTAATTCTATTAATACGACATAGAAATGAATATAGCGTTCATGCGTACGTACGACTTACCGTCTCCATGAACGATGCATTTCATTTCTTTCCTCTAAATGATTATGTGATATTATAAATACATGTATATGCTGGATATATATTATATATATGATATCCAAATCAGGAATGTCATTCTGTATATAAAGAACCTTTGACCACACGAACATCATGTAATTGTAAGAAGTCCACTCTCGACTTAAGAACCAAATATCGACAAAACAATCATTATTAACTTAATGATTACATAATGGTTATAACATGGAAATAAGTGATATAAAAGGAATAATAAGATTGAAAAAGGTTCTTAATCAAGTAGAAATTAACTCAAGTTTATTATTCTGGATATTAAAGAACGATCGAGTCAAGTCAGACACGAGGTAAGGGATCCTACTCCACTCTTTCTTTTTAAGTACACTCTTTTATGTCATTCCTTTTAAAGCTCATATTTCTTGTTATTGGGATGTTCCTTTATATTAATCATACTTTAATTTTTATGTTCATGTGATGAGAGACCCTATTCTCTCTCATCAATCTATTTTTGAAGTTTTGAGTGGCGTCGTTAGGCTGCCGAATTTTCGTAAGAGATCCAACCTCTCTCTTTCATTTTTAGTACTCTCCTTTATGTCACTTCTTTTAAGCTCCTCTTTGTTATGTTGGGGGATGTTCTTTTATATTACTATTTCTATAAACTTTATGTTAATATGATGAGATACCCTATTTGATCTCATCAATCCATTTTTGTAAGTTTTATGTGGCGCCGTTAGGCTGCCGAGTTTTCGTAAGGGATTTTTCATCTCACTTTTATTCCCGTGAGATTTATGCTACATTTCCCACAATTTCCTTTGAGTGGTTTATGTACTGCCCATTATTATACACTTTGTGTAGTATAATTTCATTTATCGGTATTCACATCTTCATTGTATGACCCTTCTTCCATGGGGTGTACGTTTCAAAAGTTACCCAACTCGGTAAGGGGACCTTTCACCCTCCTCTTTTTAAAAGACTTCTTTTGTTATGTATTTTAATTCACATACTATTATGTTGGGATATGTTATTTTATTTCCTTAATGATGTAAATTTTATGTCTAAGTGATTAGATTCCCTTTTTATCTCTCATCAACTCTTTTTCTAAATTTTGAAGTGACGCCGTTAGGCTGTCTAATTATTGCAACAGAACATCTTAACCCAATTTTGATTCTCTGGGATAGACTTGTACACCTTGAATATGTCGTTCTATGATTATGTGTGAATGTCCTATGATTATTTTACACTTAATACCCACTTATATTTCATGTATTCGTTTGTCAGACATAGTTATGTAACTGATTTATCCTTAATCCAAGGATACCGTCTTTGTATGGGACTTCGTCTCAATCTCCTTTAATTGAGGCATATTTTGTTTTATACAAAAATTTCAGTTATATGGTGTATAAACCCTGTTGAATTTTACGTTTATCCAAAAGGAATATTTTTATACAAAGTGTTTTACTAAACAACAAATGGGAATGTTTTTGTCGTACGTATGTGGCGACAATGTCTTCACCGCCGTCGTGACCATTATTTGAGTTTCGGCTTCCTCTAGAAGCCATACCTTCTTTTTAAAAGAAAAATAAATACCATGTTTTAATTTTCTTTTATTTTGGTATTGAAAATGGTTTTCATAATGTTTTTATATCAATGTGTTTTATTGATATCTTGTGATTGAAAGGTGGAAATGTTATGTTTCCTTTATGCATGTTTTATGTGATACGATTATGTTGAGGTTCTTGGGAATTATTATGAAGACGGGTGGTTATGTGAAAATATAAGGGCGGGTGAGCTCGATATAGCTCTCCAATGCATTGGGTAACGCGAAGGAGTGAAACGTTAGGGTTTCCCTGAAGATATTTAGGGAATATACTGTGATTGGTATTCCAAACGTCACCAAGAGGGTTACTCCCTACGTAAGAATGTTATGAATGCATCAAGTTACCTTTATGTCATATGATTTCTATGATTTTATGAGGTATGTTAATGTGCTTATGTTTTATGGGTAAAGTATGATTTCATTCTTATGTATACATGTACTCATGATTCCTTTCAATATTTTTATATCCCTTACTGAGATTTTTATGCTCATCCCTAGTTTTTGAAATGTTTTACACAGGTCAAGGGAAGGGTACATGATGTGATGATAGTTTAAAGGATGTGTCAAGAAAGAATCCATGTTTTATTTTAAATATGTTTCCGTTTATGGGAAGAATGAATACTGTCTTTTATGTAACCACTTTGTCTAAATGTGGAATGTTATGCAAGTTTCATGATCTAATTCTCTAAAACTCTAAACCTGAAAATATCCTCAATGTGCAATCTTGTAATAACTCAAGATTAAGTAAGGTTTAAGGCTGGGGCCTTATAGTTGGTATCAGAGGTCGGTTTAGATAACTTTAGAGGTTAGGGTATACTCTAAGCACAAGTGACATTACCATAATGGTTAGGATTTTAGAAAGAGACCTACTTTTAGATAATGTGAATGAGTAAGTAAATCTTAGTGTTTATCTTTCTCATTAGTACATGATGGTTATGTTGATATACTCACACTGACCTTTTTGGTTTTAGTAAATGGCTGGATCTAGTAGGCACCAAAGTGACAATGGGTTTGAAGGAAACTAGGGTGGTTCTTTGATTAAGAGACTGGATGAGATGGGGGATTCAATGAGGAATCTCATGGTTTTTCTAAACCAGCTATCAAGGAGTCATGATCAACCACTTCAACCTTAGTGAGTTCTCTAATGCACCATGTACGAGATGGCCAACTCGATGTGGAAATTCAGGTAATAATTATTAATGTAACCATTAGGGTTTATATGATCCTTACTATTTAGGTAATTATGGGTTACTCTATGATATGATGGAAAATGAAAGGAATGAGATAAACATGAGGTTAAAAGTTGTTATGATATTTTTTGAAGATTTTATCTCGTTTTGGGGGATGTTTTAAGAATTATATTGTTTTGGATAAAGGACAACACGCAGACCGTGTGACAACCCGTTGTGTCGGACAAAGCTGTGGGAATCGAACCCACAACCAAAGTGTGACTGGTATTTATCGCCTACCACTGGACTACGTGAAGTCACTGGTTAGTTTGACTGATTCTTTCTAGTTATATGATTTTATGAATTAAGAGTAAGTTTATTTTGGGTTATTTATGAAAATGATTAACCTATCATGGAGGATATGTGATTAGGTTAATTACTTTTCAATACGAGACTTCAGGAGCAACTGATGTTGTATGGAGATAAATGTTACGATTTAACTTGGAAGACTATGTGACTAAATCCTTCAAATATTTGGGTTTGAACCTTAGTTTGGTTTATTTTGAAGAATTTTATGGACATATTGTTTATCTAATGGTCCCCGTTGAACTTTGGGTTTTATTGGAAAAAATTTGAAGATTAAGCATAGATTTTATTTTTATAAAGGGTTATCCTTTTCTGGATTATCTGATCTTGTACTAGCCTTTTTGGTTTTGGTTTTGGTTAATGTCTAAAGATATGGGATGTATATAGTTCTCTTTTGTGGATTAGGTGATTCTCTAGAAGTTGATTATAGTACTCTTAATGTGAACAAGTATTCCTTCATACTCGTCTTTTGGAGAAAATATGAGTTTGTGTAAGGAATCTAATAAAAGTTGAAAGTCAACATGATAAGTGATTATGTTTCCTTATGAATAAATTCCCCAATAAAAATAACTAAAATATGATTATATATGTTTTTAAATGTTTTTACATTTATCCAATAAAAGATAAAGGCTTAAAATACGTAAAGAATTCAATTTTAGGCATATATGCCCTAGTTTTCATTAAAGGTTCACTTATCGCCTTTTGATGGTGAACCGTCATTAAATGTAGTTTTGTTCACTCTTATACATTATATTGGAACAAAATAAAACTCTTCTTAAGAATTGGGACATCAAAATTTACTTTGTGTAAATTTTTGGTATCTTTCTGATAAAGTTCATTTTTTTAATGAATAGTGTAAAATGTTGTATTTTAATTCAAAACCACTTTTTAATCTAATTTATTTATATGATTATGTTATATTTTGAATTTTTTTTAATGTGAAATTATAATATATTTTTACCATTAAATCGAATAGTGGTCTTTGAAATTAATTTCACTTTGAAATCAGACTTAAACTAGTGTCAATCTTTTGATACTTATTATTTCATAAAAACACGCTATTTGCTCTGACATCGGGAATTAATTATTAAATTAATTAATTTGACTTATATGATTTGAATATTGTAAAATAGACTTCATTTTTGAATTCGGAATATCAAATATAGCTTAGGGTGAATTTTTGGGATTTTTCTGAAAAACTACAATTTTTGATGAATAGTGATACCACTATGTGGTAATTATAAAAACTGATTTTTTCGTTTAAATGAAATTTTGTCATCGATGTGTTTTTAATTTCAAATATCCGACATAAATGGTTGACATTAAGAAGTAAAATGTGGTTCAATGGGATAAAAATAATTTTTTGGTGAATGGTAACTTATTAAGTTTTTAATCGCGATTAGAGGTAATTAGTATAGTTTAAGGTAAAAATAATGTTTTAATAATATTAAATGAACTTGAAACATGTCCTAACCTCATTGTATGTGTCATGGCCGACCAAGACAACCCATGGGTCAACTTGGGGACCCCATGAAGCCACTTCGGTTGGAAAATGACATTAATATCTTTTTATTTAAAGTTAAAGTAAAAATGAGACAAACATGAAATGCTTTACTAAAACAATTTGTACATGGGGTTATACAAATCAGATTTTTGACTATAAATATTCATTGGAAAGATAAAAATATTTACTACATCATATTATTTTTTTCATAATATTTAGACATTAAATAAATTAAATTATTTATGACATCATGATGATGCAGCGATGACCTCATTATTTAACGATTTAAATAAAATGGAAAGTTAATGTAATATCTAAGACATACACATGTCCAAAACCTATTGGATGAGTGGATTTAGAACCCTTATCACCTTATCCTCGAAAAACATCAATGTTGGACCTCTTAAATCCGAATACAATTTTAAAATAAAGTGACTTTTCTTTACCTTCCAAGAGTGCCCCTCCTCTCCTCTTATAAAAGGCCCCCACCTCTATCTCCTTACCCACACTCCCAAAGCCTTTGGCTCGGCCAACCTCTTCCCATTTTGTCTCTCCACTTAACTCTCTTACTACGTGAAGCCTCACATTGGGCAGAAGTCTTCCCAAGGAAGTCTTTGAGCTCAAACCAATGGGAGTTACCCGATTTAAAGGTAATGTCTTCACTTGAGTCCTTTTGTTTTATTTTGCTTCTCCAACCCCCTAAACAATTTTTATTCATTTCTTTTGTAACAAATCCAGTATCATCAATATACTATGATGTTGTTATAAGAATTATTCAAGCTACACTTTCACACACCTACATCTAATGGTTAAAGAACATACTGTTTCTGTGGATGGCGAATTTCTGCCTCCCGAAATGATGATTGTTCAACATTATTATAACAACTTCAAAGTGGCCATTAATATGACAATATATTTATATATGAAATATAATATGTTTATGTTTTCCTTAAGCTTCTGTATTTTACATTTTGGGCATACCTTTATGGTTTCCATTATGGGTAAATGCGATATCTTCATTTAAAGAATTGCGGACTACCGCCCCCTAAAAGTGATTTGATTCGTTATTACCATATGTGGTACGTATAAAGGGTATATTTAATGATATTATATATGATACCATACTGGAATTAAAATACTATTATGTATCATTATGTTTTAATTCCATTAAATATGAAATAGAAATGGAAGTAGCATTCATGCGTACGTACGGCTTACCGTCTCCATGAACGGTACATTTCATATCTTATATAGAAATATTATGTACTATTATAAGTACATATATATAATGGATATAAATGATGTATGATACATCTAAATGATTAATATAATTCTGGAATGAAAATATACATACCTATCATATAGTTTTAATTCCATTAATACGACATATAAATGAATATAGCGTTCATGCGTACGTACGGCTTTCCGTCTCAATGAATAATGCATTTCATTTCTTTCCTCTAAATGATTATGTGATATTATAAATACATGTATATGCTGGATATATATTATATATATGATATTCAAATCAGGAATGTCATTCTGGATATAAAGAACCTTTGACCACACGATGATCATGTAATTGTAAGAAGTCCTCTTTCGACTTAAGAACCAAATATCGACAAAACAATAATTATTAACTTAATGATTACATAATGTTTATAACATGGAAATAAGTGATATAAAAGGAATAATAAGATTGAAGAAGGTTCTTAATCAAGTATAAATTAACTCATGTTTATTATTCAGGAGATTAAAGAACGATCGAGTCAAGTCGGACCCGATGTAAGGGATCCTACTCCACTCTTTCTTTTTAAGTACACTCTTTTATGTCATTCCTTTTAAAGCTCATATTTCTTGTTATTGGGATGTTATTTTATATTAATCTTACTATAATTTGTATGTTCATGTGATAAGAGACCCTATTCTCTCTCATCAATCTATTTTGGAAGTTTTGAGTGGTGCCGTTAGGCTGCCGAAGTTTCGTAAGAGATCCAACCTCTCACTTTCTTTTTTAGTACTCTCCTTTATGTCACTTCTTTTAAGCTCATCTTTTTTAAGTTGGGGGATGTTATTTTATATTCCTCGTTCTATAAACATTATGTTAATATGATGAGATACCCTATTTTATCTCATCAATAAATTTTTGTACGTTTTATGTGGCGCCGTTAGGCGGCCGAGTTTTTGTAAGGGATTTTTCATCTCAATTTTATTCCCGTGAGATTTATGATACATTTGAAACAATTTCCTTTGAGTGGTGTATGTACTGCCCATCATTCTACACTTTGTGTAGTATAATTTCATTTTTGGGTATTCACATCTTCATTGTATGACCCTTATTCCATGGGGTGTACATTTCAAAAGTTACCCAAGTCGGTAAGGGGACCTTTCACCCTCCTCTTTTTAAAAGACTTCTTTTGTTATGTCTTTTAATTCACATACTATTATGTTGGGATATGTTATTTTATATCCTTATTGATTTAAATTTTATTTCTAAGTGATTAGATGCCCTTTTTATCTCTCATCAACTCTTTTTCTAAATTTTGAAGTGACGTCGTTAGGCTGTCTAATTATTGCAAGGGAACTTCTTAACCCAATTTCGATTCTTTGGGATAATCTTGTACACCTTGAATATGTCGTTCTATGATTATGTGTGAATGTACTCTAATTTTTTTACACTTAATACCCACTTATATTTCATCTATTCGTTTGTCACACATAGTTATGTAACTGATTTATCCTTAATCCAAGGATACCGTCTTTGTATGGGACTTCGTCTCAATCTCCTTTCATTGAGGCATATTTTTTTTATACACAACTTTCAGTTATATGGTGTATAACCCCCGTTGACTTTTACGTTTATCCAAAAGGAATATTTTTATACAAATCATTTTACTAAACGAAAAAAGGGAATGTTTTTGTCGTACGTATGTGGCGACAATGACTTCTCCGCCGTCGTGACCATTATTTGAGTTTCGGCTTCCTCTACAAGCCATGCCTTCTTTTTAAAAGAAAAATAAATACCATGTTTTAATTTTCTTTTATTTTGGTATTGAAAATGGTTTTCATAATGTTTTTATATCAATGTGTTGTATTGATATCTTGTGATTGAAAGGTGGAAATGTTATGTTTCCTTTATGCATGTTTTATGTGATACAATTATGTTGAGGTTATTGGGAATTATTATGAAGACGGGTGGTTCCGTGAAAAACTAAGGGCAGGTGAGATCGATATAGCTCTCCAATGCATTGGGTAACACGAAGGAGTGAAACATTAAGGTTTCTCCGAAGATATTTAGGGAATATACTGTGATGGGTATTCCAAACGTAACCAAGAGGGTTACTCCCTACGTATGAATGTTATGAATGCCTCAAGTTACCTTTATGTCATATGATTTCTATGATTTTATGAGGTATGTTAAAGTGCTTATGTTTTATGGGTAAAGTATGATTTCATTCTTATGTATACGTGTACTCATGATTCCTTTCCATATTTTTAAATCCCTTACTGAGCTTTTTATGCTCATCCCAAGTTTTTGAATTGTTTTTCACAGGTCAAGGGAAGGGTACATGATGTGATGATAGTTTAAAGGATGTGTCAAGAAAGAATCCATGTTTTATTTTAAATATGTTTCTGTTTATGGGAAGAATGAATACTGTCTTTTATGTAACCACTTTGTCTAAATGTGGAATGTAATGCAAGTTTCATGATCTAGTTCCCTAAAACAATAAACCTGAAAAGATCCTCAATGTGTAATCTTGTAATAACTCAAGATTAAGTACGGTTTAAGGCTGGGGCCTTATAGTTGCTATCAGAGGTCGGTTTAGATAACTTTATAGGTTAGGGTATTCTCTAAGCACAAGTTACATTACCATAATGGTTAGGATTTCAGAAAGAGCCCTAGTTTTAGATAAAGTGAATGAGTAAGTATATCTTAGTGTTTATCTTCCTCATTAGTACATGATGGTTATGTTGATATAATCACACTGATATTTTTGGTTTTAGTAAATGGCTGGATATAGTAGGCACCAAAGAGACAATGGGTTTGAAGGAAACTATGGTGGTTCTCTGATTAAGAGACTGGATGAGATGTGGGATTCAATGAGGAATATCATGGTTGTTCTAAAACAACTATTAAGGAGTCATGATCAACCACTTCAACCTTGGTGAGTTCTCTAATGCATCATGAACGAGATGGCCAACACGATGTGGAAATTCAGGTAATAATTATTAAGGTAACCATTAGGGTTTATATGATCCTTACTTTTTAGGTAATTATGGGTTACTCTATGATATGATGGAAAATGAAAGGAATGAGATAAACATGAGGTTAAAATGTGTTATGATAATTTTTGATGATTTTATCTCGTTTTGGGGGATGTTTTAAGAATTATATAGTTTTGGAAAAAGGACAACACGCAGACCGTGTGACAACCCGTCGCATCAGACATCGCTGCGGGAATCGAACCCACAACCAAAGTGCGACTGGTATTTACCGCCTACCACTAGACTACGTGAAGTCCCTGGTTAGTTTGACTGATTCTTTCTAGTTATATAATTTTATGAATTAATTGTAAGTTGATTTTGGGTTATTTATGAAAATGATTAACCTATCATGGGGGATATGTGATTAGGTTAATTACTTTTCAATACGAGACTTTAGGAGCAACTGATGTTGTTTGGAGATAAATGTTACGATTTAACTTGGAAGACTAGGTGACTAAATCCTTCAAATATTTGGGTTTCAACCTTAGTTTGGTTTATTTTGAAGAATTTTATAGAAAAATTGTCTATCTAATGGTCCTCGTTGAACTTTGGGTTTTGTTGGACAAATTTTGAAGATTAAGCATATATTTTCTTTTTATAAAGTGTTATCCTTTTCTGGATTATCTGATCTTGTACTAGAATTTTTGGTTTTGGTTTTCATTAAACTCTAAAGACATGGGAAGTATATAGTTCTCTTTTGTGCATTAGGTGATTCTCTAGAAGTTGATTATAGTACTCATAATGTGACAAGTATTCCTAAATACTCGTCTTTTGGAGAAAATATGAGTTTGTGTAAGGAATCTAATAAAAGTGGAAAGTCAACATGATAAGTGATTATGTTTCCTTATGAATAAATTCCTCAATAAAAAGTAACTTAAAACAAAAATGTTGTCTATTAACTTTTCCTACTGGGGAATCGAATACCGTTTAACCCATCACAAGTTTGTGATTTTCTCATGGTTAACTTTCTCCTAAACATGTTTTCTATCACTCTCCATTAGAACATGACTCTTTTTTTTCTTCCATGTCCATATTTTCATACTTGGAATCCTAGTATGGGTTAACTCGGGTGACCTTTGTACTTTTCTTTCATTATTTTAAAGTGATTGTTTTACCGACTCTTGTTCCGATGTGGGACTTTCAATGATGTTTCCAAGCTCAATTTTAAAAATTGCGAGGACGCAATTCCCAAAAGGGGGAAGGATATAACACCCAGGTAAATAAAGAATATGACATTTTATTATTTATCCATATTTGTGAATAAAATATTAATATGACTTTAAAGGGGACGCTATCCTCGATGGCGTACCCAACACGCAACAACGAGTTTCTTGGGAATCTTACGTTGCACTCTAATAATAAAATAATATTATTTTAAATGGTAGTTAACATGTAGCCGTTGTATTGGCGTAAATGGATATAAATAACTAAAATATGATTATATATGTTTTTAAATGTTTTTACATTTATCCAATAAAGGATAAAGGCTTAAAATACGGAAAGAATTCAATTTCAGGCATATATGCCCTAGCTTTCACTAAAGGTTCACTTATCACTTTTTGATGGTGAACCGTCATTAAATATAGTTTTTTTCACTCTTATACATTCTATTGGAACAAAATAAAACTCTTCTTAAGAATTGGGACATCAAAATTTACTTTGTGTAAATTTTTTGTATCTTTCCGATAAAGTTCATTTTTTTAATGAATAGTGTAAAATGTTGTATTTAAATTCAAAACCACTTTTAAATCTAATTTATTTATATGATTAGATTATCTTTTTAATTTGTTTTAAAGTAAAATTATAATATATTTTTACCATTAAATCCAATAGTGGTCTTTGAAATTAATTTCACTTTGAAATCAGACTTAAACTAGTGTCAATATTTTGATATTTATTGTTTCATAAAAACACGCTATTTGCTCTGACAGCGGGAATTAATTATTAAATTAATTAATTTGACTTATATGTTTTGAATTTTTTAAAATAGACTTCATTTTTGAATTCAGGATATCAAATATAGCTTAGGGTGAATTTTTGGGATTTTTCTGAAAAACATCAATTTTTGATGAATAGTGAAACCACTAAGTGGTACTTATAAAAACTGATTTTTCCGTTTAAATGAAATTATTTCATCTTTGTGTTTTGAATTTAAAAAATCCGACATACATGGTTGTCATTAAGAAGTAAAATGTGGTTCAATGGGATAAAAATAATTTTTTGGTGAATAGTAACTTATTAAGTTTTTAATCACGATTAGAGGTAATTAGTGTAGTTTAAGGTAAAAATAATGTTTTAATAATATGAAATGAACTTGAAACATGTCCTAACCTCATTGGATGTGTCAAGGCCGACCAAGACAACCCATGGGTCAACATGGGGACCCCATGAAGACACTTTGGTTGGAAAATGACATTAATATCTTTTTATTTAAAGTTAAAGTAAAAATGAGACAAACATGAAATGTTTTACTGAAACAATTTTTAAATGGGGTTATACAAATCAGATTTTTGACTATAAATATTCATTGGAAAGGTAAAATTATTTCCTACATCATATTAGTTTTTTCATAATTTTTAGACATTAAACAAATTAAATTATTTATGACATCATGATGATGCAGCGATGACCTCATTAGTTAACGATTTAAATAAAATGGAAAGATAATGTAATATCTAAGCCATACACATGTCCAAAACCTATTTTATGAGTGGATTTCGAACCCTTATCACCTTATCCTCGAAAAACATCAATGTGGGACCTCTTAAATCCGAATACAATTTTAAAATAAAGTGACTTTTCTTTACCTTCCAAGAGTGCCCCTCCTCTCCTCCTATAAAAGGCCCCCACCTCTATCTCCTTACCAACACTCCCAAAGCCTTTGTCTCAGCCAACCTCTGCCCATTTTGTCTCTCCACTTCCCTATCTTACTCCTTGAAGCCTCACTTTGGGCAGAAGTCTTCCCAAGGAATCCTTTGAGCTCAAACCAAAGGGAGTTACCCGATTTTAAGGTAATGTCTTCACTTGAGTCCTTTTGTTTTATTTTGCTTCTCCAACCCCCTAAAATCTTTTTATTCATTTCTTTTGTAACAAATCCAGTATCTTATATATTCTAGGATGTTGTTATAAGAAGTATTCGAGCTACACATTCACACACCTACATCTAATGGTTAAAAAACATACTGTTTCTGTGGATGGCGAATTTCTGCCTCCCAAAACGATGATTGGTCAACATTATTCTAACACCTTCAAAGGTGGACATTAATATGACACTATATTTATATATGATATATAATATGTTTATGTTTTCCTTAAGCTTCTGTATTTTACAATTTGGGCATACCTTTATGGTTTCCATTATGGTTAAACGCGATATCTTCACTTAAAGAAGTGCGGACTACCACCCACTAAAAGTGATTTGATTCGTTATTACTATATGTGGTACGTATAAAGGGTATATTTAATGTTATCATATATGATAACATACTGGAATTAAAATACTATTATGTATCATTATGTTTTAATTCAATTAAATATAAAATAGAAATGGAAGTAGCGTTCATTCGTACGTACGGCTTACCGTCTCCATGAACGGTACATTTCATTTCTTATCTCAAAATATTTTGTACTATTATAAGTACATATATATAATGTATATATATGATGTATGATACATCTAAATGATTAATATAATTCTGGAAGGAAAATATACATACCTCTCATATAGTTTTAATTCCATTAATACGACATAGAAATGAATATAGCGTTCATGCGTACGTACGGCTTACCGTCTCAATGAACGGTGCATTTCATTTCATTCCTCTAAATGATTATGTGATATTATAAATACATGTATATGCTGGATATATATTATATATATGATATCCAAATCAGGAATTTCATTCTGGATATAAAGAACCTTTGACCACACGAACATCATGTAATTGTAAGAAGTCCACTTTCGACTTAAGAACCAAATATCGACAAAAAAATCATTATTAACTTAATGATTACATAATGTTTATAACATGGAAATAAGTGATATAAAAGGAATAATAAGCTTGAAAAAGGTTATTAATCATGTAGAAATTAACTCAACTTTATTATTTAGGAGATTAAAGAACGATCGAGTCAAGTCAGACCCGAGGTAAGGGATCCTACTCCAATCTTTCTTTTTAAGTACACTCTTTTATGTCATTCATTTTAAAGCTCATATTTCTTGTTATTGGGATGTTATTTTATATTAATCTTACTGTAATTTTTATTTTCATGTGATGAGATACCCTATTCTCTCTCATCAATCTATTTTTGAAGTTTTGAGTGGTGCCGTTAGGCTGCCGAATTTTCGTAAGAGATCCAACCTCTCTCTTTCTTTTTTAGTACTCTCCTTTATGTCACTTCTTTTAAGCTCCTCTTTGTTATGTTGGGGGATGTTATTTTATATTCCTCTTTATATAAACTTTATTTTAATATTATTAGATACCCTATTTGATCTCATCAATCCGTTTTTTTAGGTTTTATGTGGCGCCGTTAGGCTGCCGAGTTTTCGTAAGGGATTTTTCATCTCACATTTATTTCCATGAGATTTATGCTACATTTTCCACAATTTCCTTTGAGTGGTGTATGTACTTCCCATTATTACACACTTTGTGTAGTATAATTTCATTTATGGGTATTCACATCTTCATTGTATGACCCTTCTTCCATGGGTTGTACGTTTCAAAAGTTACCCAACTCGGTAAGGGGACCTTTCACCCTCCTCTTTTTAAAAGACTTCTTTTGTTATGTCTTTTAATTCACATACTATTATATTGGGATATGTTATTTTATTCCCTTATTGTTGTAAATTTTATGTCTAAGTGATTAGATGCCCTTTTTATCTCTCATAAACTCTTTTTCTAAATTTTGAAGTGACGCCGTTAGGATATCTAATTATTACAAGGGAACTACTTAACCCAATTTCGATTCTTTGGGATAAACTTGTACACCTTGAATATGTCGTTCTATGATTATGTGTGAATTTCCTCTGATTGTTTTACACTTAATACACACTTATATTTTATGTATTCATTTGTCACACATAGTTATGTAACTGATCTATCCTTAATTCAAGGATACCGTCTTTGTATGGGACTTCGTCTCAATCTCCTTTAATTGAGGCATATTTTGTTTTATACTTATACAGTGTATAAACCCCATTGACTTTTAATTTTATCCAAAAGGAATCTTTTTATACAAAGTGTTTTACTAAACGACAAAAGGGAATGTTTTTGTCGTACGTATGTGGCGACAATGACTTCTCCGCCGTCGTGACCATTATTGGAGTTTCGGCTTCCTCTACAAGCCATAACTTCTTTTTAAAAGAAAAATAAATACCATGTTTTAATTTTCATTTATTTTGGTATTGAAAATGGTTTTCATTATGTTTTATATCAATGTGTTGTATTGATATCTTGTGATTGAAAGGTGGAAATGTTATGTTTCCTTTATGCATGTTTTATGTGAAACGATTATGTTGAGGTTCTTGGGAATTATTATGAAGACAGGTGGTTCTGTGAAAAACTAAGGGCCGGTGAGCTCGATATAGCTCTCCAATGCATTGGGTAACGTGAAGGAGTGAAACGTTAAGGTTTCCCCGAATATATTTAGGGAATATACTGTGATGGGTATTCCAAACGTAACCAAGAGGGTTACTCCCTACGTAAGAATGTTATGAATGCCTCAAGTTACCTTTATGTCATATGATTTCTATGATTTTATGAGGTATGTTAAAGTGCTTATGTTTTATGGGTAAAGTATGATTTCATTCTTATGTATACATGTACTCATGATTCCTTTCCATATTTTTATATCCCTTACTGAGCTTTTTATGCTCATCCCAAGTTTTTGAAATGTTTTTCACAGGTCAATGGAAGGGTACATGATGTGATGATAGTGTAAATAATGTGTCAAGAAAGAATCCATGTTTTATTTTAACTATGTTTCCGTTTATGGGAAGAATGAATACTGTCTTTTATGTAACCACTTGGTCTAAATGTGGAATGTAATGCAAGTTTCATGATCTAATTCTCTAAAACTCTAAACCTGAAAAGATCCTCAATGTGTAATCTTGTAATAACTCAAGATTAAGTAAGGTTTAAGGTTGGGGCCTTATAGTTGGTATAAGAGGTCGTTTTAGATAACTTTAGAGGTTAGGGTATACTCTAAGCACAAGTGACATTACCATAATGGTTAGGATTTCAGAAAGAGCCATAGTTTTAGATAAAGTGAATGAGTAAGTATATCTTACTGTTTATCTTCCTCATTAGTACATGATGGTTATGTTGATATACTCACACTGACCTTTTTGGTTTTAGTAAATGGCTGGATCTAGCAGGCACCAAAGTGACAATGGGTTTGACGGAAACTATGGTGGTTCTCTGATTAAGAGACTGGATGAGATGGGGGATTCGATGAGGAATCTCATGGTTGTTCTAAACCAAATATCAAGGAGTCATGATCAACCACTTCAACCTTGGTGAGTTTTCTAATGCATCATGTACGAGATGGCCAACTCGATGTGGAAATTCAGGTAATAATTATTAATGTAACCATTAGGGTTTATATTATCCTTACTTTTTAGGTAATTATGGGTTACCCTATGATATGATGGAAAATGAAAGGAATGAGATAAACTTGAGGTTAAAATATGTTATGATCATTTTTGAAGATTTTATCTCGTTTTGGGGGATGTTTTAATAATTATATAGTTTTGGAAAAAGGACAACACACAGACCGTGTGACAACCCGTCGCGTCGGACAAAGTTGCAGGAATCGAACCCACAACCAAAGTGCGACTGGTATTTATCGCCTACCACTGGACTACGTGAAGTCCCTGGTTAGTTTGATTGATTCCTTCTAGTTATATGATTTTATGAATTAATAGTAAGTTGATTTTGGGTTATTTATGAAAATGATTAACCTATCATGGAGGATATGTGATTAGGTTAATTACTTTTCAATACGAGACTATAGGAGCAACTGATGTTGTTTGGAGATAAATGTTACAATTTAACTTGGAAGACTATGTGACTAAATCCTTCAAATATTTGGGTTTCAACCTTAGTTTGGTTTATTTTGACGAATTTTATGGACAAATTTTTTATCTAATGGTCCACGTTGAACTTTGGGTTATGTTGGACAAATTTTGAAGATTAAGCATAGATTTTCTTTTTATAAAGGGTTATCCTTTTCTGGATTATCTGATCTTGTACTGGCCTTTTTGGTTTTGGTTTTGGTTAAAGTCTAAATACAGGGGAAGTATATAGTTCTCTTTTGTGGATTAGGTGATTCTCTAGAAGTTGATTATAGTACTCTTAATGTGAACAAGTATTCCTAAATACTCGTATTTTGGAGAAAATATGAGTTTGTGTAAGGAATCTAATAAAAGTTGAAAGTCAACATGATAAGTGATTATGTTTCCTTATGAATAAATTCTTCAATAAAAAGTAACTTAAAAAAAATGTTGTCTATTAACTTTTCCTACTGGGGAATCGAACACCATATGACCAATCACATGTTTGTGATTTTCTCGTGGTTAACTTTCTCCTAAACATGTTTTCTATCACTCTCCATCAGAACATGACCCTTTTTTTCCTCCATGTCCATATTTTCATACTTGGAATCCTTGTATGGGTTAACTCGGGTGACCTTTGTACTTATCTTTCTTTATTTTAAAGTGATTGTTTTATCGACTCTTATTCCGATGTGGGACATTCAAGGATGTTTCCAAGCTCAATTTTAAAAATTGCGAGGACGCAATTCCCAAAAGCGGGAAGGATGTAACACCCCAAGTAAATAAATAATATGACATTTTCTTATTTATCCAAATTTTTGAATAAAATATTAATATGACTTTAAAGGGGACTCTATGCTCGATGGCGTACCCAACACGCAACAACGAGTTTCTTGGAAATCTTACGTTGCACTCTAATAATAAAATAATATTATTTTAAATGGTAGTTAACATGTAGCCGTTGTATTTGTGGGAATGGATAGAAATAACTAAAATATGATTATATATGTTTTTATATGTTTTTACATTTATCCAATAAAAGATAATGGCTTAAAATAGGGAAAGAATTCAATTTTAGGCATATATGGCCTAGTTTTCACTAAAGGTTCACTTATCGCCTTTTGATGGTGAACCGTCATTAAATGTTGTTTTTTTCACTCTTATACATTCTATTGGAACAAAATAAAACTCTTCATAAGAATTGGGACATCAAAATTTACTTTGTGTAAATTTTTGTTATCTTTCCGATAAAGTTCATTTTTTTAATGAATAGTGTAAAATGTTGTATTTTAATTCAAAACCACTTTTAAATCTAATTTATTTATATGATTAGATTATCGTTTGAATTTATTTTAAAGTGAAGTTATAATATATTTTTACCATTAAATCCAATAGTGGTCTTTGAAATTAATTTCACTTTTAAATCAGACTTAAACTAGTGTCAATCTTTTGATACTTATTGTTTCATAAAAACACGCTATTTGCTCTGACAGCGAGAATTAATTATTAAATTAATTAATTTGACTTATATGTTTTGAATTTTGTAAAATAGACTTTATTTTTGAATTCGTAATATAAAATATAGCTTAGTGTGAATTTTTGGTATTTTTCTGAAAAACTTCAATTTTTGATGAATAGTGATACCACTAAGTGGTAATTATAAAAACTAATTTTTCCGTTTAAATGAAATTTTGTCATCTTTGTGTTTTGAATTTCAAAAATCCGACATACATGGTTGTCATTAAGAAGTAAAATGTGGTTCAATGGGATAAAAATAATTTTTTGGTGAATAGTAACTTATTATGATTTTAATTGCGATTAGAAGTAATTAGTGTAGTTTAAGGTAAAAATAATGTTATAATAATATGAAATGAACTTGACACATGTCCTAACCTCATTGGATGTGTCATGGCCGACCAAGACAACCCATGGGTCAACTTGGGGACCCCATGAAGCCACTTTGGTTGGAATTAACATTAATTTCTTTTTATTTAAAGTTAAAGTAAAAATGAGACAAACATGAAATGTTTTACTAAAACAATTTGTACATGGGGTTATACAAATAAGATTTTTGACTATAAATATTCATTGGAACAATAAAATGATTTCCTACATCATATTATTTTTTTCATAATATTTAGTCATTAAATGAATTAAATTATTTATGACATCGTGATGATGCAGCGATGACCTCATTATTTAACGATTTAAATAAAATGGAAAGATAATGTAATCTATAAGACCTAAACATGTCCAAAACCTGTTGGATGAGTGGATTTCGAACCCTTATCACCTTATCCTCGAAACACATCAATGTGGGACCTCTTAAATCCGAATACCATTTTAAAATAAAGTGACTTTTCTTTACCTTCCAAGAGTGCCCCTCCTCTCCTCTTATAAAAGGACCCCAACTCTATCTCCTTACCCACACTCCCAAAGCCATTGGCTCAGCCAAAATCTGCCCATATTGTCTCTCCACATCCATCTATTACTCCTTGATGCCTCACTTTGGGCATAAGTCTTCCCAAGGAACCCTTTGAGCTCAAACCAAAGGGATTTACCCGATTTTAAGGTAATGTCTTCACTTGAGTCCTTTTGTTTTATTTTGCTTCTCCAATCCCCTAAACTCTTTTTATTCATTTATTTTGTAACAACTCCAGTATAATAAATATACTAGGATGTTTTTATAAGAAGTATTAGAGCTACACTTTCACACACCTACATCTAATGGTTAAAGAACATACTGTTTCTGTGGATGGTGAATTTCTGCCTCCCGAAACGATGATTGTTCAACATTATTCTATCAACTTCAAAGGTGGCCATTAATAGGAAACTATATTTATATATGATATATAATATGTTTATGTTTTACTTAATATTCTGTATTTTACATTTTGGGCTTACCTTATTGTTTTTCATTATGGGTAAATGTGATATCTTCATTTAAAGAAGTGCGGACTACCGCCCCCTAAAAGTGATTTGATTCGTTATTACCATATGCAGTACGTATAAAGGGTATATTTAATGATATTATACATGATACCATACTGAAATTAAAATACTATTATGTATCATTATGTTTTAATTCCATTAAATATGAAATAGAGATGGAAGTAGCGTTCATGCGTACGTACGGCTTACCGTCTCCATGAACGGTACATTTCATTTCTTATCTCAAAATATTATGTACTATTATAAGTACATATATATAATGGATATATATGATGTATGATACATCTAAATGATTAATATAATTCTGTAATGAAAATATACATACCTCTCATATAGTTTTAATTCCATTAATACGACATAGAAATGAATATAGCGTTCATGCGTACGTACGGCTTACCGTCTGCATGAACGGTGCATTTCATTTCATTCCTCTAAATGATTTTGTGGTATTATAAATACATGTATATGATGGATATATATTATATATATGATATCCAAATCAGGAATGACATTCTGGATATAAAGAACCTTTGACCACATGAACATCATGTAATTTTAAGAAGTCCACTTTCGACTTAAGAACCTAATATCGACAAAACAATCATTATTAACGTAATGATTAGATAATGTTTATAACATGTAAATAAGTGATATAAAAGTAATAATAAGCTTGAAAAATGTTCTTAATAAAGTATAAATTAACTCAAGTTTATTATTCAGGTGATTAAAGAACGATCGAGTCATGTCGGACCCGAGGTAAGAGATCCTACTCTACTCTTTCTTTTTAAGTACACTCTTATGTGTCATTCCTTTTAAAGGTCATATTTCTTGTTATTGGGATGTTATTTTATATTAATCTTACAGTAATTTTTATTTTCATGTGATAAGAGACCCTATTCTCTCTCATCAATCTATTTTTGAAGTTTTGAGTGGCGCTGTTAGGCTGCCGAATTTTCGTAAGAGATCCAACCTCTCTCTTTCTTTTTTAGTACTCTCCTTTATGTCACTTCTTTTAAGCTCTTCTTTGTTATGTTGGGGGATGTTCTTTTATATTCCTCTTTATATAAACTTTATGTTAATATGATGAGATACCCTATTTGATCTCATCAATCCATTTTTGTACGTTTTATGTGGCACCGTTAGGATGCCGAGTTTTCGTAAGGGATTTTTCATCTCAATTTTATTCCTGTGAGATTTATGCTACATTTTCCACAATTTCCTTTGAGTGGTGTATGTACTGCAAATTATTCTACACTTTGTGTAGTATAATTTCATTTATGGGTATTCACATCTTCATTGTATGACCCTTATTCCATGGGGTGTACGTTTCAAAAGTTACCCAACTCGGTAAGGGGCCTTTCACCCTCCTCTTTTTAAAAGACTTGTTTTTTTATGTCTTTTAATTCACACACTATTATGTTGGGATATGTTATTTTATATCTTTATTGATTTAGATTTTATGTCTAAGTGATTAGATTCCCTTTTTATCTCTCATAAACTCTTTTTCTAAATTTTGAAGTGACGTTGTTAGGCTGTCTAATTATTGAAAGGGAACTTCTTAACCCAATTTCGATTCTTTGGGATAAACTTGTACACCTTGAATATGTCATTATATGATTATGTGTGAATGTCCCCTGATTGTTTTACACTTAATACCCACTTATATTTCATGTATTCATTTGTCACACATAGTTATGTAACTGATTTATCCTTAATCCATGGATACCGTCTTTGTATGGGACTTCGTCTCAATCTCCTTTCATTGAGGCATATTTTGTTTTATAAACAACATTCAGTTATATGGTGTATAAACCCCATTGAATTTTACATTTATCCAAAAGGAATCTTTTTATACAAAGTGTTTTACTAAATGAAAAAAGGTAATGTTTTTGTCGTACGTATGTGGCGACAATGACTTCTCCACCGTTGTGACCATTATTTGAGTTTCGGCTTCCTCTACAAGACATACCTTATTTTTAAAAGAAAAATAAATACCATGTTTTAATTTTCTTTTATTTTGGTATTGAAAATGGTTTTCATAATGTTTTTATATCAATATGTTGTATTGATATCTTGTGATTGAAAGGTGGAAATGTTATATTTCCTTTATGCATGTTTTATGTGATACAATTATGTTGAGGTTCTTGGGAATTATTATGAAGACGGGCGGTTCCGTGAAAAACTATGGGCGGGTGAGCTCGATATAGCTCTCCAATGCACTGGGTAATGCGAAGGAGTGAAACGTTAAGGTTTCTCTGAAGATATTTAGGGAATGTACTGTGATGGGTATTCCAAACGTAACCAAGAGGGTTACTCCCTACGTAAGAATGCTATGAATGCCTCATGTTACCTTTATGTGATATGATTTCTATGATTTTATGAGGTATATTAAAGTGATTATGTTTTATGGGTAAAGTATGCTTTCATTCTTATGTATACATGTACTCATGATTCCTTTCAATATTTTTATATCCCTTACTGAGATTTTTATGCTCATCCCATGTTTTTGAAAAGTTTTTCACAGGTCAAGGGAAGGGTACATGATGTGATGATAGTGTAAAGGATGTGTCAAGAAAGAACCCATGTTTTATTTTAAATATGTTTCCATTGATGGGAAGAATGAATACTCTCTTTTATGTAACCACTTTGTCTAAATGTGGAATGTAATGCATGTTTCATGATATAATTCTCTAAAACTCTAAACCTGAATAGATCCTCAATGTGTAATCTTGTAATAACTCAAGATTAAGTAAGGTTTAAGGCTGGGGAATTATAATAAGGGTGTTCCAAAACTAGTTTTCTATTGGTTGTTTTAATATTTTCTGAAACATTCTCTGGAGGATTAATATTAACATGATCCTACTTGAATTCAATTTAATGATTTAATAAAAATCGCTTTCTATTTCAAAACTAATTTTTTTATGATTTCAAATGGGGATTTTTGGTTGTTTTTATTAGGAAACTAAATGGTCCATTCTCTAACACAAATAATTCAGGTAAATTTTTTATTTTTTTCTTCCATTATATATATAAGGATGAAATGATGATAAAATTATTGTCATATAGGGTGTTGGTTCAAGGTATTTATTATAAAGGGACAATAAGGGAATCAAGATCTTAGTTAACATGTAAAAAAGAATTTCATTCAACTGAATATAAATTTATAAACTATAAACATTCAGTTATGTGTATAAAAAATAAAATTTTAGCCTACATCTATTTAATTTTAAATCATCTATAATTATTAAAATATTAATGTGTTGAAATTAATTTTTTTAAACAACATTCCACTCCCTCCTTGTTTTCTATTTTGTTTTCAGAAATGATATTGTAAATTATCAAATTAGAACTCCAATGAACCTTAAGAGGAAACCCAGTTTCTTACATAATATTAATTAAATCTTATAAAACCTAGTTAATTTGACCTATCATGAGACCATGTTCAAATATAATCATAAATGTTTGAATAATATAGAATATTAATCTGTAATTTCTAAAAATATTAAAAAATACATGTAATTATATGTGAGAGGCTATAATTCCAGTGAGATGCTATAAAATACGGTGAGTGCCTTTTCTTGTGTGATATATAATATTTGTTCAAGAAGATACACATTTTAAATACTTATATGCATTATGGTGAATTTGTGTCTTAGGGTGAATAACTAGCCACATAATGGGGAAGGTGCCCAGTCTAGGGATGAACATTATAACAATTCTCTACTAAGTTTTATCTCATTTAAATTCTTACATGAGTATGACATATTAAATTCTTATTATTTAAAGTTATTTTACATGGTTTAAGAGGTTAATTTAAATTATTATAAATTATAAATTAGAGAATAACTAATTCAACCACCCATATCGGGGTTCCAACCCATTCCATGGGAACAAAAAGTGTTATTAGAGCCTCCATGTTCCATATGTTATATTGAAAAGTTTCCTAAAATGGATAGTATCAATAATATCAATAGCACAGTTTTACCCACATTCGATGGAAAAAGATATGATAGCTAGAGAATAGGATGTTACCATATATTCAGTCACATAGTCTTGAATTTAAAGATTATTCCATTGTGATTTTTCTATCAATTGAGGGAAATGATCAAGTTTCATATTTTGATTGGAGAAATTTTTTATTTTATGATCAATCCTATGACGTAATTCACATTTACCTATCATAAATATATTACATAGACATTATGGGACTTCAAATAGCTAATAAAATTTGGGATACATATGAATGTTTATAGTGGGGAAATGTGAATGTTAAATATAAAAATTTAAAAATAATTAGAATTTGATTGTAAGATGTAAATATAACTAATGAATAAAACATAGATAAATAATATACCAAAGTCAAAAAAATTTGTAGTAATAACTGAGGATATGGAGAAAACATGGATTATTCCAAAAATAATTATAAGTTTTTGAGATACTATCTAGATATATTTAAACTTAAAATATCATCATTGTATGATATATATGAGTTACCCTTCATGAATTTTACAACATTCAAATTAATTATGAAATATTAAAGATTCTAATCTTAAAAAATAATTTCAAGGAGGAAATATATTTTATGTCCATGAGGGAACTAAAAATTAGAGATGAAGAAGATGAAGAATCAAGTGATTTTTTTAGGAAGAATAGTATTTTAAAAATCAAACACCATCCAAGGTGTTACAGATGTGTGGACAGTACTCATTTTATTCCCAAAGAAATAATATGATAAACATGAGGTAAATATAAATGACTATAATACTAAAAAAATAGGTGGGGTTAGAATGTCAATAGAAGTGAAAAAATATTTTTAAAACATTATGAATTTATTACGTAGGGAATGAATCAGTTTGATGAGTATGGAAGAATAATATTACTCTTTATGAAGCATCAGGCAAGAAAATAAATATAATAGACAATTTAATAATATTATGGATCATGTTTCTAAATGTGAAGAGATATAAAGTAGTGGAGAGGAATAAGTTGACCAAACATATTTGAATCATATGTTTAAGGATTAACTTTAGGTTTTCATGTTCATAATTAACAATCATGAAATATAAATTATGTTAATGAAAGTAATTAAAAATTAAACTATATGAAATGAGGAATACATCAAATTAAATTTAGTTTATATTGATGAAATAAAAATTATTGATGAATGTTTTTAAAAATGATCTGATGGAGAGGGATATTGAAGAAATATGTTCTTTGAGATAATAAGTGATAATATAGACCTAATGAAAATCTATCAAATCTAAAATTTATATGAATATGATTATTCAAGACTTCAGTAGTTTGGTAGAATTAAAATATGTATTATTACACGATAGGGAATAAATTATTGTAAAGAGGAATGTTAATTATACTAAAAAATATATTTAGATAAAACTATATCCAAAAATAGTTCATTTTCCACTACACAATATGATTTTCTGGGCCAATAATGATGATGATAAAGCCAATTCAAAATTAATATTAGAGAACAATAACTTAGTCATATATTTTCTCCCATGTCATTAGACCCAAAAAATGTGTTATAAGGTAGCAGAATAAATATTATATATATAATATTTATAAATATTGATGACCAAGTTTGAAAGAATACATCTAGTTCTATAGAGTGTTTAGAAAAAATCACATACATGACGGTTAACTTTTTCACCAACAAGGAAGAGACATTGATCAATGGGGAGAAAATATAAGATGATGAAAAGTGAATCTCAATGATAGTAAGCTGTGAACAAAAATTCATCATCTATATGAATAAGAAAAAATGTTTGGTTTCATAGATGGAATATATGGTATATCTGATCGGAAGCTCCACTATTTTAAAAATAGTATGAATATCCTTCCTGATATATATTTCAATGTGGAAAAAGGAATTGAATTTGAAATGTAATGGAATAAAATTAATTATTTACTAAATTTCAATGAATTCTTGAAAGAGAACCATGTAATATGTTGATGATATATCAAATTACTCATATTTGATTGGTGATACAAAAATTATAAATAATTATAAAAATAATGTGGATGGGTGGTGACTGTTTGTAATGATATTTATAAAAAAATATGAGTTTTCATAATTGATCATATATAAGCTCAAAATCTAAATTCGAAATATTTATTATTTGTTAAAGTGCTGAGGTATAATTTATTGAGTGTTAGTAAAATATTTAATTATGGACATGAGTTGATTTCAATAATGATTCCGGAATTATTAAAATAATAATCAATAGATGGATCATTACATAAGGAAATAGAAGAAATAATTATATATTTCAAATTAGTGAGAAAACTAATTTTTATTTTTTTGAGTTCTAATGTTGAATCAAAGTTATGGAACATAATAACTAGATATATTGGTCAAAAAATAAGAGTAAAATCTTAATGTTTTGTGTGATGAGATACCCACTCTAATTGAAATGTGGAAATGGTAATGTATGTACAATATGTTATAAAGAAATATGGTTTCCGGAACTCATAAAAGAGTAGAGATATAGTCCACTATGATAAATGAGATAATTAAAAACATCCCATGTTGAATTATGGAGAAACATTATTCTAGTGGCGAGTTATGTTTTATTACATTCATTTTTTAATCCAACCAAATGAAAAATTCCATGGTTGTGAGGAAAAAGTATAAAAACATTTACATTTAAAAAATCATCAGATGATATGTTATGATGTAATTGGGAGCCTATATCAAAAAATTGATATCTGATAACGATAATGAGTGCAGTTGTAAGAATTTTCAAATATGTTTTTTAATAAAATAAGTAACGCATCAATAATACGAATCATATCATTTTTGTTGGTGAACAACAGAGTACCTTCAAAAAATCTTATAGAAAAATGACGAATGGAATTAAGATATAGATGGTGGGATAATTAAGACACTTTCTTGGATTAGAAGGGATATTAATGATAATTTTATTTTTCATCCCCAAGAAAATTATTCAATTGAATAATTGAAATTTTTTTGGAATGGAAGATCCCAACCCATTATAGAGACCTATAATTGATCAAATGAAGCTCATGATTGAGAATATAAATAAATGGTAAATCAATAATATTTTAGAACACATATTGAAAATTGTTGAATCTTACTACCTATTCTATATTTTTTTACTGTACGCCTTCAAAAGGAATAAAATTTTAAAGAATATAACATAATTATGAGTTAAATAAAAGGGAAATTAAATTATTGTATGATATAAAATAATTTGAGGAACTTAATTCTATTTATATTTACTAATGATTATAAGGAATATGTCTATAATGATAGAATATGAAACTTTGCTGGAAATTTTATATTTTAATGAATCTATGTAAGATAGAACAACATAAAAAATAATTTAAATAAATTAGAAACCATTAAAGACAAATATGTGGAAATTATAATCTCATGTACCCTAATGATTTGTATGAAATAATAAATTGATGGTTTAATGTTGAAGATGGAGATGGAGATAACCCTCAGAATATCATGTGACAATTAATGTGAAATTAAACTCTCTATGAATGAAGTGAAATACTCTTACTATAAGAAAATTAATATAAAAGTTAACTTAATCAAATTGAAGGTTCTCAATATGGTTATAAAACTAGATTCTATTCTCATAATATATAAACATGATGATATATTCACCAAGGAGTTTCTTGAGAAAAAATTTGATACATTAAGCTTACACCAGAATGGTAGGACTTTCCCACTCACTTGAATGTCTATAAGGAATTCCCCCACAAGTAATACTATTATTTTTAGGAAATGGGAGAATAGTTATACAACTATATCCTTATAATTTATGAAACCAAAATATTTTTTTGTTAATAGTGGAAGTAAAACAAGATCAGATTGCAATGATCACCTAAGAGATAATTTGAATAAAATTGAAAATATTTACTTTTCATAAAGAGATGTAATTTTCACAAATACATTTCCTTGGATATTAATGAATTTTCATTGAACTTATCATTTGATAAATTATGTGGTTTGAGGACGTCTTTATATGTTTTGGAGTTTTGGATAGAGTCGTGTAGGTTTGATGATTTTAATTTTTTTAACCATTCATGTTTGAAACACTGGAAAAAAATAAGAATGGTTTTTTTTATTTTTTGTGTTGGAGAAGGTTCAAAGATTTTTAGATAAAATTTTCATATAATAATGTTATTTATAGGTTTTCATGAATTTTAAATAGTATTATATTTGTAATGTTCATTTATAATATTCTAAGGTTGAATCTTGAAAAATTTATAAGGTGGAATTGTGAATGAATTCCAATTAGATTAAAATAAAATGTCTTCATACAGTTTGTCATTGAACTTCTAATGGATCACTAAGACTTTTTAATGTTTCTTGTTTATATTGTTTTGTTATGTATCCATGTATGGTTATTTAAAAGCATTTTTTAGGACCATATCATCATATAGTTCCAAACATTATAAGTAATGGAACATAATAAGGTTTTAATCTAGTAAATATCACTAGAAATATCAAATAGTTCATTTAAATTTATCATATATAATCCACAAAAAAAACTAATAAATAATCCATATAGAATGTAAGGATAATACACTTTCTGAAATAATTTATGGTGAGTTATCCATATGATAATGATAATTATGGATGTTAAATCAGATAATGACCGAGAAATCACTCAATTTATAATAGGAACAAATGATTTATCTTCATGAAGGGGAGCTGCAGGAATTAATGAAAACATGGAAGTTGCCCATAGATTTTATTGAATATTATAAAGATGGAAGTATCAAGGGTATTATTGAATATATATTTTTTTATTGACTTTGATTAAGTGAATTTGAATGGGGGATAAATGAGAAAATAAGGGGGTGGTATTTGTGGCCATTTAAAATGCGATATTCTAATTTCATTATAGTGGTCAAACCATAGAAATTCTATTGGGTAATTCATTACTGCATTTAAATTTCCAATAATGTAGTATATTATTTCCTTGTTTAATTATGGAAATTTAAGTCACATAATTATATGAATATTAAAATTATATGGGATAAATATTGTGTGTTTTTTATTTCAAAAGGTGGTACTATATGAATAAATAAAATAAATGTATCAAAGAAAGTGAAATTTTAGAAGATCGAGAAGTATTTAATTTTATATGATATGTTATGATGAGGAATGAAAGAAGTTTTCTAATAATCTAAAAGCATAATTTTGGGGAAAAATTTGACTAAGGTGAATAACATTAAATATTCAGAAGTATTAGGAAAATTATTTTTTTGATCATATTGAAGGATACATGATAAAGATCATCGTCGGTTTTTGGTGAAAGAAAAACTAACTTTTGATATTTATTACCATGTTCTAAAAATAATGGTGACTATAAGTGAGTGGTCATGATCCTTATTTGATTCTAGGTAGCACGGTGAGAGGATGTTGTTGTGTGAGATACATTATAGGTTTAAAAGTATACCCATTGTAAAATCCTATGTTTACAAAATGAAGTATATGATCAGTGTGAATAAATAATCATATTAAAGTGTAGGTACCAACATTTGGAAAAACCCTTATAAATATTTCTTATGTCAATTTTTTTATTTCATTTCCTATTGTATTTATGAAGATACGATAGTTTTATATTGAGTAGAATCTCTACTATTAATTCGTATAGGATAGTTTAATGAAAATAAATTATAAATTAGTGCACATATATATTCAACCCACTTCTTAGTGGTCTGAAAATATTCAAAGGAAATTCACCTTTCAATAATATTTCTTGGGTGTTTTTTGGAAATAATATTGGGATAAACTTATAAAAATATAAAATAGTGTTTAGTTCTATAGTGTAAATGTATGTTCTATATGTTTTATATAATTCATATAAACATATCTTGTTGGATATTGTGGTATATGGGTTTTATGTGTTTAACGCATTTATGTATTGATAAATGCCTAAAAATCAATCTATGGAATCAAATCTGCTATAATGATATTTAGAAATGTTTACCAGTGTTTATAAAATATAGTTTTTATGAATAAAATGACTAACTTGGATAACAATTGACAACCCAAGTATTTTTTATATAAATATTTTTCATGTATTTTTAATATAAATTAATTGGATTTTATAGGCTTATATTCATTATAATAATTTAGGTAATTTTTCACTTCAATGAAAAAATATTTATTTTTAACCAAATTGGGTTCTCTTGAATTATATGATTTAGTTTAAAATATTTATTTAAAAATTATAAAATTTTAATTTGAAAATATAACTTTATTTTGAATTCATCATAAGAAAAAAAAATTAGGTTGATTTTTTTAAATTTTTTCTAAGAAGTTATATTTTTTATGAAATGTAAAAATACAATTTTTATAAAATAAAGTATTTTTAGTATATCACCAAGAAATAACTATGATATAAAAATTTATAAAAAAAATTAAACATAAAATTTCGTATAATATACTAAAAATTTGAAAGGGAAATAGTTTAATTAATATAAAGTAAAATTTCATTCATGATAATCATCAAAATGTTTTTCAATACCAAACCAGTTCTTGCGTAACCATAGAAATGTAAAATTTGGTGTTATAAATATACTATTTTAAAAGGAATAATTATTTACGTGAATAATGTTTAAAATATTAAATAATATTAATTATTTTTGTGGATATATATGTATTTTTGAGTTATATAATAAGTAAATTACTCAAATGTTTGTGTGATGCTTGCAAAATTCTAGAAAATTCAAAATAACATAGTACATAAATATATATGTGTAAATATAGGTATTAATAGAATAGAAATGTTTTTATAGAACATAGTGAATTTATTTTTATATGGTAATATAATTGTAACTTTTAGTAGCGGAATAATTGCCTTAAATTTGTACGCAACTCCAACAAAATGTTTGTCTATGTAGTATAAAAATCAACTAAATGTTTTTAAAAATATTAAAGTAATATCTTTTGGATGATTTATAGTTTAGTTTTAATTTTATAGATAAATATAAAATATTAGCGAGGTGTAAAATTTTTATATATTAATTCCATGGTTTTATTTTTTTTCAAAGTCGAGGTAGGTGAATAATTCTTGACATTAATATTATTTTATGTTAAATAATTGTTTTTAAAATTATTAAATATAAAAAAATGGAAGAAATAAAATTTTATGGGAAATTGTATAAAATATCTTCCATTCCTCAATTATTATCCAATTTTTATCTTATACGAAACACTAAATCCATTAAATATTTAAAAAGTCATTATGATAATTATGTCTAAAACACAATTATTAGGGATTAAACTAAATAAGTATGGACTAAAATGACATAAAAATTATGTAAATTATATATAATGGAAATATATAATCCATATATGATCTAATATTTTTAAATGGTCCATTTCGGAGCCATTTGGACTGAGAAATACTTTCACAAATTTTAATATTTTTCAAAATTCTAATTTTGTCCTCTCCGCCACTAATAAAATTGAACCCATGTCCTCTACTCTCTACAAATGAAGACACCTTTTGTTCAACCAATAACTTCTTGAAATACCTATCCATGTATTAAATTCCACTTATTGATAAAAAACATCCTAGAATGGATTTAGGTATAAACCTATAAAGGTATTATAAAGAAGATGTATAGTTATTAATCAGAATTTTCATTTTATTTGTTATTTTACCTCTCTCAAATATTATTCAAACATGATGAAATAATAATATCAGTATTTTACATATAAAATATTTTGTTTTTTTAATTTCATAACTTATATTCATCTCCTCTTCTATCAAATGATAAACAAAACAATCATTCATGTGTGCAGAAGACTACTGTTGAGTAGATCATTATTATTTTCCTCCTGATTTAGATTTGATAATTACTTCAAACCATCATTATTTGTTTCATAATAAATTTGTTTAAGTGTTTTATATTTAGTATCTTAATCTAATTATTTCATAATTGAAGAAATATTTATCCAATTATTACAGATTTTTTCCATTTCAAGGATAAAAAATTATCTTCATTTAAGATATTAATGTCAAAATCCAAAGCAGTTTTTTCAATGGTGCAAAAATTCACCGAAGTAGTTACAACCTATTCAAGTGAAACATCATGCTTAAATTAAGCAATAAATTTTAAATATATATCATTATATAGTGTACGGCCTCATGTTCACCTTAAACAATTGGATATTAATGATATTTTTCTAAAATTTATTATTTTAGGAAGAGGACTGGAAAGGTTGTTTTGGAACTCTAAAAAATAACTGGATTTATGTATTAGTTTCAAAAATCTATATTTAATAGATTTGAGTATATATATTATATGATTTACATTATGTTCCAAATACAATAGAATCACTTGAAACCTGGTGGGATAGAGTGCCAAGAATTGAATCATAATTTTATCAGTTTACATAAATGTCTAAAAAGGTTGATTGGATGGTCATTGAATTGTCTAAAACATTATGATGATTTTTTAGAATTACAAATTTTAATAAATGTAATTGATTTTTTTCTATGATATTGGGAGATATAGAAGCCATACTGATTCTATTTCTAATCCATTATAAATATCCAAAAATTTCATAAATATAAGCCTTCTAGAAAAACATATGAATTTATATTTAAAGGGCTCTAAAAAACTGATGAAGTGTCTAATTGTATGATTTATAGTTTTCATAAGGATTATATGAACCATTATTTTAGAAATATGAAAAAATAATTTTGTTACAAAAGTATTTTTCATATACACTATATTTGGAAGGAACACTATGTTTTAGAAAATAAAATTATTTTTTATCAACCATATGTTTGAAAAAACCCATATTTTTCCCCAAATTATGATACAAAAGTATGGTTACTGAACAATACATTTAAAATAAACCCTATGTTATAGAACCCTAAATTAATGAACCCAACTTTAATGACCCTATATTCTACTGAGAATGTACCCTGCATGTTTTTTATAATCATTGTGTAGTTGTTTTTTGAAAAACATGAACTAATCCCCCTGTGAATCTGTCTGAAATCTAAAACGATGCATCTAAGGAGATTAAATTCACATTATAATTTTTAATCTGAAAATAATGACATGTTGTATTCTAATATTTTATAGTGTTAAATGGAAGGTTTTTCTAAAACTCAACATGATATATAACACATTATTTTTTTTCTATGTGGATAAAATACCTACTAAAAAATAGAGAGGTTATGTGATGAAAAAATGATAGATTGTTGTTGCATTAGGAATGGTGTTGAACACATAACGTCATGATGAAGACATAAAGCGTAAAACTCTACTTGAGATGGTATACAAATATGATTCTTCTATAAAAGCACGTTTAATCCTTCTGTATTTTTATTTAATCGAAAAATATAGAATAGTAGTGTTATCCATGCATGGAATCCCTGTTCCATAAATAATAGAAGAAATTCATGGTATATTGTCTAAAAATCACACAAAACCATATGATGATGTTTCAGAAATATGATTTATGGTACACTATACCATTGGTGGAGAAGATTATTTATTGTTCCTGGTCATACCAGATGTTAAACAATATGTTTAATACATGAGGTGTTGTTATCAACATAATGCATGTGTTATCACAGTAGAACAATACATGGGTATGTTAAAGGATATCAATCATGCTACAGAATATGATTTCCCCACCAAATCTCACTATATGTCATCATGTTAAACTACCTTTCATTCACAACCACAACTGGTGATGTTTTCTACATGAATAAACTAATACAACCACTATATGTCTGGATGGAATAATTATATAAGAGGTGAAATTTAATTAAAGAAGAGTATGAAGTTTGACAAGGATACAATACTCTATTTTACATGGTTCTTGGTATTTTCAATTGCTGCAATTTTTTTTGGACTACTTTCAATGATTTATCTCTGGGAAAAATTCTAATAATTTTTTATAATGATATTTAAATGATTTTGGTCCAGTATTTAGAGTTAAAAATTGCCTGTTTATTCTAACATCATTTTTCTAGAAAAGTCATGGGTTACAATGTTATTTTTATTCAATTATATGAATTTACATTCAGAATGTGATGTTAGTTTTTACAATCTATTTTGATTGTATTTAAATAGGTTTTAATGGATTTTAAAAATAATTTTTAGAACATTTAACACTACAATTATTGTAAATATTTTATAGAATATTTATTAATATTTTATTGAATTTCTTTATTATAAATTTATTCTACATGTATAAGGTAGAAACGATGATACAATATTCATAGGATATTCATGATAGCTCTTAATTATCCAAAGGAAGGGGAATGATGTCGTTACTATTGAATATTTATTTCATATATATATATATATATTTAAGGAATATAAAATATATCAAGATGAGTGGAGACATAAAACCTCTATAGAAAATAATGCGATGAAATATTATGATGATCATCATTTTATAGAAGAGAGAAATATTATTTTTACATCCTAATTCAATCAAGGAATTAGAAATAAAGAATCCTGAGAAACCTTGCCTGATTTTTTTTCTTTTATTTAACTAAATGTTATCCTATGGAATATTAAAGATTATTTTCTTGCTGATGTTGTGCATTATATCATATCAAATATCTATGTGAATTGATTCGGTAATTGTGAGCTAATCATATTTTCAAAATAAAAAAATCTAAACTCTTTTCATTAAAGTATTATATCCTCACACTCATTCATTATAGAATTTTATATTCTCAGAATAAGATGTGGATATTTTGGTTCCCTGTAAAAGAACTAGACATCCATAAAAAATATTTGTAAGGTGTCAACAACCTCTAAATATTTTTATATATCTTCAGATAAGAGGAGATAATAGTGATAATTACCTAGATTGTAGAGTATAGAGTTGGTGGAGAAGAGTAGGTGGGTTCTATTCCTCAAACCACTATACATAACTATATGATTTTCTATAATTTTGTTCAGCTACACACTCTATTATAAGAGATATGGAAAGGATTTATCCATTCTAATAGGTGAGTTATTGTGACGAACAAAACAGGGATGACGATGAACTTGTTTCCCAAACTTTTTGGCAGCATGGCCCGAGTTGGTTCATGAAATAGTGGTATTAGAGGAGGCGCTTATTATTTGGGGTGTTTGGTAGATGGAGATTAGGACCGCCAGGACTCAAGAGGTAGGTAAGAGAAGGGCGTAATGAACCATCACTCATTCCAAACCTCGAGTCACCTGGGGTAGTCTAGAAATTGAGGCTGTGTCTTTTTCTGGTTTTTTTGATATTGAGTGATGATAACGGAGATGATATGAGGACATGTTGTGATTACCCATAGAGTAGTGACCCCTGTGATAACCAAGTGCATTGTTCATGTTCCTCTTATAGATTTTTCATACCTAGGGAAAAGATTATTATCATGTAACAGATTTGGGTATATACTATATTCCCTCTCTAAGATAGTTAGTGGAAGTGTGTTTTTTAAAATGAAAAGGATTCTGGAAATTATGATTCTTTATTTAAAATGGTTTTGGGAATGGTAAAATAGGTTTTAAAGGAAAATATTTATTCTTGACAATTTGGTAATTATATGAAATTTGTGATGAATGGAATGTATGGTCACATACTTGATAGTTCATGGGATTCCATGTGTGTTTATTTTAATTTAATTAATTGACTGTGTTTTCTAATGGTATGTTTTTGAAAGGGATGTTTTTGTGGGTTTTTATATTGGTTTGGTTTTTGAGCTAGTTGTTTTTTGATCAAGGCTCTTTCGTTGATGTTGCTTCGGCTTGATATTGTTTTTGGCTTCGTGTTTTATATGTTTTTTTAAAATGAACCCCCGAAAAGATACCCGAGTTTCCGATAAGTCATGCCTTGTCTTTTCTCCTTCTCGGACAGTTCTCGTCCATCATGATGACTGGGGCCTGTTAGTGGTAGCGGAGTGGCTAAAGAGGTCAAGCACATCTTCAGGGAATTGGGAACTCCCAATGTTGTTAGAGTGCGTTTCGTTTTGGGTCTATTCAATGGTCTAGCTCTGGAAGAATGGGAGTTATTCTCCCGGTCGTCACCTCATGTTTAGATGACATGGGATTTCTTTAAATCCCACTTCATCCAATGGTTACACCTAAAGTGGTGAAGATGAACAAGGGGAAGAACTTGTGTCCATTCAACAAGGCCAACAAATGATGGAGACATATGTTGATCATTTAATGAAATTTTTTCCATATTTCAGGAGGTAACATCATAGTATTTGATGAAGACTTCTCTCTTCATTGGGGGTCTTTGTTCAGATATCAAGGATGAGGACATCCCTACTAAAGACCATTGTTTCGAGAAGTCAGTGGATGAGGCATTCCATGCTAAGTTGGTCTATAGAGCATAGACGACTATAAATTTAGTTTATCCAATTTATTGTGAGGGTTTTCCATCTTACGAGTAGGGTGTGTTAGAGGGACCTATTTCTAAAGTGTCCTCTATAGTGGTCTTGGCTTCCCATTCATTAATCTATTCAATGGTGTTCCATCAGTTTGGATGTTTATGGAATATGAAGCCATCATGTTTTATCCCTTTGAAGATATTCCATATTTGTAGGTATATAGGTCAACTAGAGGAGTCCTCTAGGAAGCATTGCCTAAAGAACACATTGTGACTGGAGGATTACGATTCCTAACTGTGAGGTAGGAGATGATTCTTCCATCAAATCTCCAGCCATAGGTCTTGGGGTGAATCTTGCGCACAACTAGGTGTTTCCAAGGGTTTGAATTCATAGTTTGGGTTTTGTGTTTCATTTTGGGATTTGAACATTTAAATAATTTATCATTATTTATTTTTCTGTGGTTGAAGTGTTTCCTTTGTTTTATGTCCATAACATTCTTTGAGAGGCGTGGGGGGGGGGAGTGATTAACTTATTCTATTGTAATCCAACATATCTATTGGTCTGATTATGGTTTTATGAGTTGTTCATTTTTTCATAATGTCTATTTGGACCTTTTAGGGGTTAATCTTGGGTTGGATGTGTTTGTTTAGATATGTTAGTGCCTATGTAATAATCGATGTTTGTTTTTATTCTCAGGTTCACTGCAATGATTATTTTCTTCTTGGAGGTTTTTCTATAATGGTGGGGGTTCAACTGAGGTGAGAAAATAACATAGTTCTAAGGGTGTAATTGTTTATTTTGTGTTATAGAAGTTGGTTTGGATTTGATGGGAGTTCCTATGTGGGCCCCCACCCCATCGTGTTATGTTTGAGTTTTAATTTTCATGAAAATAGAATCCTTGTAGAGGGTAGAACCCTCATGTATTCTCCCTTGTATAGGGTTTTGGTTTCTTTGTAATTGGTTGGGTGTGACCTGGTGAGAGTAAGGTCATCTCGAGATTCGTGGGATTCCTTAGTTTTTTCTGGGCATGGACTGATGTTTTGGTTTACTTTTGGCTGGGTGACATTCCAGGGGTAGAAAGTGTTTGTGGTGGAGAGAATTGTCACACCCCATCTTTTAAATTTATATTATTTTATTATTTCATGGATTTGGTTACTCACATAAAGGTTCAAGCTGGGTCCTGGTTTAATCTTTTTTGATATTTAACAATTTGGGTGGGTTTAAGATTGTTGCATGGACAACACATGGTTAGAGGTAATTGTGTAGTCACCCCAAGTGCTTTTGTGGGTGCCCAAGTGGTCTGGGTTGAGGCACACAACATGCATGTGGTTGATTAGACAATTCAACGAGTGCATAATTACCAATTTTTTTTAATTAAAGTAATAAAATTTCATGGATAATAAAATGAAATGGAAAAATGAAATAAAATAAAATGAGAATAAGATAAATAAAATGAAATAAAAACTTAAAAAGGAATGTTTGATAATAATAATAATAATAATATTATGTTATTGTTATTAGTATTATTATTATTATTAAGATTGTTATTATTATTATTATCAAGATTATTATTATTATTATTATTATTATTATTATTATAACTTTTATTCTTATTTTTTTTACCCTGGCTTACATAGACCCCCATCCCCTGCTCCCACAGCCACCCCTCCCTTCTCTTCTCATCCCGCATGGCCACACCCCCTCACCGCACAACATTCCCGGTGAACCGACATTCTCCCTCTAACATGGCAGACTATCCCTTCATCCGAGCAACCTACATCGCCCCTTTGAGATCTGTCCAGACAACCTACATATTCTTTCATTTTCTCTCGATAGCATGACTATCCCTTGTGACCTCACCTTCCAACACAATGCTATCCGAAATCCTGTTCTAACAGAACCCCTTTCCTACCCGATGCGCCTCCTGCGAACCTCCCCGCTCCATCTCCCTTGTGGGCACCGAACCCCCTGCTCAAATTTTGGTTTTTTTCTCATTCCATAGTTGGAGATTTTATTTAATTTTGATAAAGACTAATACCTTGGGGTTTAACTCACAGGTTTATCTCATTGTTTAGGGTGCACAGTTTGTCCATGAGGCATTATTCTTCTCCCTTAAAATCTTCATCACATTCACACATATTTAAGGTAGGCAATTCCAACTGTTTACTTTCTAGTATAACCCATAGAAAAATTTATGTTTTTAATTAATTTTTAAATTTCATTAGAACCACCATATGTACTGTAGTTAATTCATTATTGTGTTTTTGGGTTAGTTAAAATAGTTAAAAATTTCATCGTAATCAATTATTTGAGTATCTGTACGTTGTTTTGTGCAGAAAAATTATTTGCTAAATTATTTTGTTTTTATAATTGACTTAGAATGTTATTTAATGATTCTTTTTGTGCGAACATAATTTTATGGGATTTTGACAAGATTTCGATTTATGTTCACTAACATATCTACATGGCATGGTGTGATTTTTTTGTAAAAACCTAATTTGGTACATTTTTTAGTTTTCATGAAGTGTGAAATTGGTTTATTTTTTATTCAATTGGTGCAGGTTATGTTTTGAAAGGTTTGAAAGTAATTTTGAAGTGTTTGTGTATGAAATTTGTTTTAGGGTAGAATTCGAATGTGAAATTGGTGAAATCATAATGTAAGAATTTATTGTGTTCTTATGAAATTTTTTATTTGTTATTAAATGATTTTTTAAATGATGTTTTAAATTATAATCAAGGGTGCAAGCAGTTTTAGTATATGGTTTGTTTTGGTATGAATGTGACTGTTAACTTTGTGAATTTGTTTCTTACTTTCAAAATGTTTTTGGGTCTCATTGTCTAATTTTCAGGAATGGTGTTAAAGGAGTTCCACATGGATTTTACCATTTCTCCTAGAAACATGTTTTCAATTTTTTTGAATGGTCTAACAGCCCTTTTATTCATTGTGAATTATTTGGGCATGTGTTGGAAATATAATGGTCCACTTTTCATTCAAAATGTAAATGTAGTATTTGTATGATGTTTTGGGAAATGTTTTTCAATGTGTAAAACAAAAGGCATGTTTAGAGTATTCTATTCATTGGACATTTTTTTTCTAAAATGTGGGAAATCTTGTTTGACAGGAATGTTTTTTTAGTAAAATTGTTGTTTGTGATAATAATGGTGAAGAATTTGTTTCAGTAAAAGTTAGTTCCCAGTTGGCGACGTTAAAATGTTTACTAGAAATGGTTATGATGTGTGTACAGTGTGACATCCTTGTTGTTAACTTCAATGATATGACGTGAATATGTGTTAAAAGTGTGTATTTATTCGTATATGGGGCACCTCTATGTGGGGAAAACCATTATTGGTTAACATATATAGTGTCCTTGTTTGTGGTTTCCATGTGTGGTGGCGGCAGGTAAATTGAGTCACTTGTGAGAGGACCTCCCACATACACAGTGTCATCAAAACCACCATGGGATCCCAGTCACCATTTAGATGATCGAGTGAAAATTTATAATCATCCTCGATTAGATACGTTTTTACCCTTGGATTTGTTGTTAGGAAAGTCAGTATTTTCCACTGGATTTGGCCGGTTTTGGGTGGCCAGACGATTATAGACATAGGAGCATCACAATATACTGCCAAGTGGTACTGAACAGTGAATGTCTAGGGGTCTTCTAAGGATGTTTAGGGTCACCCATGGTTAAATAGTTATTTTTAATTCTTATAAATTTTCGAATGTAATATTATATTTCAAGCTTGTAGTGTCTGCCTATTTTACATTAGCCCAGCTTTGGTATCCTTTGTTTTGGGTTTTTCGTACAAAATTTAAAATGGTTATGGAAATTGTATGCAGCGTGAGTTTGGATTTTTTAATGGAAAAACATGTTTCTTATTTTAAAATATATCAAACTTACTTTTATATTTTCATTTCAAACTTGTGTCATTGTATTTTTTTTGGCATGTAGATTATTAGATTCTGTGGGTTATCTTGGAAAACCTACTGATCATTTAAACGGTTAGGCATACCCTATATTTTTATATTTAGGTTCCACTATTGGTTCATGTTCCTATTCCAAGTGCTTAGTGTTAGAGAAGTTCATGTTAAGTGGTTGGAGGTGTCCAATATTTCAAATATAAGTTTTGATATTGCGGTTTTTTCCGGTTTTTAGTTTTCAGTATATTAGTTGAACCGTATAAAAATCTAGTTTATATATATTCAAGTATGTTTTAGTTGTCATTTTTCTATGTGCTATTTTTTTTTATTTGGTTTATTCAATCCTGGGATTGGGAATAAATAATTCCCATCATTTGTATGTTTGATTCCCATGACTAGTTTCTAATCTTTGGGGATCTGGAATGCCCTTCTGGCCATGCCGCATACCAACTCAGGTGACCGGTTCAGGGTCGAACTGGGGTGGTTCCTGAAAGGTTCACTATTTGTATAATTTTTAAAATGAAAAAATTCACCACTATATATTCTTCATCATTATAATTCAGACCCAACAAGTTGATTTAAAGGATATTCTTTATAGAATATATTACCTATTATGGAAGTATATTTTTACTCTATAAAAATTATAGATATTAGTGGAATTTATTTATAGCTATATTTTACATTTTATAAATCCTTCAAAATTATTTCTTTCTATCTGATACTTAACTATTAATATCAATTGTTCAGCTCTTTTGGAATATTAAAGATTTTATGTGAGTTTAATAAGACTAAGCTAAACATTCCAATGAAGATAAATCTCAATGGATGATTTTAGAGAAGTAATGTAGATGATTTGTGAATCTTATTTTAATAGATATAATTATGGTTACTAATAGTTCTCATGAATATCTATTTGAAGAATCATTGTTTCCGTTTTTATATAAAGTTTCTATAACCCTATGAAATCCACTGAGAACAAAAAATGTGGTATGATTATGAGAAATTTGAATATGAACATAATTCATGGGAAATGAATTCTATCATATGTGGACATGGTCTGAATGAATTTATTCTCAATTATAAATGTGATACTATTGATGAGATATTATATAAAATAGGAGTTTCTTATAGTAGAATTGATAAAATCAAAGAAGTTGACTATTATGTTTTTTCCTTGGGAACGCTAATTTAAGAAACAAATATATAATTGAAAGTGCTAATTAATACATATGAATATGAGATTCATTGGGATTCTAGAAATGAATCTACAACAAACACTGATACTAGGAAAGAAAATCAAAAGATAAATATAAGTCTTATGGCTAATGTCGATGACGCACAATCATCTAACTCTAAAAATTATGATTTAAAAAATGTTTCTCTTAATAGAAGGGATAAATATTGTTTTATGCTTAAACAAATATTTTAATCAATAAATAAAGAGAATAGAAAACCTATAAAATCTTTTGATTCTATTTTAATTTAACTGGATAATTTTTTAAAATAGATTTCAAATTTAAGATCAAATTCCTCCAAAATATATTGTTAGACGTTTGAATCTAAATTTTTAAAATTGATGGATAGAGTTGATAGTTTAAAGAAAGAATATATTATTATTTTTAATGGGGATATTATTTTAATAAAATTCATCATAATAACAAAATTCATAATGAAAAAAATATTAAATCGTAGTTATAGAGAAAATCCAAAATTTTACAGTGAATTATTTTGTTACTGGTTCAAATAGAAGAATCACATCTACTTTTAAATTTTATTCAGTATTAATGGAAATTATAATAATGAATATTTATTTAGAAATACAAAAATGTATGATGTCAATCATGTTTATTATTTATATTCATTATCATGCTTTGATTAGAAAATGATTGATCAAGATAAACATGTTTTGTTACATATGTATTTAGTTGAAAACAATGCCAAAACCAAGAACATATGGGTACAAAAATGAACTTATATTTGATTCTTTATTGGTATTAACCACTGGACCACAACATTACATCACTATGTGGTTTCTTGAAAATTATGGAATTTATTATATTTATATTTATTATTCCTTTAAATTAAATCTTCATTAGTGCTGGAATAGTTTATCCTTGAATTATTTCATTTCTATTTTAATATATTATATAAAATGCACTAAATATTTTTTTCAGGGGATAAAAATGTTTAAATTATTTATCATATTTATTCCTCAACAACGAATTTCTCTTCTACAAGAACTATTAAATAATTCTCTCTCTGTATTATTTAATGAATGAATTAATTATAATATTTTAATAACTAAGGACTGTAATGATTTATCATATGATTTTATAAAAATGGTTGCCTTTTAGGTAAGTATGTGTTTAATGTATTAATATTTAAATTAATTACATGTGATAAAATAAACTATTACTCTCTCTGGTAAATTATTATATTAATTTTTTTTAAATTATAATATGTATAAATTTCATTTTAATATCATTCTTTTAAAAGAAATATGTGAAAATACTTTATTTATTTAATTGAATATCATTTAAAATTATTATATGTTTTAAGGGAGGTATTTTAAATATTTATCATGTGTTAAAATGTATTATTATCAAGGAATTAATTAAATTGTTTAATATATTCATTTCAAACCCATTATATTCATTGAATAAAAATTTATATGTTTCCATGGCTCTGTGATTATATCTTTCTATCTTTTGAAATTAAATTTGAATTTAGGGGGGGGGGGGGGGTTAAATTAATGAATTTATTAATATTATATATTAAATATATTTCACTATAACTCATCAACTTGATATTTAAAAGATATTGAATAAAAAATTATATTTCAAATTTTAAATATTTTTGATACTGCATCATGAATTTCGAATTCCCATTCTTTAAAAAAGGTGGTAATTATATTGTATTATTAAATAAACTTGGAAACTCCCATTTGGATCCATAAAAAAAGGGGGAGAAGAATTTGGTTAATAATTATGGTTTTTAATTATCAGGAGCGCTGAGTGGATCATTGCCATTTTCAAATTGATTTATTATTGATAATTAATTCAACCTATCATTCTTTTTTTATAATAATATTGTTTAAGTGTGTAATATTTAGTATATCCCAATATTTATTTTATATCTGAATAAATTGCGATCATATTATTTTGGCGTGTTTTTTATTAGAATGATAAAAATATTATCTTCATTTTATTTGTTTATTTTAAAATACAATTCAATTGTTTTAATGGTGAAAAAAATCACCTAAGCAGTTACAAGCTATTCAAGAGACATTTTTAGTTTTTAGCATAAATTCAGCATTGAATTTTTATTACATATGAATCTAAAGTGAACAATTTCATGTGATACTTTTACCTTCAGATCTATAAGAGATTCTTTAAATATTATTAGTTTAATTGGAAAGTCTAAAATTGTTATTTTGGTAATCTAAAAAATCATTTAATTTGAAGGAGTAGTCTCAAAAATCTATAGTGAACTGATTAAAAATGCTACCGCATTGGATTTACTAAAAATTATATAGGTATCAGAATCACTGAATGACTGTTGGGATGTAAAAAAATAAGTGTTTAATTATTTCCAAAATTTAAATCAACTTTTAAAAATTTCATTTGGATGGTCAATAAGTTGTCTGAATTTCAACAACGATTTTCCAGTACTTTAGTGTTTACAAAATTTTATTGATTCTATTTTTCAATGATATAGAGATATATAGAAGATGGATATATTACATTTCTATACCATTATAAATATAATAACATTTAAAAAATATAACTACACTACTAAAAAATTCTTAATCTACAGTTAAGTGATTCTAAAAAATTGTTGATGTCTTCAAATACAAGCAATCCAATTTTTTATGGATTATTTGTACCCTATATTATAAATTGTGCAACCCTAATTTTGTTAAAAATGTATTATTTTTTACTATAAGTTTTTAAGGAACCTTGTGGTTCATAAAAATAAAGTATTATTGATCAACCCCATGATTATGAACTACCAAAAAGTTTCTACGTTAAATTTGATACAAAACCATGGATCATAAAACATATGTTTGAAATGAAAACCACGTTCATGGACCCTATATTTATGAACCCTACATTCTTGAACTCTGTGATCTTGTGAAAATGTACCCTACATTTATACTATCGTGTTGTGTTAATTTTTTTGAAAGGCTCAAAATAATCCTACACTTTATCTCTTTACTAGTTGAAAAACTTCATCCAAAGAGACTAAATTCAATAAATACTTTTTCAGGTAAAATACATAAATGTGACCGGATATATGTGGATATTTTAGAGTGTTAAATGGATCTTTTTTATCCTTCCTAACCAAATTAAAAATAATATTATTTTCTTCATGTTGATATAGCACCTACTAAAATTGAGAACTATTAGATTCTGTAAAAATGATGGTATATTTTTCCTTAGGCATGATGCCACAAACAAAACATCATTATAGAAAAGGAAAGAATCATGATCTAATAAAGCAGGTATAAATGTATGATAATACAGAAAAAATGGTTACAACTTCTATATTTTTCGATAATGAATAAGTAATTGAAGATAAGTGTTTTATATACATGGATTTTATGTTTCATGAAACATTGAAGCTATCCATGGTATATTGCATATACATCACATGAAACTAGAGGATAGTGGTTCGAGAATATTATTTGTTTTTGACCCTCTTATTGTCTGAGAAGACATTCTAATAAACCCCAAAATACAAGATATTAAACAGAATGTTGAATACAATAGGTGTTAAAATTTATTTTATGTATGTGTTATCATACAAAAACAATACAAGAGTATGTTATAAGAGCTCGGTCAAGCTGGAGAATATCGTTTCCCCGCCACATGTTTCTATGTTTAACCATGCTGAACTATCTTTCATTCAAAACCATAACCACAGATGGTTTCTTCATGGATAAACTCATTGTATCAGTGATTGTTTGGAAGGAATATATATTTTAATTCTGAAATTCCTATAATGTGGGGAATTATGTTTTTAAGGCTATGATACTCTATTTGACATAGTTTTAAATATTTTTAACTGATGCATTTTTATCTAGAATACTATTAGTTATTTATCTAGAAGATAAATTATAATAATTAAAGATGAAAAAGATTGGAAATATTTTAGTCAACTATATATATAGAGAGAATTGGAAAGTTTATTTTAATTTCATTTTTCCTAAAAATTCGGTGGACTCAATGTTATTAGAATTCAAAATTTTGACTTTATGATTAGATTGTGCTACTAGTTCTTGAGAAATTTTTTTAATATATTAAAAGTGGTCCTAATGGATATAAATGGGATTTTTAAATCATTCAATGTTTCTATTTTTCTAGTAATTTCACTAGAATATTTATTTTACTTATATTGAATTATAATATTAGAAAATTATTCTATAGGAATAAAGTTGAAATGGTGATATGATTTTATTTGGATATTTATGAAGGATTTTAAAAATCTAATGGAAGAGGAACGATGTTGTCACAACTAAATATTTATTCCCTATATTTATGTATTTTTAAAAGGAAAAGAAAATATATGAAGAATAGGTGAGATGTAAAATATCTGACGAAAATAAAGGGTTGAAATATTCTCATTCTCATCATTTCAAGGAAGAGGGTAATATTATTTTCATATCCATATTCTCTAACGATGTAATGAATAAGGAAGGATATGAAACATTGACGAATAAATTTTTTAATGGTTAAAGGAGATGAAACATGTGTAACATTGAAGATTATATTCATACTGCTATTGTGCATTTTTGATGATCAAATTCATCTTATGGTTACTTCATAAACTATGAGTGAAATGTGTTTTAGGAAAAACTTCATTTCATCTATTTTTTTTAGAGTATCGACTTCTTATACTCAGTTGTGGTGTAGTGTCAGCTTCTCAAACAAACCTATGGATATTTTTCCATCTAAAAGAACAATAAGTACTATTAAATTATTCTAAGGTGTCATAAACCTATACTCAGTTGTAGTGGTATCTAAATAAAAATACCTACATATGAAAATCACCAATCTCGTTTATTTGAGCATTGGTGGAGTAGGCATAACATTTTATGAGCCCCAAACCACTATACAACAATACATTATTTTATTTAATTTATTTTCAATCCTTTATCACCTATAAGTGTGATGTAATGGAATAAACCATTTCAAGAGGGTTTTTTTAGTTTTTTTATTTTTAAATGGACATAATTCACCCCCCCTATTTTTTCTCCTCCATCAGCATTCAGACCCAACAACTATCGCATCACTAACCAATATAATTTGTTTTCCATACCAACCTCTAAATAATGGTTATAATGATGGGTTTAATATATATATAGGTTATATTATTGAAATAAATATCATTATATAAATATAATATATGAAATCTTTTATTATCTTTATATCTATTGAAAAATGATAAGGTCGTTTGTGACTACATGTGAAAAAACACGTCCACGAAGCCATGTGATTCATTTTTTTCGTAAGAACACCACATAGATAATAAATATAATCATATATGAGGAATTTATATGATAAATATCATTTAATAATAATATTGTTTTGATAATATTGTATTTATCATCTTTCATTATCTTTATTGTAAAATGGACCCATTACTCATGTGTATGTACAACATACAACAACCTTGATTTTATGTAATTTATTCTCAAGAACATATTTTATTTTTTTCATTAAGATTATAATTAAGGTGTCAAAAAAATTATTTTTTAATGATTATTGTTATGTATATTGTATAATAATGTCTCATTTTTCTAGAGTCACCCTACAGAATACATTTTGGAAAATGAGCTGAATATCATCTAAACAATTGATTGAACTAAAATGATTAATTATTTTAATATAATAAGAAAATAATAAAAATTATTGTAATATTAAACATTATAAACATTTCAAAGAATGTGAATATTTCAAATAGAATTGTTTATAATGAAGATAAATCACCCATGTGATGATATAAACTTGAGGCAAGGGACAATTTATCTTTAAACAATATTTTAAGTATTTTTGTGATTTATTTTCTGAATATTTGTCTACTATTTCCATTTTAATAAAATTATTTTATGAAATAGTTTATTTGGATATAAAAAATTGTAATGGAAATTATGATTCTTCTTTTGAATTTATTTTAATGGTTTTAAAGATGGAAATTTATATATATTTTATATAGAATGTTTTATCATTTTAAATAGATGTAAAAAAACGAATGTTCCATTTTAATGTATATGACATTAATGAAATTTCTTATTTAGGAAACAACAATTTGATTTTTTGATTATACTATATTATTCCATGTTTTATTCAAAGAAAAATGATTCTTCTCTTTATTCAGGGTTTTGTAGTTTATAAAATGGGGTTTTAAAAGGAAATTGTATTTCGATATCTGAACGTGTTTCACATTAAGCTTCAAAATATTTTTTCAATGGTTTTATGATGAAAAAGTGAAAGTATGAAATTATTTATTTAAGATATGTTGCACGAGTTTTATAGACAATAAATGGTGATACTGACATATATTATATGATAGGTGAGTCTATTACAACTTATACGTTAGGTGAGTCTAATATAGATAATAAGAAGGGTGAAACCGATACATCATCTATGATGGGTGACCCTAATATAGATCTTTAATCATTTGGAAATGCTCATCTTATTCAAAGTCAATAAGAAAGTATTTAACTATGGTGGTTTTTATATTGGATTTAACATGGCTCTAGTAATTTCCAAAAAATATTTTGAATATAATGATAAATGTTTTGAAAAAGGGATTATATGTTCTTGCTATGAGTTTTATTGCTTTTATTTGAGAAGAAGTTAATCTTTATGTGTCTCTGATTAATTGCATAACATAAAAGTATATTGTGATATAGGTTAAAATTTCATGGTTCTTTATTTTTTTATAATTAAATAGATTAATTAATTTTATGTCCCTTAATAATATTTTTTTCCTCACGCCATGGATTTAAATGTTTTCATAGGGTTTAAGGAAGAGTAAGGAAAAATAATAAGTCATGTTTAAATTCATTAATATGTTTCATAAAATGAAAAAATGTTTAATTTTCAAATTATTATATTTTGGTAAAAGAAGGATACAATGTAGAAGTATACACCATGTAATATATAGGTTAATTATGTAACAATTATGAATAAAAATTATAAAAAACTCAAACCAAAAATATATTTTGAAATCAATGAAAGATAATTCTAGTATAAAATAATAGATTATAAAATGTATATGTCTGGGTCCTTAATGTGGAATTCAGGAAAATAGATTGGATTTTATTAAAAGATAGAATAATGTTAATATAATACCCTTGTGTTATTATACTTTATGGTTATATTGACATTGAATTTGAAGACTACCATGTTTCTTCGTCTAATATATGTCTCTTTGGAATGATTTTACTTACTAGAAAGTGGGAAAGTAGAGTAAAAAGGATCCATATTATAATAAAAATCTAAATATTTATATTAGAATGGTTGGAATTAGAACGAGGACTTTTTTTACAGTGATTCCTTAGTTAAAATAGGCTATAAATGATGATGTATTCCATGTTATAAAGAAAATATAATTACAAAAAAGGATCATGTTGATAGTTTTGGATTTTATGAAACAAAAAACAAAACATGTTAGTGTAACATCAGATCTAGGGGAATTTAAATGATGTATTAATTATATGAAAATAATATTAAATGCCATTGGATGTTTTTAACATTAGAAGGAAAATATTTCCATATACCATTTTGAAGGTGAAGTTAACTGAATGTGGTCATTGGTTAAGAATAGAAGAGAGATAGAAGAATTATTCTATTTAGTGGAGTAGATTTAAGAATATTTTACTGGATAAATATGTCACTAATCCTATATGAATTAGTATAGATAAAAAAATAGTAAATGAGTAAATATAATGATATAGTGGAAAAATATAAATAACATTTTACAATATTCTCCAAATGAATGTGGAATTTTATTCATGAACATGAAATAAAATTAATATATTATACTCATGTAGTAATCCATGTTTATAATTATCGCTTGTCTCATAATAATTTAAATGTTATTTGAATTTTTTTCTTTGTGCTCAGAAATTTGGTAAGGATATTTCAAAAATTTATGTTGCTCAAGATAAAAATATTAAGAAGAGGTCAAGGTGGAAATAAATAGACAATAATTAAAATAAAAAATCTCAAGGTAATCCCCACACCTATTCTAGGAAGGCATGAAATACATTTCTGGGAATGTATGATAAGTTATTGATTGTGTTATTAGGGTGGTAATATTGGTTATAGGGCTCATGAAGGTTAGGAAAGGTGTCCTAAAAAATCCAAGAATATGTTAACAGATAACTATAGAATGGTGATATGATTTATTTTAAATCATTTTGAAAATCATGGAAATGTGTGCCTAGATATAGTTACCTAAGGTGTAAATCATCAATATTAAGAGGTTAAATGATATTAAAAAAAATCATTGTTTTCTACTATAAACGATGTCTGGCTATATAATGAAGTTGTGATAGGTATGTTACTTATTTCTTCAAATAACTCCAATTCCTTGTTTTAATGGTGATAATCACATTCCATTATTTGTGATAAATGTTTACGTAAAATGTGAATATCACCTTAGGACAAAAAAAGTTAAAACATTTGGTTAAAAATTTGAGTGGATGTATTAAAGAAACATAGATTTGAATAAATATTTTTATTATTAATTATGGGTTGTATTTCCTAAAAATCTAATTGATCTTTACATACATGTATTAGATTTTATTTTGGGTATGTATTGGATTTCACTTTACCATGCTATGATAGATTGTAGAGAAAAAACATTATATTTAATGATTTCGTACATTATATAAATTATCAAGATGCTAGAGAATTGATTAGATATTATAATGAAATTTACAAATATCATGTTATTAAAAAGATGGAATTTTATAAGATTAATTATGTCCCTATAGTTAATTAATATATGGATTTATTTCCAAATGTTTATACAGATTTTATTAATGATAGGGGTTGAGTTTACTATTGAATTACTACCTAATTCTATGCCAATTGTAAAAATACATATTCAATGGATCAAGTAGACATTTCTAAATTAAAAAAGCAGTTCGAATATTTCTAGATAATGTTATCATTCATTGAAGATAATTACTAAGGGGTGATCATATTTTATTTCTTAAAATGAATGACTGATCATTGAGACATTTTAGTGATTATAGAGCCTTGAATAACTCTATTGCTAGTTAAAAGTATCATTTTCCACATATTGATGAGTTTTTTGATCAAATAAAGGGATACACATATTTTTTATGATTGATCTTAGGTCCAGATACAATAAGTTGAAGTTAGATGAGAAATATATTGAAGAAAATGCGTTTTGGATGGGACAATAGAATTATGATTTTGTGGTTATTCCCTTTGGGTTATTTAATTATCTAGAAATATTTAAGAATCTTATGAAAATATTTTTCCATGAATATTTTGATAAGTCGATGGTGGCATTTATTATGGACATAATGGTATATTATAAAAGTTATTGGTATTGGGGAATAAACCTAATGACTTTTTATACATTAATATAAAATAATATATTTGAAAAATTTAGGAAGTGTGGATTATCTTTGCCAAAAAATTATTATCTAAGCAATATTGTTACGAACCACCCCAGGTACCTTAGTAACCCGATGACCAAGAAAACCCTGACATAGCTCAAAGGGTGTTCCCGATCTTCATGGGTCAGCAACTAGCACCCTCTATCACACAACATGCATTTGGGAATGATTTTTCCACTAAAAATGTATAAGAAAAGAAAGAAGGCAATATTCATAAAAAAAGAAACACCATAGGGAGTAATGTACCAGAAGACAATAAGGAATAAACCAACCCAATGAACTACAACCAATGTACCAAAATATATGGAAAACAAACCAATCCCCTATGTATAAAAATCATCATGTATAAAGTTCAACAGCTGGATCCACGTCCATGTAAACCTTTCCCATTGCTCAAACATGGAGGAAGACATTCTAAAAACACCCGAAGGCACAAGTAGGGTGGGAGATAAAAATACTAGTAGGGTCTCACCATATGTTCCATAAAAGATGACAACATTTTGGTAACCAAAGGATTGATTTAATTTTTTTAAATATAAACACATTTGTCATTTTGAAGCATAATTAAACAAATCATGTTATACTGTTCAAATGATGGAAAAAATAATTTGAGAAAATGATATATAAATGATGGATTATTTCAAAAAAAAGTATTAAATGAAATAGTCACATGAAATAATTTCTTTAATTTTAGTCGGCTTGTAATATAGTTCAAAAGAATTATGATACATTTATATCTCAATTACTAATATTAAGTGAGAAACATGGTTATATGCCAAATAGTTATAATCATATTTATAGCTATTAGACTCCATAATCTCTATGTGATCATGGAAATATGTGTACACACACGTCCTCTTGACACTGGTTAGAGATGACTCATCACCATCACTAAAGGGATCTGAATTACAACATATATAATTTAGAACATTGTAAAAATTGTAGAGTGATTCCATGTAAATCACCAACTAACAAAGACTTGCATGTTCTATTACACAGACTGTTATGGAATATTTATTTTTATGCTAATTAAAATAAAATTAATCTCATTCATCCATTTAAATGCCAATTTCTGATTTAATACTAAAACATGTTTTAATCAATAAGATGGCCCTTACCAAGATAAAACCACTAGGTGTCTAGAAAAACATTTTAAACCATCTTTACAAGAATGAAATAAATTACAAAAAATCCATCAACTTGGCAATTATTTTACACAATAAAACTCAAAAATTTAATTGAAATAATTTCCATCAATCAAATTTTTTTTTAAAAAAAAATTAAATTATTCAAATTCCCATGTCAAAAACCATTTTATTAAATCCCAAATCATCAGAATTGGGTTTTTCCAACAAATCAATTGAAAACTATATGATTCAGAATCAAACAATTACATTTGGATTCAATCAATTGAAATGTAATTAAATCAATAAGTTTTAATATAAATTAGACATCATGAGGGAACAACCTTCATCAAGGTCATTGATATTAAAGGCAAAGATAAACCCCCCCTATGTGGTTCATTACACCTCCTCATGGACAAACTATCATAAGTTTTGACACACCAATGGTCGATGATCATTATGGGTTCCTAGAGCAATTACAAACAATTATATTTAAAAAAACAAAAAACACATGCGGTTATATGTCTCTCTACTGGATAAATTTTAAAATTATCGATCAAAATGTTCGCGTGATTATATTTTATATCTCAAAGATAATTTAAAATAATTGATAAAAAATATAATATGTGATAACATTTTATCTTTCTTGGATAAGTTCCAAATTATAGTTTTATAATTATAATAATTATCCATTGAAAAAACTCATGATTATCCCTTGAAAATTTCGATAATCAATGTTTCCTGATAATTACCTTATTATTATCTTTTAATAATTTCCCTAATTTTATCTAAAATAATTGCATGAACTATTTATTAATAATTTTATTAAATTGTTTCTTGATAATTATTCATTATTATTACTTGATAATTCTTCGTAATTAACTAATGATAATTTTAGAAACTCATCCTTTGATAAACACATAAAAATTATATTTTGATAATTTTAATAAATTTATTCAGTGATAATATCACTCAATTATAAATTGATAATTTATTTAATAATTATCTCCAGAAAGTCCTAAGCAATTATCATTTTCTAATTCTAAAAAACTATTCATTAAATTTTTCAAGAAAAAAAGGTTTTCTAAAACCATGCAATTATTTCTTGTATACTATCTCACAATTCTATTTTGATAAAATGAAGAAACCAAATCGTGATAAATTTTTATTGAATAAATAATAATTTTTATATTTATCATTTTATAATTTTTTGATGAATTATCCATTGAAAAATTTGGTTTTATTTTTTTGTTTAAAATTCTCGTTTTCCTGTTTTAATGAAATAATGGGAAAATTGTAAACAAACAAAGAAATGAAAATATGAAAAAACCTAATTTCAAACTATACATATTGGAAGAGGAAGAACCATCACCCCACCAAACGTAAAGTGTCACACCATGATTTCAACCTAAATTCAAATGATATTTCCCTAGAACAAGTAGTCTTGGGTTCGCATGGTTTTGATAAGATCAATCCAAAAATCAACAATATATTGTATAGAAATCCCAATGGGTATTGGTATTACATAAACATTACAACACTCCATTTAAACAACGATTCAACCTAAAAACTGTGACATAATCATTGATTTTCATTTATTAAGATTTTTTTGAATTAATTGTGCTTTATATAGTGGTAAATCAAGTGTTTGAAAACCCCGAACAGTTAAAAATGGGGTTTTCGGTGTTGAAAATGATGATGAAAAGTGTATTAAGATATTTTTAAAAATAAATTATAATAAAAATGTTTATTATTTTTTATAGTTATTAAATAACATAAAAATTACAAACATCCTGAACATATGTTTTTTCTCTGAAAAGTTATACCCCACCTAGTATAGCCACCCCATTCTAGACTAAACAGTGGTCTAAGATTTTTCATACAACTTTCCATTAGAGAGATATTAATGATTTATTAATTAATAATTGGAATAAATAATAATGTAAAATAAAAAGGTTTATTTTATTGAGTGAGGAGTCCAAATTCCTGATGCTTACAAATGTTATACTCCATCTAGGGTAAACCCATCAATCCTGACTCATCGGTGGTCTCAAGATTCCCTTAAAGTGCATCATTTGAGAGATATTTAATTATTGTTGATAAATGATATATGAAATATTATTTAATAACATTAAATCATGAGTGAAACATCCAAAGTTTTGTGTCCTTTGAATGTTATACGCCTCATAGGGTAGACACCATATCTTAGACCGAAAAGATGCCTTATATTTCTCATATGATACACCATTTTTTAATAATTCATTTATTTTGAATAAAAGTGTGATCTTAATATTTTATATTTTATATTCTTATTCAGTCATCACCAAGACATTCATGGAGTCATTATATCACACCAACTCAGTTTTAAACTCTAGAAAAAATTGATTGAACATTATGTGATGTCAAATGACATTTATGGACATTAAATTTTCTATAAAAGTACTACTGATAAATAATTTCTTCGCACTTAAGATATTATTAATTTAGCACAAGAGTGTTTAGGAATACCTGAAAAAGTAATGAGATGTTACTACCTCCCCACCATTAGAACTTTCTGTCTCTAGAAAGGCCATGAAGAATCTTCAACATCAAAAAGATGAGGTCACTACTATCTAATCAGTGCCTATCTTTCTCATGGATCATGAGAAATAGAACCATGCGTCTACAGAACATGAAATAAAGGTATTTTCCTACCACAAAGTATGTAGGTCTCGGAATGAACAACTATAACTGGCTTTTTAGTCATAGATAAATCAGTTTCAATCTCATGATAACTCCAGCTCAAAAAGTCTGTTGAATTACCGAGATACTTTTGCAGATGCGATACAGGGAACACATTTTGTATTAAAATCAGTTGTGGTGGTAGTTCTAATTGGTAAGTAATTTTTCCCACCTGATTAAAAACGTTAAAATGTACCACAAAATGAGGAGAAATATTTCCTTGCCTCCCAAACCACTAATGACCCACCAAGGTGAAACCTTAAAGAATACCTTGTTACCTACTGAAAATTAGAAAGGCCTATGGTAACGATAATCATAATAGTTATACTGGATATGTGCTATCAGCAATATATGAGGAATAAACTAAATCCTAGCTATCGTATCTTGGACAAAACTTTGTCCAATTAAGAAAAGTTCACCAATCTCTGACTAACACAATAGATATTTACAAGTATAAACAAACAAGGACTCATCTAGAAAAAATGTCGAGAACATAATCACTAAGTATATCCTCAAAACGATTCTCCATCTAGGACTTCATCACATTATGTTCATCTGGTGCCAAGAGGTAAGAGGGGATTGAAACTGGTTGAGTACCAGGTATCAATTCAATGGAAAACCCAAACTCTCTTACCAGCGATAAACTAGAAGAGTTAGAAAGGAACACGTAGGGAATCTCAAGGACAACTGGAGGGAGTTCACCACCCAATGAATCACTCTCCAGAACCAAATTAAACACTGATATCACTTTTCCAATCTCCAGATGAGAAGTTATGAATCTACTTGAACTTATCTCTCATTATCATGGAATTAAAATAGGCACACCACTGGGTGTAGTATATTATACCTATCAAATATTACAATCAATATGTGATTTATTTTCATTGTGTCAATCCGTCCCATACATGATGTAAATATATTTATTTCTTGAACTAGAAAACTCCAAGAATGCTCGAAAACTGATAGAGAGGAGACCCAAGTAAGACTACAGAGACCCTTCCCTCACTTTGTACCAAGGGGTGTTGTAAATCCATGCACAAGATAGTTTCTCCATAGAAAGATAAAGCATATTAACGATAGGGGTTGAAATAAATGAGTGAGATGCATTAATATCAAATAGGGAAGTCACTAATGACAAATCTATATAAATGATACCTATCATGATTATTGGACCGTATCAGTTTCTTCTGAAGACTCTTCCGCTGTGTGAAGAAGCTTAATTCTTGATGCTTGTGGCTAGAACCATTTTTTGAGAAGCTTTTGATTTCCCCAGTGTTTTAAAAGGTGGCGATTATTATATTCCACTCCATGAAGTAGAAATGTGGTTTTAGAGCTTCTCATAGTTCCCTAGAAGTTTTCAAGATCTATAGAACATGGGTTCCTCTGTGAAAAACCTCTTGGAATGTCCCAATATTATACACCGATAGAAAATCAATGAATCTCTCCTTGGGGTGTAGGAGGTAAAGAAGAACCCTGTAATCAAGAAAAACCGAAAGAATAATCACACTTCTGTTTTCCCCTAAAGGAACTCATGATTCGATTGGGAGAAAAAGGATCTCCCGCCATCCCTAACATCCCAACCAGGTCCATCTCAACCATCATCTCCCTATGCATCAAAAATTCATAAGTGGAATGTTTTACCAAATAATACAGAGAATGGATAGCTGATCAAAGCTCTAACATGAGCAGTTGATCATTCATCTGATCATTAGATATAATCTCTGGTGCAAAATGAAAATGTCTAGCAAAGAAGTTTTAATACTCAATCACAGTCTTATCGGCCTTCTCATGCTTGAAAAACTCCACATCCTTGTCCAACACCATGGAATCTGGATAGAAATGGTCTGTAAAAATAACTTTTATGTCCTTCCACTATAAGACCTCATGTTTAATTTTCATCTCCATCATGTCCCACCATATCCCTCTCGATCCTTCTAGTAGTAAGGTGGAACACTTCACCTTGATATCATGCTATGTCTCTATGGACTCAAACATATATTCTATCAGGCCCAACCATTCCGAATCATGTTGAGGATCCGTAGATATTTGAAAACTAGTCATTTCTGGGAAAGGAATTCTTGAGAATTAAATCAAAGATAATTCCCTAGAGGAACCACAACTAGAGCCTGAATAGGGACTGGTGGGGTGTGGCTTCCCCAAAGCATGGACAATACACATGATCACCTCAACAAGATTCATCCCCCCAATAGGATTTTCTCACCGAGGATCAACAATATGCTCCAACTAGATCAAATTCACACATCTTCTTAGAGGAATGATGTTACACAACATCATCACACAATAAGGAAGACATTAGATAATCCTCGTACAAGAAACGTCAGAATCATTACTCTTACCAGTAGAACAAAAAATATTTTTTGTTTCACTCCATGGAAATAAAAATATGGAAATTACCAGAACTAATGCATAATACATATTTCTTTGACCACCCATGGTGACCTAAGGATTATTATACTGAGAGTTGGTCATGCACAAAATTGAAACTATATCCTAAGTCTCGAAATATTTCATAAATGTATATTGACTTGAAGATAAAATAACAACCTCCCTCTAATACAATTTTTTTCACTAACCATATCAAGTAACCTGGTAACCCGATAACCATGATGGCCCTGACATAGCCCGAAGGGTGTTCTCGATCCCCAAAGGTTAGTGACTAGCACCTAGCATCAAAAAACATAGAAGTAGGAATGATTTTTCGAGTAATAATAAGGATGAAAAGAAACAAGGAAGTATGCATAACAAACGAAACACTGTATGGAGTAATGTACCAAAATACAATTAGTTATAAACAAAACCAAATAAATACAAACCAAGTAACAAAAAAGTCGAAAAAATCCCATGTCCATAAGGGAAAAACTCATCATGTTCAATGTTAAATAGCTGAATCCACCTCTAAGTTATCCTTTCCCATTATACTAACCAAGAAGAATAAAATCTAAAAACACCCAAATTCACAAGTTGGGTGTGAGCTAAAAATCCAAATAGGGTCTCACCATAGATTCCATACCATATGCCAACAATTTATTAACCATAGGAATGATTTCAATTTATTTTAAGGATAAACAAATTTGTCCTTTTAATGAATAATTAAACAAATAAAGATATATAGTTTAAATAATGGAAACAATACTATATGAAAATGATTTATAAATGATGTAATATTTCTAAAAAAATGGATTAAATAAAATAGTTACATTAAATTGTTTATGTAAATTCATCTATCATGTAAATCAATTCAAATGTGGTAGCATACATTCATATCTCACATATAAAAAACATGGGAGAAACATTGTTATATTCCAAATAGGTACGATAGTATTTCTATTTGTATGACTCCATACTCTCTAATCATTCATGGAAATATGTGTACACACATGTCCGATGGACATTGGTCGAAGAGGAATTGTCACCCTCGCACAAGAAATGCGATCGACTGCATTGATGATATACAACATTTTCTTATTTTTAGAGTGTGTCCGAAATAACACACCAACAACCTAAGTCGTTCATGTGGTCATAAAAAATAAATGATGGAGAATTTATTTTAAGGATGCTTGAAATAAAATTAATATCATTCTTCCATTTAAATTCTAATTTTCCATTTAAAACCAAAACATGTTTTAACAAATTACATGCCTCTTTCTAGGATAAATCCACTGGGTTTCTATCAAAATATTTTAAGATATTTTCACAAGTTTAAAATCCATTCAAAACCAATTCCATAATTTTCAAAATTCATTTATATAATTAAATTCCAAAATATAATTGATATCGTTTACATCTATCCACAATTTTTAGCATGCAATTTAAATTAATCAAATTCCCATGCAAAAACCCCATCATTCGAAGAAAACCCAACTCATCAAAATTGGGTTTTTCCAATAAATCAATTGAAATATATAAAATTAAAATTAAAAAAATTGAATTTCAATACAATAAATTGAAATATAAATAATGAAATTATGGTTAATATAAATTAGGCATCATGATGGAACCACCTACCTCAAGGTCTTCGATACAAGGTGAAAAGATAAACTGCACCGTGTGGTTCAATACACCTCCGCATGGCCTTACTATATTAAACAGCGACACACCCATGGATTACATTTTCCAAGGGTTCATAGAACCAATACCAATTATTTTATTTATAAAAAAAATAAAGCACAGGAGATTAAAAATTCTTTTTCCTAGATAACATTTTAAATTATCGATTAAAATGTTACATGTAATAATATTTTATCTGTCATGGATACTTTTAAATTGATGATTAAAATTCTATTTTCAATAATATTTTATCTCACTTGGATAATTTCAAAACTATGGTTTTATAATTATAATAATTATCCATTGAAAAAACTTGTGATTAGACAATGATAATATTGATAATCAATGTCACATGATAATTACCTTGAAAATATAATTTAATAATTTTAATAATATTATCTAAGATAATCTTATGCAATAATTAATTTATAATTTAATGAAATTATTACTTGATAATACGTAATTATTATTCCTTGGTAATTCTTTGTAATTATCATTTGATAATTTTTATAACTCATCATTCGAATAATTAATAAAAAGTATCTTTTAATAATTTTTCAATAATTTATCCTTTGATAATTTAACCCAATTAACCATTGAAAATTTGTTTAGTAATTATCTCTTGACAGTCCTAAATAATCATCGTTTGATAATTTAATAAAACAATCCAGGAAAAAATTTCATAAAAAATTATGTTTCTAAAACCTTGTAATTCTATCTATTATAGTATCTCACAATTATATTTTGAAAATATGATGAAACCAAATCTTGATAAGAGTTTATCTAACTTTTGATAATTGACATAACTATCAATTTTATAATTTGATTAAGAATTATTCTTTAACAAATTTTCTTTAATTTTTTATAATTTAAATCCCCATTTCCTTGAATTTAAAAAATGGTGGATAAAAATGTAAAACAAACAAATAAATGATAAATAAGAAAAGAAACCAAATTTCCCCCAATGCATTTGGGAAGAGGAAGAGTAGTTTTCCAACTGGAAGAAAAGCCACACACCAAGCATCAAAATGCAAGGAAAATGATATCTCTTTAAAGCAAGTAGTCTTGGGGTCGCATGGTTTTGATAGGATCGATCCAAAAACTGAAAAGATCTAGTATGGAAACCTAAACAAGTATAAGTTTGGCGTAAACACTCAAAAAATCCATTTATAACCCAATTCAACCCAAAAACTCTAACATAGTCATTGATTTTATTTTATTAAGATGTTTCTAAATAAAATATGTTTTAAACTATGGTAAATAGTATGTATGAAGACCTCTAATGGAAAAAATGGGGTTTTTGGTGTTGAATGTGTTGATAAATAGTATATTATGAATTTATTACTTAAATTAATAATTGAATAAAAATAATAAAGTTAATTTTTTTTATAGTTGTTAAATTAATTAAAAATTACAAATGACCTGATGAAATATCTATTGCTCATTAAAGTTAAACCACCCCTATTTTAATCACCCTATTCCAGACACAACAATCGTCTCTGATTTGTTATACTACACACCTTCGGAATGATATTAACGATTTATTAATTAAAAATCAGAATAAAAAATTAATTAAAATAATAATGGTTATTTTAGTGAGAGAGGCATCAAAACTTCCAACTCTTACAAATGTTGTACTTCGTTTTCGGTAAAAACCCTCACTATAGACCCATCTATGGTCTCATATTTCCCATACGGAGCACCTTTTGTGAGATATTTAATTAATTTTTATATATAATATATTGAATATTATTTAATAAGATTATATCAAGAGCGGGACGTCCAAATGTTCGGCCAATTTGAATGTTATATCCCTCTTATGGTAAATACCATATTGTAGACATAATAGTGGTATCGTATTTCTCATAAGATGCACCATTATAGAATTATTCAATTATTTTTTATAACAAGTGAGTGTTAAATATATTATATTTAATATTTCTATTCAGTCACCACCAGGACTTTGTGGGCCTCAAAATATCACACTAACATAGCATTGAACTCGAGAAAATATTTGATTGAACATTCCATGATGTTAAATGACATTTATGGTATTTAACATTTTTATAAACATTTCACAGATAAATAATTTTTCCCACATAATATATTAATAATTTATTATAAGAGGGTTTAGGAATACCTAAAACATTAATGAAATATTACCAATATTTTTTCTAAGTATGGAATAAAAATAAAACCTATTAAAACAAAAGTTGTAATAAAATGGACAGGATAAAAATATTTCATTGATATTTATTGTTTTTTTGGACTAGAAGGTTACTTATTTTGGTTTGTTGAGTACTTTGATTGGTTATATTGATCATTTTCTTAGTTAACTCTAAATGAAGTTAAATTAATTTGAAAAAATGATTGTGATAAATGTTTCCAGAAAATAGAAACAAGATTGGTAAATGATCTAATTTTGGACCTCACCTCTAGAAATGGTGAGTTTATTATCGACATTGATTCTTTATTAATGGGACTTCATTGTGTTTTATTATATAATGATTATTAAATTTATCTTTCTTCACGTTAACCAAATCCTCGTGAGTAAAATTATACTATAAATTTTATGTAATTATCTAATTTAGTATTTAATTTACAAATTTAAAGGCATAATTTTATGGATTAAAGTGTGAAATATGTACCAATTATAAACATTTAAGTATACATTCACTTTGAATGAATTTAAAATAAGGAAGATAAGAATGATGCAATTGATTAAGGATTATGACTTCAAAATTCATTACCATCCTATAATATAAAACAATATATATAATTATATATATTAGAATGATAATGCTACACATACCTTGTTACATTAGGAAAATAATAAATTGGTTAATGATTTGGTGAATGTCGGCCTTCAAATTGTTTGTGCAGTAACCTTATCTATTTTGTTTTAGGTTCTATTACCATAATCTTAGTCATAATGAATTAAACATGCTCAAATCGAGGATCATGAGTTAAATGTGAATGTTGAATATATTAATAATTGTATATTTATAATGTTTAATGTTGATGAATAAGGTGTTATCATATTTGGGAAGAGAATATGCATTCCTTATGATTCCACGTTGAAGATTGAATTTATTAGTGATGTCCACAACTCATCATTTTTTATTCATCCTAGAAGAACTAATATGTAAAAATCCAATTTTCAGGATACAATGAAAAGATATATTGTAAAATTTACAATGAAATGTTTTAACTTTCAATATAGTAAAGTGGTGGTTAATCATGGAAGGGGTTTTCTTTAAACGTTTTCATTTACAATGTGAAAATTGTGAAATATATCCATGGATTTAATCTTGGTATTTAAAAATACATCATGATGTAATAATTCAATTTTGGTAATTTTGGGAAAGTCCTCTAGAAGACATTGGGTACTGGATTCTATTCTATTATAGCATTTCATACTCAATATGATGGATATTTAAAGAATGAAATTTAGGCCTTGAAGATATGATTTTTTCTTTTTCAATGGATTAACATATTTTTTGGAATCATCATCATTCATTATTTGAGTTTTCTTATAATATTAGTTTTCATTATAATAAATAGATAAAACATTTTTGAGTCATTATATGGAAACTGATATCAGACTGCATCTTGTTGGGATGAAGTTAGCTAAATTATGTTGTTAGAATTAGAGTCAGTAGAAGAAATGGGTTAGAAGGTTAATATTATTCAACCACATATAATGATAACACAGAGATGGTATAAAAGTTATGTGGGTAATGGGACGAAATATCATTAATTTGATTTAGGTAATCATGTTTCTTGTAAAGTATGTCAATGAAAAATTTACAAGTGTTCTTGTGAAATGAGAAGATAGGTATTAATTTTTTTAGACTATATAAAATAATAGACAATGTTAGATCAATTTCTTAAATAATGAACCTGCCACTAACATTTCCATTAGAATGTGACATATTTTTTTTTTCATTGTTAGGAAAATATATTCCAGATGCATATCATATTTTGATCCTTGAAGTAGTTCAGTTGGAAGAAAAACTATCATATGAGGAACAACCAATATATATTATTGAAAAAAAAGAAAATGTTTTTCAATAATTTAATTAATCAAGATAAAGATTTAAAAAATTATATGGTTGAAGAAGGAATGTGGAAATTATAAAATTCAATGAAGGAAAAATATACCCACTTTTTTAAGTAAGAAATGAAATTGTGAGCATGTAATTTCAAAAAGGATGGAAGAATGTAACACAATGGGGAATGTTTACTTAAATCATTTTCATGTCATATTAATATACATTAATAAAGATTTATTTCTTTATATTCATAATAATAATAATAGAAAATTTTTTAGTCAAAAGGAATAAGCAATAATTCTAACAAAATTAGGGGTTTCAAGCGATATATTATATTATTGAAATGATTGATTTAAAAATTATATAATTTAAATATAAAAAAACAATTATAATTTTTGAATTTATATTGTACAACCTTTATTAGGATGAATTTTTGTTCTATATTTAAAAAGATAAATATATTGTGAGTAGTAAAAAATAGATTTTTTATAAAATACAATATCTTTTATGATATGCAAGAGGCATAAATAAGATATAAAATATATTAATAAAATAAAATAATCATTTATTAAAATAATGTTCAAATTTAATACAAAAATAATTTAAAACGTATAAATTTACCTTTATTTTAGGATAAATATTAAAATTACCATCATTGTCGACACAATACATTCAAAACACTATAAAGGTGAAATTTGGGGTCCTGATGATATTATTATTAAAGTAAGAAGTGATTTATATAATTTTTTTTAATATATATGATGTATTATAGATTAGTGTTATGGACATATATGATTATTTGAGTTATATAATACGTGACTTATCCAAATTCTGGTGATTTTATTGTCATTGGATGGAAACAAATAACATGTTTAATAAGTTTTTATGTAATATATGTTAGTAAGTATACATATTGTATTAATATAAAAATTTATAACTAACATAATTATTTTTTTGGTAATTTGTTTAATTTATTTTTGAATAAATAATTATCTTAAATGATTAAGCAATGGAAACGTTGTTCTCACGGAAGTAGTGAAAATACTAAAAATGATTTTAAAAATACTAATTGTAGTATTTGTTTGGATTATTTATAGTGTACAATGAATTTTATAGATATATATTACATATTTGGTATGTTTTAAATATTTATATTGAAATTTAGTTTTTGTATTATTGTTTTAAAAATAAAATTATGTTAATATTTATTAAATAGAAATTAATTATATTTTTCATTAATTTATTTTTTATTAAAATATTTAAAAACCATGAAAACATGAAATTAGACAATTATAAAAGAAAATTGTTTAAAATTTCGTCCATTTTAAATTTAGTTGACCAATATTGTTCCTTAAAAAAATAGCCCTTTAACATTTTTAAACTCATTACCATGGTTAAGGTTAAAATATGAATAATGTTTGGTTAAACTAATGAAATAAAGGTTATAATAAACTAAAATATTATATAATGTCTATTTGATATTGTTATTTTGACCTTATATCTTCTAATAAATTAAAATGGTTCATTTTGATGCCATTTGGAGTGATCAATATATTAATATACTTTAATCATTTTAAAAATTCCAATTGTATTCTCTCTTCCACATATAAAAGTACACACATATCCCCTCTTCTATACACTTAATGATCTATTTAGTTTAAACATACTTGAAAAAATAACTTCTTAACATCCCACCACATGTCCTTGATTCTTCGTTTTTATAAAAAAACCATCCTAAGATGGTTTTAGGTATAAACCTAAAGAGGTTGTTTGATGATGAGGTATAATAACTAATCAAGAATATTTTTTTATTAAACTCTTTAAAGTAATCATAAAAAATTATTAAATGTAAAAAATATTTTAAATATATTGATATAATTTCATGTAAAGGGAATAACTTATATCCATATATTATTTCTTAAAAATGTAAAAATAATCGTCATTCCTATTTATAGAGGATGACTACATCGTGAACAGGTGTAATTCATTTTTCCATCACCACCACTCATAGTAGGTAAAAATAATGGTTTATATATATATATGATACTAATGACCTAATTATAATTATGGAAGGTAATCTATGATCTATTTTTTACTCTTCTATCCTTCGAAAAATGTTAACGTCCTCCTTACAAATGTCTAGATTACCACCACCATCAAATAATGTTGTTGATTTTTCACAACCAAGTCACATTGATAATATATATAGGTCAATTTAATGAATTGATAATTTATTCATGATATATTAAAATAATTCACGATAAAATTATACTTACATTCTTTCCATAATGTCCATTGAAAAATGGAAACACTACTCATGTGTACGTATGACCTACCGTCTCTATGATTGCAAGGATATTAATTATTCAATACCATCTCTATTGGTTGGTTTTAAAATAATATATTTGGTATTAAATTTTAATTATGTAGTTATTATTATTTTAGATTATTGAATAATGAAATCTTTGACCATAATGGATCCTCAAAAGTCACTTTAAACATTTGAGCCAAATATCATAAAAAATACTAACATGAGCATAAAAATAATATAATTGGACATACATGGAAACAAATAATATAAAATAAATAATTTACATTTTAAATTTTATTATTAATTTAAATAACAAACATAATTTTATTATTCTGGATGATAATGAACGTACGTGCTAATTCATACTTGAAGTATATAATTATATATCATTAAAATTATTTTTACTTGGTTTAAAGAATTATTTTTTAAATATTTTTATTCTATGTACATATTAAAAATTTATTTTATGTTTTTATTTATATGTATATAATGGAATTATAAATAAAATTTTATGAATCTATTTAACATATTTCAAATGTTTTAAATTGGAATAACTTTATGTACTATATATGAAATGTTTTGAAATTAATTATAAAAATAAATATGAGTTTTATATTTTAACTTATACAGTGTAAATGAATTTTCCCATCACCACAATATTTATTTTATGTTTCGATTACTTTACAATATTCTATGTTTTATTCAAATAAAAACTATCCTTCCTATTATTTTGGGTATTCTGGTTTGGAAAATGGGGATTTAAAATGAATGGGTAGTTCAAAATCGTAATGTAGTTTCCATATGGTTTCAAAAGTGTTTTCCGATAGTTTATGTCAAAATATCAGTAATAAATTGTTTTAATCATTATATATTACTTGATTTTTATAAAAAATGAAGGGTGATCCTGATAAACCATAGACAATGAGTGACCCTAATACAACTTATCTGAAGTGTGATCCTAAAACAACTTATATGATATGTGAGATTTATATAAATTATATGATAGGTGATAATGATATTTCTCTCCAATTAATTGATTAATATTCTATGTCATCACAGGAATGAATGAGGGAGTTCACCATATATATTTATCTTGTGAATTTAATTATTCTCTAGTTATTTCTATCTCTAGTTAGGACTATAATTTTCTAAAATATGTTATATGGAATCAAATATAATTTTATGGTTATTAAATTTTCTAACTAAGAGAAAAGTTTTGGTTTTACTTTTATTTATGATTTATCTAAAGTTAAAAAAGAATATTGATATACTAGTAAACATTTTATGGATTTTCATGTATTTAAAGGGACTAATATATTCTTTAATTTTAAATAACATATTGATCATTTTGAAATATTCCTTTGTTTTTAAATATTTTTCATAGGGTTTAAGGATGGGTAACTAAAAAGATGAATACAAGTCGAATGTAATGAATTAGTTTCATGAAAATAAATCATGTTTCTTTTGAAAATTTTTATATTTTTGGAATAATGGATATTGAATAGATGTTTCCACATTGTTATATATTGGGTTTTTATCAAAGTCTTATGAACTAACTATCAAAATTATAAACCCAAAACATTCATTGGGAGTTAAAGAAAATAAATTATTTTAAAAATAAACTAGATCATATAATGTATAAGGCAGTGTATTTATATAAAATATTAGTTAATATTATTTTTTCGTCTAGAATATAATTAATGTAGAAAAATCACAACCATTAACTAAGGAAACATATATTGTGTTATAAGGAAAATTATACCCATGCCATGTTTTATTTAAAGGATACAAAATATTGATCATGGTACCATGGTTGTGTAGAAGGGATACTAATTCTTGTAACATCGTGTAATGTTTACATTTAGAGACATTATTAAAAACAACTTGGATATGATTATATTTAATTATTCCATTTTTAAAATGTATTGTTGACTTCCTAACAAACAAATAAAATTTGTAGAGTGTCTATAATATAATGGTGATAATGTTTGATTCCTTGAAATTTATCACATAAAATTTACTGTTCCTATCATATCTTATGAAGGAATTGGTTGGTAAGGGGATGATCATCTATATTTAGATGTTTATGAGAACACTTATTTTAATCTTCTAAATTAATTTAAAAAAGGTTATTTACCAAACAATAATCTAGAAGGAAAAATTTCTAAAATAAAGAAAGGATACACAAATCCAATTATGTAGGATGATTATGAGAAAATACTGGGGAGGGTATGTAATTTATCATAAACATAAACATATATTTTACTAAATTAAGCAATATAATAAGTATAGTGAATATGATATTCTGTTATATATTAGTTTTTAGTGATTTTTATTTTTTTAACTTTTCTATTTTATTATAATATTTTCCTCTCCTCTGAGAGTGTGATATAATTTTTAAAAAATATACCTATGTTAAATAAATTGAAAATATTGTGAAGAGTAAATTTTTATACCATAAGGTTATATATCATGAATGAAGGTATTCAGAGTAGGGTGGGTTAATGTTGATGATGATCAAAATAGAATTTTCTCTTAAACCATAGTGTTCTGGTGTAAGAAAGACATTTGATTCAATCTATCACACATTCAATGCTTCCAAACCAAATATAAATAATATAAAGATAATATTTTATATAAAAATATATTTTTTACTTTGTAAAAATATATTGGTGTCTTTCTGTGGATCATTATGTAATTTTTTTAACCTAAAATAAATTATAACACATTGTGATGTTGGTATAATAATTTAGAAAATGGAAATTTCTCACCATGATTCACTACACATCCAAGAATGTTTTAGGAAAGGATTAATCCCTCTTAAGGAATAATCCCTTTTATGTCTCCCTATACACTTGTTTGATATTTACCTTCAATTTTTTATACATTTAGGGTCTCTTCAATACCTATATAAGGAATTGATATAATTTTCACAAATAATTCCAATTGTATTTAATTAGTTATGTCCATGGGATGACTATAAATTAGTGTCTATATATAAAACTTATTTTGAAGGGAGTTAAAAAAATTTCCATAAATGAATATTCATGAAAGTATCAAAATCCTTCAACATCTTCCATATTTATGTTTGATCAATTCATTGTCAAGAGAATTTTCCTTGATAGATGACACTTTCATCTACAATTCAATAAATATGATCAATATATATATATATGGAGGATGATACCCCTTACCCACGATTCATATATTTTATGAATGAACTTATTTTGAGCTCACTTAAATCATTATCTCATCTTTTATTCTAAATTATTTTAATATATAGAAGTCTCGAATCTCGATGACCTATATCAAATTTTTAGAATCTAATTGGATATTCTTAATCATCATCAATTTTTTCATGTATTTTACTCCTTAATTTTTATGATTATATTCCTATATTTTGATCTCATATAGTCTATAAATATAAGAAAATATCATTCTATATATTCAATATATTAAAATATATAATTTATATATATATATATATCACATTATAGTGTAATGTGGTGTGTTATGGTGTAATATTCCATGATTACCAGATTTTTCAATAAATAAGGTATATGAAATTCATTATTTTGGAAAACAAGTCTTAATGAATCTAATGAAATCCTTAAAATCAAAATAATATAATACAAATGGGTTTGATAATGATCTTTTAGATATGTTAGGGGTATTTTTGAAGGACATGTGATATCTAAGATCAATTGATGCAATTAGGGTAAAAATCGATAAGGGTAAAATGAAAAGGAAAAAATGAAATCTATTAGAGGGTGTAATTGAAATCATAGGAAATTAAAACCAAAAATTTCTTTTTAAAATTATAATAAAATTATATTGGGGAATTTTTGGGCATTATAAATGATTTTTTAAAATTCCTAATAGAATATAAAATCATTGTAGAGTCTATATCAGGTATTAATTCATTATAAATAATTTTCCTTATTTCTAACTGTATTTGAATAAAAATTTATATTAGATAATTATTATTTATATGTAAAGGGAAAACAATTTACGGGTTTATTTTTGAATGTATCTTGATGTTTATTTCTATATAGTATGAAATGGTATTTTTATTTAAGTGGGATGAAATTAATTATATTAGTGAAATAAAATTTTTCCAGAATTGTTTTATTTTATTTAATATAAATTTTTAGTATAATTTGAGTAAATTTTATGAAACATCAAAGGAATTTATAATAAAATTGAGTTTTATTGGGAAATCATGAACAATTTTCTTATACATTCCTCATCATGATAAATATTGTGTCAATGGAAAAATGTTTAATAATTATCATTTAAAAATAAATAATTTAAGTTAATAAATGTAAAAATATTCCCCAATTTTATTTTATATAATTTTTATTTATCTATATAAAAAATTTTAAAAAATAATTTCATGTACGGTATGATTTTTTATTTATTTTCCATATGATTTTTTTTTGAGATTTATATATAATATATTTGGATAATTTTTTTGGAGGCTTATTAGGAGTTAAAAGTTATTTATTTTGTTATTATTTGAATATATAAATTGAATATTAGAAATATGATTATTGAAAACATATGAGTTTAATTTTTAGGGTACATAACTAATGAAGATATTTTAAGAACATTATGAAGTATTGAAAATATGTATTGTAATGTAAATAGTTTAATATAAAGTGTTACACAGTTTATTATTAACATAGATATGAATGAATAATAATATTCCTAAATGAATTACTAAATGATAATATTTTTTAAAATTCTGAAATACATGATGATATTAAAAATAATAAAAGAAATTATTTTGATATAGGGTTCAAAGTGATGTACATAAGGAATATGAATCTTAATCTCACATTTTTCTTATAATCTTTTTTCATAGTTGTGATCTGACTAAAGTATTTTAATATAAAATTTAATATATTAGAAGGTTATATAGTGATATAATAGGATTTATATAGTGATATAAAATATATTACATGGATATATAACATTTTTTCAAAAAGTTGATGTCGGAAACAAAACAATTAGCTATCAAAGTATCTCCTTATCGGTATGGGATGGGACTAACACTTTTATATTTTTTAATTGGTAGCCCCATAAATGGTTTTATGATTATTTATATTTATAATGTTATAAAGAAGAAATAAAACATCAAAATTATTTCACTCATATTCTATATATCATGAATATTGAATTAAAAGTAACACCATAGAGTAATATCTCTACATTATTGTTGTCTAAAGATCATAACAAAAAGGAAAAGGTTGTGATGATAATTTCAAATAAATATGAGAAAGTTATTTAAAAAAATAAAATATTAACCCATGAGAAATAAATAGATATTTTTGTTTTGGATTAACCCACTATGTATACTATATGTACATTCTTCCACACTATCATTAATATACTAGGGGTCCATGTTTTTTTGAAATCCACATTAAAAGAGGATAAATAGTTATCTAACGTGTAAACTATTTTCCTTCAATAAATTTTTTATTCCATTATCATGATTGATCTAATCAAGTGGTTTTTTGGAAGTTGTTGATCATGTGGAAAGTCTTTATTATCTACGATGAGACTTCCCTCCTGTATGGAGGTTATTAAATTTATGAACGTTATCAAGTAATGCAAATAATGTGTTTGAATATACATATATAATTGTAATATGATGTTTTTATATAAAAAAGTGAGTAATATTTGATGTAATCTTCTTAATTTGTGAATTTCATGAGATATATTCCTTCTATTTCTATAGTCATTCCTCATAAAATTAAGGATTTTCAGGTTATCCACTATTATATCGATATGATCCATATCTTATGATAATAATAAATGTATTGAATAAATAGATTATGTTAATACTAAAGATATATGACATATAAATAATGAAAAAATGAATTTATATATATATATATACAATGTATATAGCGCCATATCCATGTGTAGCTTATGTAACACTATTAGTTTTTAAATAACAATATTTTTTCTGGTTTCAATATTTTTGATTTCAAAATAAATTTTAATGCTAAAAATATCCATAAAAACAAAAAAGGGTTGTGTGAATGAGGATTATTATAAGGACCAGACCTTAAACATTACATAATCACGAATTATGTTAATAATTCACATTGAGGATCATTTTATGTTTAGAGCTTTAGATAATTTGGTCATAACTTATACATAACAACATGAATATTACATGCAGACACTTATACTAGGTATCCATTTTTTACTAAATAATGAAACATGATTAGTTCCATGTCTTAAACTGTATAAATTTTCCTGAATCTAATATTTAACCCTATTGAACCTTATGTCCTATGAAAAAAATTTCAAAAATTTGGGAAGATCATAAAAAACATAATAAGAGATACATAAAGAAGGAAAAATATTTGTAATTTAGAAAAACATGTAAATCTGGAATACCTTATCATATGGAATACGTTTCACATTTATGAAGTATTAAATACTCTTCACCGAATAAAATCTCATAGCTTACCATTTTAGTAACAGAAATATTAACATAAAACTCATATAAAGAACACATAATATGTAAAAGTTATACATGGGACATAATCATACCTAAAAGGAATTACCATACGGTAGAAATCTGCAAATCATTCTTATAAAGGGAATATCCATATGGCCAACTTCCATACCCCATACAATGGTGGTTATAACGTAACCACCCTTCCATGGGTTATCACGAAACCACCCGTCATTTGGATCATCACGTAACCACTTTTCAAATGTCTGAGTACCATTACATAATCATGAAAAATATAAGATTGAAAAATATCTACATTTCATACACAAATTTCATTTGCAGTTAAAAGAAATAATTTCAATATATTGAAATATTAAATACACATTCAATACCATTTTCAGTAAAAAAATATTTAAAAATGTTATATGGTTTTTATTTTCCATTTAAAAACATCACAACTTGTTAAGGAATCCGAAAATCAAATAATGCTCGCGGCAACGGAAAGGACGATGTCACCACGTACGTTAAAAAGAAACATTCCATATTTAATTCAGTAAAATTATATTTAGAAAAATATTATCTTTGAACGAAAATTAAATTTAAAAGGTTTTTATACACCGTATACAAGAAAGACTTGTATATATCAAAATGCACCTCAATGAAAGAAGATGAATACAAAGTCCTTTATCTCATGTGCGGTTTGACTCATTCGTTCATTAATTTCCTAAAAACTAGAATTAAGTTAATTTATAATTTATTCACAACAGTTTACAAGTTTATTATTCCATTTATATCACTTATTACCTTTCCATAATAATTAGTTAAATATTTGAGTTCATATCGGACATTTTTTCGATGGTCAGAACTTGAGTAAAAAATGAACATGTTATAATTATAAGTTATCCATGTGTTCAAAAGTCCACTATATCCAAATTGATATTAAGGATTTAGATATAATATATATCATATACATCCGATATATATATATATATATATATTTATAATAGTCCATATCATTTGGATTTAAGAAACGAAATGCACTATACACGGAGACGGTAAATCGTACCCATGCATGTATGCTACTTTAATTTTTTTTCATATTTAAAGGAATGAAAAATAAATGATACATAGTTATATTATAGTTATAGTATAATATATATCTTTTATATGTTACATAAGTTCATTAATCTTATCCATTATATGTTCCATGTATTTCATGGACGATTCATAAAACTTAGGGGGGTAATCCACACTTCCTTAAATGAAATATCAGATAAATACAACATTAAAAGCATAAAGGTATGATATAAATAATAATTATATAAGTATAGATATAAAACAAATATCATATATATCATATATAATTATATTTATATCATAATGGCCACCATAAGAGGTGGTAGGATAATATTGAACAATCTTCGTTTCACAAGGCTGCAGTTCCCCATCCACAGAAACTGTATGTTCTATACCCATTAGACATAGCTGTGTGTAAGTGTAGTTAAAATACTTCTTATAAAAACCATAGTATATTATATATAATGTAATTGTTATAAAATAATATAACAAAGATATATTAGGGGGTTGGAGAAGGAATATACATGAAAGAATCTTGAGAGAAGACATTACCTAAAATCAGGTAACTCCTTTTTATTTACGCTAAAACACCTTATTTAATTTCATTATAACCAATGTAAGGATTCTGGGAGTAAGGGAGGTATTCTGGTAACTTTTTTGGGTATAGGTTGGATGATCCAAACAGGAATGAGTGGTGTGAGTAAGGTTTATAAGTGGTGTCCTTTTATAAGAGGGAGGAGAGGCACTTTAAGAATGTTTAGAAGTGGTGTGAGTATTATTTTGATGATTAGATGTGGATAGGTTGAAATATTCTCAGCCCATGGGATTTAGACAATTTTAGTTCCCAAAATCGACCTTATCTTTTAGCTTTAACCCTTAGTAAACTTATTTATCTTTTACCATGTATTATTGTATATTCATAATACATGATTACCATAATTATTATAAAATTCCAGGAGACCCAAAAAATGGATGATTCATGAAATTTTTAACATCATATATGTTAGTTGGATGAATCGTATATTTTTAGGACTATTATATCAATTAATTAAATATTAATTGTTTTAAAAACTCATTTATGTCAATTCGTATACTACTAATATCATGAATTTTTTAAAAATACATAACACCTTGATTCATTATAAGAAACATAATTATTTAAAATATAATAAGTCACACACATCTCTAAAATTTGTGGCAGGCATAAATGCTTGAAAATAAATTAATTGTAATATTTATAATCTCATTTATTTAAATATTTCATTAATAAGGTAATCACTACATCACCATTATGTCATTAATAAATTTAGTTTTTTTGATGTCTATTCATTGTAAATAAAATACCATGATGTATGAAATCTTTTTAGATTTATATTTAATATTTATAGTATATGATATCACTTATATAACCCAATATAAAAATTTATTTAATCAAATATTCATGTGTAGGTTATATTTTCCTCAACTTCAAATTAAAAGTAATTAAATCTCATTTTCACACTCAAGTGGCTCCATGGAGGCCTAAAATCTACCCAAGGATACCCCATGATCGGACATATCACATCAAATAGCGTTAATACAGGTGTTGGGATAATTTAATATTATTATAATATTATTTTTTACCCTTATTTACCAGATTTACACTTTAACCATGGTAAATAAAATATTTACAGATGTTACTATTCATAATGTCTAAAAGTGAAAGATGAAAATTTAAACAATTTGGAACTCTTAACTCCAAATATGGAATCCATTTTTTAAAATTCAAAACACAAAAGCTTCAGAAATTAATTTAAAAATAATTCCCATTATCGAATCCAAAAAGTGTGTTTTTATGAAATAAAAACTACGAAAATATTGGCACGTGTTTCTGTCCATTTTCAAAGTGAAATTAATAGAAATGACCAAAATTTAATTAAATAATAAAAATATAATCTAATAATACATTAAAACCAATTAAAAGGACGTCATAATCATATAAATAAGCTACATGAATACGAAAATTTGGACTTAAAATACAATATTTTTAACTATTCACGACAAAGTAAACATTCTCAGAAAAATACTAAATTTTTTTCCAAAGTAAATTTTGATGCCCCTCTTCTAAAGAAAAAGTTTATATTCCAAATAAAGTATATATAAGTGAAAAAATGATATTTAAAAAGAGTTCTTCATCATAATGTGGTAAAGCATCATTTTAAAACTATTAGATAATTTATACTTAAAATTGGATTCATTATCATTTTAAGCCTTTAATATTTATTGGATAAATGTAAAGATATTTAACAAGCATGTATAATCATATTATAGTTAGTTCTATTCATTCCCTCCAATACTATGTCTAGGAATTAACAACCATTTAAAATAATATTACATCATTATTTTTTCATATGACTCAGCCTTGTGTGAAACATGAGATTTCAGAGAAACCCATTGTTGCGTTATAGGTATGCCATCAAACATAGCATCCCCTTTAATGTAAAATTAATATTTAATTAAAAAATAATTAGAAATTTGAAAATATTATATTTTTAATTTACCTGGGATGTTACACCATTCCCCCCTTTTGGGAATGGTGTCCCCAATATTCTATTCACTTATCAAATAAGTGGGGGTATTTCTCCCTCATATCATTTTCTTATTCCCATGTTTCCCCTTCAACTATATAGTATTTCCAAAAATCCATAACCTTTTAAATCACCTCATTCCGCAATACTTCCTCTCAGCGGTCTAGAATATGGACTGGTTGTTTCTCATAAGAAATATTCTCCTCCAACTTAACTACCTATGGACTCAAAACATGGGATGGATCTGGAATATACTTTATTAACATTGAAACATGAAAAGAAAAATGTACAGGGGATAAATTCAGAGGTAAATCCACCTAGTAAAAAACTGTTCCAACTTCCTCTAGAATTTCATATGGTTTAATGAACATCAGACTCAGCTTTCCCTTTTTACCAAAATGCATCACACTTTTCCATGGGGAATCTTTGAGAATGAAATGATCACCTACCTCAAAAGAAATATCCTTCCCCCAGTTATCCACATATCGTTTTGTCCAGCTCTAAGATTTCCTCATGTGTTTTTGTATCAAATGGACTTTCTTTACAATCTCTTCTACCAATTCTGGTCCCATTAGTTTCCTTTCTCCAACTTCATCCCAAAAAGATGCAGTTCAACACCACATCCCATATAATTCCTCAAATAGAGCCATCTGTATACAGGAATGAAAAATGTTATTATAAGAAAACTCAACCAAAGATATATGTTGTTCCCAACTTCCCTGTCAATCCATTGAACAAGCATGTAGCATGTCTTCCAATGTCCGAATTGTTCATTTTGACTGCACATCTAAATTTTGGATGAACATTTCTACTAAAATTTAATTCAGTACCCAATGAATTCTGAAGGCCTTTCTAAAAGTTAGAAGTAATACTCGGATTATGGTCAGATACAATAGAGAAGGGAACTCCATGTAACCTAAATATCTCTTTAATATACAATCGAGAATGTTAATCTTTAGATTAAGTATCTGGAATATGAAGAAAATGAGAATATTTAGTCAACCGATCAACTATAAACTAGATTTCATTGTTACCTTGAGATGTCTATGGTAATCTCACAATGAAGTCCATAGATATATTTTCCCATTTCCACTCAGGCACTGGTAAGGGCTGAAGCATCCCATTCGGTAACTACCACTATTCTTTGACCTATTAACTAGTCAAAAAATACATTTTAAAGTCAAAAATATCTCTTTTCATTCCATCCAATCAGTAATACTCCTAATGATCTCTTTACATCTTATTACTACAAGGATAAGCCGAATACCTATAACAATGAGAATCAAATAACAACTCTTTCTTCGATAGTGAATCATATGGATCCCATAATCTCTTTCCAAACCATAGAACGCAATCTTTATCAATGTTATATTCAAGTAACTACCAATTTTGAACCAACTATACTATTTTCTACAACTCACTGACTTCCTCCTGTGCTTTCTTAATTAGATCTGATAGAGATGATTTCACTAACACCTGAATCAAAAAAGATGAATTTCCTACACCAATAACTTCTATGCCAAATTTCATCAAATAGTCAATCAAAGGATCTTGTTTAAAACATTACATGGTTAATGTAGAATTACTTTTTTTGACTCAAATAATTGACCATGTTATTTCCTTTTCTGTATGGTAATAAATTATGTAATCATTATCCTGGATTAATTCCAGCCATCTTATCTATCTCATGTTCATTTCATTTTGAGTGAATATATACATCAAAATTTTGTGGTCAATATATATTTCACATTTTACTAAATACAGATTATGCCTCCAATTTTTTAAAGAAAAAATAACAGGAACTAATTTTAAATCAAGTGTAGGGTATTTTTACTCATGGGGGTTCAAATGACATGATGGATAAACAGTTACATGATCTTTCCACATTAGGAGACAACTAAGTCCTTCAATGATGAATCATTATAGATTACAAATTCACTATCTGTGGAAGGTAAATCCAAAACAAGAGAATTATTCAATATTCATTCCAATTAATGAAAACAATCATTACATTATTTTTTCTAGATGAATTTGAGTCCTTTTAGATTTAACTTAGTCAGTGGGATAGATAACCCTGAAAAGTTCCCAAAAAACATTCTGTAATAGCCTAAAAAACCATGAAAACTAAGAATCTTGGTTATATTTGTGAGTCTTGGCCATTATTCAACAAAATTTGTTTTATTAGGATCAACAATAAGTCTATTTTTTAAACAATATGACCATGGAATGAAATTTTTTGTAACCAAAACTCTCACCTTCTAACTTTCCCATACAATTTCTTTTCTTTTATGGGTTTTAGGACAATTATTAAATTACTTTCAAGTTCTTATTTACTTTTGGAATATACCAAATATCATCAATAGACACAACCAAAATCTTATCCAAGAACTCATAAAAAATTATATTCATAAGATCCATGAATATATCAGGTACATTGGTTAACCCAAAGTTCATAACTACATATTCATAATGGCCATATCTAGTGTGAAACATGGTCTTCAGAATGCCTTCTTTATTTACTTTCAACTGATGGAACCCTGATCTCAAGTCAATCTTCATAAAATAGTGACCTCCCTAGAGATTATCAAAAAAATCATAGATATAAGTCAATGTATACTTTTTCTTAATAGTTATATTATTCAAGGATCTATAATCAATGAAAATCCTCATAGAACCATAGTTATTTTTAATAAACAATTATAGATAACCCCATAGTGATGGTTTAGTTCAAATGAAACCTTTATCTAACCACTCCTGTAATTGTTTCTTTAACTGTAAAGATAAAATTATGCCATTCAATAAGGGGGTTTTGAAATTGGCTTAGCACCTAGAACTAAGTAAATAGTAAACTCAACTTACGGATTAGGTATAATACTAAGAAACTCATCAGTAAAAACATCATGATACACATTTACTAATGGACCATCATTAATATAAAGAGTTCCATTGTATTTATCAATATGTGTATGGTAACATTAATTTCCATATATCAATAGTTTCTTAGTTTCCTGATATGTTATCTGAGATAAGGGTTCATTCTTGTCCACAATATGAAAGTATTTCTGAAAACAAACCTCTTTGGCACAAAAATAAATCATATAAAGGTAAAGAGAAAACCAATCCATTCAAAATATTACATCAAACTATACAAGAATAAAAACAAAAAAGGCTTGTAGGTAAATTATTTTCTAAAATAAGGATATGAATATTCTTTTATTTATTTTTTCCTAAACATTCACCACAGGGGTTTTTACCACAGGTTTAGGATTTATATCCTAAGATAGAATTCCCCATTTACATAAAAATTTATCATAAATGAATGAATGTGTAGACCATGAGTCAAACAAAACATTGACATAATCTAAAAAAACAAACAAAGTACCTGATACAACTTCATTTGATGGTCTTGCATCTATTATAGTAGTAGAAAAAGATTTTTCCCCACCCTTATTCTTTTGATCTTTATGCTTTCTACCCTAGGTAATCAAATTTGGACACACAATGGAATAATTCTCAAACACATTTAAAGTAAAACATCTTAACACTGGACTTCCATTGACTTCTTGACCACCTTCCTTATAATTATGAGAAGTATAACCAGTCTTACCACACCGGAAGCACTTTTTAGATTTTGAGAGACATTCTTCAGGATTCTTTTTACCACACTAATAACAAGATAGAATGTTAATTTTCATACCTCTATTGTTCTTTGATGAATTTGTTCCCTTTTCATTCCAACTTATCTTATTCTTTTTATTGATCTCGTGGAACCCCTGATCATAAAAAAACTACATTTCTACCTTCTCGACACATCTGAAAAGTTTCTCATGGAATTTGAAATCACGAGAGGCTAATTATCTTCGATAACACATCTTGAGTCCCGAGTAAAATGGGTTTATCCTTCTATAATGATCTCAGATGAAATTTGAAGAAAACCTTTGCAGTCGAGTAAACATTTCTTCATAAGCACCCATTGATTCATCCTCTTCTCTAAATTTCAAGAATGTTTTTTCTATCCTATGTGGAACCACCTTAGGAAAATATTTCTCAAGAAACATACCTTTGAATTTTCCCCACCAAGAGCATAAATATCCTCATTAACCCTAATATTTTTAACCATATCCCACCAAAAATCTACATATCCATCAAAATTATAAATAATTAGACTAATATTTGATTGAATGCAAAACCCATGACATCAAAAATATTTTCCAGTGATTTGATCGAACATTCAACTGGAACATAGTCAGATTATCCCTTGAATCATGGGGGATGTTTCCTCATGAAATGGTCCCCTATGAATATGTTCCTATGATGTTAATCTGGTAAATCATGGAAATGTATAACACAATTGTTTATAGTCTAAGTCATCTATGTCATTACATTATCAAACTCTTAAATTCTGATTCCAACTATCTGAGGATACTTATTTGTATGGTTATTCTCCATTGTAATTTTTCCCTGCACTACTTACTTGTTTCCTCTAAGGAAAACCTTTCTGAACAAACATATATTTGATGAATAAACATGACTATATTCAAATTCTATATCATTTCAATTTGACCATTATGTAAAAATAATTTATAGATATTCTATTAGAAAAATTCTAACTTCTAAAATTTAATAAACTAAACTCTGATACCAACTATTAGGACTTGTCCTTAACCATTACATAATCTTTAATTAAGATAATAATTCAAATTGAGGATCTTATTAGGTTTAGAGATTTAGATAAATAGGTCATAACATATACATAACAATTCGAATATTACATGTAGACACTCCTATTAAGTATCCATTTTCTTCCTAAAAAGAAAGACATGTTTAGTTCCATGTTATAAACACCATGAATTTTCCATGATCCCATCCTTAACCCTATTCCATGTTAATTCATATGAAAACAATTCAATTACAAGGTATGAGAATAAAATTCTCAGTAAGGGATACATAAGGAAGGAATACTTTTAGTTATTCAAAACCACATATAAACCATGAATACTTGATCAGAAGTAATAATTTTCACCTTTATGAAATAGTTATTACTCTTCACTAAATAAAAGATCACTACTTACCCAATTTAAATAAAATATTTCCCTAAAACCCATATAAAGCACACATAACATAAAAAGGTAATCATGGACATAATCATACTTAAATAGAATAACCATACAGTCGACTTTAGCAAATAATTCTTACAAATGGAATAGCCATACAACCAAATTCCATACCCAATGAATTGGTGGTTAAAACATAACCACACATACTTTTATTATCATAGAACCACCCATAATCTGGTTTATCATTTAACCATCCATCAAATTTCCAAGTACTATTACATAATCATCACACATAAAAGATTTCAAATATCAACATTTCAAACATAACTTTCATTTGGAGTCACAAGAAATAATTTCAAGATATTGAAATAGTAAATCAGAATTAAAGTCCATTATCAATAAAAATATATGTAAAAAGGGGTTACAATATTTCTTTTCCATTTAAAAACATCATGACTTGTTAACGAATCCAAATATCAAATAATTCTTATGGCGGTGGAAAGATCATTGTCAACATGTATGTTAAAAAGAAACATTATCTTTGTTGTTTAGTAAAGAGATATGTAGAAAATTATTTCATTTGATTGAAATTAAAATTGAATTTTGTTTATACAATGTATAAAATCAAGTCAAGTATAAATCAAAATATTCATCAACAAAATGAGATTGAGATAATTTCCCTTACCTCGCGTCTAATGTGACTCGTTCGTTCATTCATTTCCTGAATACTGCAGTTAAGTTAATTTATACTTTCTTTTAAACATTTTTCACGTTTTTTATTCTTTTTATATCACTTATTACCTACAATTAGTAAATTATTTGAGTTCATATTGGACTATTTTTTGATGTTCAGAGCTTGAGTAAAATATTAACTAGTTATAATTATAAATTGTCAATGTGGTCAAAATTATGTTATCTCAAGAATTATATTCATTATTTATATAAAATATCATTCATATATATTAAATATATATATATATTTATAATAGTACATTGCATTTTGATATAAGAAATTAAATGCATCGTTCATGGAGACAGCAAGCTGTACATACACATGAACAATACTTTTATTTCTTTTTCATAATTAATAGAATGAAAACTAAATGATACATTGATATATTATAATTATGGTATATTATCTATGTTATTAATATTTCATATGTTCATTAATTCCATCCTTTATAAATTCCATGTATATCATGAACAAGTCATACCACATTGAGGGGGTGGTAGTCCGCACGTCCTCAAATGAAATAATCATATATATATACAACAAAAAAAGAATAATGGTATGTTATAAATGATAATTACTAAAGTATAGAGATAAAATAAATATTATATATATCATATATAATTATATTTCCATCATAATGGCCACCATAAGTGGTGGTATCATAAGATCGAACGATCATCATTTCGTGAGACAGTAGTTCGCCATCCACAGAAACAATGTGTTCTATACCCGTTAGACATTGGGTTGGGTATGTGTAGTTAAAATAATTATCATAACAACAACAAAATATATTTAAGATATTTTTTTAGTGATAATATAATTGATTAAAAATAGTTTAGGGGGTTTGAGAAAGAATTTAAATAAAAGAATCTTGAGAGATGACATTACAACAAATCGAGTAACTCATTTTTATTAAAGAAAAAATACATTCTTTAATTTTCTTATGCCAATTGTAAATATTCTAGGAAAAATTAAGGGATATTTGGAGTTTATTTGGGCAGATTTGGATAATCCATGGGGTCTCTAGATGTGTGAGTAAGGGTTATATGTGGTTTCCTTTTAAAAGAGAGAGGAGGGGCCCATTTGGAACATTTGAGAGTATTACTTTATTATTAATTTGTTTTCTAATTATAATAAAATAAAAGTTATTTATTTATAATATAAGATGAGTATGGGTCTAAATATTTTTATCCAATGGGGTTTTTAGTAGTGTGGATAACAAAATTAATCTTTTCTTTTAGCTTTAACCCTTAGTAATCCTATTTATCATTCACCATATCTTCTTATAAATTCATAATATATGGTTTACATAGTTACTATAAAATGTAAAGTGAACCAAAAATGGATCATTAATGATATTTCTAACATAAAATATTTCATTTGGAATAATCTTTGATTTTTAGTACTATTATATCATTTAGTAAAATATTAATTGATTTAGAAACTCATTCCTACCAATTATTGAACTATTCATATAATAAATTTTTAAAATATCCATAACAACATTAATAATTCATAAAATACATCATTAATTTAGAGAAAACAAGTAAAAATCATCCATAAAAAATTTTATGGCATAAAAAGTTTTAGAATAAATTTATTTTAATATTTATAATTTCATTTATTTAAATATTTCATTAATAAGGTAATCACTACGTCACCATTGTGTCATAAATAAATTTATTTATTTGATATCTATAAATTATAAATAAAATTCAATGATGTAGGGAATTGTTTTATATTTATAGTGATTACTAATAGTCGAAGAGAGCAGTTATATAAACCCATATAATGTTTTTTAGTAAAAGTTATATGTTTAGGTTATATTTTCCTTAACATTAAATTAAAAGTAATTAAATGTCATTTTAACACAAAAGTGGTTACATGGGGTCCTAAAATATTCCCAAAGAGTCCCATGATCAGAAATATCTCCTAAAATAGGTTTAGGACATGATTTAGGGTAATTTAATATTTTTATAATATTATTTGTTACACTTATTTACCAGATTTGTTCTTTAACCACGACAAATAAAATATTTACTGATGTTACAATTCACAATGTCTAAAATTAAAAGATACCTATTTACACAATCTGTATCTTAATATTCAAAATGTGGAATAAATTTATCTAAATTTAAAACACATGAGTTGCATAAGTTAATTTAAAATTAATTTCCATTGTCAAAACCAAAAATTCTTTTTTTAAGATGTAAAAACTACTGAAATATTGACATGTTTTTTTCCAATTTCAAAGTGAAATTAATTAAAATAACTAAAATTGGATTAAATTATAAAAATAAAATCTAATTACACTTTAAAACCAAACAAAAGGACAATCTATGCATATAAATAAACTAGATGAAAAGACACTTTTGATATAAAATGCAGTATTTTCACTTTTCATTAAAAGAATGAACATTATCAGAAAAATACCAAAAACATACCGAACATAAATTTTGATGTCCCCAATACAAATAAGAAGTTTATATTTTCAAATGGAACACATAAAAGTGAAAAAAACATGATTTAAAAAGGTTTCAACGTCAAAATGCAATAAAATTACCTTTAAAAAATATTAGAGTATTTATTCCTAAAATTATATTAATTCTCATTTTAAACCTCTAAAGTTTCATGGATAAATGTATAGACCTTTAAAAATTCTGTATAATTATATTGTAGTTATTCCTTTTCATTCTTTCAAATTCAACAGTTAGGTGTTAACTACCATTTAAAATAATATTATATTATTATTTTTTAGTATGACTCAGCCTTGTGTGCCACATGATTTTTCGGAAAAACCCATTGTTGTGTGTCAGGTACACCATTTAACATTACATCCTAATCAAACTAAAAATAATATTTAATTCAAAAATATTAATAAATGTGAAAATATCATATTCTTTATTTACCTGGGATGTTACAATTATACTTTTACGAAGTGTTTGTACAAAAATTCTAGGGCTTATTGACTGATTATCAAAAATGGTTTTTTTGAAGATGTCCATATTTTTTTGTTATTATTTCAGATTTTATTTCATGTGATGTGACATATGGTGAAATGTGTGTAAATATTTAATGAATTAGTGATACTGTTGTATTAAATGATATCTATTCAATGAAGTTTAAATACCATCAAAGTTATGTTTGTACTTATTATAATGTTATAGCAAGACATGAGAAATCACAATTTGAGAGTTACCTGGAATGTTTTGTTGTCATTTCTCCTAGATAAATTTTTTTGACTTTGTATTAAAACTTATTTTCATCACTTGATAAATAATTCATTAAAATTTTAGAGTTTAAAATATTTCACATTTATTGTTTATGATGTAAATGATCAAATGATTTCATTTGAATTTAATTAAATGATTGGATATAAATTCTCCAAAATGTTATAACATTTAATTTATGAATATAGTGAATAATTATTTTTATTTGGACATTAATAAATTGTGTTTCCATTTATTCCTAAAAAATTAAAGAAAACAATATATTTTAATATATCATTCATTTAAGTATCCCCTCCCTAAAATTGTCTCTATGTTTATTTTCTTCATTTAACACCATGGTTATATAAATGAGTTTTCAAAATCCTACCTATAAGTATAAATAACATTCTAGTTTCTTATGGACCCATGTTTATGGAACGATCCCTTGATACCAACATAGAAATATCCCTAAACCATAATAAATAAGGTTTTGATTCATTAATAGTATATTATATTCATATTTTTTTATATATTTCTTCTAAACATATAATTATAGATCTTTTAAGTCATATTAATGTTTATGTTTTACGGTGATTTTTGGAATGAATATGATACTATGAATGGAAAACAATTAATATTTATAATATTTATAAATGATAAGTTAAAATAATCATAATATATTAATAGTTTTAGAAAGGAAATGAGTGTAAATTAATTTAACATAAATATAATATAATAACCTTAATGTCATAACTATAAATTTATTGCGAACTATTTATATCATATTTTATAAATATATTTTTTATGTTTTATTTTGTAATAGTTTATATATTTATTCCTTGACTTTCTAGATTAAATATAAAAATTGGTTAATAAAGGGTTTATTATTATAATGGAAACCCTCATATCCTTTATTTTTATTAATCATAATACAAAATAATATTTCACTAATATTGTTTCTTGGAAAACATTCATTTAATTTTTTAATGTATAAAAATATATTATTTTTATAACAGATAAATGATTATATTTTGAATACATCTACCATAATTTATAAATATTAATATTACTCAAATAAAATAAATTCATTTAAGTTGTTTTATATTTTTAATACAATAAAAGGTTATGGAAATAACATAAAAAATTGATGTAACTTTGAAACTAATAAAATTGAAATGATAAATGGGGGAGAATTATGAAATTAGTGCTGACTAGAATGAAGTATCATATATTAAAAAAATGATAATATATAAATATTAAATCAAATTGATAAATCAATCAATATATATATTTGCTAAAAAATATAAGTATTATCATTAATTATATTTAAAATATTTGAAGAAAAAATTCATTATTTTTATACCAAGAATATAAGAATGAAAATCTTTAATACTCATTAATGTAAACAGTTATCATTATGAATTTATGATGGGAAAATATCTAAGTTCCCTATTACATGATGTGAATTTTTTTTTCTCTCAATATAAGATCATCATTAAAATAATAGGGATTTTTTAATATTTCCATTTGTTCTTTATCAGCTCTTTCCATAAATTTCTAATTAAAGAAGTTATATTCATAAGAATTATTTTATGTGATAAATACTTGTACTAGGATATATAACATTGAGATCTGGGTATAATATCCTCTTATAACATTGGCATAAAATTAAATAATTATGTAATTTAAAACCCTATTTTATCTTCCTAGAAGATAAATACATGGATAAAGATGAATTATCCAACACGTCATTAATTTTTTTTGTTCCTTCTATTTACAATATAAATTATATTTTATTTATTTCACCCCTCTATTTTAATTTTTAATATTATAGTTTACAAAATATTTCTACCTATGGTTTTATTTATTTAACTTCTAATATATTATAAACTAATATTTATTTTCTCATGTAGAATAAATTTCCAATGCCTTCAAAACATTATATTTTATTTGGACCTTATTTTTATACTTTGAGTGGATTTATCTTCAAAATTTATATATAATTAATTATCCCCTATTGAATATTCCATATTTAGGATAATAATATGATTTCATCCACCATATTTTACTAGGGTTTAAATATATAAATCCCACCTTGGTCTATAATGATCCCTTATAGTCGAACCATAATGTTCAAATATTTTTAACAAAACCGGACGACAATGTTACTGTACATTGGTAAGAATTAAGATATAGAGCATCAAAAAATGTTTTTTTGGATTGAGTGGATAGAAGGGGGTGTTACTTTACTTTTAAAATTTGTAATAATAAATAAAAATTATTTGAAATTTAAATAGTTAAATTACATAAATATAAAGAGAAAATTATTTTCAAATGATGTTCAGTGAAAAACTTGTTACCATGTGAAAACATTCCTCCACTCAATACCATGAGAGTTCAATTAATCTCTTAGATCTGGTGGTATCATTGTAACCATTAAAAAAATATTATATAATTCATTTCTAATAGTTATAGATAGAAAACCAAATTCTCATATAATAGCCACAATTATCATTTAAAGGAAAAAAGGAATAGTAATATTCATTTGAAATAAAAATAAAATGAATTAAACAATAAAATATCAAAATAAAAACTATAATTACAAATAGAGGAATTGGGGGAAATCACTGGAGGACAGTCAATGAATGAAAGAATTATCAAAGTTGTTAAATTGAAAGTAATCATGGTAATTGGTCATTATAAAGCCTTTATGTTTGCATATTTATATTTTATAATCATTAATTTTATGGTTTGAATCAATTAAAGATTAATTATATACATTCGGAGAAAAATATATACATTTTATTCCAATAGTTGATAGAGTTTAATTTCTATGAATGTTGCATAGTGTTGGTATAATCTCATTGGGTGGATGGTAATTAAAAAGAGCCTCCAAGTAGCTACTCCATATTTACCAACCACATTAGCTGTGAAACATAAAATTTACAATAATTATTTTTGTACTAATAGGTACTTGTTTTACCTATAATATGTAATTAGTTGTTGTGATAGAGAGCTAATAAACAGTTTGTTCACTCAAATTGGTACCTGAAGGGTTTTTAATGGATTTCTAATTGTCATTCCCGCAATGAAGTATCATTTTTTTAATAAAAAAGCCATTATAGATACACCATATGGAAAATAAAACTCCAAATAGAATTATAAATAATAATTCTAAAATAATCATGAATTATATAATTATAAAATAAAATGGTGTCTTCAAACATTAAAACAATATTATTATAAAGAAATGGAAAATAACACACCATTTTAAATAAAAAACACTTAATAAAAATGTTTTAGAGGATTATTTTCAAATTAAATTTATGAATGATTATAATACGAATTATAAAAAAGGATTTTAAATCCATTTCAGTATTAATAATTCAATTCGTGTAAAATAATATTTTTATAATCGACATTAAAAAAGGAAACTTTAGAAAAGTACCTTAAAATATTAATAGATTTTAATAAAATTAAAAAAAATCATAAGATAAAATAAGAAATAATAACTAGTTTAAAATAAAAGAAAATAAAATATAAATAATATTATATAAATTAGAAAAGGAATGTCATAAATTTTTCTTGGATGAAATGCGTTAAGCCCTCTGATATGTGAAGAAAAGTAATTAATGATCTAAGAAAATTCAAAGACTATCTTCTTAATAAATTCACCTTGATCTTATTAACCTCCATTGAAGGCTCTTTGGATTTCCTCTCTAAAATATTCTCAGAAAAATTGGTAAATTGAGAGTCAATGTATATTCATTCATCTACATAGCCATTCATCAAACATTCATATAATGATATTATGCTCTGATCGGTGGGGTTCATTTTCAAGAAGTCCACTATCAACTTTAAGAAAACTCCTTGGATGGACATGCCAATTTGTGATGACATGTTTGTTCCTATCTCTATTAAATATTATTCAATTTCTGAAATTCACTATCATGGTGATCTATAGTTGTTTTTGTCTCCTCAAACAAGGATTGATATTTATAGGAACTTCAATATTGATTCAGATATTCTAATATGGATCCCTAATTCATTAGGATTGTTTTCAACAAGGGATTTTTATACGTATAATTGTAATGTATGTATCATAGTTTCCACATGAATTTAAATTTCTATAAATCCAATTATTTCTCCATCACACTTGCTGATTCTCTAGAGAATCTAAAAATAATGTCTTACTACTAACAAACTATTATAGAACTAAGGGGAGTAGATTTCCAATTCCAATTATTTTAATTGAAATATGGGGAATCCATCAATCACATATTATTTAGTTGGGGATTTTCTTAATGATAATAACCCCGTAACAGTAAATCAAAATGGTAGTAAAAAAACCTATTGGGCACAAGTACTATAGCAGTACTCTAGCTTCATAGTAGTGGAATAGGAACTATAGTACCAGAGACACTATAGCGGTGCAAGGCAATGTAGTAGGAATTGTAATGACAATGGTACTTTATTAGGTATTGTAGAAGCCGGGGTACTATAGCAGTACAATTCTTCGAAGATATTTTAAGAAAAAATGTTGAGCCTTCAAGGCCATGTAATGGGAATTAATTTTTACTGGGCCTAGGGGAAATGTAATGCATAACCTATTCCCAAAAAAGAGGTTATCTGTTTCAATAAAAAAGAGTCTTTATCCCCAACATAAAAAATCATCACATATTCATTCCTTGTAACCTCCCATGAAGAGAATGGGAACATAGTAATTCAATTTTTTAAATAATGTTAAAGTAGGAATATTTTGAAAATTAGATAATATACCACTAAATATGTCCATATTTATCAAATTCAATAAATGTTAATCACTATAGTGGATGCCATCATTTCCTATATTTTGAGAGAAATAAATGGCCTTGAATTTAAAAACCATAGGATCTACTTGTATGAAGGATGTAATTTCTTATACCTAGAGGACATGGGTGGATCCAATATCTATAAACGTTCCATGAAAAATGAATTTTCTGATCTTATGATTTTAAAAACATTTTCTGTCATTAGTATGGTCAAGAAGCCTCTGATGCTAAATTTCATTAAATAGAATCCTCTAATATCTTTTTGGTGAAAGTAACTATGGATGGAGTGGCTTTTGGTGAACTAAGACCTTTGGGATATGGCGGTTTGTTTAATACTCATCGGTACATCATTGGAGGATACTTATATTATTGCATTGGAAAATTAAATTCAATTGAAGTTGAGTTATGGGTGATGATTAAGCCATAATTTTTGTTTTCCATCAGGATTAGAGATATATTTTAGATGACTAAAACTCTACTATTGTAGTTAATATCAAGAAATGTCGATGTAGGGATGTTCCATGGAGAATAATTTCACCATGGGTTGAATATCTTCATATTTCTCAGAATATTCAATTGTATGCCACTCATGCTTATTGAGTGTCAAATCACATAGTGGATTCTATATCCCAAACAAAAATAGTGGAGTCCCTTTATTATTGTTCCTTTTTTATTGTATATTACTATTCACATCATATAGATTCAGATGTGTGTGGGTTATTTCATTACTAATTTTTTAAACCTCTTGTGCATCCACTTTCTCTATTCTCTAATAATGATTTCTGTAATAGGGATTCCAAGCCCATGAACCTATTTTATTAAATAAATTAGAATTTAAATATAAATAAATTTTAATAAATTTAAAAATAAAAATAAATTACTTAATTAATATAATAGTATTTTAAAGGAAATTGTAAAAGATATCAACAAATAATATAAGGATAAAATTTAAAATAGACTTGATATTTTATAGGAAAATTCATATATTTCCATCCTTTTTTATTTTCAAAAATAATTAAATAATCCAAAAGTGTTAGATAAGATAATTTCAAAGTTATAAATATTATGATCAATAATTAAAATAGAGTTTTAATTCCTTATTAAACATCATTAGTTTATAGGTAAAATTTAAATTTGTTAAGGATACCACTAAAACTATCAATCATATGAAAATTCAAATAAATAACCACCACAATCCTAATATAAATCCTAAAAACTATGACAGACATATCCAAGAAAATAATGGAAAATAAGACATAATGATTCAAGAATGATAAGAAACAATTTTTAGTCATCCCTAACAAATTTATATTTATTCTATTATCACTATATGCTCTAATTTAACTATTATTAGAAGAAACTCAATTTAGTGTAACTCCTAAAATAATAGAACATAGATAAGTAAAATCACCACACATAAGATGACACTATTTCAATCTATCATTTCCTACTTCTTATTTTATGTTGATATCACCATTAAATTATTCTTCATCAACCACGTTTTCCACTTCCTCATCAATAGTTTCCACCTATTCTTCCCCATCAATAGGACATTCCATAACTATAGTAAGTGAAAAATCAATGTTGGCAATTTCAACAATAAATCATTCATGTTATAAAAAATATATATAAAATATGTGAGCTGATATTTTATAACACATCAATAAGAAATGGACTCCCACATAACAACCCAACGATTTTCTATGTATTACATTTGATATAAAATTGAGTTTTTCAACATGTTTCTTTACATGAAACCATATGTCTAAAAGTACCCATTTTAAAGTATATGACTACAACCCAACTGTTGGGTCGGAAGAATACCCCAAGGAGGGAAAGATGGCAAGAGGGGGGTGAATTGCCTTTTAAAAATAATTAACAAATTAAAAGTCAAATAACAAAGTGCAGCGGAAAATAAAAGAGGCAATCACACAAGAACTTGATAACGGAGTTCGGCCAAAACCCGGCCTACGTCTCCGCTCCCAACTCAACCGTTGAGAGATTCCTACCGCTTGCTTTTCAATGGTTTTAGCAAGAAACCCACTAGGCTTTAAGGTAGCACTAGGACCTATTACAGCTTGCTTTTATTGGTTTAGCAAGAACCCACTTGCTTTTAATGGTTTAGCAAGAACCCACTAGTCTTTTTACGGGTGAAGACTAGCTCACCGAGACACAAGCCTTTTAAAGGAAAAGCTTGAGAAAACCTCTTCACACCTTAGTGGTGGTGTGAGAACCCAAAGAAGGGGAGATGAGAAAAGAGTTGGGGTTTGTAGGCACAAACCCAATTTTAAAGCTCAAAAAGAGATAAACAATAAAACCCGTAATGGAGAAGCCTTGGGCGCCTTTGATTGATTGATGATGTTTGAGGGCCGCTTCCAAGCTTCTATGGAGGTGCTCTTGGATGTGGAAGTTGTTGGAGCACTTTGGGTTCCCTTGGAACAATCCGTCGGAGCTTCGCCAAAGATGTAAAAATGTGTCCGGTGGCTTGTATGTTGTTCCGGGGCTTCCTAGGCCTTTATTTATAGGCTAGGAACCTTCAAGTATCCGTTGGAGGGCTTTGGAGCCGTTGGAAAAGGCCTCGGAGCCGTTGGGAGGCTTTTGGAGTTGACTGGTCAAAGCCAACGGCTAGTTTGACCAGTGCTACCGGCTGGCCGTTACAGCTCCACCGGCTGGCCGGTGCCTTGGCAGTGGAGGAGAAGTCTGGTCCAGGGGCCACCGGTCGACCGGTACATCTCCACCGGCTGGCCGGTGCCTTGGTAGAGAAGAAGAGTCTTGATCCAGGCTCCACCGGTCGACCGGTGAGGAGCCACCGGCTGGCCGGTGGAAAGACAGTAGATTGCACTATTTGGGCTGGATGCCACAGGTCGACCGGTGGCAGAGCCACCGGTCGACCGGTGGGAAGGCAGTAGCTTCCACTGTTTGGTCTGGATGCCACCGGCTGGCCGGTGGTGAAGCCACCGGTCGGCCGGTGGACTGAATTTCAGTCCATTTCTGCCTCTTCCTTGGTCAACTTCTTGGCAATCAAATGCCTATCAACACAAACACTTAAAACACAATGTTAGATAAAAATGAAAGTGATTGTGATCATGAAAATCAAACAACGAGAGGTTCGAGATGTACAACAATCTCCCCCTATTTTGATGATCACAATCACTTAAACAATTAAAGTAAAAACATGAATTGAAAGGAATGCTTAAATAAAAATGAAATGTAAAGCAAAGCATGATCAAAAAAGTTTCTCCCCCAATCAATCAAGAAATTCTCCCCCTTTGTGATTATCAAAATAGAGTGGGGCATAAAACTTGATTGAGGGAAAAATTGAAAATCAAGATTTTAAACCAATTGTTGAAAATTTTGAAATGAAAATTGAATAACAGTTTGAATTGAAAGTTTTGAATCAAAATTGAGATGAAAAATTTGAATTGAAAGTTTTGAATAAAAAACCAATTGAATTTTGAAATTTGAAACCAAGAGTTGAAATTGAAAGTTTGAATAAAATTTGAAAATGAAAAGCTTAATCAATCCTAACTCCCCCTAAATAAAAACAAAGAATCACTGGGGAGTGGTTTTTGAAACCGAAACAAATTTAGGCCCGGAGAGACTTGCCAAAAGGGATTTTTCAATCCAAATTTGTTTCATGGCGGGTCTTCTCCTATAGAATTCATCGGAAAAGAAAAAAGACTTGGGTTGGCCGTACCGGGCATTTTTGCAATTACACTCATAAATTAGGTGCCCGGGTTTTTTGCAATAATTACAAAATTTAAATTCGGAGCTCCCCCTTACAAAAATAGTGGGTGCATGGGAGGAGGAAGCTCGGTTGGTATATCCTAACCCTTGGGTGGTTCTAGATATACGTTGGGAACCAAGAAAATTGTTCAAATTTTGTTCCCCTTGGGTGAACTTAGCTAGGGTCTCCCTTAGGTCTTTGATGGTTGATTCCATGGAATCAACATTTGGGAAATTTTGGATCTTGAGGGACAGTTCCTCCTTCTCTTTGAGAAGTTGTTCTTTTTCGGAGGAGAGTTTTTTGAAAGACTTTTTTAAAGCAACAAATTTTGACGAGAGTTCGTGAAAACCATTTTCTAATTGGTCTCGCACATGTTGGAGTTCTTCGTATGATAAATGATTAAAAGAATTTGAAGAACTAGAGGATGAAGAAGAGGAAGAGGATGATGATACCTCATGTTTTGCCATTAGGCATTTTGTACCTTGGTCGCTCGAGGAGGAGGAGGAGAAGGAGGAGAAGTAGGAGCTATCACTCCATGTTGCCTTTGAAGCCTTCTTCTTTTTCTTCTTTTTGGCCCTTTTCTTGTAGAGTGGGAAATTGGGCACGGATTTTTCATCGGGTTCTTGCTTGTTGTCGGGTTCTTGATTTTGAGCCTTGCTAGTACCTTTATGGGTAAGTTCTAAAAGCTTCCAAATATCATGAGAAGATGTGCAAGAAGAAATACAATCAAAAACATTACGATCTAACCCACAATGTAGAGCATTCATGGCTTTGCCATCAAGCTCGAAATTTGCAATGTCTACGGGGGTCCATTGAGATTCATCTTTACTAGAGAGAGTATAACCATGCATGACAATTTTAAAAATAGGATAGCTAATGCTTTTAAGAAATGTGGTCATGCGGGTTTTCCAAAAAGTATAGTCGGACCCATCAAAAAATGGAGCCCGACCCAAAGAGTAGCCCTCGGGGGCGAAAGAGGTTGATGCCATCTTAATGGATCTTTGAATTTGAAACCTTTTAAGGTATTACGCAAATTACCCCTCTGATACCAAATGTTGGGTCGGAAGAATACCCCAAGGAGGGAAAGATGGCAAGAGGGGGGTGAATTGCCTTTTAAAAATAATTAACAAATTAAAAGTCAAATAACAAAGTGCAGCGGAAAATAAAAGAGGCAATCACACAAGAACTTGATAACGGAGTTCGGCCAAAACCCGGCCTACGTCTCCGCTCCCAACTCAACCGTTGAGAGATTCCTACCGCTTGCTTTTCAATGGTTTTAGCAAGAAACCCACTAGGCTTTAAGGTAGCACTAGGACCTATTACAGCTTGCTTTTATTGGTTTAGCAAGAACCCACTTGCTTTTAATGGTTTAGCAAGAACCCACTAGTCTTTTTACGGGTGAAGACTAGCTCACCGAGACACAAGCCTTTTAAAGGAAAAGCTTGAGAAAACCTCTTCACACCTTAGTGGTGGTGTGAGAACCCAAAGAAGGGGAGATGAGAAAAGAGTTGGGGTTTGTAGGCACAAACCCAATTTTAAAGCTCAAAAAGAGATAAACAATAAAACCCGTAATGGAGAAGCCTTGGGCGCCTTTGATTGATTGATGATGTTTGAGGGCCGCTTCCAAGCTTCTATGGAGGTGCTCTTGGATGTGGAAGTTGTTGGAGCACTTTGGGTTCCCTTGGAACAATCCGTCGGAGCTTCGCCAAAGATGTAAAAATGTGTCCGGTGGCTTGTATGTTGTTCCGGGGCTTCCTAGGCCTTTATTTATAGGCTAGGAACCTTCAAGTATCCGTTGGAGGGCTTTGGAGCCGTTGGAAAAGGCCTCGGAGCCGTTGGGAGGCTTTTGGAGTTGACTGGTCAAAGCCAACGGCTAGTTTGACCAGTGCTACCGGCTGGCCGTTACAGCTCCACCGGCTGGCCGGTGCCTTGGCAGTGGAGGAGAAGTCTGGTCCAGGGGCCACCGGTCGACCGGTACATCTCCACCGGCTGGCCGGTGCCTTGGTAGAGAAGAAGAGTCTTGATCCAGGCTCCACCGGTCGACCGGTGAGGAGCCACCGGCTGGCCGGTGGAAAGACAGTAGATTGCACTATTTGGGCTGGATGCCACAGGTCGACCGGTGGCAGAGCCACCGGTCGACCGGTGGGAAGGCAGTAGCTTCCACTGTTTGGTCTGGATGCCACCGGCTGGCCGGTGGTGAAGCCACCGGTCGGCCGGTGGACTGAATTTCAGTCCATTTCTGCCTCTTCCTTGGTCAACTTCTTGGCAATCAAATGCCTATCAACACAAACACTTAAAACACAATGTTAGATAAAAATGAAAGTGATTGTGATCATGAAAATCAAACAACGAGAGGTTCGAGATGTACAACACCAACAATATTATTCTTTGGTATAAATAAGATTAATCATTTTATCAAATAGATATGGAAATGTTTTCCCTAATTTTAAATGCATTAAGTAACACTAAAAAAATTATCATTTAAATTTTTAGAAACCATTTCATGGAATAAATTGCCTATTTCTTGAAGAAATTAATTTTTTTTATTCTGATTAATTTTTATATGAATAAAATATTTTGAATACAATTAAAATTGTAATTTAATTAATAATATTATAAATTTATTAATAATATTTAATACGTTATTTATCTAATGGTTAGGAATGAATTTAAAATCATTTAAGGGTAAAAATTTTGATATTTAATAAAACTATTTTTTAAGTTCATAATGTTTAATTATCATAAAAAATTTATTAATAAATAATTATTATATTTTAATTATTTTTTTAGTATAAATACTTAATAAAATATTTTAACATTAATATTTAGTTCGTATTGAATGAAATAAAACTCATTTTTATACTTAAAATTCTTTTTTTTCAAAAAAATGGGGTTTTATTGAATTCTATGAGCTTATTTTTAAAATTTCCCACTTTTAAAAATTTAAATTGATAAATTGAATTCCATAATTTGAATCATCATGTAAATATTTTTTAATTCATCTGCTTAAATTTTGGTTATAATGAATAGTATAAAATAGTTATAATTTGTTACCAATGATTGGTTTAAAATGAGATTATCAGGGGAAGGGGGTTAAACTATTAGACATGGGTAATAAAAACAAAAATAAAGTTTATAATTATTGTTAGATGAATATAGTTTTAACCAATATTATCTGACCTATAAATCCTCGTACATCTGGTTCCACTTACATAATAAAATGGCGTTATATTATTTATATCTTGTAAGTAATTCTTTGCTTGTCATGTCCATAGTTTTAAAAGTGAATATCCCCTCCTCCATTATTTATGCAGTTTATTCCTTATAGATCAAGCGATACCTAACAAAAAACCACAATAATGTCATTTCATCTATCCTAGATCCCCCTATCCAATCCTATGATCTTTCATTAAAGTCTTATAATGTAAGCAAAAGGAGTTCACTCAATGAAGTGAAATAAATATTAACAGATCACTTTCAATTTTATTTATTATTAAATGGTAAAAAACTATTATATAAATAAATAAAATTAATAAAATATAATGAATATAATGATATGTAATTTTTTAATATTGAATAACCATTTTCCACCTCTTTTCCATAAAATTGGAGTGGAATGTATCGCTCTTGTGTATGTGTGTGCAATCGCCTCGATGTAGGGATATGATTCACATTCCATCACAAACTCTAATGGATGGATATAATGATGAAATTAATATATATATATATATATGATATTTATTATTGTATTTAAAAAATATTATTTATAATTATTAAATTCATTTTATTTGAAAATAAAATCAACGTTTAGGTGTATGTACGGATTATAATATCCATGAAAAGTCTAATTAATTTTTCAAAAAATACCTTATATTATCGGTTATAAATATATATATATATATAATGAAAATAGATTATATTTATATCATTATTTACATTCTGGTTATGATGGAACCATGATCAAGATGCTTGGGAAAAATCACAACATGCTTGAAGAAACATACTGATATCACCTAGAATAACAATTTTAGTAATGAATTATTAATAAATTTGTAATAAAATGTTATAAGTAAATCTTTTTGGATAATATAATTATTAATATGATTTTATAAAATAATTATAACAAATATAAATTTATTATATATGATGTCTTTGAACTTTTGAAGCAAGTCATACATTAGGTAACAGTTTTATGTTACAATCTCACTTTTTAAAGGATTATTTGTGATTAAATTATATGATGGTTGAATTATATGATATATATATATATATATATATATATATAATGATTTTCGTTTTTTATACTATTTATATTTATAGAAATAAATACAATTCCTTTCATCTTGATCAATCTATGTGCTCCAAGGTCAAAAAAAATGTTTTTATGGAAACCTATATTTTTTGGGTAAGAATATTTTATCCCATATCCATATTTTATTTAAAAAATTTTAAAAAATGTTTTTAATATTATAATAATATTTTTTAAATAAATTTTTTACCCATGTTTTAATTTCTTTAAATTTTTAAGAAATTAACATTGTGTGCATTTTCTGAATGGGGTAATTTTTTTAACAAAGGTGTGAATAAAATCATTGTTTTAACATGAAAACAATGAAAGAATTTTACCACCATAATAAACACTCATCAATTTGAATATTCCCCTAAAATTTTACATGGTTTCTTTCAAAGAATATAACTTCATTAATATTTGATAATTTTTATCCTTTTAAATGACTTATTACCAAATGAATAGGTTATTTTCTTCATGAAATATCCCTATGATATTTTATAGGAATTTTTTTCCCATATGATAACATACATTAATGTTAATTATGATTAAATAGTGATATATTCTGATGATACCATTTTTATTATTTTTATTATTGAGTTATTATTATTATGAATTAATATTAATGAAACTCATTTTCTATTTTAATGGATTAGTGATGATGAAATGATAATTGTTTTCATGATCCTGTGAAATCGTGTTGGGTACTGAAAACTCTTAACGGAAGATAAATATACTTACACGAAAATGAAAAGGGTAAAATAAACCTGATTTAGTGTTATAATGAATGTTAGGGTGTGAGGCCACAAATGAGTAAGATGACCCCCAAAGGAAAAACTCGATAGGTTCACTACCAATCTTCATAGAATTCTTCCCCTCCTTGAGGCATCCAATGAACAGAATCATTTATGGGATGAAATGGTATCACCCGTGCCCATGACCAAAATCAAATCACTAGTGGGGTGGAGTATTCATTTCATCCCCCCAAAATTGACTTTCCCATTTCATTGAATTATCTTTTATGGGTGTGGACTATATTTTTTATCAATATAAGCATAATAATTATTGGGTTGGGGAATCATTTCAAGGATCCCATAGGTGAAGCCTTATGAACCACCAGGGATCACCTTCCATCTGGTTATCTAGTAACCCCACTCCTCTAAAATAGAATTTAATGGTTGTTGAATAAAAGTGGATGAAACAGAGATTGAAATATAAATAATGGTGTGGGATACCTTGATTACTACTAGGTAAACCCACCTCATAACATTGAGGAAGAAAATAATTCACTTGGTCATCCACAAACCCATTAAACTTTGCAGAAATGACCCCAAAAATTATAATGCAGTTGGCCCCTTTTTGGTCTATCAACCTGTGTAGTAAAAAGCTATGTGACAGGATGCCTACCACATGTAGAGAAATTCTATATGAGTTGAACTGAAGTCCATATAAGAAGGCTCTACATGGGTGAAATATCGACGTACGTAGCATAGTTATATAGAAAAATAACCCAAACTCATTTAGAATAGCGCTATATGGATATCCTCATCACCCATGTTGAAAAACTATATATGAAGGAAACTTCATTCAACAAACGAATAAGATACATGGAATGAGGCATCTTATGGTGTACTACTACTCATCTCTAATCTCTTCCCTTCATCATGCCATTTTGCCCCACTCTGGTCCCTCTATGATCCATTTTTATGGGATCAGGACAAGAAAACTTCCAAAGACACCTAATATATATAATCAAAACATTGGGAACATTTTCATGTCCTGTCAAGTATACGTAACCATGGTATGTGCGGTCCAATGGGTAATATCCTCAATAAGAAGGATCCCAAAAATGTTCATAAGTGAATATTCCCATGGCCATGATGGTCTTGAATTTAGAGGTACTCAAATGGACCTCCCTATTCCAGAATGGGAGAGAGGGGATCATACATGATTTACTCTTTTAGGATTATGTTGCATCCTCTTATATTCTATAGGAACTAATCATTGGGCATTCATCCAACATTAAACCCCATTGTATTTTCTACAAGAGGTAACATTATTGCTCTTCTTATCCAGCCTAGGGTCATGGATAGATGTAAATATTACTATTCTATATATCATAAAATATAGGATATTGGAATGTAAAATCCCCTTATCTTCCCATTTGGTCTGAAGGTACAATGATGTGAGTGTATTCACATTAGATCCCCTATCTTTCCCTCTTCCATTGGGACCATTCCTCATCTATCAGTGGACATATAAGACTGTGTGGCTTCCTAGATATATTTCTCCCTCCAGTTTTTCACACCATGCATTAATCAATTGGTTTTAGACATTAGTAGTGATCATGGAATATACACAATCCTAAATCATATTTTGAATCATTCCAAGTGTAATCCTAAACAAGAATTGAAAATCCTCCTATATTGTGTATTCCTTGAATCCCAACAAGATATTATGAATCATTCCAACGAAAAGCCCAATTCAAACAAGTTCCTCTTACAAGGTGTCCATACCAAGACCATGATAATAATCTACAATGGGAAATATTCCAAACAAAGAAGATATGGGCCTAATACTTAGGTGTAATCGCTGGGCATGGAATCATACAACCTTGAAGAGGTAAACCTAATTATGTAATCCCCAACCATTTGAAATAATAGTACTCTAATTACTACCATTACCAAGGATATATAGGACGACTCCCTAAGTCCCAATCTCAAAAGTGAAACCTCAATTTATAATCCCCAACCATTTCAAATTACATGGAATTTTATTTACAATCCACTAGGATACGTAGGAAGCCTCCATGAGGACCAAACCAAACAACCCCAATTCACCATATTTTTTTCTTGGCCATATCCCCAATAGTTTCATATCAGACCAGGAGGGACACATTCCTTTCGAGTCTCTTGAGTCACCATTCTCATTGGGAAATATTATCAGTAAGGGAATGCTATACCTAAGAGACTACATCTATTCGAGGAACATCAGGCTACTTTGGTGTATGCCCCATAACCGAAATGGTATACTAATCCTCTCCTTCAGTGTCATTTCCTCATAACATTAAAATGGTTGGTTTGACCATTATCGCATGAAATTAAAAGATATGATGAATCCTGTTAATTATCACTAAAATACGTGGGTCCAGATTCCTTTCACAAGGATACATAGGAATACCATCTTATGGGTTTGAACCCAACATCAAAATAAATCCCATATTTTTGGATGATGATTAGCTCTAGGGAACCCCAAAACATGTATTAAAATTGTTATTAATATTTAAATGGACCATATAATCTCTAATCCTTCCGAAAATGACACCATTGATGGATATCCATAGATACAAACAAATATCTCAATCAGTAAAGATCATCAGTTACATAGAGATGATTGTGAGTCCCATATATGATAATAATTGATTGTCAACCCCATGGTGACCAATGCTATAGTTGGGACTAATCCAAGTATTTGTGAACATATATTAAATCATTAAAAGTGTATCAAAGAAGGCAATAATTCCCTATAAAGGGTGATAAGAGTTCAAACACCCATCTTATGTTTTAATGTGATTTATTAGGTATCACTCTCCAAGTAACCCAAAGATAACCTACCATTGGAATGTATTTCCACGATTCACCATAGATATGATAATAAATTGGAATTTCCTGATCCATTAACAACCCCGATTAGAAACTGAACTATCACAAGGGGTTGGAAAATAAGAATGGTGAGCGTAGTATGAATGCTAGTGAAACATTAAATCTCCCCACAACTAGTCATTCCAAAAAATTCCCACAAGGACAATTATATTAGAAAAAATGGTGAACATGATGTGAATCAATATACAATATGAATATTACATCCACATTCAAAGACCATTTCATATCCAAGATGAAATAGCTCCAAAAAATATAATGAATTACACCTGTTTTCATGTGATTATACATTGATGATATTTTCTTTTTTTTTAATTTCACATGTGTTAGAAGAATGTTTCACCAAAAATATATTCATTCCAAATTGAATCTCACCAATTCATTAAATAATGACCACCATCCATTATATAGGTTTATTCGTTAACCAAACCAATTATTACTTCTCTTACCCAACATCAACAGTTTTGGGTACTAAATTAATTTTTATGGGAGTAATTCAAAAATGATAATATCCCAAACTTGTAGGTGACCCGACATGACCTCCAAAAAATGAAGCATCACCATCCGTTTTCACAATGATGGTCGACTATCCAAAAGCAGACAACACCCATGGATATCTCAAATCAATTTGGGAGCCTAACCCCAAGTCATCAGAACTTATGACCCCATGTATATTCATATATGGCGATAGAAAAATAAACTGGGATGTGCCATTATTCTTTTCACTATTGACGAATCCCAATAGTCATGTATGACAAACACTATGAGTAGATGGAAATACCTGCTCTTGAATATTTATTCAATAAATTAAATAATATATAACACCCTAAAAATATGGAAGTTAATGCTCATTCTTATGAAGCTCTTCAATAAAATATGATGGCACGCCATTAGTAGATGGAAATAAATTCTCATTAATATGATGACCATTAATCAATTACTGTGGGTCTAAATTAGAAGATTTGAATCCTTTCCCATGAATATAAATCATGTCAGTCAAATATATTGGAACACTATGTGAAAATGAATACCCTTGATGAGGAATATAAATCTATTTAGTAAAATCTGGTGTCACGCAATGATAATATGTGAATCGTTTATCATTATTTTTAATAATGTTAGTTAAATATAGAGTCACACCATGAGATAATGAACACTCATGGTCATGAATATGAATCATATAAGTCAAATATGGTGATACACTGTCAGAATATGGAAAACCCTTCTAATGAGTATGAATCCCATCAGTCAAACATTGTATCCCCATGAGAGAATATTAAAATCCAAGATCACACATATGAATCCCATAAGTCAAATATGATATCACAACCTAGGAAGATGTAAATCCATTATCTTACATATGAAGCCTATAAGTCGAATGTTGAGTTACACCACCAGATGATGAAAATCTTTTCCCACACAAAAAAAATCCCACCAATAAATTACAGTGCCAATCATTGGAAATAGTTGATGTATCTCAGCTATGTACTAGAGGGAAACTCATATTTATCTCTAAACATTTAAATGGCCTTACATACCAATTCCCAAAAAGGATGTTCATCAATATGTCTGGGAAATGATGGAAGGTCAGACTAAATTCCCATACCTCATCCTTAAATCCTTCAAACGTGTAATCATGTCTACAACAATAGAAATGATACAATTTCAAAACCCCACATCCTCATGTGGGTGACTCATCCCTACAATAGGAGTGTCGCTCTGGAGAAATGTTATAACCCAGCTCCCATCCTAGAAGGTCATTGGAAATATTCCACTTTAAACGAAGAATTTGATCTAAGAAAAAATATATGTTTTAAGTAGATATAACCATCACATTCCAGGGGCCACTCCAATGCAGGCATATATCCCAATTGAAACATAAACATTCATCTACATGCATAAAAAACAACATCATAGTTATTAAATTTACACCCATGTATGGGGATAACTATTCACATAACATAGTCCAATTTTCCTAGGGGAGTGCATATATAAAATAAATCCTAATTGTTAATGTTTAAAATTGTGAGGTAGACCAATAACTATAGTCTACTAGATACTATAGTTCGTGAGGCAATGAAACACGTAGAAAAAGTATACCTTAATCATGCTGATCCATCTCTGAATTATGAATGTGAAAGTAACTTTTGTGAAGGTACTCAACACAAAAATACTACTATAAGATCTGGAGTTACTCAATAGAAAAATCATTGAAAAATATTTTAACATAAGAATAATATGATGAATCCCGAGATTCCATCTCCTGCTCAGTTCCATGATAGCCTTCCTCAGGTACAATAGATTAATAAATAAAAGTTCCTCCCCTTACTAGACCAAATGAGAGGAAATATTCAAATTATGAGGCACTATGAAAGTTGGAGTTAGAAATTTTTTAAACATTATCAATGATAGGTGACATACTAACACGAGTAGATGATGATTTGTGGAAAATTTCATCCTCTGAACCACCTCTAGAATGACTCTATGATGCTGAAACCCCTATTAACATTGTCTTAGGAAACAAAATAGATAGAAAATGATTTCGTCGGTCTAATCATGTGAAGGAGTATTTGAAAGAATAATATATGGATATGAGAAAACAATTGCCTAGGGATGATATACCCATCTAGTTTTGGAAAACAACCACATCACATTATGATATTTCAGATATTTTTTTAGAAGAGTGTATACACCACGCCCTTCTAAAGAAATGACTCAAACATATATTGATAATAATTGATATTGATCTAATTAAATGTATTTCTATATAAAATCGTTATATAAAACATATTAATTTCCTTGGTGTTATGTTTTTGGATTTTAAAATACTGTTAAGAATTGTTACCGTTTCTAATATAGTCATTGAACAATGATCACACGATTAGTATTAATATAGAGATTTAAGAAATCCAATTTACTCATACAAAGTAATTGATGGCCTTATCTAGTAGAATTTCATCACATGAAGCCCATTTTTTGGAGCTCTAGAAGGAGGTAGCATCACTGACCTTCACTCTGGACCAAGCCCAAGCCAAGCTTTTACCCATTAAGATTGAATAGAATCACCTATATGATAAGTATAAGTTAGTAGGGATTACCACCCGAGTGATGTTATCCGAGACACCCCATGCATCGGTCACCATCACACACATTACCCTTAGGTCATATGTTGTTGTTATAATGGGATATGTAGTAATACCCCAATACTATGATTATGTGCATTATTTTTTAATAGAATACATAATATATATTCATTTTATTATTGTTACATTATAAATGGTTTTAAGAGAACTAATAGTGTTTTTAGGTAATATTAAATTAAGACAACTATTTTGATAATTTAATGGGTTTGTGAAATAAATAAAATTTTAATAAAATATTATTACTAACTTACTATTTATTAAATATAATTGATAGTATAATTTATATACAGTTGTTTTTTATTATGGTCTGAAAGATATTTTTTTATCAAAACCAATAAATTTTCAATAAATTTTAGTTTTTCATTTAAAATTAAAAATTTAAATATTTAGAAAATTATTTATATAAAATTAACATCATTTTTGGATTTAAGATGTCGAAATTACATAATTGTGAATTTTTCATAATATTCCGAGACAATCAAAGTTTTGGATGAAAATAAAATACTATTTAAATATATAATGTGTTTTATGAGAACATAATGACCCAATTTTGATTTAATAAAATATTATAAAAGTGATATTCATCCAATATATATTAACCATTAAAATGATGTGATTTTAGAATTGTTTGATTAATTTTATAATCCCTTATTGGACCCTCAATGACTTATAAAATATTTTATCAATTTGAAATGATTTCTTTGAGAGTGTGACTCACCTCCACATAAGCAAGCCTACTATTTTAAAAATTTCATATATTGGCCTCATAATATAATATTATTGTCTCCCATTTGGAAAAAAACATGGGATGGTTTGTGGTTTTAAATATTTATATATATTGATTCCAAAACATATGTTTGTGAAATATAAAAGAATTTTCCTCTCTTTTCCATTATAAACCCTCCCAAGCTCCCAGTTATCATCACTCAAAATCCTTACAGCATTTCCCTACTCATCCATACTATATCTAAAATAAACCCAAGGTACCCAATGTTCTCATAAATCCCCTCATCAATATCTTGAAGTCACACACTCATGTAAGGGATCCTCACTTTCTTTCCTTCTATATTATGTCTATGTTTCATTAGATTGTTATGCCCTTTTATTTTCCATTAAAAATGTTGGGGTTTTATTTCACACCTACGCTATACTACCATCCCTATGTAAGAATAATTAAATACCCCTTTACCTCTCTTTAATTCCTCCCATATACACTTGTTACAATGCTAAAAGTCTGTAAGAGATTTCTCTCTCCTCATTTACATTCAAGCAATTGTTTTGTTTTATGCTTCTAAATTCAAATAAATAAGATTTAATATTATGTTAAATGACCACCGTAATGTAAATTTCTTGTAAAAATGATGAAATAAAACTTTCACTCCCATCAACTCATTTTTCAATTTTTATTTGACGTTGATATGCTCCCAATGTTACACCAAAATTTCCCATGCCAAAATAATCGTGTCAGTGAATACCATACCCATTTATCTATCAAGGTTATTCAGCTATATGAACATGTACTTATTGATTGAGGACAAACATTTATGTATTCCACATATCTTATTCTTGGAATAATGTATGATGTTCAATGAATCTATGTTGTATGATCTATGTGGCAGACATAGTCATGAAATCAAATGTTTATAATGTGTGCACCCAGATAGCGCTTCAATGAATTTAGTAAAGAATAGTATCATGTTACGTCATGTGAAATGACTGTTGAATCCATTTAATTCAAGTAAAATTAGGGTTTATTAATGTTAATTCATGTGTAATCATTTTTTACTCATGCTCTATGTGCAATGAGCCTTAGATCAAGCTAATATCATGTTATTTTTTTTCCACATCTCCATGTTATGATAATCATGCTATATCATGCCTTTATGTTCATGTTTCTCATATGTTCCATTGATATTAATATTTCCTAACATGTATTTTCTTCTTAATTTAATTCCTTTTTACTCACTTACAAGGATATATAGCTCACCCTATTCATATGTATGCCCTAAGGTTATCCCATTTAATGATAAATATGAATGAATGTTGTTGTCCTGTAAAAGATGTTTTCAATAATGTTGTTGTGTTTTATGTGTTATGTTTTCATGTAATATTTATAATTTTCCCTGAAACTAGACATATCAATCCTCAAAGTTGTCTAAAGTGATTGTTTATGTAATAAATTATATAAAAGTGTGTAATAAATATAAGAGTTATTATAGTTGATATCAGTGGGTAGGTTTAGTTATTTCTGGTATTAGGATTAGAAAACCAACGTGAACACTTAAAGGATAATACTACGTATAATAAAAAATCCCTAAATGTTGGTGAGTGTAGAGTAAGTGTTTTATCAGTAAAATATATCCCTTTCTAGTTATGAACAAGTACAGGTGGCTCTGGAACAAATGGATCTAGGGGTAAAACCCGAAAAACTACTTTGAGCTAGATTTTAATGGGAATTGGTGCATAAAAATAGGCCTTTCTTGTGTCTTTATTCGACACTCCAAGTAAATATCCCTTGGTAAATTCATAAGCATAGTATGAACCATTATTAAGGGAAGAAAAAAATTCCCCTAAGAATATATATAGGGAATTAGATCAGGGATAACATATATTGAATCCTATAAATTCATAAGTTAAGTAAATAAATTTAATTTATATGCTATCCCTTTTTTGTTATTGGACTTCCCTTATGTGTTACCCCAAAAATTCCTTTCATTTCACCAATGGAATGTAATTGGAGGACTCATGCTAATAATTGATGCTAAGATCAATGTGATGAAAATTCTAATGAGATTCCCAATCTGGTTAGAGCAGGAATTGAAAAATATTTCATGATACTCTCTCAGTTAACTCATGTTTGGAATATAAACCTGGTCAACATGAATTTCCCCCCCCCCCCCCCTATTAAAGAGAAAGCCTCAATCAGTAACTTCATGAGGGAATGGCCTCCTACTTTCAATGGATCATCTAATCCCTCAATTTTCAAACAGTGGATCAACTCCATTGATAATATCATCTCCACAATTCAATGTTTTGAACAATATCGGGTTCTTATGGATTCTTTTTTCAAGGAGGGTGAAGCTAATTAATGGTGTAAATTTATGAAAAATATTAAGACCGAGGAAGAGATCGATGCCTTGGTATGGAAGGGCTTCTGGAAAAAGTTTTTTCGATAAATATTTTTCTCGCAACCTATGACTTAAGATGGAAAGGTACATCCTTTCCCTCAAGAAAAATGACACGAATCTATTGGATCGTATTGTGGAAACCTCACAAGGCATGCATGATACACATCTGTATTTGTCATTACTCCTGAATATAAGGTTGAACGTTTCTTTGGTGGGGTAAAACCTTGCCTATGGAAAGCCGTAGAGATTTGTGACATTGAATGATATGAGGAAATTGTACTATGTTTCCTCAAAGTAGAAATGGAGATTAGATAATCTCAGAGTTATCAAGGGGATATGAAGTTGAAATTTGACTTTAATTATGGACGTCTCTTGGATAAATCCAATTATGCTATAAAATTTCTGCACCCGACTTTCCAAAAGTGTGGAAAGAAACACCATAGAAATATCATTATGGGGATAAGGAAATGATTTATGTGTGGAAGACAAGGGATCCTGGAAATTAATTTATGACAAGATAACTCAGTTGCTATGATAGAGGAGATGAATGATCCATTCGACCATCAATGTATTGTTCCCTGCTTCAACATCAAAGAACCTGGGCAAAGTTCAAACAAGTTCCCTAAGCCAATGGTTTTTGAGGCATCCAACAACATCCAAAGCATCAAGGGAGAGATTTTTTCATCACTACCACCAAAGAGAACCCCAACAACAATGTGCTGACAGCTATACTAGAAAATCATTCAATAATATTGTTCATGATTTCTGATTCTTTTTATACACATTATTTTGTATCCCGAAAGATTAGTATATCAATATCATCACCACTACAGAGCTGGGAAGTAGAGATGTTAGTGAGAATAAAAAATGGGGAAATTATACCATCCTATTAATATAACTCCTCCCCTATGACAATTTGTGGTTTGAACTTCCCAGTGAACCTGGTCATACTCCCTCATGTAGAATCTGATGCAATTCTTGGAATCGATTGGCTTTCCTTATATAGAGCCATCATAAATTGGTGTAAGAGGGAAATAACTCTCCATATGGAGAATAAAACCTAGATTCTATAAAAGTGCAAGGAGGAGGATAAAGTTTCTTTGGAAACATAATCTTAAGCACAGATATTATGTACCTATTAGCATGCATTTCTTGCTCGGATGAGGAATTCTAAGGATGCACCCATCATTGAATACATGAATATTGTGAGAGAATTCTATAAATTGATTCCTAATTAATTCACTGGTCTTCAACCAAGAAAATATGTTTAATTATCTATTAAACTTATACATAGGTTGTTAAAAATATCCAAGACCCTATATAAAATGGCTGTTATGGATCTTGAGGAGCTAAAAAACAACTACATGGAAATATAGATAAAGGGTTTTGTATGCCAAAGTGCTTCACCATGTGGTAAACCAATCATCTTCATTAAAAACAAGGATCAGTCAATGTTCCTTTACATTGATTATTGTGAGCTTAGTGAAATCATGATAAAAAACAAGTATCTTCATCCCCGAATTGATTACTTGTTTGATCAGCTATGTGGAGCACAATACTTCTCCAAGGTGGATCTACGGTCATGATATTTCCATCTTAAGGTGAATAAATAGGATATCCCCATGACTTCATTTCGTACGAGGTACCAGAACTATGAATTCATAGTAATTACTTTTGAACTCACTAATTATCCATCAATCCTTATGGACTAGATAATCATGGAATTTAGAGATTACCTTAACAAATGTTTTTCAGTCATTATAGAAGATATTCTAATATACACCAAAACCAAGGAGGAGCATGAAGAGCATATAAGCAGTGTACGAGAGACCTTGCGAAAGGAGAAGCTCTATACAATGTACATCAAGTGTGAGTTTTGGTTGATGGAAGTCCCATTCTTAGGTCATATCATCACAAGAAATGGGATATCTATTGATCCCTCTAAGAAAATTTCAATTATGTGATGGCCGAGGAAAACATGTGTGACAGAGATATATAACATTCATAGGTTAGCGAGATATTATTAATGATTTATGAGAAATTTTTCATTATTTTCAAACTCTCTTAACCATCTAACATGGAAGGGATTCAGGTTTTCATGGGCTGTTGAAGCGAAGAAATCTTCAAAGTGTTTAAAAAGAGGCTTATCACTATGCCTGTTCTCACACTACATACAAGTGGAGAACTTGTTTTTGGTATTTTGTGATTCTTCTAGGAAGAGCACAAACTTTATGTTGTTGAAAACTGACAAATTTATTTCCTACTCTTCAATGAAATTAATTGTTCATAAGAAAAACTATCCAACACATGATCTGGAGTTGGCCGTAATAATATCCACATTAAAAATTTGGTGAAATTGCCTCTTTGGGGAGAAGTGAGAAATATATACAGATCACAAAAGCCTCATTTATATATTCACACAAAAAGGGTTGAACATGCTCCAACTAATATGGTTATAGTTGATCAATGAATATGATTGCTCAATCCATTACAACCCAAGGAATGAAAACAAGGTGGCATATTCTCTAAGTAGAAAGGACCCATCAATTCTATCATTGATGAGAATTAAAAAGGATCCAATATTCATATATTTGATGAATATGGACATGGGAATCATAAAGAAGATAACATTATAAATCATTTCATAAATTAGTGATCAACCATCTATTTTTGAAAGGATAATGTATTCTCAAAAAGAAGATATTGTAATTTAGAAGAAATTGGAAACAATCATAAAGGAGAAATCATCAATGGTAAATGTTAATGAAGAATGAATTTTGAGATTTGGGAAAAGAAAATATGTTCCATCCAATATTGAGATAATGATTGAACATTTGGATGATTCGTATAGTTCAAATTTTTCTATTCACCCAGGAAACACAAATATGTATTGAGATCTCGAAGATCATTATTAGTGGGATAACATGAAGACGGAGATTGCTGAGTTTACATCAAGGTGACTAGTGTGTCAGCATATGAAGGCTGAGAGGAAAATGTCTAAGGGGATGATACAACCGTTACCCATACCAACATGTAAATGGTAGAAAATCCCAATAGACATTGTCAATTTACTTCCCAAGACATCTGAAGGAAACAATTCTATCTGGGTTGATGTGGATCGTCTTAAAAAGATTGCACACTTCATTAATATTCATGAGGATTTCTCATTTGATCAAATGGCACAGATATGCATCAACTAAAAAATAAGGCATCATTAAGTATCAATTTATATTTTTTCTAATCGATATCCATGATTGACCTCTATGTTCTAGAACAATCAACAATATGCTCTAATTGTGAGTTGATCTTCAGTACGAATTATCATCCTCCAACTGATGGATAATCTGAGTGGACAATCCAAACACCTGAGGACATGTTGAGATCATTCTCAATGGACTTCAAATGATGATGTGATAAACATCTTCTTCTGGATGAGTTCTCTTACAAAAATATTTTCCACTCAAGCATTCAAATGGATCCTTATGAAGCCCTTTATAGGAATAGGTGAAGAACACACACATTTTGGGATGAAGTTAGGGAATGGAAACTCCTAGGTCTAAAAACATTCAATGAAATGGTGGAGAAGTTTAGGACCCTTCATAAACACATTAATGATGCTTAGAGTTGAAGAAAGAGCTATGATGATAATAATCAATGAGAGATAAGGTTTGATATTGGAGACATGGTATTCCTCCGTATATAACTGTGGAAGAGAGTAATGTGATTTGGGAATATGGGAAAGCTTAGTCAAAGGTAAATTTCCCCTTTTGAGAACATTGATTTCATTGGAGTAGTAGACTTTCAACTATCACTCCCACCAAACCTCTTTGAAGTGCATGATGTATTCCATGTATCACTCTTAAGGATTTACAAACCTAACCCATCACATGTACTCAATCCAGAGGTGGTACCATTAGAGAATTACCTATCCTCTGAAAATAATCTAGTGAAGATCTTTGATCATAGGGAAAAAGGTCTACGAAATTAGATAATTCCCCTCATTAAGGTGTTGTGGTGAAACCACAAGTTTGAAGAAGCAACATGGGAATCTGAAGATGTGATGAAGCAGAGTTACCCTTATCCATTTTTGTGCATGTAAATGAAATTTAAAGGTCTAAATTTCATAAGTGGGAACATTGTAATGACAAAAAATTATATTAATGAAAATTCAACTTCATGTAATTAAATTTAATTTTGTGTAAAATGGTTATATAAAACAAAATCTCTTATATGGTTATCTGTTTTTGGATTTTAAAATACTGTTATAAATTTTTACCATTTCTAATACAGTTATTGAACCATGATCACATGATTAGTGTAAATATAAGACTTTAAAAAATCCAATTAACATAGAAAAAGGAAATGACATCCTCATATAGTATAATTTCTCCCTATGAAGCCCATTTTTTGGAGCTCGAGAAGGAGGTATCATCAATGGGCTTCACTCTGGACCAAGCCCATGCATAGTTTCTACGCGTTAAGCTTGAACGTAATCACATACAGGGGAAGTGTAAATTAAAATAAATTACCACCTAAGCGATGTTAATTGAGCCGCCCCAAAAGTCTTCCACCATCACACACCTTACCCTTTGGTACTATTCTAGGGGTTATGTTAAAGGCCCTATCACAATGATTATGCCCATTATTTTTATAGAATAAATAATATACATTCATTTTGTTATTGTTACTTTGTAAATTATTTTTAAATAAAAAATTGTATTTTCAGTTAAAATTCAATAAGGAAATCTATTTTGATGAATTAATGGATTTTTGAATTAAATAATATTTTAATAATATATTATTACTAAATTACATTCTATTAGTTATAAATGATCATATAATTTTTATACAAATGAAATTTTTATTAAGATTTGAAAGCTATTTTTTAAAACCGATAAATTTTAAATAAACATTTTATTTTATTTTAAACATGAAAAATAATATATTTATAAAATCATTTATATAAAATGAATATTATTTTTAGATTCATGATGTCAAAATTATCTAATAGTTAATTTTTCATAATTTTATAATACCATCAAATTTTTGAGTAAAAATTGAATACCATATAATTATATAATGTCTTTAATGAAAACATAATGACACAATTGTGTTGTAATAAAATATCATAAAAGGGTTATTCCACAAATATATGTTTAAAATTTAAAATAATGTGATTTTATATTTGTTAATTTTACAATGGATTAGTGGACCCTCCAAGACATAAAAAATATTTTAACATTTTAAAATGACTTCCTCGAGAGTGTGACTCTCCGCCACATAATCTAGACTTATATTTTAATAAGTTCATACATTTTCCTTATAACGTAATTTTTTACACTCCCCTTTAGAAAAAAACCCATGGTATGTTTTGTGGTTTTGAATATATAATTATATAGATTCCAAAACCTATGTTTTTGAAATATTAAAGAATTACCATCTCTTTTCCTATATAAACACACCCAAGATCCCACTAATATTCACTAAAAATCCTTAGAGAACGTCCCTACTCTTCCCTACCCTTACTATAATCTTCAAAGGCACCCCATTCTATCATTAATCACCTACACAAGATCTTGAATTTGCACACTCAAGTAAGGGATCATCAAATTCCTTCCTTCCATATTTATGTCCAAGTACCCTTATATTTATATGCCCTTTTATTTCCAATTGAAATTGTAGGGTTATGATTTCTAACCTCCCATATACTTATCTACTTATATTTTAATGATGATAGACCCATTTATTTGCCATTAATGCATCCCATGTACACCTATTACCAAGCCGAAATTTAGTAAGGGATTTCTCTTCCCTCAATTACATTCATGAAATATATTGTATTATGCATGTAAATAACATTACATTTGTTGGGATATTATGGTCCATGACTCCATTACATTCTATTTCATGTATAAATGAGTACAGACCCCTTTTTTCCCATAAAACAATTTTATGATTTCTATTTGGTGTCTTTATACTATAGAATTTCCACCAATATTTCCAATGCCAAAATCATCTTATAAGTGAAAACCATACCCATTTATATTTCAAGGGTTTTCACCTTTATTCACATGTACTTGTTGATTGGGGACATAAGTTTCTTTATTCGACATCTCTTATTCATGTAGCAAATTATGATGTTTATTGAATCTACGTTTTATGATCTATGTGGACCACTTATGCATGAAAAGAAATTTTTATAAATGGTGTGCCCTGATAGTGCTCCAATGAATTTGGTAAAGAATGGTATCGTGAAAGATCTTGTGAAATGAGTGATGACTCATGCTAATTCATGTGCAATGAGGGTTTACCAATTTTAATTCATGTGAAATGACGGTTGACTCATTCCCCATGTGCAATGAGCCTTGGATCATTCTAATATCAAGTTAAATGTTGTTGCCACATATTCATGTTATGATAATAATACTATATCCTGCCTTTATGTTAATGTTTCTATTATGCTCAATTATATTACTATTTCCTAACATGTATTTTAATATTCATGTTATTCCTTGTTTACTGCCTTACTAGGATTTATAGATCAGACTTATCTTATGTATTCCCTCGGGTTATCCCATGCAATGATAATTAAGAAGGAATGTTGTGGTAATGTAAAATAATTCTTCCATAAAGATATTGTATTTTATGTCTTATGTTGTCAAGTAATGTTCTTAAATATCCCATAAAACTAGACCTATAATTCTTAAAAGTTTTCGGAAGTGCATGTTTTTGTAATAAATCATGTTAAAGACTATAATAATGAAAGGGATTGTTATATATGCATATTTGGAGAAATTTTAATCATTTGAAAGAAAATATGTTTCCTTATGATGGATTTGTAGACCATGTTAATATATATGGAGATCTACATCATAAAATAGACATAGAAGCCCTCCCAACTGTATGACAACCCTAATCAGAGAAGTAGCAGAAAGATAATTAGTCAACATTCCTCAATGCATTAAAAAATTTGCATTATCTGATCACTGAATACCTTCTTGGTGTTCATATATGAGGGTGGGTTGAGCATGGATAATTGAATTTCACACTGTTCCCTGGTTAGAAAAGTTTTCTAGAGGTGATAACCAATAATGTCATTTCTCAAAGGTGGATTCCAAATAATACACATGTTCAGAAAAATAGCGCACTTAGTAAGAATATGACACTAATAATTATCGAAAGTGTAAGGCATTAATGAGTGAAGACTATTGAAAAGCTCTTATTTCTTTCGACGAAGTACATAAATAACGATTCTTGTTTAAGGTTATCCAATCAATATGTAGTGATAATATCCTTAGAAGTGGGATATTATTGTGCAAAGAATGTATTTTACATAATGCATATCTAAACATGGATGTACTGGATCAAGAGACTGGAAGCTATAGTAGCTGCTACATCCGTATTGTACCAGCCCCAACCAATAGGTATGGGAAATATTTTAACCAAATATTCCCCATTGATGTCCTGAAATTGACCCTGGGGATTGACAACGAACAAATGGGTGAAACCCCAGCCCATTTGAATGGAGGATTATTTAACCCAAACCCCTGTTTAATGGGAAAAAAAATATTTTCCCATTTTAGGGGAATTCTGAGAAATGAGGTGTCATAGTTCTTCCCATCTCGTGACTCACTTCCCTTAGATGGAACATGAACTGATAGGTGGAGTGGTTTTTTCCTCCGCATAAACCTTTACCCAGAAGCATAGTGTGGACCTCAAAAAGGAGTGTCGAGGTCCATATAATTGAATAAGCATCCCTCTTATAATTCAACATCGAATATGACATTAACAATGCATCATTCGTCAGTTAATTCCATGGGAATCAATCCCAGGGATGATGCTAAAGATAATTCCAATTCATAGGGTCTGGGAGAGTATGGTTTCACTAGAAATGTGGTTAAAATACAGAAAATGGAAAAGTTTTCACATTTGAAACAAGAAAAATGACTAAAATTTATGAATTCCCTAGTCTAATCCATTATTTCTTCATAAGAGGATATTAAAAAAAAGGTGAAAAATATGGTTATAAATGATTGTCCTCAATAAGAGTTTAAATTCATTACACTCAAATAATGAGTCACTCATTTTGAGGAGGAAATTAAATAGATGATAATTATTAATGTATAATTTCTATGGAGTATCATTAGTATCTAATAAGATCTATCATAAATTCCTCATCTCACAATTCTAACTAGTGTGACCCAATATTAATGGTTTATTCCCTCAACTGAAGTAGTAGAAATATTGTTTTCAACCCAATACTTAAACCATCAGTATTCCTAGACCCAGTCGTGAATGAGTATCATGAAATCAATAAATTATGGAAACATCTGGAAAAGATTCAGAGAATCCCTCAAAAGGTGTCCACAACTAGATATTATCTGCATATGATGGCAGAGCTGACACATCTTGACCAGTCTATGGACATCCTAACATTTAGAATGGGTTATTTATACCATATATTCTTTGAAATATTAAATGGAAATAGTGTATGAGTGTTGTGAACCAGTGTATCTTGAGTAGAATCTTTTCCCTAAATGGGTGACTAACACCCAAGCCCTATAAATTTCAAGAGTCCTTTGTTTTTTTTATTCAATGGATCCGAAGACCCATTACACCATATGACATACATTATTTCCAACTGGGATTTCATGATGGGGACCCTATCACAATAAGAATTATTAGAGATAATATAATTAAAAAAACATACAAACTCGAGCCTTAATATTGTATATAAGTCTACTAGGATAGTCAGTCATGGGGTGGGATGACCTCCAATCGAAGTTTCAATATCAATTTAGCTAAATATTTTAGAATACAATGTGTAACACCTGAGACATTTATGAGAAATATTTTTTGTTTTTATAAATCGTAAAAGGAATCTTTCACTACACACAACACTAGCTTGGCTTGCTTTACACGCAATCACGACCTTCCTCATTAGAGTGTGTAGTACGCAATACCGAGTTCCACTACACAACGATATATTATTATAATATTATAAAGTAGCCGTTATGAATATTATTAACTGAATTTTAAATTTTACAACATTTTTATTCATCTTACAAATTTTCTAGAACATGGTAAGAGAACAAAATAATTGTTTTGGGTAAAATAAGTATTAACCAAAAAATGCAATTTTGCCGCCTTTGGATGGTACACCCACATCAAATCTAGTTTTTGAAACATTTATAAGTTCAATTTGATAAAATAAAATTTTTATTTTGAATCAGGATATAAAAATTTACTTTGGATAAATTTTTGATATTTTTCTGATAACTTTCATATTTTGATGAATAGTAAGAATACGCTAATTTTTAATTATAAACAACATTTTTCATTGAGATAATTTATATGGTTAAATTATAATATTGAATGGTTTTAATGTATAGATAGATTATTTTTTTACCATTTAATATAATGTATGTCATTAGCATTAATTTCACATTGAATTCATAGGTAAAAACATTTCAATCTTTGGCAATGTTTTAACTTCTAAAACCCGTTTTCTTAACAACGAGATTTATTTTAAATTAATTACTACAACATATATGTTTTGAATTTTGAAAAATGGATTCCATATTCAGAATCATTGGGTCCAAATTATGTTAATAGGCTACTTTTTATTTTTGGGAATTATGAATAGTAACTACGGTAAATTTTATTTAGCATAGTTAAAGGTAAATCAGGTAATTAAGGGTAAATATAAGATTATAAAATTACCCTAACACCTGCCAAAATCCTATTGGATGACTAAAGGTCGACCCATATCACCTAAGGGTTGGATTAGATTCATTTAATAGACTTTTGCCTTGAAAATAATTTAATTATTATCAAAACCAAAGAATGTGACAACATGTCACTTTCTTAAATCTTATAAGTATAATAATTTTAATTCGGTGATAAACATAATGAAACTTCGAAACTTAATAGTCTCCAGAACTCTAATACAATTATATACATCATAGGAATTTATTTATAATTTTTAGGGATGAAATAATGATCATTAATTATGACACAATAGTGATAAGGAAATTATTTTATTAATTAAAATATCAAATAAATGGTATTAAAATATTAAAATAATTATTATATGCACTATTTAGAGTGCTAAACTAATTTTATAGATACATATGACATTTTATTAATATATTAAAGCTTTTATTTTGAAAATATCCTCTGTATATATTTTGTTTAAATTCAAATAAATGAATAGTGTCATAATTGACACTATTGTTATTTTATAAAAATAACATATTATAAAATTGTTTAAAAAACAAAAAAAATATTTAAAAATTATAAATTAAAATTTATATGGTCGACAATGTAATATTGTGTCAAATTATAGAAAATTCACAACACATATGTAATTATTAATAATAATTTAAAATTTATAATATTATTATCACAAATTAAATTAAATTGATATATAAGGATAAATCAAGTTGATAATGTTTAAAATAAATTCCTAACATGTCTAAATTTTATTGGTTGATAATATTACAACCCTATATCATCTAATATTTGGATATGAGTCAGTTTGGAAGTTTTTATGTGGGGTTGGGATTTAATATAAACTAATATTTCTTATATTTCAAAAGGTGCCCCTCTCCTACTTTATAAAAGGAAACCTCCTCCCTCTCCTCCTCACACCAATTTTATCCTTCAAGCTCAGACAAACCCTGCCCGTTTCACTTCCCCACTTCCATAGAATAATCATAGAGGTTCTGGTCTTCTTCAAAGACCAACTCTAGTGCCCTAAGAGGAGGTTAAGAAGAGGCGCGTCAAAAAGAGGTAATATCCATTACCGATCCTTTCAAAATTATTTCTTCTTCAACATCTTCTTCTTTAGTTGTTTCATTATGAAGTAATAACATCAGTATCTCTCATATACTTATATGTTATTATAAGTATGAAACAACCCTATTTCAAAATCTATCCATCCTAGGGAAAATGAAATCACCGTGCGTGCGTACGTACAAAATACCGTCTCCACGCCCTACTGTAATCTATTTTCCACCACCACCTTAATTGGATGGGTATAATGGTGCAAATAATGAATATATATGATTATTGTAAAGTTATATTGATTCTGAAATAGTATACATACACTCCAATACAATTCCATGATCATGGGAACGATATCATCGCTCGTGCGTACGTACGGAATATCGTCTCCACGATGTGATGCGACTCGTTCTACATGATCTTCATTGAATAATGATTATATAAATGAATTGAATAAATTAATATGATATATATTTCACTAATTATATTCTGGAAATGAGGTATCTATAACCTAAAGAGAAGAATAAGAATTTATTCGACAAAACACGCATAAGAACAAAAAGTAATAAACACCCGAATAGCAAGTTGTAATGAAATATTACTAATAAGAAGCTAAGAATATGACCATATGTGATATCATAACAATGCGTATGATTCTGAAATAAGTCAATAACATTATTTAAATCATTATACAAGAGGTTCGGACACGTACAAAGCATATCAGACCTAAGGTAAGGGAAATATCACAATCTCCTTTTTATCCGAGATTGTTTATACTTTCGCATTTACTGGGGTGTATTTTATAATCCACATCCATGTTTCCTCAATATGTAATATTATTTCCATCCACCTACAATTGTTTAAATCCAATTTTACCCTTCGGTGAGTTTTTAGTAAAGGATATGAATGGAATCTTTTGTCGTTTTTCGTACGAGGTACTTTTTGACTTTTCCGACAAAAGTACGAGAAGGAATTTTTCTTTTAACTTATACAGCATGAATGGATTTTTAAAACATTATTTCCAAGAATCTTCCCTTACAAGTTTTCATGTTTATTTTTAATCATCTTCTTTTAGTTTAGAATTGTATAACATGTTAAGAAAGGAAATGTGTTTTTGAAGTAGAAAGGATATTTTCCTCAAGAATGGAGTTCAAGTGTTTTATCAAAATTATTTTCCATCTAAGATAATAAAGGGTTCTGTTTCTATCCCTATTATTACATTGATTTGATTATGTTGTGATGGAATTATTTTTAGGAATTCCTTTATCTTATATGAATTGTTTTATGATGTCACGATGTTTATGATTCCCATTTTTATTACATGGGTTATGCAATGATGTATGATTTATGATTTTGTGGCACACATAAGAATGGTATCATTATGAGATGGGTTGGACCTATATCTCCCACCAATTCATTGGGTAAAGATTTTATATCTTACCAAATTATTTCTTTTATGTAACAAAATAAATATTACATCATAAACGGATACATAAGACCATTTCATATTTCTAGATGGATAAATGGTGTTGATGTCAAATGGGATCTTTTATAAAATGGATTTCAAGTGAATCTCATTCTAATATTTAAACTTTTCAAATTACGCTAAATTGAGAATAACCTAAAAATATATCTCTATAAGTACAAGGCTATGATATAAGTGTGAAAAAAACCTCATCAAAATCATGTTCAAGGCCCAATTGGGAGATATTCTATTGGACAGATAATTTCATGTTAGTTGGTAGGACATAGCCATCAATATTTTTCTTCGGGGGGCATGGTTTCATCAATAAGTATAAATCTCATCAACAAATCATCAATTAATCAAAAACATTATTAATGTAAAAATTAATATTTTTTATGATGATAAAGCCCTATTTGAGTTCTCTGAGTCACATTTTATAGATTTAGGATCCAATTATAGGGAGGGAAAATGAACAATTGTTAATGGTGTATCTTGGGTAATGCCCATAATTGTCTTGAAATGATCCCAAACAAACCCTTTAGATAGATCTGTAATATGTATGTGTTAACCATCAATCGGGATGAGAATTTATGGAAACATTCATTCACATATACAATGAACATCAAGATATCATCCATGAAAATTGAGTTTAGTAGTGTCTGAAATTAAATTGATTGTTAAGACAGTGGAGGAGTATAATGACCCATACTTTACATACATTGTTATTAATTCAGAATTGAAGCACACTTATTACAACATATAACAAAACCAAGAAAGGAACGTATAGGTTTAGTGTCTTTAGAAACTGGGAAACATAAACCACTTGTTCATAAAGCATCTACTTTACCTCCCATTTATTTCATCATATCTAGAGTCCCTTTTTGGAATATTCTACTTAATAACCTTCTTCTTGACCTGGGGAAATAAAACATACAAAAGGGTGAGCTCAAATTCTCGGTAAGGGTAAAAAAGAAGAAATATCAATCACATCATATACATAAGAACATAACTTTTGGAAATCTTAACCTGCAAAAGAGATCATAATATCATAACATGGGATACATCATAGAAGTGAAATGTAATCCCAATAATCATAACTTAAAGCATGAAACTTTGTGGCATACACACATATTCATATAGAATCATTTCTTATTTGTCAATACTCATTTCGAAGACTATCATAGTGGACAAAGTCCATTTCTGAAACGAGTTCACTCCTCGTTTCACTCATGTTTCACTGAACCGGTATAACCTACCGTTACATCCATGTCTATATCATGAGATATAAAATCTTTACCCAATGCATTGGAGGGAGATATAGGTCCCAACCATCTCATAATGATACCATTCTTATGTGTGCCACAAAATCATAATTCATACATCATTGTATAACCCATGTAGTAAAAATTGGATTCTTAAACAACATGACATCATAAAACTATTCATATAAGATAAAGGAATTTATAAAAATATTTCCATCACTACATAATCAAATACATGTAATAATAGGGATATAAATAGAACCCTATATTATCTTAGATGGAAAATAATTTTGATAAAACACTTGAACTCCATTCTTGAGGAAAATATCCTTTCTACTTCAAAAACACTTTTCCATTCTTAACATGTCGTACAATTCTAAACTAAAAGAAGTTGATTAAAAATAAACATGAAAACTTGTAAAGGAAGCTTCTTGGATATAATGTTTTAAAAATCCATTCATTCCATATAAGTTTAAAAAACATTCTTCTTACTTTTGTCAGAAAATTCAAAAAGTACCTCGTACGAAAAATGACAAAAGATTCCTTTCATATCCTTTACTAAAAACTCACCGAAGGGTAAAATTGGATATAAACTATTGTAGAAGGCTATAAATATTACATATTGAGGAAACATGGATGTGGATAATAAAATACACCCCCTTAAATACCAAAGTATAATCAATCTCGGATAAAATGAGATTGTGATATTTTCCCTTACCTTTGGTCTGATATGCTTTGTACGTGTCCGAACCTCCTCATCTTTGAAGTGCTTCTTTGAGACCTCCTTTTAGGGAACTAAAATAGGTCTTTGAAGAAGACCAGAACCACTAGGATATTTCTAGGGAATAGGAGAGAAGAAATTGGCAGGGGTTGCCGAGCTTGAAGGCTCAAAGTGGTGTGAGGAAGAGGGGGAGGAGGTACCCTTTTATAAGGGAGGAGCGGGGAACCTTTGGAATAACTAAAACTATTATTTTATTATAAAGTCAAGTTCGGTTTCAAATAGATCCAAATTGAGTTATTTTGAAGACAAGGTGGGGATGGGTCGAAAACCTCTCATCCAAAAGAATTTAGACATGTTTAAGTCATTATATTAACCTTATCATTTAGTTTTAACTGTTAGTTAATTAGATTGCCATTTACCATGTCACTTTGTATTTTTTTATTATATAGTTAATAAACATACCATATACATCCAAGAGACCCCCAAGTAGTGTTTTATTAATATATATAACCTTATATAAGTCATTTTTCCGAACTTTAGATTTTTAGGAATAAAATAACAATTAATAATATAATATTTGTTTTAAAAACTATTTTCTGTCAATTTTGACACTATTCAATAGTTGATTTTTTTGAAACTCATAACAGAATGATTACTTAGACCAAAGTTAATTAAATTAATCCTAACATGTCATATTAACCTAGAAAATTAGTTTAATTCATAAAAAGTCTCAAATTATACTTATTTATGTATTTATAATATCAATTATGTCAGTATTTCATTAATAAGATAATTACTGCATCATCATTGTGTCATAAATAAATTAAATTATTTAATGCCTAAAAAATAAAAATAAAACACCATTATGTAGGAAATATTTTTATCTTTCTAATTAATATGTATAGTTGAATTTATCTTATGTATAACCCCATATTAAAAATGATTTAATTATTAAACATTGATTTTAACTATTTTAAACCTTCTTTCAATAAATTAATAATAAAAGTCCTAATCTAATCCAAGTGGGCCTAAATGGTCATATTTTATTCCTAAGGTTGTTTTTGTTCGAATTACACTTGTCCAATAGAATTAGGACATGTGTTAGGGTAATAATAATATCATTTTAACCCTTAATTACAGTATTTACTTTTAACCGTGGTAAAAAAAGTAAAAAGTTACTATTCACCAAAAATTATTTTCATCTCATTGAACCACATTTTACTTACTGACATCAACCGTGTCTCACGGATTTTTAAAATTCCACTCACAGAAGTGGTAAAATTATGTTTTATGAAAAATTCAGTTTTTTTAACAGCCACTTTGTAGTTTTACTATTCATCAAAAATTGAATGTTTTCAGAAAAATAAAAAATTTCACCCTAGGATAATTTCGATATTCCGAGTCCAAAAATGAAGTCCATTTTGAAAATTAAAATTTATAAAATTTCAAAAAGTGGTTATTACTATTCATAACGGCTAGTTTTAATAATATTTTATTGGGATGTCATTGTTTAGTGAAACTCGGTATTGCGTACGACGCAAGCTATCGTGGAAGGTTGCGATTTCGTGTAAAGAAAGCCAAGAAAGTGTTGTGTGTAGTGAAAGATTCCTTTGATGATTTATATAAAATAAAAACAAAATATTTCACATAAAAGTCTCAGGTGTTATATTCTACCCCCCTTAAAATGAATTTCGCCCTCGAAATTCGTCACCTTGTAACAAACAGATGAGGATACCTCTCCCTCGTCATATCCTCAATCTCCCATGTATCTTCTTCTAATTGGTGTTTCCTCCATAAAATTTCACCAATACAGTGGTCTTGCTTCATATGAATTTTTTGCTATGATCCAGAATCTCTATCGGTTGTTCTTCATGAGAAAGATCTTGCTCCAGCGGTAAAACTTCAGAACTGAGTACATGTGAAGGATCAGGTATGTACTTTCTCAGGAGAGATACATGGAACACATCGTGAACTTGAGAGAGATTCGATGGAAGTGCCAATCGGTAAGCTACCATCCCAACACGATCCAGTATTTCGAAAGGACCGATATATCTAGGGCTCAACTTCCCCTTCTTTCCAAATCTCATAACCCTCTTCCCGGGAGATATTCGTAAGAACACTTTATCACCCACTTCAAACTCTAGGTCTTTTCTTTGGTTGTCGGCATAACTTTTCTGTCGAATCTGAGCTGCTCTTATGTGTTGTTGAATAGATCTGACCTTTTCTGCCATTTCATCAACGACATAGGGTCCTAGTAGCTTTCTTTCCCCAACTTCATCCCAGCAAGTTGGAGTCCTGCATTTCTTTCCATAGAGAGCTTCATAAGGTGCCATCTAAATACTGGAGTGAAAGATATTATTATAAGAAAATTCCACCAAAGGTAGGTGTTGATCCCAACCACCTTTGAAATCTATAGAGCAAGCTCTCAAAATATCTTCTAGAGTTTGAATTGTTCTCTCAGACTGACCGTCTGTCTGAGGATGATAAGCAGTGCTGAAACACAACTCTGTATCCAGAGTATGCTGAAGACTTCGCCAGAACTTCGAGGTAAATCTCAGATCCCGATCAGATATAATAGAAAGTGGTACTCCATGCAATCTTACCACTTACTTTACATATATCCTGGCAAGCTGATCCAGAGAGAAATCCTCTCTAATAGCAATGAAGTGTGCAGACATTGTAAGGCAATCAACTATGACCCAGATAACATTATTGCCTGTGGATGTTTTAGGAAGTCCTGTGACAAATTCCATAGTGATGTTTTCCCATTTCCATTCAGGTATGGGTAATGGTTGTAACATCCCCTTAGACTTATGTCTCTCAGCTTTAACTTGTTGACAAACCAAGCATCGAGAGACATATTCAGCAACATCTCTTTTCATGCCATCCCACCAGAAGTACTCTCTCAGGTCCCTATACATCTTCGTGCTTCCAGGATGAATAGAGAATGAATAACTATGAGCCTCATCCAGTAGCTCCTTCTTTAATTCAGGGATGGGAGGAACACAAACCCGATTCCGGAACTTTATTATCCCATCACAATCAAGGTTGAATTCAGGAACATTTCTCACCTTCTTTTATAACTCGACATCTTCTTTCTGTGCCTCTTTAATATTCACATGTATGGATGGTTGAACATTCATTTGAGAAAGATATGATTTTTCCCCTTTAATTATAAATCTAAGATCCATCCTTTGTAAATCTATAAATATTGGATCTTTTGTGATCCTCATCATGGATAAATTAGCATGGTCTTGTCGACTTAATGCATCTGCCACCTTGTTTGATTTCCCAGGGTGGTAATGGCTTGAGCAGTCGTAATCCTTAATCAGCTCCAACCACCTTCTTTGGCGCATATTCAGCTCCTTTTGTGTGAAAATATACTTTAAACTTTAATTATCAGCATAAATATCACACCATTCACCATAAAGGTAATGCCTCCAAATCATTAATGCAATGATTACCGTAGCTAACTCCAAATCATGAGTTGGGTAATTTTTCTCATGTATTTTCAACTGTCGTGAGGCATAAGCTACCACCATATCATTTTTCATAAGAACACACCCCAATCCCTTCTTGGATGGATAACTGTAGATCACAAACCTTTCTCCACTTTAAGGCAGTGTGAGCACAGGTGCACTGGATAACATTCTTTTCAACTCCTTGAAATTATCTTCACATTCCTCCGTCCAAACAAACTTAACTCCTTTCCGAGTAAACTTGGTGAGTGGATTAGATAATCGTGAAAAATCTTTCACAAAACATCGATAATATCCAGCCAAACCAAGAATACTCTGGATCTCGGTTACTGTTGTTGGTCTCGACCATCTTTCGATAACCTCGGTTTTTGCTGGATCCACAGATATCCCCTCTTTTGAGATTATGTGACCCAAAAATGCAACTTTTTGAAGCCAAAATTCACACTTGGTAAATTTGGCATAAAGCTTATCCTTTCTCAGGGTCTTAAATATAATTCTCAAGTTATCTTCATGTTATTCCCTTCTCTTTGAATAGACAAGAATATCGTCTATAAAGACTACCACATACTGATCAAGATAGTCTCTAAAGACTCTATTCATTAGATCCATGAAGATAGCAGGGGCATTAGTAAGACCAAATGGAATCACTATAAATTCATAGTGTCCATACCTTTTACGGAAAGCCTTATTTGGTGTATCCTCCCTTTTGACCCTTAATTGATGATACCCTGAACGAAGATCAATCTTGGAAAAGTATTGAGCTCTGCGTAGTTGGTCAAATAGGTCATCAATGCGCCAGAGAGGATATTTGTTCTTGATAGTGATCTTGTTAAGTTCTCCATAATCAATGCAGAGTCTCATTGATCCATCTTTCTTCTTAACAAACAGAACAGGTGCTCCCCAAGGTGACGCACCAGGGTGTATGAACCCCTTATCAAGATTCTCTTGGAGTTGCTTCTTCAATTCCTGTATCTCAATTGGGGCCATTCTATAAGGCATCTTTGAAATAGGCAAAGCACCCGAGACGAGTTCTATTGAAAACTCAACTTCAAGATTCGGTGGAAGACTTGGTAATTCCTCTGGAAAGACATCATCAAACTCTTGTACAATGGGCATATTATTAATCATGAGTTTCTCACCAACCATTTGAGATAAATAACCTTCATTTAGTGGAATCAATACCCATAAAATGGAAGAAATTTCCACTGGAAGTTTATGTTCATCCTTGCATCGATAGACGATCATAGATTGATATGGAATGTGAAATGTGACTTCCCTTCTTTGGAAATTGATATGAGCTCCATGAAGAGAAAGACAATCCATGCCAAGAATCACATCAAATTCCACTATAGAAAGGATCACAAGATATCCAGGAAGTACTTTCCCAAAAACTTCAATCGGAGAAGAATTATAAACTTTTGATGCGACTGTTGTGCCATTAGGTGTTGTCACAGCTAACTCAAAATCTAATTATTGAGGTAATACGGTGATACCCTTAGAAAATTCTTCAGAAATAAAGGATTGGGTGGTTCCAGAATCAAATAAATCATTTTCTACTTTAGAGTGGATGGTAAGTGTACCTTTCACCACATCGTTATCGTACTCCACATCGCTGATAGAAATTGCACGTGACGTTCCTTTGTCTTTAGCCTTAAGAGTTTGTTGACGTCGAACATCATCATCAACCCTTGGATTAGGGAATTTATTGGCATAATGTCCCATCTCATTGCACTTGAAACATTGAAGTGTAGTAGGTTCATTCTGTGTATCCCTTCCTTTGTTTGCATCATTAGACATCTTCTTCCCATCATCGCGGCATTCAAATGCTTGATGACCTTCCTTTCCACATTTGAAACATTTACTTGTCCCTTTAAGAAAACTCCCTCCATGTTTCTTTCCACACTTTGTGCATAAGGGAAAGCTCATCTTCTTTTCAGTGTGCTCTTTAGATTTTCCTTTGAATTCCATTTTCCTCTTCTTATCAAAATCATATGACTGATGGGTTACTCCAATCTCCATATCAACTTTGAGAGCACATAGAATGATTTCCTCATAGCTATTGAAGTCCCTTATGGATAAGGCCCTTCGAAGACTTGGTTTTAAGCCAATAAAGAATCGATCGATCTTACTCTCAGGTTGGATAATAATACTAGAAGCGTACCTTGCAAGTCTTGTAAAATATGCTTCATAGGTACCAACAGATTCATCATCCTTTTTCTTCAGTTCAAGAAACTCTTTCTCCATCTTTGTTCGGAGAATATGAGGGAAGTTCCTATTGAAAAATAAGTTCTTGAACTCTTCCCATTCTATGGATTCAATTTCATCCCTTTGCCTCGTATTCTTAACAAGATTCCACCATTGATCCGCATCACCTTCCAAACAATACACTGCTAAGATGACTTTATCATACTCAGAACATTGAAGAATTGAAAATATATTTTCAGTAGTACTAATCCATTGTTCAACAACTAATGGATCAGTAGACCCGCTAAACGAAGGTGGATGCTGTCTCAAGAAGGATTCAACAGAATGTTGCTCCTTCCTTTGCTCGTTTGGAAGTCCTGCATGATTCATAGCTTGAGAAAGTTGTGTGAGCATGGCTACAAGATTTTTCATTCCAGATCCCATAACGTTTGGTTGCTCAGGGGGAAAATCATTGCATTGCCCGTCGCATTCCGCATTATCACGGTTCCTTTGGGATCCAGCCATTGACTAAAACCAAGAAGAATTGTGTGAGCAACACAAAATATAATAGGAAAACCACATAATCCAGAATAAAATTTCACACTTAAGGTCTTATCCTAGGTTATTCATGGCTATTTCTAAGACACTAAGATTGTGTTCTATACTTAGACTTATTCTTAGGGTTCTTACTAAGGCTTTCACATCCTAGTTTCTAAAGGTTGAATATACCTTTCCTCTGATACCAACTATAACGACCCATACATTACATACATTTTTATTACATCAGAATTAAAGCACACTTATTACAACTTATAAAAAAACCAAGAAAGGACCGTATAGGTATAGTGTCTTTAGAAACTGGGAAACATAAACAACTCGTTCATAAAGCATCTACTTTGCCTCCCATTTATTTCATCATATCTAGAGTCCCTTTTTGGCATATTCTACATAATAACCTTATTTCTTGACCTGGGGAAATAAAACATACAAACTTGTGAGCTCCAATGACCAGTAAGGGTAAACAAAAGAAATATCAATCACATCATATACATAAGAACATAACTTTTGGAAATCTTAACCTGCAAAAGAGATCATAATATCATAACATCGGATAAATCATATAAGTGAAATGTAATCCCAATAATCATAACTTAAAACATGAAACTTTGTGGCATACACACATAATCATAGAGAATCTTTTCTTATTAGTCAAGACTCATTTCCAAGACTATCTTAGTGGACAAAGTCCATTTCTGAACCGAGTTCACTCCTCGTTTCAGTCCAGTTTCACTTAACCTGTATAACCTACCGTTACATCCATGCCTATCTCATGAGATATAAAATCATTACCCAATGCATTGGAGGGAGATATAGGTCCCACCCATCTCATAATGATACCATTCTTATATGTGCCACAAAATCATAAATCATACATCATTGCATAACCCATGAAGTAAAAATGGGATTCTTAAACAACATGACATCATAAAACAATTCATATAAGATAAAGGAATTCATAAAAATATTTCCATCACAACATAATCAAATCCATGTGATAATAGGGATATAAACAGAACCCTATATTATCATAGATGGAAAATAATTTTGATAAAACACTCGAACTCCATTCTTGAGGAAAATATCCTTTCTACTACAAAAACACTTTTCCTTTCTTAACATGTCGTACAATTATAAACTAAAATAAGTTGATTAAAAATAAACTTCAAAATCTGTAAAGGAAGCTTCTTGGAAATAATGTTTTAAAAATCCATTCATGCCGTATAAGTTAAAAAAATCATTCTTCGTACTTTTTCGAAAAAGTCAAAAAGTACCTCGTACGAAAAACAACAAAATATTCCTTTCATATCCTTTACTAAAACTCGCCGAAGGGTAAAATTGGATATAAACTATTTTAGAAGGCTATCAAGATTAAATATTGAGGAAACATGGATGTGGATGATAAAATACACCCCAGTAAATACCAAAGTATAAATAATCTTGGATAAAATGAGATTGTGATATTTTCCCTTATCTTTGTTCCGAAATGCTTTGTACGTGTCCGAACCTCCTCTTCTTTGAAGTGATTCTTTGAGACCTCCTTTTAGGGCACTAAAATAGGTCTTTGAAGAAGACCAGAACCTCTAGGATGTTTCTAGAGAAGTGGAGAGTAGAAATTGGCAGGGTTTAGCCGAGCATGAAGGCTCAAAGTGGTGTGAGGAAGAGGGGGAGGAGGTGCCCTTTCATAAGGGAGGAGAGGGGCACCTTTGGAATAACTAAAAATATTATTTTATTATAAAGTCAAGTTAGGTTTTAAATAGCTCCAAATTGAGTTATTTATAAGATAAGGTATGGATGGGTCGAAATCCTCTCATCCAATAGAATTTAGACATGTTTAGGTCATTATATTAACCTTATCTTTTAGTTTTAACTCTTAGTTAATTACATTTACATTTACCATGTCACTTTGTATTTTTATATTATATAGTTAATAAACATACGATATACATCCAAGAGACCCCCCAAGTTGTGTTTTATTAATATATATAACCATACTTAATTCATTTGGTCGAACCATAGATTTTTAGGAATAAAATAACAATTCATAATATAATATTTGTTTTAAAAACAATTTTATGTCTATTTTGACACTATTCAATAGTAGATTTTTTTGAAAATCATAACAAAATGATTAATTCTACCAATGTTAATTAAATTAATTCGAACATGTCATATTAACCTAGAAAATTAGTTTAATTCATAAAAAGTCTCAAATTATACTTATTTAGGTATTTATAATATCAATTATGTCATTATTTCATTAATAAGATAATTACTGCATCATCTTTGTGATATAAATAAATTAAATTATTTAATGACTAAAAATTACAAATAAAATACCATTATGTAGGAAATAGTTTTATCTTTATAATTCATATTTATAGTAGAATTTATCTTATGTATAACCCCATATTAAGAATGATTTACTTATTAAACTTTGATTTTAACTATTTTAACCCTTCTTTAAATAAATTAATAATAAATGTCCAAATCTAATCCAAGTGGGACTAAATGGTCATATTTTATTCATAAGGTTGTTTTTGGTCGAATTAAACTTGTCCAATAGAATTAGGACATGTGTTAGGGTAATAATAATATCATTTTTACCCTTAATTACCCTATTTACTTTTAACCATGGTAAAAAAAGTAAAAAGTTACTATTCATCAATAATTATTTTCATCTCATTGAACCACATTTTACTTACTAACATCAACCGTGTCTCTCGAATTTATGAAATTCCACTCACAGAAGCGGTAAAATTATGTTTTATGAAAAATTCAGTTTTTTTAACAGCCACTTAGTAGTTTTACTATTCATAAAAAATTGAATGTTTTCATAAAAATACCAAAATTTCACCCTACGCTAATTTTGATATTACGAGTCCAAAAATGAAGTCCATTTTGAAAAATAAAATTTATAAAATTTCAAAAAGTGGTTATTACTATTCATAACGGATAGTTTTAATAATATTTTATTAGCATATCATTGTTTAGTGAAACTCAGTATTGCGTACGACGCAAGCTATCGACGAAGGTTGCGATTTCGTGTAAAGCAAGCCAAGAATGTGTTGTGTGTAGTGAAATATTACTTTTATGATTTATATAACATAAAAAAAAATATTTCACATAAATGTCTTGGGTGTTACAAGGTGCTCAGATGAAAATTCCCTTATCCCATATCTTGAGATTTGAAAATTCATTGCTACATCAGTTTAGTTAGACGAATCCATAATATTATCTTGGTAAATGTAATATATTAATCTTATTCCCCACACATATCTACCAATTGCTTCATAAAACCTCAAATTGTTTGTTGGGTTATAAGAAGATATTTCACCTTCGAGAGTTCAAAATATTTTCTCCCCTTCTCATACCGACTAATTTCCTTATTCGCCTACCCCCATAAGAGAAAAGAAGGTGTAGAAAAGGAAGGACCACTAGAATAAGCGGAAGAGTATGTCCTCACATATGATCATCGAACTTTTTCTGAAGGCATCTCTACTATCATTGATGACCTCAATGAAATAAAATTGGAATAGAAGGGGACCCATGACCAACATTGATCTATATATCCATAACATTATAATAATAAGAGGAATAAACCTACTTCTTAAAGAAAAAATAGGATGCATTTTCCTATAATTAAAATTAAATTATGTGCCTTGATCATGAGGTTTCCACTCTCCAAATTGGCTTACTAGAGGACTATTAGGTATATAAGAAGGTATCCCTAAGGTGACATCACACCCATGCACCCAAAATTGAAGATGAATATTAAAAGATAATTAAGGATGAATTAATTTGTGAGGTCTAATATAAAAAATGTATAGGCAACATAGTACTCATAAGAAGAAGAAAGAGAAGATCATATTCTGAACTGATTCCAAATATTTCAACTAGCACTTCCCAAAAGTTTATTTCTATAGCCCGATCACATGGTTAATGATAAATGAAACATCTAGATATCAAGTTGTTTATTTTATGGATTACTGTTTAGGGTATAATAAATTCTGAATTGATCAAGAAGACATAGAATAAGCTATCTTTAGGGACCCTTAAGGATTATTTCTCTATTCAGTAATTCCATTTTACTTGAGAAATGTTGTTGGTACAAACCAATTTATAGGAATCACATCTTTAAAACCAACTTAAAGAAGTTTTTCAAATGTTACGTTGAAGAAGTAGTGCGTAAATTTCAACAATGTTTAGATGACTTGGATGATCATGAAATCATTTTCAACAAACTAATATAACACATCCTACTGATGTATCCCTTAAAATATCCATCTCTAATTACCTAAAGAAAAATTCTCATCTTCGTGGTATCCCATTGGGTCAACGAAGTTAATCCTGAAAAGACAAAGGCTATCCTTAGAATATCACCTTCCCAAAACATTAAATAGTTGAGATTTATTCAATGAAACATTAGCTATATTTGATGCATTATAGACCACCATATAAGAATTTCTTCCCTACAATAGGTTGATGAAGAAAGGGATTTCATATTAATGGAAAGATGATTGTAATTAATAATTAGATAGTCTTAATTTATATCTCTGGGGCCGACAAGTTCTAGTTTTCCATGTTGATGGAATAACACTCATTCTCTATGTGATATCACTGAAGTGTTCACTAAAAACCTTCCTAGAAAAAATTAATGATGTTGATAGAGAAAAAAATCCATTATAGCCTTATCCAAACCATGTTCAAAACAAATAATCATTATTCAGATATCGAGAATAGTTGTCTCGCACTGATATTCACATCTAAAAGTTTTGTCATTACCTTCAGCATCATGAAGTCCACTTGATCTCTTATAGTAACCCACCCAAGTATATTCTCATTTATCCAATGATGACAATCCATTTTCCATAGTGGGAAGTTATCATACAAGATTTTGATATTTAATTAATGCCTTAAATGGCTAATGAAGGCAAGTAATTGGTTTAAATCCTTGTAAATTGTCCCTCTATAAAAATGACGTCACAAGACATTCAATTTTCTGATGAGAGAAATTATATATTGAATAGGGCCCCCAGACATGGGATATACATTTTGATGATGAATCCATAAGCCCAATAGGGAAAAATATGGAAGAACCCAAGCTTAAAAATATTGGTCTGGGAGTCATGCCCATATCCCTATGTAAGGCAGCCATAACATATAATTTCTTATTATTAGAAGGGATTATAATAAACAATAAACAATACTAGCCTCTAATTTTAGTACTAGATCTAGAACATCAGGTAAAAGTAAATAACATGAAGATAAAGGGTGATTTAGAGCTCGTAATCATGCTGGTAAATGAGGATTATTCAATAAAAAAGAAGAGCTAATCACACTTATAAAAATTAATTGAGGACTAATTGTATAATCCCTTTTGGAACTAACATTGGGTCATGTCTTGCATTCAAAAAATTCCTAGGATGGTTCATTTGAAAAAATTTCCCCACATCTAAAAGATCTATATCATGATGGTCTCACCATAGGTTATAGAAATCATTGAAGTAATTGATAATGTTAGTCCCATACCTAATTCATATTGTCCTACAACAAGATGGATGACACACATCACTTCATACCTTCAAAATGTATTCCACACATATTATACAGCTAGGAAAAAACAAGCCCGTAGATGAGAAATTAATTTTTTTCTCTATGACAACACAAATAAGAAAAAGGTCCCCTATAAACTGGGCTTTGAGGGTGTCATTCTCAGGTGAATTGATGAATAATATACCATTGAAATCCTGAAAGAATTAAACTCCAGATCATGTAGAGCGCATTAGTTAGAGATAAAACTTTCTCATAAAATATTTATTATTTGGTACTACTGGACCATTGTGATGTATGAGAGTATGGAATTTACTAAAATGTTTAATTCCTTCTAGGTACATTCCAACATCATTAATAAACACATAGATTTGTCTCACACTACCATATACTCTTGTCCATTCTCCGTATAGGGAATGGATGTTATGGGACCATATCCTTCCACCACATCCAAGAAGATCAAGTATATTATAACTATAGTTGAGTTCTTCTCTAAATGGGTTGAATATATACCCCTCAAAGAGGATAGGGAAATAAATATTTTTATATTTTTAAAAGAAAACATCATTATCCTATTTTTGTGTCCGTTATACAAAGCTGATAGACAACGACACCAATTTTTATTCTTCTAAACATTAAAAGAACTAATAGGAGTAAAATATCATGTCTAACCATTCCTCGGACTATTATGCAATAAAAAATGGATAAATAGAGGTATTTGACAAAACCATTTCAAATATACTCCAAAATATGAAAGATAGTGATTAAATTTCTTGGCCAAATAAAATCATATATTTCTTGTGGGATAAATTGAAATCAAACTACAATTACACACAGAAGAACTATACTCATTAGTATACAAGAAAAAGGATAACCTTTCCATAAAATTTCAATTACCCTCTCTATGCATCACCATTTGTTACCAACTATCCGTAGGTGAGAAATCCCAGAAAATCCGGGATGAATTGGATTAAATAATAGAGAAGATATTTCATACCTTGAATCATATGGAAGTCCAAGGGAACTATATTATATGAGTCTTTAATAGAAAGTTTCACTTATTCTCATTAATTGAAGCATAAATGGTATTATTCCTCTGAACACAAATGATACATAAAAGGAAACCTCTAAAGATGTATCCGAAGTGGGGTGGACCCTATTCTATACCCAAATTATACTCTAATAGATATTATTATTTTATTTCAATAGATTACCAGCTTATCAAAAACCCCCACCAATACAATGATATTGATGAATTATTTTATTCCATCATTAGATACTACATCATCCAAATCACATGACATTAAAGTATATGATGAATCACCATGATTACAGGAAGTTAAACTACATAGTGAATCATCCAAATTTCATGATGTTAAACAAATTAGAGAATCATCCTTATTGCAAAATCAAAAACTAAAAAGTGAATCATCATTATCTCATGATGCTAAAATACATCAAGAATCATATAGATCACATGATGTTAAATTTCACGGTGAATCATCATGATCGCATGAAATTAAACAGCATGATGAATCACATTGGTCATATGATGTTAAACCGAATGGAAAGTCATCTTGATCATATGATGTTAAACTACTTCATGAATTGTCTATGTCATATGAATTTAAACTATTTATCATCATGTAATTGAATACACAACCTTGAATGGTATACCAAATCATGATAATTGTATAACATTAAACTGAGTGGAAACTAACCCATATTGGAGGATAATAAACTATGTCACACCATAATCCTCTATACATGACACAAAACCACCCAACATTAAAGTTCCATATTTTATGATTATGAAATGCATGGGAAGAATCATTACCAATGATTAGTTTCACTAAATATATTTTTGTACAAGTGAGAAGTAAAATCCCCCAATCCTTATGTTGGTGGTAAATCTACATAGAGAATCACATCATAGAGAACTATGTATTGATTGATTCATTCCATAACAGGATATATAGTAATTCTCTAACCTTTATAGGTACTGATTCATGGGCCTTTTTTCAGGGTCACATCCCCATCATGAACCCAAAATGGGGGTTTTTCCCAAAAAAATCTAGAGAAATCCCCCTCCTCTACATACAAGAAAAATCAGTGTAATAAACTCAAAAACATATCCTTTTATTTACAATTACATTATGATTAAAATTCCCCTCATGATTTATATGGGTCAGACATGCACATGTTTCCCTTTCAATAACAATGTGTGGTTTGATTACCATTATAACGAGGTACATAGAGACACCATTGTCCTTTATCATAGGACTAACAGCATCATTAACATTCCATGAAGTCCATTCCCTTTGGTACCATGATAGTCACCCCCATATAATATGATTTCTGACCTTGTGTGGAAATGGGTCCCTTTGGCCCTCCTTTCACAACTCTGCATCACATATTTCGCATACATTCCCTTTCAAGTCATTTTCAGACCATCATAATTAAAGCATTACAATGATAAACTGAAACAATATCCCATATAAAATCAAGTATTCCCCTTGATAACATGTATGAGATGAATCAATGGAAACATCCTCCGAAAATGATGATAAACTATAAAATTACCCTATCCCATAAATACATGCTTCCCCATGTCAGCTAGGTGATGCCTCAATGTTCTCTCTATAGAGGATTCCCCTATTCCCACCATTAGTATTATACTATACCATAGAAAAGAACATTTTGTGTCTTGATTATTTCCATCATGGGATAAAAAATAACACTTGGATCTCCAATACTAGGCCTAAACATGACAAAAAAATTCCCCCTACGTACTGGACATATTTATGTGTGAATCTTCTATTCTAACTACATTGTTTGGATTGATTAACATTCCTATTAGAATAATAGTGATACCTAGGACCTCATGTTAGAGTTCAAGCTAAAATACATGGAAAACATCCTCCCTTAATATAAAAATAATCACTGTAGGGAACTTCAATATAGGACCCTTCACCCACATGCCCATTTAATGCCAAATTATTTCTCTCTGGATGAAAATTTGATCTATGAAGGATGATCAATTTTACATATCTATGTGTAGCTCAATTCCACCCCACAAAGGATACATAGTGATGCTATAATCTCCAATTTGTTTTTAGCCGAAAAATGTTTTAAAACATCCATTCCATATGCATAGGTTATAATTTCATGGGAATCCTTTACAGAACTATGTATGTGATGATTCTCATTTTAAAAAGATATGTAGAGATTCCTATATTATATATCCTAGTTTATCCACCGAATATTTAAAATTCCCCTATAATTAATTTATATCACATTTTCATGGAGGAATAAAATTTTCCACCCCTTGTTTCTCACACTGAGCACAACCTACAAGAGATTTGAAGTTTTGTTAACGGATTCCCCACGAGCTCAAAGGATATTTATTAACATCGAGATTATAGAGGACTTTTTCTCAAGACCTTAAAATATACACCATGTGTCTTTAATTCAAGATGATAAATTTTAGGGCTGATACATGTTCAATAAATATATCTTGCATGATTCCAACCATCATAGGATAAATTGTGACTCCTATGAACATAATATTGGGATCAACCAAAATATCTCATTGTCACATTAGGGAACTAACATCTATACCCCTTGATGATAAAATGTGTGGCTTACGTCCTTACTAGATGACATTAAACATCATGGATGCTTTCATCACCACATGACACTAAACTGCATGATTTACGAAGAACTAAATATGTCATAGTACATATTCCAACAAAATATGTAGTGACAGATAGGCCTCATGTCCTAGTCCATTGTAGAGGGAAATCAAAAACATAAAACAATGCATCATTTCCCCTGAAAAAAATAATTATCAATGCAAGATATCCTTATTTGGGTAATGACATTTATGGGTCCAAAAAAAGAATCCTAATTGTGACATCCTCTACACATGAGTAAGATCTATTTAGGGAACTCTAAACATCATGGGAAACGTCTTTCTAAATTATTCTTACATACTATAGAAATAATCTTCCATCAATCATACTATGTGGCATGGGTCGTTTCATATCATCATTATCCTTTTCTAGATATCATTATTAGAAGGGTCAATATCTTGGGGAATCATTTTTTGACAATAAAAAATATATTCCAGTTGGATCGATATAATTTTACCTTGAAAGTCCTATCAACCCAAGTAAAATCCATTATCAAATGAAGGATCTCTTATCTCCATAATCCCTAAAAATAATTTATGTCACATGTCACTTCTCCTTATCTGAGGACCCCATGGATCGAGGATTATGATTCCTTATACACATCTAAGGAACTTCAACACATATTTTCCAAATTAGCATTTTTAGTCACATGGATTCCATGACATCTGGCCCAAATGATATGACCTAGAACTCTAGGACACAATGTCATCAGAATCATGTGATGCTAAAATAATAAAAAATTTTCTTACCACATAATGTTAAACTACATGGTGGATGTCCTCGTCAAATTAAACTGAACAGTATGATTTACAAGAAGTATGTCTGGCTTGATTCGTTTTCTGAAATTGTATTTAGTGATTCTAACATCTCTTCTTTTGGGCACACAAACACCAAAATTTTCCTCACATCCTTATGTTTGGGTTTAACATAAACATGGAAGATTTATGTAAAAAATTAATATTTCATGATCCTCAATTTTATAAGATGTGTAGTTATCCACATAGCATATATCCTAGTCTAAACACAATAATAAAAATTACTTTAATCACCTATGTATAAACTAGATTGGTATAAGATGGTCCAACATGGGTTCCCACAGTATTCATTATTCAATGTTCAAAGAAGGAAAATGCATTTTCCACATGCATGGATTATATTTATGTGTGTAATATTCCCAAACAATGTATGGATTGTTTGTTTACCGGAAAAGTCATGTTGTGTCACTAGTGATTTATGCCTCAAAGCCATCCATAATAAATATAAAAAAACCTCATTTACCTCATTTGGGTTAGACCAATTGAAGGAAAATAAATTTTTACATATTCCCAGGTAAATTTTATATGAATTTCACTTTCACTATTTGGGAATTTTCATTACAGAATCCAAACTCTATACCTTGGAAAGATCAAATCATGATAAGATTTCTCTAGAAATAAGTATTAAGAAGATAGTGTTTTGAGGAAACCTCTATTTGACTATTCATAATATTACCCATTCAACTATGCATAAGAAGTCCTTGAAAGTCTTGTCATCCAGAGTCAAATTCATTTTTAAGAGAGGCAACTTATATCATTGTAGACCCCAATATGATTTTATTTCATCCCATGTCGCTCCTCAGATTTAGAATCCCATATATTGCAGTTTAAAAATCCACCCTACATTCATGAAAATGATAGTATATTCTACGAAAATTACGATAGATTATCCAAATATAAATTAGTTATTCAAATCCATAAGAACATAAAACTCAACATTCTAACAACCCTTCCATAATACGTTAAACTTCATGGTCCATGTCTTAGTCACATGAAATTAAACTTCACTCTTATTAAATATCTTTCACACAAACCATTTTCGAATAAGAGTGGTTCTACCATACCAAAAACATGCCAAATTGAGTGGCCTTATCATCCTTAGACATTTTCCTTTAGAAAACCACACTTCATTTTCATGATAAAAATGGATCTCCAAAAATCACCTAGCCATCTGAAATTAAAACATGTGTTATGAGGAAATCATTTTTTGCCTATGAATAATATACCCTAGTTGGATCAACATATGTCAGCATGGAAGGAATGCTGACTAGAGTAAAATGCATCCACATGATATGCCTTACCCATCTCCATAATCCCCAACAAAATCACATTGAATACTGACATTAAAATATCTCTGAGATTACACCCCTCTTAATTGTCCAAATAATTCTCTAGATCCAGATAAAATAGAAAAATTAACTCAAATACACTCTTTATATGTTTGAAAAATATTTGTACATTCTCAACCAAAACAATCTACCAAGGACATCACACTATATTTCATTGTCAATGTTATTTAATCTCTAACATTAGTTGCATTAGTCTAACTTTAAATACAATAATATACCCCCAAAGAGAGTCATAGTACTCTCCAGGTTAAAAACATGCATAAGTTAACTTCGATAAAAGTCGAGTTCCATATTGACGAGCTAAGACATTACATGGTTTAAGAAAAAACATGAGAAATCAATATGAAAAGGCAAAATTCATTTTAGGTCAAAAACCCAAAAAGGGAGGGATAAGAAAAATTCATGACATGACTACTAAGTCTGTGCCATATAGAATGCAGGAAAAAAAATTGTGAAGTATATGAAGTAGACACAATTTTTTTGGTCTTTCCATGTATCCCTAGAAAAGGCTAACATATACTCGCTATGTTCCTTGTATCTAGAATAAATTAGATCTTTATAAAATATTTCATCGGAAACAAAAACAAGACTACCATCTTCATCAAAACCACCTCCTCTTCAACCAATCAATGACCATTCTAATATGGGGGATTTATTGGGTCTTGAATAATCTTAATGTTAGATAAAAATTAATTCCTAAAATTTCAAATGGTAAAATTAACCGAACAATTAATTTGAATGAATGTTAATGGGGGGTGATGATGAAAATAGGTCAATGATTGACATGGAAAAACATAATATGTGGACCTCCATTCCTAATGGAATTACACCACTCTATGAGGAATCCCATGAATGAAATCATTCAGGGAATGAGACTATATTTAGAGTTACTTTTTACGAAATAATATAATTCCAAGGGATGGGTGGTTATTTCTAAACCCCAAAAATGACCTTCCCTCTCCAAAGACTAATAGGTTTCATGCATGAATTGTATTTTTTTACACTTGAATAATTTGTTTCATAGGATCATGCATTCTACCATATCTAGCACAGACGAAGCCCAGCAAAGAACCACTGATGACCGACCATCTCTATAACCAGTAACCCTGCATCTCTATAGAATCACAAAGGGGGAGACACAGAAAGGAGGATACAAAATATCTGAAAACTCAATGAAAGGTGTGAGATACATTGATTCTTTATAGTTAAAACCACCATATAACATTGAAAAAATAATAATTCTTGTGGTTTTATGTAAACCCAAAACTATTTGTGGAAAAGAAGTTGTTATAGAAAAATAAAATGCCCCCTTTGTGGTCAATCACCACATGTATTAATGATCTCTATGAAAGGATCCCTTACCCATGTAGCAAAAAACTACAAGGGTGATACTTGATCCCACATAAGATGTTGCGAAATGGGCTGAATCTAAACTTGTGTAGTGTAACACTACATCGATAGAACCCCGACCCATGTAGAAAAGAGTTATGAGGATGAACCCGATAAGAACCCTTTTCGTTATTTCAGATTTAAACATGATTTATTAAATATAATTAAATTTATAAAATTCAAAACATTGATAGGTATAGTGTACTTGAGGTTTAGTAACATTACATGACAACTTAAATCATGAAATATTACCTAGTTACTGAAAACATCATTGACTTGACCAAAACATTCCATCATTATTAACACTGCAGGTGATAACACGAGGACATACATAAGAAATTGGTGAGCTATAAAAAGTAGTAAGAAAATAGAAAAGGAATAAAATGAGGATAATAATACATGATATACAAGTCATATCAATTAGCAATAAAGGAACAGGAATAACAAGGCATGATATAGCATGATTATCATAACATGGTAAATGTAGAAGCAACTTAAAAAAATGTATCATAAACACAAGTCCAAGATAACCCACCAAGAATTAATTGTGAAATAATTTCCCATTAAGTAATCAGGTGAATCCCTATCCCTACTTGATGTAGCAAGATAATAAGCATTACCTAATGCATTGAGTGAGATTATAGAACACCCCTCATTAACATTTGAATCTTATGCAACTATGTGCCACAAAGATCAAATGGCATGGATTCATTCAACATAATAATTTTATTCTATGAAATAGAAATGTGGAATCCATTCAGATAACACCAATAAATAAGATTATTTTCAAAAAATGATTACCCTCAATAGGAAAATGAGTATGATATTCGCTCCATAATTTTTTTGGTATCGTATTACTTGGGGAAATTTCTACAGCATAATGACATTGAATAGAAAAATTCATAAAATGTGTTGAAGAGAGAGAAAGGGGTATATAATAATTTATATGTGAAATGGATAGTAATAAGTTCATTTGAATAAATTCCCCATCATATGTAATTTCTAATAGAATGTGTATCATAATAAATAATCTTGGAGAAAGTGGAGAAAGAAAAAAAAACTCTTAAAAAATATTGGCATGGTGACTGTTGTACGTAAGGGTTACTTGGAAGGATAAATGAGAGTGAAAGGAGTTATCATTATTTATACAAAAATTGTAATGTAATTTATATTGGTAATAATTTATCCCATGAAAATAAAATGTAAATTAAATGGCATATCCTAAATGAAGTGCTTCGTTAAAAGAGGATAGAGAGAACAGCTTACGGAATTTCGGCATAGTTGCGGGCTTAGGTAAGGGTCCAAATGAGAGGGATAAATTACCCCTTATACAAATAACATAAATTTGATAGTATGTTAATGAAAAAAAATTAATGTAAATATATTAAATTGATAATAAAAGAATTAATCTCAAAAAAGGTGCTTGAATTGAAAGGATAGGAGGGAAATCCATTACTTGGATGTGTGACTCCAAAGCCTTATGATAGGATTATTGGGAGCTAAAGGGTGCTTTGGGAGGACTCTAGGGAGTATTGGGAAGATTGTTGATGAAATTAGTGTAGTTTTAGTGAATAGAATTGTGATATTATTTGGGTTTATATAGGAAATGAGGGGGATTTCATTATTATTTTGGTTTTAGACACAACATTATAAAATATTAAAATCCAAAAACCAACCCATGATTTTCCATGGAATCCATAAAACTGGAGTGATATTCATTATTTTATCTAGTCAAGTGGTGTAGATAGTAAAATATGTCCCTTTCTTATGGGGAGGTGAGACACATAAAAAAAAAATTTAAATCCTTAAAATATAACATAAGTCTTGGAGGATTTACTAAGTCATTATAAATTATATCAAATAAAATTAAAATCACATTTTATTAAAATGAAAACAGAATGTTTAAAAAATATACATTTTATAGTATTTATTACATCATTAAGGTGGCATTATGATGTCACTAAACACACTATATATTTATAATGTATTTATTTTTTACCCAAAAAATAGACTATCTCATAAAATTATTAAAACTTCAGCATTGGATAATTTAGACATACTGATTCAAAATAATCATTTGATAAAAATAATTTTCTAAATATGTGAAATTTAACTTTTAAAATAAAAACATACATTTATTGAAAATAACGAGTTTTTGACAGAAAATGTTTTTGAACTGAAATTAAAATTGCAATTTACATCATAATAATTATATGATCATTCATATTTTACAAAATTAAATTAATAATATTATTATATTAAAAGATTATTTATTTCAAAATCCATTAATTCATCAAATTATATTTATTAAATGAATTTTAATGTTAATAATAAATATTATTTAGGTTTTAATAAACATTTACAATGTAAAAATAATATGATGAAAATTTATTCATTATTCTATACCAAAATAATGTTCATTATACTATTACAATGGTATTGATACATATCCATTTATTACCCCAATATATTATCAAATGGTAAGTTGCGTGATGGTGGGACTTTCATGGGGCTGTTCAGTGAATATGGTTTGGGTCATAATATAAATGAGCATGAACTTCTATAATAAGTGGTTTCACTAATGTGTAAGTTGTTGGATCTCAACATGGCCTTGGTCTAGAGAAAATACATGAAATTCTATCTCCTGGGGAATGTCTGAAAAATTGGATTCATAGGAAATGATCATATGGGTTAAGGTCATAACCTCCTTTGTCTGTGCCAAATGTATTTCTTAACATCCTATATTTATCCTAGTCATGTGATCAATGTTCAATGACTATATTATCAATTGTAAAGATACAAAACAGTCATTTAATAATTATTTATTAAAATATAATAAGAGCATGTGTTTTCATAATCTATAAGACCAAAAATTAAATAAAATAAATGTAATTTTAATAATAAATGTCTGTGTCTTTAAAACCTCCCCCCAACCCTAAATAAATCTCACCAATGAAATTCCCCTTTTCTACACTATAACAGATGAGGGTAACACTACTTCATCACCTCTTCTGGTTCCCACATTTCATGTGGTTTCACAACAATACTTTCAAGAGGGGGATTGTCTGATTTTTTCAAATTTTTGTCTATGATCTATGATATTCACTGGATGCTAATCATAGAAACGTCATTCAACAATGGTATAATATCTAGAGTTATAGGATGTGATGGATCCAGTATGTAATTTCTTAAGGGGGACACATGAAATACATTGTGTACATGAGACATGTTCGGTTCTAGTCAATGTTCCACTACTCTGATGTGCTAAAGGATCTCAAAAGGGTTAATGTACCTTGTAATAAGATTTAACTTCATCAAAAATTTAATCACTCTCATCTGTTGGAACCATGGTTGTTATATGCATAAATTGGAGTATGGTTTGTGTTTTTCACACAAGAGGTGTTTCAGATTCCAAACGTCGAAAAATGGAAAAGGAGTGGGATGCGTGAAAAACATGTATATGTGTGCGAAAAACGATTCCTTCTCGAAAAGTATTGCATGCCGACTGAAAGATTTTTCGCACCACGATGGATTTTGCGCGCGAGGGTTAGCGATGCCTATAAATAATAGGTGAACCCCCTCTTTCAGAATGGATGGAGACTTATATAATATATGAGTGCTGGTGCATGTAAAACGTTGGGGTAAATGTTGTTGAGTGAAAAATTACGAGTTGGGGGAGAAAGGAGAGGGTGTGCGAAAAAAAGGAAGGTGGATAAAAAATGAGAATCTACGCATAAAACATGAGGCTGTGCATACAATTTTAGGTTGCACGTAAAATATTCAGTTGCGTGAAAAGAGTGTTGTTCAGCGAAATATTTTTCAACGTCAAAAGAAAATATTGCAAGAAAGAGTGATGTCTTGCGCGCAAAGGGTAGGTGTTGCACGCAATGGTTATAGAAACATGTTTTCATGTTTTTAATATCCGGTTTAGCAGTTTATTGTGATCATGTGCATCAATTCCGTACTTCAATGCAATAAGAGTGTCATGTTATGCTGAGTCAAAGACTTCAATGCGAATCTATTGAAGTGTCCTTCGCGTCTATAAACTGATTGGGACTTCACCAAAGGTATTGAGATAGGGTGAGTCAACAAGAGTGACCTATGGACACAATGAGACATACATTATATTTTGTAAAGATATAGAGCATGGAACATATTGACTTTGACAAAAACATGTAATCCATAAACTAGTGATGATTAGTGGATTTTGGTACGACCGAAACATTGTCGGCATATACTCCTAAGACGTATCCATTTATGGGGAACCAAGTGAAAGTGTTGTGTTACCTTCCAGATTTCATTTGATTGATAGATCTAACAAGTTCCTACCAATGAGGGAACAATAACCACAACATCAAAAAAAAAGTTGACACCATGATTCACCCCTCCCCTCTCATGTTGTTTTGGGATCCTTCATCTTTCATATAGATATTCAGAGGAATACCAGGTCTCCAACATAAAATTTTAGGTCTCATCAACGATTTCAGCTTAGTTCTTTTTTCGACTCTGAGCAGCTTTGATGTTCTACTATATTTTCTTAACATTCTCCATCATTTCATCGACCATTTCAGGACCTATAAGTTTCTGTACCCCAACATTCTGTTCCAACATGCCATTGTTCTGCACCTCTTCCGATAATGGGCTTCACAAGGGTCCATTTGGATGGTTGATTGGAAACTATTATTGAAAGATAACTCCAACAAAGAATGATGATAGTCACATCCACCTTCGACGTCCATTGAGGAAGATCTTAAAATTTACTCAAGTGTTCCGATAATCTGCTCAGACTGAACATTAGATTGAGGGTGATAATTCATATTGTAATTCAGATCATTTTTTTGGCGCATAATGAATACCTTTTCCAAAACATAGAGGTTAATCATGGATCTCAATCAAATGGAATTGATATTGGTACTCTATGAATCATTACCTCTTATCTAATTTATGTCTTTTCTACATGATCATATTATAAATCCTCTCAAATCAAAATAAAGTGTTTTGTCTTTTTACGATGATCCATAACAACCTAGATAACATTGTTTCCTTTGGATATCTTTAGAAATATTTTGACAATGTCCATGGTGATGTTTTCCTATTTCAAGGTCAGTATGGGTAATAGTTTCATCATTCCCTTTGAATTATACCATTCATACATCACTTCTTAACATACCATACACGTTGATGTATATTCTAAAATCTCCTTCTTCAGGTTATCCCAATAATAATGTTCTTAGATATCTCGATACATCATTGTGTTTCCTGGGTGAATGGAGAACATCAAAATATTTACATCATTAAATAGTTATTTCTTTCACTTTGGATTTGTTGGAACACATATTGTTGAACCAAATGTCACAATTTATTCTTCATTAACATTGAACTTTGAGGATTTCCCTTTTCTGATAGTTTTATATTTCATTAGAATTCCCACAACATATTTTAGATCACAAATTAATCATTCGAAATGAGACAGTTAAGAAGTCATTAGGGAAAGGATTGATGACGGTTATTTCATTATAATTTCCATGTTCATATTATTCAAGTCTAGGAAACTTGTAAACTTATCAATTCTCATCAATGATAGAATTTCTAGGTCTTTCCAACTTAGAGCACCATCCACTTTTTTTCATTCCCTGGATGGAAGTGGATTGAGGAGTAGTAATACGTGATAAGCTCTAACCATATTTATGGGAATATATTCAACTCTTTCCGTGTGAATATATATTTGAGACATTGGTGGTCCGTATGTATTTCAAACCTCTCCTGTAAGAGATATTGCCAAAATATTTTCAATATAATGATCATGGCTGATAACTGTAGATCATGATTTTGAAAGTATTTCTCATGAATATTCAACTACCATGAGGCATAGGCAATGATTTTCATTTTCCATCCACACACATCCCAACTAATTCTACAAATCATCACTGCAAATTAAGAAAAAATCCTTAGTTGTGGGTAGTGTGAGCATAGGGGCAATGATAAGCCTCATTTTCAACTACATGAATCTTTCTTCACATTCATCATTACAAGAAAATTGGACTCCCTTATGAGTTATCTTGGTGTGAGGGTTTGAAAATCATGTGAAATTTATCACAAATTAGAGATAATACCCAGCTATCCTACGAAAAATATGGATATCTATCATAGATGTTGACCCTTTACATCCATCAATTTATTTTGTCTTTGAAGGATCCATAGATATCCCATTTCATGTGATGATATTCCCCATGAATGAGACTTATTTTAACCAGAACTCACACTTATTGTACTTCATAAAGTGCTTCTCATTTTTCAAGGAATTTAGCATATATTTTAGTCTCTCTTCATGCTCCTTCTTTTTTCTTGAGTACATTAAAATACCATCTATAAATACTATAAAATATTTGTTTAGGTAATATATAAGGAATATATTAATCACGTCCAAGTAGAGTGAATGAAAATTTCTGAGTCCTAGTGGAATCACTATGAACTCGTAATGCCTGTACCTTATATGAAAAGCTGTCTTGGGGATATCCACCTTCTTCACCCTTATATGGCTATTTCCCGACCATAGATCAACCTTCGAGAAGTATTGTGATCCACCCAGTTAATCAAAGAATTCATCAATTCCTGGAAAATGATACATATTATTTATCATAATTTTGTTGAACATATGATAATCAACACAAAGGCAAATTGATCCATTATTCTTTTTGATAAATAGGACTAGTGAACCCCATGGTGAATAACATTGTTGTATAAAACCTTTATACAGATTCTCATATAAATTTTTCTTCAGTTCCTCATGTTCTACAACATCCATTCTCTATGGATTTCTAGATATAAGAAATTCCCATGTATAAGATCGATCAAAATCTCAACCTCTCTATTAGGATGAAGACCATGAATTTCCTCAAAAAACACATCGGTGAATTCCCTCAAAAAAGGCATGTCTTCAAGAATTGTTCTTTCAATAGAATCAAAAAATTTGAGCTAGAAATTGTTTCTTTTAGGGAATTATTATCCATTCATGATATGATGGTGATAAAGAATATTCATCCATATCTTGGAACTTTTATAGAATCAGGGGTCAATTTTCCATGCAAAGAGTGATTTACCTCATATGGAAATTTATGCTAGCTCTATATAAGGAAATAAAATCCATGCATAGAATACAATCTAATTACACTAAGGTTAGTATGGCAAGTTTCTATAGGAATTTCGATCCACATATCGTGATAGGGGAGGACTTATAAACAAGGGGGGAAATAGTTTACCGAATTGAGATTTTCACCGACATATCTAATTCCAGGCTTTGTGGTGGTATTTGAATAGTTATACTAACATTATAGCTATAAAATATTCTGTATAAGTAGAATAAAAAATTAATATCACTATTAATAATGGAATACCTTGAGTGTTTGTCACCACTTTGCTTTTAGGAATCACTTTGGTAGTTGTGATGGAATAATATCTCCCTTATTTCCTTTAAGGTTGTTGGTTGTCACTAAAAACCCTTGGATTTGGGCATTGGTTCATAAGGTGCCCTGGTTCCTTGCAGTTGTAACAACGAAGAACATGGTGAGGGATGAACAGAACAATCCATTCCTCTATCAAATTTTTGGGTTTCTCCTGTTGGAAATCATTAGCATGATTCCCTTCTCTTCCACTACTAAAGAATTTATTTGTTCCCCATAGGCAATTTTTGGGGTTCTTCTTTCAAATCCTTCGGCATTCAGCGTTCTATAATTTCATAGAACCAATGTATTTTTTTCCATCAGACTACCAGAATTAATTTCTACTTGTTTTGTTATTATCGTCATGACACCCCTAACATTCACCAATCTCCATCTTGACTTTGAGGGCACATCAGAAAATTTCCTCATAGCTATCATTTTCATGGATTTCCATGGATTTTCATAAGAAATTATTTAGACAACCAAAGAAGAGTTTAACCTTGAATTAGGGGGTATTGAAAATACCTAATACATATCATGAATGTCTTGTGATGTTTGACTTGTATGCACCAACATATTTTTTATCCTTTTTCTTGAATGCAGGGAAATCCCATTTCATTTTAAGGGATCAGGAAAAATATTTATCGGAGAACATTTTCTAGAATTCCTCCCACACCATTTCATATATATATTCCTTGAGCTTTGTATTCTTAATCAATTTTGACCACTAATTAGCATCACCCTCCATATGATAAACAGTTTGAAGAAACGTCTGTTTTTTAAAACAATGAATGATAGAGAAGATCTTTTCAATGGAATTGATCCATTTCTCTGCGACTAAGGGATCAAATGATCCATTGAAAGAAGGATCCCATTGTCACATTGTGATCTCAAATGTGGGTTTATATCTCTTGGGGGGGGGGGGGGGGTTGGGCTCTATTCCTTTTCTATGTTTCTATTTTGAACATGATTTAACTGAGAGAGTATTATGAAAATGTTTGTTATTCCCACTCCCATTAGGTTGGGCATCTCATTAGAGAAATCATCACACAACCCTTCACATTGGTTATTTTCATGGATCATCCTATTTCCATCCATTTTCAAGAATAAAAGTAAAATTAGGGATGAGTATCATATGTAATTACCAAATAAAGTGGAATCCAATGGAATTAAAGTGGTAGCTTATAAATTAAATTTATCTCCTTAACAGATGAGTTTATAGGATTCAGTCGATGTTATCCCTTATTTACATCCCATGATATATTATTATGGTCATTTTTTGTTGTTACCATAATAATGATTCTAAATTATCTTATGATTTATTCGAAGAATATTCCTAAGATGTTGTAACCAGGTGCTCAGTAAGGCCTGTTCTCATATACCTAGTTACCCGGATTCAAGCCTGGAACAACTTGTCGGAGTTGTTACTCATAGGTACATCTATTCTATAATAAAATCCACTTGTAGTATCTATATATAGATGTATTTTATTGATAAAACACTTACTATATACTCACAAAAATTTAGGTATGTTCTCCTATAAATAGTCTTATTATTATGGGCATTTTACCAGGGGTTTCTAATCCAAATCCCAAAAATAACTAAACATATCATTTTATATCAAATATAATAGCACTACATTTTATTTCAAATTTAAAAATGACTTATTAGATAACATTTCACATAATACTACTCTAAGTATAGTGATGTTTAGTGAATTTGGGGTTATGTAACATTACCTAATAGATTAAAAAATGAAATACAATATCTTTATTGAAAACATCATTGACACAACAAAAACATTCCACTGTACTTAACACAAAATGGGATAACCCAAGGACATACATAAGAAAGGGCTGAGCTATAAATCCAGGTAAGATAATTAAAATGGAATAAAATTAGGATAATATTACCTTTTAAACAAGTAATATCAATTACTAACAAAGGAACATGTATAATAAGGCATGATATATCATGATAACCATAACATGGAAAATATTGAAACAACTTAGAAAAATAAATCATAAACATAAGTAAAAGATAAACCAACAAGACATCATGGTGGGAAAAAATTTTATAAAGGAATCAAGTACACCTCTTTATCAACATGATTTATCATGATACTAATCATCACCCAATTCATTGAATCAAAATCCAGAGACACCGTTCAAAAAAAATTCAATATCACGCTTAAGTGTGCCCTATATATCATATAACATAGAATAATTCAACATCATAATTTTATTACATGATATATATATATACATATTAATAATACATTCATGTAAGTCAACAATCAATAAAAGTATGTGCATAATAATTAATACCCTTGATAGTGAAATGGGTATGGTATTCAATATATTTTTTTTGTATGTTAAAATGTGGTGCAATTTTCATAGCATAACATCATCATATAGAAATTAATAAAATTGGTTTATGAGAGATAATTATGTATTTAATCATTTAGAAACAAAATCGAAATTAATTGGTACATGTTAGGACATTATCTAACTTATGTAATAGGAAATATAAGGCGCAAGATAATACATAATCATTAAGAAAAATGAAAAAAGATCTCTTACAAATTTTTTCAAGGTAATGGGTGTTCAAAAGGGTATTTATGAGGGTAAAATGAGAAATAATGTTGATAAAATAATTATACAACAAGTTGAAATTATGTAGAATAAGCAAGAATGTATCCCAACATTAGAGAATTGACATTAAAAGACATATCATAAATGTGTTTCTTGACTGAAATAGAAGAGAGAGAATCCCTTATAGAATTTCTTCACAGTATTATGTTTAGGTAAGGGTCAAAATTAATGGCATAAATGATCCCGCATAAAAATAACATCAAATGAATAATATTTTAATGATTAAAAATTAATTTAAATAAAAATAATAGAAATTAAAAGAATGAATCACAATGAAGTTGCTTGAATTCAATGGTGAGGAGAGAAATCCATTATATGGATGTGTACCTTAAAAGGATTAGGAGAGGATTCGTTGGAGATTGGGGGAGCCTTTGTAGGACTCTTTGAAGTAGATTAAATATTAAATAAGACTTTAATTTAGTATTAGTGATGATAAATGGGTATTTGGGTGGGATTATAAAAGAATAATGGGGGGATTTCATTATTATTTTGGTTTGGGAAACTATATAATACAATAATCAAAACCAAAATCCATCACATGGTTTTTAACCATGGTTTCTGGAAAAGGATAGATGTATACATTATTTTATGAGTTAAAGGTCCAATGATAATAAAATATTTCCCTTGATCACGTGGAGGTGAGTCACACATTCAATGAAATTATTTTAAAATCATAAAATATATTTTACGTCATGGATGATTCACTGAGGATTTGTAAAATAAATAAAATTAAATGAAAATTAAATTTTGTAAAACATAAAAATTAAATTTGTGTGAAGATATCTTTTATAGTTTTTATCACCTTGTTATTTTTCCATTATTATGTCATAAAACACACTGTATATTTATACGGTATTAAATATTTACACAAATATTCTACAATCATAGGAAATTATGATAAATTCACCATTGGATAATAAAGGTCAACTAATTTCCAAAAATTATGTTAATTTTATAAACAAATTATGAAATATGTCAATATTAACTTTTAAAATAAAAAATGACATTTATTAAAAATGCCATGTTGTTTATAATAAGAGTTTTTGAACCCTATTAAAAAATACATATGACTTCGAAAAATATTATATGATTATTTATATTTAATAAATGAAATTTAATAATCAGATTTTATTAAAATATTATTTCTTTTGAAAAAATCCATTATTTCATCAAAATAGATTTCTCAAATGAATTTTAATATTAACCAAATATATTATTTTTTCTTCAAAAAAGCATTTACAGAAAATAATCATATGAAGAAAATTTATTCATTATTATATAGAAAAATAATTTACATTATCCTATTAGTTGGGTCTTAATACATATCCCTTTATTACATCATCATATGCCCTATGAGTAAGGTGCGCGACAATTGGGCTTTCATGGGTCCATTTGGTGAACATCATTTGGGTTGTGATTTCGATGAGCTTGAACTTAACCCATAAATGGTTTCACTCATGCTTATGTAATTGGATATTTTATAGGGATTAGAATTGGGAAATGTCTATAAATTCAATCCCCCTCAAACGTTTTGATAAATGGACTTCATAGGGTATGATCCTCCTGGTTGTGGTCATAAATTCCATTTTCTGTGCCAAACGGATTTTTTAAAACCCTATATTTACACTAGTCATGTGATCACTATTCAATGAATATATTATCAACGGTAATGATACTTAAAGATAATTTAAATCCTATTGTGTTAAAACAAATAATGACTTGTGTTTTCTATATGCATAATACCTTTAATTAAATAAAAAATTAATTGTTTTCAATAATGGTTGGTTCATTAAACCCCCCTCACCCATGTAGTAACTTCCAATTAGGAAACATCATATTCTGTAAGACCATGCTATATGGAATGATATATCTTATTGTGTTATACTCCTCAACTCCCATCACTTCCCTTCATCATTCTATTCTGCCCCACTTTTGCCTCTCCAAGATTCATGGTCTTGAATTCAGGCCAAGGCCGCTTCCCATTCCACATAATATATATGATGTAATCATAAAGCACATCATAATTCCATCTTAAGTCTATATCCCAATAGTAAGAGGATTCGTTTTGGTAACCTCCATAACCAGGGGGATCCCCAAAAGTTTCACAAGTATATTTTACCACGGTAATGAGGGTCTCGACCTTAGAGGAACTCACACAAGACTCCCCATTATGGGTGGGGAGAGAGGGGAAGACACTCACTTTTCCCATTGAAGTTTAATTTTTATATCCTCCTCTACACTATAAGAACTAGTAACTAGGAACCCCTCTGGGGGTAATCTCAAACTCTTTACTTTTGATGCTCCACTCTTGTACCTCTTACTTAGCCTAGGGTCATGGACAAGAGTCAATATGAAAATATTCTCAAACAAAACAAAAGATGATATGGGTACCTGAAATCCTTATCTATCTCCCTTTGGCCCCAGGTATAATCATGGGAGGCAACATACATCTGATCCCCACTCTTCCTCTCTCCCTTTGGTCTTATGCATCATCCATTAGTGAAAAAATAGATTGTGTGGTTTCTAAGATCCTCCACTTCCTCTTGTTTCCCACATCGAGCATGACTATATTAGGGATGGAGGATTCCCATGATCATGGAAACCTCATGATCCCAGATAATGTTGGGAAACAGTCCTTTTATATGCCCCAACCAAACTAGGGAATCCTCTTATACGATGTATTCCCCAAAACCCAAAATCATAATAGGTGTTATTACAAGTGTAATCCTAATAAAAACTAGGGAAAATTCCTGAAGGGAGTAATCCCTAAATCATAAAATCATATTGGGAATAATTCTATGTTTATTATCTAACCATACTAGGTATTACTCCTATTCAATATAAGCCCTAAAATTCAACATCATATTGGGAATCATTACATCTGTATGACATAACCAAACCAATGCCTCCTACTAGGTGTTTTTTCCAATACCATACTACAAATATCCAAAGGGATATATTCTCAATTAAGGAAATATTGGATTCTTTTTGAGGTGTAATAATTGGGCATGTCATCATGTGACCTTCAAAATAGAAACTATAGCGTGTAAGCCCAAGCCATTTTGAAATATGAGAAATACGATTGATTCCCATAATTAGGATACATAGTATGCCTTCCTAAGGCCCATTCTCAAAATGATAAACTAATTTGGTATCCACCAACTATTATTATCTAGGTTGTATTTAAATACTAACCAACTAAGAAACATAGGAAGCCTCATTGAGGCCCAAGCCCAAAACCAAAAATTAACCCTAGTATTCTATGGGACATATCCCTAGTAGGTTCAAATCCACCATAGAGGGACACATTCATTTTGTATATCCTTCATCACTATCAACCTTGAAATATATTCCCAATGAGATCGTGATCTACAAAGGATACCACCTATCTTCCAGGAACATAAGTACACATTGGTGTAATTCCCACAATATAATTTGACTATGAATCTTTTTCCTTGGTATCCATTCCACATGATGTCAAACTACATGGTTTTTCCTTATATCCTGACCTTAAAAGGTATTATGTGCCCATTTATGTAGCACCAAACTCAATGACATTTGATTCCATTAACAAGGATACATAGGAAGGCCATTTTATGGGTTATATCCAAATGTCAATACTACTTCTTGCACCCTGGATGATGATAAAATTCAGAGTGCTCCACTGCATGGCTTAAAACTATTATTATTATCACAGGAGACCAAATAATATCAAATACACCAAATAATGATACCATTGACGGAGAACCTCAAATATATATAGATATATCCACAGATTAAGAACCATGGATATATATTGATGATTCTATGTCCCAACCATGATAATAATAAATTTTCAACCCCAAGGAAACCTATATAATACATGGTAATGAACCAAGGATTTAGTAACATAAATTAGATATGTAAGAGAGTTCCAGATAAAGAAATAATTTTACCCCAAAAGGGAGAGATGGGATCAAACTCTAATCTTATAGAATAATGTAAATTCTTAGCTACTGTTTTCCATGTTATCTAATGAGTTCATTACATTGGAATGTAGGTCCATGATTCATCATTATTATGAGAGATTTTGGAAATTTTTGGATCCACTAAAAACCCATGGGACACTGACCCATCACAAGAGGTTGTGAAAAAAAATTGTGAACATAACATTACTGATTGTGCAATATTGAAACCCCCATAGTCAATCATATCAAAAAAACCCACTAGGGTTGTTCTGTTGGAAAGTATTCATATGAATACATTTTTATTATGAGAGGTATGGGCCCTTATATATCTCCAGTTAATTATGGGATGATTAATATTTTATGATCTCAATGGGTACACATAATGTTATCAAAATACCAGAAGGGATACAAAGGAGTTTAACCCAAGACAAAAAAGGTAAATTAGTGGTTAAAACAAGCCTATCATATGATCAATGTTTTAGTGTGTATCATGGAGATAAAATTTTCATGATTATTATTATGAAACAATTTATAGCACTTTTTTTTGGAAATGATTTTATTCAATCATTATAATCTCTTGGATCATGTTTATTGATTAATTTATGATCTATGTTTTATGAAATCATAATCTTTATACCATAACTCTTGATTATTATTTTGTAATTGATGGGTATGATTTTCGAATGTTAATATAAGGCTCTCAAACCATTAAAAACATGTTATTCATAAAAATTATCAGTTCTTTAAACCTACATTTTTTCCCATTATTAGACACCATAGATACCCCATTATTATATTACCTTTTCCATATGAAATTAATAAACCTTTTATATATGATATGTGTAAGAAGGGTGATATTTGTGTCCAAATTACGAGGTGATGATCTTGACCTCTTATGTAATGGTTGTTTTTTATGCATTTTTCCAAATACACTAAATCTTTTCCATTAAGACATAGATTATAAGGATATGTAATGAATATTCATTATATATGATATTATATTTTTCTTTCCAATGTCTGGGTTTCCATAGACGGTATTAAATTAAGAATTAGTTATTTATGGAAACATGGATGAAATTTTTTAGTATTATCCCTTACGATAAGTCTAATTATGGTAAAAAATCATAGGTTATTACAAATAGTGGAGTATAATTATCCTAGAAAATTAATCCATTCTAGATATGGGAGAGTGCATGAGCCTATGGAAATGATACACCTAGGGGTAACATCTCTGAAAGGGAATGATTTAGTATGAAGTCCATATTCAATGGTGTAAGATGAGTGAGCCTAATATTACACAACTATATAGACACTCTGGGGGTATATTCGTGTCTTAATTCACATTTTCATTATAAACCATTATAAAGGAATTGAATAAATTATGACCATTGATTAACATGATTAAACCAACTATGTCATATATTTAATAGAAGGTGTCATGATTCAGACATCCTATAAATGGTTTTCATTATTATATGGCTTCTCAATATGTTTATTATTCCTCAATAAATGGGGTTTTGTTATAGTCAATAGATAAAACTAGGATGAACTATGTTAAAACGTAATGTGATCAATGATGAAATGATTTTATCCATGAGAAACCAAATATCAGGGGAGTTAGAATGATAAAAATCATTATTATTTCTATTATACTATCTTAAGGCATGAATAATATCGAGATTTGAAATTAATAATGGAGGTAATAATGTTTTATTGAGTCCTTTAGGATAAAATATCCACTATATTTTAGTGGGTGCATTGATCCCCAAATTTCTATGTGTTGTATTAGTATAAGTGAAAATTTATTTTACATAATCTAGTTATTAGATAATGAAAAAATTATTTTAGTTATTTATCATTTATATGGAGAATCATATCAGTGGTGGAATCTTATTAAGAACCAAATAGAATTGGTTGAAATTACGTCTATAGAGTATGATTAATTTTTACGGATATATTTTAATAAGTACATTCACTTTATTCATTATATGAAATTAGGTTATTAATTCATTTATCTAATTTAGATTTATGAGGAATCCTTTATTACCCATGATGTAAATATTATAAGACTTATTATTTATTATTATAGTATAATTATTCAACCAAAAATGAATATTAATCGATTCTCCATTAGATTAAAAATAATTCTCCAATGTGAATTATCCAAAAGAGAATTTATTTTCTATGATGAATTTTTTTTATGTGATCTAATAAAATAAATGGAGATTAGATCCACCCATTAATGTAAAGGTTTTGATAATAAAAGAACTATGGTAATTAAATGAGACTATAATAATAAAAAACATATAGAGGATAATATGATCGATCCTTTTTGGAAAATGTTTAATAATAAAACATAGAGTACATTTTTATGAAGGGACTAGTAAATTATTTATGTTCGGAAGGATTTTTATCAAGATATAAAATTCTATAGTGATGAGTAGAATCTATCTAATGATATTAATGGAGAGAAATATCTAAAAAAATCTCCACCTAAAATACCATTTTTAAAATGCAAGGAGAATGGTAATCATTATAGACTTTCTCAAATTAAAAGGTTAATGAGGATGATTGGCACCAACAACCTCTTAATCCCATCGATAAATGGTAATCTCATTCAACCTCTATTGTTGATGTGGGTGATGGGAAATAATTGGGGAAATTTATAGTTACGATGAACTATATTACATCTAATGTTTTATTTAAGTTAGTAGATACCCATTCTTTAATTTATGAAGACTTTTATAAGGTTACATCATTACCAATTAAAATATTATACATAGAATCTATAGTGAAAAATAATAATGGTATGATAATTTTATCAAAATGATATTATTATTATCCAATAAGATTTTTTGAGAAGGTTTTTATTATATATATTTTTATTCTTTATATAGTTGAATCATAAGTTTTTCTGTGTATGGATCACATTTTTCAAATAGATACCATATTGATTTATAATAATGGGATGTACCATTTGATATTTTAAACCAACATATGAATGTCTATTTTTGTGAGGATCATTATAAACATCCAATGGAAATATCATCCATATTGTGGGTCTTAATTCATAATAAAATTGTGCATGTATCATGTATGGTTGGAGAGAAAATCAACATTGAAGATATTCCAATTAAATGAATCTTTTTTTACATCTATTGAGAGGAGTTTCCTATTATTCATATGAATCATGAAATAATTTTTTCAATACAACTAATTATGGTAGATATGTCTAGTTCATATATTCTATATTGAATTTCACAAATTATGTTTCAAAAATTAAAAAAGAAAATCATGGAGAATCTCGAAAAGGAAATCATTTATCAATGTGCATCACCATGGGGTTCCATGATTCATTTTATGAAGAAAAAATGGGGATAAATGTGTCTCTAAATTGAATATCAAAAACTAACAAAGGTCATGATAATTAATAAGTATCCTCTACCACATATTTATGATTTCATTTATCAATTATGAGGAGTTGAACATTTTTCAAGGATTGATATTTGATCTGGATACTATCAATTATTGTTAAAAAGTGATGATACGTACAACAAAACATTAATTATTATGTCTGTACAATATGAATTTATAATTAGCCCTTTTTTTCTTACAAATACCCCGTATATTCATATATATATATAGAACAAATTATTTTTATACTATCTTGATTGATTTTTTGTAGTTACTGTAGACAATATAATTATATACTTGTAGTGAAAGGAAATTAAAAATGCCCATATGAGAATTGTATAAAAGAACCTAAATAAGGTATATTTTTATGAATTATTTATCATATGTAAATTTGGGTGATAAAATGATTCATTTTTGGGGTCATATAATCTCAATAGAGGCTATATAGGAGGATTCATTTCAGATGAATTTATTGAACACTCACCCAAACTAACCACTATAACTAAGATATATAGTTTACTTATATTGGATGTATATGATCATTACTCTGTAAAACATTTATCATGGCCATCAAATCCAATCACAAAGTTAATACATAAATCTGTAATGTTATTATGGAATGATGAATGTGAATAAAATATAATGGAGCTAAAGAGATGGTTAGTCAATGAACATTTGTGCACACTATCCCAAGGTGGAAAAATGTTTTTAAATTTCAGGGATGTATCAAGGAAGTGATTGGGATAGGTTTTTATGGAGAATTCCATAGTAATAGATCATGTCTCTCATTAACTAAAGGGTCATGAGATAAATTACCCAACCCATACATGAGAGTTAGAAATGGAAATCACTGTAATAAAGATATAGAAGAATTATCATAAATGGGAAATATGTGAAATATATAATTATCTATAATATTTAAAATTTCTATTCACCTAGAAATAGATTACTATGTTCTAGATAATATTTTTTGATTTGATTAATGATTATAACTGTTTAATACATTACCAAATGGTAAAACAAACCAGGTTACTGGTGCTTTGAGTCAAAAGGTTCATCTAAGATTATCTACATAAAATATGAAAATATCGAATAATTATATATTCTTGAAGTGCGTACCTTTGAGAAGTTATGGAAGGGGGAAATATTATCCTCCTAAAATGAGTGTTAAACCATATATCTATGTAAATAGTAATGAGGCAGAAAAAACAGATTTAGTGATTCAAAAGTATGTGAGAAATTTTCATGAGTTCAACCTTGAGTGTCATGGGTTAATAAGGGTAAAGAACCAATTATGTTTCCAATGAAATATATACATCAATGAGGAGATAATATATGAATTTCATGAATCAAAATTCTATATTCATTAGTGACGTGTGAATATGTAAAATTATTTGAATGAGTTTTTAATGTTGGAAAACATGATGTGAGATATAGCAGAGTATGAATCTCAGTGTTTGGAATGTAGTAAAGGTAAGGATAAGAGACACAACTAAATTGGATTTCATAAACATTACTCATACCATAATGAAAATGAGAAAACCTCATAATGGACTATGCCATCATTGTCTAAAAAATATAAATGAAAAATGCTATTGTATTATAGGCATTAACATATAAAGTCATAATATTTCATTTATATCAACTAGTATATATATATTGATCATCCTTTGATGATTTACATTTATTAAATAGTAATATTAAATGGTATACCACATACAATTATATCGGATTGATATTTTAGGTTTACCTTGAAGATCCTGTAAAGTATTCAAAAATATCTTGATATGGAGATTCATTTTAGTAATAACCATCATCCCTAGAATGATGATTAATATGAGACATCCATTCAGAATATAGAGTACATTTTCATATTTTTTCACTCTATAATTTAAGCTGGTTTGGATCAAGACATTCCCATTATTGAATTCTCTAAAAAATGTTTTTTCACCCAAGAATTCAAAAGTCTATTTATGATTCCCTATAAGTAAGGAAGTTCATTACACCAATGTGATAAGATTATGTTTTAGAAATTCATCTATTGGGACTTGAGATAGATTTGGGAATAGAAGAAAATGTATTTTCCATTTAGCAATACATTAAGGTTGATCGAGATTGATATAGGTGTTATGATGACAATCATCTCTATGGTCGATAATTCAATAGTTGTGGGATGGTTTTCATATAATGTCCCATATGGAAGAATTTTATGTTATTCATAATAGTGGGAATGTTGAGCCTTAAATATATTGGATGGTTCTATATTATTGATCACATAGGGATTATTTCTTATTTATTTGTTCATCCATGAAACCTCCCTCTTGATTATGTTGAATTCCATGTATCACTTTTGAGGATGTACATACCTGATTCTTCATATATATTAAACAAATATGATGTACCACTGGATCATGATCTTTCATAAGAAAAAAAATCAATAGAAATGTTGGATAAAATAAATAAAGTGTTATAGAACAATACTACTCACCTAGACAATATTCTTTAACAGAATCATAATTCCAAGAAGGAACATGGTAACCTAATGAAATTATAAAGTAGATATATCATTAATTTTTATTTTTGTGTGATGATATTTTGAGGGAGAAAATCATTTAAAGGGTTATAATGTAACATCTCAAGGATTTTATATTAATTTATGTCGAAATAATCATAATGTTTTTGATATATTTCCTCACATGTAGTGGTAATTCTAGAAGAAAAAGTGTTTTAGTATACATTTATAACCAAGGTGTTGGAGTTTAGGGTATAAAAAGGATTAACCAGATTATGAAATATATATTAAACTTTTTCCTAAATTCATATTTATGGATTAATTATTAATAAAAAATCATTAATTTTTTTTAAAATCATGTCATGATTAAAAGACATATTTTTATGAAGGAACGCATTTTTATAGGTGTTACAAGTTTTTTATGAACTAATATATTTATAACTATTAAAAATATATATTTAATGAAATTAATTAGAAATGTATGAACAATCACCCATAAATTTGTAATCTAAAGTATACGAGTAAAGGTAAAATAATATAAAGATAAAAATAATTATCTTTCCTAAAATATTTTTTAATAGTGAAATGTGTTTTTATAGTAATGAATTAAATAATTCTTAATTTATTAATATTTGAAATGAAATTTTAATATGTTTTATTAAATAAATTTTTTAACATCCATATAATAGTTTTTACTAGGAAATGAATGTAAATAAATTTTCTGTTATACTTAAAAATGCATTTTAATAAAAATGTTCTTTAGTATCATTATACACACTAATTTTTATATTTTTAAACCTATAGAAATGATATTTTAAAAAATGGATTTCATGTTGATAATCAAAATTCCAAAAAAATAATTAGAGAATTCTCATTTTTTGTCAGAATTAATTATGTAAAAACAAATTAAGCGTCCATGTTTAAAGAAAAAATCGGTTTACCAGATGGTTACACTATGATATAAGGGTAATAATTCCACAAAAATATTTATAATTCATTTATTTTCTTGTTCATTTGACAGTAAAATATCATACCTTAAAATAAGTGTCCATTTTCTTCGACTTTAATAAGAAAATGACTTTATATTATTTAAATATTTTTTGTAAACCCATGTGTGTCCTCACATAACATATAAAAGTTATCCTCTTATTTCCCCTTATTCATGAATTTTTATCCTTATAGATCATCTTATACATCTCACATGTGATTTATATATTCCATAAATTAATATTATATCTCATTTGTTTCTTCTAATACCAATCTTTCAAGGATTAAGGTTTAATCCAGAGAATGTCCCTCAAAGAACATGAATAAACCTTAATAGAGTTCTTTCAATTTTAATTTTTATTCCACATTATCTACACATTCTATATACACCATAATTTTTTTATTAAGTTATAAAAAATATAATGAGAAGTTATTTTTAATATTTCACAACCATTTTCATCTTCTTTCCATCTAATGACAAATGAAAGTATCACACATGCATATACGTGGACTACTACCTCCACCTATAATATGATTCATTTTTCATCACCAAATTATATTTATGGAAATAATTATGGATTTAATAAAAAATATATTATACTTATTCTATAATTATGATTAAATAATATTCTAATATATTTTAACTTTATTTCATTGTTTTCATTAGAAAACGTATACATTGTTCACGCATATAAACGGATGCCTGTCACCAAGAATGGTGCATTTAGTTTTTCTATATCATAATTTGAAATATATATATATATGTGTGTATTTAACGAGTATTTGTGATATTTATATCATTTTTAATATTATGGAGTTTACTTAAAGAGGATCCATATGCAAGGACTGTAATAATAGAATTAACAGAAAATAAAAAATTAAACAGTTATCACCTGAAACAATGATTTTAACAAATACTTATTAACAAATGGGTGATAAGATGTTATAAGTAAATAATTTATGATATTAAATTAATTACTGTTATTATCATTTTATAATTATTAAAATTGTTTATTTATTATAAAATATGTTAGAGTGCCTATAAAGTAGGATTACTTGAGGTAAGAGTTTTATGTTACAATATCACTTTTTAATGGAATTAGTTATGATTAAGTTTTTCGATGAGTAAATTATATGATCTTTGTATGATATATGATATATGAATTATTTTACTATATTAATTTTTTTCAATTATTATAATTCTATTAATTTACTTGTCTCTGTTTACTGAAAGGTCAACAATGTTTTATTAATAAAAAATTACTTTTTATTATATTCATCTAAGATTATTATCATTAAATGTACATATTTTTAAAAATATTTAGAATAATATTTTTACCTATCTCAATTTATTTTTTTGAATTCATTTATTAACCAGGTTTGAATTTATAAGTATTTTTATAGGAATCAAAATATTATTTAATGAAAATGAACTTTTTTACCAAAGGTGTGAACAAAATATTTGTTTTGAAATACATTTCATATGAAAAGATTTATTTCATTTTGAATAATATTCTATTTAAACCATACATGAAAAAATATATGGTTATCTTCTATGAAAATATATTTTTTATATTTTTTGATTTTATAAATGGTAAAAAGTGACTTCCCAAGGAATTTCTTATTTTCTCCATGGAATATTCAAGTGATATCATAACGGTATTTTTTTATATATGAGAACATCCATTGGAGTCATTAATGATTTACTGGGTATATGTTCCTATGATAAAATAATTATTCATTTTTTGGAGGGTTTATGAATATAATAATGAAATATTGAAAAAACAATTTTCTTTTTATCTGGATAAACTATGATGAAATAATAAATGTTTTCTTGATCTTGTGGAACAAAATGAATGCATATTTGTTATGGGACATGTTGGTATGATATATCCATCCAATTAATTGAGTAATGGTCAATGATTTAAATTCTAAAATGTTACAAGTCATGTTATCCTAATCCCAACATGGGTATAAGTGATGTTACCCATACCCAAAGTAGGTACACAAGTAGTTTTCCCTATCCTGTCATGTGATACATGTCTAGGCGGGTAACCATTATATTTTTTTTTGGGATTATTATTTTTTCACACATTATAGAAACTCTATCATAGAAATATATTTTTTAATGTTATTATCTCATTGATTATGAAATTTTATTGATTTTTTATTGACTTCTTATGAATTAGAAGGTATTATAAAATGAATCCTAATTATGATCTTTAAATTGAAGGTAAATATTTCCATATTTTATGATCATATTATGGTACCCATTTTATCTTATAGTGCATAAAAATTAACCTTGATTTATATATCAATTTTCAAAACATATTAAGAATATTATACCACCATTTTCATATTTTCTTTTCCCCACTATATGAAAAATAGTTTAAATAATGATATATATAGAAGGGTTATTATTATGATTAACATAATGTTAAAGGATATATAAAATTATGTATGAATTATTTACTTATATTAGTTTCCAATGATACAAAACTATTATAGTTATATAATTGATCATAAATAAATTTAATGTATATTCATTTAATAAGATGTAATATTTAACTATGTAATTGTTTGGTCACATCATCCCAGGTTTATAGTGAAGATGAGAGTGAGACCTAAAGCCCCCTCTAATAGGTTACTTTTCACTAATGGTATAAAACATATATATGTGATGGATTAGACTTGTCCATCTCTATAATAATATTAAAAAACCTCAAATTAATGTATTATTTTATAGAATAATGAATAAACCATATATCCTAATAATTTATTTAATTTTATACAGGAATATAAAACCATTAATATAAAAACCAAAATGAATATCTATAATAATAATAATCATCTGTGGAAAACCTAATTAAATTTAATAATCAAGTAATGTCAACATAATTACTAGGTTCATCATGTAATATATAAAAATTGTATATAATAGTAACTATTATCATACATTTATACATATTAAGGCCTTCCAAAGAAACTATTATGAAAATATGAAATAAGAACACTAAATCCTCAATGGTAATTTAGTGAATCCCAATCATTACAATTCAAATATTTAAATACAAACCAAACCACATAAAGGACCAGTCACCAAATTCAAATATAAGTATATTATTAATGATCATAATAAAATATATTGATATAGGTACCCAAAAAAACATCCCAGTTATATATTATTCCTCACTTCCTAATGAATTTTATCATGGACCTTCCATCCCTCCCGAATTCATATACCATATCCACAAAACCATATCACATCAACAACTATACATCCATAACCTCATTCCCCATATGACATCCAAAAATCATATTACTGTATACATATACCATACACTATAATAAAATCCTCATAACAAGAACCATATATTACATATCTCAACAATATACCACATACCACAACCAGAACCATATTACATTACAACATAATCTCATTATGTCTGAGATAGGTAGAGGGTGTGTTGGAAGAGTCAACTATCTATATCACCCATATAAAATATTTTTTTGTATACCTAGAACTCAATATCAAATATATTCATTAATGACATTACTCAACTTGGGTTGTGATGCATATGATATAAGGAAAATAAAAAAAAAATTGATACACAAAATTACAAACTAAGGTCCACTAGCTATCAAACACTTATACAATAAATAATCATCACCAAATTATCATTTTCAAATAATATGAACCACTTAAACCTTGATACAAATGTATATCCAACACCTTAACCAAAAAATAGTCACATAAAAACCACACAACTTCTTTCCTTTTTATATGTAATTACAAATACCATATTTTCTATTAATAAAACACCTAAATTTATTACCCATACTAAATCCAATATTTTTAATTATTCTTCATCATATACATGTATTTAAAATATATTCTATATATTTTATATTAATTTTTCCCATATTATCTCCAGAAGTACAACATAAATTATCTAGTAGTTCATTAGTTCAACATGAACAACATTAATTTAACTTATTAAATTATTATAATTTACTCCATCCCACTTCAACACTCCTTTGAATGTAAAACATAATAACATTACAACATAAATTACCATGCCAATAACCCAACACACCACCTCAATAACTTCAACATTAAGAGAAAACACTAAGCCACATTATCCACATCAAAATACCATATCATTAATTTTAAAAATACCTATTACATTAGCAGAAAACCATTCCTTATAAAAAATTCTTGTAACACCCCAAGCTTCCACTGTACGTTTCCCTTAGAATAATGCAATATCTTTCATTGTATGCAATTTCGAGATTCTAACACACTGTAACCAATCAAACTAGCTGTTATGAATAGTTATACCAACTTTTTGAAATGTTAAAAATTTTATCTCTCAAAATGGACTTAATTTTTTGATTCGGAATATTGAAATTAGACTACGGTGAAATTTTGGTACTTTTCGGATAACATTAATATATTGATTAATAATGAAAATTACTAAATTTTAGTTAAATTTTTTTAATCAAAATAATTAATAGTGATAAATTATGAATTTAAGTGGTTTTAAAGTATATTTATAATATATTTTTAATATTTAATACAATTTAGGTCATTGGATATAATTTCACAATTAAACTGGACATAAAAAAGTGTCAATCTTTTGATAGTTATTATTTCTTAAAAACAAGCTTTTTGTTTTGATAGCAGGAATTAATTTTGTCCACATCTATGTTTTGAATATGGAAAAATTTCTTCCATATTTGGAATCAGGATATCCAAATTATGTAAATAGGAAACTTTTATTTTTAGACATTTTTATTAATTACTTCGGTAAATATTTTATTTACCATGGTTAAAGGGTAAATCAGGTAAATAAGGGTAAACAAAATAATATTATAATAATAATAAATTACCCTAAAACGTGGCATAACTTTATTTCTTGAAACATTTCATACCATGGGCATCTTTTGGTCGATTTTGGGACCCCATGGAGCCACATGTAAGTGATAAGGACACTTTATATTAATTATGTTCAAGTAAATACAAAAATGACATAAGCATATATCTTTTAGCAAAAACATTTTTCTATAGGGTTATATATGTTAGATTTCTGACAATAAAAATTCATTAGAAATCTAATAATATTTCCTACATAATGGTAATTTATTTATAATTTTTATACATTTAATAATTAAATGTGTTTATTACACAATAATGATGCAGTATTTTCCTTATTAATGAACGAATCAAATAATTGGTATTATAAAAGTTAAAATAAATATAATTTGAATGTTTTTGTAACACCCCAGGTAAATAAAGAGTATGAAATTTTCACATTTATCCATATTTTTTAATAAAATATTAATATAACTTTAAAGGGGACGCTATTCTTGACAGTGTACCCAACACGCAACAATGAGTTTCTTGAGAATCTTACGTTGCACCCTAATAATAAAATAATATTATTTTTAATGGTAGTTAACGCCTAGCTGTTGTCATGGAAGGAATGAATAGAACTAACTACAAAATTATTATATATGTTTGTCAAATATTTTAACTTTTTACAATAAATGTTAGAGGATTAAAAATGCGAATGAATCCAATTTTAAGCGTAAACATTCTAATATTTTTTAAAAGGTCGATTAACCGCCTTTTGATGGCGAACCTCTTTTAAATCCACTTTTTGAAAATTTTATGTGTTATATTTGACAAAATAAAATTCATCTTTAGAATCGGGATATCAAAATTTACATTGTGTAAATTTTTGGTATTTTTCTGAAAAAGTTCAATTTTTAATGAATAGTGAAAAATGTTGTATTGAAATTAAAACCACTTTTTAATATAATTTATTTATATGATTAGATTAACTTTTGAATTGGTTTTAAAATTATATTAGAATATATTTTTACCATTTAATCAAATAGTTGTCTTTGTAATTAGTTTCACATAGAAATTTGACTTAAACTAGTGTTAATCTTTTGATATATATTGTTTCATAAAAACACGCTATTTGTTCTGACAGCGGGAATTAATTATTAAATTAATTAATGTAACCTATATGTTATGAATTTTTTAAATTAGACATAATTTTTGAATTCGAAATATCAAATATAGCTTACGGTGATTTTTTTGTAATTTTCTGAAAAACTTCAATTTTTGATGAATAGTGAAACCACTAAGTGGTACTTATAAAAACTGATTTTCCGTTTAAATGAAATTTTTCCACATTTGTGTTTTGAATTTCAAAAATACAACATACATGGTTTTCATTAAGAAGTAAAATGTGGTTCGATGGGATTAAAATAATTTTTTTATGAATAGTAACTTATTAAGTTCTTAATCACGATTAGAGGTAATTAGTGTAGTTTAAGGTAAAAATAATGTTATAATAATATGAAATGACCTAGACACATGTCCTAAACTCATAGGATGAGTCATGTACTACAAAGAATATCCATGGGTCAACTTGGGGACCCCATGTAGCCACTTTGGTTGGAAAATGACATAAATACCTTTTTATTTAATGTTCAAATTAAAATGTCACAAACATGAGTTGTTTAACTAAAACTATTTTTACATGGGGTTATACATGTTCTATATTTGACAATAAATAATAATTGGAAAGATAAAAAGATTTCCTACATCATAGTATTTTTTGTATAATTTTTAGACATTAAATAAATTAAATTATTTATGACATTATGATGATGCAGCGATGACCTCATTACTTAACAATTAAAATAAAATGGAAAGATAATATAAAATCTAATCCCTAAACAAATCCAAAACCTATTTTATGGGTGGCGTTCGAACAATTATCACCTTAACCCCGAAAAAAATCAATGTGAGACCATAAAAATCCGAAACGCATTCTAAAATAAAGTAACATTTCTTTACATTCCAAGAGTGCCCCTCCTCTCCTCTTATAAAAGGCCCCCACTTCTACCTCCATACCCACACTTCCAAAGGCTTTGGCTTGGCCAAACACTGCGATTTTGTCTCTCCACATCCCTCTCCAACTCTTATAAGCATCACTTTGGTCAGAAGTATTCCCAAGGAAGTCTTTGAGCTCAAACCAAAGGGAGTTACCTGATTTTAAGGTAATGTCTTCACTTGAGTCCTTTTGTTTTATTTTGCTTCTCCACCCCCATAAAATCTTTTTATTCCTTTATTTTGTAACAAAACAATTATATTCTGTATACTAGGATGTTTTTATGTTATGGATTCGAGCTACACTTGCACACACCTTCATCTAATGGTTTAAGAAAATACTGTTTCTGTGGATGGTGAATTACTGCCTCACGAAACGATGATTGTTCAATATTCTCTTAAAATCTTTCATGGTGGCCATCAAGATGTAACTATATTTATATATAATATATAATATGTTTATGTTTTCCTTATGCTTATGTATGTTTAATTTATGGCATACCTTTTTGTCTTCCATTATGTGTATACACAATATCTTCATTTTAAGAAGTGCGGACTACCTCCCCCTCAATGTGATTTGATTCGTTAATACCATATCTGGTACGAATAATGGATATATTTAATGACATTATATATGATACCATAATGGAATTAAAATAATATTATTTATCATTATGTTTTAATTCCATTAAATATGAAATAGAAATGGACGTAGCGTTCATGCGTACGTACGGCTTACCGTCTCCATGAACTGTGCATTTCATTTCTTAACTCTAAATGTTATGTAATATTATAAATGGATGAATATAATGGATATATATGAGATATATGATATCTACATAATGAATAAAATTCTGTATATAATGGATATTTTATAACATGAACAACATGTAATTATAATGAGTTTATTTTTGACTCAAGTACCAATGATCGTTAAAACGACCGTTATTAGCTTAAATAATAACATAGTGTTCATGACCTGGTAATAAGTGATATAAAAGGAATAATGAACTTGAAAAATGTTCTTAAGGAAGTATAAATTAACTCATGTTTATTATTCAGGATATTAAATAACGATCGAGTCAAGTCGGACCCGAGGTAAGGGACCCTACCCCTCTCTTTCTTTTTAAGTACACTCTTTTATGTCATTCCTTTTAAGCTCATCTTTCTTATGATTGGGAAGTTATTTTATATTACTCATGCTTTAATTTTTTATGTTAATATGATGAGATACCCTACTTTCTCTCATCAATCAATTTTGGATGTTTTGAGTGGCACCGTTAGGATGCCAAATTTTTTGTAAGAGATCCAACCTCTCGCTTTCTTTTTAAGTACTCTCCTTTATGTCACTTCTTTTAAGATCCACTTTGTTTTGATGGGGGATGTTCTTTTATATTCCTCTTGATGTAAATTTTATGTTAATATGATGAGAGACCCTATTTGATCTCATCAATCCATTTTTGGAAGTTTTAAGTGGCTTCGTTAGGCTGCCGAGTTTTCGTAAGGGATTTTTCATCTCACTTTTAGTCCCGTGATATTTATGCTACATTTGCCACTATTTCCTTTGAGTGGTGTATGTACTTCAAATTATTATACTATTTGTGTAATATAATTTCATTTATGTGTATTTACATATTTATTGTATGGCCTTTCTTCAATGGGGTGTACGTTTCGAAAGATACCCAAGTCGGTAAGGGAACCTTTCACCCTCCACTTTTTAAAAGACATAGTTTGTTATGTTTTTTAATTCACATAATATTTTGTTGGGATATGTTCTTATATATCCTTATTGATTTAAATTTTATGACCAAGTGATGAGATACCCTTTTTATCTCTCATCAACTCTTTTTCTGAATTTTGAAGTGACGCCGTTAGGCTATCGAATTTTTGCAAGGGAACTTCTTAACCCAATTTTGATTCTTTGGGATAAACTTATACACCTTGAATATGTTGTTCTATGATTATGTGTTAATGTCCTCTGATTGTTTTTCACTTAATACCCACTTATATTTCGTTTATTCGTCTGTCACACATAATTATGTAACTGATTTATCCTTAATCCAAGGATACCGTCTTTGTTTGGGACTTCGTCTCAATCTCCGTTCATTGATGCATATTTTATTTTATAAACAACCTTCTTTTATATGGTTTATGAACCCCTTTGAATTTTGCTTTTATACAAAAGGAATCTTTTTTATACGAAGCATTTTACGAAATGAAAAAAGGGAATGTTTTTTGTCATACATATGCGGCGACATCGACTTCTCCACCGCCGTGACCATTATTTGAGTTTCAGCTTCCTCTAAAAGCCATACCTTTTTTTAAAAGAAAAATAAATACCATGTTTTAATTTTCTTTTATTTTTGTATTTAAAATGGTTTTGATAATGTTTTATTATATCACCGTGTTATTGATATCTAGTGATTGAAATGTGGAAATGTTATGTTTCCTTTATGTATGTTTTATGAGATACGATTATGTTATGGTTCTTGGGCATTGTTATGAAGACGGGTGGTTCCGTGATAAACTAAGGGCGGGTGATCCCGATAGAGCTCTCCAATGCATTTTTTAATGCAAAGGAGTGAAACGTTAAGGTTTCTCCGAAGAGATTTTGGGAATATACTATGCTGGGTATTCCAAACGTGACCAAGAGGGTTACTCCCTACGTAAGAATGTTATGAATGCCTCAAGATACCATTTATGTCTTATGATTTCTATGATTTATTCATGATTTGATGAGGTATGTTAAAGTGACTATGTTTTATGGATAAAGTATTATTTCATTCTTATGTATATATGAACTCCTGTTTCTTTTCCAGATTTTTATAACCCTTACTGAACTTTTTATGCTCATCCCATGTTTTTTTGAAATGTTTTTCACAGGTCAAGGGAAAGGTACATGATATGATGATAGTGTCAAGGAAGTGTCAAGAGAGAATTCGTGCTTTATTTTTAAATATGTTTCCGTTGATGGGAAAAAAATGAATACTCTCTTTAATGTAACCACTTTGTTTAAATGTGGAATGTAATGCAAAATTTATGATCTAATTCTCTAAAACACTAAACCTGAAAAGATCCACAATGTGTAATCTTGTAATAACTCAAGATTAAGTAAGGTTTAAGGTTGAGCCCTTATAGTTGGTATCAGAGGTCAGTTTAGATAACTTTAGAGGTTAGGGTATTCTTTAAGCATAAGTGACATTACCATAATGGTTAGGATTTCAGAAAGAGTCCTAGTTTTAGATAATGTGGATGAGTAAGTATATCTAAGTGTTTATCTTCCTTATTAGTACATGATTGTTTTGTTGATATACTCTCACTAGCCTTTTTGGTTTTAGTAAATGGCTGGATCTAGCATGCACCAAAGTAACAGTGGATGTGAAGAAAACTGTGAGATCTTTTTGAGTGAGAAACTAAATGATATGGGAGCTACAATGAGAACTCTTGTGTTTATCCTCAACCAACTATCTGGAGTAATGATTGACCACCTAAACCATGGATATTTCTATAAGGCATCATATATATGAGAAACAAATCCCTACGGAACAACAAGTAACAATCATAAAGGTAAGTGTGTTCAAAAACATATATGTCAATGATGTGGAAAGAAACACCTAGGAAAATGTTTCAAAGGGACCGAACTATGCTATAGATGTGGAAATGAAGGTCATAAAGCAAGAACTTTCCATAGAAAATGGAAGCATACAGTTGTATCAAGGAAAGGGAAAGAAGTTCTTTCTGAGGGATCTATTGAATGTTTTAAATGTGGTGTGCATGGTAATTATGTAAACAAGTGTCCTATGAAGATGTTTTGTGAATGGGATCACCAAGATCATACAAATACTCATTTACCAATACCTAATGCCATTCCGATTGAGGATGAAGACACTGACAATAACCAATCAAAGGTATGGATTATTTCATAAAAGTTTTTTTCCTATTTTGGAATCTTAGGATATGATTCATGATTTTGTTTGTAGGAAAGAAGTATTTCAGAATAAGTTTGAAAGGAATGGTTAATGGATCATGAAGAATGTTGAATGAGTTAGAAGTCAACATTTAAGGGATTCAAGAGTTATGGTGAAATTCGTAAGACTATTAAGTCTCTTTTGATGATGGGGTTACATTAGAAGACTTTTTATAGTATGTGTTACCCAGATGTTTAATATATGAAAATTTTATTCAAGGAATAGTTATCTTTTCTTTTGTGGACATAGTTATAAAGAACCATTTGGGTTTATATGATCCTTACTTTTGAGGTAATTATGGGTTACTATATGTTATGACGGAAGTGAAAGGAATGAGATGAAATTGAGGTTAAATTATGTTATGGTTATTTTTGATGATTTTATCTCTTTTTGGGGAATGATTTGATAATGATATAAGTTGAAAAAGGATAACACGCAGACCGTGTGACAACCCATCGTGTCGGACAAAGCTGCGGGAATCGAACCCACAACCAATGTGCAACTAGTATTTATCGCCTACCACTGGACTACGTGAAGTCCCTGGTTAGTATGACTAATTCTTTTTAGTTAGGTGACTTTATGAATTAAGAGTAAGTTGATTTTTGGTTATTTATGAAAATGATTAACCTATCATGGATGATATGTGATTAGGTTAATTACTATTCAATACGAGAATTTAGGAGCAACTTATGTTGTTTGGAGATAAATGTTATGATTTAACTTTGAAGACTATGTGAATAAATCATTCAAATATTTGGGTTTCTATCTTAGTTTGGTTTACTTTGAAGAATTTTATGGAAAAATTGTTTATCAAATGGTCCTCGTTGAACTTTGGGTTTTTTGGACAAAATTTTGAGATTAAGAATATATTTTCTTTTTATAAAGGGTTATCCTTTTCTGGATTATCTGATCTTGCACTAACATTTTTGGTTTTGTTATTGGTTAGAGTCTAAAGACATGGGAAGTTTATAGTTCTATTTTGTTGATTAGGTGATTCTCTATAAATTTATTTTAGTACTCTTAATTCGAACAAGTCTTCCAAAATACTCGTCTTTTGGGTAAAATATGAGTTTGATTAAAGAATCTAGTAAAAGTTGAATGACTACATGACAAGTAAGTATGTTTCATTATGATTTAGTTAAGCTCAAAAATAAATTACTCAATTAAAAGTAACTTAAAACAAAAATGTTGTCTGTTATCTTTTCATAATGGGGAATCGAATATCATTTAACCCATCACAAGTTTGTGATTTTCTTATGGTTAACTTTCTCCTAGGCATGTTTTCTATGACTCTCCATCAGAACATGACCATTTGTTTTTTTCCTCCATGTCCATATTTTAATACTTGGAATCCTAGTATGGGTTAACTCGGGTGACCTTTGTACTTATCTTTCATTATTTTAATGTGATTTTTTTACTGACTCTTGTTCCGATGTGGGATTTTCAATGACGTTTCCAAGCCCAATTTTACAATTGTGAGGATGCAATTCCCAAAAGGGGGGAAGGATGTAACACCCCAGGTAAATAAAGAGTAAGACATTTTCACATTTATCCATATTTGTGAATAAAATATTAATATAAATTTAAAGGGGACTCTATGCTCGATGGCGTACCTAACAAGCAACAATGAGTTTCTTGGGAATCTTACGTTGCACTCTAATAATAAAATAATATTATTTTAAATGGTAGTTAATTCCTAGCTATTGTGAGGGAGGGGATGAATAGAACTAACTAAAAAATGATTATATATTTTTGTCAAATATTTTTACTTTTTACAATAAATTTTAGAGGATTAAAAATGCGAATGAATCCAATTTTAAGCATAAACATTCTAATATTCTTTAAAAGGTCAATTAAATGAATTTTGATGGAGAACCTCTTTTAAATCCACTTTTTGACAATTGTATGTGTTATATTTGAAAAAATAAATTTTTTCTTTAGAACCGGGACATCAAAATTTACTTTCTGAAATTTTTTGGTATTTTTCCGAAAAAGTTCAATTTTTAATTAATAGTGAAAAATGTTGTATTTTAATTCAAAACCTCTTTTTAATATAATTTATTTATATGACTAGATTAGATTTTGAATTGGTTTTAAAATGAAATCATAATATATTTTTACCATTTAATCAATTAGTTGTCATTGGAATTAGTTTCACTTTGAAATTTGACTTAAACTAGTGTCAATCTTTTGATATATATTGTTTCATAAAAACATGCTATTTGTTCTGACAGCGGAAATTAATTATTAAATTAATTAATGTAACTTATATGTTATTAATTTTGTAAAATAGACATCATTTTTGAATTCGGAATATCAAATATAGCTTAGGGTGAATTTTTGGTAATTTTCTGAAAAACATCCAATTTTTATGAATAGTGAAACCACTAAGTGGTACTTATAAAAACTGATTTTCCATTTAAATGAAAATTTTCCACCTTTGTTTTTTGAATTTCAAAAATCCAACATACATTGTTGTCATTAAGACGTAAAATGTGGTTCAATGGGATTAAAATAATTTTTTGGTGAATAGTAACTTATTAAGTTCTTAATCGCGATTAGAGTTAATTAGTGTAGTTTAAGGTAGAAATAATGTTTTAATAATATCAAATGACCAAGACACATGTCCAACCCTCATTGGATGAGTCATGGCCGACCAGGAAAGTCCATTGGTCAACTTGGGGTCCCCATGGAGCCACTTTGGTTGGAAAATGACATAAATACCTTTTTATTTAAAGTTAAAATTAAAATGTCACAAACATGAGTTGTTTAACTAAATCACATTTTACATGGGGTTATACAAGTCTGATTTTGACTATAAATATTCATTGTAAATATAAAAATATTTCCTTCATCATAGTATTTTTTTAATAATTTTTAGACATTAAATAAATTAAATTATTTATTACATCATGATGATGCAGCGATGACCTCATTACTTAACGATTTAAATATAATGGAAAGATAATGTAAACTCTAAGACCTAAACATGTCTAAAACCTATTGGATGGGTGTATTTTGAACCCTTATCACCTTAACCTCGAAACACATCAATGTGGGACTATTAAAATCCGAAACACATTCTAAAATAAAGTAACATTTCTTTACTTTCCAAGAGTGCCCCTCCTCTCCTCTTATAAATGGCCTCCACCTCTTCCTCCTTACCCACACTTCCAAAGCCGTTGGCTCGGACAAAACCTGAAATTGTGTCTCTCCACATCCCTCTCTAACTCTTAGAAGCCTCACATTGGTCATAAGTCTTACCAAGGAAGTCTTTGAGCTCAAACCAAAGGGAGTTGCCCGATTTTAAGGTAATGTCTTCACTTGAATCCTTTTGTTTTATTTTGCTTCTCCACCCCCCTAAACTCTTTTTATTTCATTATTTTGTAACAAAAACTATATCTTCAATATACTAGGATGGTTTTATGTTATGTATTCGAGCTACACTTACAATAACCTTCATCTAATGGTTAAAGAAAATACTGTTTCTGTGGATGGCGAATTACTGCCTCACGAAACGATGATTGTTCAATCTGCCCATAAAACCTTTCATGGTGGACATTAAGGGGTAAATATATTTATATATGATATGTAATATGTTTATGTTTTCCTTAAGATTATGAATTTTTTATTTATGGCATACCTTTATGGCTTCCATTATGGGTATACCTGATATCTTCATTTTAGGAAGTGCGGACTACCGCCCCCTCAAAGTGTTTTGATTCGTTAATACCATATTTGGTACGTATAAAGGATATATTAAATGATATTATATATGATACGATACTGGAATTAAAATACTATTATGTATCATTATGTTTTAATTCCATTAAATATGAAATATAAATGGAAGTAGCGTTCATGCGTACGTACGGCTTACCATCTCCATGAACGGTGCATTTCATTTCTTAACTCTAAATGCTATGTAATATTATAAATTCATGAATATAATGGATATATGTGATATATATTATATCTACATCATGAATAAAATTCTGGATATAATGGATATTTTACCACATGACAACTTTTAATTATAAAGAGTTTATTTTTGACTCAAGTTCCAATGATCGTTAAAACGACCATTATTAGCTTAAATAATAACATAGTGTTCATGACATGGTAATAAGGGATATAAAACGAATAATTAACATGAAAAAGTTTCTTAAGGAAGTAGAAATTAACTAAAGTTTATTATTCAGGAGATTGAAGAATGATCGAGTCAAGTCTGACCCGAGGTAAGGGACCCTACCCCTCTCTTTCTTTTTAAGTACACTCTTTTATGTCATTCCTTTTAATATCATATTTCTTATGATTGGAATGTTATTTTATATTAATAATACTGTAAATTTTTATGTTCATATGATTAGAGACCCTACTTTCTCTCATCAATCAATTTTGGAAGTTTGGAGTGGTGAAGTGAGGCTGCGAAATTTTTTGTATGAGATCCAACCTCTCGCTTTCTTTTTCGGTACTCTCCTTTATGTCACTTATTTTAAGCTCCACTTTGTTATGTTGGGTGGTGTTCTTTTATATTCCTATTGATTTAAATTTAATGTAAATATGATGATAGACCCTATTTGATCTCATCAATCCATTTTTGGATGTTTTAAGTGGCGCCGTTAGGCTGCCGAGTTTTCGTAAGGGATTTTTCATCTCACTTTTAGTCCCGTGAGATTTATGCTACATTTTCCACCATTTCCATTGAGTGGTGTATGTAATTACCATTATTATACTATTTGTGTAATATAATTTCATTTATGGGTATTTACATATTTATTGTATGACCCTTCTTCAATGGGGTGTACGTTTCGAAAGTTACCCAAGTCGGTAAGGGAACCTTTCACCCGCCTCTTTTTGAAAGACTTATTTTGTTATGTCATTTAATTCACGTAATATTATGTTGGGATATGTTATTATATATCCTTATTGATGTAAATTTTATGACCATGTGATGAGATACCCTTTTTATCTCTCATCAACTCTTTTTCTGAATTTTGAAGTGACACCGTTAGGCTGTCGAATTTTTGCAAGGGAACATCTTAAACCAATTTTGATTCTTTGGGATAAACTTGTACACCTTGAATATGTCGTTCTATTATTACATGTGAATGTCCTATGATTGTTTTACACTTAATACCCACATATATTTCGTGTATTCTTTTGTCACACATAATTATGTAACTGATTTATCTTTAATCTAAGGATATCGTCATTGTATGGGACTTCGTCTCAATCTCATTTCATTGAGGCATATTTTATTTTATACAAAACCTTCTTTTATACGGCCTATAAACCCCTTTGACTTTTACTTTTATCCAAAAAGAATATTTTTTATACGAATCATTTTACAAAATGACAAAAGGGAATGTTTTTTGTCATACGTATGCGGCGACATCGACTTCTCCGCCACCATGACGATTATTTGAGTTTCAGCTTCCTCTACAAGCCATACCTTTTTTTAAAAGAAAAATAAATACGATGTTTTACTTTTCTTTTATTTTTGTATTTAAAATGCTTTTGATAATGTTTTATTATATCACCGTGTTATTGATATCTTGTGATTGAAATGTGGAAATGTTATGTTTCCATTATGTATGTTTTATGAGATATGATTATGCTATGTTTCTTGGGAATTGTTATGAAGTTGGGTGGTTCCGTGATAAACAAAGGGTGGGTGAGCCCGATATAGCTCTCCAATGCACTGGGTAATGCGAAGGAGTGAAACGTTAAGGTTTCTCCGAAGAGATTTAGGGAATATACTATGGGGGGTATTCCAAATGTAACCAAGAGGGTTACTCCCTACGTAAGAATGTTTTGAATGCCTCAAGTTACCTTTTATGTCTTATGATTTCTATGACTTATTCATGATTTGATGAGGTATTTTAAAGTGCCTATGTTTTATGGAAAAAGTATTATTTCATTCATATGTATATATGAACTCAGGTTTCTTTTCCATATTTTTACAACCCTTACTGAGCTTTTTATGCTCATCCCACATTTTTATTGAAATGTTTTTCACAGGTCAAGGGAATGGTACATGATATGATGATAGTGTCAAGGAAGTGTCAAGAAAGAATCCATGCTTTATTTTTAAATATGTTTCTGTTGATGGGAAAAAAAGAATACTATCTTTTATGTAACCACATTGTTTAAATGTGGAATGTAATGCATGTTTTATGATCTAATTCTCTAAAACTCTAATCCTGAAAAGATCCTCAATGTGTAATCTTGTAATAACTCAAGATTCAGTAAGGTTTAAGCTTGGGGGATTATAGTTTTGATGCCGTAAACTAATTTTATTGGTTAATATGACATGATAGTATTTAATAAATGAATTTGTTTCTAATTGATAATGTTTTTATGACTTTAACAATAATCAATTATTAAATATTTTCAAAATTGACATAAATGAGTTTTTAAAACAAGTATTCTATTATTAATTGTTATTCTATTCTTAAAAATGTAAGGTCTGGCCAAAGGATTTATATTAGGATCGGTGTATCATTAATGGACCACTTGGGGGTCTCTTGGATGTATATACTAATTTTATTAACTATATAATTTAAAAATACAAAGTGGCATGGTAAATGTCAATCTAATTAACTAAGAGTTAAAACTAAAATATAAGGTTAATATAATGCCCCAAATCTTTCTAAAATATATTTATTGAATTTTATTCAACCCATAACCACCTTAGACTTTTTATAATAAACTTTTTATCCATTCTAAAAAGAATATTAATTTAATATAAATTAATACATTATGTTTTTTCTAAAGAGCCCCTCCACCACCTTATAAAAGGACACAAATTCTAACTAAATCTTCACACCATAAAAACCATTTTGTTTGGAAAAACCCTGCCCAAATACTCTCCAAAATTCCCTCACTTCAACCTAGAGTCATTATTTTGATCAGAAAGACAGCCTATGGAGCCTTTTGATCAAATCAAAAATAAGAACCCAAAGAAGAGATAATGTTTTCACCACCCTTTTTCAAGTTCCTTTCTTCTTCAACTTCTTCTTTCTTTTTTATATCCTTTATAAAATAATAAATCTAGTATCTTCTATAAACTATGATAATATTATAAATATGGTACAACCATATTCAGTATTCTATCCATCCTTTGAATGAAATGTCACCACATGTGCGTACGTACGGATTACCGTCTCCACATCGCGGTGTAATTTTTATTGAAAAACATTATTATATCCATGGGTATGATAATGATATGTAATAGATGTAAATAATAAATATAAAATGATAATTATTATTTATATATGATATACCATCCTATTATATATTATTTTAATATCAAAAGAATGATATTGTCGCTCGTGCATACGTACGGACTACTGTCTCCACGAACACGATGAGATTCACTCCCAATCGCATCCATGCAATTATTATTCTCATTTGATGATTAAAAATAATGTTTTAGGACTTGATATAATTCTATATATGAATAATATACAACCAATCCATACAAAATACGGCTTATGTAACAAAATATATAAAAGAAAACGAGTAAGTCAACACCATAAACGATGATAATACTAATATATTATTAACAAATAAATGTTAAAAAATTATATATGATATCATATTAATGTATATTAATCTTTTATAATTTAATAACAATTATTTCACCATAATAAAGGAGGTTAACCTACCATCAACCAAGGAAAAGTTGAAGGTATTAATTTATTTCATAATCTCTTCATTATCCGAGGTTGTTTATACGTAATTATCTACTGGGACCTCTTTATCGTCCACATCCATGTTTCCAGAAATTGTATTTCAAAACATTATTACAATTTTATAGAATATGGGTTAAATTTATTTAATCCCTTGTTGTACTTTTTATAAGAATTTTATAATGAAATCTTTCTGTCATTTTCCAAACAAGGTCATTTTTAACCTTTTCATCAGAATTATGGTAAGAATGTATTTTTTTAACTTATTCAGTGGGTTCAGCTATTTTACACCGTTGTAAAATCATTGAAGCTTCCATTAAAATATTATAAGGATATTTTAAGGTAAATGTTTTATTTTATAATTATGGGACTTTTAAATGATTAAAAAAAAGATATTTCTCTCAAATAGTTTAGATTTCATCTATGCCAACATTCTTTGATGGATTTTAAGATTATTTGAGGTTGATTTATTACGATAAAAAACATCCATATTTTATTGAAGTTTTTGTGATATGTTTGACTGTGGATGTGTTTTTTTATACCATTCATGTTTTATGGAGAAAGTATTGACATTCATATGCAAGTTTTAATACGAATTTTTATGTTATGTTTAAACCTTTTTATATGAGGAATGCATTGGACATAATAAGTGACAGTTGGAGCCCATTATAGATCCTTGATGCATCGTAAGGTCTCATGAGACAAACTAGTGTCTGGCACAAGGCCTTGACAAAATCTTATTTGTAGTCTTGACACGAGGCCTTGGCAACATGGTTATGATAGTCTGGCATTATGCATTCCATTATTATGAATGTAGTTATTGATATTGTATGTGATTATTCTATTAGTAGAATATCCATGTGAATAATTAAATGACATTATTTCATTTTATTTCTGCCATATTATGCTGAAGTTCATGTTTAAAAGGCTTTTTATTTAGTTATACATTGCCTTAAATATTTATTCTTATATATGAAGGTTTCTTCTAAATTGTTATCCTTACTGGGCATCTGAGCTCACGCCTTTCTATGTTTTATTTTTCCCAGGATGTGAAGAATTATTTTATGAATGACCTGTAGGGATAGTATAGGGGGAAATGAGTGTGGAATATGGAGACTGTGTTGTTGGAGTTTTCATTTTATGATGTAATGTAAACTTTATGAATGTATGTAGTGTTTCCAAGGCTACTAAACTAATCAGTCATTCGAGACATTATAATTTGTGATCATGCCAATGTTATGTAATAATTCACCAACTCTGGGTAACTGGGTTCCTAGTGTTACCGTTGGTATCAGAGGATGTTTAGTACAAACCATGGAAGCTAGATTTAGATAAACTCTGATTAGAGCACATGGACCTAAGATAGACATTGAGGATTATTATAGAAGAACTTCCTAGAATTTTGATATTGTAGAGATTTTGTGAGTTTTACAAGAAATACATCCATGTCTGGAAACGAGTAGGTAGAGGCTGCTCTGGAACAGATGTACCTATATGTAAAACCTGAAAAACTGCATTGAGCTAGACTCAAATGGGAACTAGTGCACGACAACGGGCCTTGCTGCACTCTTGGTTACGACACTCCCGGGGGATATGCTTAGGATAATTCTCATTTTCATTACAATCCATTATGAAGGGTTTATGAGTATATTATTTCTCAAATAAAACATTTTTTATGATTATGGATTATATCCATAAATATTTCAATTTATGTTCAGTGTTTTACAAGTATGGAATTATGTATTTTGATACATAATCTAATATAGTTTATGAAATTATTTAGAAATGGCACCTAGTGGAAGGAATGGAAACCATATCAATGTATGCACTCCATATAGGGATTTCCGTCCTTCTCATGATAATTAGAGTGGAGCTGGTGATGCAACTTGTGTAAATTAGCTAATCACCATACTAGGACAACTCACTCAGGTTATGAATAATAACATTACCCGTATGGAGCACCATGATATGCAGTGTAGAGGATCAATGTTAGATCGCTTCATGAGGTACCAACCACCAACATTAAATGGGAGTACAAATCCATTAGTAGCTGAGCAATGGGTAAGTTCCCCAGAGAAAATATTGGATGATTTGGGGAGTAGTGAAAGGGAAAACGTTATCATGGATGTTTATCGCCTCACTAGAGATGCTGATCAATGGTGGTCATTCATACAAAACAAGAAATAAGATGATGAAGTATCAAATATGGAATGGAGGGAGTTCAAAGAGCTTTTCATTGAAAAATACATTCATCGTGACCATCGAGCAGATATGGAAAGGTAATTTTTGAGTCTGAGGAAAAAGGAGGATGAGAATGTTGCAAAGCATGAGGATAACTTTACAAGGTTATTGCGGCATGCAGTAGATTATATACACAACCCAAGAAGTATTATTGATCATTTATTTTATGGGTTAAAACTATTTCTCCATCGAGAATTAGTCTCACAATGTTTCTCACCGTACAAACACATTTTCTCTTGTGCTATCAAGACAAAAATGGAATTCACTAAGTCTTACGAATTTAAGGAAAATAATGAGAAGAAGTGATCTACTAACCAATATGGAAATCGAAATATAGGGATGAAGGGAAAATTTGATTATCCATACTGTAGTAAATGTGTGAAGAAACACCCTGGTACTTGCTTGAGGGGAATGGGAATCTGTTACAAGTGTGGTGAAAAAGGCCACCAAGCTCATGATTGCAAGGGAAAGAGAGTTTCTGACAATGTGTAATGATATAATTGTAGAGAAATGAGACATTATTCAAATAAATGTCCTAAGCATCAGGGAAACTAACCTCAGAAAAGGCCATGAGATCAAGGCCAAGCTTATGCTATCACTACTACTGAGGTTGAAGCTCTGAACGACGTGGTGGCAGGTAATTTAATGTTTTCCTCAAGTATAGAAAATGATTTATTTCATTCTAGATTATAAAATTGTTTCATATATTCCCAGTTTTCTATGACAAGTAGATATTTCCAATTTTATTTAACATGGGAGTTGTCAGTTAAAACTCTTAAGGGAAGTGTCATTGTAATAAAGTTTTGTGAATCAATCCCCATTCGAGAACATAAATGTTCTTTATCTACTGATCTCATCATCATAACTATGATTGATTTTGACATAATCCTTGGTATGGATTGGCTTTCAGAACATGATGAAAAGATATATTGTAAGAAGAAGGAGGTTACGATTTTTGATGATGTTGATAAGGAACACCATATCTTTAGAGGAGAATCGTCACCACCTAATTCTTTTCTACATCCAGCCCCAGTAGCTCAACTAAATTCAATTATTGGGGAGGAAGAGAATGAAATGACTGTGGCTAAGGAAAGGAATGTTCAAATAGAGGATGTACCTATTGTGAAAGAATATATAGATGTGTTTCCAAAAGATTTACCTGGACATCATCAAGAATGAGAAGTTGAGTTTTCCATTAATTTAATTCCTTGATCAAGGACTATATCGATGTCCCCTTATAGAATAGACACTGTGGAATTAGTTGAACTAAATAAACAACTCTAGTAATTGAGTAAAAAGAGATTTATTCACCCTAGTATTTCTCTATGGGGAGCCACTATTCTTTTTGTTAAAAAAATATGTATTTATGAGGTTATATATCGACTACAGGGAGATCAATTCTATAACAATAAAGAACTAGTATACCCTACCTCGCATTGATGATTTATTTGACCAACTACATGGAGCTCAATACTTTTCAAAGATTGACCTTTGATCTGAATACCATCAATTATGTGTGTAGAAGGAAGACATTCAGAAGACAGAATTTCGAACCAAGTATGGGCATTATGAGTTTACAGTAATGCCTTTCGGGATGACTAATGCACCCACTGTTTTCATGGATCTAATGAATAGAGTTTTCAAAGAATATCTTGATGACTTTGTAGTGGTATTTATTGATGGTATATTGGTATACTCCAAAAGCAACAATGATCCTGAAAATCACTTGCCCATTATATTGAAGACTCTGAGAAGACATGAATTATATGGGAAGTTTAGCAAGTGTGAATTCTGGCTTCAGGAGATTTATTTTCTTGGCCATATTTTCTCTATGGTTGGAATCTATGTTGATCCTTCTAAGACAAGAGCAATCCAAGAATGGCTATCACCAACGAGTATAACCCAGGCACGCAGTTTTATTGGTTTAACAGGTTATTATCGACGTTTCATCCAGAATATTGCTCAGTTGGCTAACCCATTAACGAAGCTCACACGTAAAGGGGTTAAATTTCATTGGGAAAAGAGTGTGAAGAATATTTTGAAAATTGAAGAGAATATTAGTCAATGATTTTATATTGACTCTACCATCATGGAATGATGGGTTCATTATTTATAGTGATGCAACGAAGAAAGGACTTGGTTGTGTCCTTATGTAGAATGATAGAGTTATTGACTATGCATCATGACAACTAAAAATTCATGAGAAAAACTATCCTACTCATGATTTTGAGTTAGCTGCTGTAATATTTTCTATGAAGATATGGAGACATTATCTCTATGGTGAAAATTGTGACATATATACTGATCTTAAGAGTTTTATGTATATTTTCCCACATAAAGAACTCAACATGAGGCAAAGGAGATGGCTTGAACTACTCGTGGATTATGATTATACAATAAACTACCACCTGGTGAAGGCAAATAAGGTGGAAGATGCTTTGATCAGAAAGGATCATGGAGTTCTGAATGTGATGAGAATTGAAAGGGATCCTATTTTCATGGATCTAGTGATGATTGATATGGGAATTACCATGGAAGGTGAAACATTAATACTTTTTCAAAAGGTTTCCAAACCGTCTTTACTGGAAAGGATAAAAAGTTCTCAGAATGATGATGAATAATTTCAAAAGAAGATTAAAGCTATGAATGATGGGAGATTTAGTGAATTTGTGTATGAATATGGAATTTTGAAATTTGGGAGGAGACTTTGTGTTCCTGAAATACTTGATATAAAAAGGGAATTGTTGGAAGATGCTCATAGTTCCAATTTCTCTATACACCATGGGAGCAACAAAATGTATAGAAATTTGAAGGAACATAATTTGAGGGAAAACATGAAGAGGGAGATTGCTGATTTTTTGTCAAGATGTATGGTTTGTAAACAAGTGAAAGCTGGAAGGAAACACCCTGGAGGAGACATGAAACCTCTTCCCATACCTATGTGTAAATGGTATAATATCACTATGGGATTTTTCATGGGACAACCAATGACTCCAATAAGGAATGATGAAGTATGAGTCATTATTGATCATCTTACCAAGTCAAAACATTTTCTTGTTATAAGGGAAGATTTACCACTTGAATGTCTAGAAAGGATATATATTAATGAAGTTGTGAGACTTCATGTAGTACCCCTATCGATTGTTTCTGACCGTGATCGCCATTTTACTTCAAGAATCTGGAAGAGTCTTCAGATGGCCTTGGATACGGAACAACATATGAGCACTACCTACCACCCTCAAACAGATGGGAAATCAGAATAGACTATTCCAACCTTATAATACATGTTGCGATCATGCTCACTTGACTTTCAGGGTATGTGGGATCAATATTTACGTCTGGTGGAATTTTCCTATAACAATAGCTTCCATTCAAGTATTTAGATGGCACCATATGAAGCGTTATACAGAAAGAGATGTCGCACACTAACCTGTTGGGATGAAGTTGGTGATAGAAAACTTTTAGGCCCAGAACATGTGGAGGAAACAATGAAAAAGGTATAGGAAATCCAAAACCACATCAATGCAGCTCAAAGAAGGCAGAAGAGCTATGCCGATGACCGAAGGAAAGATTTGGAATTTCAGGTAGGATATCATGATTTCTTGAAGGTATCTCCATGGAAGGGAGTTATACGTTTCGGAACGAAAGGTAAATTGAGTCCCAGGTACATCAGACATTGAAAAATTCTAGAAACAATTGGGGCTGTATCTTACCATTTGGAAATGCTGCCAAATCATTCCAAAGTTCAGGATGTGTTCCACGTATCACTGTTGAGAAAATACATGCCTGACCCAATGCATGTACTCACCTTTTAGGAATTAGAACTGGAACATGATCTATCTTATTACGAATATCCCATCAGGATTCTTGATACAAGAGAACAAGTGCTGAGAAACTGGATGACTCGTCTGGTAAAAGTTTTATGGAAAACCATAAGATGGAAGACGCAATGTGGGAAACCGAGGAACTTATGATGAAGAATCACCTGAGTATTTTTAAGAAATAATATTCTAGAAAAATCAAGGAATAAATTACTTTAAGTAGGTGATAATGTAATGCCACCAACATCCGCAGTATGCTTCCCTTTGAATAATTCAATAGCTAGCATTGTATGCAATTTGGATATTCTAACACACTCTGACCAATAAAACTAGCCATTATGAATTGTAATACCCACTTTTTGAAATTTTATAAATTTTATATCTCAAAATAGTCTTCATTTTTGGATTCGGAATATTAAAATTATCCTAGGGGGAAATTTTGGTACTTTTTGGATAACTTTTATATTTTAATGAATAGGGAAAATTACTAAATTTTAATTTAAAACAAATTTTTTAATAAAAATAATTAAAATTGATAAATTATGAATTTGAGTGGTTTTAAAGTATATTTAGAATATATTTTTACCATTTAATACAATTTTGGTCATTGGACATAATTTCACAATTAAACCTGACATAAACAATTGTCAGTCTTTTGACATTTATTATTTCTTAAAAACACGCTTTTTGTTTAGATAGCGATAATTAATTTTATTTTATTTTCATCCACTTCTTTGTTTTTAATTTGGAAAATTGGATTCCATATTTGTAATCTGGATGTCCAAATTTTTTAAATAGGTAACTTTTATTTTTAGACAATTTGAATAACTACTTCGGTAAATATTTTATTTACCATGGTTAAAGGATAAATCTGGAAAATAAGGTTAAAAAAAATAATATTATAATAATACTAAATTATACTAAAACACTTCATAACCTTATTGGTTGATACATTTCAGACCGTGGTAATATTTGGGTCGATTTTGGGACCCCATGGAGCCACTTGTAGGTGATAAAGACACTTTATATTAATTATGTTAAAGTAAATACAAAAATGATATAAGCATATATCTTTTAGAAAAACAATTTTTACATAGGGTTATATGTGTTATATTCTCTACTATAAACACTCATTAAAAATATTATAATATTTCCTAGATAATGTTATTTTATTTATAATTTTAAGACATTTAATAATTAAATGTATTTATGACAAAATATTGATGCAGTATTTTCCTTATTAATGGAAGAATCAAATAATTGGTATTATAAAAGTTAAAATAAATATAATTTTAACGTTTTCATGACATACATGAATTCTGTTGATTACTATTACATGTTATTATTTCTTAAATGAATTTTGTTTGAATTAATAATATTTTAAGTCTTTAAGAATAATCAATTATTAAATATTGTCAAAATTGAGATAATTGAGTTTTTAAAACAAGTATTATATTATTAATTGATATTCTATTCATAAAAATCTAAGGATCGTCCAATGTACTTATATCATGATAGTTTTATCATTAATGGACCACTTGGGGGTCTCTTGGATGTATATAGTAGGTTTATTAACTATATAATATAAAATTAGAAAGGGACATGGTAAATGTCAATCTAATTGACTAAGAGTTAAAAATAAACGATAAGGTTAATATAATGACCCAAACCTATATAAAATATATTGGTTGAATTTATTTAGACGCATAACCACCATAGAACTTGAATAATTCACTTTGGAGCCATTATAAACCACATATGAATTTATTATAAATTAATAGGTTAAGTTTTTCCTAAAGAGCCCCTCCTCACGCATATAAAAGGACACAACTTCAAACAAATTATTCACACCATAAAGGCCTTTTGGTTCGGCCAAAACCTAAAAACATACACTCTCATATTTCTTCACATAATCCTAGAGGCCTTAGTTTGATCATAAAACCAACCTAAATATCCCTTTTGATCAAATCAAAAGGAAGAACCCGAAGAAGAGGTATTGTTTTCACCACCCTTTTTCAAGTTCCTTTCTTCATTAACTTCTTCTTTCTTTGTTGTTTACTTTGTAAAATAATAAATCCTGTAAATTCTATATATTGTGATTTTATTAGAAATATGGTACAACCATATTCAGTATTCTATCCATCCTTTGAATGACATGTCACCATACGTGCGTACGTATGGCTTACCATCTCCACGTCGTGTTGTAATTGTTATTCAAAAAAATTATTATTTGGATGGGTATGATAATGGTATGTAATTGAAGTAAATAATAAATTTAACATGGTAATGATTCTGAATATATGATATACAATCTAATTATATATTATTTTAATATCAAAAGAATGATATTGTTGCTCGTGCATACGTACGGACTACCGTCTCCATGAACGCGATGAGAATCATTACCCATCGTATCCATGAAATTATAATTCTCATTTGATGATTAAAAATAATGTTTATAGACATGATATCATTCTTTATATGTATAATATACAACCTATCCATAACAAACACAGTTTATGTAACAAAATATATAAAAAAACGAGTAAGTTAACACCCAAAACGATGATAATACTAAGATAATATTAACAAATCAATGTTAGAAGATCATATATGATATCATATTAATGTATATGATTCTTGAATAATTTAATAAGAATTATTATACAATTATACAGGAGGTTAACCTTCCCTCAAGCAAGGAAAATTACAAGTTAATGGTTTATTTCACAATCTCTTCATTATCCGAGGTTGTTTATAGGTAATTATCTACTAGGACCTCCTTATCATCCACATACATGTTTCTTAAAAATGTATTTCAAAACATTCTTACTATTTTACAGAATATGGGTTAAAGTTATTTAAACCCTTGTTTGACATTTTATAAGATGTTTATAATGAAATCCTTCTGTCGTTTTCCAAATGAGGTCCCTTTTAACCTTTTCGAAAGAATTAAGGTAAGAATGTCTTTTATAACTTATAAGGTGAGTGTGGATATTTTCAACCATTGTAAAATCATTGAAGCTTCCCATAAAAGATTATGAAGATACAATCATGTAAATGTTTTATTTTATAATTATGTGACATTGAAATGACTTTAAAAGAAAAGAGATATTTCTCTCAAATATTTTTGATTTTATCTATATCAACATCCTTTGATGGATTTTAAGCTTATTTGAAGTTGAGTTACTATGATAAAAAAAATCCATATTGTATTGAATGTTTTCTGATATGTTTGACTATGGATGAGTTATTTTTTTATACCATTCATGGTTTATGGTGAATGTATTGTCATTTCGTATAACAACCCTACTTTTTATTACAACATAAACATGATTTATTATATAAAACTTCACTTGATACATCAAATAAGATCGAGAGGTTTAGTGTCTTTGGGTCTTGGGATCATTATATAAAAACTTAAAACATGAAATACAACATCTTTATTTAAAAATTCCTTTACATGACCACGACATTCCTTCTTACTTAGCATTGCATTGGATAACCTGAGGACATGCATTAGAAAAGGGTGAGCTATAAATCCCAGTAAGGGAGTACGCATGGAATAACATGAGGAGTACAATACATGTTAGACAATAGGAATATCAATATATAATAAGAGAAACATGAACATAAAGGCATGATAAAGCATGATAATCATAACATGGAAATGTGGAAACAACACTTAACATGGAATTACCATGAGCGAAGGCTCATTGCACATGGAGCATGAGTAAATCCTCATTTCACATAAAGCACGAGTAAACCCTCATTTCAATTTAATTAGCATGATTCAACACTCATTGCACATGAAATATCATGATACTATACTTTACCCAATGCATTGGAGCGCTATAAGGGAGCACCCTTCTTAAACATTTCATTTCATGCATAAGTGTGACACATGGATCGTAAAACATGGATTCATAAAACATAATAATTTATTTTACGATAAAGGAATGAGGAATTCATACATGAAAATTTATAATCAATAAGTAAATGTGCATAAAGGTGAATACCCTTGATGGGTAAATGGGCATGGTATTCACTACACCATAGCATTGGCTTAGAAAATTGGTGCGATTTCGGCAGCATAACGTTGTGACATAAGAATGCATAAAAATGGGTGATGAGAGAGAAAGGGGTTCCTCATCTTATTTACATGTAATGGAAAGTATGGAGGTCATATAGAGACGTTTCCCAACAATTTTAATGTAATTTAGATTCATGATACACACGTATTGCTTGAATGTAAAAGAGGAGAGAGAAGTTCCTTTCGAAATTTTGGCATAGTAACGGGTGTACATGGAAGGTATTTAATGAGAGATAAAGGGGTCTCCCATCAATAAAAATAAAGAGGGAAGTATGAGGGAGGTGCGAAACCATACCCCAACATCCATAATTGAAATTAAAAGGGCAAAACAACTTAATGAAAATTGGACAAAACTGAGAAAGGAAGAAAAACCCTTACTTGAAAGTGTGCTTCCAAAGGCTAGAGAGAGGCTTGTGAGAGGATTCTTAGGAGCTTGGGGCACCTTGGGAGGATTCTAGATAGAGTAGGGCAGTGTTTGGACGAACTCCAAAGGCTTTTAGTGAGGAGGATGCGGGTGCGTGGGTGGGTTTATATAGGAAAGGTGAGGGAATTCGTTATTATTTATGTTTGGGACCTCTTATATTAAACAAATCCAAACCACAAACCATCCCATGGTTTTTGCCCATGGTTTTTGAAAAAGGTAAGAGGAAAATAATATTTTATAAGGGCAAGCTCCGAACTTCTTAAAATATTAGGGTTGCTTATGTGGAGGTGAGTCACACTCCCATGGAAATTAATTTAAAAAGACAAGGTGTTTAATAAGTCTTGAGGGGTCCATTAATGCTTTGAAAAGTAACCCAAATAAACCCAAAATCACATTATTTTAATGGTAAAACATACATTTTCCTAAAATAAATATTATAGTATTTTATTACATCACTATTGGGTCATTATGATAACATGAAACACATTATATATCTAAACGGTATTTATTTTTTACTAAAAAATTTGACTGTCTCAGAAAATTATGAAAAATTCACCGTTGGATAATTTCGACATCCTGATTCCAAAAATAACATTAATTTTATCGAAATAATTTCCTATATATGTTAATTTTCACTTTTAAAATAAAAACCGGCATTCATCAAAAATTCATGGGTTTTGACAAAAATGGATTTCAAACCTTAATAAAAATTATAATTACATCCATACAATTACATGATCATTTATATATAATAAAATTAATCTAATAATAATAATAATATTTAATTAAAATATTATTTAATAAAAAAATAACTTAATTTAATAAAATAGATTTCTTAATTAAATAATAACTAAAAACACCATTTGTACTTTAAAACCTATTTACAATGTATCAATAATGACAAGAAATTATATTCATTATTATATACAAAAATAGTGTACTTGAACATAGTAATATATATTAGTTACATAACCCTTTAAAATAGCTTCATAAGACCTAAGGGTAAGGTGTGCGATGGTGACAGACTCTTTGGGTGGCTCAGATAACATCACTTGAGTGGTAATTTCTATCAACTTACACTTCTCCTATAGACGACCCCGTTCGAGCATGACATGGTGAAGCTCAACTTAGGAAAGGTCAAGAGAGAAGCCCAAGGACGCCACCTCTTTTCTGAGCTCTGATAAATGGGATTCGCATGGGGAAATTCTATTGGATGGGGCCATCGCTTCCTTTGTCTATGTGAAATTGGATGTGTTAAAGACCTATATTTATACTAATCATGTGATCACTGTTCAAAGACTATAAAAGTAGTGGTCACAATTCTTATAATAAAACCAATGAAGTTGACATTTCATAAAAACATTTTATATAAAGATACATTTGATATGATCAAGAGGGATTTTCCATTAATGAAACTTTGGGTCATTACAATATTCCCCCCTTCAGAAATTTCACCGTTGAATTTTTCCTTTTCCCACACTAAAACAGATGTGGGTAACACAGCTTTATCACTTCCTCTGATTCCCAAGTTGCTTCTTCAAACATGTGGTTTCTCCACAACACCTTGACAAGGGACATTGTCTTATTTCATAGAACTTTTTCTCTATGATCTATGATCTTCATTAGTTGCTCCTCATAAGAAATATCATCTTCCAATTGTACCACCTCAGAAGAGAGTACATGTTATCGGTCTGTTATGTACATCCTTAAGAGGGATACATGAAAGACATCATGTACTTTGGCTATAGTAGGCAGAAGTGCTAGTCGATAGGCCACAACCCCAACACGATCAAGAATCTCAAAGGGGCCGATGTACCATGGACTTAACTTCCCTTTCTTTCCAAAACTCATGACCTTCTTCCATGAAGATATGCGTAGAAAAACCATGTCTCCAACTTTAAACTCAAGGTCTCATCGACGATTATCTGCATATCTGTTCTATCGACTCGGGGCTTCCTTGATATGCTGCTGAATGGTTTTCACCTTCTCCACCATTTCCTCGACCATTTCTGGTCCATGCAGCTTACGTTCACTGACCTCATCCCAACATGCCGTTGTTCGGCACCTTTTCCCATACAAGGATTCATATGGTGCCATTTGGATGCTCGAGTGGAAACTGTTATTAATAGAGAACTCAACCAGAGAAATAGGTTGATCCCATCCTCCTTTAAAGTCCATTGAGCACGCTCTCAACATATCCTCAAGTGTTTGGATAGTCCTCTCAGATTGGCCATCAGTTTGAGGATGATAGGTAGTACTAAAGTTCAGTTCAGTATTAAGAGCATATTGAAGACTCTACCAAAACATAGATGTGAATCTTGGATCTCGGTCGGACACAATAGATAGTGGTAATTCATGCAACCTTACCACTTCCTTGATATATATCAGTGCCAGTTGATCCAATGAGAAATCCTCCCAAATAGCAATGAAGTGTTCAGTCTTTATAAGACGATCCACAACAACCCAGATTTCATTATTGCTTTTGGATGTCATCAGAAGTCCGGTGACAAAGTCCATGGTGATGTTTTCCCATTTCCATTCTGGTATAGGCAATGGTTGCATCATCCCCTTAGACTTCTTCCTCTCTTCCTTCACTTGCTGAAACACCAGGCACATTGATGTATATTCAGCAATCTCCTTCTTCATATTATCCCACCAAAAGTTTTCTCAGAGATCTCAATACATCTTTGTGCTCCCTGGGTGAATAGACAAATTTGATCACTGTGCATCATCCAAAAGATCCTTCTTCAGCTCCGGACATGATGTAACACGTAATCTTTTCCCAAATCGCACAATTCCTTTTTCATTAACATTAAACTCTGAGGATTTCCATTTTTTTGATAGCTTACACTTTTTCATAAATTCCTACATCATCCTTTTGAGCATCCTTTAACCTTTCCAAAAGAGACGATTGAGAAATCATTTGTGAAATGATTGCTGATGTTACCTTCTCTATGATTCCCATGTCCATTTTTATCAAGTCTAAGAAGATTGGATCCTTCTGAATTCTCATCATTGATATAATCGCTGGATCCTTTCTACTTAGGGCATCTTCCACCTTGTTCGCTTTCCCAGGGTGGTAATGGATTTAACATTCATAATCTTTTTTAAGCTCTATCCATCTTCTCTGGCGCATATTAAGCACTTGTTGTGTGAATACATATTTAAGACTCTTGTGGTCAGTATATATCTCACATTTCTCTCCGTAGAGACAATGCTGCTAGATTTTCAAGGAAAAGATCACCGCCACCAACTCCAGATCATGCGTTGTATAGTTTCTCTCATGGATTTTCAACTGCCTTGAGGTATAAGATATCACTTTATCATTCTACATCAGCACACAGCCTAATCCCTTCTTCTAAGCATCACTAAATACCACAAAAATTTCCCCACTTGTGGGTAAAGTGAGAACGAGAGTATTGATAAGCCTCCTTTTCAACTCCTTGAATCTTTTTTCTCATTCATCACTCTAATAAAACTTTACTCCCTTTCTAGTTATCTTGGTAAGAGGGTTGGACAATCATGAGAAATTTCTCACAAATTGTCGATAATATCCAGCTAACCCCAAGAAGCTACGGATATCTGTGACCGATGTTGGCCTCAGCCGTCCCTCAATGGAATCTGTTATGGAGGGATAAACATATATCCCATTGCTTGTGATGATATATCGCATGAATGAGACCTCCTTCAACCAGAACTCACACTTGTTATACTTTTCATAGATCTTCTCATCGTGAAAAGTCTCTAGTATAGTTCCTAAATGCTCCTCATGATCCTCCTTGTTTTTGGAGTATATTAGAATATCATCTATAAAGACAACCACAAATTTATCTAGGTAATATCTAAAGACTCTATTAATCAAGTCCATGAAGATTGCAGGAGCATTGGTGAGTCAGAAAGGCATTAATATGAATTCATAGTGCCTGTATCATGTAGGAAAAGCAGTCTTGGAGACATCTTCCTTCTTCACCCTAACTTGATAATATCCCAACCGCAAATACATGTTGGATAAGTATTGTGCTCCACGCAGCTGATCGAACAAATCATCAATTCTTGGGAGAGGATCCTTGTTCTTTATCGTGATTTTTTTAAGTTCACGGTAATCGATGCAAAGGCACATTGACCCGTCCTTCTTCCTGACGAAGAGGACTGGTGCACCCCATGGTGAAGCACTTGGGCATATAAACCCTTTATCCATATTCTCTTGTAGTTGTTTCTTTAGCTCTTCATTCTCTACAAAAACCATTCTATATGGAGTCTTGGATATTGGTAAAGCCCCAGGTATATGTTCAATTGAGAATTCAACATCTCTTTTAGGAGGAAGACCAGGCAGTTCCTCGGGAAACACTTCAGTGAATTCCCTCGCAATAGTCATTTCTTAAATGATGGTTTCTTCCTTAGACTCAATCATTTGAGCTAGATACGCATGCTCATAGGGCAGTAATATCCATTCATGAGATGATGGAGGTAAAGTAGATTCATCTTCCGCCTTACACTTGTAAAGAATCAGGGGTCGATTCTCCATATGGAGTGTGATTTCCTTCTTCCGACAATTTATGTTGGCTCTATATAAAGAATGCCAATCCATGCCAAGAATTGAATCAAATTCCAGCAGAGGGAGTATGATGAGGTTCACCAGGAAATTAAATCCACAGATTATAACAGAGGGGGATTTATATTCATGGGATGCAATGATTTCCCCATTTTCTGTACTCACCAACATCTTCACATCCATGGTTTGTGGTGGTGCTGGGATTGATCTACTAAAATTTCGAGATATAAAAGAATGCGTAGAACCTGAATCAAAAAGTACGTTCACTATTATTGAATGAATAACTAGAGTACCTGTCACAACTTCGTTGTCAGGGTTCACTTCGGCAGAAGTGATGGAAAAAGCTCTTCCTTACTTCCTTGGAGGTTGTTGGTTGCCTCCGAAAACCCTTGAATTAGGGCAATGATTTGCAAAATGACCCGATTCTTTGCATTTGTAGCATTGAAAAACACATTGAGATTCGAACGGAGTGTTCCTCTCCTCTATCATAGCCGCGAGCCTTTCTTGCCGACAGTTAACTGCTAGGTGCCCTTATCTTCCACACCTGAAGCATTTCGTCATCCCCTTAAAGCAATTTTCAGGGTGCTTCTTTCCGCACATTTGGAAAGTGGGGTGCTGGATCTTCTTAGCACCGTTGGATTTATCCATCGGCCCAAAAAAATTGATTCCCACCTTACAGTTATTATCCTCATGACACCCCTGTGATTCTCCGATCTCCATTTCGACCTTGAGGTCACAACAGACAATTTCCTCATAGTTGTCGAAGTCACGGATCGCCAATGCTTTACACAGGCAAGGCTTCATCCCACCAAAGAAGCGGTCAACATTGCATTATGGAGTAACGACAAAGCCGGAAGTATATCGTGCATGCCTTATGAAGTTTTCCTCATACGCTCCAATATATTTGTCATCTTTTTTCTTGAGGGAAATAAAGTCACTTTCCATCTTAAGCCGGAGTGTGTGCGGAAAATATTTATCGAAAAACATCTTCCGGATATCCTTCCATTCCAATGCCTCGATCTCCACCTCCGGCTTCGTATTTTTGATCAACATCCACCATTGATCATCTTCACCCTCCATACGATAAGCCGCCTAGAGAACCTTCTCTTATTCAGAACATTGAAGGATGGAAAAGATCATTTTAGTGGAGTTGATCAATTGTTCAACGATCGTGGGATCATATGATCCACTAAAAGTAGGAGGCCTTTGTCTCATGAAGCTCTCGACAGCAACTTTTTCTTTATTAGGGGGGGTTGAACGTTCCTCTTGAACCGTGTTTGTATTAAAAACTTGAGTTAGCTGAGAGAGAAGCATGACAAAGTTCACGATTCTTATTCCCATTGGATTGGGCATCTCATTAGTACAGTCATCACACTGATCTTCACAACGGTTGTTAGCCCGAGTCCTCCTATTACCGGCCATTGGCTGGAATAAAAGGATAGTTAGGGCTAACACATAAAGGGTAATCCAAAGACAAAAGTTGATGAATTATAAACAAACATTCATTTCCTTAACTCATGATTCTATAGGATTCAATTTAGGCTTTTCATGATATACTTTTTAACATATATTCTTAGGGGAATTTTTTAATTCCCTTCATAAGGGTTCATACCAAGCTTGTGAATTTACCAAAGCATATCCCTCGGGAGTGTCATAACCAAGAGTGCAGCAAGGCCATTTGTAATGCACTAGTTCCCATTCGAGTCTAGCTCAAAGCGGTGTTTTCGGGTTTTACCCCTAGTATTCATCTGTTCCAGAGCCGCCTCTACCTGCTCGTATCCAGACAGGGATGGATTTTTTTGATAACCCACTTACTCAATACTCACCAAAACGTAGGGAAGTTTTTATTGTACTTAGTCTTGTATCTAAGGCTTTACATGGGTTTTCTAATCCTAATCCCAAATATAACCAAACCTATCATTTGATACCAACTATGACAACCATGCTTTTTATTACAACTTAAACATGATTTATTACTTAAAACATCACTTCATTCAACAAATAAGATCGACAAGTTTAGTGTCTTTGGGGCTTAAGATAATTACATAAACACTTAAAACATTAAATACACCATCTTTATTGAAAACTTCCTTTACATGACCACTACATTCCTTCGTACATAGCATTGCATGGGATAACCTAAGGACATGCATAAGAAAAGGGTGAGATATAAACCCCAGTAAGGGAGTACACATGTAATAAAATGAGGAGTACAATACATGTTAGACAATAGGCATATCAACAGAGCATAAGAAAAACATGAACATAAAGGCATGATAAAGCATGATAATCATAATATGGAAATGTGGCAACAACACATAACATGGAATTAGCATGAGCCAAGGCTCATTGCACATGGAGCATGAGTAAATCCTCATTGCACATAAAGCAAGAGTAAAACCTCATTTCACTTTAATTAGAATGATTCAACACTCATTGGACATGAATTATCATGATACTATACATTACCCAATCTATTGGAGGGCTATAAGGGCGCGCCCTTCTTAAACATTTCATTTCACGCATAAGTGTGACACATGGATCATAAAACATGGATTCATAAAACATAATCATTTATTCCACGATAATTGAATGTGGAAGTCATGCATGAATATTTATAATCAATAAGTAAATTATAATAATGTATAATACCCTTGATGGTGAAATGGGCATGGTATTCACTACACAATGGCATTGGCTTAGAAAATCGGTGCGATTTCGGCAGTGTAATAGTTTGAAATAAGAATTCATAAAAATGGTTGATGAGAGAGAAAGGGGTTCCTCATTTTATTTACATGTAATGGAGAGTAAGGAGGTCATATAGATACATGTCGCAACAATTGTAATGTAAATCAGATTCATGATACAAAAGTATTTCTTTAATGTAAAAGAGGAGAGAGAAGTTCCTTTCAGAATTTCGGCATAGTAACGGGTGTTAATGGGAGGTATTTAATGAGAGATAAAGGGGTATCTCATCATTAAAACATAAAGAGGGAGGTATTAGGGAGGCGAAAAACCATACCCCGACATTCACAATAGAAATTAAAAGGGAAAACAACTTAATGAAAATTGGATAAAATGAGAAAGGAAGAAAAACCCCTTACTTGGAAGTGTGCTTCCAAAGGCAAGAGAGAGGCTTGTGAGAGGATTCATGGGAGCTTGGGGAACATTGGGAGGATTCTATAGAGAGTAGGGCAGATGTTGGGAGAACTAAAAAGTCTTTGAGTGATGAGAAAGTGGGAGCTTCGGTGGGTTTATATAGGAAAGGTGAGGGAATTCTTTATTATGTAGGTTTGGGACCGCTTATATTAAATTAATACAAACCACAAACCATCCCATGGTTTTTTCCCAGGAGTTTTTGAAAAGGGAAGAGGAAAATAATATTTTATAAGGCAAAGGTCTGATCTTCTTAAAATAATATGGTTGATTATTCGGAGGTGAGTCACACTCCCATGGAATTTAATTTAAAAAGACAAAGTGTTTAATAAGTCTTGAAGGGTCCATTAATGCTTTGAAAAGTAAGAAAAACAAACCCAAAAAAACATTATTATAATGGTAAAACATATATTTTCCGAATATAAAGATTATATTATTTTATTAGATCACTATATGGTCATTATGATGTCATAAAACACATTATATATTTAAAAGGTATTTAATTTTTACTCAAAAATTTGACTGTCTCAGAAAATTATGAAAAAATTACCGTTGGATAATTTTGACGTCCTGATTTGAAAAATAACATTTATTTTATCTAAATAATTTTCTAAATATGTTAATTTTCACTTTTAAAATAAAAACCAGCATTTATAAAAAATTCATGGTTTTTGACAAAAATGGATTTCAAATCTTAATCAAAATTATAATTGCAATTATACAATTACATGATCATTTATATATAATAAAATTAATCTAATAATAATAATAATAATATTTTATTAAAATAATATTTAACTCAAATATCCCTTAATTTAATAAAATAAATTTCGTAATTACATAATAACTAAAAACACCATTTATACTTTAAAAACTATTTACAATGTATCAATAATGACAAGAAATTATATTCATTATTATATACAAAAATAATGTACATGAACATAGTTCTATCAATTAGTTACATAACTCTTTAAAGCAATCACATATGACCTAAGGATAAGGTGTGTGATGGTGACAAACTCTTGGGGTGGCTCCGATAACATCGCTTGAGTGTTAATTTATATCAACTTCCACTTCTCCTATAGACGGTCCCGTTCAAATTTGATATGGTGATGCTCAGATTGGGCTTGGTCGAGAGCGAATCCCAAGGATGCCACCTCTTTTTCGAGCTCCGATAAATGGGCTTTGTATGGGGAAATTCTACTGGATGAGGCCATCGCTTCCTTTGTCTAAGTAAAATTGTATGTGTTAAAGCCCTATATTTATACTAATCATGTGATCACTGTTCAACCACTCTAAAAGTAATGGTCACAATTATAATCATAAAACCAATGAAGTTGACATTTTATATTTAGAGAAATTTAATAAGATCAAGAGGGATTTTTCATTAATGAATCTTTGGGTCGTTAAACTTCGTATGCTATTTTTAATAGGAATGTTTATGTTATATTAAAACCTATTCATATGAGGGATGCATTGGAATTAATATGTGATGGGTGGAGCCTACTATATCTCCTTGATGCATCGGTAGGTCCCATGAGACAAACTAGTGTCTTGTTATGGGGCCTTGACAAAATTATATTTGTAGTCTTAGCATGAGGCCTTGGCTACGTGGTTATGATAGTCTGGAATTATGCATTCCTTTATTATGAAATTGGTTATTAATATGGCTTGTGATTATTTGATTAGTAGAATACCATTGTGAATAAGTAAATGAAATTATTTTATTTTATTTCTGCCATATTATGCGGATGTTCATGTTTAAAAGGCTTTTGTTTTATTTATACATTGCCTTAATGTTTTATGCTTATTTATGAAAGTTTCCGCTATACTGTTATCATTACTGCGTATGTGAGCTCACCCCATTCTATGTTTTCTTTTTCTGAGGATGCGAAGAAGTACTTTATGAATGAACGGTAGGGATAGTATGAGGGGATATGAGTGTGGACTATGGAGACTTTGTTTTTGTAGTTTTTATTTTATGATGTAATGTAAACTTTATGATTGTACCTAGTGTTTCCAAGGATACTAAACTAATCAGTCTTTCGAGACTTGATATTTTTTGATCATTCCAATTTTATGTAATAATGCACCGACTCTGGGTAACTAGGGTTGTGGCATTACAATTCTCTTCCAAAATGAACAATAAAAAACCCCTTCGACAATGGAAATAAAATAACATTGAACATCAATAAAAGTGAACTAGAAATCGTATATATATACAATCATGTTCTTTCATTTAATTATTAATTTTACCTAACACATTATAAATATAAAATGATAATTTTTACATTTTCAAGTTATTACATCAGTGCCATATTTTGAAAACATAACCAATTAAAATATATTAAATCATATCAATGATAACATGAAATAAAAAATAGATTACATTACAACAATTAATCAATAATAGCATAATGATAATAAGGAAATTATTTAAATTATATTTTAATCACTTCCGTAATTTAAATTATTTTTTGTTATTATATTTATTAGGGTATTTTTATCACATTAGGAAATTAAAACTATATCATAATGAATAAATATAAATATATAAACAAAATAGATATACTTTTAACACAATATTTCAAGGCTATGATAAAACTATCACAAAATCAATAAAAAGGGTAATCTGAATTTTCCGCTAAAATAAAAATAAAAAGTACCTATAAAATCTATAATATTCCATTCCCATATAAAATATAAAAATATAGCATGATATAAAAACCTCTAGTTAAAAGGAAGATATGAAGGAGATAATGAATATGAATATGAATAATAAGTAGATAATGATAAATAACCAAGTGATAATTACCACAAAAATGTGAATATATGATCATGTAAAAGAAATGATCAAACAAAAAAGAATAGAAAATATAGGGAATCACAGAAACAATTAGAGATCCCAATTGTGTAAATAATAAGAAATAAAAAATATAAATAAGAAAACACAATTTTATACTTAAAAATGGGAAGTAGTAAGTTAATGGATAACATAATTTGTTTAGAAACAACAAGATAAGTGAACCAGACGACAAATTATTACAACACAATCTCCGTATTATGCCCTAATTTGGATTATATGAATGAATCTTGGATATATCCCAAAAATCCATAGTCAAACCAATCAATCACTAATTTTTGGTGGAAATATCATTGGATAAATTAATTATATGGGGGAGATGATTTTACTTTGTATATATTATTAAAAAAATATAATTCATATTATAGGGTCTATATAGAAAATTAATGTGACCCTTGATATCATTAGATCAGGGTGACCATACCAATGTACGTACATGTGAAAACCCCATTCACTAATTACATGTTTAATACATAATGTAATATATTTGGTAACATGAATATATATTATATCAAGGGTAGAAACATCCTCATAATCTATACAGAGAGTGAAACAAGACAACAAACAATAAACATAAGGTGTGATCCAAAAATAGAATAAGTGACTAAATTAAATAATCTCAAGGAAAACTACATAATTTGATATAATAAAGATAACTCTAATATATCTGTTCTTTATTTCCATAAAATTTATATAATGATCCTTAAACTCAATGAATCATGTGTAGTGATGACCTCTGATATGGAGAACTCAGAACATGTAAAAAAGAACCTTTACTTTAATTAGGTTTCACAAAATAGGGTCTACATGAATCCTCAAGGGAATACATGATCTGTGTGTTTACATCATACACCATATAATTCATCAAAAGACATCATCCCATATTTCATATAAAAATGTGCAGTGCTAGAAGAAGAATTAGATACGTAAAATTTAAAATTAAATATTCAATAAGTCATGCTCTAGAAATATGTAATAATATTTAGTAGGACTATGTGATACCCAACTTACTAAATAATAAAACAAATAAATTAAAATATATATTTATATACTTATTTTTTATCAGTATTTATAAAAATTTAGGGCCACTAACTCTATAATGGGAGGAACATCATATTCATCTATAATACCCTAACCAAGAAGGTCTTACTAATATGTATATTTTTATAATCATTTCTCTATATGAATCCTATATCATTTTATAGAAAAAAACATACTATGTATTAATAATTACCCTTGAGATAGAGAGTCCCATGACTTTGTATGGGTCCTACAAGATTTTTAGGAATTCGTATATATATAATATTGAGTAAAACAATTCCTGATACGTTTATTGTCATTAAATGATATCTCCAAAACATTGGCCATATCAGAATCATGTAAATATAGCATTCCATATGGATATTATTTTATAAATCTTAGTGTATAATGTAACAATATTTTAGGTAAATTCTTATGGGACTCTATAAAAATGTGTGAAAACTAAAATAAACTAAAACTTGATTAAAAATACACAATCTTTCCCAATTAGGCAGTTTAGGCATGGTTCCCTATATTAATCAAGTGAATTAGTCCAATTCATGTCAAACTTGTCCGGAAATCCAGAAACCATGATACATAATTCATGAAAATTTAATGAAAAATTAATTAGATTGATTATATATCAATGGTATTGGATAACATAGGAATTTATTTCTATTTAAGATGTAAAACATCATGGGTCAACAAAGAAAATTCCATTAAACATAGATTCTGAATGATATATTATAATTTATTTTTTAATAAAAACCATTATCTTAGTATCATTCACACAAAACCATTCTCCAAAAATAGTCACCCATGGATATGATGAGATACGTAGAACAGAATCATCTCTTAACCTTGTACAGGTGTGAGACCCTAATCCTGTAAGGGCTTAAATTCCACTATATACAAACATAATAACACCATATAAGATCCAAATAAGTACTATATTTATTCCCCAATGGTAAAATTATTACATGATTTGGAGAAGAATTAATCTTAAAATGAGGATTATGAAATATAGTCACCTCATTGTAGAAGATCGATTTCAGATAAACAAAAATTTTGAACCCTATGAAAGAGTAGAGGATGATTGTGTTATTCACTAATATTTTCCAGAAAATTTTTCAAAAAATTCTAATGATTTTTTTTGGATATAATTGAATATTATCATTAATTTTTTTTGTTCATTTATCATATGGGTAAAACAAATTCAGTGGATTAAGATGAAATTAAATGTGAGTTTTAATGTTTTATTTTAATTAGAAATTTATATGGGGATTTTACTGAATGATTTGAAATGTTTTTAATGATAAAATATTATTCAGTAAGTCATCCCTCATACATAAGGACTCCAATCTATATAGCTAGCACATGAAGGATCCATATGGACAAGGAACCCCCTGGGAGGGCCCGTGAGAAATATGTAGGTGTGTGAACCACAAGAAAAGTAGCCTATGTACTGTGGGACCAAAGCCTGCATAAGCCAAACATGTTAGTGTAGAACATTATGTGTATATAGGGTTTGTGGGAGACCACCCCCAAATAATGATAATAACCCTCAAATCCCTATGTTTTAATATATTTAATTGGTTTTAAAGATGCATATTTGTTGTGGGATGAGGAATATTAAGTTATTTTTTCTATATGAACTGAAATATTGACTTTGTGCCTATCCTTTTCTCCACAAAAATTTGAATTTTCATTCTTCTTATACTTCTATGTCTCCCTTTACATTACTTTATCTGGATGCCAATCACCAGATAACACCATGACCACTTCCATTTATGTTCAGTTTCATAATTATTCCCACTTTTGGGGCCCCAAAATTTCTATAACCAATGTATGGGACCCTAGAAAATGTCATTGATTCTAATTTCAGATGTTTAATATTCCATAAAATGAGGTAGGTACCATTTTATCTCTATGAATGGTGGATGGTTTGAGGATTAACTCTAAGCCATATCCACCATCTATTCACCACAAGATCTCTGAATAGGATTAACCACACCATGAAGAAGTCATGGTAGGAACTCTAAAATTAGAGATGTGGTTATTAGAGGAAAATATCAATGCATGACTGATGAGGACAATGGATACATACATGAAAACAAATATGTGATGTCATGCATGTATTCAGATAATTTAGTTTTTCTATGAAACATACAGATGGGGAATAGACAATTTGAATGGTAGATGGTGATAAAACAGAGAAGAAGATACTGTATATTATTAATGGAAGTACTATAATGGGTGCTACAATCACAATAGGAAGAAGGATGTATTGTCACTATCTTGGGATCATATCTACTATCAGGCATACTACTATATAAGAGTCTAAGGAAGTATATTCATTCCAAAAGATACCATTTTTTACAATAGATGCTTCTACCATTGTGGATGATACTATTATGGAAGAGTCTAACATAATATGATACAACCATGTATATGTTATCATCGTAGTCAAAGGAATCTTATACCATTGTGGATGGTGAGGTTTCATACATCTCATTATAGACACCAGTGCTGTAATCGAGGGTGAGGTACTATTTGATATACTATGGTGAACTACCATCATAGGTAATACTATGTGCAATATACCTTCATTATTTATACAATTGAGAATACATTGGACAAGGTAGTTTCATACATGGGTATATATGAATAACAACTACCGGAGCCATGTTTGATTCAGGTATATGAAAACCATAACAAAAAACAGCTATGTGTCTCACCAAAAAACAAATACATTTGAATAGAAACAAAAAATACCCATAGATAAAACTAGAAACTATAAATGAGTTTAACATGAAGGGAAAGATACATAGAATTTTGGTACTATAGTAAATAGTTTCATTTCATGTAGATCCTTGTGATCCTTATTATGAGTCAACACTAGAATCTAGAAAGACCCAATTTCTAAGGGAATTGAATACTAAAATTTAAATATAAAATACTCCACATATAAAATTAAAGGAAAATTCAGATAGATATGAAGAAAAAGATATAAGTTATTTGAATGAAAATATATAAGGGATAACGTTTTTATAAATAAAAGGGTCTTATTTCCACTATGGGGGGAATCCTTGGATAAGAAGGAAGAACCACCACCACTGCTGCACTATTAATGATTTATTCTAATTTATTATATTTTTAAAATGTTTTCTACCCCTCTTAATTACATTGCATCTTCTATAATGCAGTGGTAGATTCCTTACGTGGTTTGGGGAAGGGTAGTTGACCTCAATTGTAATGCCTGGGTATAGAAACTATAATTAAATTTATAAAATTATTTTCTATATTTAATGGGGATTCATATTTAACTTACAAAATGAATTTGAATATTATTATATATGAAATTAATCATGAATTTTAATTCATTTATTTTTTAATGTATACTGTAATTGACCATAATTTATGTATAATTGTTTTAATTATATAGAATTATTCAGAGACTGTGAAATATGATGGTGCACGATTATGAGGCTAGGAGTGTCTGGAATGATCCGTCAAAGTTTTGTTATGCTTTAATAAGCACGCCTAAGCAGTTTTCCTGAAAAAGTGAAATAAATCGTAAACTGTTTCCCTGATCTGAAATCTGAGGGCACTGTTGCCTTCAGAATGGGGGGTTTACCCTATGCATGACTTCTGTTTGGTAGGCATGGGCCTCCTGTGAGAAAAAAAAATTGAATAATCATAAATAAAATATTCGGTATATTTTTTTTAATTATATGAAATTATTTCAAGACCACGAAATCTGACGATACATGATTCCAAGGCCTGGAGTGCCCGGAATGATCCGACGAAGTTTTTTTATGCTTTAATTATCACGTGTAAGATGTTTTCCTAAAAAATTATAATAACACTTAAATGGTTGCCGAGATCAGAAATTAAAGGTCACTGCTGTGTTCAAAATGGCGGGTTTACCCTAAGTGTGACTGATGATTGGTTAGCGCGGGCCTGCTCTGAGAAAACCCCAAAATGGTATAATCATAAATAAAATAATTAAATAAATTATTTTATTTTTCAAATACTTATACCTCACAGATAGTAGCTCGGATTGAAAATAAGAGACCACGACTGATCTCGTGAGGGTATTCTTTATTTATGCCGATACTAACTTTGGCCATCCCGGGCCACCAGTGAAAGTTAGTTTTTGGCCGTAAATAAAATATTTAGATGATATTTATTTTATTTTAAAATCGATATCATTTAAACGGTAAATCAGATTGGAAATATGAGACTACTGTTGGGTTAGTTGGGGCGTGTTCCACTTGGGAAGAGCCTAACCTTGACCAGCGTAGGTCGAGGGTGCCTATTAATAAATTTACCAACTTTTTTTCGGGTACGTTCAGTAAAAGCGCAAGCAGCGTTTTGTAACATTTAAACCGGTGCTCGAAATTGAAATCTGAGGACACCTTTGAACTCACAAGGTAGATATTTTCTAAATGAGACCTTCACTTCGACCGTAGTAGGTCCGGAAAAAAGTTAGTTTTTGGATCATTTAATAGAATACTTAAAATATATTGTTTATTTTATTTTTATTCTATTCCTCCAATGGATGAGTGGAAAGGTTGGACTGGTGACGTGTCAAGCCAATAAATGTCTTGACCCTCAAATCTGAGTAATAGCAACCATGGGGAGAATTCGGAAGCTTCCTAATTAATGATCCCCATTAACACTCTTCATCATTACTTAACCTCCCCCTCTCTTATAAATATGGAGCTAGGGAAAGGGTATCGAAGAGCTTCACAAAGCAGGGAATTTTTGAAAATATGTCACGATGCCAGACCCTTAGAAGATGAAGCTGACCCAACCGGAGGTGACATACGACATTGAACCACTAATGGGAGATGTTCAAGTGGTGCCTTTGGGAGCCGGTCACGGGAACTAAGAACAGGGTCCACCGGAAAGCACAAAAGATTCTCACACGTTCAAGGTAAGGGTTATTTTGTTTGAGCATTTTTGGTTTTCCTCATCCCCGTTCGTGAATGTATAGGAAGAACACTTGCCAATTAATAATGGTTTGACATGTGATTCTTTCATATTTTAATGAGGTTGTTGTGGGGTATCTTATAGGGATTGATTTTTTAATTTTTCCCCCTTATCATTCTTGACATTCTTCATACAAGATTTATTGATCCGCTTGCTACCGTCCTAACGTGGAGGGTGCGGGCCAAACAAAAAAGGCCCAAACTCCACACAATTTCATGTGGTTTTTTTTGATCGCAATGGAATAGGATGATGACTAGTGCCGATGAATGACACTGGTGGGACTCTGATACGGCGGACGACACACCTCCGGTCGCGACGAAGGCGATGGGGCAACCGCGCTGCCCCGACGGAAGATGACTTCACCTTTTTTCGTGGTTGCGAAGGGGGGGCGGGTGGCCAAGCTGGCCGCCGGTGAAGGTGCAGCACATGACCACACCACTAAGAGAGGACGAATGGCCATCCATCTAGCTGCGACGGATAGCTGCACCCAGGCTATCGTGTCGCACTGTGGCACCCTACTGGACCGCGCCGCACCAGGTCGGGCCGGGTCGGATAGGGCCTAGACCAATTTCGACCGTATACGTTCTCCTATCCATATCTTGAGCTTCGGGTGTTCGTTTGAAGAGCTTTCTATGGAAACAAAAACCATGGAGCGAGAAGGTCCTTTTGGTATACCCCAGATGAGATTTGGATAAATTTGGGTATGTTTTGGTAGGATCAAACTCAAATCCATCTGGGCTCTCTAGACTAAAAGGGTAATAACTTTCAGACCATGCGTCTGATTGATGCACCATCTATAACTTTGACACCCCTATGATGTGGCAGCCCTTTGAGATACTTTTTTGTGGGAATTATGGGTAGTTGAATTACTGACAAGTGGAATGAGGGCCAGACCCTCCTAGAGACATGCAAGCTTAGTGAGAGAACCTTATAGCTGGGTCAGACGATGTTCTAATATCCTGTGTGGGTCTGATGATATATTATAATCTTGTGTGGGTCTGAAAATGTAATAGGATCCTGTGTGGGTTTGACGATGTACTATGATCGTGTGTGGGTTTGAAGATGTACTAGGATCATGTGTGGGTTTGAATATGTACTATGATCCTGTGTGGTTCTGACGATGTGCTAGGTTCCGGTAAGGGTCTGACGATGTACTATGATCATATGTAGGTCTAATGATGTACTAGTATCATGTGTGTGTCTGAAGAAGTACTATGATCCTGTGTGGGTCTGAAGATATACTAGGATCATGTGTGGGTCTGGCAATGTACTATAATCATCTATGGGTCTAACGATGTACAAGGATCCTCTTTGGGTCTGATGATGTACTATGAACCTGTGTGGGTCAGTAATTTGGTAACCTTTATGGGGTTTTCTCTTGATAGAGTATGTTGATTCAGTAGTTACATCTAATCATCTCAACTAGGGTACCTAAGACATACCTGGCATGAGCTGAGTCCGTACCTGTGTGGTACATTCCATCATGGTAATACCTTGGTGAGATTCTTATGTGTTGAGTACCAGGGTGGTACTTACCTTCATGGTATTCCTACCTTTGTGGAACAGTGGAGATTTGGGATTTTGGGTTTAACCCTATGTTTCCTCATCATTGGGATGTGTATACTTGATAAATTTTTATTGGTATGGGCATATACCTAATTTGGGTTGGAAGTTGATATCATGCTTTATGGTATATCCTTTGTGGATTTTGTGAGACCTTGAGGATCTTGGGGTCCCTACTGAGTATCGTTATACTGACCGCTACATGGGCTATGCCCGCACCTAATTGTGTTTGGTGCAGACGACGGACAACGTTGATCGGGGATGAGGGTACCAGGATTGGACGGTGCCCGGAGGTGGACCATAAGGCATGTCGGTATGCAGAAGAGATGACCGAATGTGGAGATCCAAGGAGTCGATCTGTACCTACCCTTCAGGTGGGAACCTCAGAGGATGTCCCAATAGCTGTCTTTCTATTTCTTTAGTTGTATTGTATTTCAGTTGTACTTGTAACTTTACTGTGAGGCTTATATTCCGTCCCCTCTTACTTTCAGAACTCTTTTTTCAATATAGTTTACTTGTGTTAGTATCTTGTTTTGTTCTTGGTTGATTTTGTTTACAGGTTATAAAGGAAGTGACTTCCCAGTTTTAGGGAATACGCCTATTGTTGCTAGTCTCTAGCCCTTGGCATATGGAATCCAGGGTTGGGGTAGTCACGGCACGGGCCCTGGGTGATGGGTCGTGATAAATTGGTACAGAGGATTCTCTTCTATAGTAAAACATAGGAATCTGATCTTTTTAACGGTAATAGTGTTATGTTTAGTGAGTGTAGTTATCAGTTTAGGGAATCTAATGTTGGTGCAGCGACCTGCGTATCCATACACTAGGAAAATGTCTTCTGATTTTTGACTCAGTGACCGAAAACACTGATTTCGTTTGTGTTTTGAAAGGTTTTCTTGTCTTTTCTTGAGTCATCTTACCGGGTATAACTAAATGATCATCACACACCTATTCTTTATCAGGATTCCACTATGTAGACAGGCATCTTGGATTCCTAAGAGAGTACAAGATAACGGTCCACCGAGCGATGAGGCTCCGGTGTAGGTCCCTGTTACTATGTTTGAACCTTCAAGTGGTGTACCAGCAACACCACCACCCGTTGGGCAGCATATACCACCATCCACCCTAGCAGATGGTCCACACCGACTGAGCATGTTTCATGAGTTCTAGAAGGAGAGTCCTCCGAGGTTTCGTGGTGAGACAGTTTTCCATGTAGTTGAGGGATGGCTGGAGGCGGTTGCTAGAGTTTTCAACCTAGTTGAGACACCATTAGAGAAGATGTTGATCTTAGCTACTAGACTTTTTTAGTGAGTGACCATGTGGATGGTCTGCATAGTGATGAGTATGTGGTATGTTGACCAATACCCGATATAGTACCTTCGGGTATTGTGTCAGCTATATCACTGCACGTTGGTCATAAGTTATAACCAGTGGTATTGATAGAGGACACATATAGGCTTAGTGACTTACGTGTGATTCAGCATTAGATACCTCTCAGGTTCCGAGGAGACCCTGACTCACAGGCATCTAAGGATTGTCTTTAGGTTGTGGCTAAGAGTTCTCTAAATCTTCTACAGCTTGGTCAAGTGACATGTCGGTAGCAGAGTATTCATCGAGGCATACCGATTATTCTTGGTTCTTTATGAATACGATATTATCAGTGCTTCAGGGCTTAGACTTTCAAGCGCTGTGTGTTTAAGGACATCCGAGCCATCACTATTCCTCTATGCATTCCTACTTATGTCGGGGTTCTATAGAGTACCTTTGTGGTTGAATGTTTTTTGGATGAGCGGATATAGCCATTGAATGTTAGTAATGGGAAAACAAGAAACTTTCACCAGTCTTAGAGACTTGGGCATGTAAAAATGCATTGGGTAGAAACTTTTTTCGAATAGATGAATCTTTAGGGCTATAGACGTGGAAGCAAAGCTAGGGGAGCATCATGAGGTGGTGTACATTTCGATATATTAAAAACACCCCCTTTTGTGGTCCCCAGCAGGCTAAGAAAGCTGGAAGATAGGGGAAGAGGGTAGATGTATGCAGTCAAGGAGTGCGACCCAAGGGATCTAGGAATGATTTGAGGTATGGTCTATGTCTACTACTATCTATCGTATCAATAGACATAGGACCCAATCATTACATCCAACCACGATTCTTGTCCAAAACCTAGAGTTTCTAGTTAAACCATTGACTTGACCCTCACGTTAGGAGATACCAATGGGAGGAGACTTGATAATCACAGTTACACCGACGATGTCATATGACCCTTGATACGAGAGTTTTGGTTGGAACCTCTTGGTGGGAGTGTCGAGGCCTTATGACATTATTTTGGGTATGGACTGTACAACCACAATTAAAACTCATATTGACTGTATTAGGAAAAAAGGTTGTGGTTTCTCTACAATGTTGGAATGGGGTTTTCAGTGGTCAATGAAAAAGGAAACCTATGAATCATAGGATAAACTCATGCATAAGAGGGTGTATCAAATCTCCCTTTAGTTGACCAGACATGACCTCATTGTAGGCGGAGTTTTGAGTTTTCACTTCCAAATAGGAGTGGAAGAGCATGGGGACATATTTTCAAAAGATGTTTCAAGGGTTACCCCCATAGAAAGAGGGACTTCTGGTTTGGCTGCGTACTACCAGACTTTTGGACCAGACATCTCCAGGGTAGTGGAAACCTTGTCATCTTTGACGAGGAAGGAGGAGCCTTTTCAGTGGGCAGAGAAGTGACAACATAACACTCAGAATTTAAGACAGTGAATATGGTTAGAGTTCCTCTAGGACTATGACATTGAGATAATCATTAGTCCTGATAAGGTTAATGTGATAGTAGATGCAATCATCATGAGGTTTGGTCAGTAGCTCTTGAGTGAGCCATCAGAGCAACTATCTGCGCTGCAGATATCCTTCATGGAAAGAGATGAAGTTGTATACCTCCAATCTATGATTGTTACTCCCCCACTCTATTAGAATGTTGGGGAGGCGCATCTTGGGGGCATTGACAGTGAGGCTCGACATGCTCAGATATCCATAGGATAGGCACTTGATGGATTTTATGAATGTTGGGGGCACTAAGTCCTCTTTAGGGGACATAACATGGTCCATGTGGGGCTTCCAGAGGATGTGTTGATAGAGTTCCATATTTCCCCTATGAAAATACATCCTGGTGTGGGGAAGACGTACCAGGACCTTCGGTGTCATTACTGGTGGCCAGGGATAAAGAAATTAGTGACATAATTTCTTCCACGATGTCCCACATGCCAGCAAGTGATGATAGCACATAACTGGCAGAAGTCTTATAACAACAGGATAGGGAGACATTTGGAGTTATAGGAGGTGGACCACATACTCCTGTGAGTCCCTCCTCAATGGGGTCTAAGGAGATTTGGCTGAGGCGGCAAGTTAACAACAAGGATTATCATTCCTTTTCCGATACTTCAGAGGATAAGCAATGTAGAATACCTCTTACATCTTCAACCACAGTTGGAGAGGGTGCATGACATCTTCCATGTATCTCAACTGTGGAGATACGTGCACGAACCATCTCACATCATCGACTACGGTGAGATGGACTTCGATGATGGAGTGATGTTTACAGAGGTTACAGTAGAGATTGAAGTTCAACTAGAGTTGGTCCTTCATGGGTGTTCGATACCTCTAGTGTATATACACTGGTATCATAAGAACCTATAAGAGAGCTCATGGGAAAAAGAGGCTCAGATTCGTGCTCGATACCCTCTTTTAGTTTTTTACCTTTATTTTGACTTTCGAGGATGCAAAGCCCTAATGCGGGGAGAATGTAATGTCTCAGAATTTCCATATAATTTCTTTGATTAAATGGAATTATTTCCAAACAGTGAAATCTATTGCTGCGCGATTCTGCAGCTTGGATTTCCCAAATGATCCGTCAATGTTTTTTTACGCTTTAAATCACGCACGTAAGCAATTTTCCTAAAAAAGTTTAATAAATCTTAATTGGTTTCCTGGATCAGAAATATGAGGTCATTATTGCGTTCAAAAGGGTGAGTTTACCCTAGGCGTGACTTATGTTTTGTTGGCGCATACCTCTTGTGAGAAAACCCAAAAATGGCCAAATCATAAATAAAATAAAAAAAAAATTATTTTATTGTTCAAATGCTTATAACTCAAAAATGGTTGAATGAATTGAAAATCTGAGACCACCAATTAAATCATGAGTGGATGCTTTATTTATGTAGATACTAACATTGGATGGTGTGGACCACTAGTGAAAGTTAGTTATTGGTTGTAAATAAAATAATTAAGTGGCAATTATTTTATTGTAAAATCCATAACATTTAAATGGTAAATCAGATTAGAAATATAAGAGTACCATTGGGTTAATTGGGGTGTGTTTCACTTGGGTAGAGCCTAACCTTTACTGGCCTGGGTCGAGGGTGATTGTTAATAATTTTCCAAACTTTTTTTCGGGTACGTTCAGTAAACACACAAGCAGCGTTTTGTAACTTTTGAATCGGTGCACGAAATTGAAATATGAGAACACCGTTGAACTCACAGTGCCAATATTTTCTTAATGATACCTTACCTTCGCCAATAGTAGGTTCGGAGATTTTTTTTATAACTATTAATATAATATATAAAATTACATTATTAATTTTTTATTCTATTCCGCCAACAGATGAGTGGTAAGGTGGGATAGGTGATGTGTCAAGCCAATAAATGGCTTGACCTGCTAATCTGAGTAATAGAAATGTTGGGGGGAATTATGAAGCATCCTAATTAATGAGCCCCATTAACTCTATGTGTCATTAATTACCCTCACCCACTATTATAAACATGGAGCTAGGAAAGGGGTATCGAAGAGCTTCACCATGCACCGAATTGCTTAAGGTATGTCGTGACACCAAACACTTAGAAGACGAAGCCGACCCAACAGTAGGTGACATAAGACATCGAACCACCAATGGGTGACGTGAGAGTGGCGTATTTGGGAGCCTGTCATGGGAACTAAGAAAATGGTCCACCGGAAAGCACAGACAATTCTCCGAAGTTCAAGGTAGGGGGTTATTTGGTTTGAGTGTTTCTGATTTTCCTCCTCCCCATTCATGAATTTATACGAGGAACGTGGGTCAACCGACTAAAGCATTCACCAATGGTTATTTTGTATTTTCTAGAGGTTGTTGCGGGGTATGTTGTAGTGTTTTATGTTTTAATTTTTCCCCATACCGTTCAAAATGTACTTCATTCAAGATTTATTAAGCCGCTAGCAACCACCATAACATGGAGGGTGCGGGACAAATGAACATGGACAACCTCTCCGCAATTTCTTGAGGTTTTTGATGAGTTCCATGCAATGGAAAAGGGTGGAAACTGGTGACGGTGAATGGCACCAATGGGACTCAGATACGGTAGTCGTCACACTGTTGACCGCGACGAAGGAGACAACGCAATGACATCGCACGATGAAAGAGAACTGTGAATTATTCCATGGGGGTGGAGGGTGGACGGATGGCCGAGCTGACTGCCAACAAAGGCACTGTGTGTGATCATGCTACGTACAGTGGATGACTCGCCATCCGACCAGCCATAGTGGTCACCGCCTGCGGCTGCCCCACCGCACCGTGACTGCCTTGCCATGTTGTGGCCACCCTACAGCACCGCGGGCCGTAGAGGCCGGGCCGCCAGGCCGGGTTGCCCAGTACGGGCTGGACTGGACCCAGCAGGCTAGAGCACACCATGGACCGGGTCATTCTACGGGCTGTGTTGACGCATACCGGGTCGGCCCAGACCTGGTCGGACCGTATCGGGACCAATTTCGACCTTATACATCCTTCCGGCCATATCTTGTGCTTCAGGAATCTATTTAATGAACCGTCTGCGGTGTCAAAAACCATAGAGATAGAAGGTCATTCTGGTATACCCCACTTGAGAATTGGATAAATTTGGGGTATTTTCATGCTGGATTGAGCATGAATCCAACTAGGCCCTCAGGACTAAAATGCTAACAACTTACAGACCATGCGTCTGATTGACACAACATATTTTGCATTGAGACCCTATGACGTGAAGGTACTTTGGGATACTTCTTAGTGTGGCTTCATGGTAGATGTAGTATTGAACAGTGTCTTGAGGAGCATAACTTCCCAAAGACAAGCAAGCTTAGTGCGGGAACCCTATAGCTGGGTCTGACGATGTACTAGGATCCTCTGTGATTCTGACGATGTACTATGATACTGTGTTGGTCTGATGATGTACTAGGATCCCATGTGGTTCTGACGATTTACTAGGATCATGTGTGGGTCTAACAGTGTACTAGGATCATGTGTGGATCTGACGGTGTACTATGATCTTTTGTGGGCCTGATGGTGTACTAGGATCTTGTGTGGGGCTGATGATGTACTATGATCTTGTGTGGTTCTGATGTTTTACTAGGATCCTATGTGGGCCTAACGATGTAGTATGATCCTGTGTCGGTGTGACGATGTACTAGGATCATGTGTGGGTCTGATGATGTAGTATGTTCCTGTGTGGGTCTGTAATTTGGGACCCTTCGTGGGTCTGCCTCATGAGAGTGTAAGATGATTCATTAGTTACATCTAATAATCTCTACTAATTTACCAAAGATATACCTAGTGTGAGATGAGTCTGTATCAGTGTGGTAATTTCCTTAATGGTAATACCTTCGTGGTATTCTTATGTGTGGAATACCTGCTTGGTAATTACCTTCATGGTACTCCTACCTTTGTGGAACAGTTGAGCATTGGGATTTTGGGTTGGACCCTGTGTCTCCCCATGATTGAGATGAGTATACATGATAACATAGGTATGTGTATGGGCATATACCTAAGTAGGTTTTTCAGTTGATGTTATGCTTTGTGGTTTATCCTTTTTGGATTTTGTGAGACCTTGATTGTCTCAATGTCTCTACTAATTATCGTTTTACTCACCCCTACCTGAGATATGCTCTCACCTTGTTGTGCTTGGTGTAGATGATGGACCACATTGATTGAGGATGAGGGTTATAGGACTGGATGGTGCCCTGAGGTGGACCATATGGTGTGTCGATACACAGAGGAGATGAGAAGAGGTGGAGTACTGAAGACGCGATCTGTACCTACCCTTCACTTAGGATCCTTGGAGGATGACCCAGTAGTTGTGTTTCTATTTCTTTAGTTGTATTGTATTTCTGTTGTACTTGTACCTTTACTATTGGGTTTTTATTCTAGCCCCTCTAACATTCAACACTATTTTTTCTATACAGTTTACTTGTGTTCATATCTTGTTGTGTGCTTGGTTGAGTGTGTTTACAAGTTATAGAGGTTGTGCCTTCCCAATTTTAGGGAATTTGCCTTTTGGTGCTAGTCACCAGCACCATGCCTACGGAAGGCGGGCTTGGGGTAGTCAGGGCACGGACCCCGGGCGACAGTTCATGGCATATATTTGACACCTCTTTTATTTTGACCAATTTTGATTTATTTGATTAAAATCATGTAGAGAGTTTTTAATGATTAATAAAAATGTAATTAAGAAAAAAGAATCTAATTTGGATGCATGGGGATTTTTATACCTGGTTAGGTTTTTTCCTTTGAAGTTAAAATAATAAAAATTATATCTTTCACACAATATAAGGGGAATTTTCCAATAATGGAAATTGTAAAGATTATCTTCAGTAATAATCCATCATAACCAAGGTTGAAAATATGAAAGTAATTGCGAACCAACTAATTTTACAAAATATAATTTATTGGGAATCTAAATTGAAAATGACAATATAAAATTATATGAGGGGAAGCCAAACCTAATCCCATCCACTAATTTATCATCCCATTTTCAAAATTTTTGTCCCATTGATAACAGTAATTGACATTTTTTATAATAATTCTATATGAAAACTAGATTAAAGAACTTATCCATAGATATGACAATGGTTATTATAGGTACACCATTCTATTGGGAATCAAAATCTAATTTTCAACACCCCAAGATAGTTTTGTTTCAAAACATTGCACCGCTTCCTTGGTGTGGTTGATAATCTAACCATATTGCTTGATTGGGACCCTTAAAAATGAACTATTCACTTTTGATCATGAGATAGATAGGACATATCACACTACGCCTAATAATCGTAATATTGCAAAAAACAAGAAATAAATAAATCTTTATAACTTATGTTAATCATCATGTGATCACTCTGAGCACACCATAATGAAAACTAACTGAAAAAAAACATTATAGGAACTTTATACCCAACACTATTCAAAAGATAAAACTAGTAATCTATTCATTATCAAAAAAAATTTAATTTATAATATTTCAACAAGATTATTTTCCTACATAAATTATATATATTTTCAGGTGGAGATCCTAACTAGAAAATTAATGAATTCAGCTTCATATGTTCAAGCATAAAGCTAAGAGGAGTAGATGAGGGGCATGTCAACTAGAAATAACTTCCCTTCAATATTGATGGAGCTAGAAAAGATAGGTTTTATAGCGTACAACCCAAACATATCCATGATTGGGATGACCTCAAAAAATGCTTTTTGAAAATATTCTGCTCACCTCATAGAGAACAATAATATGGAATAAAATATACACCATTTGACAAGATACATGGTATATGATTTATAAATACTGGGAAGAATTAAAGAATCACTAATAAAGATTCTATTTTCATGTGTTGTAATAGAATCAATTACCATTACTATTCTACCAATTATTTCTAGACAATTATTGGAACCTATTTTATACATTGTTTGGAAGATATTTGATTGAAACATCACTAAATGAGTCTAATAGCATGATTGAGAAAATAACATTGAACGAATAATAGTCTAAACCATAGATATGAGAAAAAATAGGTATTCATGTGGTTAGAACCATTGACTCATCACATCTACTTAAAACCAAAATTTAAGAATTAACAAGTCTTGTAAGATATGTGGTTGTGAAAAAATTGATTGAACATATTTCCCCACCTTTGATATATGTTTTATGTTCATAACTCTTTCAATTCGTTGATTAATATATTGAGATACTAGATATGGATAGGTATATATTTTCATTCCAACCTATATAATTAAAAAATCTACCATGGAATAAAGGACAACCCCAACAGGGTTTTTAATGTCAATAAATCTAGGATAGATCTCCCTTTTCAAATTAGTTCCCAAAATAACCCCCTTTCGATAATAAATTATAGAACCCCCCCAATTTCCAAAAACCATAAAGGAAAACATAACAATAAAATTCTTATAAAAACAAACCTTTTTAACAAATATCCTATGAAAAACACTTTTTAGTGAACTTCCTTCTAAAGGAAGGAAAGGACTAGATATTGATGATATGATAACTATAGTGAAGGATTTTCCACAAAAATTTGAGAGTCTCAGGAAACTAATGTCCAAAACCCTGAAAAGATATATATATAGAAAATCCTAAACACTAAGGATAGTGTGAGAACGATCATTGCTCAGAGTGATATGGGTAATCATTCACCAAAACCCAAAAAGGAGCACGCTATACTATAATAGGTTAAGGATGAATATTTTGTATAGAATATGAAAGATCATCCCACTCAACCAAAAGAAGAGTATTAAAATATGGAAAAAGTTCCCGATAATTGATTTAGAATTTATAGAACTAATACAAAAATATAAACAAAAAAATTGATTAGAATGATATTATCCTTTCATCAACTTCTTGGTTTAACCTATCAAAGAAGATATTGGAAGAGAATGTTCAATGAGGGATCCAAGATCTATTTATATAGTTTTTTGAAATTAACATACCTATCTTGGAATAAAACCAAAAAAATAATAATATGGAAAAATTATCGTGGATATTTGTAAAAAATTATGATTCATAATAATAATGAAAGATTCAACCTAGGGAGGTGTGTCTTAGTCATGGTCACACCACCATTACCTATAAAATTCTAATATATATGGAAATATTATAATCATTTCATAACCGGATCTTTAAGTATTTATGATTCCTTATACTATATTAAAGCCTAAAAATATTTAAAGACTAATTTAGTTTTTGATTCTTTTAAAATAGGCGAATTGAAGGCCCCAAGTGTTGTCTTCCAACAAGAAAATGGAGCAATTTTTTTTAATACGAGAATCAGTAGATGTGATAGTGAGAGTATAATGACTAATTTTTTACAATAGTTTTTAATATGATAACCATGGAAGAAGATAAATCACATGGCCACTCACAAATAAATTTGGGATGACGATTCATGAAAACTACCCAAAAACCATCAATATATGTGAACAAATACATTCAATAGAGTTTAGTAAATAAATAGTGAACTTAATAAATCTTAACTCTAAGTGGAATCCTTTAACAAACCAGTACCTCTTTGAAATCACTCATGAATAAGGTATTGAGACCATTTAATTATCAGGGATACTATGATAATTAATACACATACTATATAACATTTCTAATTAAGAACTCAAATAAAAGTGAATACTAAAAAATATATATATTATATTTTCAAATTTAATGAAGAAATAAACTCTTTTTTATAATAGGTAGTTCCTCAGAAAAAATCTGACACGGAATTTATTTAAAAGAGAACCATCAAACTACATGAGTCTGAAATAAGGAATCATATTACAATCTTTATCCTAATAATTGAAAAGTTTATCCATCCAAGTTAAGGCCCGGTTGATTCCCTTGTTAGCAAGACCTCCAGCAACTATGTTTTCTTCATGAAAATCATGCGTGGAAATGTGGTTGGTCTCTTGAAGAAAAGGAAGGTAACACATCCAACTAGTAGTCAAAGGCCGTGAAAGATGCACCATCCCCTCCCAAATAGCATGGATTAAAGTGGTTGAATCAATTTCAATCCAAACATTACACCAGCCCTTTTTCTTGGAAAAATTCATGGCATGAATCACACCCATAATTTCAGCCTCCAAATATGGGGCAGTGCCACAACAGCCAAAGAAGCATCCATGACACTGACGAAGATGGTCTTGAAAAATAGCCTTGTAACCTCTCGGACCTAGGTTGCCTTTGGAGGCACCGTCAACATTCACTTTCATCCATCATGGTAGCTGAGATTGGCAAAGGACCTCAAAATTACATCATGGTTGTTTGTAAATCCCATCAATCTGATGTCGATAAAGAATCTCGAAGTCTCCAATGGAGTTGTCATAGTGAGCTTTTTGATTCATTACAGCATCTTTAATTTCAATGAGGATACATGTTTGACCTAAATTAAGATTAAATGAGCAATTATTGTGGATAATATCATTTCTATCATACGATATCACATGTAAGAGTTCAGAAACAGCACTTAGGAAAAGTTTTCTGATCTGTTGAGAGGTATCAAGAACAACACAATGATTTAATTGAGTGATAATAGTGTCATGGAGTAACCATCTATAGTCAAAGATGTCCGAAATATAATTCCAAAGGGCAGAAGCTGTAGCACAAGATAAAAACATATGGTTAGTATCTTCTCCATGTTGGTGACAAAAAGGACACATGGAGACATCTTGCACCCCAATAGATTGAAGACAAACCTCTGTGGGAACAATATTTTGAGAAATGCACCAAACCAGAGTATGTTTTGAGGTTTTAATATAGAGTTTTTCCAAAGATTTCAACCAGAATAAATTTTCATCAGAGTTGGAAATATTGTTATTGTAATAACTTTTGGAATCTACAATACCGTTCTGGGCAGCTTCCCAAATAAGAAAATATTTGGAGCTAGAAAAAGGGGAATTATCAATGACCCGAATGATGTTATTGGGGATATTAGAAGTACCGGATTGCATAACCTCTATTATTGAGAAGTTGGTATTTTCTAGAAGAGAATTAGGAGACACCATAGAGATAAGGGGAACTGGTCAAATTATCCATCCATAAATTCAAATAATAATTCGTGCTAACCATCCATCTTGAATTGGCCATAACATTATTTTCATTACATAAGAAATTAAAACATTGGAAGTGGGTATTTTTAATTCAATTTCATCTCTCATGAAATACCCTAATCTATAATTAATACCTCTCCTTTATGAGTTAAAATATGTTTATCTTATAGAAAGAGAAAAAGTACCAGTAATCATAGATAAAAACTTATTCAATAGCCAAGATAAAACAATACATAACCTATTATAGAAATCTTCAAGGCAATATTGTGGATCCTAGGAGATAACCCTGGTATTTTACCCACAAATGTTATACATGGAAAATTAATATAGGGGGATAATAACATATTAGGAATTCCAATATAGACTAAATACCACTATTAAAAATGTATTTTAAAAAGAAATAGATACTTTTTTGGAAACCAACATCATACACCCAATTTTTTATTCATAATGGGTCATCTCATCCATGTGGTTCCCATGAAGAATGGTTTAACCATCCTGGAAAATGAGAATAATCAATTAATCCCCAAGAGAGTTCAGAACAGTATGAGAGTATGCATTGACTATACAGTGTTTAATCAATTAACATGAAAATTCCACTCTCCCATCCTTTTATTAAAAAATTATTAGAATGTTTAGTATTCATGATAAAATATTGTTTCATGGATGGATTTTCCCAATATTATGAAGTAACAGTTTCCCAAAAAGATGAATAGAAGTCAAAATTCAACTATTTTTAGGGGAATTTTCTTACGAGGTGATTCCTTTAGGGTTATCCAATGCATTGTTACATTTTAAATTTGTATGGTAAGAATATCATTATATTTTATTATGGAATTATTGGAGGTAATTCTTGATGACTTTACTATTTTTTGAAATTCCATTAATTATTTCTTATAAAATTTGAAAAAAGTATTGAGAACACACATTGATAAAAATAATGTATTGATAATTGATAATTGTTACTTTATGGTTGAATAAGGAATAGTACTTAGTCATATAATTTCAAAAACATTCATAGAGGTAGAAAAATGTATTGTTGAAGTGATCATCTTGTTACCTTATCTCACTTGTGTGAGAGATATTAGATCATTTCCGAGCCATGTGGGATTCTAAAGATGATTCATAAAATACTTTCTTCATAAATCTCCCTATCATACCAAATATAATTTAAATGAATCTAAATCTAATTTTAGTTCTAATTATAGGAATTTATTGGATAGGATTAATAAAAGAATAATTACCCAACTAATTATGCAACCCCCAAGAAGGTAGCACCAATCCAAACTACCTTGTAATGCATTAAACCAATATGTAGGAGTAGTTATCTCATAAAAGATTTATGGAATACAAAAATTCATAACTTATGAATCAATAAACCTAGATTCCAAACATTTCAATTTCTCCATTACTAAAAAATAATTCCTTTAAAAAAATATTTAATTTGAACTAGAATGGTTTTATTTTATCATCATACAACACATAGATACTAAATAAAGAAGGCTGGTTATAATCCAACTTTGGTAAGATATATTCTAATCATGTAATATATCCAACGAGATATTTACGAAAAATGGGGAGTTGAAAATTATGCACAAATCACCATAGAGGGTCTCCCGACACCACTAAAATAGAATTTCATGAACTAAACACACTCTATGAACATATACATAGACAAAAAATATATATCATAGAAGGATAATTACCACAATATGTAGAAGATTTCATTTAATTGGTCATATCTCAGTTACCATATCACCTTAACTCTCATCAAAAGCATGAAATCAAGGAATATCCGGATTCTATATTTCGGTGGATCCATTTCATTGGAAAGTCTATAATGATCAACTCATAAAGGGGTGCTTACTTATAGGTGAAATAGAATTTCTATTTTAATTTTACTATACACATAACCATGGATGCCACATTGGTCCTCAATGAATATATAGAAATGTCATGGAATGAATAATTATCTAGAAAAAAGTTGTTTAATGATGTATATGAGTATTATAAGAATTGTGAGATGTCTTAATTTTCTAGGAATATTTAAAAATATTGAAGATAACTAAAAGACAAATCATTTCTATGATATCATTTATGTATGGGGTATTGATTTTATGGACCCTTTTCTATGGCTTTTTTAAATTCATATTTTTTTAATAAAAATTGATTATTTCCCAAAAGGTTGTAAATTAAGGCCACCTTGACTGATGATGCCAATTTATCTAAGCTTTTTTTGAGGTGTAAGATATTTTTTAGTTACATATTTCCAATAACCATAAACAATGATCATTTGAAACAATTTTTCACTATAAATACAACGGTTGTTATTAAAATGTATCTGGTGAATTACAAGACATCCACACCATTCCATCATCAATCAAACATCCAACTTAATGTGCCTAAATTGGAAATTAAATGTATTCTCCAAAAAATAGTTAAAACAAACTAAAAGGATCATAGATTAATTATTTAACACACCACGGTTAAAAACTTGACAACCTATCAGACACCGATAGTTATGAACCCCTATTAGTTGATTTCAGCTTATAATTTATATATACTATTGGAGTTGGATAACCAAGAATATAGGGATATCAAAAATATGAAATTGGTTTTTATAATGTTTGAAATTGATAGAGTACTTTAGTTAGAATATCTTGATGAAATTAGGATGGAGGATTTTAAATATTTTATAATTTACAAAGGGAGAACCCGAGTGGCACATGAAAAAAAATTATAAAAAATCCATTAAACTAGGAGATTATGTTCTACACTATAATTTAATATTTATTTTAGTGTAATTTAATATTTTTTATATGTGGGATGTAACATTTATTGTAGTCATTTTCATCTAATTGGATCCATTTAGATTAACAACAATTAATATGTTAGCCCATGTACTATCAGTAGGAAACGTTTTAATGGTTCCACGGGAGTTTACCTCAAGTACTAGTAGAGGAGCTCAATCTTATCCATCTCATCTTAGGATTCCAATTCATGGGGTTAGGTCATGAAATAGAAATTTATTAATGTAATTTTTGGAGTAACCCAAATATAAATTGTTTTAAAAATATTTATGAATTTATGATGAAGTCACATCTTCCCTCTTTGAGACAGAGAAAAATAGTTCTTACATTGGAATGAGTTGTGTTGTTTACATAAGAAAATAATCGAAGTAAGTAATAAGGTAGACAGAAACAATGATAATTATGGAAAAAATATTCTTCATATGAAATAGGTGTTCAATTTTATTTTTCTCTTCTAAAACACCTTTCAAATTTCAATAATTCATTTTTTTGTTGAAAATTTTAGTAGTATAGTTAAAACATGAAATTTCATGGCCATGCTTTTCATTTATTCTTTACATAACATATCTAGGAAATATGAGTTTCTTTGGAACCATATTATAGAATTTTATATATTTCAATGATTATAGTATTTAATGAGTACGTTGGATAATTTAATTATTAGAGATAATAATGATCTTTAAATTGATGGCTCACGATTTGAGGGAACTAATTTACTTATTTAAATGAAATATAGCTACCGTTTTCCATAATTTGAAATTTATAAATTATTTATAATTTATTTATTATTATTAATCTTTCCATGAGTGATTTTTAATGTTATATGTCCCATTTATGTGAGTAATTATTGACAAAATGCTTTCAATTTTATCTTGATTATATTTCCTGATTAAACATGGGATGTGTCAAAATTTTAAAATTACACTTCATCTTGTCAAAGAGATGAAAATGGAATGATAAATATAAAATTACAGATTCATTATCATTAATAATACTATATCTAATAGACTACCTAAAACATTATTTTTCATTTATCATAATGATACCCTGAACGACATTTATAGAAAAGATCCAATTTTCAATACATTTATATCAATTTCTGTGTTACCCATTCTATTTTAATGATATATTTATGTCGATTTTTGGGGCTTGAAGGAATTAATGGGGGAAGGGATTCACTAAATTTTAATGGAATAGATTTCCGGTGATAATTTTTGTATAGATAAATTTTTTTATTTAATCATTATTCATTAATTTTTTAACAATATTAAAAAAATAATGGTTTGTGACTTGGGTAAATATAAAATAACCACTAATAGTCATATTATCTTGATCATATGTAGTTAGTTGGTAAATTTGTTGGGTTTTCCAAGAAAAAATTTTGGAAGAAAATAAGAAAAAGTCAGTTAAAAAATATTGAAAAAGATAAAATAAAATAGTTAAGAAGTCAAGAAGGAGTAATTCATTCATTAGGCATTTATATGTAACGAAATTTAATTTGGTATTGGGATGTGGGAGTTATAATTTTAAGGGGAAATGTTCCATACACTTTTATATTTTTAATCAATATTTATACTTATGAGAGAAACAACCTCTGTGAGCCTTAAGGTTTTTAGCATTCATTCCCCCCAACAATAATATTCAGAATAATTATAAATTTTATTGAAAATCCAAATTGATTTTATGTGAATTTTATCCTTATAAAATAGATAAAGTATATCCATTTCAATATTATAGAAAAAGATCATACTATCATGGAAATAGCATAATTGTACTTTATTTTCTATCATGATTGATGTGTGAAAGTAATGAAAACTAAGGTAGAACATGACTTGAAATGTATAATAATAATTTAATGTGGATGAGAAATGTATTATTGGAGACAATGCACCATATTCAAATGGTAAAAATTAAAATAATTGTATTAATTTCTTATTTGATAAATATGGGATCAAATTGAATTTTTTATAGACGTTTAATATTTTGTTAAACATTTATAATCAGTTTGTTTTATTATATTGAGATTTAAATATTGTAATGTTGATATTACTATTTATATTTTTTTTTGGTTTAACTAATAATGACAATCATAGTTCAAGTGTCGTGGTATTTTATGCACTCAATTAGTATGTCAATTATTAAAAAATATTATTATTACTTTTGATGGATAAAAATGAATACTTCAATTGAATTTATAATATATTTTTAAATATTGGTAAAATAAATTAGATAGATTTAGATGAATTAAAAGAAAGTTTTATTGTTTTATTTTAATTAATAATATTTGTGAATTTTTTCATAATTTTTTTAATTTTTTATAGATATAAAAATATGGGTGACAAGATACCCCTCAACATAAATGTCTCGAAGAAAAATAGGTAGCCTAAGAAGGATCCTACTAGCAACAGAAACCCCATGGAAGGGAATCCAAATAGTAGGGAGGAGTTTTCACCATATAAGGATGATCCCATGTAGTGTTTTGGCCAAGATCCACATGGGTCACATGTGTCAGTTTAGACCATTATATGTGTCTGCAGTGTATACAGGCTCTCATCCCTACAGTTGTATTTTGAGCCACCAAAGGCATTGGTTGTAATATATTCTCTAGGATTAACTATCTCATATTTCATGCGAGAATGGGTTTTATTGATCCACATTCCCCATTAATCGAAACAGAAATATCATGTCTCACCTTATCTCCACCATGATCATATATTTTTTAAATGTTTCATCCACTACAATACCACTCTTAATGTCACCATCCCACCATTCCAACCACCAAATACCAACATTGTCACTTCCATGGATTTTCAAGGTTATGCATTTTCCCACTATCAAGGCCTCAAATCACCATGATCCACCCATGGGATCTCTAGATAACCTGGTGTTTCCCATTTCAACATATTAAGATTTCATGAATAGAAGAGTGGCCCCATCCCACTGAAGGCTAGAGGGTTTGATGATTGACCCTACATTATAGCCTCTGTTGTTGTGTTACAAGATTTACAGGGAGAATAAGATGCATGAATGAGTCATTTTAGCTTCAATAAAATAGTGTACATGGATAGTCGATGAAAATGATAACATTATCCCATGAATAAAAATGGAAATGTATATGAAAATAGCTACATTAAGCCTTTAATGGATATGGATACATGATGATGTGTGTGAAATGGATTTGAGTGGGACAGAATATGATAATAGTAGATGGTGCTACCTTATAAGAGAAGTAAGAGTATTCAAATGAGACGATTTAATATTTGAAGTAGCAATCACTAGAGGAAGAAAGATATACCAGGGATAGTAGAGAAGAAGATCTATTATCTCTATAAATGGAGAGGGAACCTACATTTGTGGATGAGGTCGAGGTAGTGAATGATTCGTGGAAGAATCATGGACAAGCTACCTTTTACAATGGTAGATGCTTCTCTCTTGGGAGATAGTAGAAGATTATGCCATTGGTTCATTTATATCATTGTTTCTCACAATGGTGAGATACCCTTCAATCTTCCATTTTAGTTTCTACGGTAAGATACCATAGGTAGTGATACCGTGTATGAGTCCACAATAGACTATGAAAATACATGCACTCTAAGGAGAATGAATTCCATGATTTTAAAAAAGACGATACTCTATGGATATAATAAAAGGAAACTTTTACTAGATATGAAGAATAATATATTTTATATTTGAATGAGAATATAGAAGGGATATCTTCCTATATAATTTAGAGGGACTGGTTTCCACTGAGGGGTGTATTAGAGGATCAATAGAAAAAACTACCACTACTACTGCATTGTTTCTAATTTTATATTTTTATTCTATATTGACAATGATTCCTACCCATCATACATCCATTACATCTTCTCTAACATTGTGATAGAATCCATAAGTGGTTGGGTGAAACAGAGGGGACCCAAATTGTAATGCTTGATTCTAGTAACTGTTATTGAATTTTTAGAATTATTTTCTCTACTAAATGGTTTTTGGTATTTAAAATTATAATTTATTTTGAATTTTAATGTTTTAATAGTTAATAATTAATTTTAATTATTTTCAGGGTATAGAAATATTTTCTTCCTCTATTTAGTTTCGAATCATATCGATCACTTAATTTAGAATCAAGTGGGATGTGATTAGTGATTATTAAACACACGATAAACAATCTATGATCTAATTAAGATAATTACGAATATGAATACATGATTGGGTATTGAATAGACTTTTCAGAGACGAACCATTATGGAATTCACAAATGCATCGAGGAAATTATTTGAAATTAAATTTTGAGGATTATCTTCACTCATCCTTAATGTTAACCAATGGTGAAAATGTAGAATATAATGTAAAATAATTAAATCAATCAATTAAAAAATATTGGGAATATATTTTTAAAAGGTCCTGGTAGGATTATAATTGGAGAATCCAAATGTTATCCGAGTGACTCATCTTTCAACTAATTTTTAAAATTTGTGTTCCATTGATAGACATAGTGATATTATTATTTAATTATTCATAGAGAAAACTATATTAAAGATCAAAAACATGGAGAAATTATTTCTACTACTATGATTATATTCATTAATGAATTAATATATCTCTTATATATCCCATGAAAGGTTCGATTAAGTGTGATACAAAACCATATAAATGGTTATATAAAATCTATTATGAGAGAAAACCAATATTTCATGTTAGAAAACAGTGATATACAATATCGTTTGATTGATGAATTCTAATGAGTAATAAAGATAAGAAGGATATGGATTATAGATTAATAGATATAATTTTTCTCAAATGGATTTAGGGTGAAAATGAAGCCTCATATATTACATAAGGATTTTAATATATTAATTATTATATTGAAATACCAAATATTACTTTTAATGCCCAATTAAAAACATATAGTATCCACATCAAAACATAATGAATTCCACCATAACTCCAGTGGTAAGAGGTATTATCCTATTAAGGTCCCATTAGAAATATGGTAACCCCCACTATAATTCTAGTGCAAGGGCTTACTCTTATTTAATTCATTATCCACTGCTTTATTCACTCAGAATGAGTTACGATCTGTTACCAACTACACCATGAATTACAAACATCCAAAACCACACTTGAAATTGAATTGAAGAACCTAAATTGAGAGAAGGAAAACATAAGAATGTTATATTTTTTATAATATCCCCACCATCATATTCTCATCCCTTTGAAATATCCCATTTCTTCCGCAGGTAATATAATTGACCATTAGATATTCATCATATATTCAAATTACTATATGTTGTATGATTTCTTATTATGTTTCCATCATAATAATAAAAAATAAATAAACATTACAAACAAGGTATTTTTAGTTAATTCAATGAAAATAGTAAACACCTCTACAATGAATCATTATATATCAACTGATTGATTTCATACCTAACCAACTGATTTTAATTGGGTACACTAGTACTCAACATTATGGAATGGAAAAATAACTTATTATACTAAACATGAGAGTTAAATCAACATATAATCTAATTCCCATACACGTTTGGAAATCTAAAATGGTCTAATAATGAAATGAGAAATAATTATTTTATTTACCATCTATTTAAGACCCAATATACCAAAGACATAGAAAAATAAATTACCTTCAACCTAAACTTACACGGGTCAAGAACTCTGTATATCATAATTATTACAATAGTTTTCTTCAATCGATAGCTTTTGTTTCATCTAGATATTATTGTTTTTTGGTTGATTGCGAGGGGCTCAGTACAGTTTCAAAACATAAATGACATCAACAAAATTCATCTATATAATCACCCAATTGTTACCACATTTATTATGAAACTAGGATTTATTTCCAATGGTAGAAAATCACTACTGTTTCAAGGCCAATGATGATTAGGAACTCACATTGGTCGAGATGATGGGAGGTAGGGCTCATCACACCCTTTTGGGGGGAATTATTTCCTATTATAGTAATATCTTATATATTTGACATATGTTCATGAATCTATTTCACATAATGATATGGGATTGAAAACCCTAATAAAATGATCAGTTTTCAATTCATTCTACATGTAAAGGGGAACTTATTAATGAGACCAGATTTATATATCTAATGTTATGTATCAGGATCCAAAAATTTGTTACCAATGGGTAGACTATTATATAATGAATCCATTTATGGATAAAATATAGTGTTTCCTTCAATCGTTATAAGATATTGATGTTTAAATTATGTTAATGAGATTTAATGAGGTTTCCAACATGTCGTTTTTATAAAAGGAATAAAAAACCTCATAGTTTTCTTATTTATAATTCATATGTTTATAATTCTACATAATAACAATATATAAGGGAAATAAGTCATTCTGGATGGAGCTCATTAATTAGGAAGGATTCTTATATATCCTTCCCATAAAAGGATTTAGAATCACCATAGTTATATTTTCCCCCAACCTGCTGAGGGATGATAACTGGTAATTAAAGGCTATGAGGGCTATTGATCCAGAGATTACCAATATTGGAATTCATGTGAGACATACACTGAGGTTAATTCCCTTTAATTGGGTATGTCATATAATGTCACTGAACAAGGATTACATAGTAAGGTTTCATTATCCCTGGGTAATTTTATAAATGTAGTGATATAATCATTCTAAATACCATAGCCCACTTGAGTCATGATCAATGTGAAAAACAAGATATAAAAATAGATCAGACTCACTATATATTGATATTGAAATTATACAGTAGGTTGGTCCTAATTGGGTGTTTCTTATGAATATCAGGCCTTATAATGAAATCCTTCGTATCTTTATTATAGTAGGAATCATATTCCTTATAAAATATTTTCGCTCTAACTGACTGATGGGTTTAAGGTACATGGGGGAATTTCTAGGGATTACACATAAGAGGATTTCCAAATATAAACCTAGCTCATATGATGATATCCAATAAAGAAGGATATATTCATAAGATAAATTGGTTCTATGGCCCATGATAACTAGAATATGTATGTAAATACCCCATGGAATATTCATAAGTAAAATATTTATTATTTTATCATAAGATGGATAAAGACAAATAGTGACCATTAATGGTTAATAATATATATATATATATAGTGAATATTAATTTGAGATCATGAATAAAATAATGTGTCATGAGTGTGTAATACCAAACCATTAAGGATACCCACATTTTAAAAGGGGTACATAACCAAATATTCATGGTCGAGAGTTTACCTTGTGTATGTCCAAGTGTCGCTACGGAACAATGATGATATATTTTGGGGTGTCTGTTTGGAATGTATGAGAATCTATGGGAATTTCCTTTTCATCTTCCTAAAATTTACGAGGTTTTATATACTTTTATTGGTTGTCTGGAGGACACATATAAGGTTATTTGTAAATGTATAGGTTTTATAGAGGAGATATATTAGGACATTTACAAGATCTAGCTTACCTGAGTGGGGACACATCAAATGATTGATGGAGATACATCCAAGTGTGTCGTGTTATCACAATTGACATGTTGGAGGGCTATATCATTATCTTACTAACATGTCTAAAGGAACTTTTTTTTCTTGTCCAAATTGTCTGGAGTAATTTTAATGACATGGATAGAATATTAAGAGGTATTTAAATGACATGGATAACTTTATGAAGATCCACCACATTATTTAGAGAACATATACGAGTGTTGTCTCCAAACTAATGAAAATGTCACTTTAAGCGAATTCCCCTTCATATTAAAACCATTTTATCCTTCATCACATATGGATTCCTTATTTTTTATCATTTAATACATTAGTGAATCAATTCTTATTAAGAATTTATTTATTGAGACCACATGTGGCCAGGTCGACATGCGGAAAGTCCATTGCATAATTTTTTTGGTTCACTAAAATTCAATAAAATTATAAATTGATTAATCATGTTATGAACATACCAAACATATAATCCCAAAGGTTGTTCCCTCTATTTTACATGATGGATGTCTCTTGTGATTATATGACTCTCCGCTATGATAGCTATACAGTAGTGTGTCTATTTTTTTCAAGCGGAGGGGGAATTGATAATTCCAATCACACATTATCTACACAATTTAATAATTCATGTAAATAATATATATTTAAATGAGTTATTGAAGGGATAATTATGTCATGCGCTTAAAGTGAGCCCAATGTGGGTTATCAATGGCACCATATATTTTTCACATGATAAACAATGACCACAAGATCACACGATCATTACAATATTTATTGGACCAATTTCTTTTCAAATGAATTCACATATTCCACATGGTATATCAAATAGAATTTTCAATATGAGGTTGATATGTTCATGATCGTTTAGAAAAACATGACTCCAATTGATCTGGATTTTGACATGATCAAGGAAGACATGTCTGAGGCCCTATATTTGATAAAATTGGCCTATCAAAGGCCATTCCTGAAATCAAGATGGAATCTTGATGGTCCTTCACATGATCAATTGAATAATCAAATGTAACACATAACCCCTTTTCATGAAAAAATAGAATAAACTTTCTATGCATGGGGGTAACACATTTTTTTATCATTTATACGTTATTTTTTAAGAATTTAGATGTTTTTTATTTTATTGACCATCAGTATATTTCATGATCAAATGGACATGTATGAGGTCCTTTACATAATTATGGGGATATAGAAAATAATTTCATTCATCATGGATAACATGAATCTATATATGTCACAAGATCATTTAACTATTTCTATGATCCCAATAAGCCCTTCATGTGAAAATAAATGCAACATAAATTATATTCTTCATACAACTTAATCAGATTTTATTTCCCCAAATGATTTAGTTAAATTTTTTAAATTATATCAGTTGAAATTTCATAGGATTAGGGGAAATAATCTGATGGAGGTTCTCATAACAAAAAAATACATGATAGAAGGGATTCATGTGATGAGGTTGGTTGTCTGATGGGACATTGTATGATCATAAGGAATAACTGAAAGACATCAGATAATCGTTATTAGAACTCACATAATGCATAGTCCATCCATCTAGAATTCCTAGGTTCATGAAATCATGTGTATTCTTTGGGGTCACACGATTTTCAAATCCTAGCCACCTAATTTTCATGTTTCCCTGATTCTCCTTCCATTCGTTTGATTGAAAATTAAATACTATAATTCATGTATTTCTTTGATCCTGAAATTATAGATTCTCATTTTGAATTATTGACAAATGACCCCCCACAAAATTAAAGTACTCAGTGATAAGGACTCGTATTTTAGGATAGTAAAATGCCACAAGATTCCTTTAGGGTTCAACTGGTCACTGTTTCGAGTGGGTTTTGGTCTTCAGGGATGCCTTTTCTATTCCATATGAAACCATATAAATATGGGAGTGAGGGGCCACTCATCTAACCAATGACTCGGTCCTTCAAAGCTCTCATACATACTTCTCCCACATGAATATGTAACAACACTTCTTAACATAAACCTCTAATAACCATACCCATTGACACATTTTACTTCATCATTTTAAGAATAATTAAATATAAATTAAAAAACAACGATCATAGTTTTCAGTGTCATTGGAATAATAGGAACATAAAATTTAAAACATAAAAATATAATAAAAAAGTTTTATATTAATAATATATAATGAGAGAACAATATAATTTGGGATAAAACATCTACATAAGATAACCTGGGGAATACATAAAAAACGCGATTATCTAAAAGTTTGAGTAAGAGAATAAATATAAGAATTAATCATAAATCACAGGTTGGAAGGAATAACTTGGTGACATAAGAAAAAAAATAGAAGATGAGTAACCATATAAAGGAATAACTTATAGAACAAGTGATCATGTGATCCTAGAAACATAGAAATGTTTTATCTACAAAAAACATGAGATTAACATTTGTCAAGGATAACTTCAAATACAATCTCACATGGTGGATAAAGTTCCATAATAGATTTTGTTTACTCTCTAATCCCTTACATGAGGTCTCAAAAGACTAAAAATTACCCAGTTAATTTGGGTTCTATTTGTGTTTTCCAATCATAAAATGTTCATGAATATGTGTTCCACATAAAAAATGAAGCTTAATATATAAACATAATGATTACACATGTAATAAAATAGATATTATAATTATGTCTTAAGGAATAACCAAAGGGTATATCATAATAATGACCATGAAATAATGGATTATAATCATAATAGGAAATTAATAAAGGGGAAATAGGATTATATAATGATTAATTATGTCCAACTGAGTTAAAAATCTATAAAAATAGTTTTTATGAAACTTTAGGAATGAGACACTTTAGTGTGGTTTAAGGAAAAATATTAAAGAAACCTAAAATAGAAAAATATAATAATTTTTTTTTAAAAATAAATGAACTAAGATATAATTTTCTTGATAAAATGAGTGATTTATGAAAAATAATGACATATTAAAACATTTTATTGAGTGAAAATCAATTTGGATATGAAATGGAGAAGCTCCCATCAATCGAGATTGCTTATCAGGATGAACTGAGAGGGGATCCTTTTAAAATATGTATTTCCCCATAAATTAATTATGAATTGAATTATATATATATTATTATATCATATAGACAAAATTTATAAGAAATATGTATTAATAAATAAGAAATAAATTATGGTAACAAGAGATAAATATTAACCTACATGTAATTTGTAGGTTTTGAGATATCCCTTAATTATGTATGAATTTGTTTTGTACATTAAAATAATGTATGGGATATAAGATTAGATCAATTAATTAATTAATTAATAACCTTTTACACATACATTTTGTTTATTATTATTATATTTTGATCATTTATGTCTATTTAGATGATTTATTGAGTTCCATTTTGTTGTTCTAAGTGTATTAGTTTCATGGTTTTTTGGTTGGTACGCTTGGGAATAATAGTGGAAGTTATTGTAAAATTTTAATAAATATGAAGAATGAAGTTATATGGTATTAATAAACTTCAAAATATTAAATATCCATAGATTTAATTTTTTATACAAGAGGACTATTCATTTGATAAAACAATAATGATAAACGTCTAGTTTAGTTTAGAAGGGTTCAGATCATCATGAACTTCATTTTTGTTATTACTAATTATTATATGTATATATTAGTTATAGAACATGAAAAAAGTTATAATACACATATTAATATCATTCATACCCATTATAATGGTTTTTTGACCATCCTAGAAGGTTATGACATCAAATGAAAATTTGGTGATCATGAAGGCGATGAATTGATATATCAGAAAGGTCATTTTCATTTTTAAGAAAAAATGGTAAGGGGATAGATTTAATGTTGGATAATACATTAAAAAAAATAAATTTCCAATATATATATAATATTTCAGTTACCTTTATATTTTTGGTAGTTGGTTGAAAGGATATGGTAGAGGAAATAAATAATTTAAAAGAGAAAGGTGGAGGATTTTACATGTTGAATATCATCTCCTTGAGAACCTCTTTAAGGAACTCGAGTTTGGTCTTTTGTAGAGACATGTGGCTCTGGGATATGTGGGAGATTATTGGGAATGGAATTGGACATAACATATATGATCTTCAATGATTATAATTTTTTGAGGAAAATTGGGGGTAATGATAAGGTCATAAAGGGGTGTTTTTGATTATTGTATTCATTAATTTACTTTTTTGGAAGAATACTACCAATAGTTTTCATTATTGTGAAAAATTACATTTAATAGAGCATATGATTTTGAGAATATGGGCACAGACATCATCCATGACTCAAACATGACTCAAAATTTCATTTATTTACTTATGATGTTATGTACTGTAAATTAATAGATTTCACTATTCACAAATAAAATATTCCACATGTATAGAAAAATCCCAGTAAATCACCCCAATCATCTCCTGAAATCTATATTTAAAAATTTTAATCAAATTTCTAGAGATAATTTTCTAAAAGTGATAAATTAAAATTTTAATTAGAATCACTATTTATTCAAAAACACTGATTTTATAATCATAACTAATATAATGTAATTTTGAAAAATTAATTATGGTCTCTTAAAATTACCTAATAATTAAAATACAAAAAAAAATTATGATTCTATTTTTAAACAATTTTTTTTCTAAATCAGTTTATTAATTAATAAATTAGAAATAAAAAATTTACATTTCACAAAAATACCAATACTTAATTCATCTTCATGAAAACATTTATTTACATATTCCATGATATAAATATATCATATTATCATTTAATAGATATCTAAATTTATTTATACTTTCATATGTGAGGTTACTGTTCTAACGTGCAATTTACTATTCTGAATGTTCAAATTACTATTCCAACGGTCAATTTACTAATAGTCATAAGGGATTAATACTTCCTATAAATACCACTTATTCCATTAATAAATTACATTAATGTTATCGCAATGATACATATGAGTTCATGTTTAAAATTTATATTTTATTATTAAATTTATTTTTTATATTTCTTTTTCGGTTGGTTTGATCAATCTAGTGGATCGAATAGATCCAAATTTTAATTTTTTTAGTCTTATTTTCTATTTATTATCTTGGAGTGATATTTAGATTTTAAATTTTATTATTTTATGACTAATATATCATTATTAGTTAATGAGATTTTTTATTGGGTTCACTATGTGATGTATTAGATTTTACTACATTACATATTATAAGAAGGAAAATTTCCTTGATAAAATTCGGGATCATTATATTCGTCCCCCTTTTGAAATTTCTCCCAAGAAATTCAGTTTTACTTAAAATGGAAAAAATTGGTCAGGGTACCTCTCCTTCATACCTTAATATGGTTCCCATGTCTTCTAATCATATTTATTGTTCCTCTATAGTAATTTGACCATTTGATTTGTCTTGTTGTGTAGAAATTTGTCTATATGGTCCAAAGTCATCATAAACTGTTCCTCATAATAGACATCATTTTCTCGCTATACCACACCAATGTTTAGTAAATGTGTGTAACATGATGTTTACATAATCAAAACTGATACATGGAATACATCATGTAATTTATACATTTTTATAGAAGTTTTAGTTTATAATCCACTCCTCTATCATAGTCAAGAATCTCGAAGGGGCTGATGTACCTGGTACTTAGCTTTCCTTTTCCCCAAATACAGTGATCATATTCCATAGAGATATACAGATAAATACCATGTCTCTAAACATAAAATATAGGTCCCATCAATGATTTAATGCTTAAATATTCTATAATTATTTCTCTATATTGATGTGATGCTAAATTATTTTGACCATTTATACCATTCATTGATTAGGGGTTGATGTTGGTCCCTTACTCTATTTAAGTACACCGAGAGTGCTCTGAAAATATCTTCCACCATCTAAATAGTCTACACATATTGTAGATCAAATTAAGAAAGATATGCTATATTAATTTTTGTATCGTTGTTTATATAATATTGAATATTTTTACTGAACAAGGATTTAAATCTTGGATCACGATTGGATATAACTGACGGTGTCACTACATGCTTCCTGAACTCTGATTTTATGCATATATTATCATGTTGATCAAGTGAGAATTTGTCTAAAATTTTGATAAATTGAGTTGTCATTGTATGACAATCCAAAACAACAAATATAGATTTATGTCTTGTGCATGTCTTTGGATGTATGGTGACAAAGTCCATAGTAATTTTTCCCATTTACATTTTGGTATGGGTAATGGTTGTATCATTCCTATATAATATTTCTTTTATCCCGTCATTGGAAGATATATAAGGAACTTTTATGTATATTTAGTTATCTCATTATTTATATTGACCCACCAATAGTTCTATCAGAGATATTGATACATCTATATTCTCCATGTATTGAAGGAGAAGGTTGAGATTTTTTCATAATTAACCCACTTGTTATCTCATGCTTATATGGTACAAATATTCATCTCCCAATTTTTATGACTCCTTTCTCTTCAATTATTATCTATGATGTTTTCTATTTTATAATATCTTCCATACTTTTTTTAGTTTTCAAATAATCTCTTTAAGAATACATTATCTTCTCTAAAAGGTATGTTTGATAAATCATTTGGAAAAGGATTAATGACGTTCCTTCCATAATGATTACGATTTCCACCTTTTGTAAGTGTAAAATGTTCGATCCTTCACAATTCTTATCATTGATAATGTTTCTTGATCATTTCCAAAAATACCATCTACCCCTTTATTTGCTTCACCAATATGGCAGTGGATCAGTTAGTCATAATCCTTGATGAGATCAAATCGTATTCTCTAGAAAATATTTTACTCATTTTATGTGAATATATATTATAGGATCTTATACTCAATATATATATCTCAGTTTGTCCCCGTTGGGAAAATTCCACCAAATTTTCAACATGAATATCACACCCACAAATTCTACCTCATTTTTGGAATAGTAATTCTCATAAAATTTCAACTTCCTTTAGGCATAGGCGATAACATTATCAATTTTATAAGGAAACAGTATAAGGATTTATTGGATTCATCACTGTACACCGAAAATTGTTCCCCATTTATCGGTTGTGTGAGTAATGGTGTAATAATATTAATATTTTTCAAATAAAAGAATTTGTCTTCATATTCACTAGCCTATTAAATCATTACTCCGTTTATGATTTATCCTGGTTAAAGGTGTTGAAAATCATAAGATGTTCTAAAAAATCATTAGTAATACCTGGCTAGACTAAGTAAACTATAGATCTTCATTTAATATTTTTTGTGGGCCACTTCTCAATTTCATTTTTCTACAAAGTCCAAAGATATTTCCTTGATTGTTATAAACTTCTCCAAGAATAATACACCCTCAATCCATAACCCACATTTTTTGTACTTTTCATATAGGATATCCATTCATAATGTACAATATATTATTATCATACTTATCATGATCCAACTTTCTTTTGAATATCATCATAATATCAACATTAAATACTACCAAAAGTATGTTGAGTCAATCAACAAAGACTCAATTCATTAAGTCCAAGAAAATTCCTTGAGAATTAGTGAGTCTAAAATGAATCAATATGAATCCATAGATTCTATACCTCATTCGAATGATAATCATGGGAATATATTAAATATTCACCATTAATTTGTGTTATCCTATCCGAAGGTCCATCTTAGTGAAATTATTGGATTCTCTTAGTTGATGGAATAAATCATCTCTATCTGGAGTATGAAACTTATTATTTATCATGATTTTTTTGACCACACTATTATCAATATTGAGGTGAATTGTACCATATTCTTTCTTGATGAAGAGAAATAGCTCACGTCGTGGTGAATGACATGGGTGCATAAAACTATTTTCTTGATTATATCGTAACTACTTCTCAACTTACTCCAACTTAGTGGTGGTCATTCTTTATGGATTCCTTGATATGTGAAGATATCCATGAATAAAATCTATTGAGAACAAAACCTCTTAGTCCGGAGTAATACCAAACAATTCTTCTAGGAACACATTAGTGTAGTTCCTCACAATGGAAATATTTTTTAGCATGGTCCCCTCCTTTGTCTGAATTATTTTAGATAGATATTCCTCCTCACAATGTAATAATATCACCATAATATATGATGATTCGAAAATAGATTTACCCTTCTCCTTACAAATTTATAGAATTATAGTATTCCTATAAATGTGAAGTGTGATCTATCTTTCTCATCAATTGACATTGGTTTGTATAAATATAGCCAATCCATGACCAATTTGCATCAAACTCCCCAAAAGGAAGTAAGAAAATAATTTCATATATTTTACATACATATATAATAACCTAGGGGAGTTATATAATTTAGATTCCCCCATTTTTTGTTTTTATGGATAACTCATCCTCTATATTTTTAGGTGATGATTGAATTGGTCAAAAAAAACTGAAGATTTGTAAGAATGGGTTTGACAATAATTAGATTGTACATTTACTATAATTTATTAAATATATAGTGTACCAATTATCCCATAATTGTTAGAATCCACCACAATCATAGTGATAACATATACAATAATTTTCTACCTGGGTGGTGTTTTTTACGATTTATTACCTTCAAATTCCCTTGGCTTACGGTATTGGATCATATAATACCCATGTTAATATCACATGAAACACTAAACTATAGGTTTAGTGAGGATATGAGATTTCCATTCTTCTTTTAAAATTATGGGATCCTTCATATCAATTTTATAAAAAAAATTCATAATTCCCCTATCTTCCACATTTGAATCCTCTCCTTGGTCCCAGTTGACTGTTATTATGATGATTCATTCCACACATATGACAAATGGGATGTTAGTTTTTCATTTCATCAAGGGATATATCTATAATTCTTATAAAATTAACCTCCATTTTCAAATTTTTATCTATATTCCCCCGATACCACTGAGATTCTCCAATATCGATTTCAACCTTAAGGACATGATTGGAACTTTTCTCATAATGGTCAATGTCTCAAATCACTAATGGTTTTCATATCCTCATATCTAATCTACTAAAGATATTATCCCACTTGAATTCAGTGTACATGAAATATCTAGAGGCAAATCGTGAAGGCATTTTAATATTTTTCTTGTACAAATTGATAGAATCATATTCATTTAACTACAGTTTGAGGAACACCCTTTTTTTGCGGGTTTGAATAAAATATTTATTGAAAACTATATTTATCAATTATCCCATTTACATGGAATCAGTTTCAAACATAAACATTATTATTATGATCAATTTCAACCACTAATCAGCTTCCACATCAATCCAATAGAACTCATTCACAACATTCTCTTCATCTAATAACTAGAGTGTAGGGAATATCTTATCAATTAAGTTAACACATTTTTCTGTGATGTGGGGATCAGAATATCCACTAAAGATAGGAGGTCATTTTATTATTAATCATTTTTATCCAAGATTCACTTTATTAGGAGAATGAGGGTGTTCGACATGATTCAAGTGGTGATTCATAACTTGATCTAGTTGTGCTAGTAAAAGCATGAATAATTGATCACCTTCTCTATTAATATTTTGTATCTCATTTGGAAAATTGTCACATTGGCTATCACATTGGTTTTTTGGCACGTGTTATCTTATTTACTTAAATTAACTATGAAAAATAAAATATAATTAGGGGGAATACATGCTTAACTAATAATCATATATGATGTAAAATTTGAACATTTAATGACAAAAGTTTAAATTAAATGTATATCTTATATTTTCATTCCATATGTTTCAGTCATGGATATCGATGATAGAACTGTCTCTAGGTTTTTTATTAAAGATTTCTTTTCCTAAACACTAAAAACGACAAGATAGTTTTCTAGAGACCCTGTCCATGTACACAAATTATTAACTGATTTTAAGTATAATTATCTAGAAAATACATACTAATGATCATAATGGATAATGTCTTTTGAAGAATATGTACATAAATTTGAGAACATGGAAATAGAATAAATAATTTTCATATTAATATTCCATAATGATAAGCTAATATCCATTGAGATCTCTCATTTATATAGGATACCCTAGGGAATAAAAAGATGAAAGAGTTGAGTTAAAAATCTTAATAAGAGAAGAAACATAGGAATAAAACATAAAACATGGTTTAGAAGGAATAATATTGTGACTTAAAAGGCATTGTACAAGACTAAACCTATGAAAGAATAACATATTTTAAATGGTATCACGTGATTATGGAATCATAGGAATGTGGAAGAATGATAAATCATGACATTAATATGATTCATGGCTACCTTCTAAGTCTCTATCCCCTGATAAACAATATTACAAAATGGATAAGGTTTAATTCCTAATACCATACATGAAATATCTTGAGACTAAACATTACCTAATTAATATGATTCTAAATGACCTCAAACAACATAACATGCTTATGAATTTTCATTCCACATAATGAATCAATCATAATAAATAAGAATAATAGTTTTCCCCGAAAATAAATTCATACCATAATAATGTATTAAGGAAAAACCAAATGGTTTTTCATAATAGTGTTCCCAAAGGAATTGATTTAAATCATACTTTAACAATAATATGACTAAATAGGAATAGATCATGTAATATGATGTCCTACTAATGAAAAAACATTTTAAATGTGTGTTTAATAAACATTCTGAATGAACCATTATAACAACCATGTTCTTTATTACTCATTTATACCCGATTTATTAAGTAAGGATTCAATTAATACAACCTAGAGGTTGAAATATTATATAGTATTTTGGAATTAAGTATAATTCAAAATAAATAAAAAAATAGGGAATGCATCATATTTATTGAAAACATACATAACATGATCATAATATTCCAGTTAACTTAAAACTCTATGGGATGTCCTAGTGATATACTTTTGAAATGGGTGAGATATAAATCCTAGTAATAGAATAAAAATGGAATAACATGAAGATATTAATACATGTTAGAAAATAGGAATATCAATATGTCATATGAATATTAATATTCATAGAAATGAATAGTGAGACATGATAAAGCATGATAATCATAAAGGAAACATGGGAAATGTGGTAACAACATAAAAATTTGAATCATATACATCGGTTGTAGCTAACTGCCCAGACATCAGGATGGAAAAAGATACATAAAGGAATTAGTTTCTCTCCATGTACCTATATTAAATCTCATGATACTAAACATTACCCAATGTATTGTTGTGGTATATAATTCTAGGCACACCCTTCTCTTTCTTTTTCATTCTCATTCTTAAGTGTTTCACACAGATCATACAACATGGTTCATTCATCATTTTATTTTTTTCCAAGATCATAGAGTATAGAATAAATATATATAATACCAAATTAAAATATTTATATGTGTATGAAGGTGAAAACCCTTGATAGGAAATGTCTATGGTATTCAGTACACAATATTTTTTTCATGGAAAATTGCGGTGAAATTTCGACTACTTGACATCATCACATAAAAATTCATAAAATGGGTTTATGTGGGAGAATGTGGTATATAATCATTTTTAAATCAATTTTAATTCAATAGTGACATAGGAATACATTTCCCAACATTAGGAATTTTAAATATAAGTCATAGGATAAAAAATAACTTCAATATATATGTGAAGGTGAGGATCCCTTGCTCGAGTGTGTAACACCAAATTATTCGGAGGAGGTTCATAAGAGCTTGCGGGAACTATGGGAGGACACTATAGTGGCGAGGGAATAGTTATAATGTTATGTGATGATTTTTAGTGAAGTAAAATGGTATCATGGGTGGTTTTATATAAACACTGTTGGGGTATTTCTTTATTATTTTTCAATAATAGGTTTTCGACTCTATATAATAAAATAACTGAAACAAAAAACCTTACCATGGTGTTTAATCATTCTTCATCAAAATGGGAGTGTTTTTAATTGTTTTATAATTCAATGGTCCTAACATAATAAAACAATACCATTTATTATGTGGAGGTGTGTCATACTTTTTAAGAAAGGAATTTAAAACCATAAAATACAGTAATGGTTTTGGAGGATGAATAATGGATGTAAAAATTAATAAAAAAACATAAAATCATGTTATATAAAAAGGTAAAAAAATATTTGGTCACATATAACCTTTGAAATATTTATTACATAACGTTTGTGTCATTATGATGTCATAGTACTCACTATATATTTATACGATGCTTAATGTTTTACCTGAAAATTCAACATTCTGAGAAAAATTTGAAAAATTCAGCACTAGATATTTTTGAATATTTTGATTCCAAAATAATATTAAATCGAAAAAATATTAATATTATCCAAATATTTTTCAAAATATTTTTATTTTCACTTTTATAATAATATTCTTATTTATTGATAAATGTTGGTATTTTTTTGATAAAAAAATATTTTAAATATTTATAAAAATTAAATTTAAATTCATAAATATCATAGAATCATTTATATTTAAAAAAAATATTTATTGATAATATTTTATTAAATTATTATTTATTTCAATATTCCATTAATTCTGCAAAATAAATTCTTTGATTGAAATTGAAAAACACTTAAAAATAATATTTATGTTTTATTTCATTGAATTAAAATGAATTTATAAAGTAACAATAATGGGATAAAATTATTAGTATTATTACAAACAATGTAAATTACATAATAATATCTCAAGGGTATTGATACATATCCTTTTAATATACAAGAAAACACCCTATGAGTATGGTGTGAGATAGTGATAATTTCATTTTGTGGTTTAGCATACTTTGATTGTGATGTGATCTCAGTGTGCCTAAACGTATCTCGTAAACAATTTTTCTCATTCATAAGTTATTTGATCTTATATTGATCTTGATCAATGGGAATACTAGTGATTTTTCCAATACATAATATTTGATAAATGGGATACATAGGGTACAATCCTATTAGATGGGGACATCACTTCCTTTTTATGAGTCAATTGTATTTTTAATACATTATATTTATACTAATCATGTTTTCACTCTTAAAAAACTATATAATCAACATTAAATATTAATAATTATCATTTAAATGTTATATGATATATTAAAACCCAATATGTTCATGTGTTTTCTCTAACCATATTACATAATAAGACATTTAATTAAATCACTAGGAATATTTTATTTATAACCGTTCTTGTTGATACAATATTCACTGAATAAGAGGTTAATCCATTTAAATATTCATTTAAAAAACTAAAATAGATGAGGGTAATTATATTTCATATATTTCCCTAGTTCTGACATCAATTCTACAGACTTTTGGTTTCTCTAAATTAATTTGACAGAGTGCATTGTCCTAGTTCATAGAACATTGTCTATATGATCTAAGATCCTCATTAGATTCTATTCATAGGAATGATCATTCTTCAATGATACCACATATAGATTGAGTAAATTTTTAGATTCTATAATTTACTTCCTCAAGAGGGATAAATTGAATACATCATGGAGTTGGGATAGGATCAGTGTGAGGGTTAGTCGATTGGACACTGCTTCGATTTGATCTAGGATCTAAAAGGGGATGAAGTATCTCTGACTAATGTTTCTCTTCTTAAAAAATCTCCTCACTATTATTCAAAGAGATATGTGGAGGAAATCCATGTATCTAACATCTAACTATAGTTCACTATGAATATTATCTCAATAGCTCTTATGTCGACTCATAGAAGCCATGATTTCATGTTATAGGTACTTAACCATTTACACCATCTAATTGATGATTTAAGGACCTAGCAGTTTTTTTTCATCAACATCATCCTATAATGTTGGTGTTCTTCACATATTCCCATAAAGTTATTCATTGGGATCCATTTAGATGTTCACATATAAATAATTGTCGTTAGAGAACATTGTCAAAAGAAGATGTTGGTCACATCCTCCTTGGATTTAAATTGATTATTGTCTCAGTATTTACTCATGTTTCTGTATAGTATAATTATTTTGTCCATTAGTTTGATGGTGATAAGAAATTATGAAGTACAACTTAGTATTTGAAGCATGTTGGAGACTCTTCCAGAATATTGAGGGGAGCAGTGATATAGAGAACTTATAATCAAACGCGGTAATCCATGCAGCCTCACAACTTCTGTGATGGATATCTACACAAGTAGATCCTATGAGAAATCATCTAATATTATAATTAATTGTGTCGTATTTTTAAAAAGATACACCAAAATCTATATTTAATTATTCCTTCTTGATATCTTCATAAGACTAGTGAGAATTTCTAGAGTGATGGTTTTCCCGTTTTGATGTAGGTGTGGGTAATGGTATCATTATCCCCATTCATGTTTTCCGTTCTACCTTCACATACATACATACAAGAGAATTTGATTTATTCTCTATGGTATCCTTCATTACATTATGTGTCTAATATTTCTATCAAATATCTCAATTCATCCGTGGGATTCAATTATGTATATAGATGTTTGAGCTATGTGAATCATCCAACAACTCCTTCTTTATCTCAGGATTTGATGATACACATTTTCATGACCCAAATCACCCAACACCTTGTTCATTAACATTGAACTATGTGTATTTAATTTTTCTTATATATTACAATTTCATGTGAATGTTTAAATAATTTCTTTGAGAATACATTATATTTTCTTATAAGGGATAGTTGATAAATAATTTTTGAATGGATTGATGATTTTCCATATTTTATTATTACCAAGTTCATCCTTTTCAAATCTAAGAATATTGGATCCCTATAAATTCCCATACACGATATAATTTATGGGTCCTTTATACTTAGTTAATCTTTCACTTCATTATATTTACTAGGATGGTAGTGGACTAAGAACTCAAAGTCATTGATCAACTCTAACCATCTTCAATGGAATATATTAATCTCATTCTATGTGAATATAAACATGAGGATTTTCTGAACCTTATTTATTTTAGAATTCTCCCTAAAGAGATTATTCCATAATATATTCAAACAGAAGATCATGGTATCCAATTCTAGATCATGCATTGGGTAGTTCGATTTAGGAACATTAAACTACATTTAAGCATAGGCAATGAATTTTTCATATTTATTAACACACAGAACAATCACGTCTTCAATGAATTTCTGAATACATTGAAAATTTATCTACTTGTGAGTAGTGTGGGCATTGCGATAGCAATAGGACTCTTTTTAAACTCCAAGAATATATATTCACATTCTTCATTCTAAGAGAACTTGACTCCCTTCAATGTTATCTTGGTTATATTTTTTTATTATCATGTGAAATTTCTCACAAATCAATGATAATACCAAGCTAATTCAAATAAACTATGAATATCAGTAACTGATGATGATGTCGACCTTCCCAAAATTTCTTCTCTTTTTATGGGTCCATATATATTTAATTTCTTTTGATGATATTTCCCTAGAATGAGATTTCAATCAACCAGAACTCACACATGTTTTACATGGCATAATACTTCTCCTTTCAAAGTGTCATTTGAATAATGCTCTGATACTTCTCATGCTCTTCCACGGTTATGTTGAATATTGGAATATCCTCTATAATGAAGACTACAAACAGTTCAAGGTAATCACATAATAATGAATTCCTCATGTCCATGAAGATTTTAGGAGAATTTTCTTTTGTGAATGAAAATACAATGAACTCATGGTGCACAAACCATACACATAGAGCATTCGTGGGGATATAATACTTCTTCACCCAAACTTAGTGATATCCTAACCACAAATCCACCATAGGGAAGTACATTTCTCCACATAGATGATTGAACATGTCATCAATCCATAGATGTTAATACTTGTTATTTGTATTGATATTTTTGATCTAAAAATAATAAATAAATACGAGAAAAAACTATTATAATTGTTGATGAAGGGGACTCGCGCACCATAAGGTGAAACATGTGGGAATATGAACCCATTTTTAAGATTTTAAAGTAGTTGATTCTCCAGCTCCTCAAGGTCTAAACCATGCATTCTATATGGGGTCGTGGATAATGTTAATTCTATGGGTATACGATCAATTGAAAATTAAACATATCACCTAAGAATAAGACCATATAATTCATCAGGAAACACATCAAGGAGTTCCCCCAAAATGGGAATGTATTCAAGGATTATATTTTCATTAGACACATTCATTTGAAATAGATACACTTTCTCATAGGGAAATAATACCCATTACTAAGATGTTGGTGTTAATTAATATAAATCATCCTCCTTTCATGTTTATTCACAATAGGGAGAGGGATTTAATTCTCACACAAATTTATATTGTATATATATAGAGAAATTTAATCCATACCCAAACTAACATCAAATTCCACTAAAGAGATTATTAAAATGTTTTATGCAATGATCAACAAACAATATTTGATATGAGAAGTGTTATATACATGGGGTTTAATAAATACCCCATTTTCTATTTTCATTTATAGCTCAACTTATATGGTTTGTAGTGGTGTTTGAATAGTTCAACTAAAAAATCATGATATGAGAGAAGGAATAAAACTAGAATAAAAAATATATGTTCTATATTCTATAATTAATAACTATAATACCTTTCACCACTTCATTTTTGGAATCGAACTCAAAAATTTTGGTGGAAAAATATCTCTCTTGCTACCATAGAGGTTGTTTTTTGTCTCAAAAACCCATTTTTGTAGTGCATTGGTTTTAAGAGTACCTTATTTACTTGTAGTTAAAGATATGAACAATTAACAAATGGTTGAATGGAGCATTTCATTCCTCCATAGCATTAGAGGGATTCTCCTGTCAGAAATCTCTATCTAGGTGTCCTTCCATCCCACACCTAAATCATTTATTCATTACCCTAAGAAAATATCCAAGGTTCTTCTTTATGAACCATTGATAAGGGGGTGTTGAAATTTCAAGGCACTATTAGACTTCTACACAAAACCACATGAATTAATATCCAATTTATTCCTCTTATCCTCATGATAAAGTTGAGACTCTATGATCTTTATTTTTACTTTAAGGGAATATCATAAAATTTCCTTATATCTATCACTGTCTTGGATCTAAAGTATTTTCATAGACTATGTTTGTTCCGACCAAATTCAGAGTTAACATTTCAATCATGGGTAACAATAAAAATGAGCTATTTGATTCCTATGTTATAAATTTTCCCTCAAAAGATCCAATAGATTGGTCATCATTTTTTCTTGAGGAAAAGGATATCCATTTCCATTTTAAGATAGATAGTGTGATAAAAATATTTATCAAAAAAAGTTCTAGAATTACTTCCACCGCATAACATCGATCTCTTCTCCAGGTTTCATATTTTTTATCAATGTCCACCATTGATCAATCAATCCCTCAATATAATAGTTATCTAGCGTAACATTCTCTCATTCATATAATTGAAGGATAGATATAATATTTTCAAGAGAGTTGATCCATTATTCCATGATTAAGGTATCACAAAACCCATGGAAAATCAGAGGTCCTAGTCCAATAAACGTCTCAATTTTTTCTTGTTCATTCACTGGGGGATTTGGGAATTCTTTTAGATCTAGGTTTTTTTCAAGACCTGATTCGATTGAGATATTATTTTTATATTATTCATGATTCTATATCCCATCAGGTTGGTCATCTCATTGGATCAATCATCACATTTCCTGTCGCATTGATTGTCTACCTGATTACTCCTATTTACCGACATTGGATAGAATAAAAGGAAAATTAAGGATGAGTATTTTAATCTATTAGTGACATAAAGAATAATTTAATCAAATTGAAGGGGGAAAATATAAAAGACACTTACTTCCTTAACTTATGAATTTATAGGATTCAATCTATGTTATATATGTTCTATTTACTAACATATATTTTTATGGTTATTTTATTTTCCCCTAATAATGGTATGTAATGTGATTTTCAAATTACTAGTGAATATACCCTAGGAGTGTCAAACTAGGTGCGTTTTAAGTCCCATATTCATGTACCAAGTTACATCAAGACAAGCTTGATTCCCCTTTTTAGAGTTGTTAACCCTAGGTACATCTGTGTAATAAATACATCCTCTTATAGTATCAAGACAAGGATACATTTTCCTGATAACCAGTTAATCTATTCATTTAAATTTTTTTGCTATTTGTTTTATATTGAGTCTTATTCCGATGTATTTTTTAGAGATTTTTGATCCTATTCCAAAAAAAATATACTTATCATTTTTTTTCATACCAACTATTACAACGTTGTTCTATATGACACAATTATATGTTGTTTATTACATGAGATTTCCCTTAATACACCATGGATGATCACAAAGTCAAGTGTTTTTGGGAATTTTTTACATTTAATGAAAACATAAAATGGGGAATACATAATTTTATTTAAATCTTCCATAAAATGATTATAATATTTCATCGAACATAAAACTGCATGGGAAAACCTGGGGACATACATAATAAAGAGGTGAGATATAAAACCTAGTAAGGAAATTAAAATAGACTAACATGAAGAGAATAATAAATGATAGAAAATAGGCATATAAATGGGACATAAAAATAGATGGATCATAAAAATTAACAAATGGTATGTGATATATCATGATAATTCTAAAGGTAACATGGGAAATGTGGAAACAACTGAAAATAGAGAATCATATACATAGATAATGTCTAAATTCATAGACATCATGGTGGAAAAAATATCATAAAGGAATCGAGTTCACGCCCTATTCCAAAAATATATCTCATGAGACTAAGCAATACCAAATTCGTTGAAAAATATATAAATTTGGGCGAACCTATCAAGTTAATTTCATTCTCATGCTTATGTGTGACACATATATCATACCACGTCAATTCAATCATCATCATATTTTATTCACTGATCAAAGAGTTTGTACTAAATACATTTTAGTACCATTTAAATGGTGTATACATTTATATAGGTGAACACCCTTGATATGATATCGACATGGTACTCATTCCAGTATTGATTTGGCTTGGTAATTGTGGTGAAATTCCGAAAGCGAAACAACGTAACTAAAAAATTCATAAAAATTATTGATGAGAGAGAACATGTTCTCTAATAATTTGGACATGAAATGGTCATTAATAGGGACATGTAATGATGTGTACTATTATTAGGAATTTGAAATTTAAGGAATAATGTAATAAAAAAACTTGAATAAAAAAGTAAGGGTGAGTGTCAATTACATTAGTGTGTGACCACAAATTCTTAGGAGGATCTTCTTGAGATAATGGTGGAATGTTTGGATGAATCTCAGGAGGAGAGGTAAGAGTAAGGACATGATCCATGGATTTTTAGTGAATGGGAATGAGATATTGGTTGGGTTTATATAATAAATCAGTGAGTATTTCATTATTATTTCTGAAACATAGGTTTTGAATACTATATAACAAAATAACCAAAACCACAAACCATCCCTAGGGTTTTTCTATGGTCTCTAAAAAATGGAATTTTATTTTTATTTTATAAGGAAAAGTTCTTATCTGAATAGAATAATACACTTTCTTATGTGAATTTTATACATACTCTTGAAGAAGAGAATTTAAAACATTAAAATAAATTAACGGATTTGAAGAATTCATAATGGATTTATAAAAATGAAAAAGGTATTATAAAATCACATTATTTTAATGTTAAAATATAAATTTTGTTATTTATACCTTTTAAATTATTAATTACATCACTTTTGAGTCATTATGATGTCATAATACACAATGTATATTTATATGGTATTTATTTTTTACACAAAACATTCAAAACACTCAAAAAATTAAGAAAAATTCATCATTGGATAATATCAAAATATTGATTCCAAATTAATAGTATTTTTTTAAGATAATTTTATAAATATGTTTACATTATATTTTAAAATAAAAATCATAATATACTGATAAATGTTGTTTTTTTTTTGACAAAACACGTTTTCAAAAATAATAAAATTTATAGTTGACTTAATATGACTTATATGATCAATTATTTTTAGTAAATAATATATAATAATAATATTTTATATAAATAATATTCATTTCAAAAATAAATTAATTCATAAAAATAAATTCGTGAATGATAATTGAATACTACCCAAAAATATGTGCTCTTTTTTATTATATCAAAAAATAATAATTTATAGAGTAATGGTAACGGAATGAAAATATATTCATTATTCAATAGAAACTGATGTATATACTAATATCACTTTGGAAATGATACATATCCCTTTGATACACTATAAAACTCTCTATGCTATGTCTTATGTCAATGAGACTTTGATGGGTGGTTCGATGTATAATGTTTGGGTCATGATTGCAATGAGGTTGAGCTTCTCCTATAATGGCTTTACTTGTGCCTAAGTTATTGGATCTCACCTAGTGATTGGTAAAGGGAAAACCAATGATTCTATCACCCTCACAATCTCAAATAAATGGGATTCATAGGGTACTATCATATTGGTTGAGATAATCATTGCCTTTGTTTGTGTTAATTGGATTTGTTAAAACCCTATACTTATACCTATCATGTGATTATTGTTTAATCAATGGTAGTATTTCATACTTAAAATTTATATTTGATAGGATATAATAAAAACAAATAATTGAAATTCTTTTCCATAATCATATTACATAATAATATATTTAATTAAATCACGGGGGAAATTTTACTTATTTGGATTTAAGTCATTAGAGCCACTTTTGTGTGGTTTAAGGGAACATATTACCGATGCTTTAGATCATTAAATGACATAATTTTTTGTATAAATCAATTAATGAACTAATATTCTTTTTTGAGATAAATTTAGGGATTTTAGATAAATAATGATGGATTAAAATAGCTTAGGGAGTGAATTTGGAAATGGGTACGAAATTGGGATGTTCCCTTTAATTGGACTTCTTTATGAGGAGGAATTGAGAAGGGATCCTCTTAAAAAATGTATTGACCCAAAAAATAATTATTAATTGAGTTAGATAAATTTTTATTGATCATATAAAAAAATGTTGATGAAATATATATGAATAATGTATAAATACATTTGTGTAAAGATATTTAAAGCGTAACAAAGTGGTAATTTGTAGGTTTGTAGAGATCCCTTACCTTTTTTTCAAATGTGTTATGAAGTTGAACTTAATTTCATAAAAAATAAAAATAGATCAATTAATTAATTAATTAAAATAAACTTTTACTTTTATTTTTTTATAATAACATTATTAAGTTCCTTTTTGGATATTTAGATGAGTTATAGAGTTTCATTTCATCGATTTGAGAGAATTCTTTTCTGGATTCATTGTCAGTTTGGTTTTTTATAAATATAGAAGTTATTTTGAAATAGGAATAAATATATTAACGTAATATTTTATGATCTTCATTAAATTATATGCATTTAAATTGACTCATCTATCATTTTATTTTTATACATGAGTATATTTCATTTGATAAAATAGTAATGATAAATATTTACTTTATTTTGGAGGTATTTCAATCACCCCAAACTACTTTTATTTTATTATTTTGTATTATATATATATATAATATTTATAAAAAATTAAACATGTTATAATATAAATATTAAAATATAGTCTTACCACTATAATGTATTATGAATATCTTTGAATACAGTTATACAAAACAAAAAATCATCATCCACGATGCTAGTGAAGTGGCATATCAATGATGATGTTTTCATTTTTAAGAGAAAAGGTGAGGAAAAAAGATTTTTTGATGGATATTACATTAAATAAATATTTCTAATATTTATATATGTGTTTTTCTAGAGTAATAATAGTATTTTAGATAGTGGGTAATGGACGAGGTAGAAGAAATAATGAATTTAAAGGGAAAGGAAGAGTATTTAACCACTTTAATATTGTCTCCTTGAGAACCTCAGTAAGGAAACTACGTGTGAAATTTTTTTGAGACCAGTAGTTCGTGGATTTATAAAGGATACCTATGAATTTTATTTTTCATAATATATTAATTCTACAATTCTTGTAAGGTGTGAGGAGAAGATGTGGTTAGAGGTGTTATTAATAAGTGGAGGAGAGGGGTGTTTATGACTATTTTATAGATTAGTTTTTCATTTTGGCTCAAAATAATAAATAGTGATAATTTATATGAATAATTACAATAAATAGAGTATGTGATTTTATGATATTGGAAAATTATATCATCTATGACACAACCATGATTTAAAATTTCAAGTTTTTTACGTATAATGTTAAATACCATAAATTAATGTATCTCACAATTTACATAAATTTCAACTATTTTAAAAAAATACAAAATATTAAACCTAATAATTTTTTGATATTTATATTTATGTAATTACCTCCATTTTAATAATGTAATTTCCATAATATGATAAATTTTATTTTTTTATTAAAATCCTCATTTAGTTGAAAAAACTAAAATTAATATTATAACTGAATTTTTTACATTTTTTAAAATTAATTATGGTATCATAAATTCATATTATAATTATAATACAATGAAATATTTATTTATTAATATATTTTATGAAAATAGGTTTTCACTCAAATCATTATATTATTTATAATATTGTAAATAAACATTTATGTTCCCAAAAATACCAATACAGAATTTTTCATTTTAAAACATTTATTTACATTTATATGAAATAAATATACCATATTTTCATTTTTTAGATACCTAAATCTTATTTATACTTTCATAGTTGAGGTTTATATCGTAACATCAAGATTACCACTCCTAACCTTCACATTTGTATTCCAACGAGTAGTTTACTAATAGTCATAAGTGTTTACTATATTCTATAAATACAACTTATTACTTCCACAAATCACGTCTATTTCACCCATGGTTGTATATGGATTGAAATTTTAAATGAATATTTTATTAATAAAATAATTTTTTATTTCAAAAACTTTTTTTTGCGATTATTGATTTTCTTGTTAATCGAGTATATCCAATTTTTCATGTTGTTTTTACCTTTTTTCTATTTTTGGCTCCAATAAAATATTTGGAATTATTATTGGTTTATTTTATTTCTATTTTATCATTATTTATTTATGAGAATAATAAGGGATATCTCATTGATATATTTTTTGGTTCATTACTATCCTAATTGTGAGAACTGTTCATGAGACTTGATTATGTGATCTCCCCACATGACCTCCTCGTCTCAAAAAAATTCTTATTCAATTCATGGAAATATAAAAACCAATTAATAAAATCTATTTACATGAAATTGACTATGGTCGAATATTGTGTGATTTTCATGGTTTGATGATGCTTTGCCACATAATCTCTTGATAATTGTGTGGTTCTCATAACCTTCATATGTTAATGAGATCCTGAGGATTAAAAGTGGATCATTCAATCCTGAAGTGTAACATGGTTAATGTTCTTAATGAGTCTCTTAATGGTTACTATGATTGTGAAAAATTATATGGGTCATTTGATCCACATGATGATTATGGCTCTATTCACATCGCTTATTCGATCCCCTTTTTAGGATTTTAATACTAATGTATTCTTCATACTCTTATACAATTGGATTTTTATTTATAAAAATCTCATAATACATTAGGAAGGAGGTATTTATTTTATAGGAATATGAAAACTGACCCTCAATACTAAGTTTTATTTGAAAATTTGGTTTTTATGGGGCTTCATCCAACTGAACATAAAAACTACCATATTTCACATGGATAACATTGTTTGTATTCAATATTCTAGATGATATTCCAATTCCTTCAAACAAATATAATATCCCATATCACTAGTTTCCATCTTCTATTTATTACATTCAAATAAAAATTTCTAAAGATTGTCAATTGATCAGGGAACTGGTGTAGTTGTTATAATATTTATTATCTAACACCCCTTGGGGTCTAGATTATCATTATTTCTCCCCCAACCAATTTCTTAGAGTTACTATAAAATAATTTTCTCCACATTAAAAAGTATAGGAAATTTATGGGGTTCAATACCAGACATTCCACCTTGAGGTAACATTTTTGAAGAATGTAAATGAGTATTTTGGGTTTGGAAAAGTTTCTAATATTTCCTTGAATAGAAACACACAATTCAATTTTATGATGTGAAATCAATTTATCATATTTTTTACCATATATTAGAACTACTTGGATATTTGATTAATTTTGGGTGTCATGACTCAAAATTCATTCATTAGAACTAAGGAAAAGTAGGGAAATCCTATGTGATATTTATAATTGGTTAACGATAACTTTTCTTGGTGAGGTTCAAAATAAATCAAATCATGCTATAGAAATTTGGGTTAATCCAGGACAAAATCCAATATTCAAAAGGTACATTTCCCCCATCATGAAGGAGAAGATAAATATGGGGCTAATCATACAATTACTCATTACATTCAAGTATTGAATCAACATATTCCACTATTATAGTGGGACTCATCCAAATAATATTTTCCCTAATCAATGTACTTCATTAAATGTTTGAAATAGCACAAGCTCTTAAAGGGCCATTCTTGAAGCTGGGTTGTATGATTCAGGGGTTTATTGGATGAGACAAGTGGTATCACCAAGAATTCAGATAGAAGTTGATTTAGCCATGTTTTTTAGTTGTTGTACTTTTTCAATCAGTGGCATATACTTTGGCCTTTGAGTATGAACATTGGTTATGCAAACCAAATTGGCAGATGATGGATTCTTATTCCATCCATGTTGACTCTTCCTAAAATTTATCAACTCATACGCCATGATAAATATGGTAATTCCCCCAACTGGATCAGTGAACCATTATAGTTTTTTGTTCTGTAGGATGGGGGATATTATTAAGTTTTATAAGCATGAGAATACTACCAAAAAACCTACTACTTCATTTCTTCCCTAGATTCTGATTAGTTTGGGGGCTGAGGCGATATCGTTAGGCCCCAATGAAGTAATCGATATGTGAAGAAAACATAATCATTTTAGTAGTTTTCACCATCCAAAACCTAATAGGAAACAAATATATATTTTCAGTGGTTCTCTCAAAGAGAGGATATATAAGATCTCTTTCTATAATTGGGTTATTTCAACTCACATAGATGAGAGGATTATTTTCATGCTATACTCTCCTTACAAATTTTCACTGAAATTTTTTTGTATTCAGATGATTGACCCTCTTCCCTTAACTGGTGTGTGGGTTTAATGATATCCAATGGTCATTAGATAATTTTATTATATATATATATCTGTGAATATAAAAATTTGTAATAAAATCCTCCACTTGTATATTCCCCTACCTAAAATCTCATGACTATTCCTAAGCTTGTGTGGCTCCTTCCACAGCTGTATATTGAATAGATTTATCCAATAGGTGGAAAATAACTTCACTTCATTGTAACCTTAATCTATAGTAGTGATATACTCAATTCATGACTCAAGGGATCCTCCATGGAATTTATCTCACCATAGTGATGATTCTCCCATTATTCATGCAAGATTTTAAGATGATGATAATCATTAGATATATGTGATAGATGATGTTCCTGTTTATGGAGGAATATCAGGGGCTTCATCATTGGATTCCTCATAAAATTGGATGTAATTATTAACTAGGAATATACAATAATACATTGTTGTATCTACTCCACTCCATTTTATTATAGATAAGGATCAGGTATAATGAAGGATGATATGGAGGAAAATCCTTGATCTGATTATTGATACTCTATTAGAGGGTATCCCTGAAAAATAAGAAAACATAACTTACATTATCAAATTTGGGAGTAAGAATATTTTATTATGAAAAATTATATGAAATCTATCTATAAATTTTCCTATTGAAGAAACAACTATCTGATAATGATAGGAATATATGTAAATTTTAGGAAATAAGTTTTCCGGTCCAACTGATAAAGTAATTATAAAAGGTGATTGACAGGATACAATAATAATTTTATTAACTACATTATAATATTGATGATTTGATTATAGAGATATATGAACATGAAGTTCACATAGCTTGCGTGAGGCCCTATGTTTTAATATAATCATATTTATTAGAAACCACTCAAAGTGTTTGTGAGTTATTTTATTACTTAATTTAGAATATTTATACTATGGTGATTTTAGTTGAAATTAAGTCTGTGGTACTTCCTCACATAATTTAAACCACTCTCTAAAATATTTCTTATTTGAAAAAATAATCTGAATAGACTTTATTATGATCTGGGAATAAAGATGTATTTTTTCCTCTTTTTATAACAATGGTAGAGACTTTAAAATGTGTATATTCTTTTCTATTTTGTACATTATCAATTAAAAAACCATTTTAACTATTTGAATTTCATATTTTCAATTCATTCATCCATGTTGTGAAAGTAAATTCATTGAAAATATATCATATGAATTATCAAACACATCATTATTTTATATAATATAACATAAACAAAAATGGCTAGACTTGAATTCTTAAATGACAATTGAGATTATGTGAGAATTATCCATATATAATTAATGGCATGAGAATCCTCATTGATATATCTTCTCTATTTATCCCTATATTACCTATTTTAAAAGGGTAATTTGTGTAAAATATATCCCAAAGTGATAGTGCTATATTTTTTCCCAGGTTAATGGAAATAGATGTAATGGCATCATATTTTCAAGGGACCAACAATGGTTCCTAAAAGAATTGTATAAGTTACCTTGATCTATAACTATTTCCTAATCCATTATAGAAGATTACTATATGGATTAGAATCTTCTTTTTCCCAGAACCCATTTTATCATATTTTACCCAAACATGATTTATTCTTTTCCAATTGTTGAGTGATCAATATTTAGCATGTAAAAAAGTGAATTTCTAGTGAGACAAGACTCAATGTTTTTCTAGGGTTTCCTTTTTTAGGATATAATCATGGTGAGTATACCATCTCTGTTAATTTGTTTTTTATGGTCCATTGAATCGTTTTTTTCTCATATTTTAGGGTGTTTTGGCTTGGACAATATGCTTATATATTATATGGTATTCTAGTTCAAATCATCTGTTGAAGTAGTTTAGGTTCTTTTTTATAGTAAATTATATTTATACCATTTGTGGTATTCTATAATATACTTTTATTACTATAGACTATGGTATTTTATCTTGGATATTTTATTTTTTTAGTTTAGTGTCTTTTTAGTTAGGCATTTTATTGTTTTAGTTTATGTTATTTTATCTTGAATATTTTATTATTATTGCTGAATGATGGGTATTCATAATGTATTAGAGAATACAAAATCCTTGATGGAATTAGGAAGAATGAGTTTTGATGAAGTGTTATGATACCAGGTATTGTTAACTGTCATTCTGAATAATGAATGTTGACGAAGGGTTATAACATAATGCGTTCTTATAGGTAGCATGGAGGTTAAATGTCCACGATGGGTCATTCAACCGTACAAGCTTGTTGATATTTGATTTGATAAATGCTAAAATAGTTGGGATACCCAGTCCACTTAGATTGTTGGAATATGTTTTATGTAAATCATCATTCAAGGAGCTTGAATTTCATTAATATTTAAGGGGGAAGGCATCTCAAAGATGATTAGAGAACACCATATGGTGTTGAGTTACACCAAATTGTTTCTGGGGTTCATGAGTATTTTGGATCATTTCCTATAAGAAGTATATACCCCCAGTTAATGGTTTAACATTTATTATCCACAATCCCATAGGGTGTACATGAATGTTAAATAAGAATGATCCATGTTCTTTTTTATGGTCCATAAAAGGTTTGCGAGGATTGAATCACTAGAACAAAAAAGTGGGATATCGGAAAAGAGATATCCAAGAAGGGTTATCAAAATATATAGGAGTTTAGATTACATTTGGTAAGCCTGAGTCTTATTTGATGTGGTTTCATTTTATGTATTGTGGTCCATAAAAAGGTTCAGGAATAGAATATCTCATTACTCCTATGAGAAAAGGAAAAATACATGGTGGAATTACATTGAGGATGTCAAATCTAGATAAATATTCTATTAATGGGAATTATAAATCATGGGCTAGGAAAATATGAGAGAACTAAAAATTGGGGATGGTGGTTATTAGATTATCATTAGATATTGGGGAAGATAGTATCACACATATCCATGAAAATAACTCATGGGTTTATGGGGGACATTCCTTTGGGATTAAAACACCCACTAAGTTAAAGCTCTAGGGTCTTTTGTTATTCACCAGAAAATACTATAAGGTTCCCTTCATAGAATTTAATCATTGTTACCAATAATATGTAGTGAATAACCAAGATAAAGGGATCCCAATGTCAATGGAGTTCCAAGATAATGTATCAACTTAATAAATTTGTCGAGTGAGCTGAAAATTCTATGATGTTAATGCTGTCTATGGGAATGTTTATACTTAAGATGTATTGGAGAACCCTTATTGTTATGGTTCATCGTAATAAACATGTTAAAATGGAGAACGGATGTGATAAATCATTACTCCATCATTTTCATAGACCATGGGCCATAATGACCACATATTAGATTTTACTTGGGCCACAAGGAGGGTCCCATTAGCTATATTCCTTTTTTATTTACTCTTTGAATTTTGAGAAAAATCTATATATTTATAGTGTAGAAAGATGATACTTGAATTTCAATTAGACTAACATTTCTGGGATTTCATCATGAAAAGCACCATATCTTTTTCATCAGTAGTTTAAGGTCTTCTAATTTAGACCATCAGTGGATAAATATTAATTTCATACAACATTGACCAAATTACATATAGATAAAGGTAATGATAATAAAGGAACTAATATCAATGTATTGTTAAAAAGTAGCCTAACATGGATTCCAATAGGTATAAAAACCCCAACACCTTCCAAAGTCCAAAATGAAAATATTTTAAATCATGGATAAATGATCTTCAATCAGGAGTAATGGTATGGAATAATCACGATGAGGGTGATCACAAATCACTCTTTAATGTGAGATCCAATATAATTATGCCAATGATTACAATGATTAGAGGCCCATTTATAAGGTAATTATATATTTGGTCAATAGATGGTAGATCATATGATTGATCTTGGATAAGAAATTAATAGTCTAAAAATTATTATCTTTAAGTTGACTTTCATTTCTAGATGCCCATGTCTGGATTACGATAAATTAGGCGACTAAATACATGATGTGTGGTTTATAGATTGAGGTTCTTGGAAATATGATGGAAGCACCCAAAACATTGGTTGACCAGGTTCATGATCATATGATTCCTTGATAATAAGTGATTAGGGATGATTGTTTTCATATTTTAATTTTATTTAGTGGGGATACATATTCAATGATGTTTAATGGCATGTTATGAGTATATATCCCTTATTAACGTAACACAAGATGGATGCAGGAATCAACATGAAATTATGAATAATATCGTTAAAGATACATTGCAATATTTGAGGGTGTCGAGATATGAAATGTTTAATTTATCATTTCAAATACTTAAAAGTTGGTATCCATATGATGGGTCCATGCTTGCATTATTTTATCTCATGAGTAATTTATCCATATGTTTATCTTTCTTTTGCATATCCAATGTTAGTTTTTATGGATCAAAACTCAATAAACAGTGGAATATGGAATTTTTATTGCTAGTATTTCCTAGATTTCCACATACATATTGCAAGGGAAGTAATCATTCAAAAGTCAACTCAATTATGGATATCCATCAATGTTGATCTAAATCGTATGTAGGGGAATTATTATTATATCTTATACCCTTAGTGAGTCTCATCATCATGGTCTGGTAATAGATCAATTAAATAGATCAATATTATATTTTGGGATAGAGAATTTCCATATATCATTCTATTACGGGGTCAAAATATATTTCTAGCATTGATTCATGGATTTGATGGACTGCATTAAGAACATTTAGGTCGTACATGATGGAAAATATATTATGTATCCTAAGATAATGTGACTTTGATGATGTCATTATCATTATGTTCATGAGACTACGACTTTTTCATATAGTTAAATATCATGAAACCTACATGTATCAATTAGAGGAGTAACTGACTCCAATCAATTAGGTCTTCATAGAGTATACATACCCTGAAATGAAAGTGTTTACAAATTGAATGTCAAAATCATTCATTGAAAATGTGTATGATTAACAAATGATTAACATCGTGGTTGTGCTAATAAACTTTAATAGCAGGATTATATAGAGGGTATATACAAATACATGAATATTTGAATAAATTAGTGGTGAACCAATGGGTATTATTAAACCATTTATTTTGGCGAAATTCCATTTTTCAAATAGTCAAGAAAAGAACTATTTGGTTTAAGGGGGTCCTCTAATCGGGGACTACACATCCCGTAGGAATATTCTCTATGGGATAACATCATTCACTAGTGAGTCCTAATGGGGTTGATTTGGATCTTCCGGTCCCTAGTATCAATTTAATATGATATATAACTAGAATAATGGTAGACCAACATCCACGGGGTTCCCAAAGAAAGACATAAACTTGAGGAATTGGTCTGTATTAACTAAGGTATTGATTATATGAGGTTTGTTCAATTATAGTGCAATATTAAATAAATATTTGAATAAACTAAATCCTATTCCATCATTTAGTAAACCAATTTTATGGGGAAGGTATAAGAGATGCAATTAATGAATACATTGTTATCAGGGGAGATAACTTTTTCATGATGTCTTTCGGTTGGATATATGAATGTCACGAGACTTAGACATTGTCATGTTGTTTATCAACATGTAAGATTGAAGTGGTATCCTATATTTGGATATAAAACAACTAGATCAAGTTATAAAATCTTTTTATGTTCCTTGAGGTCACATGAGTAATGGTTGACATGATTAACAAGGGGGCAACAAGATATTCGATTGAGCTATACAAGTGTTCATGATAGGGAATATGTGGGGGGTAGTCACACTTATGTATGAGTGAGGGTCCCCATGAAAAATTGGGTCTTGTCATAGTACATGATTAGTAATAATGAATATTTTTGGCTAGGCCTAAAATGGATGATCCACGAATTACTACATTTCCCATGGTATGGTAATGAAGCCATATGTAGGTCTAATTATAGAGAATCCCTTATGATAATCTATCCCATAAGCTAGGAAAGGGGAATTTTAATCCTTTTTATCATTGTTGTACCAAGTATGTGATGTCTATGTGTCACTAAAAAAATTTCGGAATAACAATAAATCCACATGTACTTCTAAAATAAATTCCATGTATTTTATATTCTTACTGTAGGGACAGGGAATAGAAGGCATATGAATGAGTAATTACTGATCCCTATGGGATGTGGGTGAAAATGAATGATATATAACAAGATAATATATTTCGAAAAGAGGATTACATGTGGATTTTAATGCCAAAGGAAGTTAGATATTCGCGGGGGTATATACACTAAAATGAAAGGGTACGAGGGTGTAATACAATAATCATTCATTGAAAATGGGTATGATTCATAGTTGAGTAACATTGACGTATTATTAATCCATGTGGATAATTAGATTATGGGGAGAGTAAACCATAACCCAAAAATATATAATTCAACATGAGGGGAGAACCTATTGGTACAGGTGAACCATTGATAATGGAGAAATCCCATATTCCATGTAGAGAGGAAAATAACTCCTGGATTTAAGATGGAAGTCTATTTTGGAAATAAACATCCTATAATCACAATATCGTTGTATTTTTATTTAAAAATGAATCTAGGAGAGGCCCAGTTGGATTATCTAGTACTTATTATAAATTTTCCACATTGTAGAACCAATTCCATGGGATCTTAAGCCCCATGGGGTTCCAAGAGAAGGATATCAACTCAAGGTCATGGTTGGTATTGACTCATACATTGAAGATATGTTTTTGGTACATAGATAATATATGATTGATGAATTTCTCAATCACCCAAAAGGATATGACTCCATTCATTTAAAAACATTTAAGGTAGAATGGATATGACATGAAAATATTGAATATATAGTCATCAAGGGGTTATCTAGTTTGGATTGAGACCTATTGTCCTACAATTTGACATCATGAAACTAGGATGTGATGCAAATTTTAGATCTTGTGAGTAGTAAAAAGTTGTGCAGTTTAACAAAATGTAATTAGTTCATGGTTCTCTATCAATGATATATCTTAGTCATTTTTCCATATTGGGATTCCAAGCTCCCTAAGCTCACATGATTATTACATGGCATGAGAAATAAGGGGTAAATTAGAATTGAATTATGTCATGTGATAGTACAGGATGAGGAGTTCAATATTCTTTAAAAGATTAATTATTGAATGGTTCCTCTACATGGATAAATCTATCATTGAGGATCATGATTAGGGTGGTGGAAACTGATGGATATTCCTAAAATAAAGGATACTAACATCACTATATATCATTTGATGGCATGAATCAATCCGCAATGTGTTATTAATAAGTCCCCTACACAAATCCAACACATATGTATGTAGGGATGTATTTATATCATTCTATTTGTTGACACTTGTGCCATTATTTGGAATATTGGTGTCACTACATATCCAATAGTAATTGGAATTGAGTAACACAAAGTTATTGAATGGGAAAATTTAATGCATAGGCATGATCCATGAATATTTACGGGGAATTTATTTATTGTTTATATATTTAATGGACACAGGATTTAAGATTAGTGAATCAATACATATCCTATATTAATAAGTACCAATCCACATATATTTATTGAATGGAAAACCCTCTATTCATGTTTTGAAGATGCATAGAGGGGTAAATATTTAATGTTCATATTGTTTATGGAATCAAGAATTGACATGTGGTGGTCACTATGTATCCTGTGATATAAATAATAAAGAAAAAATAGTTCTTGAATGATGAAATAACCAATAAGGTATGGACCATAAATAAAGGGGATAATTTTTTACAATCTTATTTTGTATGGATACAGGATTTCAGTTCTGGGCATCACTACATATTCCATGATAGTGGAAATCAGGCCACATGTAGTTTATGATCAAAAACCACTCCACAAAGGTATAATCAATATGATGAGAGGTGTATTTTTTCGATTTATATTGTATCCAGTCCTAGGATTTGATATCTAGAAATCTCTACACATTCTATTATTGTACGAATCAAGCCATATATAGTTCTTTAAAAAAACACTCTACGCATATCCATCCCATTCACATAGGGAAAATTGTTTATATTTTTATTATGTATGGAGCTAGGATTTCAGAATTGGGTGTCACTACCAATCATGTGATTACATCAATCAATCAACATGCAGTTCTTGAAAATCAATCACTCTATAGAGGTCTGACTGATCCAAAGTGGGGGTATTTTCTTCATATATATTGTGGATAGATGTAGGATTTGATACTTGGGCATCACTGTCTATCCTATGATAGAAGGAACTATAAAATAAATATTTCCTACATGAAAACCTCCACACATGTTTGAAACACATGTATAGGGGGAATAGTTTCTATTTATATTGTAGATATACCCTTGATAAGAAATCTGGACTTAACTACATATCATATAATTATGCGAACCATGCCACTCATAGTTCTTGAATGGAATGATCCCCTATATAGATTTGACTCACACACATGGACGTGAGTGCTTTAGTTTTCTTTTTCACAGATCAATATAACATGTAGTTCACTATTCATGAAGTAATATTCATTGTTCAGTTTAACATTATGCTATAACGAATTATTGCATTTATTTTAACATCATACAGTAAGAATGTAGGATTACATACTATTTAACATCATTCTAATATTACATATTCAATTCAATTTAATTTTATGTGGTAATGATCCCTTCTGTGTAGTTTAATGACACATAATAAGGAAGAAAGAGGAAATTCTGCTAAACGACTAACATTTTGGACAATAAATATATAATTTTATTTATGAAAAGTACTATTTGAGAAATATATTATTTGTCGCAGTATAACCCATTCTATATCCATTTTGAAAATTGAATAAGATATATTAGAAAATAAATTATGTGTTATTTATGTCCCTTCCCATATCTTTTCCATATTTGGGTGTTTATTTCATAAAATCATTGGGGTTTTAAGAACCAATAAGTGATCTCTGTGATGGAATGAGTAGAGGTGAACATTTTAATTGACATATCACATAATAAAGTTTTGTGGAACATTTAGGATGTGAAGTGCACACAAACTATTCTCATTGAGTCACTCCATCACATCTAGTAGATTTTGTTATTTCTCATCATTTGAGAATTATCTATAGATAGCTATTCAGAGTGAGGTAAATCAGAATTTTATTAGAAAATCAACTTTGATTATATACTCTAATGAATATAGAGTCACTTTTTTTGTATTGTGTGTGTTGGTGAAATAGTCCTGTAAAGCATGATGTAGATTTACCATCCATGACTTATTATCCTTACATCATCTTATTGAATATATTTGAAACAGTGTTATTTAATAACTCTATACATTAATATTCTACTACATGGTAGTGGGATGAATGGTTTGACATGATGTTTTATTCCTCGTATAGTTTTTTCAAATTATAAGCATAGAAGTGGGTATCATGGTTTGTCAATATCATTATAGGGAAACCAAATTGTGTGATACTGTTGGACTTCACCAAGTTGATTATATTCATCACCCTAGATTCATTGAGTTGTATTGTCTTATCCTATTTGAAAAATATGTTTGATGAAATAATGATTTTATTAAACATAAATGTCATGGATGGGGTATGTGGCTCTATAACATACATTCTCCATGGAGAAAACAACCAGGTATAATTAGCTATATTTGGAAACTCTCGGTGTTAACGAATGATGTTTTCATTAAAATAGAAAAAATAAAATTTCTTGGTGAATTACCCATAGGCTAGTATCATTATATTCCAAAATTATCAATGAATAATAATTTAGTGGGAGAGTCTAGTCCCAGACTAATGTTCACCTCAGGAGCTTCTGTTGACTTCTTCTATGATTGTATAAAACTATACTTCAGTTATGAATTTGAGGATTATTCTATCAAATACTCATTTTAGAGGTATTTTTGATAATTGGTCCATATAAAAGGGTAAATTAAACTACTCTACATTGAATCTATTGTAATTTATATATGTATAATAGGATGGTCCCTTTCAGAGGAATTAAACTATAAGAGTGATCAATCCAGGGGTATTTTTTACATGATTGATTTCTTTATTTTCATAAATGATAAAAAAATGAGACAACCCTTCAGACTGTTATATAGAAAACCACTTTCACCTGATCGGTCTCTTCTAGGACTATAGAAACACAACCCAATGCGTCCACATAATAATTTTTTTAGATGAGGTACATGATCGAATTTCAGTTAAATATATAATTCTACCATCAATCCTTTGATGTAACCGATGAGAGGACCCAATTCATAGTTCTTAATGGAATAATTTCCATTGTTTCTTTAAACTATACCTTAAAATACATTTCTACATAAATTTAGGATATTTCATGTTTTAGGGACATTTCTAGGATGAAAACAAGGGATTGGTATACCACATCATTTTAGTGTAGCCTTCAGATAGTGGGAAAATTTATTGAATCATTTCCCTATCTGGGGAAAAAAATAAAATCTATAGAACAACATAGTTGAACATAAAGTTGTTCATCCTCATTCCAATAGTAATTTGGGAGGAACAATTAAAATAAGTTAACTAAATTTTGGGAGTTTCATGGGAGTAGAAAATTCGTTCATTTTGGGGTTTCTTTTTTTAGTGATTTTAATTCAGGGGAGGGATGTTATGTAAGGAAATTTTCAAGGGCTTTCCCTTTGACTAACTTCTAGGACACAATCTAGATGGCATATTGTTAAAGAATAAACACCGAACCGTCCTATATACTAGTCAAAATTTAAAGGCCAAGGATGTACTAGATGGTGTCAATATGTGTAACTCCCCAAGAATTTATATTCAGTTATTTTCTTTAAAATAATTAAATAGCTTGTGCTAAATGCAACATTGAGTTTGAGTGCACCACGACTTATCAAACTAGTCATTTAAAAAAAGTTATGAATTGTATAAACTACATTTTAAATTCTATATACTCCATATAATTTTAACATCCATATAATGTGTTTCTTAGACATTATATAAGAACAAATTCAATTTTTCACTTAAAAAATGTATTTTCCAAAATTACAATTATACCTTCTTTTAATGGAGAACCCTTTATGAATCCAATATTTGACTATTTTATATATTTAATTTGACAAAATAAATCTATTCTTTAGAATATGGACATAAAAATATTGTTTGGATAATTTTTCAGTGCTAATATGATAACATTCATATTTTGATAAAATGTGAAAATACTAAATTTTAATTGAAAAATACATTTGTAACGAAAATAATATATAGAGTTAAAATATAAATTTTAATGAATATGAAGTATAATTAGATTATTTATTTACCATTTAATCCAATTTAATTCATTGGATGTAATTTTACATTAAAATTGGACATAAACACATATCAATCTTTTGATAGTTTTCTCTTGTCAAAAACCCCCATTCTGGTTTTGACAACTAGAATATTTTTAAATTAAATAATACATTTTATATGTTTTTAATTTGGTAAAATATACATCATTTTTTAATTTGATATATCCAAATAATTTTTGGGTTATTTTTGGGTATTTATCTAATAACATTCAATTTTGGATGAATACTGAAATACACTGTGTTATTCTTTAAGGTAGAATTTTTATTTAAATAATTGTTTTTAATTGTATATTTATTTTAAAGTAAAAAGAGATACATAATACCAATAATAGTATAATTAAATTCATTGATGTCATTTTACAATAATATTAAATATATAAAATATTATTGAACTTTTTACCGTCTTTTACTCACCATATAGGCAAATTTGAAAATTTGCATAAAACACAATGTTACCATTTCTGTTAATTGAATTTAAAATATATGAGAGTCAAAGTTGAAATCAATATGTAAAATGTGGGTCAATAGGATGAAAATAATTTTTTGTGAATAATAACATTTAATTTTATTAACAACTGTTAAAAGTAAATAGTGTAATTAAATGTAAAAATGATATTATAATTACCCTAAACCACATCCTAATTCTATTGGATAACATTATTTTGACCAAAAATCAACCTTAGGAATAAAAAATAATTTTTTATCCACTTGTTCTCGATTAGGACATTTATTATTATTTTATTTAACGAATAGTTATAAGTGTTAAATTCAATGTTTAATAACAAATCCATTTTTTATATAGGGTTTTACATAATTTAATTCGACAATAAATATTAGTTACAAAGATAAAAAAATTTCCAACATCATGGAATTTTATTTAAAAAAATTATACATTGAATAAGTAATTTGTTAATGACACAATACTGATGCAGTTATTACCTTATTAGTAAAAGATAAAAAAAATTTATATTATAAATATAAAAATAATTGTAAATTGAGACTGTTGATTCATTAATATAATCCTATAGATTAATATGACATGTTAGGTTTGATTTAATTATTTGTTTCACAGTAATCAAGATTTCTTGACTTTCACAAAAGCCAAATACTAAATAGTTTTAAAATTGACTTAACTGTGTATATAAAATAAATACTATATTGTTAATTGATATAATTTTTTAAAAAAGATAAGGTTCAGCCAAAGGACTTATATAATGTCATATATTCATTAAATGAACCACTTGAGGTTCTCTTGGAATTTTTTAGTATGTTTATTAACCATGTAATATAAAAATACAAGAAGACATGGTTAAAGTTAAACAATTTAATTAAGAATTAAATCTAAAAGATAGGTTACTATGGTGGCCTAAACATTTTTAAAACAATTTTTTGAGAGTATTGAGACCCATACACACCTTATCATTGAAATAAATCCATTTGGAGTCATTATAAAATGAAAATAATTTTATAATAAAATAATATTTCAATCTTTTCCTATAGTGTCCCTCACCTCTCTTATAAAAGGGTACATCCCCTTCTATAAATTTCACATATCCAAAGCCATTTTCCTAAGCCATACCCAGCTTAAATTTCTTCCCAACTACCCTCAATTCACCTTATATTCCATAATATGATTTAAAATCCAACCTATGTATCCCTTTTGATCAAATAAAAAAGAATCACCCGAAGAAGAGATAATAATTTCACCACCTATTTCAAAATTCTTTTCTTCTTCCACTTCCACATTCTTTGTTGTTTCCATACAAAAATATTAACTCCAGTACCTTTAATAAACTGTGGTTTTATTATAAATATGGTATATACATATTCATTATTCTATACATCCTATGAAGGAAAAAGTCACCTTACGTGTGTACGTACGACTTACCATCTCCACATCAAGGATTACATTTTTTTTCAACACATCATTAATTAAATGGGTATAATAATGGGTATAATTGAGTCAAATAATAAATATAACATGTTAATTATTATGTATATATGATATACCATCCAATTACATGCTATTTCACCATCAATAGAATGATATTATCGCTTGAGCGTATGTACGGATTACCGTCTCCATAAACGCAATGACATTCATTTCCTATCGTAACCATTAATGAATAATTTTAATTATATTATTTAAGATAATATTTAATAACGGAATTAAATTAAGGTTATGAATCAAATAAATTCTATCCATAACAAACATGATTTACGTAATAAACCATATAAATTAAAATGAATCAGTTAACACCCGAAACAATGATACCACTGAAATATTATTAACAATGAAATATTAGAAGATCATATATGATATCATATTTATGTATATGATACATTTATAATTTATCAAAAATTATTTAACTATTATACATGTGGTTAATTTACCCTCATCTAAGGAACAGTTCAAGGTAAGGTGTTTCCATGTCAGTTCTTTTCCTCGTGAGATCTTTGCTATATTGCCACTATTTCCTCTTTGTGCGGTGTATGTAATACCCATGATTCTATTTTTTCTGTAATATACATTAATTTATAGGTATTTACATCTTATTTTTTTAATACTTATTTCATGGGGTGTATGTTTCATATGTTACCAAATCAGTAAGGGAATTTCTAATTTCGATTTGCACTCATTGGGTTGTACGCAAACTTCATTGATTAATTTACTCCAAGATTATGTGTGAATTAACTATTTATTTATTTTTTTAGTAATTTAATCTATTATTTGTGTGGATATAAATTTTATACACCTAATTCCTCCACTGATAAATTCTCAAGTCATCGATTTGTACTTGAGAAGTGTAATCTTAACTCAATTTCCATTCATTGAGTTAAACATCCAAGTCATTGGTGTTGATTTTTCAAGAATGTGTGTAAATGTATTCTGATTGATTTTCACTGAAGATCCAATAATACTGAGAGTATTAATATATTTCAATCATAATTATTTCATTAATTTATCCTTAACATATCGATAAGGTCTTTATAGGGAATTTCATCACAATTTACATTCCATTGATACTTCTTTGTTGTTATGTGCCATTTAACTTTTCTATAGTGTACATGTTGTACTTTGACATAGTATCTGATGAATCCATTTATTCTCATGATATTATAATGTTTTTATTACCTCTATTATCTTTATTCATGAAAGTCTCATTTGGTTAGGATCTCTAACTAAAATTTCATTTTAAATGTTTTAAAGATTTATTCTTCTAATTTTTTCTCACCAATTTTCAATTTATAAAAATGGTGTTAAGGATTTATATATATGGACACGACTGTTTTAAAAATAAAATTCATTTTAATTGTTTTAAGTTGTATCAGAAACACTGATTAAAAAATCTATTTTTAACAACTTTGGATAAATAGTGAGACTTTAAAATGTTTTTAAAAGAGGAGATATTTCTCTTAAATAAATATACTAATTATTTATATATATATAAATATCCTAAATTTTTTTGATTGAGGTTGATTTATTATAATACAGTGTTCCATATTATATTTAATGAGTTATGTTTGACTGTGGATGTGAAATTTTTATACCATTTATGGGTTGGTGTTAAAATATTGACATTTTTTATGCTAGTTTTAATAAGAATGTTTTCATTATATTTAATCCTTTTCATATGTGGAATTCATTGGACATAGTATGTGATGGGTGGAGCCCTCTATAACTCATCTATGAATCGGTAGGTCTCACAAGACAAACTCGGGTCTTGGCACAAGGCCTTGACAGAATTATTATTTTTAGTCTTGGCACGAGGCCATAATAATGTGGTATTAATGTCCCGCATTATGCATTCCATAAATATGAAACTACCTATTGATATTACATGTGATTATTTGATTAGAGAAATATCCATGTGAATAAGTAAATATAATTATTTGATTTATATATTCCATGTTATACTGAGGTATAAGTTTAAATTTCTTGTGTTTTAGTCTTATACATTTCCATAAATGTTTATGCTTATTTATGAATGTTTCTGCTATATTGTTATCCTAATAGAGCATATTGGCTCACCACATTCTTATGTTTTCTATTTCCCAGGATGCGAAGAAGTATATTATGATTTTTCTTGTAGGGATAGGCTAAGGGATATGAATTTGTTCAAAGGGAACACAATGTAGTTTTTTATTTGATGATGTAATTTAAAACATATGTATGTATCTAGTACTTCCAATGCTACTAAACTAATCGATCATTCGAGACTTGATATATTTGTTTAATTCCAATGTTATGTAAAAATGAACCAACTCAGGGTAACTAGGGTTGGGGTGTTATAGTTGGTATCAGAGAAACTTTAGTTCAATCCTTGGATACTAGATTTACAAAACTCTGATTAGAGAACATTACCCTAATATAGAATTTGAGTATTTGTGTAGATGAACTTCCTAGATTTTTTGTAATGTAGAGATTTTGTGAATTTTATAAGAAATACATCCTTGTCTAGATATGAGCTAGTAGAGGAAGCTATAACACATATGTATGTAGATGTAAAATTAGAAAAAACTACTTTGAGCTAGACTCGAATGGGAACTGGTGCACGATAAAGGTCCTTGCTGCACTCTTGTTTTCGACACTCCTTGTAGATAGGCTTACAATAACTCACATTTTCTATTCAAACCAATTTGAAGGATTTTAATATAATATGAGAATAAATATCCTTAGTAAATACTATGATGTTTTATATAAAAAATAAGGTGTCATGATATTATCTAAATGATTTTATGAATCACACTATTCTTTCTTGTTTTATATAATGGATGGATTCCAAAGAAGTCATAGTGACATTGAACATGATGTACAAGGTGGGTTCAGTGGTGTTAATGTAAATCTATATGAATTATTGATAGGTATAAAAGATATCATGTTTCTTCTGTAGAAGGATTCCAAAATTATGATCAATAATATATAAATTAACTAACTCCCAAAATCAAAAAAAGAAGATAAAGGAGGGGAATGATTGGATCTCCATCAGTGGAGACCAGGGAGAAAAGAAATCATAATTTCTATCATACTAGAAATTTGGAAGGAGACACTAAAGAAAGTGTCTAAATAAAACAAAGAAATTCTTTTTATTTTGGAAAGAAGTACATAATGTAATGAATTCTTGAGGAAAAATGATGAGTGTGGAATAAAATAAAAATGATTATAAGAATCTATTTACAAATAATTTTGCATAAATATATGGGACCTTAACATTACCTGAGTCAATGACACATTCTATAAGATAACCACTAGGTCAAGGAGGAACCTATGTTGAAATAAATGGATGGAGAAATATCTAAATGTACTAATGCTCTTTGTTGATGGGATTACTTTGGAATACTTTTCTCTTTTATGTGTAACCAAAAAGTTTGTTATGTGAAAATTTTATTTGAGGAATAATTATGTTTTATTTTGTAGATATAGTTATAAAGAACCATTTGGTTTTATATGATCCTTGAATTAGAGGAAATTACTGGTTATTAATTTTTTGGATGAAAATGTGAGGTATTATATAAAATTTGTCGTTAAATTATGTTATGGTTATTTTGAAAAAATTATTACATTTTGGGAATGTTATATAAAATTTATTTTGAAAAAGGACAGCACATAGATCGTGGGATAACTCGTCGTGTCAGACAAAGCTGGGGGAATCGAACCCATAACCAAAGTGTGATTGGGATTCATCACATACCACTGGACTATTTGATTTCCCTGGTTATTGTGACTAATTAGTTTTAGTTAAATGATTTTATTTATCAATAATAAGTTGATTTGAGATATTATATTTTATCAACTAGATAACCTTAGTATAAGAATGTGATTTGGTGATTAAATGATAAATGTTATTTTGGAAGACGTTCGTTCTATTGGGAACATTATATGTCTGAGAAAAATAAAATACTAAAGGATTTCATTTGAGGAGTAATTGTGGATTTTTATTTTGGAAGAATCTATGTTTTTTTATAAAGATTTATGTTATTAATGGAACTGATTAAACTATCATAGAGAATATGTGATTTGGTTTATTACACATCAGTATGAGACTTTAAGACTAGTTGATGTTATTTGGAGATAAATGTTAACATTTACTATGAAAGTATATGGGAATAAATTATTTTGTGTTTTGTGTTTCAATCTTAATTTGGGTTATATTGAAGGATTTTAAGGACACTTATTTATTGAATTGTTTTTATTGAACATTGTGTATTGTTTGTATAATTTTGGAAATTTATATTAGTTTTTATTTCTAAAAGGATTACTTAATTTGGGGATAATCAGATCTTTTGCTAACGATTTTTTTCATCAATCTCTAAAGAAAAGGGAAATATATTGTTCTTCATTTGTGTATTATGTGATTCTCTATAAGTTGATTCTAGCACTTCAGGTGTGACTAAGTTATCTTGAATACTCATCATTTGCAGAAAGGATGAGTTAGTGGTAGAAATTTATTAATGGATAAAACTCTACTTGAAACGTAAGTATATATCTTTAGGTTATTAGCCAATATCATAAATAAATTCCTTAACATTATGAAATGGAACTTAAAACAAAAAACGTTGTTTGTTTACTTTTCTTACTTGAAAATAAATAACCATTTAACACATCACAATTTTGTGGTTTTCTTATTGTTAATTTTATCATGATCATGTTTTCTATCACTCTCCATTAGATCATGACACTTAGTTTATCTTCCATATCCATGTTTACATACATGGAATCCTATAATGGGTAATCTCGAGTGACCATTGAACATCTATTTCTTTCTTTTAATGTGATAGTGTTATTGAATATTTTTATGATTTGGTAATTTTAATGAAGTTCCCTAGACCAAAATTAAATATTATGAGGACCTAATTTCAAAAAGTGGAGAAGAATGTAACACCCCAAGATTTCAAAGTATTTTATTTTCTTTAACGTAATTTAATCGCTTGCGCTACACGCTACACTGAGTTCGAGCGCCCCACAACTTACCAAGTTAACCGTTCAAAAAACGGTTATGAATAGTATTAACTAAATTATGAATTTTATATACTACATATAATATTGACATCCATATTATGTGTTTCTTAGACATAATATAAAAACAAATTAAATTTTTCTGATAAAAGAAATATTTTTCAAAAATTGTAATTTTATCACCCTTTAACGGAGAACCCATTATAAATCCAATATTTTAATCTTTTATATATTAAATTTGTAAAATAAACTTATTCATTATTTTAGGGTCATAAAAATTTATTTTGGATAAATTTTCGGTGCTTTTCTGATAAATTGAATATTTTGATTAATATAGAAAAATACTAAATTTTAATTGAAAACAACTTTTTTAATAAAAATATTTGATTGTGTTAAATTATAAATTTGAAGGGGTTTTAAGAGTAATTAGATTATATTTTTATCATTTAATCCAATTTTGGTCATTTTATGTAATTTTACATTTAAATTGGACATAAACACATATCAATTATTTGACAGTTTTCACTTATCAAAAACTAGCTTTCTGGTTTAGTCTAAGGGAATATTTTTTAAAATTAATTAAAAAAATTTCAAAGTTATTAATTTGGTAAAATATAAATAATTTTTTAATTTGTAATATAAATATTATATTTGACATAATTTTTGGTATTTTTTTAAAAACATTCAATTTTTGACATATAGTGAAAAACACTACTTTATAGTTTAAATCCAACATTTTATTTAAATAATTATTTTTAATTTGAATTTATTTTAAAGTAAAAAAAGATAAATAATACCAATATTAGTCCAATTTAACTAATTTATGTCATTTTATAATAATATTATATATATAATATTTTATTGAACTTTTAACAATCTTTTACTCACCTTCTAGGCATATTTGAAAATTTCTATAAAACAAAATTTTACCACTTCTATGAATTGAATTTCAAAAATCATGGAGACATGGATGACATCAGTATTTAATATTTGGTTCAATAGGATGAATATAATTTTGGGTGAATATTAAAATTTGAATTTTATTTACCATGATTAAAAGAAATAAAGGTAATTTAGGTGAAAATGATATTTTAATTACTATAACACATATCCTAATTATATTGGATTAGATTATTTCAACCAAAATAAACCTTAGTAATAAAATATGATCTTTTTTATCCACTTGTACTAGATAAAGACATTTATTAGGATTTTATTTAAAGAGGAGTTAAATGTTTTAAATTCAAAGTTTAATAACTAAACAATTTTGAATATAGGGTTATATATAATATAAATTTGACTATAAATAATCAATAGTAAGATAAAAATATTTCTTACATAGTTTAATTTTATTTATAATTTTAGACATTAAATAATTAAAATAATTTATGACAAAATGATGATGCAATAATTATCATATTAATGAATGATTTAAAACATTAATATTATAAATATGTTCAAAAGAAATGTAAATTTTGACATTTGATGCATTCCAAAAAGGTTAATTATTAATATGACATGTTAGGGTTTATTTAATGTTTTTTTCAATGTAATCATGTTTCTTTTTGACTTTCAAAAAATCCAAATGCTAAATACTGTCATAATTGACATATATGAGTATTTAAAAAATACTATATTATTAAATGATATAATATTTATAAAAATTTATGGTTCATCCATATATATTATATAATGATATATATGTCATTAAAAAACCACTTGAACATCGCATGACATTTTATAGTATGTTTATTTACCATGTAATATAGAAATACAATAAGACATGGTAAATGTATAACTATTTAACTAAGGATTAAATCGAAAATATAAGGTTTCTATGGTTACCTAAACTTTTCTAAAACCTATTTTTTTAGAGGATTTATACCCATAACATCCTTAGCCTCTAAATAAATCTAAATGGAGCAATTATAAACTGAAAAGGATTTTAGAGTAAAATAGAATTTCATGCTTTTCCTAAAGTGGCCATGACTTCTCATATAAAAGGGTACTTACCCTTATCTCCAATTCACACGTCTAAATCCATATTTCTCAGAAAACCCCTGATCAAATAACCTCCCCACTAACCTCACTTAAACCTAGAGGCCTTAATTTTATCATAAAGCCATCCTAAAGAGCCATTTTTATCAAATCAAAAAGGAAGCACCCAAATAAGAGGTAATAATTTCACCACCTCTTTCAAATTTATTTTCTTCATCCACATCCTCTTTATTTTTTGTTTCCATACCAACATTATAAATCCCATACCTTATACATAAGGTGGTTTTATTATAAGTATGGTACATCCTGATTCAGTATTCTATGCATCCTATAAATGAAAAAGTCACCATACGTGCGTATGTACGCCTTACAGTCTCTACGACGGGGTGTAGTTTGTTATTTGCAACTTCATTATTTGGATGGGTATAAAAATGAGTATAACATATATAAATATAAAATATAAAATTTTAATTATTCTTTATATATGATATAACATCCAATTATATACGATTTCACCATTAATAGAACGGCATTATCGCTTATGCATACGTACAGATTACCTTCTCCATGAACGTGATGAGATTCATTTTCCATCATAACCATTAAAGAATAATTTTGTTTTAATGATTTAAATTTATTTTTATGAACTTAATGTTATTCTGGATATGAATCAAATATATTTTATCAATAACAAACATGTCTTATGTAACAAAACAAATAAAGGAAAACGAATCAGTTAACACCCGAAACAATGATACTGCTCAAATACTTTTAATAATGAAATATTAGAAGATAATATATTATATCATAATTAGGTATGTTTTTCATTTATAATATTAAAAAAATTATTTAAGTTTTATACAGGAGGTCAATGTACACTCATCTAAGGAAAATTACAAGGTAACGGGTTTTCATCTCACTTTTTATTTCTATGCGATCCATGATATATTTCAACTATTTTCTTTTTTTGTGGTGTATATACATCCCATGATTTTATTCATTGTGTTATATACATTAATTTATGTGTATTTACATATTTATTGTATAATACATATTTTATGGGTTGAATGTTTCATACATTATCAAATCGGTAAGGCAATTTCTAATTTCAATTTCCACTCATTGGGTTTTACGCAAATATCATTTTTTATTTAACTCCAATATTAACTGTGAAATAACTATTTATTTATTTATTTATTTATTTCAACTCCCCTTTGTGTTCATATACTTTGGATTCAAATAATAACTCCTTTGATAAATTCGGAAGTCATCGATATTAACATGATAAGTGTAATCTAAACTCAATTTCTATTCTTTTAGTTAAACATCCAAGTCATTGGTGTTGTTTTTAATAGAATATGTGTGAAAGTATTCTAATTTATTTACACTGAATATCAAATCAAATTGAATTTATTTATATTTTCCACATATAATTATGTCATTGATTTATCCTTAACCTAGGGATATGGTATTTATAAGGGATTTCATCTCAATTTACATTCCCTTGATATTTTTTTGTTGTTATGCACCAATTCACTTTTATATGGTGTAAATACTGTACTTTGACAGAGTATATCCTGAATCACTTTATTCTCTTGATATTATAATGTTTTTATTACCTCAATTATCTTTATTCAAGCATCCCTCATTTGGTTTGGAACTTAAACTAAAATTTCATTTTAAATGTTTTAATGATTTATTCTTCTATATCATTCTCATAAATGTCCATGTTTTAAAAAAAGTCTTATGGATTTATTTATATGGACATGAATTATTTGAAATTAAAATTCCTTTTAAATGCTTCAAATTTGTATGTGACACTTTGATTCAAAAATCAATTTGTTCAGATTTTTTATAAATAGTGAGACTTTTAAATGTTTAAAAAAAAGAGGATATTTCTCCTAAATATTTTTACTGATTAATTTCATCTGTGTCTATATACGACAATATTATTTATTGAGGTTGATTTATTATAATACAATCATCCATATTTTATTTAATGAGTTATGATTTACTGTGGATGTGCTATTTTTAACCATTCGTGGTTTATAGTTAAAATATTGGAATTTCATATGCTAGTTTTAATATGAATTTTTAGATTAGGTTTCAACCTTTTCATATAAGGAATTCATTATACATAGTAAGTGATGGGTGGAGCTTATTATATCTATTCAACAAATTGTTAGGTCTCATGAGAGAAACTAGTGTCTTGGCACAAGACCTTGACAGAATTACTAATTGTAGTCTTGGCATGAGACATTGGCTATATGGTTATGATGTTTGGCATTATGAATTCCATAATTATGAAATTATCTATTAATAGTAAATGTGATTATTCAACTTGTATAATATCCATGTGAATAATTAAATGGATTTATTAGATTTATATTTTCCTTATTATACTGATGTTTATGTTTAAAAAGATTTTTTAAACATATAGATTACCTTAAATGATTATGCTTATTTATAAAATATTCATCTATATTGACATCCTTACTAAGCATAGAAGCACATCCATTTCTTATTTTTTATTTTTCCTAGGATGTGGAGAAGTGTATAATTTTTTTCCTGCAAGGATAGGCTATAAGATATGAGTGTTTTCAAAGGGGACACAATGTTGTTGTTTTTTATTTAATGATGTAATGTAAAAATTACATATGTATCAACTACATAAAAGGTTACTAAACTAATCTGTCTTTCGAGACTTGATCTCTTGTGATCATGACAATGTTATGTATTAATGCACTGACTCTGGCTAACTAGGGTCGAGGTGTTACAATATGAGATACCATGTGGTCTTAATGATGATACATGTAATGCATCAACTTTTTTAATACAATGATGTGTGTGGGTGAGTTCTTCTCAATATAAATATATCATGTCTGAGTACCATGAATCATTTTCCAGAGATAGGATATGATGTTCTCATTCCATAGTTCATATTTTTTTGTGAAAATATATCCCAACAATCATTCCATAGTTCCCACAAACATGAAAAAAGGATTTCATTCAACCAGAAACATCAGGACGGATGGGTCCAATGGGTAAAACAAGAGATTATAGAATGATTCTTGGAATTAATAATCAAATTATTTGGTGAATCCCATCTTCATTATCTTGGTGATGTGGTTGTATTTTCTTTACAGGTTATATTAGAAATGCTAAATGAAATAGAGATTTCATTATATCCCTATAGGTTCTTTAATATTATGGTTAGGGGATATTTCTGGGATATAACTAGTATTTTCCAAATTAAACTTCATGTCTTGTTGATGTACCAAAAATTAATGGAATTTCACTATAGTTACTCTAATATCACATATTAGTGAATTAATTTCCAAATAGTGATATTGAAAATTGCTGAATATTTTCTAAAGATTCGTGAAGTGATCACATAAAAATCCATATTTAACATTCAGGGAATCAACATAAAATTCCTTGATTATTATTTAAATGGGTTTAATGATATGAATCATGACATGATTTAATGTATCACCAGTGTCTATTAATTTTATGGGAAAAAACAGATAGAAAAAGAGCACTTGAATTGCCCTAAAGGCGATGACTTCCTCATCTTCATGGGACATCTTTATCTAGTAATACCCTAAATAACCATCCATGAATTAAAAGGATTAAAAACTACTTATGGAATTGATAAATATTTATGTAACCATCAATTAGAAGTATTTCTTCAGTTAGTGTTGAATAATATTTTTTTTAAACGTTTTAGACCATCATCTTCATGTTCTTTTTCTTGAATAAGACAGAGTTAGAGAGACATTTTTTCTACAACCCTTCTCTGAAAAAATTGACTCAGATTAATATTCTAACATCAAATTATATATTAGTATAATGTGATGAGCTAATTATCTTAGCTTAATACCTAAATCCATGATGGTTATTTGTTTTACCTAGTTATTCATTTTCCACATTAGGGTTTATACTATGAGATTCTATATAATTCAATAAGAATACGTACCGATGATAATTTAGATATGTTGTTTATATCTAATTATCCTCATGATTCAAGGAAGAAAATTTTAATATAACTCATAGGACTATTCATTCTCACATATTCAACCTCCAAATCTCATTGATGGTCGGGGAGATGCCTTAATGAAAAGAATGATGGTTGTTTCTAAATTCATCTGACTCTTCTTAAATAACTAGGCATGTGGAGGCACTTTAGAAAGTGGTAGGTAGTTTTGGGAAATCATCATACTTATCATGCTAATAGATTCCTTGAGAAGAGACATCATCATCTTGGACTACTAGAGTCGTCACAGAGAGATTATTGGAATGATAATTATTCATTATACTTCCACATGGCATACGTGGATCATGGACATCTTGAGTTATAGATAATGACCCGAGGGAATAATTAAATGTTAATGATGGTGTTTGGGAATAATCATATCTCGATAGAGAATTATCCTAACAGTAGTCCCCCATGTTTTCGGCATGTAACCATTAATTGAATCTTTTTATGGTTATAATTTGTATGGGTGGATGTTGGGAGAGTTGGGATAACATTGGAAGTGTTTTGGGGCTAACGGGAAGTCATATATTCCATGCATGACTTTCAAAATCATACGGCCAACCCGTGCACAGAAGTCCACATGAGGTATTGGCTCCAACACGATTGGAGCACGTTTTGGGAGACCCTTAAAGAGGATGATGGGTGGGTAGAGGCTACAGTATGGTTAGCACATAGTTTCCCAAACCGAGCGGTCAAACCATGAAAATAGTTAGAATGAGATCCTTAAAAATAGGATCTCACTTTTCTTCCTAAAACTCCCTCATTTTTTGACCTAAACTCGACCCAACTCTGGATTTTTCTTCACATAATTCCAAAAAGGGTTCTCCCATTTATTTTTTGGTGATTTAAAGGCTTCTGATAGTGAATCGTAGCCAGATTCTTGAGGTTTGTGATTGTTCTTCATTGTTCTTGTTCGGTTTCATGTATCTACTTAATCTTACTCCTCCTCATCTCTTGGTTTCTCATATCTAAGCCCATTACGGGTATATCTGTTTTGATGGATGCCAAATATGATGATATTTGTTCATTATTGTGATAGGGAAAGAGATCTATGGGGTGTTTATGGAAAATCGACCCACCATTCTTGTAAGTTGTTTGTTTATTGGGTTTTTTTGTCAAAACCTTCAAGGTATGAGGTTTATTTCTTGACTCTACATAGTATAAATGATTTCCATGATTTGAAATTGAATGTGTGGTGTTGAATTCATAATTATTTGGTTTTTTAACACTTATTTGAAACCTTCTTGAGTGATGGTTGAGAAATCTGGAAAACTGGTGATTTGAATGAGTTCCTTGGCTCATGGTTTTAAAATGTTGATTTAAAAAAAAGGGTTTTTGTGGATTGTAAGAACATGAATTGGATTATATGTTTTCAATAAAAAGGAATGTTTTATTGAAAGGAAATGTTTCTTGAAATTGGTTGTGCTTTGGTTTTCAAAAAATGTTTTGTTTTATTGAAGTGGGTTATTTTAGTAATGAAAGTATTTAGCATAAATGTTGTTGGTGTGAGTTCATTATTAAATGGACCTAAATAATGGAAAAGTACCATTGGGGTACCAGGTACGTGACCCTGGATAGGGATGTGTGTCATTCAGACACAATGTAAATGGGTGAGAGACCGCTCATGGGTATGGAACTGTTAAATAAAGCATGATTTTATGGGCATGTGGTGAAATATGGAATGGGTATGCCAAATGTTAATAAGAATTGGGGAGAACCTTTTATTAGTTTTTTTCTGAGAAAAATAATTTTTTAGAAATTGGATTCATTTGTTTTTATTTTCATGTGGCTATAAATGGTTTTTGGAACTTGTTTATATTTGGATATAAACTGTTTTTCTAAATCGTTTTATATAAAATATTTTATATAAATGTGGTTTTATTTTATATCCTAGTAGTGTGAGTAGGGGTCATTTGGGAAAAACCTATGGAGTTTTATACTCACCCATTCTTTGGAACATTGGTTCTTTTTCTGATGAAATTTTCTAGGATAGGTAAAAAGGTAACGTATCTAATGTATTTAGCACTACCTCGTTATGTTTGGGCTGTTAGGTGAATTTTGAACATAGATCTTGTGGAGAATAGTCTTATGGTTTCGTGACTGTCTTATGTTGTTTATCATTTGTTTACTTCGATGTCGGTTTGGTCTTCTGTTGTTTCACAGTTTGATATGGTTTTGAGATACAAGAAGTTATATAATTGTCTTTCATCTGTTCATGCATAGTTAAGTAATGGGTTGGTTATGGTTTATTGGTTTATTGGTTTATTTTTTAATTTTTAAATCCACAACCACTTTTATTTGATACCCTTCGGCATTTAATTCTAGCCTTTGGTGCCTTGGGGATATCACTTAAGTTCAAGTACTGACTTCTGGTGCTCTCAAGACAATGAGAATTATTGGGTCATTAAAAATGGTATCAGTCTCATCCTTTAGTTTTGGTACAAATATTATCAGCTTATTTGGTCCTTTCTTAACATTTAGTCATCAGTGTTATGGTCTTGGAGTTGAAATTCCATTTTTTATATTCTTTGGGATGAAATTGTAGATATGATTAGTATTTTCAAGACATCCAATGTATAACAAAAAAGGACGTAGCTAACCCATTTATGCGGAAATTAAAGTTACTAGGGGGATGGGTACACCCGTGTTTGGAGACACTTATAGGATCTGGGAATCACATTGTCATGGGTTTGGCCAATGGGACGAGAATTACATGTATTGTAGAGGAATTAATTACCACTATTATTCCATATTTCATTTGGAGTGATGATTATTTATTTTGTGCAAGGTGCAAATTTTTGAAAAATTGTTATTTTTTCAAATGATATATTTTTAAAAGGGGATATTTGGTGTATTTTGAAAATGGGTTGATTATCAAAAGCATGATTGAATGTTACAAAAATGGATGAACATGGATAAACGTTGTTTGTGGAAAAAAATGTTGTGATCATTGGGGTAACAGAATTTGAGATGCTAAGACACTAGTTGTTAGAGAGTGATATTGATAGAGTTTTTTTGATGGTTTAGAAAATGGATTTGGTTATTCATTATCGAACCTGACCTGGAGAAGTAGTGTAGAATGTGGATTCAGCAGAACCACATTTGACCCATGTGATGGTTCAAAATATTGTCCAAGATTTTAAAGCATTGTATATAAGGAACCAAAGGAATGAGCCAAGTCATGTTGACTATACCATCAAGTTCATGAAGATGAATCCACCTAACTTCCAGGGTGATGCTAAACTAGAGAAGGAGGATGTGTGGATCAGTATGATTAATCAAAATTTCATGTTCATCAACACACTTGTAGAGCTAAATTTAAAACTACAGACATATATACTCGATGATCTCCCACACCAGTTCTGGGATTTAGTGGCGTAAAATAAATTAGATGAAGGGCTTACACATGAGGAATTTTGACGATTTTTTCAAAAAAAAATTCTATCCTCATACGTTCAAATTCTAGAAAATGATGAAAATTTTCATCCTGAAACATGACAATATCATTATCTTGAATTACATGAATTACTTCATGAATTTAGTGTCATTTTCACCAGAGGTTGTGGAAAGTGATTCATTGAAGGAACACATCTTCAAATCGGGGCTATGGTTGGAGATTTGATCAAAGAATATGGGTCTTTGTATTACGGATTATACATAGATGGTGAACAGAGTGATTGTGCCTGAACGAGACATCTCTAGAATGATGGGAGGTGTTATGGTAATACCTATAAGGAATGGGGGGGGAACTCAACCAATGGGTGTAAGTAGAAAATATTCACCTATTTCAATGGTGGAATTGGAAATTAGATGGTTGGACCAATGAACCCTCTTCCATGACCCAAGAGAAAATAAAATTGTTTTCAAAGTGGTTCACTTGACCACATAAAGAGAGATTATAAAATACAATATAGAGAATGTAATAAGTATATACAGATGAGACATGTTTAGAGCTATTGTCACAATCCTCTACATTCAGGTGTTGAAGACACTCACTAGGCATCGCAAGCATCATATTATTCGATAGGGTGAGGACAACAGAACCTATCATTTCAATAGAGTAGAGCTAGCCATGGTGATTCTTGAAATTCCATGACCCCAAAACCCATGAAATCTCATCTAGGAAATAGGGAGAATAGTGCAAGGATGAAGTAATTGTATAAATCTGAGAAGATGAATGTGGATGATCAAGCCAGATCACCTTTTTTGAGAGGTAAAATTCTTTTGAATTTGACCGTTTTAGGTGATCTTAAATAATGGTGCATCAAATATTTTAATGGGTTATTATGTTGTTTATTTATTATGATTAAATATTGGAATGATTCCTTCTATTTTAGAACTCAAAACTCCTCTTAGGGAAAGAGATTTTCAATTCTTTGTGTGTTGATCATGTGTTCTAATGTCTGAGGGAGCTGACCTGATATGGGACATCTCGATGTAGGACATGGAAGTCTATGATGTAATCTTAGGTATAGATTGGTTGAAAACATTCAAGATTCCCATCAACTATTATAGGACAACAATTAGTTTCATGACTGAGGATGGAATGGAATATCTCTTCAGAGGGGAGAGGATGGTAATGAAAGGTGAAAAGGGCTTGTTGGCACCGATAGTGGGAATGATCTATTAGTAGTTAATGGCACTACCATGGAATCAATTGAAGAGATCGAGGAAGATAATTTTATAGATGTTTTAAATTAATTTTCTAAGGAATTTACTGGTAACTTCTAGGGGTTACCAACAATAAGGGAAGTAGAGATTACGATTGGCCTTCTTCCAGGGAACAGTCCCATTCCCTTCCATCTTATAGGATGGCACTAATAGAGTTACGAGAATTGAAAGTACAATTAGAGGAGATAGAAAACAAGGGTTACATCCAGATAGGTATATGTTTATTGGAAGCGACAATATTATTCGTGAACCAAGTATATGGAACTATTAGGCAGTGGTTTTATTATTGTATGCTTAACAAACTTATGAATAAGAGCATATATCCACTTCCACACATTCATGATATGTTCGTTCAATTGATGGGAGCTCAGTGGATCTCTATGATTTAATTGTGATCTAGATACCACCAATGGGGTGATTGGATGGAATATATTCCAAAAACATATTTCATAAGAAGATATGGCCACTATGAATTTGTATTAATGCCTTTATATCTAATGAATGCACCAATGGTCATTATGGATTTCATGAATCTGTTATTTCAGCGATATTTGTATCATTTTGTAGTGGTGTTTCTGGATGATATCATGGTGTATTCAAAGACATGTTCTTACAATGAGGATCACATAGCTCTATATGGTTGACTCTTACTTGATGTATACACCAAGGGAATGAAATTTTGTGGTGGATTTATGGGGTTGAAATTCATATGCTCAGTTGATAAAATAAGCTTTAGATGATTGGAATTTGATTTCTATAGTAGTCCATATGCTTGTGGAATGTGAAGCCCGAGGTGATGTTGCAGTTTTCTATTAACCTATTCTTGTTTTTAATTTGGTAAAAATCCTCAGAGTGGCACAAACATATATAGAAGAATGTCTGGTTATGATTGGAGTTCCATTGAGGACAGAAAACTTGATTGGAGTTCTGCTTTTTGTTTTAGAGGTCAGATGGTTTTACATATGTCTTGTAAGGAAAAAATCCCTCATTATTTCAACCATTAAATATGGGTTGTACATCTATGTACACAAAGGATATATATGGACATGAAGGAACAGTTTTAGTGGAGAGGCATGAAAAAGAAGGTGGTCGAGATTGTCACAAAGTGCTTAAATTATCAGCAAGTTAAGGAAGAGAATAAGAGATTAGTGGGTATGTTTCAATCTTTACCAATATCATTATAAAAAGGGGAGTTGAGAGCGATGGATTTGATTACAGGTCTTACAACAATGGGCCAGAAAAAAGATTTTATATGGGTGATCACGGACTTGCATACCAAGTTGTATCATTTCATCCATACTTGTGAAACTTATATGGTGGAGGATCTGTCAAAAATCAATATTAGGGATGTGGTGAAGAGTCACAGAATAACAGTTTCAATAGTCTCATATAGAGATCCATGGTTCAAATCTCATTTCTAGAAATCCTTACAGAAATCCCTAGGCAATGCGTTGACTATGAGCATGTTGTATCATCCTCATACATACTGCCAGATTGAGAGGATGATAAAGATGATGGAAGATATATTGAGGTCTTGTGTATTGGATTTTTGTGGCTCAATGGAGTAGAATATAACCTTATTGGACTTCAATTATAATAAAAGATATCAGGCCTCGATACAAATAGCTCCGTTTGAAACATTTTATTGGTGTTCTTATAATTCTACCATATGATGGGTGGAAAAAGGTGAGACTTCACTAATTGGATAGAGCATTGTCCAAGAAACTACAGAGAAGATCCAGTTTTTTAGAAAGTTGATGGAGATGGCTCAGAGTCGTTAAAAATCATATTCAGATCACTGATGAAGACCATTGTAATTCGCTATGGGTGATCCTGGCATCCTAAGGATATCTCCAAGGCTTGGACATCCTTATTTTAGGATGCAAGTAACGTTATATCATAGATACATTGGCACATTTGTGATACTGGAATGGTTTGTAAAAGTGGCATATCCATTGGCATTACCTATATAGTTCCGTTTAGTGCATAATATGTTCCATGTATCTCAATTCAAAAAGTATCTACTCGATCCTGAGCATGTGATCAGATGGGATCACGTTAACCTAGATCAATATGCTTCATTTGTACATATCTCAGTGAGGATTTTGGATAATCAAGAGGAATTATTGCATATAAAAACTCATCATTCTACTATGGGTTTTATAGAATCATGTTCATATTTAGGAAGAAACTTGGTAAAGAGGTAAAGAGATAAAAGAGAAGGGTCTGGTACACATTTATATTGGTGATGATTTTCTACTTTCTAAGGATGATAAGACCAATGTTTTAGAGAATTTAGTACCACCAGTTTCTGTTATTTAACCTTTACTTGATGATTTTATGGTTATAAAGTGTAAGGGTGGAGGTTGGGAGAGTTGGGATACCTTTCGAGGTACTTTTGGTGCTAAAGGGTAGTGTCACATGTGTCACACAGTTTTCCTAAAAGTGCGGCCAAATCGTGTATAGTAGTCTTCTTAAAGAAGTATCTCCAAAATGGTTAGAGCACAATTTGGGAGATTGGGAAATTGGATGTCATACAGGAATTGTTTACCACATGGTTAGCATGTGGTTTGCATAACTGTTCATCAAACCATGCGCAATGTCAGAATGTGATTCTTAAAAATGGGATCTCCCTATTTTTAACTATAACTGACTCTTTTTTAAACCAAACTGGCCCTATCTCAGGATGTTTCTTCTCCTAATGCTAAAAAAGGTTATCTCATCGATCTGAAGGATATTTTAAGGCTTCCTTTGGTGAATCGAAGCCATATTCTTGAGGTATGTGATCGTTCTTCATTGTTCTTGTTCAGTTTCTTAGATATACATAGATCTACATCTCCTAATATATTGGTCTCTTAGATCTACACCTGTAATGGGTAGATATAGGTTTGTGGATTTCAAATACGATGAGATTTTGTCATAATGTTTCTAGGGGAGGAGATCTAAGGCTAGTACTTATTGATAACTTCCCTATCATAGTGGAAGGAGAAAAGGAGTAATTTGGGGAAATCCTACTGAGTTTTATAATCACCCATTCATTGGATCATTTTTTCTTTTGTAGATACTATTTTCCAAGACATTGGAAAATGTAACATTTCCCATGTTTTTAGCACTGCCTCGTGATGTTTGGGTTGTTCGGTGATTATGGAACTTGGATCTTGTGGAGCGTGGAATCTTGTGGTCTCTTGAGAGTCTGATGTTATTTATCAGCTATTTACTTTGATTCCAGTTTGGTCTTCTACTGTTGTACACATTGATATAGTTTTGAGATACATGATGTGGTTTAGTTATCTTTCTTTTGTTCTTTCACCATTTATTAATAGTTTTATATAGTTTTGTTGGTTTATTGGTTTATTTCATAAAGGGTAAATCTTCCCACACATTTATTTGAAACCCCTCATAATTTATTTCCTTCCTTTGGAATCTTGGAGAAGGTTTTTAAGGCCATGTAATGACTCGTTGTGCTCTTAAGACAATGAGAATTAATGGGTCATTACACTAACTCCCTTTTCAGACATCCCCATTAGCTTACTTGACTAAAATCACATAGACAAGAGACAATGAAAATTGTGGTTCATGATAGCATACAAGGATTAATTCTTCTACCTTAATCAGTCTTTTAGGTAGCACATAATCACTATAATTTATTGTTCATGGATTCATAGGGTTAGTCTCAAATCCATTGGGGGTTGTAAACATCACATCAAATTCCCTCACTTATTGTTTTTATTATTGTAGAATCTTGGATCATCATTTATGGATTATAAATACTTGATTAGTTATTTAAAAATCTAGTTATGACAGACATCCCTTCAATGGGTTTTTTTATTAATTTATTAAATGTTGATGGTACCACTATCTGGACATGAATCTGAGGTATTCCAAGAAGGAAATTATATTATTTGTCTTTCTTGAAAACTATGAACTCGAAATTAGATGTGAGTTCCACACATTAATAATTGTTGGTTATATTTCTATGAGACATTATCATTCACTTATCATACCCTTGAATGGTTATATTGGTTATAGGTAAGTCCCCCCTAGCTATATCCCAAACATCAAAGGGTTCAAAATGGATGAGGATTATTTCCTAACCATTTTTAACCCTATACCTTCAAATGTTAAAAATGAGGTGTTTTATTGAATCATACAAGGCAATGATATGTCTATAGATATATTCTTCTAGGACATTTCCTATAAACGATACATTGTTATGACATTCTAATGGAATAGTCTCAACTCTTGAAACCTCTCCTAAAACGACTACGATCTCAATGTCCTTGGGAAAATCTAAAGAATTGATGATTTCCTCTATATGTTCTTTATAAATATAGAGGGAATACAATATTATGATTTTGGTGGAGAAAACTACAAACTTTTTCAGAAATTCATACATCTGTGCAAGTGGTCAGTGACTCCCAAGTTAAGGTTTCTCCCTATCTTGTGGATTATATGTTAAGGTAGAAATGACTGGTGTTTGGGAAGAGGTCAAGGAAGAATCAGATTCTTGGGGAGTAGTCCTGATGAAACATCCCCTTTAACTTGGAAGATAGTAAAATAAAAACACCATCGTTTAGTTGTGTGAAACAACTGGGCCTGAACAACCAATTGAGCAATTTGAGGGATCCATATTCTACTATTGGGCTTGTTGAAGTACTCACCCATGGGACTCAACAACATTTATGGAATCCAGGGGGATGTTAATGAAATATTGAGTTCAAACATTCACATATTGTCCCCTATAGCCTCATCTTCTACATCCTCATCCTCCAAGTCCCCATTCAAGTGTGTGGAGCTCAAACCCAGACACATGTTCTTCATTGAGGAAGTGATCTATTTTGTTAACTACGGTATTTAAAAATATCATTTCATGTGGGGATATTTTCTTTGGTGGGGTAGTTCCCAGTCTTTATATGTTGAAGGAATGAAGTATGTAAGATTCATATCTTTTTGGTGAATTATATGTGGCTCTTTCTCTTATATCATTTCCAATTTCCAATTATTATGTATTCATCATGGATGTGTACTAAATAAAACAACCCTAGGTACTATAATTGTTTTCAGTTTGAAAATATTTAATCAAAATGTGGAATGGGATTGGTTAACTATCATTCAACTCGTCCATTTATCGAACATCAATCCACACCTAGATGAGACATCTTCCAAGTCATCCTCTTAATTTGGTGCAGTGATGGTCAAACAAGTCCCCTATCTTGTTGAATTTTCTAATGTCATATTTCTATAATAAACCATGCTCAAAAGGGAATTCCTTGAATAAAATTATTTCATGGATGATGTGACCCAACATCCTATGGAAAAGGACACTGTTAGGATGATCACTAAGGTTGACCATCATGGGTATCCTGGGATCACATATCTTGAGTAGGTTATTTTCCATGGTTTTAATGAAATAACTTGGGACCAGATTATTTCATATGAAGTATGATTTATTAATACTTTTTAAAAATTTCTTGTGAACCTTATCTCATTTTTATTTTAAATGAGGAAGATTTTTTTCTGTTATCACTTGATGGGAGGCTTCAGGAGAAGCAAGGCCTAACCGAGTGCTTGAAATGGATTGACTACTATTTGATGGTAACAATTGTAGTAAATTCCTTAACTATCCATTTTTTATACTGAGGGAATGGTATGAGATTTATTCTAGGATTTCAGAATGAAATCTTATAGGCATTGTGATGTTTCTTATAACTCATGTAATATACCTAGATACTCCATTGGTATCAAACATTTTTGTAGTTGATCCTAAATATTCTCAACTCGATGATCCAAAAAATTCTCTAGTAAGAAATAGATAGTGAGTGAAGAAGTTAAAGCATTTCCATGTAGAGAATAATTTGGAAACCCAATCATTTTTCATTTCTTTTAATTTATGTATAAAAATTTGTATTTTCCTATAGCATCGAGCTGGACTAATAGAGGAATTGAGGAAAGTTTGTCTTCCCATCAAGAAATAGATATTGATATAATGTTTATATACAAATGAAATGATGAATCTACTAGACTCAATGAAAAAAAACATTTTGGTCACCTAGTGTTGATTTCAATGTCCCATCATCAGACTAAAATAGAACATGAAGAGTGTGAGATGCTATTTCAGATCTCTCATTCCTTAAATGGTAGAGAATACATGATTTACTAAAATCGGTGGGGTAAAATGTTTCATCAATTTATATAGGATGTAGCCTCATTTCAGCATCCCTAGGGGAACACCACCCTTCTATGTATTCAATTAAACCGACTATATATTCAATAGTGACATGGGTTTCTAGAGATATCAATATTTAGAGCAGTTCAGGCATAGAAGGATAGGTCATGGATTTTTTTAGGCAGGCCAATTTTCATATCCTATGAATTATTGATCAATGCTATGATGGAATGATCACCCGGGCATGGAAAATTATGTCATTGTAATTGAGGTATGTTGTAATCATCCCTAATTTTATCATTTGCCATGATCAGTTTCCATAACCAAGAACTAGTCTAAGGCTCAAATGGTTATCTATCTCCTGATGCGTGGGAGGGGGGAAATTCATTTCTAGATAGACAATAAACTAGACGGAAATATTTACTCTATGTATTTCCTCATTAAGATATCCAAGATTGTATAACTAATTATCATAAAATTCCAATCATTACTCAATAGAGGGAATTTTGGATCCTCTGGTTGGTGAGTGGGATGAAGCCACACCAATCCCATTATCCTATGTAGTGTTCTACATAGGGTACAGATTCATCATTATGAGGTGTTCGATTTTGGATCCTTCCCTGATCCTATATTTGCGTGGCCCCATTTTGTGCATACATGTCACTTTTATCTTAAGGTACCATTTTTGTATTTCATCCCTATACATTCAAACCATGGTCTACACAATCTATTGGATGGATGGTGATGAAGTTAACCAACATGTATTAAGAAAAAATATTTATCCAATTAATCACTACAAAATAGGGTGAATGTACAACTTACTTTTCATTTTAGGGTTACATAAGGGTCATTTCTACAACCCATGTATATATTCATACATTTTTTCTTATGAACCATACTAGGTTTCTATTACATTATCATATGTTATATATATATATATATATAAGAGTTAGTGAATTATATCCATATGAGAGTTTCCAATCATGATTTTTGAATCAATCCCAAAAAGAAAATATATGTATCATGCTAGGAGGAGAAGATTTTATGTCGACTGATGATATTTACCTCCAAACATGAATAATATTGATTCCTTCTAGGTTTATGATGATAATGAATAAGTACCACAATCATATAGGATGGGGATGATTCAAGGACAATCCTGTCCCTTTATCATTTTTTTGTAAAGGATTCAATAATTCTAGATGATGATCTCAGTGCTACTAAGATTGAAATTGAGATATAAATTCCCCCAATCCTATGGGATGAGGTTGATATTAAACTAATAAATATTTATCTAGGACCCTTTAGTGGTGTGAAAATAATGGTGGTCACGATTAATATACAAATTGCCCTACATTTTGGGATGAGGCTTATTTGAAATTACCGCCATTATTTTGTAGACACTCTAAGTGTAACGCCCGGACCCCAGTTACCCAGAGTCGGTGAATTATTACATAACATTGGCATGATCACAAGAGATCATGACTCGAATGACCAATTAGATTAGTAGTATTAAAAACACAAGATATATTCACAAGTCTTACATTACATCGTAAAGTAAACAAAACTACAACCGCATCTTGTCTTCATATCCCATCATATTATCCCTGTAGCTCATTCATAAATTACTTCTTCACATCCTGGGAAAAATAAACATTGGAAGGGGTGAGCTTAGATGCTCAGAATGTTTAAAAATATAGAAGAAAATGTCATAAATAAACATAAACATTTAAGGCAATGTATAACTAAAACAAAATCCTTTTAAACATGAACTTCAACATAATATGTAATAGGTAAAATGAAATAAGGCCATTTACTTATTCACATGGATATTATACTAGTTGAATAACTACATGAAATATCAACAACCACTTTCATACTGATGGAATGCATAATGTCAGACTATCATAACCACATAGTCAAGGCCTCGTGCCAAGACTAAAAATAAGATTTTGTCAAGGCCTTGTGCCAAGACACTAGTTTATCTCATGAGACCTACCGATGCATCGAGGAGCTATAGAGGGCACCACCCATCACTTACTAAGTCCAATGCATTACAGATATGAAAATTTTGAAACATAACATTAACATTAATATTAAAACTTCCATACGAAATGTCAATACGTTAACCACAAACCATGAATGGTATAAAAACAGAACATCCACAATCAAAAATAACTCATTATATACATTATGGAAGATTGAATTATATCATATTATCCTTAATCGAGAATAATCAAGGATATTTACATAGATTAAATAATCATCAAATTATTGAGAGAAATATCCCCATTTTTCTTGAAAACATTTAAAAGTCACACTATTTGTCAAGAAGCCATTCAAAATAGATTTTTAGTCAAAGTTTTCCATACCACTTCGAAACTTTTAAAAGTAATTTTGATTTGAAAACATTAATTTCCATAAAAATAAATCCTTAAACCCATTCTTAAAACATGGACATTAATGAGAAATTTTTAGAATAATAAATATTTAAAACATTTTAAAATGATATTTTAGTTAGAGTTCCTAACAAAAAAAGGTACACTTAAATAAAAATAATTGAGGTAATAAAAACATAGTAATATAATGAAAATAAAAGGATTCATGATATACTATGTCAAAGTACAATATATACACCATATAATAGTGATTTCATGTATAAAAACAATGGAGTCTCAATAGAATGTAAATATGGATGAAATCTCTCATAAAGGTTCTATCATTAGGTTAAGGATAATGCAATGACATAATTATGTGTGAAAAATATAAATACAATCAATATGATTCGATATTTAGTGTAAAAACATCAAATGACATTCACACATATTCTCGTAAAAAAAACACCAATGAATTGGATGTTTAACTCAAAAAATCGAGATTGATTAAAAATTACTCGTATGAAGTTCATACCGAAGACTTGAGAATTTATCAATGGATTGATTATGTGTATCAAAAGTATACCCACAGAAAGGGGAGTGAAAATTATGACATAACCAAATGAACAGTGATTCCACACATAATCTTAGAGTAAAATAATCAATGAATAATGCGTAAAGCCGAATGAGTAGAAATTGAAATTTCAAATTCCTTTATCGATTTGGTAACATAAGAAAAATAAACACATGAAAGAAGGAACATACAATTATGATATAAATATCCAAAAATTCATGTATATTACACAATGAATACAATCATGTGCAGTACACACACCACATGCAATAAATTAGTGCCGAAGAATGGAAATCTCACAGAATTAAAAGTGAGATAAGAAAACCCTTACTTTGTACTTTTTCATTGGTAGTGTGTAGGTTATCCTACTTTATAGTGGTTAAATAATTTTTATTAACATATTAAAGAATAATATACATTAATATGATATCATATATGATATTTTAACATTTCTTTGTTAATAATATCTTAGTATTATCGTCGTTTTGGGTGTTAAATTACTCATTTTCTTTTATATGTTTTGTTACATAAGTCGTGTTTGTTATGGATAGATTGTATATTATTCATATAAAAAATGATATCAAGTCCATAAACATTATTTTTAATCATAAAATGAGAATTATACTTGTATGGATGCAATGGGGAAGGAATCTCATCGCGGTCGTGGAGACGGTAGTTCATACGTACGCACGAGCGATAATATCATTCTTTTGATATTAAAATCATATATAATTAGATGGTATATCATATATACAGAATCATTATCATGTTATACTTATTATTTACATGAATTACACATCATTATTAAATGCATACAAATAATAATTTATTGAATAACAATTACACCATGAGTGGAGAAGGTAGGTCGTACAAACACACGTATGGTGACACGTCATTCAAAAGATGGATAGAATACTAAATATGATTGTACCATATTTATAATAATATCATAGTATATAAAAGATACTGGATTTATTATTTTATAATGGAAATAACAAAGAAAGTATAATTTGAAGAAGAAATGAACTTGAAATATGGTTGTGAAAACATTACCTCTTCTTCGGGTTCTTCCTTTTGATTTGATCAAAATGGATCCATAGGAAGACATTCTGAACAAATTAAGGCCTATAGGTTGATTTTAGGGAAGTTGAAAGAATATTTGGGTAGGTTTCGTCCAAGCCAAAAGGCTTTGAAGGTGTAAATTAGAGAGAAGGGGGAGTACCATTTTATAAGAGGGGTGAGGGGCACCTTTGGAAAAGCTAGAAATATTATTTTATAATAAATACATATTCGGTTTCTAATGCCTCTAAAGTGGATTATCTAAATGTTAAGGTGGGGATAGGTAGAAATACTTTCAACCAATAGATTTTATGCAGTTTTTGGTCCCTATATTAACCTTATAATTTATATTTAACTCTTAGTTAAATAGTTTGACATTTACCATGTCTCATAGTATTTTTATATTATATAGTTAATAAACATACTATATACCTCCTAGAGACCCCCATGTGGTCCATTAATGATACACATATCATTATATAGGTTCTTTGGATGATCCTTTGATTTTTAAGTATAGAATATCAATTAATAATATAATATTTGTCTTAAAAACTCTTTTATGTCAATTTTGACACTATTGGGTATTTTGTTTTTTATAATTATATAAAAGAATTATTACTTAGAAACAAATTTATATAACAAATCCTAATATGTCATATTAACCTAGAAAATTAGTGGAATTCATAATAAGTCTAAAATTATATTTATTTTGACATTTTTAATATCAATTATTTTTATATTTTATTAATTAGGTAATTACTACATCACCATTTTGTCATAAATAAATTATATTATTTAATATCTAAATATTATAAATAAAATACCATTATGTAGGAAAGATTTTTAGCTTTCTAATGAATAAATATAATAGAATTTATCTTATGTATAACCCTATATTAAAAATGTTTTAGTTATTAAAATTTTATTATATATCTTTTAACTCTTCTATGAATTAAATAATAATAAATGTCCTAATCTAATCCATGTGGACCAAAATGATAATATTTTATTACTAAGGTTGTTTTTGGTCTAGAAAAACTTGTCCAATATAATTAGTACATGTTTTAGGGTAATATTAATATCATTTTTACCCTTAATTACCCTATTTACTTTTAACCGTGGTAAATAAATGTAAAAAGTTATTATTCACAAAAAATTATTTTCATCTCATTGAACCACATTTTACTTTTTCATACTAACAGTATCTCTTGGATTTTCGAAATTCCACTCATAGAATAGGTAAAATTAAATTTTATGTGAATTTCCAAATTCTCCAATGAGGTGGGTAAAAGATGGTGAAAAGTTCAATAAAATTTTTATATATCTAAAATTATTCGACAATGATATCAATGAATTACATTTAACATATATAGGTATTATGTATCTATTTTGACCATAATTAAATTTAAATAAAATAAATAATTATTTAAATAAAAATTCAGTTTTAAACTATAACTCAGTGTTTTTTAACTATTCATCAAAAATTGAATGTTTTTAGAAAAATACCGAAAATTCACCCAAAAATAATTTCGATATTATGAATCCAAAAAATAAAGTCCATTTTGAACGATAAAATTTATAAAATTCCAAAAGTGGATATTACTATTCATAACCGATAGTTTTATTTGGTTGTGGTGTCTGTTAGAAATCAAAGTTGTGTACAACACACGCTATTGTATTATTCAAAGTGAAGCGTACTGTGGAAGCTTGGGGTGTTACATTCTCCCCTCCTTCAAATAATATCATCCTCAAAATTCTTAAAATTGGGCTTGGAAATATAATGGAAAGTCCCACATCGGAAAAAGTTTCTATAAAACTATCACCTTAAAAGAAATAAAGAGGAGTACAAAGGTCTTCCAACATAACTCATACTAGGATTCCATGTAGGAAAACATGGATATAGAAGATAATCTAAGTGTCAAGTTCTGATGGATAGGGATAGAAAACATGATAAAGAGAAAGTTAATAATGAGTAATTTACAAACTTGTGTTGTGACAAACAGTTCTTAGTTTCCCAGTAGGAAAATTATATAGACAAAAAAAATTTACATTACATTACATAAAGATGAGGAATTCATTTACGAGATTGACTATGAAAATAAAGAGATATAATTACTTTTTAAGTATAGTTTCATTCTTTAATAAATTTACACCAATAACTCATTTTTTTTAAACGACGAGTATTCAAGAAGACTTGTTCACACTGGAAGAGATAGAATAAACTTCTATAGAATCATAGGATCCACGAAGGAGAAACAATTTATTTACCATGACTATAGAAATTAATCAAAACCAAAACAGTTAGTACACGATCTAATGATCCCCCAATAGGATATTCCTTTAGAGAAAGAAACACTAATCTTAATTTCTAATATTAAACCAACAATACCCCAATGTTAAATAAATTCCATTCAATAAACAATTGTCCTTAAAATCTTTCAATATAATCTAAAAAAATATTGAAACCCAAAACATAGAAGAATTTGGTTATGTAGTCTTCCATGTTGAATTGTATCACCAAATGACATCAACTACTCTTAAAGTCACATACTTAAAAGTAATTAACGTAATAACATATTCTCTACTATAGGTTAATCATTTCAATAAATAACCCAAATCACTATAAATCCAAAATAAAAACGTAGTTAAAAATCCCACATTACTCCTCAAATGAAATCCCATAGTATTCATGTTTATTTGGGCATATAGTGTTCCCAACAAAGAGAAATCTTCCAAAATAACATTTATCACTTAATCACCAAATCATTTTCCAATACTAAGGTTATTCATTTGATAAGACATAAGAACCCAAATTAACATATTATTGATCAATAAAATCATTTAACTAAAAATAATTAGTCACACTAACCAGGGACTTCACATAGTCCAGTGGTAGGTGATAAATCCCAATTGCACTTTGGTTGTGGGTTCAATTTCCCACAGCATTGTCCGACACGATGGGTGGTCATATGTTTTCGTGTTCTCCTTTTTCAAAAACTATATTTTATAACATTACCAAAATGAGATAAATTCTTCAAAATAACCATAACCTAATTTTAACCAGAAATGTTATCTCATACCTTGCATTTTCATCCCAAAATATAATAACTTGTCATTGCCTCAAACCCAATGATCATATAAAAACAAATGGTTATTTATAAGTATATCCACAAGGTAAAAGATAATTCTTCCTCAAATATCATTCTCACACGGAAAACTACGGGGTTACAAATACAAGTGAAAATTATTCCAATGTAATCCCATCAACAAGGAGCACTAATACTTTTAAACAATTCTCCAACCATTTATTTCCACATAGCTTCTTCTTTGACCAGGAAAATATCCTATAGAATATGACATTTACTCGGGTAATGGCCAGGTCCCCTATATTTACAACAAATGACTGTAATTGAATTTTTTGGACCATTTTTATTTTCTTCAATAGTAATCTTCATTTTTCCTTGGCAACTCTTCACTTCATGTCCTTCTTTCCTGCACGTAAAGCATTTATTTTTTCCATTGAGACACTTTCCCGGGTGTCTCCTTCCACAATTCCTACATGATGGAAATTTAGGATTATTTTCTCCATGGTCTCCACTGCTGGAGCTCATATCATTCATCACCTTTCTCTTCATTATTGAGTCCGGGAGTTGGTTAATATATATATTGTTGATCATATTTTTGCAAAACTGATTTGGCATGAACACAATATCTTTTATGTCTATCAACATTCTATTTTGATTCTCATTTTCACCACTATTCCCACCTTTTACATCTCTCTAAAAGTTACTATGACTTCCTTGGACTCCAACCATTAACTAAAACCAGAAAGAATTGGGTGAGTAACAGTAGTCATAAAATATTTTAGTGAATATAATGACACCATATTCTCAATTTTAAACACCTTAGGATTAAACAAGGTCATTTATTATCATATAATATTAAAATACTTCAAATAGGTTAGTCATGAAAATTTAAATTAACCTAATCATATCCCTAGGGAGTGTCGTAGCCAAGACTACAGCAAGGCCCGTTGTCGTGCACCAGTTCCCGTTCGAGTCTAGCTCAAAGCGGTGTTTTTGGGTTTTACCCCTAGGTACATCTGTGCTAGAGCCACCTCTTCATACTCCTATTCAAAAAACGATGTATTACTTGGAAAATTCATAAAATATATACAATACCAATATTATAGGAAGTTCTTCTATACTAATCCATAAAATCTATCTTAGGAATATGTGCTCTAATCAGAGTTTATCTAAATCTAGTTTCCAAGGTTTGTACTAAACTCTCTCTGATACGAACTGTAACACCCTGAACCGAATTACCCAGAGTCGGTGCATTATTACATAATGTTGGAATGATCACAAAATATCATGTCTTGAAAGGCCGATTAGTTTAGTAGTCTTGGAAACACTAGATATATTCACAAGTCTTACATTACATCATAAAGTAAAAAAAATCTAAAAAAATAATGTCTTCATATCCCCTCATACTATCCATGCAGGTCATTCATAAATTACTTCTTCACATCCTAGGAAAAATAAGACATCGAAAGGGGTGAGCTCAGATTCTCAGTATGGATAAAAATATAGCAGAAACATTTATAAATAAGCATAAACATTTAAGGAAATGTATAACTACAACAAAAGCCCTTTAAACTTGAACTTCAGCATAATATGGAAAAGATAAAATGAAAAAACTCCATTTACTTATTCACATGGATATTCTACTATTCGAATAACCACATTCAATATCAATAACCACGTTAATAATGATGGAATGCATAATGCCAGACTATCATAACCACATAGTCAAGGCCTCATGCCAAGACTACAAATAATATTTTGCCAAGGCCTTTTGCGAAGACAAAAGTTTGTCTCATGAGACCTACCGAAGCATTGAGAAGCTATAGGGGGATCCAACCATAACTTACTAAGTCCAATTCATTCCTCATATGAAATGATTGAAACATAACATAAACATTCGTATTAAAACTAGCATACGGAATGTCAATACTTTAACCACAAACCATGAATGGTAAAAAATAGAACATCCACAGTCTAACATAACTCATTCGATACAATATAGAAGATTTTATGATATCAGATTAACCTCAATTGATAATAATGAAGGATATTGACATAGATTAAATAATCATCAAACAATTGACATAAATATCCCCCTTTTCTTGAAATCATTTAAAAGTCACACTATTTGTCAAGAAGCCAATTAAAATAGATTTTGGAATCAAAGTATCGCATACCACTTTGAATCTTATAAAATTAATTTTTATTTGAAAAAATTAATGTCGATATAAATAAATCCTTAAAACCATTTTTAAAACATGGACATTAAATAGAAAGATTTAGAAAAATAAATATTTAAAACATTTTAAATTGAAATTTTAGTTGGAGTTCTTTACAAAAAGAGAAACACTTCAATACAAATAAAAAAGGTTATAAAATCATTGTAATATCATGAGAATAAATGGATTTATGATATACTATGTAAATGTATATTATATACACCATATTAAAGTGATTTGTTGTATAACAAAAAAAGAGTCTCAATGGAATGTAAATTGAGATGAAATCTCTCATAAAGGTTGTATCATTAGTTTAAGGATAAATCAACAACATAATTATGTGTGAAAAATATAAATACACTCAATATGATTTGATAGCCAGTGTAAAACAATTAAAGAAAATTCACATATATTGTTGTAAAAACAACACCAATTAATTGGATGTTTAACTCAACAAATCGAGATTGAGTAAAAATTACTCTTAACAAGTTCATACTGATGAAATAAGAATTAATGAATGGATTCATTATGTGTATCAAAAGAGTATCCATATAAAGGGGAGTGGAAATTATGACATAATCAAATGAATATTGATTCCATACATAATCTTGGAGTAAAATAATAATTGGATAATGCGTATAGCCGAATGAGCAGAAATTGAAATTTCAAATTCCGTTATCGATTTGGTAACTTAAAAAACCTACACCCATTAAAGAATGATCGTACAATGATGATATAAATATCCACTATATTAAAAAATTAATACAATCATCGGCAGTACAAACACCACATGCAATAAATTAGTAGTGAACATTGGAAATCTCACGAAATTAAAGGTGAGATAAGATAATCCTTACCTTGTAATTTTTCCTTGGACAAGGGTAGGTTATCCTCCTTTATAATTGTAAAATAATTTTTATTGAATTATAAAATAATCATATACATTAATATGATATCATATATGATCTTTTAACATTGCTTTGTTAGTAATATCTTAGTATTATCGGTGTTTCAGGTGTCAACTTACTCATTTTCTTTTATATGTTTTGTTACATAAGTTGTGATTGTTATGGATAGGTTGTATCTTATTAATATACAGAATAATATAAAGTAATTAATCATTATTTTTAATTATAAAATGAGAATTATACTTGTATGGATACGATGGTGAATGAATCTCATCGCCTTTGTGGAGACGGTAGTCCGTACGTACGCACGGTCGATAATATCATTCTTTTGATATTAAAATAATATATAATTGGATTGTATATTATATACATATAGAATCATTATCATGTTATACTTATTATTTACATAAATTACACATCATTATTATACCCATCCAAATAAAAATGTATTGAATAACAATTACACCACGATGTGGAGACGGTAGGTTGCATGTATGCACGTATGGTGACATGTCATTAAAAGGATGGATAGAATACTAAATATGGTTGTACCATATTTATAATAATATAAAAGTATATAAAAGATACTTGAGATATTATTTTATAGTGGAAATAACAAATAATTAAGAAGTTGAAGATGAAAGGAACATGAAAGAGTGTTCTGAAAACATTACCTCAACTTCAGGTTTACCCTTTTGATTTGATCAAAAGGGCTCCTTAGGTTGGATTTATTTTTAAAATAAGGAATCTTGGCTGAAGTTAGGGAAGTTTAGAGAATATTTGGCAAGGTGTTTACCGAGACAAAAGTTTTTTATGGTGTAAATTTGAAAGAAGGGGGAGTACCCTTTTATAAGAGGGGAGAGGGGTACCTTTGGAAAAGCTAGAAATATTATTTTATAATAAAGACATATTCGGTTTCTAATGTATAAAAAGTGAATTATTTAAAGTTTATGGTGGGGATGGGTCAAAATCATTTCAACCAATATATTTTAGACAGGTTTGCGTCACTATATTAACATTATCATTTATATTTAACTCTTAGTTAAATAGTTTTACATTTACCATGTCTCTTTGTATTTTTATATTATATTGTTAATAAACTTAATATATAACTCCAAACGACCCCCTAGTGGTCCATTAATGATACACCTATCATTATATAAGTTCTTTTACCAATCCTTATATTTTTAGGAATATAAAATAAATTAATAATATAATATTTGTTTTAAAAACTCTTTTATGTTTGTTTTGACACTATTGGGAATTTTGTTTTTGATAATTTTATAACAGAATTATTACTTAGAAAGAAATTTATATAACCAATCATAATATTTCATAGTAACCTAGAAAATTTGTTTAATTCCTAAAAAGTATAAAATTAAATATATTTTGATATTTATAATATCAATTATTTTTATATTTCATTAATTAGGTAATTACTACATCACCATTGTGTCATAAATAAATTATATTATTTAACGTCTAAATATTATACATAAAATCCTATTATGTAAGAAATATTTTTATATTTCTAATGAATATTTATAATTGAATTTATGTTATGTATAACCCAATATTAAAAATGTTTTAGGTATTAAACTTTGATTTTATCTCTTTTAACTCTTCTTTAAATTAAATAACAATAAATGTCCCAATCTAATCCAAGTGGACCTAAATGATAATATTTTAATCGTAAGGTTGTTTTTGGTCGAGATACACATTTCCAAAAAAATTAGAACATGTGTTATGGTAATGTTAATATAATTTTTACCCTTAATTACCCTATTTACCTTTAACAGTGGTAAATAAAAGTAAAGAGTTACTATTCACCAAAAATTGTTTTCATCTCATTGAACTACATTTAGCTCCTTGATATTAACCGTGTTTCTCGGATTTTCAAAATTCCATTCACAGAAGTGGTAAAATTATGTTTTATGTGAATATCCAAATTCTCCCAGGAGGTGGGTAAAAGACGGTGAAAAGTTCAATAAAATTTTTATATATATAAAATTAATATAAACTGGCTACAATGAATTACATTGAACATAAATAGGTATTATGTATCTATTTTGACCATAAATAAATTTAAATAATATAATGAGTTATTTAAATAAAAATTCTGTTTCAAACAATAACTCAGTGTTTTTTCATTATTCATCCAAAATTGAATGTTTTCAAAAAAATACAAAAAATTCACCCTATGCAAATTTCAATATTCCAAATCCAAAAATGAATTCCATTTTGAAAGATAAAATTTATATAATTTCAAAAAGTTTGTATTACTATTCATAACAGCTAGTTTGATTGGTTGTGGTGTTTGTTAGAACTCAAAGTTGTGTACAACACACGCTACTATATTATTCAAAGAGAAGCGTAACGTGGATGCTTGGGGTGTTACACTAAGGAATTGATAACCATAGGGGTGGGGGTGGTGATAAAAATACCCCCAACACTATGGGATGGGTTCTCCCTTCCATATATTCTCTAACACCTACTATTGTGCTCCAATTATTTTGGCATAACTGTAATCATGTATGATTTGGGGTAAATGGTTTTCCAAGATAGGAGTCATTATCTAATGGATGATTTTTGGTAGGCAAAAAATTTGGATTATGTGCCTAAAAATGATTCTTGATTTTTAGAGGGTCCCAACAAAGGAATATTTTGGTATCTATATTCCTCCATTTGTGACGTCTGTGTTTCTTTAAAGAGGGGGGGGTATCTTTGTATTTACCAGATGACTAATGCATCACATGTTCTCATATTCTCTCCTATAGATATGACTTTAATGAATTCAATATCTTGGTGGTTTGTTATTATGAGGATGCAGTAAAGTGTAAGGACCCACATATTCCCCATCAATGGATACATATATCTGATGAGGCTTCATAAATTAGTTGAAAATTATTTGTGGTTAAATGGTGGAAAGTGTTATGTATATTTTTGTTATACGTTTATTGTATTGGGTTACAAGCTATAGAGATAACAAAAAGGTCTATTAGAAAACATGATATTTATATGGGATAATGGTGACCCTAATATCATTGATAGAGGAAGGGTCCACCCTTTACTTTCGGATGAGTTATCCACTTGTTTTTGTGTATCAATGTATTAAAATAACACTTTAGGTCATCTAGGATCACATATTTAGAAGTTACGATGGACCATAAATAGGTTAGGAGGTTATTTCCACCTTACTCTCCCCATATATCCTTGTCATCCTCATTTTTATCAATATTATATGCCTCCACCTATTTAGAAAACAGAGGTTTTCTATTTGGGAATCCTTCTGAAAACGGTGAAGTGATATTGATAGTGGATAGGGAAATGTATATGGTAAACTCTAATGATATGATAATTTCTTTTAAAAATGTTTTCTGGGTTTTGATAAACTCTCTAAAAAAATTTAAGAATGGGTTGGATTTCCTTATCAGGGAGAGATATTACCATGGGGCGGTTTTTCGTTGTGGAAATCATTAGTACATTAATTATGATTCATATTTTTACATCCATGAGGAGGAGTATCAAAGATGTTATTTCATTATATTTTAATTAATGATTTAGAGGACCCTTGAGGTGTTTCATATATGTGTCATATAGCATCAAATTAACTAAATTTTCATATATTATGGATATGAGACTCATTATACATCATGGATGGAATAGGAAAACATTTCTTTAGGGATTGATTATGTATATGATTCTTCCATTTTATAGTTTCAAGAAAATGTTGATTACTATTTGGATCATCTAGGATAGGAGGCTACTGCTAAGAAGCATCTAGAGTATGATGGTGATATTCAGTATCATCAGAATAAATTAAATCCTCTTATGTGTGGTTTCAAGAAAAATTCTATTCAATCGTGGATGAATTGGGGGTTATGTTCCCTGATAAAATTTTCATTCCCTATTGGATTATGTTGATTGAAATCATGAATGGTAAAATGTATTTGAGTTTCCTCTTGTATAATATTTTAATGATGTTAGTGAAGTCATTCAACGGTTGAAGTAGGAATATGAGCATGGATTCCTTAATCTTCACGAATATGTTGAGTAGCTTCATCCGAAGGTATATGATCCTTCTTAGATGTGATTTTAAAATTTGAAGAAAAACCATTGGTTAAAGATGGGATCTGAGCATGGTAATGTTCAATTGGTCTATGGATATATTAATTTTCAATAGGAATGTGACCTATCATAGAGAATGTGAATAATTAAGATGGAGAACACCTATCAGAATGGAAATATATTCTCAGTCCTATGAAGTTGGAGACTGTATCTAGCATTTTTTGACCAGAATGTGTGCCTATCCAGAGGCATGTTATAAAGTCCCGACCTTAAACCATACCTAATATTGAATTAAATGAATAATTCACATTGAGTATCTTTTCAAGTTTAGAGTTTTAGAGAATTATAACATAACTACTACATCTCAAAAGATTACAAAGTAGACACTTCTACTAAGTTTCCATAGAATAAGAAAAAACTCATAAAAAGAAACATGTCTAGTTCCAAGTTTTATATAGCATGACTTTCCATTGATCCCATCCTTGACCCTATTCCACATTAAGTCCTATGAAAAACATTTCAAAAAAATACTTGGGGTGAGCATAAAAATCTCAGTAAGGGATACACAAATAATGAAAACTATTTTTTATCAAAACAACAAATTAACCATGTATACTTTATCAAAGTAATAATTTTCACTTTTATGAAGTAGTAAAAACTCTTCACTGAATAAAAGATCATTACTTACCCTCTTGTAACCAAAATATTACCATAAAACCCATATAAATATCACATAACATATAAAGTTAACTTTGTACATAAACATACCTAAATGGAATAACCATACGGTCGACTTCCACACATATCACTTAATGGAATATCCATACGACCGACTTCCATACCCAATGAATTGGAGGTTATAATGTAACAACCCGTCCTGGTATTCACGGAACCACCCGTCATATGGTTTATCACGTAACCACCCATCAAATTTCCAAGTACCACTATAAAATCATAAGACATAAAACAAACATAATGGAAAGAAAACATTTCCACACTTTGATCACAATATATCTCTCAAATATATTGACGTAACAAATCCATTATAAAAACCATTTCCAATACCAAAATACATAAAAGTGTATATGGTATTTATTTCATTTTAAAAACACCACGGCTTGTTGAGGAAGCCAAATACCAAGTAATACTCGTGGCGGAGGATAATGTTGTTGTCACCGCGTACGATAAAAGAAACATTCCTTTTTTCGTTTGGTAAAACGATTCATATAAAACAATTCCTTTTGTATAAAAGTAAAAGTAAAATGGGCTTATTTTAATGGGAAGAAATAATAATGATATAGAGGTATATTATAATTCCAGTATAACATCATATATAATAACTTGAAATCCATCCTTTATACGTCCCATATATGGCATTAACGAATCAAATCACTTTGAGGGGGCGGTAGTCCGCATTTCCAAAAATGAAATTATCGTGTTTACCCATAATGGAAGCCATAAAGGTATGCTCAAGATGAAAAATACCGAAGATTAAGGAAAACATAAACATATTATATATCATATATAAATATAGTGTCATCTTAATTTCCACCTTTGAATGTGTTAAAAGAATGTTGAAGAATTATCATTTCGGGAGGCAGAAATTCGCCATCCACAGAAACATTATGTTCTTTAACCATTATATGTTTGTGTGTGTATGTGTAGCTCAAATACATCTTATAAAAACATCCTAGTATATTTAATATACTGTATTTGTTACAAAAGAAAATAATAAATAGAGTTTAGGGGGTTGGAGAAGCAAAATAAAACAAAATGACTCAAAAGAAGACATTACCTTAAAATCGGGTAACTCCCTTTGGTTTGAGATCAAAGGATTTATTGGGAAGACTTCTTCCCAAAGTGAGGCTTCAAGGAGTAATATAGGGATGTGGAGAGACAAAATGAGCAGGGTTTGGCTGAGCCAAGGGCTTTGGAAGTGTGGGTAAAGAGGTCGAGGTGGGGGCCTTTTATAAAAGGAGAGTAGGGGCACTCTTGGAAAGTAAGATAATGTAGCTTTATTTTAGAATGAGTTTCAGATTTTAATGGTCCCACATTGATGTGTTTCGAGGATAAGGTGATGTGGGTTAGAAATCCACCCATACAATAGGTTTTTGACATGTTTTGGTGTTGACTTTTACATTATCTTTCCATTTTATTTAAATCGTTAAATAATGAGGTAATCACTGCATCATCATGGTGTCATAAATAATTTAATATATTTAATGTATAAAAATTATAAAAAAACTATCATGATGTATGAAATCTTATTATATTTCTAATGAATATTTATAGTAAAAAACCTGACTTGTATAACCCCATGTAAAAATTGTTTTAGTAAAACATCTAATGTTTGTGTCATTTTTACTTTAACATTTAATAAAAAGTTATTTATGTCATTTCCCAAAAAAAGTGGCTCCATGGGGTCCCCAAGTTGACCCATGGATTGTCTTGGTTGTCCATGACACATCCAATGAGGGTAGGACATGTTTCAAGCTCATCTCATTTTATTAAAACATTATTTTGACCTTAAATTACACTAATTACCTCAAATCACGATTAAGAACATAAAAGTTACTATTCACCAAAAAATTATTTTAATCTCATTGAACAAAAGTTTACTTCATAATGAAAACCATGTATGTCGTATTTTTGTAAATCAAATCCCAGAAGTGACAAAGTTTCATTTAAACGAAAAATCAGTTTCATTAACTACCACTTAGTGGTTTCACTATTCATCAAAAATTGAAGTTTTTCAGAAAAAAACCAAAACTTCACCCTAAGCTATATTTGATATTATGAATTCAAAAATGAAGTCTGTTTTAAAAAATTCAAATCATATATGTCACATTTATTAATTTAATAATTAATTCCCGCTGTCATGACAAATAACGTGTTTTTATAAAACAATAAGTATCAAAAGATTGGCACTAGTTTATTTCCAATTTCAAAGTGAAATTGATTCCAATGACCACCATTGGATTAAATGGTAAAAATATATTCTAATTTCACTTTAAAACAAATTCAAAAGATAATCTAATCATATAAATAAATTATATTAAAAAAGTGGTTTTGAATTAAAATACAACATTTTTTCACTATTCATTAAAAAATGAACTTTATCGGAAAAATACCAAAAATTCACACAAAGTAAATTTTGATGTCCCAATAATAAAGAATAAGTTTATTTTGACAAACATATCTTATAAAATTGTCAAAAGATAGATTTAAAAATGGTTTGCCATTAAAAGGCAGTAAAACAACCTTTTAAAAATATTAGTGTATTTCATGCTTAAGATTGGATTTATTTCCATTTTAAGCCTCTAAAAAACTATCTAATTCATTAATAGGAATAGATAAAAATATATATTATTCATTACTTACTAGGGATGTTACATCCTTCCCCCCTTTAGAAAATTGTGTCCCTGCAATTTATTTACTTATCGAATAAGTGGGGGTATTTATCCCTCATTGCATTTTCAGATTCCAATGTTGCCTCTTAAATCATGTGGTTTTTTCACAAAACATTTACCTGATGAATCACCTTATTCCATAACACCTTCTCCCTATGGTCCAGAATCTGGACCGGTTGTTCCTCATAAGATAGGTTCCCTTCCAGCTGAACTATCTCTGGACTCAAAACATGAGATGGATCTGGCATATACTTTCTCAGCATCGAAACATGAAAAACATTGTGTACGTGAGATAAACTCGGAGGTAAAGCCACTCTGTATGCAACTGATCCAACTCTCTCCATAATTTCATATTGTCCAATGAACCTTGGATTCAGCTTTCCTTTCTTACCAAATCGCATCACACTTCTCCATGGAGAAACCATGATAAAAACATGATCACCTACCTCGAAAGATAGATCCTTCCTACGGTTATCCGCATAACTCTTCTGCGTGCTCTGAGCTGTTCTCATGTGTTTCTGAATCAACTGATCTTTTTCTGCCATATCTTCTACCAATTATGGTCCCATCAGCTTCCTTTCACCCACTTCATCCCAAAATGCTGGAGTTTGACACTGCTTCCCGTATAATGGCTCAAATGGTTCCATCTGTATACTAGAATGAAAACTGTTATTATAAGAAAAATCAACCAAAGAAAGATGTTGGTCCCAACTTCCCTGATAATCCATCAATCAAGCTCGTATCATATCCTCCATGGTCTGAATTATTCATTCTCACTGCCCATCTGATTGAGGATGAAAAGCTCTAATAAAATTTAATTCAATACCCAACGACTTCTGAAGGCCTTTCCAAAAGTTATAATTAAACCTGGGATCACGATCGGACACAATGGAGAGAGGAACTCCATGTAACCTTACTATCTCTTTAATATGCAAACGGGAAAGTTGATCTAGTGAATAAGTATCTCTTATAGCAAGGAAATGAGAAGACTTAGTCAAGCGATCAACAATAACATAGATTGCATTATTACCTCGAGATGTCCTCGGTAATCCCACAACAAAGTCCATGGGCATGTTATCCCATTTCAACTCTGGCACTGGTAAAGGCTGAAGCATCCCTCTAGGTAACTTCCTCTCTGCTTTAACCTACTGACAAGTCAAACACTTCACTATAAAATCAGCAATATACCTTTTCATTCCATCCCACCAGTAATACTCCCGCAGATCTCTGTACATCTTAGTACTGCCAGGATGAATTGAAAACGGGGAACTATGAACCTCACATAACAACTCATTCATCCACTGTGAATCACAAGGCACACATAATCTCTTCCCAAACCTCAAAAAACAATCTATATCAATGTTGAATTCATGAAACTTACCCTTCTGAACTCGCTATACCTTTTTCTGCAACTCACTGCCTTCCCTCTGTGCTTTCTTAATTCTGTCTGATAGGGATGATATGACTGATACCTGAAACAAAGCGGAAGAACTTCTTGCACCAACAACATCTATTCAAAAGATCAACAAATCAAAAACCAAAGTATCTCATTCCAAACGTAGCATGGTTAATGAAGCATTACTTTTTCGACTCAAAGCATCGGCCACTTTATTTACTTTTCCCGGATGGTAGTGAATTGTACAATCATAATACTTGATTAATTCTAGCCATCTCCTCTGTCTCATGTTCAATTCTATCTAAGTGAATATACACTTTAAACTTTTGTGATCAGTATATATTTCACACTTTACTCCATACAAATGATGCCTCCAAAATTTTAAAGCAAAAACAACAGTAGCTAAATCCAAAATCATGTGTAGGGTAATTTACCTCATGAGTTTTCAACTGACGTGAAGCATAAGCAATTAACTGATCATTCTGCATAAGGACACAGCCAAGTCCCTTCAACGAAGCATCACTGTATATAAAAAACTCACCATTCCTGGAAGGAAGTTCCAAACTGGAGCATTCACCAATATTCTTTTCAACTCCAGAAAACAATCATCCCATTATTTTGTCCATATGAACTTAACACCCTTCCGAGTTAGCTTAGTCATTGGACTAGATAACCGTGAAAAATTTTCAACAAACCTTCGGTAGTAACCTGCAAAACCAAGAAAACTACGGATCTCGGTTACATTTTTGGGTCTCGGCCATTCTTCAACATCTTTTGTTTTAGGAGTATCAACAGTTATGCCATCTTTTGATACATTGTGACCTAGGAAAGAAATTTTTTGTAACCAAAACTCACACATGCTAAATTTTCCATATAGTTTCTTTTCTTTTATGGGTTTCAAGATAACCCTTAAATGACTTTCATGCTCCTCTTTACTTTTAGAAGACACCAAAATATCATCAATGATAACAACCACAAACTTATCCAAGAACTCATGGAAAATTCTATTCATAAGTTCCATGAATACAGCAGGTGCATTGGTTAAACCAAAAGGCTTAACTACAAATTCATAATGGCCATATCTAGTACGGAATGTAGCCTTCGGAACGTCTGCTTATTTTACTTTCAACTGATGGTACCCCGACTGCAAGTCAATCTTCGAAAAATACTGAGCTCCCTGGAGCTGATCAAACAAATCATCGATATGAGGCAAAGGATACTTGTTCTTAATAGTAATATTATTCAAGGCTCTATAATCAATGAAATGTCTCATTGAGCCATCTTTCTTTTTAAAAAACTAGATAGTAGCACCCCATGGTAATGTGCTAGGTCAAATGAATCCTTTATCTAATAACTCATGTAATTGCTTCTATAACTCTAAAAGGTCAACTTGAGCCATTCGATAAGGGGGTTTTGAAATTGGATTAGAATCAGGAACTAAGTCAACGGTAAATTCAACTTCCTGATCATGAATAACACCAGGCAACTCATCAGGACAAACATCAAGATACCCATTTACCACTAGCACATCATTAATCTGAACAGTTACTTTATTTTCAACAATATGTGCAAGGTAACATTAATTTCCATCTTTTTCTAGTTTCTCAACTTCCTGATATGTTATCAAAATCATGGGTTCATTCTTGTACACAAACTAAAAATATTTTTGAAAAGAAACCATTTTAGCCCTACAGTAAATCTTATCATGATAAACAGAAAGCCAATCCATGCCCAAAATAACATCAAACTCTACTAGAGGAAAAACAATAAGGTTTGCTGGTAGATTCTTTCCACACACAAGGATAGGATGGTTATTATAATTCCTTTTTGTCTCAGCGTTCCCTCCGGGTGTTTTTACCATAAGTTCATGATTAATATCTTGAGATGGAATTTCCAATTTACTAGAAAAATTCTCAGAAATGAAAGAGTCTGTAGACCCTGAATGAAACAACATATTGGCATAATCTGAACAAAAAAACAGTGTACCTGATACCACTTCATTCGATGGCCCAACATCTGCTGAGGTTATTGCAAAGGATTTCACCACCCCTTTCTACTTGTAGTCTGGCTTCTTTCCACCAATTGAGTTCTTAGTTAGACAATCATTTGCATAATGACCCATTTCATTACACTTAAAACATCTTGCCGCTGGCATTTCATTGCCTGCTTGATTGTCCTACTTACAATTACGAGAAATATGACTAGACTTTCCACATTGATAGCACTTACCAGACTTGGATAAACATTCTCTAGGATTCATTTTACCAAACTTCTCATAGGATGGATATTTCGTTTTCATACCTCCATGCTTCTTTGATGAATTTTTCCCCTTTGCCTGCCAACTGGACCTCTTATTCTGTTGTTTTTCATAGAACACCTGATCATCGGCAAACTCCTTTTCCAACTTCTCTGCACATCGAACAAGTTTTTCATAACTTTTGAACTCACTAGAAGATAAATCCCTTTGATACTTTGGCATTAACCCTGAGTAAAAACGGTTTATTTTACTATCAAGATCTCGTATGAAGTTTGGAGCATACCTTGAAAATCGAGTGAACTCTGCTTCATAAGAAGCCACTGAATCATCCTCCTGCCTCAACTCTAGGAACTGTTTTCCATCATAAGACGAACCACCTTAGGAAAATATTTCTCAAGAAACATACCTTTGAATTCTTCCCGGTGAAGATCCTCAATCTCATCACTATCCCTGATATTTTTCATCATCGACCACCACTGACCAGCTTCACCTTCAAAATGGTAAACATCAAGACTAACCTTTTGATGTTCTGAACACCTAATGACATCAAAAATCTTCTCCAGTGCTTTAATCCACCCTTCAGATTCCATGGGGTTAGATGATCCTCTGAATGATGGGGGATGTTGCCTCATGAAATGTTCCACCACTAACATGTTCCTCTACGGTTGATCTGGATGATCTCGTGCATGGATACCAGCACCATTTATAGCCTGAGTCAACTGTGCCATCACTGCAACAAACTGTTCAGTTCTGATTCCAACCATCTCAGGTTGCTGATATGGAAGGTTGTCTTCCTCCTGATGTCATCCCAACATAGCTGCTTTGTTTCCTCTGTGGAAAACCATTTTGAACAGAGAAATATCTTAGGAAAAGCAATATGGTAATTTTTAAATGGTATATCATTTCAATCATACCATAAATTAAATTATAATTTTACAATTTTCTAACTCCTAAAGCTTTCTAAACCGACCTCTGATACCAAATATAAAGCCCCGACCTTATACCTTACATAATATTGAATTAAATGAATAATTCACATTGAGGATATTTTCAGGGTTAGAGTATTAGAGAATTAAAACATAACTACTACATATCAAAAGATTACAAAGTAGACACTTCTACTAAGTTTCCATAGAATAAGAAAAAACTCTTAAAAAGAAACATGTCTAGTTCCAAGTTTTATATAGCATGACTTTCCCTTGATCCCATCCTTGACCCTATTCCACATTAAGTCCTATGAAAAACATTTCAGAAAAAACTTGGGGTGAGCATAAAGAGCTCAGTAAGGGATACAAAAATAAGGAAAACTATTTTTTATCAAAACAACAAGTAAACCATGTATACTTTATCAAAGTAATACTTTTCAGCTTTATGAAGTAGTAAAAACTCTTCACTGAATAAAAGATCATTACTTACACTTTTGTTACCAAAATATTACCATAAAACCCTATAAATATCACATACCATATAAAGGTAACTTGGGATATAAACATACTTAAATGGATTAACCATACGGTCAACATACACACATATCACTTAATGGAATAGCCATACGGCCGACTTCCGTACCCAATGCATTGGAGGTTATAATGTAACCGCCCGTACTGGTATTCACGACACCACCTTTCATATGTTTTATCATGTAACCACCCATCAAATGTCCAGGTACCATTATAAAATCATAAGACATAAAACAAACATAATGGAAAGAAAACATTTCCACACATTGATCACAATATATCACTCAAATATATTGACATAACAAATCCATTATAAAAACCATTTTCAATACAAAAACACATAAAAGAGTATATGGTATTTATTTCATTTTAAAAAAACCACATCTTGTTGAGGAAGCCAAAGACCAAATAATTCTCGCGGCGGCGGAAAAGTTCATTGTCACCGCGTACGTTAAAAGAAACATTTCTTTTTGTCATTTAGTAAAACGATTCATAGAAAAAGATTCCTTTTGTATAAAAGTAAATATAAAAGTGGTTTATACACCGTATAAAAGATAGTTTTTTATAAAACTAAATATGCCTCAATTATAGGAGATTGAGATGAAGTCCCATACCTCGGGTCCGTCTTGACTCGATCGTTCTTTAACCTCCTGAATAATAAAATTATGTTAATTTATACTTTCTTAAGAACCTTTTCAAGTTCATTATTCTTATTATATAACATATTACCATTTCATGAACACTATGTAATTATTTAAGTTATTAACGTTCGTTTTAACGATCATTGGTACTTGAGTAAAAAATATGCTCTTTATAATTACATGTTGTCCATGTATCCATTATATCCAGAGTTATAAGCATGATGCAGATATCATATATATCACAGATATCCAGTATATAAATGAATTTATAATATTACATAATCATTTAGAGGTAAGAAATGAAATGCACAGTTCATGGCGACGGTAAGCCGTAAGTATGCATGAACAGTACTTTCATTTCTATGTCATATTAATGGAATTAAAACTAAATGAGAGGTATGTATATTTTAATTCCAGAATTATATTAATCATTTAGATTTAACATACATAATATATATCCATTATATATATGTACTTATAATAGTACATTACATTTCGGGATAAGAAATGAAATGCACCGTTCGTGGAGACGGTAAGCCGTACGTACGCACGAACGCTACTTTCATTTATATCTCATACTTTAATGGGTAGAAATAATTATGATATATAGGTATATTATAATCCCAGTATAACATCATATATAATAACTTTAAATCCATTCTTTATACATCCCACATATTGCATTAACGAATCAAATCACTTTGAGGGGCGGTAGTCCGTACTTCCTAAAATGAAATTATCGTGTTTACCCATAATGGAAGCCATAAAGGTATGCTCAAAATGGAAAATAAATAAGATTAAGGAAAAAATAAACATATTATATATCATATATAAATATATTGTCATCTTAATGGCCACCTTTGAAGGTGTTAAAGGAATGTTGAACAATCATTGTTTCAGGAGGCAGAAATTCTCCATCCACGGAAAGAGTATGTTCTTTTACCATTAGATGTAGGTGTGTGTAAGTGTAGCTCGAATACTTCTTATAAAAACATCCTAGTATATTGAATATACTAGATTTGTTACAAAAGAATATAATAAAAAGAGTTAGGGGGTTGGAGAAGCAAAATAAAACAAAAGGACTCAAAAGAAGACATTACCTTAAAATTGGGTAACTCCCTTTGGTTTGAGCTCAAAGGCTTCCATGGGAAGACTTCATCTCAAATTGAGGCTTCAAGGATTAAGAGAGGGACGTGGAGAGACAAAATGGGCAGGTTTTTGCCGAGACAAAGGCTTTGGAATTGTGGGTAAAGAGGTAGAGGTGGGGGCCTTTTATAAGAGAAGAGGAGGGGCACTCTTGGAAAGTAAGGAAATGTTACTTTATTTTAGAATGGGTTTCGGATTTTAATTGTCCTATATTGATGTGTTTCGAGGATAAGGTGATAAGGGTTCGAAATACACCCATCCAATAAGTTTTGGACATTTGTAGTTCTTATATATTACATTATCATTCCATTTTATTTAAATCGTTAAATAATGAGGTAATCACTGCATCATCATGGTGTCATAAATAATTTAATATATTTAATGTCTAAAAATTATAAATAAACTATCATGATGTAGGAAATATTTTTATCTTTCTATTGAATATTTATAGTAAAAAATCTGAATTGTATAACCCCATGTAAAAACTGATTTAGTAAAACATCTAATGTTTGTGTCATTTTTACTTTAACATTTAATAAAAAGTTATTTATGTCATTTCCCAAAAACAGTGGCTTCATGGGGTCCCCATGTTGACCCATGGATTGTATTGGTTGGCCATGACACATCTAATGAGGGTAGGACATGTTTCAGTCTCATCTCATTTTATTAAAACATTATTTTTACCTTAAACTACACTAATTACCTCTAATCGCGATTAAGAACATAAAAGTTACTATTTGCCAAAAAATTATTTTAATCTCATTGAACCACATTTTACTTCTAAATGACAACCATGTACGTTGGATTTTTGAAAATCAAATCACAGAAGTGACAAAGATTCATTTAAATGAAAAATCAGTTTCTTTAACTACAACTTAGTGGTTTCACTATTCATCAAAAATTTATGTTTTTCAGAAAAACACCAAAATGTCACCCTAATCTATACTTGATATTATCAATTCAAAAATGTTGTCTATTTTACAAAATTAAAATCATATAAGTCACATTAATAAATTTAATAATTAATTCCCGCTATCATGACAAATAGCGTGTTTTTATGAAACAATAAGTATCAAAAGATTGGCAGTAGTTTAAGTCCAATTTCAAAGTGAAATTGATTCCAATGACAACCATTGGATTAAATGGTAAAAATATATTATAATTTCACTTTAACCCCAATTCAAAATGTAATCTAATCATATAAATAAATTATATTAAAAAGAGGTTTTTAATTAAAATACAACATTTTTTCACTATTCATTAAAAATGAACTTCATTAGAAAAATAACAAAAATTCACACAATGTAAATTTTGATGTCCCAATCATAAAGAATAAGTTTATTTTGACAGACATAGCTTTTAAAATTTTCAAAAGATAGATTTAAAAATGGTTTGCCATTAAAAGGCAGTAAAATAATCTTTTAAAAATATTAGTGTATTTCATGATTAATATTGGATTTATTTTCATTTTAAGCCTCTAAAACACTATCTAATTCATTAATAGGCATAGTTAAAAATATCTATTATTCATTACTTACTTGGGATGTTACACATGTTCCAAACTGAGTTGGTGAGCCCTAGGTGGAATGTGGATATGATTGTGGTACAATGAATTGAACCTTATAGGAATATGTTTATAATCCTTACAGATGTGAGATATAATGTTTTATTTATGTTTAGTAGCCACATTTTCATATTGATCATCATGGTATGCTACTTTGGTAATTGGGATAAGGATATTTGTTTTCCTGTATTTGTAGTAGTGCAAACCTTTTTTAACAAAGCTCTTATACTATTTCAAGAGTGTACAAAAACATTATAAAAATATTATGAGGGAATATAGACCTTCATATTCTTGATATCCATTACAAACTAAATTATTTATTGTATTATAGTGGGGATATGATCCTCCACTTGTCCAACTTACGGAATCCGAATTGGATGAAGAGATTCATGCTCATGGAAGAGATATGTGTGTCCAATATACATGATAAATGAATATGTGTGCAGATATGATCACAATTAGAAGGTATTTGAGCCATATTTTTTTCCACTACTAGAATATTTCTATATTATTTTTAAATTATAGAGAGTATTTGAGACTACTCCCGTTCATGAGTGCCTGGGATGACAATTTTTCAGGTGGTTCTCCCAGCATGTGAGTAAGTGCAATTGGTGGGATGATGATATTGAATGTATTTGAATGGATCCATTCTAGGAATCTATTGAATAGGGATGTATATATTGTTGACTACTTGGTCAGCCTTCCTATGATAAAGAAGGTGTTGATTATTTCCTATCATGGATACGCTCTGATGTGATTGGTGGTGGTGATAGTTGCCTCTAGTCTCAATAATTCTATCCCAGAATGAGATAGAAATATTATATTATTTTTTTGGTTACCTCTACAGGTAGTCTCAATGGTCAAAATCATAACATTTAAGTGATATTACCATCTATCATGTTCTGCACATAAAGCTCATAGAATCAGTTGGTTGAACTTTTTTTCACAACCCACATAGATTACTATTTTACATTAGGTTTCCAAATCCAATATAGATTATGAAATGATAACTGCTCAATATTTTTATGAAAATAGTTTTTTTATTTACTAATGAAACAATAAAAAGGCCACCAATAAATTCATCATTTCATGTGAGAAACATGATCAATCGGAAATGTACTGTTATCAAAATTATCCTTTCATGGTCCTTGTTCATCCAATTTTATCATGTGGAACATTAATGTCAAGTATATAATCTTTCTTGGGAACCATATTATATTTTATTATTTATGGATTTTACATCAGCCAGACAATTTGTTTCCCAAGGAAAAAAAATCATAACCCTTGGTAAACTGATCATTTTAATTATTTGAATGTTCCATGTTGTTTTCACCAATTTTTTCTGATCTGGATATTCTTGTCTAACTATTTATTTTTTGGGAATAGTATGGTTTAACAATTAATTAATATGATAATATTTATCCCTATAAACACTCATTAAATCCCATATATGTAACGATTTTAGGATTTCCTTAGAAATAAATATGATCACTATGGATTCAATACTAGTAATGCTTAGGAAATCAGGTTGGTTGAGAGGAAAAGAGGTTAGACTCATCACACCATTTGAGGGTATTTTTTACATATTATGGGAATCTATTATAAATTTACGATATAGTATGTAATCTCTTCCAATCATCGATATGGAAATGGTCACCCTAATAAAATAATCATATGTAGATTCCATTGTGTGTGTAAATGGGTTTAAATTAATGTTATAATCGCTATGTATCATTTGTTCTCCATCAGTTTCATGTTTTTTCTTATAAATTAATAGATGATTATAAATTAAAGCATTAAAAACGGACAATCTAGATTTTACATCCATACAGGGAGGCGATTGGCATTTTGATGGTGAAATTGAACTATCATGAGGTGTCTTACATATAATTCTTATAAATGGAATCAAATCCCACATAATTCAATTATATCTAAGAATTTCATTATAACATCTTGTGGAATGGAATTATATTAGAGAACATAGGCATCAGGTATATAGGTCATGTCTTAAGAAGGAATACTATGAATCCTGATTGACCAAATATTTTCAATTAAATTTACATTGAATTTACTTATTTTAAACACAAAAAAGTGTTTCTCTATGATGAATTTCTACATTTTTATGATATTGGTGTTATTTTGAGCTGAACAGTAAAAATGGCCCATTTTGGATTTTTAACTGATTTAACTTATTTGTCTAGTTTGGACATAACATTTTCTACACTAATAAAAATAGGCACATTTCTCCATTTCCATGTTTCACACATCTAGGGATTCATTTCATCTCCTTGGATCAAAATATGAATCGACCATATGAAAGCTGAAAAAAAACTCACAATTTGGCTCAAGAAAACTGTTTTCAGTTCTTTGTAGTTTTGGTATGGGGTCCATAAAAAATTCATGGTGGGCCCCAATGTTGTGAAATTCGGTGGGGGAACGTGAAAGGAGTTTTTGGTCATATTTAAAGAATTCAAGGATGTGTGAATTGGCCGTTTGAAAGGCCATTAAAGCTTCCTAATATGGGGGTTGGTGTTTTGGATAGTCTGACTTGACAGAATAAATGGTCAGAGTAAAATGGTCATAACTCTCGGTATACCTGCCAAATCAGTTGATATTTTTATGGGAAACTCCCAAGATAATTATGAACAATATTCAAGAAGGGTGAAATTCCTGAAGATGTCGTTATTTGGTCTAATACGTGTTGATGTTCGAGAGATGAATTCTGGCTATAAAAGGAGGACATCTCCTCCCTCTCAAAGCAACCCATTGTCCATCCCATTACTTCCGAGACACCAAGAAGGAGAAATTTTCGGCTTTCTAATTTATATGTTCTCTTTTTCATAGTTTTTTAATGCATTATTTTTCCCCATTCATCTCTATTACCTTTACCATGTTTGGGTAAACATTTGGAGTGATTGGAGAAGGGTTGGTTTTAAATGATGTAATGATTGAGTTCTTGAACGTAGTTGAATGAAATTTCGTTCTTCTTAAAAGTTGTTTTCAATTTCATATAACGGATTTTATTATCATGTGAGATCATTCTTAAATTTTAATTTTGTTATTCATTTTTCCTTGCTAAAATAATCATTATCTCTTTCCACTAATATTCTGTTTATATATGATGGAATACACCAGGGATTAGTGGTGAAGTACATGACGATTGTTAGTACGTTTAAAAGGTTTAGTGAATATTCTTGATTTTTTAGGATAAAAAAGACCTAGTCAGGTATTTCCCTAGTCAATTAATGTTATTCTATACAACTATTTTTCACATAGAAGGAGAGTTGACCAAAATGAGATATTGGTGTGATTTTCTCTCACAATAATAATTTCACCCAGGAAGTGAGAGGAAACGATTGTGGAAACCCACTTTCATCAACTAAGAAAAATTGGTTTGAATTAAATTGAAAAAATATAGAATTATAATTGAGAAACCGACCCCAACCTGATCTCTTTTTTAATATCATAGTTTTTCAATCATTTGAATTTCAAATTTCCTCTCACCAGCACAACATTTTAACCCTTGTTTAAAAGTGAAAAAATGTTTTGTGTGAACTCCTCATTGGGAGACATCCTAGGTCAACCACATTACTACATTTTAACAAAGGAAATTATATTTTTTTTCCATTACCTACGAAAAGCGTACGTCATACTTGGCATCCTTGTCGGGGAGACTGTTCCTCAAAAACCATTAAAAACATTTTTTCATCTTTTGAATGACCCATAGTTCAAACAACAATTTAATTGAATTTGATCCTGAAATTGAGAAAACAATAACCCAATTGAGAAAAAAAATTAGAATTGAGTTTGACGAAATTCACCTTACAGATTCAAGTGACACATCCAATGATCACTTTGAACCTCCAATGGCTGAAAATCCCAACCAAACATTGCACGATCTTTGCACACCACAATTCTCTATCCAAAGAAATAAACTAGCTATTACAGACATAGAAAATCATTTTTAATTACACATTAACATGATTGAAATTATACTGAAATTCCATGGTCTTGCAGGTGAAGACCCCAATAGACATATCCAGAAATTTTCAAATTTGTGCTCTAGCTACAGACCTCGAGGTGTTGCAAAAGAACAGGTAAAGTGGATGGAATTACCCTTCTCACTCAAGGGAGAAGCAAAGAATGGATGTATACTCTACAAACATGAGTTGTCCAAGACTGGGAAGATCTTCAAAGATGATTCATGAAAATGCTTTCCCTACATCTAAGAGCACAGCTACTCGAAAAGAGATTTATGTCATTCGACAATCAACTGGTGAAACACTTTACTACTACTAAGTGCGATTCAAGAAGCTCTGCACTAGCTTTCCACATAAGACATTGGAAGAACACCATTTCATTGTTTTCTTCTATCAAGGATTGGTTTACAATGATCTAATATTGCTAGATGCGTCATATGAAGGAGCCTTGATTGACAAGTCACCAATGGATTCCCGGGGATTGATTGAAAAGATTGCACAAAATTCACAGAAGTATGGCACTCGAGGTACGATCACCAGAGGAATCCATGAGGTTAGAACATCTGATTCAGTAGATTTAATTAGAAACAAAATGGGTGAACTCACCAGGTTAGTGCGACAAATAGCCGTGAAGCATGTGAATGAACAATAAAAACCGAATCAAGTATGTGGTTTATGCTCATCTAACTCTCATTACACTGATCAATTTCCAAAAGTGTAGGGGATAGATAGTTTTGTTGTTGCATATCAACAATGGCAATACCAACCTCAAACACAACCAGGGTATGGATTTCAAAAGAACCAAGCCAGAGAACCTTTTCAGCAACAATATTAGAACCCGATAGCATCCCCACTACCTTATAAGTAGCCCTTCCAACAACAAAAATATTTCCAACCACCACCTTTCCAGAAAAATAATTATGAGAAACCGTACACAAGTGTACCGACAACTGAAGATCAACAGTTGAAGACAAGATTTGTGGGAATAGAAGATAAATTTGACAAGCTATCAGATCAATTTCCCAACATTATAGATGTTCTCACCAAAAACCTAGGTAAGATTCCCACACAAACCATTCGCAATCTAAAGGAGAATGTCAGTGCAATCAACAACTGATGGGGGAAAGAGCTCACACAACCAGAACACTATGAGGAGAACTGTAACACCACAAGATTTCATAGTATGTTATTTCTTCAAAATAATTAAATAACTCGCACTACACGCAACACCGAGTTAAAGCGCACCATGACTTACCAAACTAGCCGTTATGAATAGTAATACCTACTTTTTGAAATTTTATAAATTCTATCTCTCAAAATGTAATTCATTTTTGGATTCATAATATAAAAATTAGCCTAGGGTGAAATTTTGGTACTTTTCGGATAAGTTTAATATTTTGATGAATAGTGAAAATTACTAAATTTTAATTAAAAAAACCATTTTAATAAAAATAATTAATAGTGATAAATTATGAATTTTAGTGGTTTTAAAGTATAATTAGAATATATTTTTACCATTTTATCCAATGATGTTCATTAGAATTAATTTCACTTTGAAATTGGACCTAAACAATTGTCAATCTTTTGATATATATTGTTTCATAAAAACACGATATTTGTTGTGACAATGGAAATTAATTATAAAATTAATTAATGCAACCTATATGTTTGTAATTTTGTAAAATAGACATCATTTTTTAATTTGGAATATCAATTATAGCTTAGGGTGAAATTTTGGCATTGTTATGAAAAACTTCAATTTTTGATGAATAGTGAAACTACAAAGTGGTAGTTAAAAAAACAGATTTTTTCATAAAACATAATTTTACCACTTCTATGAATGGAATTTCAAAAATCCGAGAGACACGGTTAATATCAAGAAGTAAAATGTGGTTCAATGAGATGAAATTTTTTTGGTGAATAGTAACTTTTTTACTTTTATTTACCACGGTTAAAAGTAAATAGGGCAATTAAGGGTAGAAATGATATTAATATTACCATAACAAATGTTTTAATTCTATTGGACAAGTGTATCTATACCAAAAACAACCTTAGGAATAAAATATTATCATTTAGGTCCACTTGTATTAGAATAGGACATTTATTATTATTTAATTCAAAGAAGAGTTAAAAGAGTTAATATCAAAGTTTATTTACTAAAACATTTTTAATATAGAGTTATACATAAGATAAATTAGATTTTAAATATTAATTATAAAGATAATTAGATTTCCTACATAATTATATTTTATTTATAATTTTTAGACATTAAATAAGTTAATTTATTTATGACACAATGGTGCTGCAGTAATTACCATAATAGTGAAAAATTAAACTAATTGATATTATAAATACCCAAATAAATATAAATTAATACTTTTAATGATTTAAACTAATTTTCTACGATAATATGACATATTAGGATTAATTTAATTGACTTTGTTCTAAGTAATCATTCTTTTATGAGTTTAAAAAAATCAACTATTGAATAGTGTAAAAATTGACATAAAAGAGTTTTAAAAACAAATATTATATTATTAATTGATATTAAATTCCTAAAAATATAGAGATCGTCCAAGAGACTTATATCATGATAGTTGTATAATTAAGGGAATACTTGGGGGTTTCTTGGATGTATATAGTTAGTTAATTAAATATATAATATAAAAATACAAAGTGACATGGTAAATGTCAAACGAATTAACTAAGAGTTAGTACTTAAAGATAAGGTTAATATAGTAACCCAAACCTGTCTAAATTCTATTGTTTGAATGGTTTTAGATCTTCCCCCACCTTAAAATTTATATAATCAACTTTGGAGCCATTAGAAACCGAATATTAATTTATTATAAATTAATATTTCTAGATTTTCCAAAGGTCCCCTCACACCTCTTATAAAAGGGCACTCCTCCTTCTCATTTCTTCACACCTTCATAGCCTTTTGGTTCGGCCAAACACTGCCCAAATACTCTCCCAACTTCCCTCACTACAACCTACATGCCTTATTTTGATCAGAAAGACAACCTATGGAGCCCTTTTGATCATATCAAAAGGAAGAACCCGAAGAAGAGGTAATGATTTCACCACCCTTTCCCAAGTTCATTTCTTCTTCCACTTCATCTTCCTTTGTTATTAACATTATAAAATAATAACTCCAGTATCATATATATACTGTGATATTATTATAAATATTGTACAACCATATTTAGTATTCTATCCACCCTTTGAATAACATGTCACCATACGTGCGTACGTATGGCTTACCGTCTCCACGTCGTGGTGTAATTTTTATTCAATATATTATTATTTGGATGGGTATAATAATGATGTGTAACTCATGTAAATAATAAATATAAGATGTTAATTATTCTTTATATATGATATACCATCCATTTATATATTATTTTAATACCAAAATAATGATATTGACGCTTGTGTGTACGTACGGACTACCGTCTCCACGAACGCGATGAGATTCATTCTACATAGTATCCATTCATGTATAATTATCATTAGATGATTTAAAAATAATGTTTAAGTACGTGATATCATTCTGTATATTAATAATATACAACCTATCCATGACAAACATGGCTTATGTAACAAAACATATAAAATAAAACGAGTAAGTTAACAGCCTAAACGACGATAATACTAAGATATTATTAACAAAGCAATGTTAAATGATCATATATGATATCATATGAATTTATATGATTATTGTATAATTTAATAACAATTATTTCTCTATTATACTAGAGGTTAACCTACCCCAACCAAGGAAAAGTACAAGGTAAGGGTTATTTCATAATATCTTCATTATCCAAGGTTGTTTATACATAATAATCTACTGGGATCTCTTTATCATCCACATCCATGTTTCTTAAAAATGATTATCAAATCATTTTTACTATTTACTAGAACATGGGTTAATGTTATTTATACCCTTGTTTGAATTTTTATAAGTGGTTTATAAATAAATCATTCTGTTGTTTTCAAAACAAGGTTCTTTTTAACCTTTTCGACAAAATTAAGGTAAGAATGTTTTTTTAACTTACACAGCGGGTGTGGCTATTTTCTGCCGTTATAAAATCGTCGAAGATTCCCTTACAAGATTATAAGAATATTTTCAATGAAAATGTTTTATTTCATAAATATAGGGCTCTTAAATGATTTCAAAATAGATAGATATATTTCTCTAAAAAGAGTTTTGATTTCATCTATGTCAACATCCTTTGATGGATTTTACTCTTATTTAATGTTGATTTATTATGATACAAAACTTATATATTGTATTGAAGGTTTTGTGATATGTTTGACTGTGGATGTGCTATTTTTATACCGTTCACAGTTTATGGTGAAAGTATTGACATTTCGTATGCTAGTTTTAATACGAATGTTTATGTTATGTTTAATCCTTTTCATATGGGAATGCATTAGACTTAATATGTGATGGGTGGAGACCACTATAGCTCCTCGATGCATCGGCAGGTCTCATGAGACAAACTACTGTCCTGGCACAAGACCTTGGAAAAATCTTATTTTTAGTCTTGGCATGAGGCCTTGGCTATGTGGTTATGATAGTCTGGCATTATGCATTCCATCATTATGTAAGTGGTTATTGATATTTCATGTGATTATTCGATTAGTAGAATATCCATGTGAATAAGTAAATGGCATTATTTCATTTTACTTTTTCTATACTATGTTGAAGTTCAAGTTTAAAAGGCTTTTGATTTAGTTATACATTTCATTAAATGTTTATTCTTATTTGTGAAGGTTTCCGCTATATTGTTATCCTTACAGGGCATTTGAGCTCACCCCTTTTCTATGTTTTATTTTTCCCAGGGTATGAAGAAGTAAATTATGAATGACCTGTAGGGATATTATGTGGGGATATGAGTGTGGAATATGGAGACAATATGATTTTATAGTAGTTTTTCACTTTATAATGTTATGTAAGACTTATGAATATATCTAGTGTTTCCAAGGATACAAAACCAATTGGTATTTTGGATTTGATCTTTCTTGTGATCATGCCAATGTTATGTAACAATGCACCGACTCTAGGTAACTGGGTTCATGGCATTACAGTTGGTATCAGAGGAAGTTTAGTACAAACTTTGGAAGCTAGATTTATATAAACTCTGATTAGAGCACGTAGATTTAAGATGGACTTTGAGGATTAGTATATAAGAACTTCCTAAAATTTTGGAATTGTAGAGATTTTGTGAGTTTTCCGCGCAATACATCCCTTTCTAGATACGAGCAGGTAGAGGCAGCTCTGGCACAGATGTACCTAGGGGTAAAACCTGGAAACACCGCTTTGAGCTGGACTCGAACGGGAACTGGTGCACGACAACAGGCCTTGCTGCACTCTTGGTTACCACACTCCCGGGGGATATGCTTAGGATAATTCTCCTTTTCATTACAAACCATTATGAAGGGTTTATGAGTATATAATTCCTTAAAGAACACATTTTTAGGATTATTGATTATATACATATACTATTTAATTTATGTTATGTGTTATACAAGTTTGGGATTAGGTATTATTATTCATATACTAATATAGTGTATGCCATTGTTTAGAAATGGAAACCAGTAGAAGGAATGAGAACTCCAGCAATGCACATGATCCAAAGAGAAAGAAGGATCATATCTTTCATGTTCTTAAGCCATAATTTATAAGAGAAATAGTCTCCCATGTATTATCATCATATGAAGAAATAATATCATGTGTTGATAAGAAAAGTAAAGAGTTTACTGAGTCCTATGGCTTTGATGGGAAGTAAGAGAATAAAAGGTTGGATGAGAGAAATATGGATAAAGGGAAGAGGGAAAAGAAGAATTTTCCCATATGTGATAACTGTGGGAAGAAACACCCTGGAACTTGCCTGAAAGGAATGGGAGTTTGTTATAAGTTTGGAGTAAAATGGCACAATGTACGTGACTCCAAGGGTAAGAAAATGGTTTCAAATGTACAATGCTTCATTTTCAAGGAGTTTGGACACTACGCAAACCTATGTCCCAGTCATCAGACTATGCCGAAATGATGCTATTGGATAATAATCAAGTTATAATACTACCACAGATGAAGAGGAATGATTATAGTTCTTATGTTGATTATGTAAATTGAGTGTTGTATCAACAATGTACTTGGTATAATAATTATGGAGTATATAAGGATTCTACTGCAGTACTATTTCATTAAGGACTTGAGATTGTGTGGAACAAAGAAAAGACACTCAATAGCAGGATAAATTTTTCGAAAATATGTGGTTGAGAGAATGATAAACAATAATATAGTTCTGATACCGAGGTAGTTATTTTGGAATAATACATGATTGATTTGGATAATTTATATTGGATATTCTTGACTACCTTGAATCTGATTAATGATTTGTATATTCCATCATTGTTGGGGTTTAAAATATTTTTGGATTGATGGAGTATATCTATTATTACTTAAGGAATAAGGGACCATGAATGTAATCAATAAGGTTTTATGGTAATTCAGGATGTTGTAGTGTTTTAAAAGAATACATGATGAAGGTGTTCACATGTTATTACGCGGAAAAAAGGATCTTTATTGTGTTTACCTTCCTTATAAAATTTGGATTGAAGTATTTTGGATAGTTCTAGTTTGGATTATTTTTTATTTCCATAAAAGGACAACCCGTAGGTTGGTCGGAAACCCGTCGCGTGCGGCAAGGCCGTGAGACTTGAACCCACAACCGAAGGGCGACAAGGGTGTATCACCTACCACTGACCTACGTGATGTCCTGGATTGAATAATTCCATTTTTATGGTTCTTCTAGATGAATTATAAATTCATTTTTGTAAACCTATACGAATAGGATAAATATAATATTATTTTTAAGTTCTATTATCTTTTAGAGTGAAAGATGAGTCTGTGGTAGAAATTAGTTAAAGGATGGAATTGTACTTGTCATGAATATATTTTTTCTTCTTCTCTTATTCTATGAAGAAATTAATTCCTATAATTTATTTAAGGAATCCTAAAACCGAAAATTTGTTATCCTAATACCCTATGTTTTTTTGAACCGATGGTATTTCAAATCATCATAGATTGATGAATTTAAGGACCTCAATTTTAAACATGTTTGTGATTGATGACCTCAATCACTACCTATAAATATTTACGTTTTTCCTCCAATTATATGTCTCTAATTTCCACCAATGTTCTCTTAATCAAGATCATAATTTGGTGGTTACCCTTTCATTTCTCTTTTCCTCATATTAAGACTAAATTTTAGTAACCAAATTTCCGATGTGGATTTTCCCACAAATGTATTTTTTATTTTCAACCTTTTATTTTCTAAGAACAATTTCAAATTGCGAGGATGAAATTTATTGAATTAGGGGAGAATGAAACACCCCAAGATTTCATAGGGTGTTATTTCTTTAAAATAATTCAATAACTTGCACTACATGCAACACCGAGTTAAAGCACACCATGACTTACCAAACTAGCCGTTATGAATAGTAATACATACTTTTTGAAATTTTGTAAATTCTATCTCTCAAAATGGACTTATTTTTTGGATTCGTAATATCAAAATTAGCCTAGGGTGAAATTTTGGTACTTTTCGGATAACTTTAATATTTTGATGAATAGTGAAAATTACCAAATTTTAATTAAAAACAAATTTTTTAATCAAAATAATTAATAGTGATAAATTATGAATTTTAATTGTTTTAATTTATATTTAGAATATATTTTTACCATTTTATCCAATGGTTTTCATTAGAATTAATTTCACTTTGAAATTGAACCTAAACAATTTTCGATCTTTTGATATATATTGTTTCTTAAAAACTCGCTATTTGTTGTGACAACAGGAATTAATTATAAAATTAATTAATGAAACTTATATGTTTGGAATTTTTTAAAATAGAAAACAGTTTTTAATTATGAATATCAAATATATCTTAGGGTGAAAGTTTGGCATTGTTCTGAAAAACTTCAATTTTTGATGAATAGTGAAACTACTAAGTGGTAGTTAAAATACATTGAGTTTTTCATAAAACATAATTTTACCACTTCTGTGAATGGAATATAAAAAATCCGAGAGACACGGTTAATATAAAGAGGTAAAATGTGGTTCAGTGAGATGAAAATAATTTTTGGTGAATAGTAACTTTTTATTTTTATTTACCACAGTTAAAAGTAAATAGGGTAATTAAGGGTAGAAATGATATTAATATTACCCTAACACATGTCCTAATTCTATTGGACAAGTGTATCTCGACCAAAAACAACCTTAGGAATACAATATTATCATTTAGGTCCACTTGGATTAGATTAGGACATTTATTATTATTTAATTCAAAAGAAGAGTTAAAAGAGTTAAAATCAATGTTTATTTAGTAAAACATATTTAATATAGGGTAATACATAATATAAATACGATTATAAATATTCATTAGAAATATAAAAAAAATTTCCTACATAATGGTATTTTATTTATAATTTTTAGACCTTAAATAATATAATTTATTTATGACACAATAGTGATAGATTAATTACCTAATTAATGAAATATAATAATAATTTATATTATAAATATAAAAATAAATTTAATTTGAGACTTTTTAGGAATTAAAATAATTTTATACGATAATATGACATATTAGGATTGATTTAATTGACTTTTTTCGAAGTAATCATTCTTTTATGAGTATCACAAATATCAACTATTGAATTGTGTCAAAATTGTCATAATAGTTTTTTTAAAACAAATATTATATTATTAATTGATATTAAATTCCTAAAAATATAAGGGCCGTCCAAGAGACTTATTTCATGATATTTGGATCATTAAAGGATCACTTGGGGGTCTCTTATATGTATATAGTATGTTTATTTACTATATAATATAAAAATACAAAGTGACATGGAAAATGTCAAACTAATTACCTAAGAGTTAACACTTAATGATAAGGTTAATATAGTAACGCAAACTTGTCTAAATTATATTGGTTTAATGTTTTTTGATCTATCCCCACTTTAAAATTTAAATAATCATCTTTTGATCCATTAGAAACCAAATATGAATTTATTATAAATTAATATTTCTAGATTTTCCAAAGGTGGCCCCCACACCTCTTATAAAAGGGCACTCATCCTTCTCATTTGTTCACACCTTAAAAGCCTTTTGGTTCGGCCAAACTCAGCCCAAATACTCTCCCAACTTCCCTCCATACAACCTAGAGGCCTTAGTCTGATCAGAAAGCCAACCTAAGGAGCCCTTTTGATCAAATCAAAAGGAAGAACCCGAAGAAGAGGTAATGATTTCACCACCCTTTTCCAAGTTCCTTTCTTCTTCCACTTCTTCTTCCTTTGTTATTAACATTATAAAATAATAACTCCAGTATCATATATATACTGTGATGTTATTATAAATATGGTAGAAACATATTCAGTATTCTATCCACCCTTTGAATAACATGTCACCATACGTGCGTACGTACGGCTTACCGTCTCCACGTCATGGTGTAATTGTTATTCAATATATTATTATTTAGATGGGTATAATAATGATGTGTAACTCATGAAAATAATAAATATAACATGTTAATGATTCTGTATATATGATATACCATCCATTTATATATTATTTTAACTTCAAAAGAATGATATTGTCTCTCGTGTGTACGTACGGACTACCGTCTCCACGAAAGCGATGAGATTCATTCTCCATCGTATCCATTCAAGTATAATTATCATTTGATGATTTAAAAATAATGTTTAAGGATTTGATATCAGTCTGTATATGAATAATATACACCCTATCCACGAAAAACATGGCTTATGTAACAAAACATATAAAAGAAAACGAGTAAGTTAACACCCGATACGACGATAATACTAATATATTATTAACAAAGCAATGTTAAAAGATCATATATGATATCATATGAATGTATATGATTCATGTATAATTTAATAACAATTAATTCACTATTATACAGTAGGTTAACCTACCCCAACCAAGGAAAATTACACGGTAAGGGTTATTTCACAATATCTTCATTATCCGAGGTTGTTTAAACGTAATAATCTACTGGGATCTCTTTATCATCCACATCCATGTTTCTTAATAATGAATATCAAAACATTTTTAATATTTACTAGAATATGGGTAAAAGTCATTTATACCCTTTTTTGACTTTTTATAAGTGGTTTATAAAGGAATCTTTCCATCGTTTTCCAAACAAGGTGCTTTTTAACCTTTTCGACAAAATTAAGGTAAGAATGTTTTTTTAACTTATACGGCGGGTGCGGTTATTTTCCGCCGTTATAAAATCTTTGAATCTTCCCTTACAAGATTATAAGAATATTTTCAAAGAAAATGTTGTATTTCATAAATATAAGACTCTTAAATTATTTCAATATAGAAAGAGATATTTCTCTAAAAAGAGTTTTGATTTAATCTATGTCAACATCCTTTTATGGACGTTACGCTTATTTGAAGTTGATTTATAATGATACAAAACTTCAATATTGTATGGAAGGTTTTTTGATATGTTTTACTGTGGATGTGATATTTTTATACCGTTCATAGTTTATGGTGAAAGTATTGACATTTCGTATGCTAGTTTTAATACGAATGTTTATGTTATGTTTAAACCTTTTCACATGGGAATGCATTGGAATTAATATGTGACGGGTGGAGCCCGTTATCGCTCCTCAATGCATTAGTAGGTCTCATGAGACAAACTAGTGTCTTGGTAAAAGGCATTGGAAAAATCTTATTTGTAGTCTTGGAATGAGGCCTTGGCTATGTGGTTATGATAGTCTGGCATTATGCATTCCATCATTATTAAAGTGGTTATTGATATTGAATGTGATTATTCGATTATTAAAATATCCATGTGAATAATTAAATGGAATTATTTCATTTTACTTTTTCCATACTATGTTTAAGTTCATGTTTAAAACACTTTTGTTTTATTTATACATTTCCTTAAATGTTTATTCTTATTTATGAAAGTTTCCACTATATTGTTATCCTTACTGGGAATTTGTGCTCACCCCTTTTCTATGTTTTATTTTTCCCCAGGTATGATGATGTAAATTATGAATGACCTGCAGGGATTTTATGTGGGGATATGAGTGTGGAATATGGAGACAATATGTTGTTGTAGTAGTTTTTCACTTTATGATGTAATGTAATACTTATGCATATATATCTAGTGTTTCCAAGGCTACTAAACCGACCAGTCTTTCGAGATTTGATCTTTCTTGTGATCATGCCAATGTTATGTAATAATGAACCAACTCTAGGTGACTGGGGTCGGGGTGTTACAAGAATGATTCTAGGGAACCTCATGAAGCTAGTCATATCCAACCAAAAGATGAATTCAATAACAACAATGGAAAAAGAACAAGGTTTCGGAAGGAAAGGACAGAAACACAATTGAAAAAACAATAAATGGAGAAAAAGAATATCTTATCACCATTCTCATATGCATTAGTTGATTCAAAAAAGGGATAAGAAGAATGAATTCAATGAGAAATTCAGGAAACATTCTAGAAATATGAGATTAACATCCCACTACTGGATGTAATCCAGAAAATCCCTAAATATGAAAAATTTCTAAAGGAGTTATGTACTAAATGAAGGAGGATGGATCTAAATGAAAGAATCAACTTAGGAATAAGAATTTCAACATTTATCACACCATCGATACCACAAAAATGTCATCATCCAGGGACTTTCTCTATTTCTTGCACTATCGGTTCTTTAAATATTACAGATTCACTATGCGATCTCAGAGTTTCAAAAAATGTTATGCCTCACTTAGTATTTAAATCTTTGCAGATTGGAAAATTTAATCCTACTAGAGTGGTGGTCCAGCTCGAAAATAGATCCATAGTTATTCCACCAGGTGTTCTGGAAGATGTTCTTGTAAAGGTAAATGGTCTGTTGTTCCCAGCCGACTTTTATGTGCTGACAACAGAAGAAGATATGAGTTCATCACACTCACCAATCATCTTGGGGAGACTATTATTAAAGACTATGAATACCATCATCAATGTGCATTAGGGAAGACTCTCAATGGAGCTCGGAGATAGTCGAGTGAATTTCAATTTACTCGAATCCATGAAGAATTTTTCAGATGTTCATTTGATAAAAGAAATCTACCACTAGAATGGAAAAGAACCACATAAAAATTTAGAAGAGACAACCTCAGAATTCATGGATATTTTGTTAAATTAGGCTGGAGAATCAAAATTAGGATAAGATGTTGAGATCATGAAGTATAAACTCATGGAGGCCGAACATGAAAAGATTATCATATATATCTAGAAGGAACTTTCTACAAAGGAAGAAGAACCAGCTATGAATAATTCCATATGCCTTGAAATGGAAGATGAGCTGAAGAAGGACAAGGAAACCCCCATTAAAACTATAGAGCGTAAAGGATATTCTCAAACCAATGGGAATATTGGATCACAAGAAATAGCGGAAAAACCCAAAACTAGGTTCGTATGGGTAAATTATGTTGAGGGTCAACCTACTTCCTGATGAGAAGAGAGGAATTTTCAAAGGACACCACAACCCCTAAAAAAGAGTTATGTTTGCATTGCATCCAAGATGAAAAAAATATCCAGAAAGATTGAAAACCATTCCAAAAGAACAAGATTTCAAGGGTTTGTTGGTGTTGTGGTATCTATGGACACAAATCAGACTCTTGTTGGTACAACATGTATTTACCAAGAAATAGAAAAGAACAAGTGGAGGAGATCACACTCCTTCACCCTGAATACAAATGAAGACCTACCATGTGGCATCATTCCTTTACACTTGATTAAATTTAGTTACTCTATCTTTTTGAAACATAACAAAATTCCAGCATTGAGGAAACTGTATCATTTAAGTGTGGGGAGGGGGAACCTTTGTAGTTTAGGATTTTTATTTTGAGTTTGTTTTCAAAAAAATTGCATGTTTTCATATTTTTGTGTGTTTATTTTTCAATTTGTTCATGTTTTTGAAGCTTTTGAACTGAAATGATTATCATTACCAATTTTGAAACCCATTTAAATGAGTGAACCAATCTATTCCAGGAAACTAAGCTTAAATGAATTCTGAAATGACATTGTTTCAAGTTAAAATCATTTAAAATTTCATGAAAAGTACTCTGATTTTTGAATATCATGCCATATTTCATTGTCTATATCTTCATAATCACTTTCCTGTGAGGCTTCTAATCCATTTTTTCATATTCTATTCATTCTCATCATTTCTAGAGAGAATCATACTATGCTTTCTATAACCATTATTTTATTTCTTTCTTTCAAAACATGAGGTTTTGGGGTATATGTGTTTTAAATTATTGAGGAATTTATTTTGTTTTAAGCCCCATTTTCAAAATAATCCTTTTCACTATGACCCACATTTGCATTTATCCTTCATAATCCCTTATATTCCATGAATTCTTTATAGGTTTAAGCCACATTACATGCCAATTTTTCCAATAAAACATTCTCTTGAAGTGAAATTGCATGATATAGTTGAACTTATGTGTGGGGGAAGATGTCTTGTGGAGTACTACCTCATTTGGTTATACTTTTGGTGGAATATAAAATTTTTATGAGCTTTTGTTTCTACTAAATATTTCATTTTTTTAAACTTTGTGCCTTTTCTAGAGCTCTAATGATAAGAGAAGTTGTGCCTTTCTGGAGCTTCCTATGTAAAAAAAGAAATTTGTGCCTATCTAGAGCTTAAAAAAAATCATGTTTTAAAAGATTGAAATTTTTTCTGCTGAAATCCTGAACTAGTTTAATGTTGATGGATCCTATTTTCTACAAAGGGGATGAGAAGAATACCATATTTGAGTGAAAATTAGAATCTTTCAATTTTTCTTCAAAAAGAGTCATGCCCTCCTTTTTCATCCTCTGAATTTTTAACATCTAAATTCTACTAACCAGAAGCCACAGAACAACCCTGAAATGTCCTCATGAGAAACACATGTCCTTTACTCAAATCAGGTGGATAAGTAAGAATTTATCAGACCTATGGTGAATCTTTTTTGAATTTGGATGAGAAAAGCCATGTTGAGCATTTAAATTTGTGAGATGAGAGAAAATTCATGTGAGGTAGTTGTTTTGGGTGCATGGGATAAGAAATATAGTGGAAATATTTTAAATAATCTAAAATAGAGAACTTGAAATAATATTTTTTATGATGAATTATATATTTTTATTTCTTGTTAATGATTTGGTAGATCTCATTGGTATTTGTTTTGTATATGATTTGATTTGATTTTGATGTTTATTTGTCTAGGAGTCCATGTTCTAAGTGTGGAAGAATTGATAGAGAAAATATTTTCAATTAAATTTACATTGAATTTTATTGGTCTAAACCCACAAAAGTTTTTCTCTATGATGAATTTCTACATTTTTATGAAATTGTTGTTATTTTGAGCTGAACGGTAAAAATGGCCCATTTCAGATTTTTAACTATTTTAACTTATTTATGTATTTTGACCATAACATTATCTACACTAATCCAAAGTGTCAAATTCGTTCTTTTCCAGATTCTACATATCCAGGGCTTTATTTAATCTCTATGGACCAAAAGCTAAATTGACCATATAGATGCTGAAAATAATCTCACAAGTTGGCTCAAGACAACTATTTTCAGTTTTTCATAGTTTTGGTGTGGGGTCCATAACTCATTCATGGTGGGCCCAATTGTTGGGAAATGCATTGGGGGAACACAAAAGGAGTTTTGGTGAATCTTTAATGAAGACATGGACACATGAATTGGCCATTTAGGGTCCATTAAAGCTTCCTAATCTTGGTTTCGGCGTTTTGGAGAGACTGACTGGACATAATAAATGGTCAGAGTAAAACGACCATAACTCTCGGAATACATTTCAAAATCATATACTATTTTGAGGGGAAACACCCAAGATAATTATGCACAACATTCAAGGAGGGTTCAATACGTGAAGATTTCATTTTATGGGGCTACAACATGTCAAATTGTAGGGGAAGAATTCATGATACAAATGGAGGAGAGATCCTCCCTCTCAAAGCATCTCATTCTACATCCCATTCCATCTTGGACACCCAGAAAGAGAACTTTTCAGCATTCAGTTTTATTTATTTTGTTTTCATAGTTTTCTAATTCCTTTTTCTACACCATTCATCTTGATTACCCTTACCGTGGTGGGATAAACATTTGGAGTGATTGGGGAAGGGTTGGTTTTCAATGTTGTAATGCATGAGTTGTTGAACGTAATTGAATGAACTTTCATTCTTCTTAAAAGTTATTATCAATTTCATATATAGGATTTTATTATCATGTGCAATAGTTATTGAATTTTAATTCCATTATTGATTTTTTCCTAGTTTAAAAAATAATTATCTCCCTCTGCTAATTTATGGGTTATATACGATGGAATAAACCATGGATTAGTGGTGAAGTACTCAACGATCGTCATTACATGTGAAAGGTGTAGTTAATGTTCATGATTGTTTGGGATAAAAAAACCCAATCAGGTATTTCCCATGTCAATTAAGTATATTCAATACAACTATTTTTCACATGGAAGGAGAGTTGACCAAAATAAGATTTTGGTAAGGTTTTCTCTCACTATAGTAATTTCACCAAGGATGTGAGAGTAATCGACTGTGGAAACTCACTTTAATCAACTATGAATAAGAGGTTTGAATTAAATTGAACAAGGATAGAATTACAATTGGGAAATCAACCCTGACCTAATCAACCTTTTAATATCTTATTTGTTCAATCATTTGAATTTCGAATTTCCTTTCAATGGAACAACATTTTTACCATCGTATAAAAGTGACAAATTGTTTTGTGTGCACTCCTCTTCGGGAGAAATCCTAGGTCAACCACATTACTACATTTTTACTTAGGAAATAATTGTTTTTCCACTCCCTATGAAAAGCATACATCACATCTATATTATAATAAGAAAAAAAGTTATTATAGTTTGATCTAATCAAAATCCACGGATGGGAAGTAACCAATAATTAAATTACATGAGAGTCGTTTCACCAAACATTTAAAATGTGGAAATTCCATTAGAAATCACACCAAAATGGACTCCCTTATGTGGGGGAGGTCATATAATTTCACTGAATGGGGATTACACAATGATGTTTCCCTTCCTAGAGAGAACTTTATGATTTTGGTGATTTGATCATTGAAAATTCCTAACATCACATGAGTCATGATCGGTGCAGAAAACATGGTATAGTAATGGATCAAAATCATTGCATATGGATACATGACTTATGAAGAGGGGAGACCCTTATGAGGGGTTTGGTATATGGATCAGAAATTTGGAATATTATTTTCTACATTTCGTATAATTGGAATCAGTGTCCTTATAGTTCTATTAATCCATAACCCATTTCTGGGTTTATGGAACTCAGGTGTATGGCTGGGGCAAGAAATCAAGAGTGGAACACTATATAAATGCAACTCATCTTATGGTTTATGATGAAGGATAATAGACTCATAAGATAATTTGGGTTCTACGAGGGAAAATTTTTTTAATATGAAATGACTTAAATAAGGGTGGATTCCCAAGTCACATATTATATTTTATACCTGGTTGATAAATAGAAATATTGACCAAGGAAGGTTGATTAGATCTTTTTGTATCAAAAGAGAACCATTTTGAGATCATGACATGAATAAGGATTTTGGAGTGTGTAATCCTAACCCATTAGGGCTGATCCCCTTGTAACGGTTGTATGTGGAATAAGGGTAGTAGTTGGGAGCTTATATGGGGTGTGTCTATGTGTGTCTACAAGAAAAGGTTGACATATCCTGGGCTGTCTTCTTAACCAGTTTTACATGTTAGAGTGTCTATGACTGGGATGGTTGACATGTTGGGAATGTCTTCTTGGAATTTCACAGATGCCATTATAACATGTATGAGTATGTTTGTACATTCATTGGTCATCTTCTTTGAATGTATAATGATATATGAACATGTACTAGTTTACTTGAGGACAACTATGAGGATATCTGGACATGACCTAATTGTCTGAGATACATGTCTTAGGATAGTCACGTGATTCGAATGGCTTATATGGTGAATATTCACATGATCAATTCAGAGACATCATAGTGTGTTGCATGATCAAGGATGACATGTCTGAGGAGTGACACATGATATTACTGAGTTTTATGGAGGACATTGTGTGGCTTGGACTATATGTCTGTTGGACATCGTGTGGCCTGTATATCATGTTTTAAATAAATATCATAGACTGTATGACGTGCAAGAGTACCACTGCATGATCTAGATGATATTTCCTTGTAAAATTTCATGGTTAACTAATAGGTCACACAAAGCACATGAACCCTTCACATTAATAATAGTGTATCAATCTTCACATAAGGCATTCATTTTTTCTTCTTTTCTCACATAAGTTACCCGTTATTCATTATGAATCAATATTTTGAAACCTCATGTGGCCATGTATACACCTGGAATATCCTTTATACAATATGTATGGTGTAACAAAAGTCTGTTATGTGATCAATAGAGTGATCATACAATGTTGTTATAGATTCAAGGAAATCCCCTAAGACATTTCCTATGTTTTAAATGATGGGGTACTATTTCTATTTCATATCATTGCACTATGAGAAGTACACTCAGGCAAATATGCACTTGTGGATCAATTTTTAATGTTTGGTGGTGGGGGTGATTTATAGGCCTCTACACCCTAGATATACATCACATCAATAATTTTGTAAATCACAAATATGGGCTTGAGTTGGTGGGGGTTGGATCACATCATGTGCTTCAGGTGAACCTTCCATGCGTTTTCCATGGTGCCATAATTTTTTTGCATGACAAAAAATGACAATGATATCACACTTTCATTTCCAAATTCGTTTGAACTTTTTATATTGAAACTCTTCTATATATTTTATTTGGAGTCTCAATAACATTGGAAATATGAGGATGATATGTTCGAGAGAATTCGCAAGACCAGGACACCTACTAAAGAGGTTGTTCACATGATTAATTACGATATGTATGGGGGCACTTCATGAGGTAAAACATTCCTGTTGTAGGCCCTTCATGATATCACAATGGCGTGTTAATGGTCTGTCAAAATATTAAGAGACTAATCACAAAAGGAATATTACTCCATCATATGAAAAACATCATAACATTGCCTCAAATAAGGGTTCCACCTTTTTGAGATTTTATTCTTTATTTTACAATATTTTTGAAAATTTCCCATTGATTTTGAATTATGTTATAAAATTATTGCACAGACAATTTCAAGGGCCTTCACATAATAATGGTGACACACTGAAATACATTCAAAGGGTCATGTTCTACATGTCACTAGTGATCTCATATGTTCTTTGAACTAATCATGTCACTCGTATAAGACCTTCATAGGAAAGTTAAAATAAATTCCATCACATGATGCTTTTTTCCTCTTTGAAAAATAATTTTCAATGAGATTTATTTGATTTCATAGTTCTTTTCTACTAACACATAACATGATTTGATTACATAATCTGATAGGGGTTCTTAATACAATGAAAAAATTTCAGAAGCTATTTATGTCATAAAGCGTGATTTGTTTTGGGAATTTGTGTTACTGTAATGATTCAATGAATGTGTTTTATCTTATCATTATAATATCACAGGTAATGAATAATTTGGTGGTGTGACATTGATGGGGTTATTAGATTATATGTATTCTTTGGGGTTATAAATTCTACATTACCTATCCGCATAATTTCAATGTTGTCGTGATACTTCTTCCTTTGTTTTATAGAGAGAATAATACCTATGCATTGGATATTTCTTGGATCCAAAAATTTATGATCCTCATTTGGGTGATTTAAAAGTTAATTTAATAGGTTCCCTCATATTATGGACTATTCAATGATTGATCAATAATGACACTTAGATCTCATACAAGTATAGTAAATAATTATATGGTCTACTATATATTTCATGAAGAGGTTCTGTCATAATAGATTCCAGATAATAATTATTATAGTAAAATCTATTATTGGTAAATGAAACTCAAAAGATACCCCAAAATCAATTATTAAGGGTTGTAAACTATCTACCAAATCCGAACGAATCAATTTAACAAAAAATCCATCTTAGTGTGATATAAAATGCTTAACATCACCTATAATCTAGGATAAATCTAAAAAAGCTACCAAATATAATATGTTCCACTTTGTTCCCAATTGAATACATTTCTAACTAGAAACCCATGGATTTTTACAAAGTATTGAACATATATATTTCCTAAATCATCAAATTAGTATGCTTATTGGATAAATAATAAATGACCCATCATGGATAGAAAATTAAAAATAACCCAGGATATATCCTTTCTCTTTAGGGTATATGGAAATTTTGTCACAAAATCTATAGTATTTTCATCCCCCTTTATATAGTTAATGTAAGTGGCTATAATGTTTATATGGTATATTCATTTTATGATTAGACTTTCATATTAGTGAAAAATCATGATAAAAATATTTATTTCATTATTTGATTCTTGGAAACCAAAACACTGTATAAATATTTTGTTACATGTTACAAGTTTTGAGGTATATATCGAAAAAAGGGGAGTGATAAACTCTCATAAACTCTTACTACATTCTAGTCGAACCCACTATTCTTCCCTATATATACAAGAAATAATCATAGTCCCAACACTACCATTCTGGTATCATTCCACAATTGAGTCACACTTGCAGGATGATACAATATTGGTTGGAGATTTAAGAATCCTTCACCCATTCCACAACTATTGTCTTGAGATTAATAATGTATAAATACATCCCATGTAAATATTTTGATACATCTAGATGAAGGTCATATAAAATAGATATAAGAATATATTTATCATCAAATTCTAACACATTTTGATGTTAATATTTTCTAATCATAGAATTAGACACACCAATACCTTTTCCTGGAATATTAATAATCACAAGATCAAGTAACTGCAGATATTCCCACAATAATAATTACCTATAATTAATATTCATATGGTAAATGAAATAACATAGTCTCTAATGGTCTATTTATACTATGAACTATTCTGGAAATTGATAGTTCCTTCAATATTTTTTGTCATATAAACCAACAATGAGTTCAATTTCACTGGTTGAGTAATTACTTTCATGTTTTCATAGATTCTAATAATATCATGTTTCTACATGAAGATCATACATCAAAATGTAGTAAAGACCTATAGTAGAATCAAAAATGTATACCTAAAATTATTTTCCTAATACTAAAAATATCTTAGAAGGTAATGCTTTAAGAATCATCTTATATTTCTAAATAACCACCTCATACTACTTTGATCAAACAAACATATCCATTTTATTAGTCAGTATTGTAATAGTAGTGTTCATGTGAGAGAAATATTTGAGAAATTATAGTAATTACAAGACCTACCGAAGAATCATTAAATATCAATGACATTATTAGTAACCTCATAAGTAATCAAAATATATAAATTTTAATGATGAACCAAAATACTGGCTTGCAACATCATATGAAAAAAAGGATATCTTCTTAAATATATAATGAACATTTTGAATAAATTTCTTTAACATTATACTCTAATAATGTTATAAAAAAATACATAATATTTATTCCATGATCCTCCCATGTTTTATAATTCAATAAAATAAAATAAAAAAATAATAAGGAATTTGTTGTAGTAGGTATTTAAGAAACATTTTTGTGAGGTACATGAAAATAGTAGTTAATTAGTTAATATTAGATGAATAACTAGATATCCCAACTTCCAAAATATCGACTTCGAGAATACATATTCAAAATAAAATCAGGTCTCACATGGAGTTAGGCACAATCTAATATCAATTAAATATTAAAAACCCATTTAACAGATTTCAAATATTCAAAATGTTCATCAATTTGAGTCAAAATGTAACCATTTTGGTTACTTACCTAATAAAATTTTTAAAATATATAAAATATATTAGACTAAAAAAAATTTTATTTCTGAATATCTCTTGATAACCCTTTGGATAAGTACCAAGACATATAATACTCTTAAACTCTATCACTCAAGTTGAACACTAAATTATATCAACACTATATCAATAAGATATAATATAATCAATAAATGATCCTTTCCAGAAACCATATTGATTGGGAACACCAGATCATATTTTAGAGGAATGATACAAAAAGATCTTAGGAAAAAATTAATATAAAATCCTACAACTAAAGGTAATGTTTTATGTCTCCTTGTGTCTAGTACTCTAAGAACTAAACATGCCACCCGAGAGGTAATATAAAATTTTCCGTATACTTCAATCATAGATATTACATCTTTATAGATTAATATTAATTAAAAAAATTATGATCCATGTGGTTGTCATATAGGTTTAGTGTCTTTTGAATCATTGAAACAAAAAAAATTGTACAAAATTGATGTACATTGTCTCCCACTTATTTCTTAACATATTTCAAAATTCTTATATATATATCCTTAATAAAATCATTATTTATATCCCGAGGAGGGGAAAATTACAAATGGTGTGCTCATATGATAAATAAAGGTAATTAAGGGATATATCAGGGATCACATAAGTATAAATTTTCCATCAGGGTATGAGAAAATATATTTAACAGTTGAAAAATATACCCAATATATCATATGTTTTTATCTCAAATCATAGAATAATCCTTTGAAATTAACAACAATAATCTTGATGGAATTAAATAACGAGATCCATGAGGGGATAATAATGGAAGATGACATATGTTTGTCAAAGACTTATAAGAATAAAAAATAACTTTTTTATTAATGGATAAAAAAATATCAAAGTGTATTGGGTTAACTCCTCAGTATATCATATCCTTAGTCATGTTTCAATTATCTAATAATCACATTGGAAAATTTGATTACTAAATTGGGTTACCTCACCATTATTGTCTGTATTATCTAATAAGATATCCATATTTTCCCAATGCATTAGATGGATATAAAATTCAAGGACCACCTATCATATAATAAAAAAATTTATATGTTTTCTAAAACATAATAAAACATTCATCATATCATTATAACATTACTCATGAAAGAAAATAGGTTTCAAAATGATTTCTTAAATTCATTATAGCATAACCCATAAAAAATAAATAGGTTTTGTAAAAAAATTAGCATCATAATCAATAACCAAACAGATAAATAATAAGAATGGTATAATGAGATCACATCCAAGTCAAATCATAATTAAAATCAAAGTATTTTATCATATATGAGAATTCCCATAAATATTAACTGGAAAATTTCATGAGGAAAATTTCATTTTCAGATTCAAATAACATATTTAAAATACAAATATTTATTAAACATTAAGGAGAAAAATTTCTCTATAGATAACTATGAATATATATTAATGATGCTTCAAATCATTGAGTGTCTATGGCGACATAAAATTCTATTCATTATGTGTATTTTAAAAACAATTTTATTAAAATTACTTGTAGAAAGTCAAAAGTACCTCATTTGGATATTGGATTTTTTTCTCTTTTAAACAATTATTAAAAAATGTATTAAGGGGTAAAATTTACTAGAATAAATGATTTGATAATATCTATAAAAATATTAAATTTTTAATGAAAATAATGTGTTCGAAAAAAATGATTCAAATATAAATATTATAACAGAGTTAGTTTTATATAAAAAAATCATTTGGACAATTGAGTAAATATATGAAATAAAATGAAAGTAAAACATGTAGTCTTCATAAAAAAATATAGGAGTATAATACTTAAATGGAATTATCAAAAAAGAATAATATAATTTCCTTAAATGAAATTTATGTATAATTAATCATGATTCAAATTGGATTGAATCATAAATCACATACAATTTAAGTAACTTATTGATAAAAAATATTTAAATAATGAAATATATATGAATATGAATATTCCAATAATTTCATGGGAATTATTATAAAATTAATTCATGTGGCGTATATACACATCATAAAGGAAACTAGTGGTGAGCATTTGAAACATCTCCCAGAAATATAACTGAGATAAAAATCCATTAACATGAGTCCAAACCTAATATGTATATCCTTTAAAAAATGTATACTAAATATGTACAATTTATTTACATTCATAATAAAACATTCTATAATTAATCCCTTTTACATAAAATATTTATTGAAAATAACAAATCATTATCATAGAATTCTTTAAATTATAAATTAGAGTTCTGAAATAAAAAATATAGAATTTTTTTCCTTTTATAATAATGGTTTATGCGAACCAAATAATTATATTCCATTAAAATAATTTCATTATTTTAAATGTTAAAACATAATATTAAATTATACCCCATAATACAAAAGGATTCTAGAAAATATAAATTTAATAAAATCATTACTCCCAAACAACAACCCAACAAATATTTTGATTTATCCTTAATGATGAAATAGAAAAAAAATACTTTGAATATTATGTAACTCCTCTTCTTTGAAGATTATTTTTTCTAAAATAGACCCCTCTCTTATTTTCACAATCCTTCTTAGGAAATTATGACCTAGTGATAAAGATGTCGGTTTTTGGGTAGGTATTTTTCAAATTATTGGGTGGGTTTAATCCAAAATGGAATGTTATTTACTTTTAGATGAATATAAACAATATATGAAATAAGAGTGTATAAGACAGGATAATTAGTCCAAGGTGACTGATCATGGAATATAATAAAATAAAATTTAAATATGATAATAAAAATATTTCTTCTTATTTGTATCTTATTATTCTCCACTCAACACCAAATAAAAAAAATATATATATAATATCAAAAATCATGATTTGATTTTATACATTTAATAATCAATATGTCATTAAATGAGAATATTACTAAAGAAAGAAATCTTATAGCTAACCGACCATGATGGAAACCATTATTAGTTCATGTGGAGATAAAAATAGTTTTATTAATGATGATGTTCATATTCATGTAACTATTAATTAACCTTAATCTTTATTGAGAACAAAATTTTCATGTAAAATTATATTATCATGTTAAATAAATATATTCGTAGATTTTATCTACATGTCTCACATGTGAAATAATATAATAAAACATGTTTAAATATAATATTTCATGCCTACCATTATAAATGATCATGTAGTATTTTAAATAGAGTTTTTAAGAATGATATAAAACAAACATCAAGAACATTATCCTTTATATAACTTTGATATACCAATGCATAAGTGTTTTAATCCCCTAATATAGCCAGTATAATGTGGGTTTTACCCATATATATGTTTAGGTTACCCTTCTATAGACTATGTATTGAGTGTGTTACCCTTAAGCAAGTAAATTTGTACCTTTATGGGGGCATAACATTGGTGGGTCTACCCATATGTATGTTATGGTGTTCTTTTATGTGACTGGCATATGATCCTTATGCAACATCATTGATAATTTTGTAGAGATAAATTAACTTTTATGTGAGAGTGATTAATGGGATCTACCCTTACATGAGATATAAAATCCCTCTATAACCCTTAAACCACTACCATATGACACTTATATGATAGTTATGACCCATACACAAGTTAAGAGAATTAATACATTCCTTTACTTTGGATTTAGGATAACTATAAAAGAGAGTTGAAACTAATAATTACATTTAGTAATAGAATAATGACTTATCGTACCATTACACAGTGTTCTAAAACCACATCATTCCCTTATGATCCTCATGGAAAATATTTTCTACCCTTACAAAAAATTCCAAACATCCACCATACCCTTACATAGATTAATTTTTTTATGAAAAATATAAATCTAATTATTTAATTCTATAATTCTAAATCATTAAAACACTTATAATACCCTAATATATTCAATTTCACAGACCATACTATGCTGGTATCCAACCTGACAGCTGAACTGGTCTGAATTAAGCCTCGAGATGCATTCTTGATCCTCTTGTTCTAGATAATAGAACCAAGAATCAATGATATTGTAGAGCTAATGGTTTATCCAAATAAAAACTAGGATATAATAATCCAAATAAATTAATTAAAATAAAACCATGATAGCTAAACATTAATAAATACAACTATATCTAAAATACAGTAGTAGCTGACCAAAAATAGGAACAAAAAATTGCCCAAACTAGAAACTACATGATCTCCATGTGACTTACTGGCCACCCAAATTATATAAGACCGACCTACATCAATGGAAAACCGAAAAAAACATTATCCTACAAAACATCCTTGTTCTACAGACAATGAGTGACACAAGTTTGGTGTGAGAATAAAAAACGTCAATAGGGAATCCCCAAAGTGTCCATACATTTCCTTCAACAAAAAAGTTCATAAAATCTATTTTGAAATACATTTAGATAATTGGTTTCTCTAATTTCAATGAACCAAACACAGATTTATATTAATTCTATTTTTAAAACCAAAACACACTATTCATTCATTTTTATAGTTTTTATCCATTCCAAAACTCATTTAATAACCAAAATCAACGATAAAACATATGCCAAGAATCCATGAACTCATCTAATAATTAATAAAACAAAATAAGATGTCATAAAATAGTCAAAATAGTACCCAAAATACAATATATGTAATGTAAAAACATACTGATATATAATACTGATAATTTCCTAATAATTTCTATGAAAACAATCCTTGTACATACACAGTTCAGACACACCATCAGGAATGTTGGGCCACTTTATAGTCAATAAAAAAATGGCCATCCTAAACTATCCCATTTAGTGGAACATCACAGCAAGACTCTCAGCAATACTATGGGTACCAACCCATCTAATCATGTTCAATGGGGATCCATCACTCAACCCTCTAGATGTTTCATTATAATCCAAGGATCATAACAAAATATCAATCGTGAGGTCCTCCTTGGTGGGGCTAAAACATAAATCCACAACCACCATGTTTTCTATTACCAAAACATTGACACCAATAATATGAAGACCCTATATATGGAGGTTCCACAATATATTTTCCCATCTCAGAAAAAATCATTTACAAAGTCCAACTGAGACTTCACATCACATGATCCTTCAAACCATAATCCAAAATTTGTAATGATTACAACCGAGATTTTAATATTTTCCAATCCCAACTCCATTTCCAAATCCTTTTTCCAATAAAAGAAGTATCTATGTGACACACTCAAATGTTTCAAATGTATGTTTATGCCATTTATGAATCATACCATATCTCAAGTTAAACACATGAAAATGTTATGGAAAACATTTTTGAAACCATCATTTGACTCTCTTTGAAACCAAGTACCAATTTTGAAGAAATTGGAATTTTGGAGAAACCATTTTAAATGATGTGGATTATGAAAAAAGGGAAGGAATAAAAAAACATGTTTTCATGTTATGGGTTAAAGGTGACAATAATTTTAAAACTAAATCATCATGTGTTGGGAAAAAATCCCTTAAGGCATCATTGATGCATTTTTGAGGTGATTGTGTTTGTTGACAAAGTGGACATCTGAGTGGTGATTGTTGACAATGAAAAAAAATGACATACAAATTTATTAACAAAGAGGATTTCATGATGGAATGTCAAGTTCAAGATCTGAGGTCAATAATACATGTTTGATTCATGAATGTCGACAAAAGGAATGGATGATCTGGAGGCGGTACAAAATAATAGATACAAGGTGGCACCATTTTCCAATGTTTGCAAAAATTTTGGGCCTGAAAATCGACAAATAAATAAAAGTGGTTTTTGACAAAGGGAATTGTGAGCCATGTACATGAAGTCTTGGAAACTTTCACACCATATGTTTTTCTTAATCAGATCATCAAAATATGGAAAAGGGATAAGGGTCGCGCATGTTTTGGGGAGGTTGTGCAGGTGACATGTGCGTCGATGACTTGGAAGATTGATAGATTGCACACCTATTGTTTTTCAAGATCAGAAGATAAAAATATGGAAATGGAAAGAGTTTCGTGCACGTTTGGAAGTAGGTCTCATAAGTGACTTGTAGGGGAAGAGACCTGCGCATCGAGACATGCATGCCAAGGGTTGACTTGCGCGCCGTCGTGCATGGTAGTCAATTTGCCTATAAATACTGGACCACCCCACTTCATTCTCAACCAGAGTTCAACACATTGATAAATTAGAGCTCCCTTCGTGCAGGTGTGGTGGTCGCGCAAGTGGTGTGTGGGTCTTGCAAGTGAAGTTACGCGCTGGTGGTTGAAGGTGTGCGCCAGTGTGAGAAGTTGCGCGCCGGTTGGTAGTTGCACGCCAATATTGGTTTGGGCATAAAAGGAAGTGAGTCACGCAGGATTTGGGTTGAGGAAGGTTGTTTCGCGCAAGTGTCTGAGGTAGACTTGCACGCCAGTTGTGACATGCACACCGATACTTGCACACCGAGATAGACTTGCACACCAAGTAAAGCATATTTCCATAAGTGATTTTCAGGCTGTGTGGAAGCTGGAATCTTGCCCGATACCTTCGGTGCAAAGAGATATTAATCTACGGGTGAAATTTTTACTTCAACAGAGCATCTAAATACAAAGGAAGATGCATTCTTTCATGCAAATGAAGATACCTACAGGTCTATAAACTGTGAGTGGATCCTTTCCAGAGCAGTGGGCGAAGGAAGAGGACGAAGGCGATCCTGTCCACCGGTAGTGAGCTAGAGAGAGAGAAACATGGAGTGACCCTTAGGAAAGCAGTGAGCTGACCCTAAACTTTGTAAATGTAGTGATCCTAGGCATAGAAGTTATCTATCCTGATCATTGTATCTACATCTATTGAAGAATAGTGAAATTTGGTACAATTGACAACTTGTCGGCGTATGCTCCTTGGACGTAGCCCAGTGAGGGTGAACCGAGTAAAAATATATGTTTCTGCATGTTTTCATCCCTGCATTGCATTCAAAGCATCATCATTAGATAAAGAAGTAGAGAAGTTATCATTGTTTACACACAAGATCAAACAATGTGACCCTTCTAATAAAGAGGTCAAGATCAAGTGGGGTTGGAAGATCATTGAAAAAGAATAACCATACCCTAATTCATCCCCCGTATCAGGGTATGTAGGACCCTATTGTTCCTAAAAATTGGTATCAGAGGGAAGTTTTCTTTTATCAGATTTGTTTGTTCTGACTTGGTGTAGTCGATCTGTGTGGTTAAAGAATCATTCTGCTCTTATCTTTGTGAGCAATGGAAAAGGGAAAAACCTTAATGAAGAATCAGAAGTTAGGTGGTATTCCTCAGTGTGGATGTGTGTATGGAAAAAGTGTGATTCAGTTAAAAGAATAAAAAATATTACTGAAAGAAGGCCTGGATGAATCTGACAGAGAAAATATTGCTTCACTTAATCATGATACAAGAATGAGTGAAGTACTCGAACATCAAAGTGATACTGAAACAATTGATGATGAAAAATTTACAAGAAGGAGGCCAGTAGTAGATGTAGTCAACATGACAAAGATATTGGACCAGAAGATGGATGAAGAAGTCAAATCTAAAGATATCTGGATAAAAGTATTGGAGATTTAGGTCAACAGGCTAAGATGCTTAAATAAAAGGCTTATTTATGTGGTTACTGACCTAGAAGAGAAGAGTGATTCTTAAGGTGATAAACCAAAATAAATGGTAAGAATGAAAGGAATACAAAAGGCTGGTGGTTGTGAAGAAAATCAAAATTCTAATGATGTTCAAAATAAGAAACCCATAATTGATGATCTAGCTACACAACTGTCTGAGCTAGTTCATAAGAATCAAAGGCTACAACAAGAGAATGTATTTTGTTCAGATTCTATTGAAGAAGAAAAATTTAATGTGATGGAGAAACATGACATGGTTGAAAATATCACATAGGAACTAGAAGATGAGATGAATAGCGGAAAGTATCTCAGAAGAGAACTCAATGCCCAAATTGAATCAAGGGATATGAAGATTCAAAAGTTGAAAGAAGAGGTCGAATTAGTGAAGAAGGAAGTGTAGAAATCTAATTCTAAAGGAAATCCCAAAATTAAGGATGCCTTACACTTTCTATTTGATTATCCATAGACAGTTGAAGACGAAATGAAAAGAAAATTTTATATTTCTGAAAAGAGGCAACAACAAATTTTCTCTGCTCAAAGACCATACAGTCTGGGAAAAACTGGTATCAGATTTGATGAATCCCCTCCCGTGCAAGATAGAAAGAGAGCTGTGAACAGTTCCAGATGTGAAATATGTAACGCCCCGACCCCAGCTACCCAGAGCCGGTGCATTACTTCGTAACATTGTCATGATCACAAAAGATCAAGTCTCGATAGACCGATTAGTTTAGTAGCATTGGAAATACTAGATAAATTCATAAGTTTTACATTACATCAAAAAATGAAAAACTAATACAACAACATAATGTCTCCACAGTCCACACTATTATCCCCTCATAATATCCCTGCAGGTCATTCATAATTTACTTCTTCACTTCATGGGAAAAATAAAACATAGAAAAGGGGTGAGCTCAAATGCCCAGTAAGGATAACAATATAGCGGAAACTTTCATAAATAAGAATAAACATTTAAGGCAATGTATAACTAAAACAAAAGCGTTATTGAACTTGAACTTCAGCATAATATGGCAAAAGTAAAATAAAATAATGCCATTACTCACTCTCATGGATATTCTACTAGACGAATAATCACATGAAATATCAATAACCACTTTCATAATGTTGGAATGCATAATGCCAGACTATCATAACCACATAGCCAAGGCCTCGTGCCAAGACTACAAATAATATTTTGTCAAGGCCTTGTGCCAAGACACTAGTTTGTCTCATGAGACCTACCGATGCATCGAGGAGCTATAGCGGGCTCCACCCGTCACATATTAAGTCCAATGCATTCCCATATGAAAAGGTTTAAACATAACATAAACATTCGTATTAAAAATAGCATACGAAATGTCAATAATTTCACCATAAACTTTGAATGGTATAAAATAGCACATCCACAGTCAAACATATCACAAAAACCTTCAATACAATATATAAGTTTTGTATTATAATAATCAACTTCAAATAAGCGTAAAATCCATCAAAGGATGTTAACATAGATGAAATCAAAACACTTTTTAGAGAAATATCTCTTTCTATTTTTGAAATCGTTTAAGAGCCATATAAAACAAAACATTTTCTTGAAAATATTCTTATAAGCTTGTAAGGAATGCTTTGAAGATTTTATAACGGCGGAAAATAACTGCACCCGCCGTATAAGTTAAAAAACATTCTTACCTCAATTCTGTCGAAAAGGTTAAAAAGGACCTTGTTTTGAAAACGACGGAAAGATTCCTCTTATAAAAAGTCAAAAAGGGTATAAATGACTTTAACCCATATTCTTGTAAATAATAAAAATGTTTTGAAATACATTTTGAAGAAACATGGATGTGGATGATAACGAGGTCCCAGTAGATAATTATGTATAAACAACCTTGGATAATGAAGAGGTTGTGAAGTAAACCCTTACCTTGTACTTTTCCTTGGTTGGGGTAGGTTAACCTCCTGTATAATGGTGAAATAATTGTTATTTAATTATACGAGAATCATATACATTCATATGATATCATATATGATCTTTTAACATTGCTTTGTTAACAATATCTTAGATTTTTCGTTGTTTCGGGTGTTGACTTACTCGTTTTCTTATATGTTTTGTTACGTAAGTCATATTTTTCATGGATAGGTTGTATCTTATTCATATCCAGAATGATATCATGTCCTTAAACATTATTTTCAAATTATCAAATGATAATTATACTTGAATGGATACGACGTAGAATGAATCTCATCGCGTTCGTGGAGACGGTAGTCCGTACGTATGCACGAGCGACAATATCATTATTTTGATATTAAAATAATATATAATTGGATAGTATATCATATATACAGAATAATTATCATGTTATATTTATTATTTACATGAATTACATATCATTATTATACCCATCTAAATAATAATATATTGAATAACAATTACACCACGACGTGGAGACGGTAAGCCGTACGTACGCACATATGGTGACATGTCATCCAAATGATGGGTAGAATACCGAATATGGTTGTTCCATATTTATAATAACATCAGAGTATATAGAATATACTGGAGTTATAATTTTAGAATTGAAATAATAGACAAAGATGGAGTGGAAGAAGAAAGAAACATGAAAGAGGGTGATGAAAATGTTACCTCTTCTTCGGGTTCTTCCTTTTGATTTGATCAAAAGGACTCCATAGGATGGCTTTCTGACTAAAGTAAAGCTTCTACGATGAAGGGAGAAATGTTGGGAGAGTATTTGGGCAGAGTTTGGCCGAACCAAAAGGCTTGAAAGTGTGAATAAGGTGATAGAGGTGGGGGTCTTTTATAAGAGGAGAGGAGGGGCTCTTTTGGAACGATTGAAATGTTACATTATTATACCATGCTTTTCGGATTATAAAGGTCCCAAACTTATATAATTCGTGGATAAGGTGATAAGGGTTCGAAATCTCTTCATCCAATAGGCTTTGGACAAGTGTAAGCCTTGTATTTTGCATTATCTTCTCATTTTATTTAAATCGTTAAATAATGAGGTCATCGCCGCATCATAATGATGTCATAAATAATTTAATTTATTTAATGTCTAAAAATAATAAATAAAATACTATGATGTAGGAAATCTTTTTAGATTTCTAATTAATATTTATAATCAAAATTTGGACTTGTGTAACCCCACTAAAAAACTGTTTTAGTAAGACAACTCATGTTTGTGTCAATTTACTTTTAACATTAAATAAATATATATTAATGTCATTTTCCAACTAAAGTGGCTCCATGGGGTCCCCAAGTTGACCCATGGGTTGTCTTGGTCGGCCATGACTCACCCAATAGGAGTAGGACACGTTTCATGCTCATCTCATATTATTAAAACATTATTTGTACCTTAAACTACACTAATTACCTCTAATCGCGATTAAGAACTTAAAAGTTACTATTCACCAAAAATTTATTTTAATCTCATTGAACCACATTTTACTTTTTAATGACAACCATGTATGTCGGATTTTTGAAAATCAAATCACAGAAGTGGTAATGTTTCATTTAAATGAAAAATCAGTTATTTAACTACCACTTAGTGGTTTCACTATTCATAAAAAAATTGATGTTTTTCAGAACAAAGCCAAAATTTCACCCTAAGCTATAATTGATATTATGAATTCAAAAATGATGTCTATTTTACAAAATTCCAAACATATAAGTTGCATTAATTAATTTTATAATTAATTCCCGCTGTTACAAAAAAATGTCGTGTTTCTAAGAAACAATTTATATCAAAAGATTGGCATTTGTTTATATCTGATTTCAATGTTAAATTAATTCTAATGACGACCATTGGATAAAATGGTAAAAATATATAATAATTATACTTTAAAACCACTAAATTGTATAATTTTTCACTATAAATTATTTTGATTAAAAAAGTTGTTTTTAAGTATTTTTCACTATTCATAAAAAATTCGAAGTTCTCAGAAAAATACCAAAAATTCAACATAGGCTAATTTCGATATTCCGAATCCAAAGATGAAGTCTATTTTGATAAATAAAATTTATAAAATTTCAAAAAGTAGTTATTACTATTCACAACGGTTAGTTTAATTAGTTGTGGTGTGTGTTAGAGCTCGAGGTTGCGTACAACACACGCTATTGCATTATTCGAAGGGAAACGTACTGTGGAAGCTTGGGGTGTTACAAAAGAAATCTGATAGGTGGTGGAGATAGGCCTAAGAGGACAGTTACAAAAAGTAGTGATGACATGTGCTATTTCTTTGGGATTGATGGCCACACATCAAGCTTCTATTTAGAAGCTCATGAATACATTTCAGGCTGTGAAAATAGAAACTACACAAAATATGAGAATATGAAGAAGCATCAGGAGAAGTCAAAGGGAATAGTCACTCAGAGGAAAACATTCATCAGATGCTACTACTATGGTAGACAGGGACACACAATGAGTATGTGTCAGGAAGGTCAGGAGCTCAATGTTAGAGGAAGAAATGAAGCTACATCAACATCTCGACATAGAAATGAAAAAATTAGGTATGTCATTAATGGAAGATGTTTCATATGTTCTGATCATTGGAATTTGGCCAGATAGTGCAGCAAAAAGAAAGCAGGGAACAAAAAGGAACCCAGAAAGAGAATTTCAACTTCAGTGATGCATAATGAGAAATTAAACAGTGGTAGACAAAGAGGTATGGTGAAGAATAGTCTTAGATCCTTAGTGGAATCACATAGAACTGAACAAATGGTGTATCTATCACCTTCTCTGTCACACTCACAACCATCCTCTAAGAAAGAACATGAACATATCTAGAAGAAAAAGGGAGTAAACACTACAGCTGTGAGTAAGGAGAATGTACGTGCGTTGGAGGACCCACCACCTACGCAAAATAGGGTTGTGACTCATAAACCAAATAAAAGGCAGAAAAACGAAGAATGTGTTGAAAAATTCACAAGTCATGTGCCATAGAGAGGACTGGATGAAAAAGGAAAATCCATGTAATGGTGGAAGAAACAAGGGAAGATGACAAGTAAGAAAATTCCTACTCAGATAACTAATCAAGGAAAATGGAATTTTGGTAGAACCTAAAATAATGAAATGTGTTCTAGTGGTTCTATACCCCATGTGATGAGAAAGGATGGGCCTACAAAATCTACATATCGTAAAAAGGCTCAGAATGTGAGTAAAGAATGCCTAGACTTATGGCCAGAAAAATTAAAATTGGCTAGATAGCTAGAAGAAGCAAGGAAAGAGTGTGATGTTCTACAAGAAAGAATCAAAGGGTTTACCCATCAGGATCAACCACAATCCTTATCCTAATGATTCCAGAAGTGCCCCTCTCCCTATGTATATAAATTCTATTAACTGATGATTCATGTGATTTAGGTTCTAGGGAGATACAATCCAAGTGGAAGTGGCATCTAAGGATGCGAAGTGGAGAAGTAATATGCTCTGGAGTTTCAATTCATTCAAATCAGGTAAAAGAGTTGAAGAAGAAAGGGAGTAACATAACACACTAGGAAGTGATTATGTTATTAACTCTACCTCTTGTTTCCTACACTGATTTCCAACTCAGTAGGCATAGATTTTTGTTAATGGCTCAATTACAAGTGAAATATGAGAATAGATGATGCAGAAAAAGAAGAATGTTATGGTTTTAAATGTTGGGCCTAACCTTGGGAAGCGTTGCATAACATTGGGGGAGAATTCAATAACAAAATCAGATGCAAGAGCCATCAAAGAAATAATCGGATGAATCAACTCAAGAGTTTTTCAATAGTGGGAATAATTATTGTCAAAAAAGAAGCAATAATCATGTATATCATTCTTTTCTATTTATCTCTAACAATGTGGTATCAGCTGATTGCTATCAGGATACCAAGAAGGTGCAAGAGAAAAATCAAAGGTGTGTCAACAAAAATTTGGGAGAAGATGTTCAAAGAAATGACATCATTGAACAATGAAATAGTGAAAAGTTTTATATTAAAAGTGAAGATGTGGTAAGAGACTCAGGGAGAGAATAAGTGGCTGAAGATGATTCAGAAGAGGATACTGATGATGAGTACGAAGATGTAAAATCCTTATCTACACAAAAGACAAAGAGTCGAGATACAATTGACAGGCAAAATATCATCAGTGATCAGTGAGCTCTAGTTCAGACATGAAAAATGAAATCACTACAGAAGGCATCTTTTCTATCTAAGGTTGATCCAAAATGCTTTGTTGATGCAGCTGAAGATGAAAACTAGGTTCAGGATATGAATGAAGAGTTTGATCATATTGAGAAGAACCAAACATGGGAGATTGTTTCGAGGCCAGCAGGCAAGAATTTCATCAGGACTAAATGGGTCTATCGCAACAAGATGAATGAGGAAGGAAATTTTATTCGAAACAAAGCATGGTTAGTGTCCAAGGGATACTCCCAGATAGAGGGAATAGATGTAGATGAGACATTTGCACTGGTTGCAAGGTTGGAGACAATAAGATTATTTTTGGCCATAGCAGTGCAAAGAAAGTTCAAAGTGTTCCAGATGGACATCAAATCTGCATTTCTAAATGGGGTTCTAGAAGAAGCGATGTACATTGACCAGACAGATGGTTTCTTCATTCATGAGGATGAGAACAATGTTTGTAGGATAAATAAGTCGTTGTATGAGCTGAAACAAGAACCAAGGGCATTGTACGCAAGACTTGATCAGTACTTAAAGAAGATTGGTTTCAAGCGTGGGGGTGTTGATTACAATATCTTTTTCAACAACAGTAATCAATGTATGATGAGGCTGGTCTATGAAGAAGACATAATATTTGGCGGAATAGATGAAGCACAATGCAAACGTTTTTCTAAATCCATGAAACATGAGTTCGAAATGTCTATAATTGGTGAGATGATGTTTTTCCTTGGTCTACAGGTAACACAGGGAAGGAATGGAACATTCATTTCTCAATATGAATATTCCAAAGAGGTCTTGAGAAGGTTTGGAATGGATAATTCCAAGGATATGAAGACTCCGGTTGCTGCCTTGATGAAATTATCAAAATATGAGGATGGAAAGGTAGTTAATATCACAGAATACAAGGAAGTTATTGGAAGTCTGTTGTACTTAACTGCAACAAGGCCTAATATTGTTTTTTCCACATGCCAAGCAGTGAGATATCATATTTATCCCAAGGAAAGCCACATGCTTGCAGTGAAAAGAATACGTCGGTATATCCAGGGCACAGTGGATTTCGACTTGACATATACCGATAAATTTCAGACAGGGTTATTGGGATATACTGATGCAGACTGGGCCAGTTCATCAGATGATAGAAAATCAACGTCAGGTGGTGCATTCTATCTTGGTGGATTGTTTATTTCGTGGCTTAGAAAGAAGCAAGATTGAATTTCATTGAGCACCACAGATGATGAATATATTGTGGCAACACAAGAATGCGCACAGTTATTGTGGATGAATCAACAGCTTTAAGATATGGGAGATGAAGTGAAGACTCCGATCATAATCCAATGTGACAACTCAAGTGCCAAAAATCTTATAAAAAATCCCATCCATCACTCAAGGACAAAGAACATTGAGATAAATTATCATTTTATCAAGGAAAAAGTTGTGCAGGGAATCGTGAAGTTGGAGTATGTGCCTACAGAGCTACAGGTTGCAGAAATTCTAACAAAGGCCTTACCCAAGGAAACATTTGAAAGGTATCGACTGGCTCTGGCAGTTCAGTCGACTCCCAGCACTTGAAATAGTGTGAATGTGGAACACCCCCTCTCCCCGAGGTATGCTTTGTTTTCCCCTATTGTTCTGATTTGTTCTCTACTCTGTTACAGACTACAAAGGAGTGACCATTGGGTTTGTTGACGATGGAGGAGAAAATAGTGATTGTTCAAGGGGGAGACAATGTGGAGATTTGATAAATCATTAATGATATGGGGAGAAGCTGACAAGTGGAGCAACCGGATAGGGGGAGTTGAAGCTAGTTGAACGAGCATAGTAAGAGCTTAGCTTGGAAAACACATGAAATAGGGAGAAAGAGGTTTTGAAGCTGACAAGGGATGAAGCTGTGACCAGAATGGGGAAGCGTATAAAATCTAATGATGCTATAAGTGATCGATCAAATAATAGATATCACGACAGGTGCGGATTGTGATAAAATCAGAAGAGTAGTGTTGGAACGTGGTAAAAATATTTCCAAACAAAAATTGGTCTTCCAACAGGTCCTTCAACAATTGGTATCAGTTTAGTACAAGTTGGTATCAGTTTGGTTTCAATAGTGGATGTCAGAGATGAAGTGATTCATTGATGTACTTTTCATTTGCTCTTGTTTTTCATGTCGATCATTGCTCATGTGGGCTTGGAGTATGTGTTGAGTACATCCTTGAATGCTATCAGAATCACAGAAGGCGAATGGTGGCTGAAAAATCAACGATGTATCTTTTTATAGAAGAGTTGTCAACAAACCCAAAGGGAAATATTGTTGGGAAAAAATCCCTCAATGCATCATTGAAGCATTTTTGAGGTGATTGTGTTTGTTGACAAAGTGGACATCTGAGTGGTGATTGCTGACAAAGAAAAACAATGACATACAAATTTGTTGACAAAGAGGATTTCATGATGGAATGTAGAGTTCAAGAGCTGAGGTCAACAATCTATGTTTGATTCAAGAACGTTGACAAAAGGAATGGATAATCTGGAGGCGGTACAAAAGAACAGATACAAGGTGGCGTCGTTTTCCAGTGTTTGCCAAATTTTTGGGCCTAAAAATCTTCAAATAAAGAATAGTGGTTTTTGGAAAAGGGTCTTGTGTTCCATGTACATGAAGGCTTGGAAACATTCACACCATATGTTTTTCATGATCAGATCATCAAAATATGGAAAATGGATAAGGGTCGCACAAGTTTTGGTGAGGTCGCGCAGGTGACTTGCGCACCGTGAAAGATACTTGTGCGCTGATGCCTTGGAAGTTTGAGAGCTTGTGCGACTGTTGTTTTTCAAGATCATAAGATCAAAATATGGAAAAGGAAAGAGGTTCGTGCATGTTTGTAAGTAGTTCACACAAGTGACTTGCAGGGGAAGAGACCTGCGCGTCGAGACTTGCGTGCCGAGGGTTGACTTGCATGCCATCGCGCAGGGTGGTCAATTTTCCTATAAATACTGGACCACCCCTCTTCATTCTCAACCGGAGTTCAACACATTGAGAAATCAGAGCTCCCGTCATGCAGGTGTGGTGGTCGCACATGTGGTGTGTGGGCCGCACAAGTGAAGTTGCACACTGGTGGTTGATGATGCACGCCCGTGTGAGATGTTGCGCGCCAGTTGGAAGTTGCGCGCCAATATTGTTTTGGGCGTAAAAGGAAGTGATTCACGCTGGTTTTGGGTTGAAGAAGGTTGTGTCGTGCAAGTGTCTGAGGTAGACTTACATGCCAGTTGTGACTTGCGCACCGATACCTGTGCGTCGAGATAGACTTGTGTGCCAAGTACGGTTTATTTCAAGCAGTGATTTTCGTGCTGCGTGGATGCTAGAAGTTTTCCCGATACCTTCGGTGCAAAGAGATATTCATCTATGGGTGAAAGTTGTACTTCAATAGAGCATCTATATACAGTGGAAGATGCATTCTTTCATGAAAATTAAGAGACCTACAGGTCTATAAACTGTGAGTGGAACCTTTCCGGAGCAGTGAGTGTAGGAAGTGGAAGAAGGTGATCCTCTCCACCGGTAGTGATCCAGAGAGAGAGAAACAAGGTGTGACCCTTGGGAATGTAGTGAGCTGACCCTAAACTTTGTAAAGGCAGTGAGCCTGGGCATAGAATTGATATATCCCAAACATTGAATCCACATCTAGTGAAGAATAGTGGAATTTGGTATGACTGGAAACATGTCGTCCTATGCTACTTGAACGTACCCTAGTGAGGGTGAACCAAGTAAAAATATCTGTGTCTGCATGTTTTATTCCCTGCATAGCATTCAAAGAATCATAATTACATAAAGAATTAAAGAATTTATCATATTTCACACACAATAGAAAAAAATTGACCCTTCTAATAATGAGTTCAAGATCCAGTGGTGTAGGAAGAATTTTGAAAAAGAATATTCATACCCTGATTCACCCCCCCTCTCAGGGTATATAGGCCCTTATTGGTCCTAACATCATGTGTGTTCCCATCCAAGTGTGAACCCATTTCCCACGTTTACGTGCCCATATCCAGTGGTACTTATTCGATAATCCATTTGAAATACATAAGAAACTAATTTAAAGAGTTACTGTCAACTTTACCACCGAATACAACACGTCACTATACAACTAAAAAACCGTGAAAAGGAACCAAAACACACACACACCATGTTAATATTTAAAACAAACCAAATTCCAATGTTGAACCAAGTATAAACATATACCAAAAAAATATATTTCAATTTAAAAGGAAAAATGGAATTTCATTGAACACCATGAATATATATATGTGTGTGTGTAGACAAGAACCCCCCTTTAAAGATCCATTTTCATAAAATTAACAACATAAAATCACCATAAAAATTCACACCCAGACATCACAAGAATGTGAATCAATTTAATAAATTAAATAAAAACACTAAACCATCAAATGGAATGATCTTGAATGAAAAATATTTCGAAGACCAACCTCATGTGGAAGAATCATGTTTCCTTCGATTAAATCAATAGGAAAGACAGACCTACCACATTTCACAACCATTTGAAATAAAAAAAACTAAAATTTTACACCACCATAAGTATCCAAATTGGAGAAACATTGGTTCTTAGGTTATTGGATGAAAGGAAAATCGTTGAAAACAAATTAAGAAGCAGAAGGAGTCTTTAACCTTTGGAATTGGGTATTGAATCACCTCAAAAACACCATGAAATCACATTATAAGATTGTTGGTTATGGAAAATTCTCCATGGAAGGAATCTGGATTAGGGGAAAGCAAATCATAATTCCAAGGTAGAAAACACAACATAAAAATAAGGGAAAGAGAAAAAAATAACCTTATTTGTGTGGGGTTCATGGGTAGCTCAATTAAAAAAAACTAAGAAAAAACTATACAATTCCCCATTGACAATAGTTTCATGGGCTGTACATCTTGGCTGCTTGGTCAGTTTAATTATTAACTTTCATTGTGCATCCAATGTATACAAAATATGGGAACTTTCAAACCATAAACTTTGATATTCCTTATTTTTATTCTTATCATGATCATAGAGCATTTGGCTAATGTTCAGATTGATACCCAGTTTATATTTTTTAGTTTTTGTGTGGATTTTTGGTTTTTTTGGGTTTGGCAGTAGCCTACACACAGTACGCGCCCGACTTGTCAAATCTTGTAGCACAGACATGGTAACTGTATGATATTTGGTTTATTTTTAGATGTTGTATTTGGAATGGTTCAGTCTCAGTTTTTAAACCATGTGGCCAAACAATGAGGGTTGTCACCTTTGGATTGTGGTTATTGCGATCTTTGTGCACAGCTTGTCAAACCGTGTTGTCTAACCATGGGAGCTTCCCAATTTCATAAAATACCAAAAGTACATATTTGTCCCTCCATGTTTATAACCGAAAACTGGGGTTCTCCACCCCCATCCCACATAGGTTCACTAGGGGGCCTCTCCAAACCCATCTGCCTTGCTACCCAACCTCCTTTGATGAAATTTGATGGTTCCTACGTGGATTTCCTTCAGCTTTTATTTGATTTTATTATTATCTATCCCATATCTCTCAATTTATATGGGCTTTATTATGGGGCTTCCTACTTGGATGAGCCACACGAGGTATGGTTTTGGTGGGATCTAATTTTCCTTTTCGATCTAGGGTGTGTCAATCATATGTGGGGATCTGTTCTTTCTTCTATGTGAGTTTCATCACTTCTACACAACATTAGGGTATGTTTTCTATTATTTTCCCTTCCAATTCTGTCCATTGATACTTTAAGATATTTAAAAAAAAATTAAATTATGTTTTTCATGCATGCGGTATATTTTTTATGATATTTATTTTGTTTTTATGTTGGATAAAAATTATTGGAAGTGTTTTTAAAGTGTTTTCTTCAAATCTGTTCAATAGTCATGCACATAAGGTGTTTGATAAAATTCTATTTGAGATTTACAGTGAATTTGAAAACTTATTGAGTCATTTAACCTTGTTTATGTTTTTATAACTACTGTGAAATTATAAATTGGGTTTGATGAGTTTATTATATGCATTTATATGATATAGTGGTTTTTGTTAAAATGATTTAGAACAAATATCCTCAGTTTTATAATGATTATTATTGATGGTTGAATATTGTGACTTATTGTGTAATATTAAATGAATGTGGTTTTATTTAAAATGGTTTTTTGGATTCCTTCATTGGAAACCAAAGTTTTCCATTATATATTGGTACATCCATTGGTGCACAAGATAGACACATGGATGTTCATTCGAATGATGATGGAACTCTACGAAATGTTTTTATTAAACATTAATTTAATAAAAATTGTGATTCATCATGTGTTTTTGAATGAATCCATTCAAAAAATTTCCATTTTTAAATTGAAACATGTTATAATAAACATTGCTATAATGACCCATTTGGCACATTTACTGAGGTCTCATGTGTTACAAAATGATGGAAAGTGTTTTGTAAAGGTATTTGGTTAGGTAATTCTTAAAGGCGTGTTTGGCATTGAAAATATAGAAATGATGCATAATGTTGATTTAGAAGTTTTTTGGTATCTCTTTGTGATATATTTTGGAATTTAAAAAGTTTAAGGACCTATTAGAACTGTATAGTGTTGGAAAAGTGTAAATGATCAGCTGGAATCATTGAATGTTTTTGAGAAATTTTCTATAATATCATGTGATGAGTAGTGGGAAATCCTATTGGGGATTTATCTATATGTGTTATCGAATTGATGGTTTATATTTTTGGGGTAGTATATTGTGGTGATAGTAGGTGAGGTGAGTAATTCATGCGAGTTCCACCTACTGATATATTACATTATTTCCATGTGTTTCCTAGGTTCCTTTTAAAGGGTTGAGTGATAGTTGATAATCTTCCCTGATTAGATGGGTTGGTACCCTCTAGATTATCTAAGAGGATAGGTGGGATGTTCCAATGAATTGATCTATTGGGGGAGGTTGGTTTTTTATAGACTAGGGATCTTCACCATACACCACCAAGCACTAGGGATGTTTTGGAAATTCCCATAGTTTCAAAATTGTATGGACTCTTTTATTTATGTTTAATTTGGTTTTCAACATGTACTATATATTTATATTCATCACATCCTTGTATTGTTTTTATTAGGTATTTGAATTCGTTTTGGGTTTTTGGTTTGGAAAAATGGAAAATTTCTTTATATATTAAAATTTAAAAAATCGATTTTCATATATGTAATTAAAACCAGTGTTTGTTTATTTTTCTAAGGAGAGGATACCCATGTTATCTATACTGGTTTACTGCAGATCTATTCATACCACACCATACATGTCCTATTTGGTGTCAGCAGAACCATGCTATTTTGAAGGTTTAGGTTTTTCTATCTTGAGTATTAATTATTGAAGCTGGTTGGACATGTGGATAGTCAGTTTCTGGATATTGGTGATCATGAGGTCACATAAAGATCATGTTTATTGCAGTTTTATTTAGATTCATATCTACTTACTGGATTGTTTAGTTGTACATTGTACTCGTAATAGTTTGTGTTGTTTTTGATATGATCGGTTATTGGTTCTCTCTTTCTTTTCTATTTAATTGATCCAAGCATTTGGGCTAAAATCGCTTACACTTAAAATTTTTTGATTCTCAATACTAGTTACCTAACTTTGGGGATCTGGAAAACCCTTTGTGCCATGAGGCTGACCTAGTAAGGTGTCAGGTCAGATGGGAACCTAGAATGGTTCATGAAAAATGGTATGAAAATAGGTTATTTATTGTTGGGGTTTTCTATATGATGATATTAGGACTGCTAGGATTCAGGATATAGATACTGGAAGATTCTCATGAACTCTTTGTTATTCTGATCCATGAGTCACCTGGCGAAGATCAAGATTTGTGTCTTTTGTCATGGTATTATATTGAGGGATGAAAATGTATACGAGCCGATTTCATTTTGGGATATCACATTAATATGTGACACATGTGGATACTGAGTGCATGGTTATTTGTCCTCTTTGTTTTTTGTTGCTTGATTGGGGCATGGATCAATACAATGTCACCATGTTATCCATGGATACAATACCCACCTTTTGGTTGTTTGATGTATGTTTAGATTCATTAGGTTCCTGTTTGTGTGAGTAGGTTTTTGAAATAAAATTTATTTTTTAAATTGAAATGATTTATCTTAAATAGTTTGGGATTGGAAAAACTGGGATTTAAAAAGGAGCATATTTTTTTTTGAAATAAGGGTGAATTATTGGGTTTTAGAAAAGAAATGGGGAGTACAACCCAAGGAATTCCTCATGAGGGTATGTATATCTATAGGTATGTACAGAATGTTCATGTAGGAATATTTAGATGGAAATGGAGGACCATTTTTGCAACAGTTTATATGATTCCATGGGTGTGTATTTGGAATCAAAGTCATGACCTTGTTTTACCAATGTGATTTTGAATGTGGAAAATGATTCTGAAAATTGATTTTTTATAATGTATGGTTTTCCCTATTAAAATTATCCTCTGAAGAAGGTTGTTTTAAAAATTTTAATGAAATTTGTGGTTTTGAAAGGAATTTTTTTATTGTTCTTGTGTATGTTTCACTTTTGTGCTGGTTTTTTAGATCGATATGTTCCATCCAGTTTCACTATGGGTTGATATCAGGTTTTTTTTGTAATTCAGAATATGATACCCGAAAGGGTCCCCAATGATTCTAAAGAGTTATGATCAGTTTTTCATTCTTCTAAGTTTCTACCAATCATTTGTGGTGTTCTAGGATTGTTAGGCATAGTAGATTGGTTCGATGAATTAGAGTGCGTCTTTAGGTTGTTGGTAACTCCCAAAGTAGTTAGGGGGTGTGTTATTCTGAGTTTTTACAAATGTCCTACTTTGGATGAATTATAGTTATTTTCCCCACCATCAATGCGATTTGGGATGATGTGGAAAGTGTTCATGTTTTTATTCATCAGATGGTGTATATCCAAGGAGTTGAAAATGAAGAAAAGGGAAGATATAATGAGTCTTCAGCAAGGTGAACATACAATGAAGGCCTATGATGACCACTTTAAGGAGATGATTTCCTTTATTCATAGGTGGCATTGTAAGGTCAATTAAAGGATTATATTTTACTAGGGGTTATTTATTTGATGATCAAGGAGAAGGTTCTCTCTTCTAAGGGCCATTGTTTCGAGAAGTTACTGGTTGAAGTGGTTCTACCTAAGATGGTATCTAGAGCGAATGCAGTTGGTAATCTGGTGTCTCTTATTTCTTGCAAATGTTCCCCATCTTTCGAGTGCATGGTAGAGTAACCTACTTCTAAGGAGTATCTATATATGGTTATATCCTCCAGTTCATCATACCATTCACTTGTCTGTCACCAAGAAACCAAAATCTCCACTACGAGTATGTCGAGATACTATTCCAAAACCTTGATCTGAAATAAAATTCATTATTTACATAAGAATCACATGTCTTCACAAGGGTAAGAAAACAAAGCAAGGTCTATCCCCAGTGATAACGATTTTGAAACTAATATCCATAAAACACATTGAAACAATTACAAATAAAATGGAACACCAAGCCCTTTACAATAATGAAAACACACAATAGTAATGATAACAACAAAATAATACTTAAAATTTTCTATTCTGACATTGAAGAATTTAATATAGGCTACAACCCCATATCTAATGATTCTTGTCCATGTGAAAGCTTTAATCTGGGGCATAGGCTGGGGCCCTAATGACTAAAAACTCCACTATTTCAAAGTCATGGACGAACATCCATTGATCACGACATCCTCTTATGACCATTCCACTTACATAATTTCTAGTAATTACCCAACAACTATATAAGTGAAAATAATTTGGAGTATAATGATAATAATGCTTCAAATTCCCTAATTAGAGACACTAGAATGACACAAAAAACTAGTCCGATGATTGAGAAGCCATAGCCAATGAAGAAGGCTCCTCAAAAATGGGTTCCTCTCAAAAAAAAATCTCTCAAGACAAAGAACCTTAATGGGTGATAAGTGATACCATATTACCAACTTCTTATTCCCCTAAAACCAACTCAGCTAATAATGCTTAATCCGCTCACCTCTTAAATCGAACATCATCGATTGAGAGGATTTTTTCCTTGATCATTTGATGAAGACCCCAAAATAAAATAAGATATTTCAAATGATCATGGGATAATACCTCCATATAAAAGGAAAATAACTCCTCAAAGTGGTCAACATAAGACTTCACTATCTAATAACATTGGTGAGCATTCATGAGATCTTATACCTTCCTCATATTCACATCGTCTAATTAAACCCTCTAGATGGAAGTTGTCTTAAACACTTCCCAAGATATCCCAACTTACTATGATGTTAGGATGATCACTTTAAACTAATCTAAAGACAAAAATTCCAAAAAAATAAAGATGACATGAAAACTCAATGATTCTATAGTTACCAACAACCTAAAGATTCCATCAACTTTATCAATACACTCTGTAACCTCTAGTGAACCTTGAAAGCAATGAATTAAATGAGAAAATTGAGATGTACTCAACCCTACCACCCAAATCAGAATCTGGCTAGGTTTAGAAACTCAAAGATACTCAATTGAATCCTCTCAGACCTTTAAGGGTGGCATATACTAAGAATAAGGAAATCAAATAATAGAAATCTACATAAACCAAAACTAACATCCAATGCAATGTTAACCCAAAAGAGAACCTCAAGACAAAACAATCTATTCATAATCCAAAAATCATGAACATTACTAGAATTCTCTTTTGAAAACCCACCATTCTGTCCCAATTTCCTAACTATTATAAATCCCACGACACTTTTGAAATATCCATAACCCATTTTAGGATCTAATTTCAAACACAGAACCCCCCATTTAAAATAAAACCTATTCTTAAATCATTTTCCCTTTGAAAACCACTTCTAGGGAAAACCATTTTATTTTCAAATTTTCCCACACCAATAAAATCTAAACCAATGCATTACTCACATGGAAGCACCTGGAGTGAGAAGCTAGTGACCATGAAATACTCAGACACATGGTTTAGTGGGCCCTGACCTTGCAAGAACTGATCACTATGATTATCTTAAACCATGAACTATGGTTCCACATGGATCAATACTCCATGTAAGCCCGCCATGAATCATAGATCCACCTATATTTTCGTTAACATTATACTCACCATCACCAAAATAAAGACTCAAAACTCAAATTAACCTTAGAAACCCGAGGATCAGAATGAGCAAGAGTTCACAACGCTCTTCCAGTACCTACCTCCTGAGTACCAACTATCATAATTTCCAGTCTATATGATGTCTAAAATAAAAAAGGGATTCTCTGATACCATTTTTTTCATGAACCTATCCATGCTTCCAACCAACCCAACACCAAACCCAGCCTAAGATAAGTCCCAAGAGGAGATTTCGATCCTTAGGTGATGGAAACTGGTGTCAGTAAACAATGATACCACAATGGAACTATTTATCCAAATATAAACCTAGATCAAATAAACCACATAGAGTAAGAAAAATTAATCCAAAGAAATTAAATATAAATAAATATAACAATATTTGAAATACAATTTTATTTAAAAAAAATTATCTAAAAAAACTAAACAAAAACCGAACCAAAATGATCTCTATGTGACCTCTTGGTCTCCACAAATCTATAAGACCAACATAAATAAACAGAAATCATAAACATAAACTAAAACCTTCAAAAAATCATGGGTTTACTGACACTGAGTGGAATAAATAGGTTGTGGGAGTACAACTTCTTGATTAGTGATCTATAAAGGGGAAATCCATTTCATTTTGAAAAACAATCCCTGAACACATGTTTGAAATAAATTTATAAAATATGTTTTTATTATTTCAAAGAACCTAAAACTGATTTTCATGAATTTACTTTAAAAAAATACACACAGTAATTATCTTTTTTAAATACTTCTAAATTAAAAATCTCTTCTCACAACCAAAATCGTGGAGAAAAACCATGCCAAGAGAATAAGAATTGTGATAAATAATAAAGAGGAACTAATAGTCATAAAATAGAAGGACGAATGATTAAAATGTGGTAGTATTAAATCAAAAACATATGAATAAATAATCATGCGAGTTACTAACCATATCTTGAATAAATACATGAATGTAATCAGTTCCGAATTACCTAACAGTGTATGGTAGATCTCTATAGTAAAATATAGATTTTCCACAACAAACGATAATATCCAGTAGAACATCCAACCTAGTCTTTGAAAAAATCTACGTGGTAAAAACCTATCAAATAACGTTTGAAAAGAAATTTCCACTCGACCATCAAGATAACGCCGATGAATCGGATCATAATTGTAAATGGTGAATTGGGAGGACCTCACATGCATGGATAAAAAAACCCACAACCACCTTGTTTTCCTATTCAAAACACCTACAACACATTTTCAATGATTCTCTCAAATGAGGGTCCACCAATAATCATCCCCTATCCCAAAATACAATTCAAAAATTCCAACCAAGCCATCATATCACATGTTCTTTCAATCAATTTTCCAAAACAATCTATGATTCTATCAGGACATTATGTTTTTTCAAACCAAAATCTATATCCAAATCCAAATTCAAAGATAATAAGTGATCATATAACAAACTAAAATGTGAAAATATATATTTATTTTATTTTTCAACCATAAAAAATCTCAGGTTACAAATGGGCTAGACAATTGGAAATCATTCTAAACCCACATTTGAGTCTCTTTGAAACATATTATCCATTTTCAAGACATTAGTATTTAAAAGAACCTATTTTAATTTGGGATATTTTGGATAAAAGAGAATGGAGATGGAAAGGAATTTTAAATTACAGGGTTTAAGATGAACATCAATTTAAAATTCCATCTTCATTTGTGTGCCCATCCACAAGTTCCCCTTATTCCCACTTGTACATTCCCACTACCTTGGACACTTCTTTGAAATACCATATAAAATAAAAAAAAAAAATTAGTGAGTCATCGTCTATGTTTCCACCAATTATTACAAGTCAACACACAAGATAAAACCCAAGCAAATAAACCAAAACACAAAAACTAAGTAAATTTACAAATAACACAAATAATAATGTCTAAACAGGGGTAAACATAACCTAAAATATCTTTTTATTACAAAAAATACCAAATGAAATTTCATTGAACATCACACATACATATAAATATATAAATATATATATATATAATAAAACCCATTAAATAACCTTTATTAATCAAATTTCCAACTTGAAATCAACAAAATAATTCACACCAGCATTTTAGAAGCTTGAGAAATACATTAATATATTAATTATAAACACTCAATCATCAAATGGAATGTTATGGAAAGGAAAATTATGGTAAAAGATACCTCAAGTAGAATAATCAAGTTACTTTTGATAAAATACTCCAAAAAGTCATTCATTCCATGGATCACAATGCCAAGAAAAAAATACACAATTTCACACCTCCCTAAATATCTGATTTGATAAAACATGTCCACAAGGGAAATAAGAGGAGAGTAAAATCGATGAAAACTAATGAGTAAGGGGAATGATTCCATAACCATTGGACCAGGTGAATAATCAAAATGAAAAAACCATGACATCAAATTGGGGGAGCTTTATCGAAGGAAAAACATTGAAGGAATGTGTCCAGGAAATGTGAAACCATGAATGGAGTTCATGGGAAGATACCCCACTTAAAAATAAGTAAATGAGATTAAAATAAAAATATTCAGGTGGGTTGCATGATCATCTCATATGGGTAAAAAATAGTGAAAACACATCCATTTCCACACACTCATGAGTTCCACGTGCAACCCACTTAGGTAGAATGTTTATTTTAACTTTTTTCCTCAACCATTTGATATATACACACTTATTTTCTAAACTTTTTATAACCATGTTCAAACTATGAAACTCCCTTCTGTTTAGGTAGAAATGTTTTTCTAACCATGCCTAAACATTACACAAACCATGAAAATGACAAGAAACCTTAAAAAACGATAGAAACTCAAATATTTGCACTGGGAACTAGACCCAAAACTCAACTAAAATAACCAACAAAAAAAATATTATAACAACTAAGAATGAGGATTGACAATTTGAACACACCTAGAAAATTTAGACATAAAATATAAATGCTACTACCAATGTCAACAGTGGACACCATTCTTTTTAGGATACTACATTATTTAACTCTATAGTTAATAATTCTTGTCCTGGAGTAGTGATACAGATGGGTTACCTGCTGGGAAGGTCATATGGTGTGAGTGAGTGAGGAAAAGCATACTAAAATAACATGATATGTCATATCTGGACTGTCTTTAGTCTTATAACTGACCCTACTGAGTTATAATATCTGGTGTGATGGGGAGGAAACCAAGGTTTTATAGGAGTCCCATGGGGTGATATGATTATTTTTACGGAATGGGGAGATGGTTCGTGCCAAAGAGAATTAGATGTAATACCCAAATGAATGTTCCTATGTACTCCCTGGATTTGAGGATTTTGGTCCACAGTGAGGGTGATGTGCTTTAAAGGGGTGGACAATGTAACAACCATGGAAAACATGGATTTAAGAGGCTAAAATTTTCCCTATATTAATGGATTGGGGTCCCAAATGAGGGAGATGTGCTATAAAGGGATAGATATTGTAACACTATAGGACATGTCATAATTAAAAAGAAATATTTACTACACATGTCAATATATATCACCTTTCTTTTTAGGAGGGTTCTTGATTATAACCCCATAGTTAGGACTTATTGGACTAAAGTATTGATTAGAATAATTGACCATTTTGGATGTTTAAAAGGGTGTGTGTGAGTGAGGAAAAGGAATAACAAAAGAACATGTGTTGGCCTATAGGGGCAGTTGTGGAGCGTTGAGAAGAAAATCAATGTATTATAGGAGACCAATGGGGTCATATGACTCGGTTCATGACCTGGGGAGGCAGGTCTTCAAATTATATTTATTAATTCATTATACATTTTCTATGTATCATAATCATAGTTTTCAAATTTACAATATTAATATTATTACATAATATATTTTTTCATGATAGTAATTTATACATAAAATTTACATTTTTGATTTACTATAATTTATCATCTACTATCTAAAAATTTAAAAATAATTTTTTAACAATAATTTTCATCATATAATTCAAAAAATATATTTATACCTTCTTATAGTTATATTCACAAATCGTTTTATTAGTTATATTCTCTTTGTTTCATAATAAATGATATTATTTTATTAAAACAACTATATGCTTGCATCAAATTATTATTTTATAGATAATATTTTTTATATTATTCAATTAATATTATATTATAGAAAATAAATTCATATATTCATCATAAATATATTATTAAACTTTATAACTAATCTTTATTAAAATTGAATGATTATACATAACAAATATCATGTACTTAAATTATCCCCTATTTAATAAATCACATCCTCACAATTTTATTCTAAGATTAGTAATAGATGGTGTGAAATTTAAAAATAACTTCTTGAAAACCCAAATCATGAAAATAGATAATAATAACATATCATGAAAATAGGGGAAAAATAACTAGATAATCCTGATTTACCCAAAAGGGGGTTTCAAATAAGAGAACATTATAGGGAAGTTAAAATATGGAAACGGGGAAACAATTATTGCCCAAATATTGATGAAAATTACTACAGAATATTGATGACAAGAAACATAATGATTATGATAATGTTAAAGACCCCAAAATCATAAATCAATAAATCTTGAAAAGAATAATAATTCATCAGAAAGTAATTTAATTGGATTTTTTTCAAGATAGTTTTTCTGGAGTTGTGGAATTAATTTACAATCTAGAATAAGAACATTAGGAAATATACTTACATAAAAAGAATGTTTTTTTCCATTAAAAAAACACACCACAACTGTAACATCCCATGTAAATAATTAATAAAACATTTTAATATTTATTAATTTTTACGAATTAAATATTAATTTTACTTTAAAAGGGTTGATATGTTCGATAGCATACTCGATACACAATAAAGAGTTTCATTGAAATCTTTCGTTGCACACTAGTAATAAAATAATATTATTTTAAATGGTAGTTAAAACATATCCATTTTATTGGCGAGAATGGATAGAAATAAATGTAATATTATTATATATGTTTTTTAAATGTTTTTTCTTTTATCTAATAAAAGATAAAGGCTTAATATACGGAAAGAATTCAATTTTAGGCGTATATGCCCTAGTTTTCACTAAAAAATCACTTATCACCTTTTGATGGCGAACCGTCATTAAATATAGTTTTTTTCAATCTTATACATTCTATTGGACTAAATAAAACACTTCTTTAGAATAGGGACATCAAAATATAATTTGTGTAATTTTTTTATTTTTCCGATAAAGTTCATTTTTTAATGAATAGTGAAAAATGTTGTATTTTAATTCAAAACCTCTTTTTAATATAATTTATTTATATGATTAGATTATCTTTCGAATTTTTTTTAAAGTGAAATTAGAATATATTTTTACCATTAAATCCAATAGTGGTCGTTGGAATAAATTTCACTTTGAAATCAGACTTAAACTAGTGTCAATCTTTTGATACTTATTGTTTCATAAAAACACGCTATTTTCTCTGACAGCAGGAATTAATTATTAAATTAATTAATTCAAAATATATTTTTGGAATTTTGTATAATGGAATTTATTTTTGAATTTGGAATATCAAATATAGCTTAGGGTGATGTTTTGGTATTTTTCTGAAAAACATCAATTTTTGATGAATACTGAAACCACTAAGTTGTACTTATAAAAATTGATTTTTTGTTTAAATGATATTTTTCCACTTCTGTGTTTTTAGTTTAAAAAACCCAAAATACATGGTTTTCATTAAGAAGTAAAATGTGGTTCAATGGGATTAAAATAATTTTTTTTGTAAATAGTAACTTATTAAGTTTTTAATCGCGATTAGAGGTAATTACTGTAATTTAAGGTAAAAACAATGTTGTAATAATATGAAATGATCTTGACACATGTCCTAAACTCATTTAATGTGTCATGGCCGAACAAGAAAATCCATTGGTAAACATGGAGACCCCATGGAGGCACTTTAGTTTGAAAATGACATTAATATCTTTTTATTTAATGTTAAAATAAAAATGTCACAAACATGAGTTATTTTACTAAAAAATCTTTACATGGGGTTATACAGGTCATATTTTTATCTATAAATATTAATTGGAAAGATAAAAACATTTCCTTCATCATAGTATTTTTTTTATAATTTTTAGACATTAAAAAAATTAAATTATTTATGACACCATGATGATGTAGCGATTACCTCATTATTTAACGATTTAAATAAAATGGAAAGATAATGTAATGTCTAAGACCTACACATGTCAAAAACATATTGGATGGGTGGATTTAGAAACTTTATCACCTTATTCTTGAAACACATTAATGTGCGACCATTAAAATCCTAATATCATTCTAGAATAAAGTAACATTTCCTTACTTTCCTAGAGTGCCCCTCCTCTCCTCTTATAAAAGGCCCCCACCTATACCACCTTACCCACACTTCCAAAGCCTTTGGCTCAGCCAAAACCTTCCCATTTTGTCTCTCCACATCCCTCTATTACTCCTTGAAGCCTCACTTTGGGCATAAGTCTTCCCAAGGAAGCCATTGAGCTCAAATCTAAGAGAGTTACCCGATTTTAAGATGATGTCTTCACTTGTGTTCTTTTGTTTTATTTTGCTTATCCAACCCCCTAAACCCTTTTTATTCATTTATTTTATAACAAATCAAGTATCTTCAATATACTAGGATGTTGTTATAAGACTATTTCTAGCTACACTTACACACATCTACATCTAATGGTTAAAGAACATACGGTTTCTATGGTTGGAGAATTTCTGCCTCATGAAACGATGATTGTTCAATATTCTTTTAAACACATTTAATGGTGGCCATTAATATGTCACTATATTTATATATGATATATATTATGTTTATGTTTTTCTTATGCTTCTTTATTTTTTATTTGTGGTATACCATTGTGGTTTCCATTTTGGGTAAACATGATAATTTCATTTTTGGAAGTGCGGACTACCGCCCCCTCAAAGTGATGTGATTCGTTAATACCATATGTGTGACATGTAAAGGATGGATTTAAAGTTATTATATATGTTTTTATACTGGAATTATAATATACCTCTATACCATTATTATTTCTTTCCATTAAAGTATGAGATAGAAATGAAAGTAGCGTTCATGCGTACGTACGGCTTACCTTCTCCATGAATGGTGCATTTCATTTCTTATCCCAAAATGTAATGTACTATTTTAAGTACATGTATATAATGGATATATATGATGAATGATACATCTAAATTATGAATATAATTTGGGAATTAAAATATACATACCACTCATTTAGTTTTAATTCCATTAATATGACAAGGAAATGAAAGTAGCGTTCATGCGTACGTACGACTTATCGTCTCCATGAACGGTGCATTTCATTTCTTACATCTAAATGATTATGTAATATTATAAATACATGTATATTATTGATATATATGATATATATGATATCCAAATCAGTAATTTTATTCTGGATATAAAGAACCTTTGACCACATGAACAACATGTAATTGTAAGAAGTCCACTTTCAACTTAAGAACCAAATATCGTCAAAACAAACATTATTAACTTAAATGAATACATAATGTTTATAACATGGAAATACGTGATATAAAAGGAATAATGAACTTGAAAAAGGTTCTTAAGAAAATAGAAATTAACTCAAGTTTATTAATCAGGACGTTAAAAAACGATCGAGCCAAGTCGGACCCGAGGTAAGGGACTTCGTCTCAATCTCCTTTCAATGAGGCATATTTAGTTTTATACACAACGTTCTTTTATACGGTGTATAAACCCCTTTGACGTTTACCTTTATACAAAAGGAATCTTTTTCTATGAAGCATTTTACAAAACGACAAAAAGGAAGGTTTCTTTTAACGTACGCGGTGACAACGACCTTTTCCGCCACCGCGAGTATTATTTGGTCATTGGCTTCCTGAACAAGACATAATGTTTTTTAAAAATAAATAAATATCATATACTCTTTTATGTATTTTGGTATTGAAAATGGTTTTTTATAATGGATTTGTTATGTCAATATATTAATGTGATATATTGTGATCAAAGTGTGGAAATGTTTTCTTTCCACTATATTTGTTTTATGTCTTATGATTTTTATAATGGTACTTGGACATTTGACGGGTGGTTACATGATAAACAATATGACGAGTGGTGCCGTGAATACCAGGATGGGTGGTTATGTTATAACATCCAATTCATTGGGTATGGAATTCGTTCGTATGGCTATTTCATTATGTATGTATGGAATTTGTCTGAATGGCTATTCCATTAAGTGATATGTGTGGAAGTCGACCGTATGGTTATTCCACTTAAGTATGTTTATGTCCCAAGTTACCTTTATATGTTATGTGTTCTTTATATGGGTTTTATGGTATTCTTTTGGTTACAAAAGGGTAAGTAATGATATATTATTTAGTGAAGAGTTTTTACTACTTCATAAAGTTGAAGGTATTACTTTGATAAAGTATACATGGTTTACTTGTTGTTTTAAAAACTAACAGTGTTCATTCTTTGTGTATCCCTTACTGAGCTTTTTATGCTCAACCTAAGTTTTTTTGAAATTTTTTTCACATGACTTAATGTGAAATAGGGTCAAGGATGGGATCAAGGGAAAGTCATGCTATCTAAATCATGGAACTAGACATGTTTCTTTTTAAGAGTTTTTATTTTATGGAAACTTAGTAGAAGTGTCTACTTTGTAATCTTTTGAGATGTAATAGTTATGACCTAATTCTCTAAAACTCTAAACCTGAGAAGATCCTTAATGGGAATTATTCAGTTAATTCAATATTAAGTATGTTTTAAGGCCGGGGCCTTATAGTTGGTATCAAAGATCGGTTTATAGAACTTTAGGAGTTAGAAAATTGTTAAATTATAATATAATTTATGGTATGACTGAAATGATATAGCATTTAAATATTACCATGGTGCTTTGCCTAAGATATTTCTTTGTTCAGAATGGTTTTCCACAGAGGAAACAAAGCAGCTATGTTGGGACGACATCCGGAGGAAGACAACCTTCCAAATCAGCAACTTGGGATGGTCGGAATCGGAACTGAACAGTTTGTTCCAGTGATGGCACAGTTGACTCAGGCTATAAATGGTGGTGGTATCCATGCTCGAGATCAGCCAGATCAACTGGAGAGGAACATGTCAGTGGTGGAACATTTCATGAGGCAACATCCCCAATCACTCAAAGGATCATCTGACCTCGTGCAAGCTGAAGGGTGGATTAAAGCACTGGAGAAGATTTTTGATGTCATGGGGTGTTCAGAACATCAAATGGTTAGTCTTGTTGTTTACCGTTTTAAAGGTGAAGCTGATCAGTGGTGGTCGATGATGAAAAATATCAGGGAAAGTGATGAGATTGGGGATCTTCACTAGGACGAATTCAAAGGTATGTTTCTTGTGAAATATTTTCCTAATGTGGTTCATATTAGGATGGATAAACAGTTCTTAGAATTGAGGCAGGAGGATGATTCAGTGGCTGCTTATGAAGCAAAGTTCACTCGATTGGAAAGGTATGCTCCAAACTTCATACAAGATCTTGATAGTAAAATAAACCGTTTTTACTTAGGTTTAACGCCAAATTATCGAAGGTCATTAGCTTCTCATGAGTTCAAAAGTTATGAAAAACGTTTTCGATGTGCAGAGAAGGTGGAAAAGGAGTTTGCCGATGATCAGGTGTTCTATGAAAAACAACAGAATAAGAGGTCCAGTTGGCAGGCAAAGGGGAAGAATTCATCAAAGAAGCAAGGAGGTAAGAAAACCAAATATCCATCCTGTGAGAAGTGTGGTAAAATGAATCCTGGAGAATGTTTATCCAAGTCTGGTATGTGCTTTCGGTGTGGTAAGTCTGGTCATATTGCTCGTAACTTTAAGGAAGATGATCAAGCAGGCAAGGAAAAGCCAGCGGTAGGATGTTTTAAGTGTAATGAATTGGGTCATTATGAAAATGAGTGTCTAACGAAGAACTCAACTGGGGGAATGTTTCCATACTACAAGAAGAAAGGGGTGGTGAAATCCTTTGCAACAACTTCAGCAGATGTTGGGTCATCGAATGAAGTAGTATCAGGTACACTGTTTGTTTGTACAGATTATGCCAATGTGTTGTTTGATTCAGGGTGTACACATTATTTCATTTCTGAGAAGTTTTCTAGTAAATTAGAAATTCCATCTCAAGATATGAACCCTTAACTTATGGTAAAAACACATGGAGGAAACGTTGAGGCAAAAAGGAATTATAAGAACCTTCTTATCCTTGTGTGTGGAAAGAATATACCAGCAAACCTTATTGTTTTTCCTCTAGTAGAGTTTGATGTTATTTTGGGCATGGATTGGCTTTCTGTTTATCATGCTAAGATTGACTGCAGATCTAAAATGGTTTCTTTTAAGAAATATTTTCAGTTTGTGTACAATAATGAACCCTTGATTTTGATAACATATCATGATGTTTAGAAACTAGTAAAAGATAGAAATGAATGTTACCTTGCACATATTGTTGAAAATAATGGAAATGTTCAGATTAATGATGTGCCAGTGGTAAATGAGTATCTTGACGTTTTTCCTGATGAGTTTCCTAGTATTATTCATGACCGGGAAGTTGAATTTACTGTTGACTTAGTTCCTGATTCTAAGACAATTTCAAAACCCCCTTATCGGATGGCTCAAGTTCAACTTTTAGAGTTAAAGAATCAATTGCATGAGTTATTAGATAATGGTTTCGTTCGACCTAGCACATCACCATGGGGTGATCCTTTCTTGTTTTATAAAATGAAAGATGGATCAATGATACTTTTAATTGATTATAGGGCCTTGAATAATATTACTGTTAAGAACAAGTATCCTTTGCCTCATATCGATGATTTGTTTGATTAGCTCCAGGGAGCTCAGTTTTTTCAATGATTGACTTGAGGTCGGGGTACCATCAGTTGAAAGTAAAAGAATCAGACATTCCGAAGACTGCGTTTCGTACAAGATATGACCATTATGAATTTTTAGTTATGCCCTTTGGGTTTCCAAATTCACCTGTTGTATTCATGGAACTTATGAATATAATTTTCCATGAGTTCTTGGATAAGTTTTTGGTTGTTTTCATCGAAGATATATTGTTGTTTTCTAAAAGTAAAGAGGAGCATGAAAGTAATTTAAGGGTTATCTTGAAAACATTAAAAGAAAAGAAACTATATGGAAAATTCAGCAAGTGTGAGTTTTGGTTACAACGAATTTCCTTCCTGGGTCACATTGTTTCAAAAGACGGAATAATTGTTGATCCTGCTAAAACAAAAGTTGTTGATGAATGGACAAGACCAACAAAAGTAATAGAGATCTATAGTTTTCTTGGTTTGGAAGGTTACTACTGAAGGTTTGTTGAAAAATTTTCACGGTTATCTAGTCCAATGACTGAGCTAACTCCTAAGGGTGTTAAGTTCATCTGGACAAAAGAATGTGATGATTGTTTTCAAGAGTTGAAAAGAAGATTGGTGAATGCTCTAGTTTTGGAACTTCCTTCTAGGAATGGCGAGTTTGTTATATACAGTGATGCTTCGTTGAAAGGACTTGGTTGTGTCCTTATGCATAATGATCAGGTAATTGGTTATGCATCACGTTAGTTGAAGAATCATGATGTAAATTACCCTACACATGATTTGGAATTAGCTGTTGTTGTTTTTTCTTTAAAAATTTTGAGGCCTCATTTGTATGGAGTAAAGTGTGAAATATATACTAATCAAAAAATTTTAATGTATATATTCACTCAGAAGGAATTAAACATGAGCCATAGCAGATGGCTAGAATTAATCAAGTATTATGATTGTACAATTCATTACCATCCGGGAAAATCAAATAATGTGGCTGATGCTTTGAGTCGAAAAAGTAATGCTTCATTAACCATGCTACGTTTGGAACGAGATCCTTTTGTTTTTGAATTGATGAAATTTGGCATAGAAGTTGTTGGTGTAGGAAGTTCTTCTGTTTTGTTTCAGGTATCAGTGAGATCATCCCTATCAGACAGAATTAAGCAAGCACAGTGGGAAGACAATGAGTTGTAGAAAAAGGTAGAGCTGGTTCAGAAGGGTAAGTTGCCTGAATTCAACACTGATAATGATTGTGTTTTGAGGTTTGGTAAGAGGTAATGTGTCCCTGGTGATCCACAGTTGAAGAATGAGTTGTTATGTGAGGCTCATAGATCCCCATTTTCAGTTCATCCTGGCAGTACTGGGATGTACAGGGATCTACGGGAGTATTACTGGTGGGATGGAATGAAATGAGATATTGCTGATTTTACTGTGAAGTGTTTGACTTGTCAGCAGGTTAAAGTAGAGCACCAGTTACCAAAAGGGATGCTTCAGCCTTTACCAGTTCCAGAGTGGAAATGGGAAAATATATCCTTGGACATTGTTGTGGGATTACTGAAGACACCTCGAGGTAATAATGCAATCTGAGTTATTGTTGATTGCTTGACTAAATCTGCTCATTTCCTTGCCATACGAGATAATTTTTCCCTAGATCAACTTTCCCGTTGGTATCATAAAGAGACATTCAGGTTACATGGATTCCTTCTCTTCGTTGTATCTGACAGTGATCCCAGGTTTACTTCTAACTTTTGGGATGGCCTTCAGAAGTCGTTGGGTACTGAATTATATTTTAGTACAGCTTTTCATCCGCAATCAGATGGGCAGTCAGAACGAACAGTTTAGACCGTGGAGGATATGCTATGAGCTTGTTCAATGGATTATCAGGGATGTTGGGAACAACATATTTCTTTGGTTGAGTTTTCTTATAATAAGAGTTTTAATTCCAGTATACAGATGGCACCATTTGAGGCATTATATGGGAAGCAGTGTCGAACTCCAGCATTTTGGGATGAAGTGGTTGAAAGGAAGCTGATGGGACCAGAATTGGTAGAAGAAGAGGGCAGAAAATGTTCTGTTCATTTAGAAACACATGAGAACAGCTCAGAGCAGGCAGAAGAGTTATGCGGATAACCGGAGGATAGATCTATCTTTCGAGGGAGGTGATCATGTTTTTCTCAAGGTTTCTCCGTGGAAAAGTGTGATGAGATTTGGTAAGAAAGGAAAGCTAAGTCCAAGGTTCATTGGACCATATGAAATTATAGAGAAAGTTGGATCATTTGCTTACCAAGTGGCTTTACCCCCGAGTTTATCTCAGGTACACAATGTTTTTCATGATTCGATGATGAGGAAGTATATGCCAGATCCATCTCATGTTTTGAGTCCAGAGGTAGTTCAGCTCAAGGAGAACCTATCTTATGAAGAACAACCGGTCCAGATTCATGACCGAAGAGAGCAAGTTTTGCGAAATAAGGTAATTCTCCAAGTAAAGGTTTTGTGGAAAAACCATATTGTTGAAGAGGCAACGTGGGAATCTTAAAATGCTATGAGGGATAAATACCCCCACTTATTTTGATGAGTGAATAAAATTGCGAGGACACAATTCCCAAAAGGGGGGAAGGATGTAGCATCCCATGTAAATAATGAATAAAACATTTTCATATTTATTAATATTTGCAAATTAAATATTAATTTTACTTTAAAATGGTTGCTATGTGCGATAGCGTACCCGATACGCAACAAAGAGTTTCATTGAAATCTTTCGTTGCACACTAGTAATAAAATAATATTATTTTAAATGGTAGTTAACACATATCCATTGTATTGGCAGGAATGAATATAAATAACTAAAATATGAGTATATATGTTTCTAAATGTTTTTACTTTTGTCTAATAAAATATAAAGGCATAAAATACGGAAAGAATTTAATTTTAGGCGTATATGCCCTAGTTTTTAACTAAAGGTTCACTTATCGCCTTTTGATGGAGAACCGTCATTAAATATAGTTGTGTTCACTCTTATACATTATATTGGACAAAATAAAACTCTTCTTTAGAATTGGGACATCAAAATTTACTTTGTGTAAATTTTTGGTATTTTTCCGATAAAGTTCATTTTTTTAATGAATAGTGTAAAATGTTGTATTTTAATTCAAAACCTCTTTTTAATCTATTTCATTTATATGATTAGATTATCATTTGAATTTATTTTAAAGTGAAATTAGAATATATTTTTACCATTAAATCCAATAGTGGTTGTTGGAATTAATTTCACATTGAAATCAGACTTAAACTAGTGTCAATCTTTTGATACTTATTGTTTCATAAAAACACGCTATTTGCTCTGACATCGGGAATTAATTAATAAATTAATTGATGCAACTTATATGTTTGGGATTTTGTAAAATGGACTTTATTTTTGAATTTGGAATATCAAATATAGCTTAGGGTGAAGTTTTGATATTTTTCTGAAAAACTTCAATTTTTGATGAATAGTGAAACCACTAAGTTGTACTTATAAAAACTGATTATTCGTTTAAATAAAATTTTACCACTTCTGTGTTTTGAATTTCAAAAATCCAACATACATGGTTGTCATTAAGAAGTAAAATGTGGTTCAATTAGATTAAAATAATTCTTTGGTGAATAGTAACTTATTAATTTTTTAATCGCGATTAGAGATAATTAGTGTAATTTATGGTAAAAATAATGTTGTAATAATATGAAATTATCTTGAAACATGTCCTAACCTCATTGAATGTGTCATGGCCGACCACTAAAATCCATGGGTCAACTTGGGGACCCCATGGAGCAAATTTAGTTGGAAATTGACATTAATATCGTTTTATTTAATGTTAAAATATAAATGTCACAAACATGAGTTATTTTACTAAAACAATTTCTACATGGGGTTATAGCAGTCAGATATTTGACTATAAATATTCATTGGAAAGAAAAAAATATTTCATTCATCATAGTATTTTTTTTATAAATTTTAGACATTAAATAAATAAAATTATTTATGACACCATGATGATGCCGTGATTACCTCATTATTTAACGACTTAAAGAAAATGGAAAGATAATGTAAAATCTAAGACCTACACATGTCAAAAACATATTGGATGGGTGGATTTCGAGCCATTATCACCTTATCCTCAAAACACATCAATGTGGGACCATTAAAATCCGAAATGCATTCTAAAATAAAGTAACATTTCCTTACTATCTAAGAGTGCCCCTCCTCTCCTCTTATAAAAGGCCCCCACCTTTACCACCTTACCCACACTTCCAAAGCCTTTGGATCGGCCAAACCCTACCTATTTTGTCTCTCCACATCCCTATATTACTACTTGAAGCCTCAATTTGGGTATAAGTCTTCCCAAAAGAAGCCTTTGAGCTCAAATCATAGAGAGTTACCCGATTCTAAGGTGATGTCTTCACTTGTGTTCTTTTGTTTTATTTTGCTTCTCCATCCCCCTAAACTCTTTTTATTCATTTCTTCTGTAAAAAATCCAGTATCTTCAATATACTAAGATGTTTTTATAAGAATATTTCGATCTAAAATTACACACATCTACATCTAATGGTTAAACAACATACTGTTTCTATGGTTGGTGAATTTCTGCCTCACGAAACGATGATTGTTCAATCTTTTTTAAACACCTTTAATGGTGGCCGTTAATCTGTCAGTCTATTTATATATGATATATATCATGTTTATGTTTTACTTATGAATATATTTTTTTTAAATTTGGGGTATACCTTTATGGTTTCCATTGTGGGTAAACACGATAATTTCATTTTAGGAAGTGCGGACTACTGCCCCCTCAAAGTGATGTGATTCGTTAATGCCATATGTGGGACGTATAAAGGATGGATTTAAAGTTATTATATATTATGTTATACTGGAATTATATTATACCTATATATCATTATTATTTCTTTTCATTAAAGTATGAGATATAAATGAAAGTAGTGTTCATGCGTACGTACGGCTTACCGTCTCCATGAACGGTGCGTTTGATTTCTTATCCCCAAATGTAATGTATTATTATAAGTACATGTATATAATAGATATATATGATGATTGATACATATAAATTATGAATATAATTCTGGAATTAAAATATACATACCTATCATTTAGTTTTAATTCCATTAATATGACAAAGAAATGAATGTAGCGTTCATGCGTACGTACGGCTTACCGTCTCCATGAACGGTGCATTTCATTTCTTACCTCTAAATGATTATGTAATATTATAAATACATGTATATGCAGGATATATATGATATATATGATATACAAATCAGGAATTTCATTCTAGATATAAAGAACCTTTGACCACACGAACAACATGTAATTGTAAGAAGTCCACTTTTGACTTAAGAACCAAATATCGACCAAACAAAAATTATTAACTTAAATGATTAAATAATGTTTATAAAATGGAAATAAGTGATATAAAAGGAATAATGAACTTGGAAAATGTTCTTAATGAAATCTAAATTAACTCAAGTTTATTATTCAGGACGTTAAAGAACGATCGAGTCAAGTCGCACCCGAGGTAAGGGACTTTGTCTCAATCTCCTTTAATTGAGGCATATTTCGTTTTATACACAACTTTCTTTTATACGGTGTATAAACTCATTTGAATTTATACAAAAGGAACCTTTTTCTATGAACCATTTTAAAAAACTACAAAATGGAATGTTTCTTTTATCGTACGCGGTGACAATGACCTTTTCCACCGCCGAGAGTATTATTTGGTCTTTGGCTTCCTGAACAAGCCGTAATGTTTTTTAAATTAAATAAATACCACATACCCTTTTATGTATTTTGGTATTGAAAATGGTTTTTTATAATGGATTTGTTATGTCAATATATTAAAGTGATATATTGCGATCAAAGTGTGGAAATGGTTTCTTTCAATTATATTTGTTTTAGGTCTTATGATTTTTATAATGGTACTTGGACATTTGACGGGTGGTTACATGATAAACCATATGACAGTTGGTGCCATGAATACCAGGATGGGTGGTTAGGTTATAACCTCCAATGCATTGGGTATGGAAGTCAGCCATATGGCTATTCCATTAATTATGTATGGAAGTTGGCCGAATGGCTATTCCATTAAGTGATATGTGTGGAAGTCAACCGTATGGTTATTCCACTTAAGTATGTTTATGTCCCAAGTTACCTTTATATGTTATGAGTTCTTTATATGGGTTTTGTGGTAATGTTTTGGTTACAAAAGGGTAATTAATTATATTTTATTTAGTGAAGAGTTTTTACTACTTCATAAAGGTGATGGTATTACTTTGATAAAGTATACATGGTTAACATGTTGTCTTAAAAACTAACAGTTTTAATTCATTGTGTATCCCTTACTGAGCTTTTTATGCTCACCCCAAGTTTTTTTTGAAATGTTTTTCACAGGGCTTAATGTGGAATAGGGTCAGGGATGGGATGAAGGGAAATTCATGCTATCTAAAATATGGAACTAGACATGTTTCTTTTTATGAGTTTTTATTTAATGGAAACGTAGTAGAAGTGTCTTCTTTGTAATCTTTTGAGATGTAATAGTTATGATCTAATTATCTAAAACTCTAAACCTGAAAAGATCCTCAATGGGAATTATTCATTTAATTCAATATTAAGTAAGGTTTAAGGTTGTGCCCTTATAACAGCCACTAATGTTTCTCCTAACAATAAGTATTAAAGTTGAAATTTTCATACTTGAAGTACAAAAATCATCACCTATCAGATCGCATAATCCTACAAAGGATAACATGTTTTCCCTCCTATCTTTAGATACATAAAAAAAATGATTATCCCAATTTAAGACAATATCCAATATTAATAAACCATTTAATGATAAAATAAAACATTAATCTCTATGATTTCTACAATAACACATGAATATTAACAAAAATTAATAAATAAAAAGGAATTCTTAATATTCTTTAAAATATTTTAGAAATTGTTAAAAACAAAAATATCAAAATTATTTGACCACATATTCATCCAAGGAAAATTTAATAGTTACCACTATATATTATGGTCACAAATAAATCCATATATCAAATTATGTAAATTCCATATTGAAATAATATCCAAAATATACATCTCATTTTAATAAATTACCTGAATCACTATAAAGACACATTAATATCATATATGATTCGAAAATATAATTCATCCATTATATCGAAAAAAGTATGTCTTATCTAATAAAATTATATTTTCCTTTGTCATATAATTCTCCAAATAATATATTGATCTTCTTTAGAAATTACATAAATCAATTAGTCACCAAATCACATATGAATCCTATGATTATATTTATGGTAAAAATTAATATTCCAAATTAAAAAAATCATAATCTGTCAATTAATTTTAGTAAAAATAGGGATAATAATTATGAAATCTAATGTGGAAGTGGTAGGTGCTACATGCCTTTCTGATATTGGTTATGGGTTCAAGTCTAACAGCCTTGATGGATATGATGGGTTGTTACTCTACATGTGGGTTGTGATTTTAATATAACATTAATAATATAATTCCCTCATTGTCCCAAAAATATGATATCACCTCATCCAAAATATAATCACATTCTTTTAATATAATAATTTTCATTAAAACAAAGGCTTATATATTCCAAACCCAAATAAAACATCTCCTAAAATTTCATTGATCACTTTAACATCCCATCCATTAAAACATCAAAAGGGTATATAATCCATTTAATTTATGATTAATGTTAAACATGAAAACCCATGATGGAATCCATAACTCTCTTGCTAATCTCAAATGAAAACTTATACTTCCAAAAATTAACTCAATCCTGATTCCTCGGATATATTTTTAGTTTTTTAAATATATTGAATGAATAAAAAAAATGAAACAAACATTAATAAAGTTTAACAAAATAACTCTATCAATAAATCACAATAAAATTTCAAGGTCACTAATACTATATCATTCACTTCATCAATTTCATTCATCTATTTATCCAATCCAAAAATTATCACTTCACTACTAAATCAATTATCTTGGTTATTAGTACCATTAAAAATATGTTCTCAAATAATTAATGAAATCTAATTTGGATCAATAATAATATTTTTTAGGATTATTATTTGTATAATTTCATTGATATAAAACCCCTACAAAAAATCACACTTCAATCCATTCACTTCAATGATTATAATAACATAGTTTTTATTTTTTACTAAAGTTAACCCTTATATTACAACACTGAATTATATAATTCCCATATTCAAAAAATATAAGATATTAAAATATAAATGGTATTTTAGGATAAAACTAATTTCCCTTCATTTAAAATTTAAATTTTTGTAAAAAATTACATTATATATAACCATATATTCCACATATTAGAAATATTGACATTCATCTACGAATTTCCCTAATATATTATTCTATCAAATATTTAATGAATGAACCTAACTTTTCTTCCCTCTATGTTCTTCCGGACAATACATTTATTTATTATTTAATTTATTAGGGAAATATATAATGATTAAAATTTTAAATTGGTAGATTATTAGGAAAAATCATTAGGATTCACCTTATAACTATAGTTTATTTTTTTCATATTAAAACAATCATTCCATTTACTATCCCATTATTTATTAACATGAATCCCCCTTATTCTATCCATTGACTAAAAATAAAACGTATATTTTATGAAATAATATTCATAAAGAGGAATCATATAATCATGAAAAAACATTCATAGGTTGTCTAAATAATGACACCTTATTTTCAATGTGTTACCCATTAGTTTTATCCTAGGAGATCATTGGTTAACATTTATTCAAATATATTATAATGTTATATAATGTGAATTAACTCAAAAAAATAATTTCGGTATATCAAACTATGTGTGAAGTAAGTTCAAAATCACTATGAATCATAATGGTGGCCAATATATACTTATACTATCAATTTTATGGATTAATACCCCTATATGAATCAGTTATAATACCATATATAGTTTTAGTTTCTATAAAGGGATGTATTACTATGAAAACCACATAACCAAAATATTAAAAAAACATTATAATGTTATATAATGATTTTCTACATTGTTTTCACTAAATTTACCTAGTACTAATCTATAATGATTGATTAAAATGAACTTTGAATAAAATTATAGTGACATATAATTTTCATATGTATATATTACATCTTAAAAGATGAATATACATTACATAACAGCATAATCCATGCTAGAAATATATAGGTTTAGTGTTATTAGAAACATTAATACATAAAAATTCATACATAAGAGGTATATATCATCTCCCACTTAGTTCTGAAAAAATATATCATTTCATAGATATGTCATACATAAAATTATTTTTCATATCATGGGGAAGAGAAACAAAACAAATGGTGATCTCAGATGGTCAACTAGGGTAATTTACTGAGATATCAATGATAACTTAAGCCTAAAATGAACATAACAGTATGCAATAAAAATGTGTTTATACTTTAAAAAACATACATATAATATCATAGAAAATAATATTGAATCATGGAATATTACATATCTTTATAAGACATGAATCATAAAGGAATCAATGAACATGAGCCACAAGATCATAACATTGGAGTAATTCAAAAGTTTGTGGTATAAAAATAAGGATATAAAATAATTTCTTTTGTCAAGAATCACATCCAATACTATCATAGTCATTTGGTTTCACTACTCATTCCATTATATTATTAGTCAATGTTCACTCGCAATACTATCATTGTGGAAGGAATCCATGACTGGGATGGTTTCCAACCCCATCCCAGTTTTTATTATATCAAGAGATATCATTCGTTACCGAATGAATTAGAAGAATAAATAGTTCTAGTCCCAATAATATTATATTTAAATACATAAATACATGTCCTATATGAACACAAAATGTTCAACATGTCATCATATCATAACTTGTGAAATTAAAATGGGCTTCATATTCCTTTCATAAATTCACCATTGAATAATACATGTTAACTAATCAGGGTTTGTAAAAATATCATAGTCATAATTATAAACTATATAGATAATGAATAGGGATGATATCATTAGATCATAACCTGTATAAATCATAATAAAATAATTGGGTACTATCATGGTTGAAATTTATTTTCAATGATCATGGGTATATGTCTTGAGGAAAATTCCATTTTAATTTTGAAATAATTTTTTAAAAATAAAATATATTTCTATGATATTAAGGGAAAATGTTTTTTCAAAACAAAAAGATAAACATGTAAAAGGAGCACCAATGGTTTTAGCAGCCATAATAATAGGAAATTTCATATATTCCAAGTACATTTAAATAAAGTCATGGTTTACATTTTTTTGAAAAAATTTAAAAAGTTACACATTTTGAAAAAGAGAATAAAATAATTTCCAAAAAAGTTTACCAAAAGTATAAGATGTTTCATAATTAATTTTAAATGTCATTGGGTAATATCAAAAAATAATTTTAAAATAATGTTTATGAAATAATGCTGCTGGGAAAAAAGTCTGAAATAAACAGTAAAACATAGTATTCTTTCACTGATTCAAATATTAATCTTTATTAGGTATATAAGGTGAGGAAAATGATTAAAACATGAGTTATATAGAAATAAATATGGGATAATAAAAATAATATTCATTTATCTTATATGTAATATATAACTTTCTCAATTGAAATTCAATCATAAATACACATGATTAAATTGGAAATGAAATATTATTCCATTAACACTTCTGTAACATTAGAATGAAATCCTAATGAATGAGATAAACATATATGCTTTTGAATATCCCAATAATTTAGGTATAAGTATCATAAATAAAATTTATTGTCAATTTATATATAATAGAAAATAAAAATCTTCTCAGTATGTCATGTATCTGATAGATTGAATAATGAGACGATAAACCCTTACCTCAAGTAAAGAATGGTATTGTATATACTCTAAAACATATATAATAAACCATTACCAAATAACTAAATCATTAAAAACAAATTTTGTGTTTGATATCTCATCCTAATATAATTTCATGAATTTTAATAACTATTATAATCATAAGAAAAATCCATTTAAAATAAGAAATAAATAATAAATAACTTTGAAATGATTTTTACATTACAAGAATGGATTTTGAAAAATATAAAATGACTTACATTAAAATATGGGGTTTAAATATAAATCATTAAAAAATTGTTTAATATTATATTCTCGTTATAGGAAAGTGTTTCAGAAAATAGAAATTGGATAAATTGATATTTTTCCAACATCAATATTGAAGTTGAGTTGGTTTATCACTAAAGATCACTTTGAAATGATAATAAAAATCTTATATAGATCCCATTGCATTGACATTTGATTCCTCAAAATATACACCTCTCTCTTAATTTATATCTCTTTCTATTAAAAAAATCAACTCATAATAAGATTAGTGGTTTTTGGGTAGGGGTTTGTAGTGGCTTAGTTTTTTTAAACACAATGGAATTTTTTCATTTCATAGATTCAAATTAAGAAAATATTAAATCTATAGATAATATTAATGGTTCATGTATTCATATTAAATACTCATTAAATATGAAAATATCTCATTCAAACATTATTATAAAAATATCACTTCTTATTTGTATCTTATTAATCACCACTCAGTATCACACATATAACAGGTTTCAATTGTATCTAAGATCATTCTGTAATTGTATCTATTTAATAATCCTTAATAATCCAAATGGGAAGATTCATATGGGATGAGAAATTATAACTTAATGATATGTTAGAAAACTATTAATTGGTCATGCAATGATAAAAATAATTTCTTATAAATACAATTTTTTATTCATTTCATTATTCATTATTCTTCATCATCATTAACAATAATGTAATCTTCTAAACAATAATTACATATTGGATATTGTTATTATTTAATTTTATCTATTGGTTTCTTTCATGGAAGAAGAAAACATGGAAGTTCTAAATATATGAGTTCATGTTTATCTAAACATGATATTTTGTTTAAATTTATGTGGAGTTTTAATATATATAATAACCCTTTCGTAAGGACATTTTACAATTACGTAGAATCTCTATACCCTTAGATAAGTGTTTTGATACCCAAACATAGCCATGGTAAATTTTAAGTTACCATTATGTATGTTTGGGATAATCTTATGTAGCTTTTGTATCAAGAGGATCACTCTTACCTAAGTCAGGGTGTACCTTTTCAGGTATAGTGCTCTAGTGGGTCTACCCTTTCAAAAGTTATGGAGTACCATCAAAATATTTGTATATGACCCTTTAAAGGTAACATTAACCATTAAATAGTGATATATATATAACATTATTTGATAAATATAAATGATATATACCCTTACAGTAGTTAATAAATCCCTTAGTAACCCTTATCTATCTATCAGATAACCCTTATGTGAAATTTCTCATGCTTAAGAAGGTGAGGAGAATTATAATTTCACTTATATTGAATTTAGGACAAATCCTAATGAGATTTGAAAATATGAATTACATATACAAAGTGCATAAGCTATTATTTTACCTTTATATAGGGTTTTAAAACAACTTTATACTGTTAAAAAACTTAAGGAATAAATCACATACCCTTATAGAACCTTCAAAACTTCTAGATTACCCTTATATAGATTAATAATTTATGAGTTATAAATATTTAATTATAAAATTATAAATATATAATCATATTAATGCTCTTATAATCCATTAACATGTACCACTTACTTATTATTAAAATATTCACCATGTAACTTAACAATAATATTTAATTTATAAACATTAATATTTCTATATATGATATTATATAATAAAATTAATTTATAACTAAAATTTATATTTATAATTTATTAGTGTTTTTCATTGTTTGTATAAATAATTTATAATTAATATTATACACATTCATTATTATAATATTCGATCAAAATTTTATCTCTGTATTTTTATAAATATATTAACATTACATTGTATTTATTGAAATTTATCTTTTTCCTAATAAATGTTATAACACAATTAAAATTAAAATATATTTTAATTAAATTAATTTTTTACTAACAATATTATTTATAATTTTCAGTAAATATTATCCCACTATTAATATATCATTATATACATCCTAAAAGTATCAATTAACATTATTCACATAAAAAATTATTTAAATTTAAATAAATATTCATACTAAATCCCAGGATGTTATATAAGAGTTATAATATACTCCTTATCCCACCCATATTTAATAACATGAAAATCTAGTTCTATGAAAAAAGAGTGTTGGGTTCCATCAGTAGAGGAGAATGAGACTCTCTTCATAGATAATCTTTGAACAAGTTTGAATTGAGTCTACCATTACACAATAAGAATATTATATGATATTAGAAAAATCCCCCCGAATGGTGATATAAAATAATTTATTAAACCTTTTGAAATATCTACCAATATAGGTATCAATACTCATAATAACCTAAAATCATTCCACCTCCAATACCTAATGTGACACTTGGTCCTGGGAAAATAATTAAGGGGAATCCTCAGTATCATGAAAAGATGAAATTTGGGTAGAAATTTGTAGAAAAGTATCTATCCCCATATAATGACCCGCCTTTATAACACCGAAGAAATTATAATACCTTAAAGTTAAAATATATAGTTTTTTATGAATCACTGAATATAAATTGAACCATGTGATAATTATAATATGACTATTATAACATATCCATTGAATTAGATATTATAAATATAAGCAGTTGTATTACAAAATTAATATAAAAATATAGTAAATTGAAATAAGTAATAAAAGTATATCTTGTGAGGCTCATTTTTCGATGTAAGAGAGGGAGGTGGATTATTTAGTTTTTTACGAAGACTAATACCAATCCAAAAACTAACAAGTGTAAATTGTGAGAATTTTTATAGGAAAAGTTCAAACTTGTGTAAATTTATAGATGACACTCATATATTTGTGAGGAATAACTACGAGGGGTGGGGTGGAGGGGATTCAATGACATAATTTCATTATAAGGTTTCATTGTAAAAAAACCATGTCCCCAGTTATATTGAATATTTATTTCGAACCAAAACACACATATAATGGGAAAACAATATTTATAGGTCTCCCTTTTCAAAATGAGAAATTTCTCCATTGGAATGAAATATGTTTCTTAATGATCGTATGTCCCACTTTTTTTACATGAAGGTTCAATTAAAATGGTTTATACTTGTACTCAAGTTATAAAAAGTATCCCTTATATATTTTTTATTCTTTCACCATTATAATGATAAATTGCTTTATATAAAAGTTAATAAATCCTTCTAAACAAATCCTTCATTAATTGATGAAATACTGCTCTTTATATTTTTATTCAACCTATAGAAAATATGGAATGATCTTTTCAGTTTATTCTAATTGAAATAACTCATTCTTTATCCTCATTGATTCTAAATAACCTATATTCTTCTAAGAAAACATAATATATTTAATTTGAGAGATAGTGACTCATCGAAGATGTAAAATCCTCAAAAGTTCTGACAACTAAAATCAAAATCCAAAAATGGATCTCATCATAGCATGGTTCAAAATGCTATGGTGTTTTCCCATAAAAACTAAAACAACCATGGAATTATCCTCTTTAATTTTTCTGTTTTGTCCTACTTCTCTACATATTGACCTCATATTCTTTATGAACCAGCCCAAGCATATTGACATTTCATTTTTTACCAATTATGTGCAAAGAACACCATAGGAACCACTACAATAAAATTTAACTTGATAATTTTTCTTAAGAACCTTGTATGATCATGATAGGGATTAGAATGACCATTTTGGTCTTTATCTTTTCACATAAGAAGATTAGAATGTCACTAAGAGGGCTACTACATCTATTTTTCCATTGTCTATTTTTCACAGGCACATCCCTAATGCACCATGACCATCAAAACACCATGTACCATGTGAGTGTACAACATAAACTCTTATCCATATTCACATCAACCAGGAATAGGGTGTGTCCTTACCCATGTTGTTAAATTCCTTCACAAAACACTCGACACAGTTTATGTTGCCTCGTATAGATTCTCCAATATTCGAAGTGCCTTTAACAATACATGTAATTAAAAAATCATGATGAAACAAACCTAATTTTAATTAAATTAAGAATTATTTCACATGGAATCATCAGAATTATAATAATATATGATCAATTTATTTAAAAAATATCCAATATACTCAATTATATACACTTTTCCACTTCTTTAACCTTAATTGTAACAATAACCATCTTAGAAACATTTGTGCTTAAAAATCCCCCTTTTTGATTTTTTTATCAACAATGTTACATAAGTCACTATTATTGTCTATAAGAAAACAAATAGATTAATCTCTAATAGTTATAATCCTACATGAGTAAAGTTTGTATTGTAAATCCCAATAGTGAATAAATAATACCATGTTTTTTATAATATAATGATATGTATGTATTACCCATAAACAAATCCTTACAAATTTCATTAAATAATTCATTATAACATCATGGACATTTTTTAACCTAAAATATTAATTTAACCACTCAAAAGTATATGTAAATATAGTTCACACATGCTGAAGACATAGTTCACCATTTAAATAAATATCTCTAAATATTTTTTTACTTTCACTAAATTATCCCCACAAGTGTTATAGGTTTCAAGGGATACTCTTGCAAGTTAAATATACTCCCATTAAATAAGAATTATAGAATCAAAATATGAATTTCTATATAAAATTTTTTTATACCCTCATACGATAATATCACAAGGGAAGGAAAGTTATCAGAAACATTACTATACCTAAAATATATAGAATTAATAATTTGATTATCAAATCCCAATAAAAATTACGAGTATCAAATGATATGTGTTGACTAATTATTCTCCACTTTTCCATTAATGATTTTATGATTAATATTAATGTGAGTTGAATTTTAATTTTGAACTAGATTAATTGAAATATTAATAATAATTTGTTTATCACATGCCAATAAAATGGGAAACATCACATTAACGTTTAAATATTCTAACTGGGTCATCAACAACATAATTTATGTTGAGGTATGGTTTTAAACCACATATTTTTCATAATAAATCTCTATGGTTGTTTGTTTATTATTTACTCAATTCCAATAATCACATATCTTTACAAGATTTAATGTATTACAAAATAAATAATTCCTACCATCAACACTTTCTTTCTAATCTGCTACTAAATAGAAAAATATATCAGAAAACCATTTTTTTGGATTTCAATAATATTTTCAATGTTCCTTTTATGTATAAATTTATGGTTTCTTCAATCCATCAGATGAGAAATTTTTGGGACACATAGATACTAACTCCAAAGAGTAATAACATACGTAATTTTTGGTCATCAATCTATTAAGTATAATTGATTACCAGTCAGTTTCTATAATTCCCTAGGATGTACATCCACTTCTTTTTCTTCTATTAAAAATATAATTTCTACTAAAAATAGTGTTTAATATAGCTTTATATCCAAAATTCAAAAAAATATCAATATTTTATTATCATTATTCTGAGGATATATAAAATATTATATTTTCTAAGAGTAAATTTATAGCCAATAAATATTATCATCTCTCAAAACAGATAGATAAAAAAAATTGATTGTTTATTGATAAAAATATTCATAAACCACTTCACATTTTTTAAAAATATATATAATATAAAACATATAAATTGTTTAAATGAAATATATATAATTATAATCATAATTTTAGAAATTTATTCCAATTATTCCTTTCATAAGATTTGATATCTTCATGTAGGTGTCAAAAATAGAATAACCAAAAAATGTTGAATGATTTTTCTTATGAAAATATATCTTTATCCTAAAAACTCAATTTTAATTTTTACCAATAATGTAATCAATTTGTCGTTCAATATACACTTCCACTTTCAATTCACAATTGAAGATGGATGACTTGTAATCTATTTGAATGATATATCTTTTACAATAAAATTAAAAATAATGGAAAATTATTATGGTTTCAATGCATTAAACCTCTCTAATGGCCTTATTGAATTTATCTCATTTAACATGTGAATTGTCTTTATAGTCCAGTCTTTCATTTTTTATCAGCACTTCACATTTTTTATTCAATTTATTCTGGAAGACCAAATTTATCCTAATAATGTTATTCTATTTTGGAATGGGTAAGAAATCCCAGGGTTCATTATTATCTATTTATTCAATCTCTCCATTAATTTAATCAAAATAATCATGATGTTTTATTTCTTATTTTTAATATCATGGTTAGACATGAGATATTAATGACATGTGAGAGGTTGTCCATAATGTTCTTTTAGATTGAATCTATTTTCCCAAAAATCTTATTATATATTGAAAGTGAAATTTCCATATTGAAATTGGATGATTAGAATATTATTTTCTTCTATAAATTGGATTTTATAAATCAAAATATTCGACATGAACCTCTAAAAGGTTTCCATTATTTTTTAAAACATCACATTTCGATGATATAAAATCATATTCATCCTCTTTAATTTTGGATCATTTATATTCAAGTGAGTTTACTTTATTTTTATGATCTATTACATTCTCATAATCAAAATAAACTATATTTTTTGTTTTTAATAAAAAATTTTTTATCCTTTTTAATTTTATAGATAAAATAGGTAGATACAATCAACAAAACTTCTTTTAAAATTTCATATACATTCAACTATAAAATTTATAATGAAAGCATTTCCAAAAAAAATTAAATAATTTAAACATGGTTATTTAATATAATAAATCTTATATAATGACATATTTGAATATATCCAATAAATACTATGATTTATTATACTAACAATTGATCTAGCGTCTTGATTTTTGAAATAATTAGATGTGTCGTGACATGACAACATAGTTCAAGTATTTTTCCCAAGACTTCTATTCTTTAGTTTAACCACACCATTTTTTTTAGGTGTGTATGATGCACTATGTTAATTATGGATTCCATATTTTCCAATATAATATTACAGTCTTCTATTGGAATAATTTAACAATATCATCTATCTAAATCTTCTTCAAAGTGTAAGAAATTTTTTTATCTTCTCTTGTCTTGTAACACTTAAACCGTCTAAAGCCTCTAATATTTAATTAATAAACATAATATGTGGAATGAAATTATATTCATCATTAAGGTAAATAAAATACAAAGATTATTTTATATATTACTCAATAATAGGACATGAAATGTCAATGTAAATTATCTTCAAAGTGTGAGTAGATTGTATTTCTATATTGCATTGTGGAGTATTCTAAATATTTCCATTTTTAAATGATAGAATACATCAAGTTATTTTCCATTTAAATATTTCGAACGTCCTAAATGATTTATTCACTAATATTATTCCAAATATACTTTTTTCCATAATGAATATTAATTTGATGAAACAATTGATATTTATCTTTCATTATCAAATAATAATAATTTCTAGAATAACCAATCTGATCCAAAATTCCATTTGTTCACTGAACACTCATAAATATACATATATATATTAATCACTTAATAATAATACAATATTTTTAGAATATCACTTCATTTCCAACATCCCATAACTATGTAAAACTATGATGATTGTGTTTCAGTCCTTAAAAATACAATATTTTCTTGAATTTTAATTATTATTTATCATTAAATGATGATAAAAAACCATTGATTTTGAGTGAACCATCATTTAAAATAGTCAAAAGGTGTTCAATACATTACATATTATCCCTGATGATATTTAGATCTTCTATCATGTGTGATTAGAATCTATTATCCAAAATACATGGATTCTATCCTTTGGATGCTTTATAAAAAGCTTCACAACCCATTGCTTTCTCATTGCCTTTCAATTTTTGTTTTAGAGACATATCAACCATGTATCTTGAGAACATTGAATAATATTGAAAAATATGATAACCTTTTTCAAGATGAGTTGCCTTCTCACATCATTAACAAACACATTTTAGTGGTTGAAATATATTTTCCATTTTAAATATATAACTCTTGGGATGTATGAATTATCATTTATTGAATTTGGTGGCTCCAAATATATTTCTATATTTAGAACAATATTAAATCATCATTCTCTTGGTAATTAAAAAAACTCATCCATTCTATTTTCCCAAAACACACACAGTACCAAAAATAACCATATACAGAATATTGTCCATTAAAAACATCAATAATTATAGATCTGAAAACCTTTGTTTCAACCTTATTTCCCCCATTAATCAACTATACAATACCACGATAACAATTTGGTATATCTCTTGAAACATTATTCTTCAAATTTATCCTTATTTATCCTTTTTTATTTCAATATTTTTAGATATATATCCATTTAATTTGATGCACATATATTTTCTATAATCATGATAATCATGGGATTCTTCAACATACATGGCCTTTTATAATTGATTATTATACAATGAGTTATTATTATTTTTATAGTTATTATCATATTTATAAATTTAGATATATATATATATGTCTAATTAAAAATCAAACATCTTTGAACAATCTATATTTTCTAAAATAGAAATCCAAAAAATGGATCTATATTTATGAATATATAATTTTGTTTTGATAGTGTTTTTCTATAAATGATCAACATATTTTTCTCTTTCCTTTAAATTATATAATTAGTTGATGTTAAAATACTTCTCATAATCAAGAATCGTATCCATATCTTTAACATCATCCAGAAATTTGGACATTAATTTTTAAAATATATATTCATTATCTAACATTATTTTATTATATTCATTATAATTTATGGAAATCATTGATATGTATTATTTTAATTATTTCATTATAATTATTTCAATCATAGTTTATTCATTTTCCACAATATTATGAAATCTTCCCCTTGTGAATAATTCTTCATTAACCTTAATAATTAAATGTTTTTTCATATAAATATCTTTATATATCCATTTCTTATTGTTCACTTTTTCCACCAATTAATTAAAAATTGATTAGAAATAATCTCTCCTAAATGCTTAGGCATTAATTCTCTCCCTTTTTGAAGAATCTCTATTTTTTCAAACATCGATGATTTCTCCATAAAGATATTTCTTAGTGATTCTTCTTATTCATCAGTGAATAAATCTTATTTAATCTTACTATAATTTGTAAGAAAACATCCATCTTATCCTCAGAAAAATATTTTTTTGGAATCTTACCTTAAACCTCCCATTCCTATTATCACATTTTCATGAAATTGGAGACACAATAAGGGAAAACATATAATTTAAATCAGAATCTGAAATAGAAAACAAATTCTTCTTTAACAAGACCATTAATATTTAAATTTTATTTACTTTTTGGTTAAAAAGAGATTCATTTTTTATCCTTCACCATATTCTTGAATTCAAAAACATTCCTTGTTTAAAATGATATTGAAACACTATCAAAATAAACAAGATATGTATAAATTGAATCTATTTTTTCAAACCTAGAAATATAGAATCAAACTTTTCCAGTAAGATACAATTTTTTTAATAATATTAGTATCCTATAACATCGCACCATAGCCTCTGATTATGATCATAACATCATTTGACCTTTTCATGTATGTATCAATGGTTAAGAATCATAAATCTATATATATTTATACTTATGTCTCCAAATGTGCAATTTATCTCACTTCACTTGGGTATCTAATTCCTGGATATTCTATAGCTAATACCTTATATCATCAACTTCCATTATTCCTTTTAGTCTTAAAAAATTAAATTCTGAGATTATTAATTTAAAAAAGATTATTTTCATGACCATCATTCTCTGAATCCCTCTTATTATATGTTTTCATTTAAATACCCTCATAAAAATTAATTATCCCATCAGTTGTTATGTCTAATAAATCATAACTGAGATATAACAAATGTAGAGTCATATTGAATATATATATATTATTATTTTTCCAAAAATATCGGAATTCAATTTTTATTTACCTAATTATTATTTTCCATGATATACACAACAAAATTAGGGATAAACACTTCAAACAGAAAACAATCCTTCTTCAAACTCCTAACATAAAATCATTAATATTGAAAACGTGTGAACCAGGATACCACATATAAAGGAAACCCTATGATTAGGGAAAATTGCTAAGGGGGGTTGGTGGAATTGGTGATCCAATTTTTGATTTAGTTTCCATGGTGAAATAACCATTAATATTAATTTTAGTTAATTTTATCACATTTCAACAAGTACACATAATGATAAAATCAGATTTAAAAGGTTTCTATATCAAAATGGAAAGGATATCCCTTTGCATGATCCAAATTCCACCAGGATCAACAAACCAATAGTTTCATCTTATAGGTATAATGGTAAATATTTATTCATGTACTCATGTTATAGAATGTCTCTAGATTGTGACGATGATTCCCATTATTTTACAATAATAAATAAAATGATATCAAGGATACGAAATCCTTACAAATAGAGAATTATATAAATATGTCGTACCTATAATTCTCATCTTCTTCTACCTTCATAAACACATTTATGATCTCTCTAATATGTGAAAAATTTTACAACCACTTCTTCTTATTCTTCAATTATTCAAATTTATCTATAATTATTCGTACTCTCGTATATTCTACTTTTTACACTCTACTCTTTCTCCTATATTATATTTTATTCTACTAATTATTTCATAATTTGAAAACAATAATAAAAAATTGTAAAGGTCAAATATGCATTTTCAATTTCAAATTCAAAACAAAATATTGAATCAATGAAGCCAACTACTTCTATTTTAAAACACAACAAAAAGGATCTCGAATGGTATTCTGAATACCATTGATTAATTTAAAAGAAATATTAATTTGAAAAAATTTGGATCCATTAAATCATCCATGATTAAACATAAAAAAAATCATATAATTATGACAAACTCCCTGACATAATAAGGACTATGAAATGGTTATAAAAAAATTCCCTTCAAATTACCAATCACTATAACGTATACCTCCACACTATAGATTTTGTTTCCATCTACACTACCTTATAACCATCAATTTTTTAATTTCCACCATTTTTATAGTTGGATTCACCATTTTTATGGGTAGGCTCTCTGAACATCACCCAAACCACAATGACTATTTGGACGTTTGATGTTTGGTACATGAACATATTAAAATCACCATGAGTATTACCAAAACCATTTTGGTCTTGAAAATTTCATATAGGAACACTGTAAGATTACCATAGAGACCTAAATGAGCATTTTTTACTTGTAAATTTTGTGTAGGGACATCAACAATGAACAAGGACCATGAAAACACCATATACCATTCAAAATCCTTCTGTGACTCTTCTCCATAATCACCATTTCCACCACTGGGGATTGGATATTCATGTATTAGAATATTACTTTAAAAACCCTCTAATAAGAGAGTGACCATGGCTGCATTCTCTAATAATCGTAGATCCTTTTACAATTTTTAATTTATCTAATTTCTTAAGAACTATTAATGATGTTTATAAAATTGAATATCTCTTCATATGAAATCGTATAATTTGATATACAATATGATTTATGGATAAAATAATACAGTACATAAAATCACATCTCATTTACCAATTATTCAACCACACTTATCTTAATAACTATCCAAATACCTGTTGGGACTAATTAAATGAAAATGAGAGCCATGATAGTTTAATCCCCAACCATGAAAATATTTTCTAGTTAAATAAACATTATGTTTTTATGGAGGTATTAATAAGATTTTTATATTTACATCAGGATGATATATTTAAGTAATTATTAGAAAAATAAATTATGTATTATTATAATTATTTTTTATAATAAAAATTTATATAAAATTTACTTTTAAATTGTTATTTTAAATAAATAATGGGTGATAAATTTATTAAAAATATATTGATGTAATTAAATTAATTATTAATAAATGATTAATCAGATTTAGATGATTAATAATAAAATCATATAATATCTATTTTTTGAATTTATTTTTACTTGTATATTTTTCATATAATAAAATAAATTAAGAAAATTTAAAAAAATATTCTAAAAAACTAACTTTTTACAAACAAATAAATTGAAACTTATTTATCTGATAATTTTTATAAATTTTTTTTATGAATAATAAATGTTTAAAAGGATGTATTTCAATAAGAGCAGTTTTAATTTATTTTTTCTTATTTAAAAGAGTACATTTATAAATTTATTGGTTTAATTTGATGAAATTAACATTATTTACTATTTCATTATATCAAAATTGTCTTATGTTGTGTTTTCGGTGTTCTTCAAAGACGTATAATTTTATGTGAATTGTGTAAGAAACCATTTATAAAAATAACTTGATTTTTATGTTATCAGTTGGGTATAATAATAACATAAAATTTATTAAAAGTTTTTATTGAAATAATATATTTATATATATATATATTTATAAATTTAAAAATATTTTGTTTAATTTAGGAACCTATATTTTACATTTTATAATGGATATTATATTTTTTTTAAATGATTTTATTACTTTAATGAAATCATATATTATAATTAATTTTTATGAACTTTAGAAATTTTTAATAATATAATGGTTTATTTATTTTTAATAATAATATATTAATTACTTAATGAGTTTAATTTAATTTTTATCCACAAAAAATATGCTACCGAGGTAAAAAACAAGTGATCGTAGAAAAATTAAATTATGGTAAATATGTACATCGATTAAAAGTGGAAAACAATATCTCAAATATTATACATTATTTTTGTGAATGATATATGGATTGATAACGGGATATTACATATAAATTATTTTCCACTTTTGGAGGAAATTTCCGTTGAATGTGACATGACATTAACTTATTTTTATGGGTATTTACAAAAGTGCCACCCATATCACTTATACATGAATACAATCACAAATACTCTTCAAAATAGGTGTAACCCCACTTATATAGAACAAATTATATTCTTAAACCTTTACAAACCCTCTTTCTAAAGTAAAAATGTGGTTTTTCACGAAATAACCATTATAGAAAGGCTCAATTAGTTATCCAAGGGATTAGAGTAAAAACTAATTGTCAATCACTTTTCATTTATATTATTGTAGTTACTCTAAAAAATATAAGAAATATATAATAACCATGGTAATAAAAATTAATAATTATCATTAGTGTACAAATTAATTATTATTTTTATGGAATAATAATTTTATACCATCATCCAAACTATTTGATTAATGAAAATTTCATATGTGCATAAGTGCAGACTACCACCACTCAGGATGATATGTTTCGTTCTACATAATGAATTTAACTGGATGGTTATAATAATGTATTTGAAGATTAAATATAATATTTATGACTTAATTATTATCTAATTATTTATATTTTTATCTTATCTATACACAAATTTAATTACTATGATATTTATTATAAGACAAATTTAATAATTATCCACTCTACCATATTGTTAATTCCATTTTTATCAATGATTTCTATTACATTACACTTTTATTTACTAGGCATTTAAGATAACCCTTTTATATTTTTTCCATTACTCTTGGTAATAATAATGGATATTTGAGTGAATTCAATGATATATTAAAGTCCTTATGAATTTTTTCTTGATGTATATAATGATATGTACTAAGTATTTTAACGTAATATTAAAAAAATGTATGTATTTAGTCACCCAAGACTTCTAATATATATATTATTTTTGTGATGTTATCCTTGTATCTTATACGAATTTAATAAAGTAACCAAATGATATATGTTATTGTATTTTAGTTTTTTACATCCTCATCACAAATCATAAATTAACTGTGCTCAAAACCCCTATAAGAGAAACACCAGTTACCCTATTCATTAAATATGTATTTTTTGATGTGGTGCCTCTAACTTATATCTATAACCTATTAACATATCACCACATCTATGGTATCTCTATGGGTGTTCATGTTCATTTATATCCCTCTCAATATTCTAAATTGATTAGGTATGACTCATGTGGAAGTGTTATCCCACATTGTTTGTAATAACCCCAATTATAGTAAACCAATGATAGTGTCTATTTAAATATATTGAAATATATATTAGGGATCTCACCACATATGACTGATCAGTTTATATGTATTGGAAAACTATATAAATACTTGATTCATATATAACATTGTAACTATAGAAATACATATCATTAAAACCTTTTTTCATCAGTGATATAATTTATAATATCATAATTAAAGTCCAATGTTATAAAAAAGTAGAGGGTGTGTTTAGGTACTCATTAAGTGTTTCATTCAACATATGTTATTATGAATCAATGAGGAAAAATAAATACGGGAAGGTATATTTCTAAGAACACATTCTATTTAATCAATAACTTGAGTACAAAATTCATCCACAGAAAATATCAATTTACTAATATCATGGATAACTATATATAAATACTCAATGAATGAAATTATTAATTTTGAAATCATTATTTTATACTTCATGATATATACAATAATAATTCCTTGTGCTAATAATGTTTAATTGTTTGGTAGGCTTACAATTGACACCCATTAAATGCTAGCTTACTGATTCGTCTCAGGAGACCTATCAATGCATCTTAAGGCTATATAATTGTAGTCACCACCTTTCATTAAATTATTAATTCCTTATTCATAATATGTTGTATTAAACATAAATTAAAAATATATATTTCTTATCCATAAATTTGACAAACGAGTAAGGAATTCATATTATCACTAAATCCATAGCTAATCAACTATAGTTTCAAGTAATACAATATATTTAGAAACGTTTTATGGTTTAGAAAATAATAATATCCATAATTAAAATAAGACATATATTTAAGAAAAAATAAATTTTTGGTGATCCTATGAATGTGAATTTTGGAAAACAAATAGTTAGTGTCCACGAGATTAATCAATAGATGACAGATAACAATAAAAAAGGTATATTTTCTAGTAAAATCAATGGTTTTAATGAATATATGAAAATGGAATTAAAAGAGAAATAATTAATTAATGAAATTTATTTGAAAACTATATTAAACTTATATAAGAATCTAATGGCCAAAAAATATTATATAAATGGGAAAATCTATTAACCATGTATAAGATTAAAGAACAATTCATTTTCAGTTTTTATAAAGAATGATGAATGTGATAATTTTAGTATGAAATTATAAATATTCTGTTAAAACCCGATAAAAATAAAATAATATCATAATATTTTATTTAATAAATCAATTGTGCATTAAAAAGGTACTTGTTAAACTAATTTTGAAAAATATGTGCATGAGAGAAAAATATACATGATCAAAAATGGAAATAATATTAGATTTTATTTTAAACAATAATCCTAAAAGAATTACTTGAATTAAATCTTTATTAATCATGAATAAATATATATTCTCATTAAATAACTCAAAGTGGATGTATATAAACCATAAAAAATTAAATAGGTTTATTTTTTATATATATCACAGTAAGGAGGAAACTGAGACAATATCCCTTACCCGATGTTTCCATTTTGTTGAACATTCTTTATCCTCATATATAATAAATTTTTATTTGTTATACATACATAATATAAGAATATAAAGATATATAATATCATATATGATCCATTATTAATATTTTATCCCATGTTTGGTAAGAATTTTTTGTTACTATCATTATTTTTTTGTGTTAACTGCATCATTTTTCATAAATGTTGTGATTCAGTAGTTAATATCATCATATATTTATTATGGTTCCATTATGAATATACTTTTATTTAAGGTTTAAATACCATATATATTAAATATATATATTTATATCTAAAAAATATAGAGATAGAAAAGTTAAATACACCGTTTAGGGAGATGGTAGGTTGTACATACGAATAAACATTGATTTCATATTTCAACTGATAGAAAAAACAGTTAATATTAATTTATATTTAAATTATTATTATTATATCATGTATATAATATAATATTATGAAATCCATCATTATTTCTACCCATGTAAATTGTAAACAAAAATTTAATGACATCACTTTATAAAGGTGGTAATCTAAATGTATGCATGTGTGACTCTATCATTATCTAATGGATTAGAAGTAAAAAATGAATATATGATTTTATAGTTTTGAAATCATATATATGCTATTAATTTTATATATAAAAACTATTTACATATGTATTATCATCCATGTAAAGTGGGAATGAAAAATAAATTACAACGCTATGTGGACACGGTAAGTTGCTTGTTCACATGAGCAATGCTTTCGCTTTTAGTAGGATGTAAAAGTTATGAAATACGGTTGTATAATAATTATAAAAATATATATGTTTATATAGAAAACATTATTTAATATTTTTTTCATCAAAACATATTAAGATGTTGTATAATAAGAAATAAACATGAAAGAGTCAGTAATGATGATTACCTATTCTACGGTTGAATCCCTTTTGATCAATTATTAACTGACATAGTGTGTTCATTTTTAAGGGAAAATCACATTAATATGAATTATTTTGTTTATAATAGAAATATGTGTGGTTTTTTCATGATATATGGCTCATATTATTTTAAACAATAGAAATAGGAGGTGTTCTATTATATTATTGGGGAGGGGAATTCTCGGAATTTTTTTAAATATTAAATTTATAAAAATTATTTTTTACCATAAAATGGATCCAAATTGTTGGAATTAAAATGAAAAATGAGTATAAAAATATATAATCTCATAAAATAAAAATAGGTCTAACAAAAATTAACTCTATCAATTAAATTTCACTTCTTTAGTTTATTTCATATAGTATATATCACATAAAATCACTTAAAAGACACAATACATACATAATAAATGAAAATTAGTGAAATACGATGTATTTATAGAAGGTAAGGAACCTATACTGATTAAATAGGGGCTTGACCATAATAATAGTAATATAACCATTATAATCAGTAATTTATACTGATGAATTGTAACATCACCCCTGAAATTTAAAAAAAATATTGATACCTTATTAATTAATGTAACATGTAATTATATGATAGTCTAAGTAAAATAAAATTTTAAACATTATTAAATTAACTGTTGATATTTTTTCAAGTTATATATATTTAATTAAAAATTTAAAAATAAATAAATAAATAAAAATAAAATATATTCATAGAAAATGTATTAATAAATTAAATAATTTCTCTCTAATGATTTATTGATAATTTTATGATATCTTCGTTAATATTCTAAAGTGTTAAAAAAATGTCATAGATTTAAAATCTGTATTTTCATGTAAATAATGGTTTTAATTAAAAATTAAATATCCCATATTTAAATGATTTTTTAATAAAATATTATTCTTTTTATAATTTTACACATCAAAAAATTTTGATGGTGGATTTTTGGTATTTTTCAAAAATAATTTATTTTTTAGGTGAACAGTAAAATTTGATAATTTATTTGAAATGGTGAATACATGATTTGTTGATACATAAGATATGTAGGGATTATATAAGAACACTTCGTTCAAACTCAAATTCAAATATTAATGTATTTATTTACAATAACTAACTCTCATGGTTGTATTGAATAATATTACAAAATAATAAATAAAATAGTGAGAAATAGTCCCTCCCCTCCACTATAAATATCACCCCACACCACCCCATCTCCTCACAATATCCATGAATTAATCCTTGTCAAATCTCATTGCTAAACTATTTCCAACCGTCTTCCACATGTCCAAGATCACATGTACCCATCCAAATACCAAAACCAATCCCCTAAAATAGGTTCTCAAAGAAGAGTATTGGAGAGGTAAAATCCCTTTGGTTTTCCTTTTAGTTTTCATTTCAAGTTATGTTTTTTTATTATTCTCTCTTCACATCCTCATTTATAATTATAATGATAACTCCATTATAATATATATAAATAAATATATTTGAATGATATTATGTTAATGGTATATCCTTACCCAAACTCATTTCACACACTCTTTTAGTTTAAAGATGAAATCATTGTCCGAGAGGTGCTGATTTATAACCTCCATTGATGGAGAATTTTCATTATTAAATTTACCCATCAAGGATGTCAATTAAACCATTTTTATTGACTAAAAATATAATATATGTATAATAAAATTTATTTTCCTCTAGATGTAACATATTTACATAATATAAAATGATAAAACAAAATGAGTTCGTTGTGATCAATAACCATCGTAATAATGGAAACGATTATCAATAAATTATTTATCTAATGATTCATCCTCATAAAATATAATAAATATATATATATATAACCATTTAAAGGTATTAATTTTAATTAATATCAAGAAAATTCAATTTTGTAGAAATATATTCATTCCCCATGAGCTTCCAAACTCTAATAAAAGTACACCTATTGTGAAATCCATGGAAACATATGCTCCATAGCAAAAAAAATTTATCATATAACTCATAAAAAAGCATTAAATGATATGAATAAAATTATAATAAATAAAATACATATATATAAGTTTAATAATTAATTAATTAATGGATTTAATTTGATTATCCGGGATGTTAGGGTTAGGTGTAGAACACATTTGGATTGAAGGTAAGGGTTTTCTTTTAGAACATACATTATCATTCAGATTATGATTTATACCACTACAAAACATGTAATTATAGATTTGTTTTATAATATTCTTTGAAATTATTATAATACATTCCCAAATCATCATTTATATTAGTTCATATTTCATTTATAAGAAATACATTTCTTTTCAAGGATCCCTTTTAAATTCTTCCTAACATGCAAAAAAGATTAAAGAGAACATCTTTGATTTATTAACCATTTATATGTTCTACCCATTATATCTTTTAAGAAACCATTATTTTTCTGAAATAACTAAATATGTCATGGAAAAAATATTTGATCATTATAGGTTTTTTAAAATAAATTATGAAAAATAAAAATAAATTTTCCAAAAGAACCATTTTTTAAAAAGTAAAAGGGGTATTTCTACAATGAATTGCTTGATTATTTTAGCAGAGTATATCCATATATTTCAAAAAATATTTTAATTTTCTTATTTATTGAGATTTATATATTATTATTCCCTTCTACCATATGTTATTAAATTATTTATGACCATTTTGTCTATATATGTACTATATTGATACCATTCATTATGCTACTCTGATTAGTTAGTGATTGTGATTGCAGATTGGGGGAATTTATTTATAATTAGAATCTTCATGTTATTTTTATTTATCCCCATTTATATGAGGAATCCATTAAACTTAGAACGTTATTGGAGATTCCATTGATATACCATTCATGTATCACTAGGTCTCATGAGACAAAACAGAAATGGGTTCTGCTCGAGGACCTACCCTAGTATTTTCGGTCGTCTTTTCCAAGGCCTTGATGATATATTTTTTATGTACAACATTATTTATTTACTCATTATGATAATATAAATTGACAAAAAATGTTAAATTTGACTATTATAATATCCATGAAAAATGGTCATCCTCTTATGAACAGTTATATGGTTTTATTTACATAGATTTTATTCCTACCATATTATGCCCATGTTTATTTATAACGGAATGTGTTTTTTTGTTATTAACCATGCCTAATTTTTATTATTATGATTAATTACACTATATTACTTTCCCTTACTAAGAATATGAGTTCACCCCCATCTTATGTTTTATTTTCCCCTAGAATGGAAAATGAATATTACGAATGACTTGAATGGATAATCAAGGAGTAATGGATTTTTCCAATGGAATCCCTATAGGTTTTCATTTCAGGTTGTAATGTAATAATTATTCATGTATTAGGTTTCAAAATTATACCAAAACATTCAATCATTTGGTATGCGATTCCCTTTAATCTCACCAATATAAAAAAGTATTGCATGATCATCGGGCCATAAGAGATGGGGTCCTTACAATTGGTATTGGAGAATGTTTTGTTGAAACTATAGAAACTAGTTCTATCAATCATAGATTAGCGAATAAAACCAAAATATAGACATTGAGGAGACAAATATAAGAAAATAATAAAATTTTGTTATGTTTTATATTATGTTGATATTCCTATAAATAAATTGTTTTCTAGATACTACATGTGGATTTAGTTTTGGCCCAGATGTACTGAGGGGTAACATCCTTAAAAAGGTGTCTCGTGACTGACTCGGGGTAACCTAGTACTTGTTAACAAGCATTACTACTCACATTTTTTGACACTCCTAGGGGATATGTTTTTGATATGTATCATTTTTTACAAACCATTATTAATTATTTAAAAGAAAATATGTTCCTAAAGAAACCATGTTTATTATTATGAGATTAGATATGTATAAAACTTAAATTTATGTTATGTATTTTTCAAGTTTGAGATTTAATAACAAATTCATGTACTATTAAATTTAATAAAATTATATAGAAATGGATCCTAGAGTAAGGAAGAAAAATCCTTATAAGTGAACTTACCCCATGTAGGTATTTCCCTCATATGCAGGATAATGATATTGGTATCGGAGATACGACTAGTGATGAGTGACTTATAACTATACTCAGACAACTGAATAACGTTATGAACAATAAATTACATACATGTAGCTTATAGATCAACAATATGAAGGATCGAGGTTATAATGTTTTATACGAGAACAATCTCCAATGATTAATTTGACTACAAACTCATTTGTATATGATCAATGGATAGGCTACAAAGAGATGATATTTCCCTCATTGGGATGTAATGAAACGGAGAGGGTTATCATGGAAATTTATCATCTATTAGGAGATGTAGATCAATGGTGCTTACTAATCCAGAAAACAATGGAGGAGGATAAAATTGAAAATATGTATTGGAGGGATTTTGAGGAAATTTTCCACAAAAAATATTCTCATCATTAACAACAAGATGATATGGAAATAAAATTTCTGAATCTAAGGAAAACGGAGGATGATTATGTTTCCATGTATGAATCCAGCTTTAAATGGCTATAAATGAAGGGATTTGACTATATAGGTAATCCAAGGATCAAGATTGATCAACTCTTTGATTTTTTAAAAACAGTTCTCTGAACGGGAGCCGTTTTCCCAATTAATATCATCATATGGAGATAAAGTCTTTTGTGCTATTAAGAAAAAATATGAATTTTCTATGTATTTATACATTAAGGTAAAGTAAAAGAAGAACATGGGGGTAGTTTAAATAATATAAAAATGGATGATTTAAAAAAATATTTTTCCAATATGTGATACTTGTGGAAGGAAACACCTCAAAGCCTGCTTAAAAGGAAAAGCAGTCTGTTATAATTAAGGAGAAAAATGCCACCATGAAAGTTATTGCAAGGGAAACAAATAATATTCCCAATATCAATAATAAAATTATAGGTATATAGTACACTACAAAAATTATTGTTTTAAGTTTAATGGAAAAATTCCTCAGAAAAGGCCACAAGGGAAAGCAAATCATTTGTGATTAGGACTGCTGAGGATGATGTTTCAAATAATGTAGTGGAAGTTTCTTGAAGAATTTCCACAAACTTATCGAATGATTTATTTCACTATAGATCATATAATTATTATAGGTATTTCTAGTTTTCATTAAAAATTATATATTTCAAATATTTATTAACGAGGGAGTTGTAAGTCAAATACCCTAAAGGATGTCTCATGGAAACAAAGATGCCTTATGAAATTCTTAATATGGAATATAAATGTTATATATCTTTGGATTTTATCATCATACCTACGGTCAACTTTGATATATTAAATAGAATGGATCAGTATTCAAGATATTATATAAATATATTTTACAAGAGGAAGGAAATTATGATTTTTGAGAAACGTGTAGAATCCCACATCATTAGAACAAAAAAACATCACCATCTAATTCATATCTAGATCCACCCCCATTAGCTCTACTAAATGCAATTACAATAGAGGAAGATAATGAAATATCTATTGGTGAGGAAATAAATCTTCAAATTTAGGATGTACCTATTGAGAAAAAATACAATGAAGTATTTCTATAGGATTTACATATACATACTCTAGAGGAGGAAGTTGTGTTATCTGTTGATTTAATTCTTTGTTTTATACCGATATTAAAGACTCAGTATAGAATGTACACAATGGAATGAGTGGAGCAGGAAAAATACTAAAGCAATTGAGTGTTAAAGGATTTATCCTCCATAGTGTTTCTCTATAGGGATGACCTGTTGTCATTATCATAAAGAATTATGGATCCATCATTATATGAATTGACTATATAGAAATAAATTCTATTGAAATAAAGAACAAGAATCCCTTTCCCTATATTGATGATTTATTCAACCCACTTCAGGAAGAACAATATTTTTCGAAGATTGACCTTCGATTGAGATATCATCCATTGTGTGTGAGGAAGAATGGCACTAAAAAGACAAAATTTTAAAATAGGTATAGATATTATGAGTTTATAGAAATGGCATTTGGACTGACTAATTCACCCTCCATTTTTATAGATCCAATGAACGAAGTTTTCAAGGAATTTCTTGATGACATGGTTGTGGTATTTATTGATGATATCATGGTATAATCCAAAAGATACTATGTCCATAATAATCAGTTGCCGATTCATCGGAATACTCTTAGATAAAATGAATTATATGGGATGTTTAGAAAATGTGACTTTTGTTTAGAATAAATTTCATTTCATAGACACATTTTCTAAAAGGATGAAATATCAATTTATCCTTCAAAGATAAAGCTGTTCAGGAATGTCCTACAATAACAAACATAACTGAGGTATGTAGTTTTATTTTTTTAGCAAGTTATTTTCAATGTTTCATGTAATACCCCGAACCAAGTTACCCATAGTCGGTGAATTATTTCATAACATTGGCATGATCAAAAGATATTATGCCTCAAAAGACCAATTAGTTTAGTATCCTTGGAGGTACTAGATACAAATATATGTTTTACATTACATCATGAAATAAAAAAACAATAACATTGTTTCCCCTTTAAACACACTCATATCCCTTAGCCTGTCCATACATGAAATAAATAATATACTTCTTCAAATCCTCATTAAAAGATAACATAAGAAAAGGGTGTGCTCAAATGCTCAGTAAGGATAATAATATAGTGGAAACTTTCATAAATAAGCATAAAACTTTAAGGCAATGTATAAGAATAAAACACAAGACCATTAAACTTAAACATCAATATAATATGAAAAAAATAAATCAAACAATTCCTTTTACTGATGAACATGGATATCCTACAAGTAGAATAATCCCATGTAATATCAATAACTAATTTTATAATGATAGGATGGATAATTCTAAACATCATAACCACTTAGTCAAGGGTTCATACGAAGACTACTAAAAATAATTTTGTCAAGGCCCCATGTTATGAAACTATTTTTCCCATGATACCTACCCATTCATTGACCATATATCACATGATCCACCCATAAAATACTATGTCCAATACATTCCTCATATGAAAAGAATGAAACAGAATCTAAAAATTCGTATTAAAACTAGCATTCAAAATGTCAATATTTTACCTGGAAACCATGACTGGTATAAACATAGAACATCCACTTTCAAACATAACTAATTCAATACAATATAAAATATTTTATTATAATAAATCAACCTCAATCACGAATAAAGAAAGATATTGACATAGATACAAATAATCATAATAACTATTTGAGAGAAATATACCATTTTTTAAAATTAAAATGTATCATTATTTATCAAGAAGCTGTTAAAATTGATTTTTGAATAAAAGTGCCCCATACCACTTTTAATCATTTAAAACTAGTTTTAATTTTAAAACATTAATACCTGTATAAATAAATCTTTATCACCTATTTTAAAACATGGACATTAATGGAAATGATTTAGAAGAATAAATCTTTAAAACATTTAAAAGGAAATTTTATTTAGGGTTCTTAACCAAATGAGAGATGCTAGAATAAAAATAATAGAGGTACTAAAAACATTATAATATCATGAGAATAAAGGTATTCTATATGTAATTTGTTAAGGTAGAGTATGTACACAATATAAAAGTGAATTGGTGCATAATAATAATGTAGACTCAATAGAATGTAAATTGAGATGAAATCCCTTATAAATATAGTTTCCTTAGTTCTAGGATAAATCAATTAAATAATTATGTTTTAAAATTTTAAATAAACATAATATTATAGGATATTAAGTGTAAATAAATCATAGGACATTCAAACATATTATTGTTAAAACAACACCAATGACTTGGATGTTTAACACAATGAATAGAAATTGAGTAATGATTAGTCTTATCTAGTTCATATCAATGACTTGAGAATTCATCAATAGAGTGATTATGTGTATAAAAATTATATCCACAAAAATGGGAGAAAAAATTACTACATATATAAATAAATAGCGACTTCACAAATAATATTGGAGTAAAATAATCAACAATGTTTGCGTAAAACCCAATGAGTTGAATTTGAAATTAGAAATTCCCTTACCGATTTGGTTACATATGAAACATACAACCCATGAAATATGTATTATACAATTAATATGTAAATAAACGTAAATTAAAGTATATTAAACAAAGAATAAAATCATGGGCAGTAAATACGACACCCAAAAAGGAAATAACGGCAATATTTCATAGATCTTACGAGAATAAGAATTGAGATAAAAACCATTACCTACTACATTTCTTTAGTTGAGGGTTATTTAACCTAATATTTTATAGTTAAATCATTGTTATTAAATAATAAAATAACCACATACATAAATATGATATCATATACGATCTTCTGTTATTGATTTGTTAATAATACTTTAGTAGTATCATTGTTTCGAGTGTATACAGATTCATTTTCCTTTTTATGTTTTGTTACATAAATCATGTGTGTTATGGATAGGATGTATTTTAATCATATCCATAATGATATTATGTTCCTAATTTTTTTTAAATCATAATATGAAAATTATTCTTGAATGGTTATGATGGGAAATGAATCTCATCGCATTTGTAAAAACATTAATCTGTACGAACGCAGGAGCAATAATATCATTCTATTGATGGCGAAATTTTATGTTATTGTATAGTATGTCATATATACAGAAGAATTAATATGTTATATTTATTATTTACGTCAACTATACTCATTATTATACCCATCCAAATAATTAAGTGTTGAATAACAAACTACACCATGACATGGAGACTATAATCCATACAAACGCATGTATGGTGATTTATCATTCACATGATGCATATAATAATGAATATGGTTGTATCATATTAATAATAACTCTAAATTATGTAGAATATACTTGATTTATTATTTTGGTATGGAAAAAAAAAAGAAAGCGGAAGTGGAAGAATAAAAAAACATTGATGGGGGTGGAGAAATTATTACCTCTTCTTCAGGTGATTCCTTTTGATTCGATCAATAGGGCTCTTTAGGTTGTCCTTATGATTAATGTAAGGCATCTAGGTTAGAGTGAGAGTATTTAAGAGGATATTTGATAAGTTTTTGGCTGATGAAAATGGCATTGTATGTGTGAATATGGGAGAAGTGTAAGTACCCTTTTATAATAGAGGTGAGGATCACTTTAGGAAAAGTTTGAAATATTATTTTATTATGAAAACAATTAGGTTTATAATGGCTCCAAATAGATTTATGTTGATTCTATGTTTAGTATGGGTATATATAATCTCTATAAATAAGTTTTATACAAGGTTAGGTCACCATAGTAACCTTTTATTTTATATTTATTTCTTAGTCAAATAGTTTATCTTTTACCCTATCTTCTTGTATTTTATATTACCTAGTTAAAAACATATTATAAAATGACATGAGAAAATGAAGTGGATAATTATTGGAATTTATATAATTATACAATTTCATTGACCAAAGATTATATTTTTAAGAAGATTATATCATTTAACAATATATTATTTGTTTCAAATAATCATTTATGCCAATTTTGATACTATTTAGTATTTCATTTTTATGAATGTCAAAAAAACATTATTACTTCAAAAAAAATAAATTAAATATACCATAACATGTCATATTAATAAATAAAATTATTTGAAATCATCAAAATATTAAATTTACATTTACATTTAAATTTATATTTATTATATCAATAATTTTAAATAGTCATTAATAAGGTTATTAATACATCATCATTGTTTCATATATAAATTTAATTATTTAATGTCTAAAAATTATAAATAATACACCATGATGTAGGAAATATTTTAAACAATTTTAATTATAATTTATTTCTGTATTTATATTATGTATAAAGCTATATTAAAAATTGTTTAGTTATTAAACTTTGAATTTAACACATTGTACTCTTCTTTGAATAAAGTAATAATAAATGCCCTATTCTTATCCAATTGGATAAAAATGATCATATTTTATACCAAAGGTTGATTATGGTCGAAATACACTTATCCAATAGAATTAGGACATGTGTTAGGGTAATTATAATATCATCATTACCTTTAATTATACTATTTACATTCAACTGTGGTAAATAAAATTCAAAAGTAGCTATTCGCCAATTATTATTTACCTCATATTGAACCAAATTTTTCTTATGGATGTAAACCATGTCTCTTGAATTTTTGAAATTCAAATCACAAAAGTGGTAAAATTATGTTTTACGCAAATTTTCAAATATATATAGATGGTGAGTAAAAGACGGTAGTAAGTTCAATAAAATTTTATATATCTAATCATATTATAAAATGACTTCAATAAATTAAATTGGAATATTATATGTTTTATGTGTGTATATTATAATTATACAAATATATAAATTAAAAATAATTGTATAAAAAAAAGTCGGCTTTAAACAATAACACAATGTTTTTAACTATTCATAAAAAATTGAATGTTTCTAGAAAAATACAAAAAATTCAGCCAAATATAGTTTTGAAAAAACAAATTCAAAAATGATGTACATTTTCAAAAATTCAAAATATAGAATTTTTTTCGTTTTAGATAAAAAATATTTCTGTTGTCCAAAACAGAAAGCAGGTTTTTTAGAAGTATAAACTATCAAAAGATTGATATGTTTTTATGTCCAATTTAAATGAAAAATTACTTCCAATGACAATCCTTGGATTGAATTATAAAAATATAATATAATTATTCATTAAAACCATTAAAATGTATAATTTAACTCTATAAATAATTTTTATTTTAAAAAGTTTTTTTCAATTAAAATATAGTATCTTTCAATATTCATCGAAATTTAAAAGTTATCAGAAAAAACCAAATATTTATCCAAAATAAATTTTTATATCCTTCTTCTAAAGAAGAAGACTACTTTTTAAAATTGAATATATAAAAGTGTCAAATATTGGATTTAAATAGGGTTCTATATTAAAAGGAGTTAAATTGAAATTTTATAAAAATACTTATTTTATATGAAGAATTGAATTATTTTATATTATTTCTAAGAAACAAAAAATATATATAATAAAATTATATTGAGTATATTAAATTCAAAATACTGTAAATACTATTCATAATTTTTTTTTGAACAAATATTTTGGTAAGTCGTGGTGCGCCCAAACTCGGTGTTGCGTGTAGCGCAAGCTATAGAATTACTTTAAAAAATAACATACTATAAAATCTTGGGGTGTTACATTATTCCCCAATTTTTTAAATTGAATCCTCTAAATTTTTTAAATTTTACTTTGGAACTTCATTGGAAGTCCCATATCATAGAAAGTGTCAATGAAACAATCACATTAAAAGAAAGAAAAAGAAAGGTCACCCGAGATAAGCCACATTAGTATTCCATGTAGGTAAACTTGGATATGGAAGATAAAATAAGTGTCATTTTCTTATGGAGAGTGATTGGAAACATGATCAGGAGAAAATTAACAACATGAAAACCAAAAAACATGTGATTGGTTAAATAGTAATGATTTTCCAGTAGAAAAAGTAAACAGACAACTTTTTTTTGTTTTAAGTTCAATTTCATAATTTTGAGAAATTTTATTTATGATATTGACTAAGAACATAATGAGATATAATTACTTTTCAAGTAGTGTTTTACCCTTTAATAATTTTCTACCACTGACTTATATTTCCTCTAAACGATGAGTGTTCAAGATGACTTGGTCACATGTGTAGCAATAAAATCATCTTTTTGAGAATCACATAATCCAAAAAGGGTGAATTATATATTTTACATGAATTTAGAGATTATCCAAAATAATAATGGTTAGTATAAGATAAAATTATCCCTAATATGGATAATCCTTTATAGAAAGAAATACTAATCTAAATTTATAAAATTAAAACACCAACACCCAATGTTCAATAATGGTCAATCAATAAATAATTTCCCTTAAAATCCTTCAATATAATACAAACTCAGATTGAAACCAGGTACTCATAAGAATTTAATCCCATATTTCTTCATAGGAAATATTAACTTTTATTTCCAAAAAATATCAACTACTCTTAAAGTCTCATACTGATGTGTAATTAACCAAATCAAGTATTCTCTGTGATAGGTTATTAATTTTCATTACTATCATGAATCTATAAAAAAAATAGATTCATCCAAAATAAAAATCCACCATTCCTATACAACTGAAATATCATAGAATTATATTTTCCATATGTATATTTTGTTCCCAAGAGAGAAAATATCTTACTTTATAGCATTAATGACTTAATCAACAAAGAATTTTCCTATAATAAGGATATCCATTTGATATAACATAAGAGCCCAAAACAACTTATTATTGAATAATAAAATAATTTAACAAAAATTAATTAGTTACACTACCAAGGAATTCAGGTAGCCTAGTGGTACGTGATAAATCCTTGTCACACTTTGGTTGTGGGATCAATTCCTGCGGCTTTGTCCGATACGATGGGGTGTCACATGATCTACGTGTTGTCATTTTTAAAAACCCATATTTCATAATATTCCAAAAATGGGATAAATTCATCAAAACAACTATAACAAAATTTGACAAAAAATGTTTTCTCATTCCTCACATTTTCATCACCAAAATAAATAACCAGTAATTGGTTCAAATTCAAGGATCATGTAAATCCTAATGGTTCTTTATAACAATACCCAAAAAATATATTATTCTTCCTAAAAAATAATTTATATATAACAAACCACAGGGTTACCCATAAAATAAAAAATTCATTAAAATTAATCCCATAAAAAATAGCATAAATAATTTTAAAAATTTCTCTATCCATTTATTTCCACATAGGTTCTTCTGTGACCTAGTGGTTATCCTATACAATAGGGCATTAACTATGGTAATTCCAAGGTCCCCTACATTTACAAAAAATGACTCTAAATGGATTATTAGGACCATTTTTATTTTATTCCACATTACTCTTCATTTTTACTCATAAATTCAAAAAATTATGTCCTTTCATCCCACACATAAAGAATTTCATTGTTACATTTAGACAGCTTCCTGGGTGTCTCCTTCCACATTTATGGCATGATAAAAATTGAGCTTTCTTTTCTGCATGGTTTCTACAGTTGGAGCATGTATCATTCTCTGCCTTTATCTTCTTTGGTGATTTTGGGAGTTGGTTAATGTATATATTTTTTATCATATTTTGGATCCCTACTTTGGCATGAACATAATATCTTTTACACCTATCAACATTCTCTTTAGTTTCTCATTTTATAATCATTCACACATTGTACATCATGTTCAATGATACTATGAATTTCTTGGAATCCATCCATTTACTAAAACAAGAAAGCATAGTGTGAGTCATAAAATTATATAGAAAATATCATGACACATTATTTTCAATATAAAACACAATATGAATAACCAAAGGTCATCTATTATCATTTTATATTAAAATCCCTCAAATTGGTTTGTAATGAAAATGAGAATTATCCTAAGCATATCCTCTGGGAGTGTCATAAACAAGAGTTCAGCAAGGACTATTATCATGAACTAGTCCCCATTCGAGTCTAGCTCAAAGAAGTGTTTTCAGGTTTTACCCCTAAGTACATCCGTGCTGGAGCTACCTCTACCTACTCTTATCCGGACATGGATTTTTTTCTTGGAAAATTATTAAAATATCTACATTACTAATATTCTAGGATGTTCTTCCATACTAATACTCAATGTCTATCTTAGGGTAATGTTCTATAATCAGAGTTTCTCTAAATCTAGAATCTATGGTTTGTAGTAAAATTTGTTTGATACCAACTGTAATGCCCCGACCTTAATTACATAGAGTCGGTGCATTATTAAATTACATTAGCGTGATCACAATAGATCAAATCTAAATAGACTGATTAGTTTAGTATCCTTGGAAGTATTAGATACATACAAAAGTTATAAATTACATCATGAAATTAAAAAACAACAACATTGTTTCCCCTTGGAACACACTCATTTAGCTTATCCGATCCCTACTGGAAAAAACATAATATACTTTTTCCCATCCTTTTAAATAGAAAACATAAGAAAGGGGTATGCTCAAATTCTCAGTAAGAATAAAAATATAATATAATAATTCCTAAATGAGAACTAACATTTAAGGAAATGTATAAAACTAAAACACAATACTTTTAATCCAAATAAATCAGTATAATAAGGAAAATGAAAATCAAATAATCAAATTTACTTTTTATAATGGATATTCTACTAGCTGAATAATCACATTTAATATCAACATCTAATTTAATAATTATGGAATGCATAATGCAAGACATCATAACCACATGGTCAAGGCCTCGTTCCAAGACTATAAATAATAATCGTTCAAAGGCTTTGTGCCAAGACACTACTTTGTCTCATTAGACCTACTGATGCATCGAGGAGTTATTGCAGTATCCACCCATTAGAAACTATGTCCAAAGCATTCCTCGTATGAAAAGGTTGAAACATATTGTAAACAATTGAATTAGAACTAGAATACGAAATGTTAATATTTTAACCAAAACCATGAATCGTATAAATATAGCGTATCCAAAGTCAAACATCACTCACTAAATAAAATATGGAAGATTTTATTATAATAAATCAACCTCAATCATGAATAATGAAAGATATTGACATAGATGAAAATAATTACTAAACTATTTGAGATATATATCCCATTTTTTAAAAAAAATTAATAGTCACACTATTTTTCAAGAATATGTAAAATATTGATTATTGAATTAATTTGTCTCATACCAATTTGAAACTTTTAAAAGGAATTTTAATTTTAAAAAAATCATGCCCATATAAATAAATACTTATAACCATTTTTTAAACTTGGACTTTAATGAGAATGATTTAGAATAACAAATGTTGAAACAATTTAAAAGGAAATTTTATATAGCGTTCCTAACAAATTGAGAGACGCTTGAATAAAAATAATTGAGGTAATAAAAAATTTATAATAACATGACAATAAAGGGATTCATGATATACTATGTCAATGTATAGTATGTACACTATATAAAAGTGCATTGGTATATACAAACAAATAAGTCTCAATGGAATGTAAATTGAGATGAAATCCTTTATAAATACTGTATTCATAGGTTAAGGATAAAAAAATGAAAAAATTAAGTGTGAAAAATATAAATACCCTCAATATGATTGGATATTATGTGTAAATAAATTAGAGGACATTCCCATATATTCTTGTAAAAACAACACTAATGACATGGATGTTTTACTCAAGTAACGGAAATTAATTTCAGATAACTGTTATCATGTTCATATTGATGAATTGGGAGGTTATAAATGGATTGATTAATTGTATCAAAATATATATCCACACAAAGGGGAGATTAAATTACTACATATATAAATAAATTTTTATTTAACACCTAATCTTGGAGTAAAATAACAAATGAAGTTTGCATAAAACCTAATGAGTGGAAACCGAAATTAGAAATTCCCTAACTAATTTGGTAACATAAGAAACATACACCCAATGGAAGAATGATTATACAATGAAGATGTAAATAACCAAAACGTAATGTATATTACACAAAAAATACAATCATGGGTCGTACATACACCATACAAAAAGAACATAATGGCAATATAGCGTGGATCTCACATGAATAAGAAATGATATGAAAACCCATTAGCTTGTACTTTTCCGTAGTTTAGGGTATGTTATAATCTTATATAATAGTTGAATACATTTTATTAAATTATTAAATAACCATATACATAAATAAGATACCATATATGATCTTCTAATATTAGTTTGTTAAAAATATTTCATTAGTATCATTGTTTCGGGTGTTAACTGATTCATTTTCCTTTATATTTCTTGTTAAGTAAGTCATGTTTGTTATGGATAATATGTATTTGATTCATATACATTGTGATATTAGGTTCTTAAAATTTATTTTAAATCATAAAATTAAAATTATTCTTGAATGGTTATGTTGGGAAATGAATCTCATTGAGTTTGTGGTGACGGTAATCCGTATGTATACTCGAGCGATAATAACAATATATTGATGGTGAAATCGTATGTATTTGAATGGTATATCATATATATAGAATAATTAACATTTTTTATTTATTATTTACATCAATTATACTAATTATTTTACCCATCCAAATTATGAAGTGTTGAATAAAAAACTACACCATGACATGGAGACGTTAAACCGTACGTACACACATATATTGACTTTTTCATTCATTGGAGGCATAGATCAATAAATTTTCTTTTAAAATATTTATAATCACACAACTGTATGTTGTTGGTACTAGATTTATTATTATTTTTTAAGGAAACATCAATGAAAGATGAAGACGAAGAAGAAAAGAACTTCGAACGAGGTGGTGAAATTATTAAATCTTCTTCGGGTGCTTCCTTTGGATTTCATAAAAAATGCTCATTAGTTTGGCCTTATAATCAATGTAAGGCCCATAGGTTGAATTGGGAGTAGTTGGGAGGATGTTGGATCAGGCTTTGGCTGAGCCAAATGGATTTGGATGTGTCAATTTGAGAGAAGTTAAAGTACCCTTTTATAAGAGCGGCGAGGGTCACATTAGGGAAAGCTTGAAATATTATTTTATTGTAAAATCAATTTTTTGTTTATAACGGCTCCAAATTGAATTATTTAAAGGATAATGTGGGTATGGGTCTAAATCCTTCAAACCAGTTGGTTTTATCCAGGTTTAGGCCACTATAGTAACCTTATCTTATAGAATCAATTCTTTGTTAAATAGTTTAAGTTTTACCACGTCTTATAGTGTTTTTATATTACATGTTTAATAAACTTACTATAAAATGTGAATAGAACCTCTATTGATTTATTAATGAAATATATATCAATATATACATCCTTTTTCCAAACATTATATTTTGAGGAAAATTATATCATATAATAATATAGTATTTGTTTTAAATACTCATTTACGTCAATTTTGACACTATTTTGTATTTGGTTTTCTAAAAGTCATCAAAACATGATTACATTGAAAAAAAATTAAATAAAACCTAACATGTCATATTAATCGATAACATTCATGGAATGAATGAAAAGTCTCAATTTAATTTTATTTTTATATTTATAATTTCAATTATTTTAATCATTCCTTATTAAGGTAATTACTGCATCATCATTTTGTCACAAATAAATTTAATTATTTAATGTATTAAAATTTTAAATAAAATATCGTGGTGTTTGAAATTGTTTTAGCTTTCTAATTAATTTTTATAGTCTAAATTATATTACGTATAACCATATTTTAAAAATGGTTTAGTTAACAACTTTTAATTTAAAACGTTTAACTCTTGTTTAAATAAAATAATAATAAATGTTCTATTCTAGTCCATGTTGATCAAAACGATCATATTATATTTATATGGTTTATTTTAGTTGATATAAACATATCTAGTATAATTAGGAAATGTGTGATGGTAATTATAATATCATTTATTATTATTAATTACCCTAAAATTTGGCATTAAACAATAACATAGTGATTTCCACTATTCATTAGAAATTTAATGTTTTTAGAATAAATACCAAATATTCACACAAATATTGTTTTGATATTCCAAATTCAAAAATGATATCTATTTTACAAAATTAAAAACATAGAAACTGTATTAATTATTTTTAAAAAAAAATTCCCATTGTCAAAACCAGAAAGAAGGTTTTTGAGAAGCAAAGACTATCAAAAGATTGATATGTCTTTATGTTCAATTTAAATGTAAAATTACATACAATAATAGCTATTTGATTAAATGAAAAAAATATAATATAATTGTACTTCAAAACATTCCAATTTATAGTTTATCTTTATAAATTATTTTTATTAAAAAAGTTGATTTCAATTAAAATTTAGTATTTTTCATTGTTCATCAAAATATGAATGTTATTAAAATAACACCAAATTTTTTCCAAACTAAATTTGTGTGTCCCTATTCTAAAGGAGAAATTTATTTTTTCAAATTATATAAATAAAAGATTCAAATATTGAATTTAAAAAGGGTTCCCAATTAAAAGGAGGTAAGATTACATTTCTTTAAAAATAGGTCTTTTATCTGAAAAAATTGATTTTGTTTTAATATTATGTCTAATAAACATATAATATTGATGTTAAAACTATATGGATTATAGATAATTAAAATTTTATCTTATATTATTTATAACTATTTTTTGAACGGCTAGATTGGTAGGTCATGGTGTGCTCGAACTCGGTGTTGTGTGAAGCACAAGCTATTGAATTACATCAATGAAAATAACTTACTATGAAATATTGGGGTGTTACATTCGATTTATAACTTCACTATATTACGTAAAATATTAACCAATATTACTCAAAAATGGGTTATGTCTATATGAGAAAAACAATTTTAATAATTTTTTGATGAATTGAGGAAGAGGTCGCTGAATTCTCCAATCTTGACTCTAATATTGGGGAATGATGGATTTTTTATTTACAATGATGCGTGAGAGATATTTAGCAGATTATTCTTTATAAATAATGATATTTTTATTTCCAATACATCAAGGCCATTAAAAATTATTGAACATAACTATCAAACACATGATCTTGATTTATGTAGGGTAACCTTTTCCTTGAAGATAGAGAGAAACTATCTATATGATGAAATATGTAAGATTTATACCATTCAAAAGAGTTTGAAAAGTATCCTACTAATGAAATAACTCAACATGAGTCAAAGGAGATGGATCGAGATACTCAAGTATTATGATTGTTTAATACACTACCACCATGGGAATGTTAATAAATTTGCAGATGCATTGAGCTGGAAGGATCGTGGACTTATAGACAAAATGATTATTGACAAGGAACCTATGAACATGGATCTTGAAAATATTGATATGGTAATTATCAAGGATGTGGAAACATCATTAATGTTTTCAAATGTTTTCCCAACCATATTTATTGAAAATAATTAAATTTTCTTAATGTTATGATGACAATCATAAAAATAAAATTAAAGATGTGAATTATTGATGTTACTAGAAATTATGTGCGAGGATGGAATTATGAAATTTGGTTAGGGGATATGCATTCCCTGTATAATTGAGATAAAAATAGAGTTATTATATAATTACCATAGAACTAATTTTATATACACCCTAGTACCACTATGATATATAGAGATCTGAGGGAACATTTTTTGTGATATAATATTGTGTGGGAAATTATTGATTATGTGTCATGATTTTTAGTCTGCCAACAGGTGATGGAAGAAAGACAACATCATGGATGTGTCATTAAAACATTTCCATTTCCTACATGGATATGTGATAACATCAGACTAGATTTTATCAGTGGATTATCAAATATTCCAAGAAAGAATGATGAAAAATGAGTGATTGTTGATCAACATACATAATATACATATTTCATCTCTATAAGGGAGGATTTTATACTAGAGTTCCATGAATGACTTTATATTAATGATGATGTATGACTTCCCAAAGAACCTATTTCTATTATGTCTAATCACGATCCATTTTATATATCAAAATTCTGGAAGAGTCTTGTGAAATCCTTGGATTGTGAGCTTCATTTGAATACTTCTTATCACCTTCAAATTGTCTTGAAGTCAGAAAGGTCCATTCATAAATTAGAAGACATGTTGAGATAATTTCTTCTCGACATTCAAGGTATATGGGATTAGTATTTTCCCTTGGTATAGTTTTCCTAAAATAATAGTTTCCATTCAAGTATTCAAATACCACCATATGAATTATTGTATGGAAATAGATGTCGTACACCAACATATTGGGATGAAATTCGTGAAAGGATTCTTATAGGTCCATATATTATAGAGGAAACAACTTTAAAGGTTATTACTATTCAAACCCATATCAACGAATCTAAATGTATGGAATAGAGCTATGCTAATGATCGAATGATGGATTTGGAATTTCAAGTGGGAGATCACATTTTCTTTAAAGTATAACCATGGAAGTGTGTTATAATATTTGGGGGGAAATACTAATTGTGGCCAAGGTATATTGTTCCTTCTAAAAAAATTAGATTATCAGAGATATGTCTTATCAATTGGAAATATAGCCTATACATTGTAAGGTACACTATGTGTTACACATCTCTTTGTTAAAGAAGTACATGATAGATCAAAATCATATACTCAATTATGATGGAATGGAATTGGATCCTCACTTATCTTATTGTGAAGAGCATATATGGATTCTATATAATAAAGAACATGTGTTGGGTATTTGTAAGACTTGACTGGTAAAGGTACATTAGAAAAATCATAATATTTAAGTGGTGAAAGGGAAGCCAATAAGCTAATGATGAAGAATAACACAAATATTTTTGTGGTGTGACAATATAGAAATTCCAAGGATGAAATTTTTATTTAAAGGGATAATGTAATTACCCATTACATTATCAATGAAATTTACCATCTTATGTTTATTTCATATATTATGGATCACATAAAATCTCATATAGAACAGAAAAAACATTATAAATATAGAATGAATGAAAAAATAGGTATGTCTAGAAGTTAAAAAACCTATATGGAGGAAATAGAAACATGACACTAGGAATTGTAATATGACCCTTATAAATAGTAAACCATCTAATGAATGGTACTGTCACCAAAGAAATATTAAATAAAATTGAGGAACATTATGAATGAATGTATCATATAATTATATCATTGAATAAGTAAATTAATATGTTAAAAATTGTTAGATTAAGTGTTTCTACTTTTTAAATTCATTAATATTTAAAAAATATTATTATTATTAAAAATGATTTAAAAGGAAATATATTAATATGAAATTTATTTATAAATTAACTCTTTTTGGTCTTATGATTGTCAGACTATTTTATGAGAACATGGTAAATTTCTGAAAGTGTTATAAAATCACAAATAAATTTAAAATATGTATATTTCATGTAAATTATTATAAATTAAATTACTCAAATTTACATAATTTTTTTCTGAAAATTTAATTCATTTTTTAAAACTTCATGTTTAAAATGGTTAGGGAGAATTTTGGTGATTTTTCTAAAAGAATTGAATTGTTGGTAAAAATTAAAATATGATAATTTTTGATAAATGATAAATACATGATTTATTGATTCATAGGTGAGGATTGAGTGATGTAAGAACCATTGGATCGAACTCACATTAACTTATTACTTTATTTGATCATTGGATTCCACAATATTTGTATTCTTGAACAAAATCATAAAATAATGAGAAATCATCCCTCCCTCCACTATAAATACCACCCCTCACCACACCTTCTCCTAAAACCGTCAAAGCTTGGACCCTTGTCAAATTTTTGGCCATACCACTTCCTTAGAATCATACCCACGTATAGGATCTATTCGTATCATAAAAATACCAAAACAAATCCCATTTAAGGTGGTTATCATGGAAGAGTCTCCAAAGGGTAAAATCTGCATCCATTTAGTTTCTTTTCATGTTCTTTTCTCTTATTAGTCTCTCATCAACTCTTATTTACAAATTAAAATGATAACTCCAGTATCATATAAATATATTGAAATAATATCATGTTAATTGAATATCCTCACTCAAACTCTTTTCAAACTCTACTTTTTTTTTAAAACGAAATCATCGTATGAGATTTTCCAAATTTCAACCTTCATGGATGATTGGTTTCATTCATCAAATTATCATTAAAGGATGGTAATGAAACTGTATTTATTTTTAGAATTGTCAATAAAATATTTATCAAATCCTTTATTTTCTTTATGTATGAAAAATATTTTATAAATACTAAACAATATAACAAAATTAGTTCGTTATGGTCAATAACCAACGTCATATTGTAATGGATTATAACTAAATGTATTATCTAATGATTATTCATAATACCATACAATGAAATGATATATATATATATATATATATCATTTAAAACATATGTACATTCCTTTAAATTATATTAATTCAATTTTGAATAATTTTACCCTTTTCAGCATGAACATCCACAATCAGATACAAGTATATTGATCATGAAAACCATGGTAAATAACACTCCCGAGCAAAAAATATATATTTTAATACTCATAAAAAAGTTCATAAATGAACTTCATAAAAATATAATAAATAAAATACATGTATATAAGGATATGAAATAATTTATTAAGGATAAAATTTGATTATCTGGGATATTATGGTCATGTATAGAACACATTCAGACATAAGTAATGGGTTTCTTCTCAAACCTTCATTTTCATTCAGGTTTTACTATGTACCTCTATACATAAAGGTAATTATTCATTATTTCTTTATAATTATTTTAAATTCATTATATACATTGGGAAATAGTTTTTCTAGATCATTTCATTTTTTTAAAAAAAATCATGTTATTTGTCATGGTTTCCTTCTAAATTCTTCCTGATACCCAATCCCGATTAAAGGGAGCATCTCAATTTCTTACCTATTTTCACGTACTATCAATAAAAATATTTTAATTAAACATTATATTTATAGAAAAAATAATTTTTTCATAAAATAATATATTTATTAGTTACTAGTTTCATATAAACAAGAAAGATAAATAAAAAGGATTTTTGAAAAAGAACTCTTCTTGGCAATGTAAAAGGACTATTTCTATAAATATTTACTCAATGATTTAATGAGAGATTTTTCATAAATTTCAATAATTATGTTGAATTTTATTACTTATTGAGATTAATATATTATTATTTTGATATACCAAATATTATTAAATGGGTTATGAATTGTTTAAATTTGGATGTATTATCTTGATACCATTCCCCGTGCCAACTAGACAATTTATTTATTATGATAACCGATTGTGGAATGTTATTTAAATTTAATATGATCATGTTGTCTCTATTTATCCACATTCATATGATTATTTAATTGGACTTAAAAAAATATGTATGTTAAATTCAATTTTCTATTGACTCATCGATAATTCTCATGAGTCAATACAGAATTTGGTTTTGGCTGAGTCCTTACCCTAATATTTTTAGATGTCTGGGACAAGGCCTTATTGATATGTTTCACATGTTTGACATTATGAATTCCCTCATTATGATAATATAAATTTATAAACCATGTGATATTTTACTAGTAGAATATCCATGATTAAGGTTCATTCTCTTATGATTATTTATATGACTTTATTTACTCAACTATCATTCATGTCATACTATGCTCAAATTTATTTAAAATGGAATGTGTTTTTTTGTTATTCAACATGCCTAATGTTTATGTTTATGTAAACTTAAACTGTATTAAATACTATTACTAAGCATCTGACCACACCCCTTCATCTTATGTTTATTTTTAGGATTTGAGGATGAATTTTATAAATGAATTAGAGGGATAATGTCTGAGTAATAGATATATTAAATAGGATATCTATATTGTATTTCATTTCATATTGTAATGTAACAATAATGTATGTATCAGGTTTTTTTATTGTAATAAACTAATCAGTCCATAAAAATGAGATTATTTGTAATCCAATCGATGTAATAATGTAAGGCACCAGATCAAATCTACTGGTGTCAAGGCTTGTACATTAGGGAAAATTTTGGGTATCATTTTACTCTAATCGTTTAGATTTTACAACATGTTATCCTTTGGATAATTACCAAAATATTAATGTTTTGTACACAATAGGAGTTATTAATGTCATTATATAATATAAAATTACGAACAAATAAATCATGGTCAATGTATAAAAACATATTAAATTATTTTATTGAATATAATATTTTAATTAATTATAAATCATTTAATAAAATATCAGTACTAGAAAATTACCATATACCAACGGTTTAAAACCATTGGTATAGGACTCCAAACCATTGGTATATTTTATACCAGCAGTTTGGAGAGTTGTTGACTAGTAAGCTGTGAGGATAGGTCTATACCAACGGTCTTCAAAACCGTTGGTATAAGTAATATGAAAAATCTATACCAACAATTCCATAAATCTATTAGTATATATATTTCAAAATAGAAGCATTATCTTGGTTTAGATCCCAGTACCTCCAGTTTATGACTGAACGACTTAACCAATAACCTAAGATGACTTTTGTGAACATAATTTCATATATATATATATATATATATGTGTGTGTATTATCATAAATATTTTAAATTTTGATGTATGTAATGTCTCTGTAAGAAGATTCCATAAAAAATACATGTACCTATGCCAACGTTTCTCAAAACTGTTGGTATAGACCTATACCAATGGTTTTCCGAACCGTTGTTATAGATTCATTGATTTTGGGACCTATACCAAGGGTTTTGGACTAACTGTAGGTATAGGGGGGTCTACTCCAATGGTTTGCGGAAAACAGTTGGTATATGGCCTCTATTATGGACTTATACCAACAGTTTGGCCTAAACTATTTGCATATGTCCATATAAGTGACATATTCCAACGGTTTCTCCAAACAGTTGGTATAGGTCCCCCTATACCATCGGTTTGTACTAAACCGTTGGTATATGTCCAAATTAGTGACCTATACCAACGATTGTTTCCAAACAGTTGGTATAATTCCATAATAGAGACCCTATACAAACGGTTTTCCCAAAACTGTTGGTACAGATCTTATTTCCAGTAGTGTATTATTTATTATAAAATATCATTACTGTTATTTTGAACACTATTCATTGAACTTGAATTAAAATACATCTAGAAAAAGAGGATATTTGAATGTAATCCTTTTAAAAATTAATAACATGTTATATGTGTGAAAAAAATTCAAAATACAATAATTATTTTAAATAATATTACTTTTCGTAATTTGAAATAATTTATTTAAATTTTATATAAATTAAATACATGTTTTGCAGATGCTACGCAGGCCTTTAAGGTACTTATATCATCCAAAAGAATTATTAATAAATTACTATTATTAAAATTAATAATTTATATTTGATGTTAACATTTATAATCATACATCATTTTTATTCAATATAATATTATATATTATATATATTAGGAGAAGAAATGTTAAATATTTTCCGTCTTCCCCCACTTGAATGTTCTAAAGATAGAACTCTTTTCCCAATGAAAAAGGAAATAAATTAGACCTTTGAATGTTTTTGATTGAGATATAATCATAAAATAATAATAAATTAAATGTTAGGATTATTTTTCAGTCCAAATATTATTATTTTTAATCTAAATTAACATATATACCCTTATCTTTGTGGAAATTATTTACAATGGTTACAATTAAAAATAACATGAAATAAAATGGAAATATTTTCCAAATTTGGACAAAATTAATTGAAATATTATTTTCATTTTTTAAAATACAACACCTAAAAGTGTCTGAAAATAACAAAAATTATAAATTTAAAACACAATGAAAAATAGTTTTTCAATCAAAAATGCATTTTTAAAATAATGATATTTTTATACCGAATGCAACTATGAAATTGATTGAAATGAAATTAATTTTGTTTATATAATATAATATATTTAATATAAATTTGAAACAAATTATAAAAAAAGGCTTATTTGTACATGTTTGAAATAAAAATATGGGTTTCAATAAAAAGTAGTATTTTTCATTATTCACTCAAACACCAATTCATTTAGAATTTGTTTTTACAAAATTATAATTTTGATATGTTGTTTTAATAAATATGGTTCATTTTAAAAAATAATGTTTCTAAATCTCAAAAAATTATTTATATCATTTTCTATAAAAATCCCCAAAAGTCATTATTGGATGAGATAATATTTTTTAACAGAATTAAATGACATTACTAAAATTAAGGAGTTTACTTATTAATAAATTATCAATAATTTTTTAAATAGAATTGATAAAATATATATGTAATAATGTGTTTATATCTATTTATGCAATATAATTTATTATATATAGTCTAATTATTATATTTATATAATAATGTTTGTGGTTCATTTAATAAATGTGTTATTTTTAATAATCATTATAAAAAATATTGTTATTTTAATGTTGTAGAATGATACATTATCCCCCTTTAAATAAATTTCAATCTCAAATTTTTAATTTTCTATGATTTTAGCATTTTTACATTTCTTTATTAAAAAATCGCATAATAAAAATAGAAAATGAAACATCTTCCAAAAAATTGAAATGGAAATTTAAAATGACTATGGAATTACTGATTAATAGGTTTATAAATAGAATAAAATTAATAGGAAGTGAAAATATAGACATGGATGAGAAAATAAATGACCAAGATATAATAGAGGAAAATATAGATCATGGATATGATGATGTTAAGAAATACAAAACCATAAATATTTTATGTGTTAATAGAACATCAATTCAACGGAAATGATCATAATATAATTACATTTGTATTTCATGAATGTTTTCATATAGATGATGAATTCCATTACTATCTTTGATATGAACATAATGAAATAAAAATGTTAAAAAAATTAATTTTTTTAATCAATTTTCACTAAAATTTCATCCATTCCGAAAACAATGCATATTTAAGATGAATGATTTATGCATAAAGAACTCATGTTAAATTTTAATATACTAGGATATCTATTAAATAATAAAAATTTATTCTCATTATCTCATCATATCTTTCAAAAACAATTATTAGAACATGTTATCCAATAAATCATTAATCTATAAATACTCAATAGAAACACCAAAATTTCATCAGAGTCAATTTAGAAAATAGCTAACCTTAAGACTACAATGAAATATTTGCTACCAAATTAATAACCAAAAAATAACCTATAATTTATGATGAATTTATTCCCAAATAATATAAAGCATATTTCAGTGTCACATACTATACACATGAATACCATAAAAACATATTATCTTAATGCATACTTCTAACCCAAATCACAAAAAACCCTTAATTTAAACACAACTGATTCTAAAAAAATATCTATCAATATTACATATATACCATACATCCAAATATTCAGTAAAAACAATCATAATTTAGTTTTTAATTAAAACAAGAATTATTTTGAAGTCCATTAATACAATCTAATTTACTTCACCAATGTCAATCTTATATTTCTCAGATTTAAACATTATTATGTCTACATTAGGTGCATATTAAGAGTTATATTTCCCAAATAATTTATTTTTTGAAAAAATAACCATATAAATAAATCAGTTTTCTAGTCAATCAGTATCATTAAACACGTTATTTTAAATACATAAATAAAAAATATTTTCATAAAAAACTTATATATTTCATGATTATTATAAAAAAACCCTCACTGAAAAAAAAAATTATTTAATTCAATGTCACTGACACATAAATCTTTCAATATTGGAATTAGTATTTGAATTAGATCAGTTATCTCCCCTTAAATTATTGTATGGTAGATTCCTTTTATTCCTGGGAAATGGGTTTGAATAATAATATATTTATTAATATTTGAAGAAATAGATAAATTTGGTCTCACTAATCCATTTTCATTCATCATCCTTGTAACACAGATCTATACAGTTATAACAAAATCTCATACCATCCAATAATTTTTTAGTATCTTTCTTTCAATAAATTTTACAAGATGTAAATCGATTCAATTTATAATTATTCATTGATGATTTAATTGTTTATTCATTCTCAGGGAAACACTTATTCTATTTATTTACGTTAAATTTATATGTTCTATAAACTTCCTTATCCAACATAATGAAACATGATACTATGTCATTATATATTTATTTATTTTTGATAAAAATGTGCCCAATAGAGACTCCACATAATCCCATTAAAGAAATGATCAATATTTCATTCTGTATTATATATTCAATTTGAGTCATACATAGATAGTATTGTGATTTTAGCATCATATTTCTCCAAAAATCCTTCCTTATTTTAATTTTAATGTGAGTGAATTATTCTATATTTCATCTTTATATTATTTATGGATGTATTTCTCAAAAAAAATATTTCCATTATATGATACTTATTTAGATATCCTCTTTAGAGTTATCTATTAGTGACAACCATTGATCTACATATACTCTCATATAATATACTTCACTTATAAGGTTTCCTCTATATGCACTTTCTAATGTATGGAATATCTTTTCATGATATTTAATCCTCTTATTTTCTAAAAATTGATTTGTATTTACAGTAAAATAAAGAGGCTATTATTGCATGATGTGGTCTGACATAAGAAATTTACAATATAGAACAATATGTTTTTCTATACTAGATTTATATTTTTTTATCTATAGCAAACATGAATAATATTTTAATTATTTACTGAGTCTCAATAATAGATGTATTCGTTTTTTTACATATATATTCATACATTATCTATGGGTGTCAATTCCCTTTCTTCCATTAGGATCCATCATTGAATATTTTATCAACTATTTTTTATCACAAATTTTGAAATATATTAATCCATAAAATAAAATCCCAATAACTGTAAAAGTTAAAAAATACTATAAGGGATTATCATAATTCTCATATTAGAAATGTTTACTTAAAATTTAGTTACCAAGGCTATTCTAAACTATCATTGATACCAACTCTAGAAACTCTAACTCTAGTAACCTAGAGATGGTGTGTATTTTATTATGTTGGATTCCATACAAAAGATCTCACCACATGATATCAACTGTTTTAGATTTTCTAAAAAAAATTTACAAACATGATTCCCAATATTTAATTGGAAATATAAAATACACAACACCAAAAAAATTATCTTTAATATTATTTATAATATCCTTATTCATATGATAGGGGAAAATGTTTAAATAAAATGGTAAGCTTTTATTCTTAGTGAGGGTTATATAATGTTCAATATATCATGAATCAATAAGGTGTAATTAATTTGGAATGGTAAATAACTAAAAATACAATGACATTTTCGAAATATAGAGCATGAAATTTATCAAAGGTTATTATTAGTATTTTAGTCTTACATATCAATAACTAAATTCTCAATTAAGGAAATTCATAATAATGGATGACATGATTTTCAAAATTCTGATATCTTTAACATAAAATCTTTCGGACGATATAGTTTAACAGATGGGTTGTAATACACTAGAAACCCATATAATGCAAACAAATTGATTTGTGTTATATTGCCTATCGATGCATTGAGGAGATATATAGTTATGATCCCCACCCAACACTGCATATCCAATCCACTCATCATATATTAAATGAATAACATTAACTAATATACAATATTCCTTAAGAGTAAATTTCCAAATTGGGTAAAGAATACATATCACCAATAATCCCCTTGTCAATCAAATAACATTCAGTTTAAAAAATAGTATATGAAAATTCCATTCACATGAATAAATAATCACATAGATGATATAATAATATTCACATATATGGGAAATATAAATTCCAATGATCAAAAGAATGTGATTATTTCAAAATAAAATTATTTCACATGAGTGAGAGATGACTAAAAAAGTTGATTTTGTAGTAAGATGAAATATTTTATAGAATATGTGAAATCAGAAATAAGATATTTGAAATAATATTTCTTAAAATAAAGTCCTTTATAAATGAATTGAAATAATTTTAATTAATCTGATGGCTATAAAGTGGTTATGGTGCTTATAAATATGTAAACACTGCATTAGTTAATAAAATTTATTTAGAATATTTATAATGAATGTAGAAAATTGATACATTGGCATATCATTATTAAGAATTATTTAAAAAAATGTTAAAATTAATTGATAACCAAAAATAACCTGAACAAATAATTTTATAAAAAATGACTTAGTAAAATAATATACTATAATATTGATACAGAAGAAAACTATACCCTATCAAAAAGTGAAATCAAACCACTTTTTCTTTTAATCTATACTATTGGAAGCATAACATGAAAAGGATTATTAAAAATCCTGAACATATATATATATATATATATATATATATTCATTTTATTCAACTCAATATTGTAGTCTATAAACCATATAAAATTAAATTGGTTCATATTACTAAATATGTACCAGTTGTTTTGAAATTCAGATGACTGCAAAAACCTAATGATTTTATTTAGTTGAAGATTATTAACATACTATATTTAAAATATGTATATAATATAATTTCATTAAAAAAATACAAATATTTATAATATCAAATACAATCTATTTATAAAATTCTATCACATGATAGTTAACAATATTTTATTTTTATCATTATTTTGGGAGTTATCAGCAAAGTTTTTCATGTATGTCTTGATTCATAAGTTATTATCATTATATCTTTTAAATTTTTCCGTATTTAAATAATATTATTAATGTTATAAATATAATATATATTAAATATATATATATTGTGATCCATAAAAGATAGATATAGAAAAATGAATTATACCATTCATGGTGACGGTAGTTCATATGTCTGCAAGAACAGTGTTTTCACTTTTAGAAGTTGTTGGAGTTGATGCCCTAGAACCAACTAATTTGTACTTTATTCATTAATAAAATCCTTATCAAATATATATTGTTCTTATGCGTGACAATGCAGGTGATAATGTCCCAAGGATAGATGTTTCATTAAAGGGTCATAGCAGATCACTTTTATGATGAGAACCCGGATGTTCCATAACACTGTTCTTGAATATATGTTCTATGGAAAGATGATATTATTTGAGGGGAAAAAATAATACAAGCCATTATGGGTGAGGAATCATAAAACATTGAGGCAAAATCTCATGGTGTGCGCCCTTGGTAATATCCATGATGATATTATGAGAACGAGACCCGCCAGTAGAAAATCCACATTTCATAGTGTCATTGGATGTTCCTATTTGTGGATGTGTGTATTAGTCCTTAGACTTTGTGATTATTATTAATGGGTATTACAACTCGTTAACTTAGATGTAATGATGAAAACTGTGAAGACACACTGTTCGTAGCGAGGTAGGATATGTTGGGTGCGTCATGAGTAATACCGCATTAATAGATAATGCGAGAAAGGATTTGTCCCTTCCATTCCACAAAGTAAGTATATTTCTCTACCCTTTGATGGAGTTGATATATCTTAAATAAATCCATGGCCATGGTAAGGTATGGGCGAGTTCAATTCCAAAATTTCAAAGAATGAATAATCGAGCACATGGGTTTATGGTACTAGAATGCAACCTGCTTGATTAGAGATATCGAGACGAAGGGATTATATTACACGGTAAATGTTCGTCATAGGTGACACACCATTGCGGTGTTAACTTCTCTCTCTACGGGTGCCTTGGCATGTTGCTAGATGCTAACCTTGGACTTTAGGTAGGCTCCGCCTAATGCCACTGAGAAAGAGGCCTAGAGGGTCACACACTAAGTGTGTCCATGTATCTCAGTTAAATAGTAGTTTAACAAGTTAAATAAAGATTATTCCCAACTGTGGTTTAATAATTATTTAATAATGCCTAATCGCATTTATTTCGATAATAGTTATTTTCGAGAATATATTGTTGCAAAATAATATATTTATTTGCGAGTAATAAAGGTACATTTATTTAGGAAATAAACAGCCATCCCTCAAGGTCTAATAAATGCGAAGGAGGAGATAAAGAAAAACAAAAAATAAAAGTACACATTGTGTATATTAAATATACATGCCATGTAGTTTTGTGGAAAACCAGTATACACCGTGTATTAATGATTACACACCATGTAGTATTCCAGTCAGGATTTTGAGGATATAATATTGTTTATTGAATAATATTAATTATAATCAGTGTGGGCACATTTCAAGGAATTAATAATTCGACATGGGGTTTTCAATACGTGTTAATGAAATAAATAAAATGTGTAACATGTTTATTTATTGTCATAACACTGTAAACCTCAAACCCAATTATAAATATCCTCACAACCCCCACACTTTTCCATCAATTTTTGTGCACAACAATTCTAGAGAATTCTTTCAAGGCTGAAAGAACTCCTTTCTCAAAGAATGTTCTCACGACCGAGATACCATGTCGATCGAAGGAGGACATCACAAGTGAAGGTTCTTCCATGCTAGCACCTAGAGATACCTTCGGCAACGTTCGGAGACACATGGTACACGCGTGGATCACGACTAGATGAATCCTACCCATGGATTCTATGATACAATGACGGATCACAAGATCGTGACATGAGACATCAACGAAGCAATAATTCCACCGAGGTAATTCTTGTGAATTAATTAAATTAATTATAAATAATATATGATGATCCTATTTCAATGGTTCTAGGATTCCCTCTTATGTTTTTCATTCCTCGTTCTATTCCAATGACTAGGCCTTTTACATCGTGACAGATCTCGGATTGAACATTGTTTAAACTTAAAATTAAAGTTGGGCAAACCTCCAATGTGCTTCCGTTGTGGCCAAAACCTACAAGTGGTATCAGAGGGGTCATATCATTTATTATAGTTATTTAGTTTTTCCGTTGATTTTTTATGTAATTAATAATTTAGTTGTTTCAATTCATGTTTAATCGTTCTGAAAATATGAATCTCAAGATATGTTCCTCCTCCCTCTTTTCAGGTTCACCTCACAGAAACGAATTTTTATTTTAATTTTTATTAAAATAAAATAGAGGAACTCATCTGGAGGAGCTAAAGGTTTCTGTCCATACAACACTGGAATACACTGTGTGTATTCGTATGTACATGTCGTGTAATCTTGGTTCAATGCATTGACTGATCTGCCAAATCAGGCCATGTCTTCGAGTATACCTAAGTCATTTATGACACCATGTGTTGACCAGGAACAGGTGTGTCGCACCTGGACTTCACAAACATTATGATTTTAATTTTAATATTTAATTTTATATGTTTATTTAGACTTTTTATATTTATTTAGTTAGAAATCGTGTCGAGTCTAACCCTTGGTGAACTTCTTACGCTGTTCAGCTAACCTTTTCTTGGCAATGCTCGATCTGTGGTAAGGGCACGAGCGAAGCCGTGTAGCCACCAAGCGCACGAGAAAACCTCTTCACATATACCATTTGAAGCCAGTTTTTATTTACTTATTTGAATTTAGTTATTTTATTTTATTTTAGTTTGTTTTATTATTTTTCTCTCCCTTATTTCTTCCCCAATTCCTCTCTATTTTATTTTATTTTATTTTATTTTACTTTTATTTCTTTTCTATTCTATTTTTATTTCATCTTTCTTTTCTTTTTATTTTATCTCCTTTTCTTTTTTTTCTCCACCTCCTAAACCCTACACTAGCTACCACCCCCCCTAATTCTTTTTTCGCTTTTTTTTCTTCTCCATCTTCTCTCTTCTCTCACATGACCGCCCTCCTCCCTTCTCCTCTCTTCCTCGCTCGGTCGCACCTCTCCCTTCTCCCTTCTCTCCTTCTTCTACGTCTCTCCCTCCTTTCTTCTTCCCTCCTACCCTTCTCTTCCTCCCGAGTGCATCCCCTTCTTCTCCTCCCTCCATATGACGTGCTTCCCTGCTCTCCCTCTCCGTCGGACCCCTCTACTCTATCTCCCAGCCTCCCGATCACCCAGGTCGTCGACTTCCCTATTTCCCTCTTGTTTTCCCACCCGAACCCATTTCCCTACATCCTCTCCTCTTGAATGGCCGCTCCACCTCACTGTCTCCCTATCATCATGCCGAACCCTAGTGGCCTCCCCTGCTGCGCCTCCTTCCCGGCCTCACCTGCTTCGCCTTACCCCCCTTCTACCTCCATCTTTCTTTATCTTCCTACCTAGCCGAACTTCCAGCGGTTCCATATTTTCCAGTGCCAGCCTCCGTGACCACCCTGCTTACCCCCTGCTACCTTCCTCTCGACCAACACCTCCTCCCTCCTTCGGACGACCCTTTCATTGACATTTAAAATCCCTTGATGTAGGTGCAGAACAGTTTAGTTGCACTATTCTCTTCCGTATTGGTAATGTTGCGTACAGGTTTTCATTTGCGATTGGTTTAAATTTTTTATTGAATTTGTTTATGTTTTAATCAGTTTATTTTATTCTTAATAAAAAAAGTTTAGTTGTTAATCAAATTTTTTAATTTTTTTAATTATTAATTAATTTAATTAATCATTATTGAATTTGTTATCTGGTAATTAATTAATTATATTTGTTTAGTTGTTAATCAAATTAATTAATTGTTTTTGTTTAATTGTTGATTAATTTATTTAATTATTATTTAACATTTCTAACGGTTAACAATGTTATTTAATTGTTTTTGTTTATTTTTATGGACCGCTGATGTTTCACTGGTTGGCATTGAGTTTGTTTGGTCCACTGTTTTAGGACCATTTTTATGGATCCATGTGGTGCGACCATTTCGTAGAAGGAGTGTTGCGCAGTATCGTTTTGCGTACTTTGAGGTAGGTGGTTTTGCATGCTTAGGATATCTGATCAATTAGTCTGCTGGTTTAAATAAATTGATATTTTTTTATTTACCTGCTACTATGAGTTGTTGGTTTGGTTGCTAGGATTTGATGATTTATTTTTAATATTAGCATGATTAGGTTGTCTGGTTTTTACTATATTGTGCCTTTGGTCTTTGGAAAAATTTTGCAGTTGAAATTTGATTCCTGTTATAGTCCTAGTGTGTATTCGAGTGAGTCTTGGCACTGATTATTTTGTTGTTTTATTTTCCTTAAAACTACTAGACCATTTTTTATCAAATGCCAGTTAAATTTTAGTTTGTTTCATGGAATTTTATAGTTATTTGACTATGTATTTCTTTCACATTGTGTTTTAGTTTTTGGAGGATATTTTTCATGTGTAATACATTAAATGGTTGTTTGTTTATTCATTTATACACAATATGTGATTGTGATGGTTGTCTTAGTTGATTTCAAGGTGTGTTGTGTCTTGGCCTTGATGAGTACGATAAAATTTGAACGTTGAGCACAAAAGTGGAAGCATTGGTACTAGGTGGCCAGACTAGACTAGCATGCTAGTGATACGGGAGTGGCTCTAGCCATGTTTCACTTAGCTGGATTGAAACTTACAACACTGACTAAACTTTGGATGATGACTGGCGACCACCAGTTAATAGAGGTGTTTCCCTACATGTGGCTTGTGGATGGGAATGTATTTTATGGATTCTTTGGTACTCCGAGACGTGAGGTTCTATGGCCCCACATAGCTTTAGTCCCTTTAGGCCTCTCCCACTTTTGTTTCTCTTGTGCGATTATATACTCATCACTGAATGATTGTGTGATTTCTTTGGTGTAAAAATGTTTTCATTTTATTTTAGTACGAAAACCATGTTCCCTATTTAAAACTATCATTCTTTAAAAACAGTTTTCATTAAAGTTATTAGTGCATTTGGTTATTTTCTATAATTCAAGCCTGCAAACAGTTCTGGTCACCTAACAATTACATGTGGAATCTTTTCTCTGGTGCCAACCAATTGACCGATTTCTCACACCCTATGTACACCCTTGGGTGTATGTAGATCTGACTATGTCCAATGCTGGGAAAGGAAAAGGTTTTGAGAGCAGTCGTCTGAGTTGTTAGCAGTTTCTTTTGACATGGCGTTGGTGGTGAAGGTAGGACAGTGGTAACCCTCCATCAGGTGACGGTTGCTGACTTGGTTTTTGTCACCCATTTTTTAAGTTATTCATGGTTAGGTTGTAGTTGTTTTTGAGACTCACTTTTGCTGTTTAAAGACTTGTGGTTGCAATGCTGTTTTTCGGCTCAATTCACTTGTGGTTATTCCGGGTTTTTTATAAGGGTAAATCATTCCCAAAGATTCAATTTGATAACCAGGCACTTATACCAGCCCGTGGGGATTGGGAATGCCCTTCGGTCTATGCCGCAGGTCGGGTTGGGCATCGGGTTGATGGCGACCCGACATGGTTCGTGACAAAATGGTATTAGAGGTTAGGTTCATCCCTTTGTTTATATTATTTAGGATGAGTTGGGATAGACATGAGTTAGAACTGTTGGGGCTCGGAATTCCGGTTGTGAGTAGGGTGTCTGGCCAGTACGCCTCATGATAGACACTAAGTCACCATGGGATGTCAGGATACTTGTTTGACTTCTTTTCTAGGTGGGACGTACAGGCTGTAGACTAGGCGTGGACACCAGGTGAAAAAGTAGAGTTTTGATACAATGTTATTTTTTTTCAAGTTTGTATGACTGATGATTATTTATCCTATTGAAAATTTGTTCCCTTTGGTTATATGAGTTATTGGTGGTGATCTTTTGGGATTGTTGCTCATTACAGCAAGATTCCTCCCCGGGGAGCTCCCATGCTCCCACGAGAGGATGCCAGAGAGAGTTCTCCCTCGCCGCTTGATCGGAGATTGGTTGAGGCTGTGGTACGAGCTGATCAAGCTTTAGGACAAGGGTCCACTCCATCCCCCTCCCCTATTCCATCTAGAGGGGACCAATCTGGCTCCATAATGGATAGAGCTCAAGAGTTTTTGAAGAATATACCTCCTTATTTTCGAGGTGGTTCGGAACCTCAGGAGGTAGAGGAGAGGCTTGAAAAGATATAACACATGTTAGAATTCCATGACATGCCCGTGGAAGCCAGGGTAAAGTGTTCCACATTCCAGCTAGAGGGTTCCAGTCGCAAATGCTGGGAATCAGTGATACAGGCTGGGAAACATGAGCATATGAGTTGGATAGATTTCAAATTTATCTTCAACAAGCAGTACTATCCAGAGTTACTGGCTTATACTAGATCCCGAGAGTTAATGGAAATTTTTCAAGGGAATTAGATAGTGATGGAGTATGTTAACCACTTCACTGAGCTAGTGTGGTATGCACATGAGATTGTTTTAAGTGAATAACTGAAAGCTCAAAAGTTCATGAAGGGCCTTCAACCAGAAATCCACTCTCAGGATTTCTTATTCAAGCTGGGGACATATGATGAGGTGGTCGATCGTTATTGCCTGGATGAGATTGACCAGAGAGAAAATTTGGGGTTTTCTGGATTAGTTTCATGTTTTGGCAGTGGCAGTTCTTCAGATAAGAAGAGGAAGCGTGATGAGGAGTGGAAGAAGAGTGGTGGAAGCTCAGACCATCCCTCTGTGTAGACATCATCTGGGGCTTCTAATACGAGGTCTGTTGTGTACCATCCATGAAGGGGGGTAGGGAACATCTGATCTGTATGTCCCACCCCTCCCTGGCCTTGCTAGAGGTGTGGGATCATAGGGCATGTAGAAATACTTTTGTAGAGAGACGCGCCCTCACCAGAGTGGGACTAGATATATGGCTTCTGGGGGAGTATCAGTGTAGTAAGAGCCGACCAGGATCTCAGTTCAGTGTTCGTGGTGGCTGGACCGGATCATCTTCAGGGAAGATCCATATCATGGCAGAGCCTCAGGTGAGCGGTTGTTCTCAGGAAGGGACCAGACATTTGCATGTTATGGATCAGGCACGAGCGGGATCTGATGTCGGACCTTCGACTATTCGAGGTACCATTCTAGATGCATCTAATATAGCATCCGTTTTATTTGATACTAGTGCTTTAGTTTCTTTTATACCTTCCCATATTGTGAACTTACTGAGCCTCCCAAACGAGCATTTATCTATTGTAATGGAGTTAGTGACACCGCTGGGTAAGAAAAAGGAGAAGGGTCTTAGGTTCCCATCGTGTGCACTCTCTGTGTCAGGAGTCGAGATAGAGTGGGATTTCTTGGTCCTAGATATGGACCTGTTTGATGTGATCCTCGACATGGACTGGTTGGTGCGCTTTCAAGTGAACATAGACTGATATCGGTGCCAAGTCTGCTTTACGACACCAGATGGGAGTCCTCAGATATTTCATGGAGAATGGTACCATCAGTTGAGTCACGAGGGACCTCCACTCCCTAAGTTGGGGAACCTTTCTTATCAGTTTTCGTCGGTCGCACTGGAGGACGATAGTGGTGTTTCGCATGGTGGGTTACCTCGTGTAGTGGATGAGTACCCAGAGGTCTTCCCATGTGATTTTTCAGGCTTACCCGCAACGTATGATGTGGAGTTCTCGATTGAGTTGGCACCGGGAACATAGCCTATATCTATTCCCTCATATTGCATGGCCCCCACTAAACTTATGGAATTAATCATATAGCTGGACGATTTGGAATCCAAAGGATTTATTCACCTGAGCATCTCTCCTTGGGCCGCCCCAGTTTTATTCGCGAAGAAGGGTGATGGAACCCTCCGGTTGTGCATCGATTACCAGAAATTGAATAAGGTGACCATCAAGAATAAATAAAATTTTCCCAGGATTGATGATCGGTTCGACCAGCTGAGGGGGGAAAAGTGGTTCTCCAAGATCAATTTGCATTCGGGATACCACCAGCTCAGGGTGAGAGAAGCAGATATTCTGAAGACGGCTTTCTGAAGCAGGTATGGTCACATTGAGTATCTATTCATTCCTTTCCGATTGATGAATGCTCCTGCTGTTTTTATGACGCTCATGAATACAGTGTTCCACCAATATCTCGACTCATTTTTTTGTGGTATTTATGGATGACATTCTGGTTTATTCAGGATCTGAGGAGGAGCATGAGCATCATCTGCATATTGTTTTGGGAACTTTGAGGGACCATTGCCAATAATATAAACTCTCGAAGTTCATGTTCTAGATCATGGAAGTGATGGTTCTAGGGCATGTCATTTCAGAACAAGGGGTTTCAGTGGATCTTGATAAGATCACTGCAGTGATGTCGTGGGAATAGCTGAGGAATGTGTTTGAGATTAGGAGTTTTCTGGTCCTGGCAAGATATTACAGGTGTTTTTTTGGGACCTCTCGCGGCTCGCCTCCCCCATGATTGCACTTACCCGAAAAGGGGTGAAGTTTGAGTGGAGCCCACAGTTTCAGGCGTCCATTGAGGATTTGAAGTGGCGGTTGACCACCACACCTATGTTGACCCTAATAGAATTTGGAAAGGGATATGTGGTTTATTATGATGCTTCAGGTACGAGCCTTGGATGTGTGCTCATTCAGGATGACCATGTGGTGGCTTATGGTTCTCGCTAGCTCCGGACGCATGAGAAGAATTATCCAAATCACGACTTAGAGTTGGCATCAGTGATGCATGCCCTGAAGACTTGGTGTCACTAAATTTTTGGGGAGAAATTTGTGGTTTCTTATGACTATAAGAACCTAGAGTACATTTTGACTTATAAGGATCTCAATCTGAGGCAGCGTCACTGTAGAGACCCGAAGCTTATCGTACATGGACATTGCATTACTTTTGCAGAAAACTTTGTAGATAACAAAAACACACACACATGGATCGTAATAGTTTAGTGTCTTTGGAAACTCGGAATGTAATCTTCTAATCATGGTGAAAGATCTTCAATATCTCTCATAAAGATCTTCCCTTTTTTTTACCTAAACCCTTTCTTTATATCCTGGGGAAATGAAAACATAAAAGGGTGAGCTCAAATTCTCAGTAAGGGTAAACACAAGAAAAATCAATCACATCATATTCATAAGAACATAACTTTTGGAAATCTTAACCTGCAAAAGAGAGCATAATTTCATAACATGGGATAAATCATAGTAGTGAAATGAAATCCCAATAAGCATAACTTAAAACATGAAACTTTGTGTCATACACACATAATCATAGAGAATCATTTCTTGTTAGTAATGACTCATTGCCAAGACTATCTTAGTGGCCAAAGTCCCTTTCTGAATCGAGTCACCCTCGTTTCAGTCCTGTTTCACTGAACCGGTATAACCTACCATTCCATCCATGTCTGTCTCATGAGATATGAAATCTTTACCCAATGCATTGGAGGGAGATATAGGTCCCACCCATCTCATAATGACACCATTCTTATGTGTGCCAAAAAATCATAAACCATACATCATTGCATAACCCATGTAATAAAAATGAGATTCTTAAACATCACGACATCACAAAACAATTCATATATGATAAAGGAATTCATAAAAATAATTCCATCACAACATAATCAAATCACTGTAATAATAGGGATAAAAACAGAACCCTTTATTATCTTAGATGGAAAAATAATTCTGATAAAACACTTGAACTCCATTCTTGAGGAAAATATCCTTTCTTCTCCAAAAACACTTTTCCATTCATAACATGTCATACATTTAAAAACTAAAAGAAGTTGATTAAAAATAAACTTGAAAACTTGTAAGGGATGCTTCTTGGAAATAATGATTTAAAAATCCATTCATGCTGTATAAGTTAAAAAAAACATTCTTCTTGTACTTTTGTCGGAAAAGTCAAAAAAAGTACCTCATATGAAAAACGACAAAAGATTCCTTTCATATCTTTTACTAAAAAATAACCGAAGTGTAAAATTGGATATAAACTATTGTATAAGGATATAAATATTACATATTTAGGAAACATGGATGTGGATGATAAAATACACCCCAGTAATTACCAAAGTAAAAACAATCTCGAATAAAAGTGAGATTGTGATATTTCCCTTACCTTAGGTTTGATTTGCTTTGTACATGTCCGAAGCTCCTGTATAATGGTTTAAATCATGTTATTGACTTATTCAAGAATCATAGTCATTGTTATTATATCATATATGGTCCACTTATGACTTTATATTACCCGTTCTTTTGTAAATTCATGTTAAAGTAGCGTTTTGGGTAAAATCGTCTCATTTGTCGTTCGTGTTTTTAACTTGTAATTATTCATATGATTACTTAGATCATGATTACTTAATTCCAGAATATAAAACATGATTTATATATATATATATATTCAGAATATACATATATAATAAATCAGTAAATTGAAAGAAATACACCGTTCATGGAGAGGGTCGTCCGTACGTACGCATGAACGATGTTTTCGTTTCCTTATTGAATTGAATGGAATTAAGTAGATGACATACATATAAATAGAATATTTCCAGTATCATTATTAGGTAATATATTTCATTAGTACTTATTATATATACTTTATAATAATTCATTAATGGTTAATCATTGAGAATGAATCTCATCACGTCATGGAGACGGTAGTCCGTACGTACGCACGAGCGATGATATCGTTCCCATGGTCGTGGAATTGTGTTGAACTGTATGTATACTATTTCATTATCAATATCAATTTATAATAATAATATATAGTTACTCATTACACCTATATACCCATCCAATTAAGGTGGTGGCGGAAAATAGATTACACCACGGCGTGGAGACGGTATTCCGTACGTACACACGTGCGGTGATTTCCTTTTTCCGTAGGATGGATAGAAGGTTAATTAGAGTTGTTTCATATTTATAATACCATATAAGTATATAAGAAAAACTGATTTTATTACTTTATAATGAAACAACTAAAGAAGAAGAAGTTGAAGAAGAAAGAAATTGAACTAGATCGGTAATGGATATTACCTCTTTTTGATGCGCCTTCACTTAACCACCACTTAAAGAACTAAGGATGGTCTTTGAAGAAGACCAGGACCTCTAGGATGATACTAGGGAAGTGGAGAATGGAATTTGTCAGGGGTTGGCAGAGCTTTAAGGCTCAAAGTTGTGTGAGGAAGAGAGGGAGGAGGTGCCCTTTTATAAGGGAGGAGAGGGGCACCTTAGGAATATCTCAAAATATTATTTTATATTAAAGTCAAAATCGATTTATAATGGTTCAAAAGGGTCTTATTTAGAAGCTAAAGTGGTATGGGTCGAAATACTATCAACCAATAGGATTTAGAAAAGTTTAGGTTATTATTTTAACCTTATCAATTAGATTTAACTTTAAGTTAAATAATTTATCTTTTACTGTGTCTTTTTGTTTTCTTACACTATATGGTTAATACACTTAATATAACATGCCAAACGAACCCCAAATTGTTTATTATTAATATATATATCCTTATCTAAGTTATTTGGCTGAACCTTAGATTTTTAGGAATAAAATAACAATTAATAATATAATATTTGATTTAAAAACTATTTTGTGTCAATTTTGACACTATTTGATATATGATTTTTGTGAAAGTCATAACAGAATTATATGTTCGAACCAAGTTGATTAAATCAACACTAATATATCATAGTGACCTAGAAAATTAGTGGAATTCATAAAAAGCAATAAATTACATTTATTTTGGTATTTATAATATCAATTATGTCAATATTTCATTAATAAGATAATTACTGCATCATCTTTGTGTCATAAATAAAATAACTTATATGATGTCTAAAAATTACAAATAAAATACCCTTATGTAGGAAATCTTTTTTTCTTTCTTATGAATATTTACAATCGAATTTATCTTATGTATAACCCTATATAAAAAATCTTTTAGTAAATAAACCTTGATTTTAAATCTTTTAACTCTTCTTTGAATTAAATAATAATAAATGTCCTAATCTAATCCAAGTGGGCCTAAATGATAATATTTTACACTTAAGGTTGTTTTTGGTCGAGATACACTTGTCCAATAGGATTAGTACATGTGTTAGGGTAATATTAATATCATTTGTACCCTTAATTACCCTATTTACTTTTAACCGTGGTAAATAAAAGTAAAAAGTTACTATTCACCAAAAATTATTTTCATCTCATTGAACCACATTATACATACTGACATCAACCGTGTCTCTCGGATTTTTGAAATTCCATTCACAGAAGCGGTAAAATTATGTTTTATGAAAAATTCAGTTTTTTAACTACCACTTAGTAGTTTCACTATTTATCAAAAATTGATGTTTTTCAGAACAACGCCAAAATTTCATCCTAAGCTATATTTCATATTCCGAATTCAAAAATGAAGTCTATTTTTCCAAATTCATAACATATAAGTTTCATTAATTAATTTTATAATTAAATCCCACTGTTAAAACAAATAGCGTGTTTTTAAGAAACAATATCTATCAAAAGATTGACACTTGATTATGTCTGGTTTAAATGTGAAATTACATCCAATGACCAACATTGTATTAAATTGTAAAAATATATTCAAAATATACTTTAAAACCACTCAAATTAATAATTTATCAGTATTAATTATTTTGATTAAAAAAGTTGTTTTTAATTATAATTTAGTAATTTTCACTATTCATCAGAATATGAAAGTTATCCGAAAAGTAGCAAAATTTCACCTTAGGCTTAATTAGATACTCCAAATCCAAAAATGAAGTCCATTTTGAGAGCTAAAATTTCTAAAATTTTAAAAGGTGGTTATTACTATTCATAACAGCTAGTTATAATAATATTTTAATAGCATATCGTTGTTTAGTGAAACTCGGTATTGCGTACTACACACGCTATCGAGGAAGGTCGCAATTGCGTGTAATGCAAGGCAAGTCAAGGATGTGTGTTTTTCAAGCTCCTTTTGGTGTAGCATACAACACAAGACATTAATAAAATTAAAAAGAATATTTTTCATAAAATCTCGGGCTGTTACATTCTACCCCCCTTAAAAGGAATTTCGCCCTCGAAATTCGTCAGGGTTATAAATGGTTTACTATTCGAAAGCTTCTTTAATAGAAACTCACATAGTAAAAAATAATACCAAAACTTGGATTTAAAAACTAAAGTATGAAATGTAACGATTTCCCAAATAAACTAATCACTGGGTTTCCACATAGGTGAAAATATGGATATGGAAGAGAAATCTAACCATCATGTTCAGATGGAGAGTGGTAGAGAACATGGCTATGGAAAAGCCAGTAATCACAAATCCATAGATTTGTGATGATATAAGGTACCATCGGATTCATCAGGTATAAGATCACTAGGACAACATTTTTGGTTTTCAAGATCATTTCTCTAAAGTTGAAAATTTTCATTAGAATAAATACTTACTTTATTTTGGGCCAATCTCACTGTTGTTCGTGCTTTGAACAAATTTACACTTCATCTCTTAAATAAATGAAGTTGAATTTGTTATTCGTGAAGTGTTAGCAGATCATGTGATAGAATGACGGGACATTCCATCTGTCTCAAACAAAATGTTAGAAAAAATTATATACATAAGTCGATCTATAGTGAGATTAATCATATATGGTTCCTAAAATGGACTTATACTTAATATATCATACTACTTAATACAATCAAACTAGTTTCTACTAAACAGGGACTTCCTGTAGGCTAGTGGTAGGCGATAAAGGCCAGTCGCACTTCGGTTGGCGGTTCGATTCCCACAACCTTGTCCGACGTGACGAGCTGTTGCCCGTCCTGCAGGTTGTCCTTTTTCTAAAACAATATTACTATAACATCCCATCAATAATATCGAGAAAAGTTCTATCCTTAAACAATACTAACTTATGTCCAACATAATCCATTCCAATCCTTAGGCTCATCCATGATACTGCAGTCCACTCTAATTACCAGAGATTTAATACCATCGTTGATCCCCGTATATCATAAGATATGTTTTGTTGGTCACATTCCAAACATTCAAAGTCCTTAATCGTGTATTCTCTTGAATACCTTAGTGAAAACATGAATGCAGTTAAAATTTGACACTTTCCACATACCAAAATCCTCAAAATTCTATATACTCAAACCATGATATCACTTAGTCCTTATATCAATCATGAGCTCATGAATACTGTTAAACATTTCGTTTTCTCATTTTCCCTTCATTAGGTGCATATCATATTATTTCCAAAAATATCTCAATTACTTTGATTACCACATTAGACCAATACATAAATATTCCAATACTCCATGATACAACATAATTTTTGGAATATAAACACTTAATCATTCCACCACATCGTTGTCATATTCAACATCGCCAATAGTGATAGCATGTGGCTTCCCTTTGTCCTTTGCCTTAAGTGGTTGCTCATGTTGATCATCAATAACCCTTGGATTAGGGCATTTATTAGTATAATGCCCCATTTCCTTGCAGTGAAGTATTGAAGTGTTGGTGGTGTGTTCTCTGCAGTGTTTGCTTTATTCACATCATTAGAAACCCTTTTTCCATTACTACGACACTCATCTGCTCGATAACCTTCTTTTCCACACTTAAAACATTTTCTAGTCCCTTTAAGACAATCTCCACCATGCTTCTTTCCACACTTTGTGCATAAGGAAACATTCGTCTTCTTTTCACCATTATTCTAAGAATTCTCCTTGAACTCCATCTTTCGTTTCTTGTCAAGACCATGAGATGGATATGTAACACCGAATTCTATTTCTACCTTGATAGCACAACGCACAATTTCTTCATAGCTACTGATGTCTCTTATAGCTAATGCCCTTCGAAGACTTGGTTTTAAGCCACTGAAAAATCGATCAACATTACTTTCAGGTTGGATGATAATGCCAGATGCATACCTTGCAAGTCTTGTAAAATTCGATTCGTATATACCAACAGATTTATCATCCTTTTGCTTTAGTTCAAGAAACTCCTTCTCCATCTTTGTTCGAAGAATACGAGGGAAGTACTTACTGAAAAACAAGTTCTTGAACTTGTCCCATTCCATGGACTCAATTTCATCTCTTGGCCTCGTATTCTTGATAAGTTTCCACCATTGATCAGCTTCACCTTCCAAACGATATACTGCTAAGGTGACTTTATCATGTTCAGAACATTGAAGAACTAAAAATATCTTTTCAGTGGTACTGATCCATTGTTCAGCAACAAGTGGATCAGAAGTCCCACTGAAAGAAGGTGGACGTTGCCTCATGAAGGACTCAATAGATTACTGTTCCCTTCTATGCACATTTGGAAGTCCAGAATGATTCATAGCTTGTGTATGTATAGCAATAAGATTTTGCACTCCATCTCCCATAACATTTGTTTGTTTAGGAGGACAATCATTGCATTGTTCATTGCATTGATCAACACGGTTCCTTCGGGTTCCAGCCATCGTCTAAAACCCAAAAAGAATAGTGTGAGAGGAAAAAATCATGCTAGGGAAACAACATAATAAAGGGGGAGTACCTTCAATATCTAACATCATAGGTTTAATTCTATGATCGTTAGCGTAATTCTAGTACTATAACCTATACGTATACTTAACCTTAGAGACATCCCTAGACATACCTTAGAAATATCTCTAGGGATCTCACTAAAGTTCTCGCATCCTAGTTTCCAAAGGTTGACTAAACATTTCCTCTGATACCAACTGTAGTGGTCTAGAATTACTCCCACTGGACTAAAATTGATACGTATCGGGCACTCCATGGGCGGCTACACCCCCTATGTGGGACACACCACCATCCCCAGTGGCAGCCATTTCCTCATGAAGCCCTTGGGTGGAGAGCCATGCTTCGTCCAACGCTCACATGTGAGAGTTCCCAAGGATCAGATACATTCCTACCTCCTTTGCCTCTGATACCAACTGTAGAGACCCGAAGCTTATCGTACATGGACATTACATTACTTTTGTGGAAAACATAGTACATAAAAAAAACACACACACAAGGATCGTAATAGTATAGTGTCTTTGGAAACTCGGAACGTAATCTTCTAATCATGGTGAAAGATCTTCAATATCTCTCATAAAGATCTTACCTTTTTTTACCTAAAACCTTTCTTTATATCCTGGGGAAAAGAAAACATAAAAGGGTGAGGTCAAATGCTAATTAAGGGTAAACAAAAGAAAAATCAATCACATCATATTCATAAGAACATAACTTTTGGAAATCTTAACCTGCAAAAGAGAGCATAATTTCATAACATGGGATAAATAATAGTAGTGAAATGAAATCCCAATAAGCATAACATAAAACATGAATCTTTGTGGCATACACACATAATCATAGAGAATCATTTCTTTTTAGTCATGACTCATTACCAAGACTATCTTAGTGGACAAAGTCCCTTTCTGAATCGAGTCACCCTCGTTTCAGTCCTGTTTCACTGAACCGGTATAACCTACCATTCCATCCATGTCTATCTCATGAGATATGAAATCATTACCCAATTCATTGTATGGAGATATAGGTCCCACCCATCTCATAATGATACCATTATTATGTGTGCCACAAAATCATAAACCATACATCATTGCATAACCCATGTAATAAAAATGGGATTCTTAAAAATCATGACATCACAAAACAATTCATATACGATAAAGGAATTCATAAAAATAATTCCATCACAACATAATAAAATCACTGTAATAATAGGGATAAAAACAGAAACCTTTATTATCTTAGATGGAAAAATAATTTTGATAAAACACTTGAACTCCATTCTTGAGGAAAATATCCTTTCTTCTTCAAAAACACTTTTCCTTTCATAACATGTCATACAATTAAAAACTAAAAGAAGTTCATTAAAAATAAACTTGAAAACTTGTAAAGAAAGCTTCTTGGAAATAATGTTTTAAAAATCCATTCATTCCGTATAAGTTTAAAAAAACATTCTTCTCGTACTTTTGTCGGAAAAGTCAAAAAAAAGTTTCTCGTATGAAAAACGACAAAAGATTCCTTTCATATCTTTTACTAAAAAATAACCGAAGGGTAAAATTGGATATAAACTATTGTATAAGGATATAAATATTACATATATAGGAAACATGGATGTGGATGATAAAATACACCCCAGTAATTACCAAAGTAAAAGCAATCTCAGATAAAAGTGAGATTGTGATATTTCCCTTACCTTAGGTCCGATTTGCTTTGTACGTGTCCGAAGCTCCTGTATAATGGTTTAAATCATGTTATTGACTTATTTCAGAATCATATTCATTGTTATTATGTCATATATAGTCCACTTATGACTTTATATTGCCCGTTCTTTTGTAAATTCATGTTAAAGCAGCGTTTTGGGTAAAATCGTCTCATTTGTCGTTCGTGTTTTTAACTTGTAATTATTCATATGATTACTTAGATCATGATTAATTAATTCCAGAATTTAAAACATGATTTATATATATATATATTCAGAATATAAATATATAATAAATCAGTAAATGGAAAGAAATACACCGTTCATGGAGACGGTAGTCCGTACGTACGCATGAACGCTGTTTTCGTTTCCTTATTGAATTTAATGGAATTAAGTAGATGACATACATATAAATATAAATAATTCTGGTATCATTATTAGGTAATATATTTCATTAGTACTTATTATATATACTTTATAATCATTCATGAATGGTTAATCATTGAGAATGAATCTCATCGCGTCGTGGAGACGGTAGTCCGTACGTACGCACGAGCGATGATATCATTCCCATGGTCGTGGAATTGTGTTGATGTGTATGTATAATATTTCAGTATCAATATCACATTATAATAATCAAATATAGTTACTCATTACACCTTTATACCCATCCAATTAAGGTGGTGGTGGAAAATAGATTACACCGCAGCGTGGAGACGGTATTCCGTACGTACGCACGCGCAGTGATTTCCTTTTTCCGTAGGATGGATAGACAGTGAATTAGAGTTGTTTCATATTTATAATAACATATCAGTATATAATAAATATTGATGTTATTACTCTATCATGAAACAACTAAAGAAGAAGAAGTTGAAGAAGAAAGAAATTGAAAAAGATCGGTAATGGATATTACCTCTTTTTGACGCGCCTTCACTTAACCTCCACTTAAAGAACTAAGGATGGTCTTTGAAGAAGACCAGGACCTCTAGGATGATACTAGGGAAGTTGAGAAGGGATTTGGGCATGGGTTGGACAAGCATGAAGGCTCAAAGTTGTGTGAGGAAGAGAGGGAGGAGGTGCCCTTTTATAAGGGAGGAGAGGGGCACCTTAGGAATATCTCAAAATATTATTTTATATTAAAGTCAAAATCGATTTATAATTATTCCAAAGGGTCTTATTTCGAAGATAAAGTGGGATGGGTCGAAATCCTATCAACCAATAAGATTTAGACAATTTTTGGTTATTTTTTTAACCTTATCAATTAGATTTAACTTTAAGTTAAATAATAAAACTTTTACCATGTCTTTTTGTTTTATTACACTATATGGTTAATACACTTACTATAACATGCCAAAAGAACCCCAAATTGTTTATTATTAATATATATATCCTTATCTAAGTCATTTGTCAGAACCATAGATTTTTAGGAATAAAATAACAATTAATAATATAATATTTGATTTAAAAACTATTTTGTGTCAATTTTTACACTATTTAATATATGATTTTTGTGAAAGTCATAACAGAATTATATGTTCGAACTAAGTTGACTAAATCAACACTAATATATCATAGTAACCTAGAAAATTAGTGGAATTCATAAAAAGTCTTAAATTACATTTATTTTGGTATTTATAATATCAATTATGTCAATATTTCATTAATAAGATAATTACTACATCATATTTGTGTCAGAAATAAATTAACTTATTTGATGTCTAAAAATTACAAATAAAATACCGTTATGTAGGAAATCATTTCGGCTTTCTAATTAATATTTACAATCGAATTTATCTTATATATAACCCTATATTAAAAATGTTTTAGTAAATACAATTTGATTTAAACTCTTTTAACTCTTCTTTGAATTAAATAATAATAAATGTCCTAATCTAATCCAAGTGGGCCTAAATGATAATATTTTACACTTAAGGTTGTTTTTGGTCGAGATACAGTTGTCCGATAGGATTAGGACATGTGTTAGGGTAATATTAATATCATTTTTACCCTTAATTACCCTATTTACTTTTAACCGTGGTAAATAAAAGTAAAAAGTTACTATTCACCAAAAATTATTTTCATCTCATTGAACCACATTATATTTACTGACATCAACCGTGTCTCTCGGATTTTTGAAATTCCATTCACAAAAGCGGTACAATTATGTTTTATGAAAAATTCAGTTTTTTAACTACCACTTAGTAGTTTCAATATTCATCAAAAATAGATGTTTTTCAGAACAATGCCAAAATTTCATCCTAAGCTATATTTCATATTCTGAATTCAAAAATGAAGTCTTTTTTTCCAAATTCATAACATAGAAGTTGCATTAATTAATTTTATAATTAAATCCCGCTGTTAAAACAAATAGTGTGTTTTTAAGAAACAATATCTATCAAAAGATTGACACTTGTTTATGTCTGGTTTAAATGTGAAATTACATCCAATGACCAACATTGTATTAAATTGTAAAGATATATTAGAAATATACTTTAAAACCACTAAAATTAATAATTTATCACTATTAATTTTTTTGATTAAAAAAGTTGTTTTTAATTATAATTTAGTAATTTTCACTATTCATCAGAATATGAAAGTTATCCGAAAAGTACCAAAATTTCACCTTAGGCTAAATTTGATACTCCGAATCCAAAAATGAAGTCCATTTTGAGAGATAAAATTTCTAAAATTTTAATGGGTGGTTATTACTATTCATAACGGCTAGTTATAATAATATTTTAATAGCATATCGTTGTTTAGTGAAACTCGGTATTGCGTACTACACACGCTATCGAGGAAGGTCGCGATTGCGTGTAATGCAAGGCAAGTCAAGGATGTGTGTTGTGCAAGCTCCTTTTGGTGTAGAAAACAACACAAGACATTAATAAAATTAAATAGAATATTTTTCATAAAATCTCGGGCTGTTACAGTCGCGGGATCAAGTACCTTCTGGGTTTTGACAATGACATTGTCTATACTCCGGGTAAGGGTAATATGGTAGCTGACGCTTTGAGCAGGAAGGTACCAGTGCAGGCATTGAGGAATTCCAATGATGATTGTACTTTAATGGAGCTCTTCGTCCAAATGCACATGGAGAGCAGAGAGCACAGTGGAGGTACTTTCATGGATAGCATTCAGTTAACTCCCACTCTTCTGGAGTTGATCCAGCGGTAGCATCCAGGTGATGAGTTGTGTTAGCATTCCATGTAGTTTCTTTAGGGTGTGGAGATCCCTTTTGAGTGGTCTTTGTCTCCCAAGGGGATATCTTGGGCATCAAGGGTCGTGTTGTGGTGTCGTTGTATCTGCGGAAGGTGGTGATGCATGATAGTCACCGGTCTCAGTGAGTCGTCCACCCTGGTACCAACAAGATGTATTACTATGTTATCCGTCAGTTCTGGTGGTGAGTTATGAGACGGGACATATCCAGCTTTGTATCGTGATGCTACACTTTCTAACAAGTGAATTCAGAGCATCAGAGACCATCTGGCCTACTCCAGCAATTACCCATTCCTACCTAGTAGTGGGACGAGGCCTCCATGGACTTCATTATTTGATTTCCTCGTACACCTCTAGAGAGGAATGATATCTGGGTAGTGATTGGCTACTTAACCAAGTAAGATCAATTTATCCGAATCAGAGAAATAGCGAAGGTGGAAAAGCTAGGTCGTTTGTATGTTCAGTAGGTGGTCAGACATCATGGTGTGTCATCAGCAGTTGTTTCTGAGAGGTACCCATGCATTACATCTCGGTTTTGGGGAGGCCTCCAAAAGGCTTTGGGGTTGCAGATTAAGATGAGCACGACATACCATCCCCAGAATGATGGCCAGACGGTATAGCGACCCGACCTTTTCTTACATTACTATTACATCATTTCAAAGATAAACAACATAATAGTATTACACATGGAGGATCAAGAGGTTTAGTGTCTTGGGAAAACTAGGACTACACATAACAAGTACAACATCAAGCATAAAAATTCATTTAATCTCTTCTTCGATAGCTTCTTAGTCACACTTTCCTCTCCTTAGTACATGTAGCCACATGAGGATATACATCAAAAGGGGTGAGCTAAAAGCCCAGTAATAGGATAGATAAGAACAATATAGCATGGGGTGAGCATAATCATGACATAGGAAGAAGATCTTGAACATGAGAGGAGTATAAAGAATAAACATGAAATGTGGCAAAGCATAAAAATGAAACATCATGTCTTAGTGGTTAACTACCACACATACTTGTGAACAAAGCTAACATCATGTTCACGCATCATTTCACATTTACTCATGAGATTCATCACTTTACACAATGCATTGGAGTGCTATATAATTCCGGGTGCACCCGTCACATTTAAACATTCATATTGCGCTATATAATTCCGGGCGCACCCGTCACATTTAAACATTCATATTGCGCTATATAATTCTGGGCGCACCCGTCACATCATAACATTATCATTATCATGATTTCCACATAGAACACATATCAAACATGTACATAAATAACCCATGTAATGGAATGGGTTTCATCTCAAAATAACACATTCATATGTTTTGGGTTCCCAAAAGAAAGAGGGAACAACATACTTGATATAAGAACCATCAACCTTGAATGAGAGGTAAAAGGTGAGATCATGAAAGAAGAGTTCATTTGGAAAACATTTTTATGAACATAAAAACCAATGACAAACATGTATATCCCAGAAAAGTAAGGGAGAAGATGAAAAAAAGTCCTTTGAGGAGTAACCAAATCAAAAATGGATTGAAAGAGGGAGAACCCGAAGGAAGAAAATTGGGTTCAGGATTTCCCCTTACCTTGTACTCGAATGCCTCCTTCTCTTTAATGTCATGTATAATGACATTATATTCATTAATTAGAAATTCCAGAACCTTTTATACATTTATGGGGTTCATTCTGGTTTCATTATTTCATATTTTGTTCCTTTGGATGACTTTTATAATTTAAAAACATTGTTCAGGGATGTTCATTTTTATGGTTTTCTTGAATGGTCCACTTGTATTCTTAAATTGATGTTTGGGTAGATCATGGGTAAACATCCAGAACTGATATTACATGTAATTAATGATATTACATAAGCTTTAATGATTTTATAATGAGTTATATTAGATCCATGTGGACGAATCATTAGATAATAATTAAATGAAGATTGTTTGGGTTAATTTGAGCGGTTTTTGGATCACAACCAACTCATTTTAACATTTCGCTTAGTAGTATGGCCATATGTTACTTCCAGAACATAAAATAGAACATAATACATATAAAAAATTCTGGTTCAACCATAAAAATGGTTTCATGACCAGGTTGAAGGTATAAATGGAAGAAGAGAGCATGTTGTTTTTGAAGGTGATAAATTATCACCACATGGACAACGTTCTCCTTAATAAAATAAAAGGAAGGGGGAAAGGGTGTGGGGTGATATAATATAACATTAGAATCATAATATTACATTATACATAAAATACTGGATTTACAGAACAATTTGGATGAAGATAGATAGAGATAGATCAATAAAGGAACTTGAGCTTGAAAGGAAATTAACGGAGAAGAGAGAGAGAAATCACCTTTAGAATCCTCCTCTTGAGATCCTCTTTAAGGAAGCTAGGCTTGGTCTTTTGATGAGACCATAAGATTTTGGACGTGGGGGATGATCTAGGGAAGGTGTTTGGGAAGAATTTAGAGAAGGCTTGGAGCCTGAGAGGTGTGAGGAAAAGAGGGGGTGAAGGGTGGCTTTTATAGTGGAGGGGAGAGGGGTTTCCTTAATATAAAATTGATTAGTTTATTAATTTCACCTAAGACAAGGAATAGTGAGTCTCGGATGACAATGAATAGTAAATTTGACTTGTGAATTCGGGATTTGGGTGCTTACATCACTTGTGATGTCAGGAATAGTGGTTTTTAATTAAAATGTATTTATATGATAAATTAATGTATTCTACTATTCATCAAAAATTCTAGTATCTCAGAAAAATCCCAAAATATTACCCCAACCATTTTTTGATGTGTAGAATCCAAAAATGAAGTCCATTTTTCAAAAATAATTTTCTAAATATTATTAATTTAATATTTAATTAAAATAATAATTTACTTAAAAATACAGTTTTTAAAATTAAAACTGATTTTGCAATTGTTTCAAAAATTACTTAGGGTCTTATAAAATTATCTAAAAAATAATTTATGAATATATTTCAGGAAAATAAATATTCTTTTAAAATAATTAATGAATTATAATTAATTATTTATGACTTATAAAATACTAAAAACGTTTACTAAGGTCAAATTATCACTTTCTATGATGTCTAAATTTTATTTTCTTAATCATAGGTAATGTTACTCTTATTTACTATTCATAAGGTTCATATTACTATTAATAAGTGTAGGTTACTATTCATAAGGGTAGGTTACTATTCACCAAAAATTATTTGTGTTTCATTGGACTCCAAAAACTATCTTGAACACAACCGTGAATGTTGGATTTTTAAAATTCGAAACATAGGGGTGAACAAATTATGTTTAAAGGTCACTTGTCACTTAGTAGTTCATTAATTTGTGTTTTTATGACATAGATATAAGAAGGGAATTTTCTATTGAAAAACATTTGGTCGTTACATTCTTCCCCCCTTAAGAAATTTCGCCCCCAAAATTTCACCTTACACAAACAGGTGAGGGTACTTCTCCTTCATTGCCTCTTCCAGTTCCCAGGTTGCTTCCTCAAACTTTTGGTTCCTCCACAACACTTTTATAAGGCGGGTTGTCCTGTTGTGTAGAACCGTATCACTTCGGTCCAAAATTTTTACCAGCTTCTCCTCATAGGAGAGATCATCTTCCAGCTCTACCACCTCTGAGTTTAGTACATGTGAGGGGTCTGAAATGTACTTCCTCAGTAGTGATACGTGAAACACATCATGAACTTGAGCCATATTAGGTGGAAGTTCCAGACGATAGGCCACGACTCCTATACGATCAAGGATCTCAAAGGGGTCAATGTACCTTGGGCTTAGCTTACCTTTCTTTCCGAATCGCATGACTCTCTTCCATGGAGATATTAGAAGGAAGACATTATCTCTAACGTCGAACACCAAGTCCCTTCGACGATTATCAGCATAGCTCTTTTCCCGACATTGAGCATCTTTGATATGATTCTGGATGACTTGAACCTTCTCTGTCATCTCTTGAACAAGATCAGGACCAAGTAGCTTTCGTTCTCCAACTTCATCCCAACAGGTTGGAGTTCTACATGACTTCCCATAAAGAGCTTCATACGGAGCCATCTGAATACTCGAGTGGAAGCTATTGTTGTATGAGAACTCAACCAATGGAAGGTGCTGATCCCAACCACCTTTGAATTCAAGAGAGTAGGATCTTAGCATATCTTCAAGTGTCTGAATAGTCCTTTCAGACTGGCCATCAGTTTGGTGGTGATAGTCCATGCTGAAATTTAATTCAGTACTCAAAGCATGTTGAAGGCTCCTCCAGAATTTAGAAGTGAACCTTGGATCACTGTCAGAGACAATCGAGAGTGGAACACCGTGCCACCTCACTACATCCTTCACATATATCCTTGCATGTTGTTCAAGTGAGAGGTCTTACCGAATAGTGATAAAATGGGCAGTCTTGGTGAGCTGGTCAACCACAACCCATATCACATTATTTCCTCTTGACGTTTTCGGGAGACCCATGACAAAGTCCATAGTGACATTTTCCCATTTCCACAAGGGTATAGGCAATGGCTGCATCATACCTTTGGACTTTTGCTGCTCAGATTTAACTTGCTGACACACCATGCACCTTGATATATATTCTGCAATCTCCTTTTTCATGTTTTCCCACCAGAAGTGTTCTATGAGATCACGATACATCTTGGTACTTCCAGGATTAATAGAGAATGTTGATCTATGTGCATTATCCAATAGCTCTTTCTTTATTCCGGGTGATGAAGGCACACAAAGCCACGTTCCAAACCAAATCACACCATCATCTTCGATATGGAACTCTTACAGCTTCCCTTCCTTTACTGCATTCACCCTCTTTTGTATCTCCACATCATCCCTTTGTGCTTCCTTAATCTTCTGTTGGATGGTTGGTTGTGCAATCATTTGGGAAAGGTAAGATTTATCCCCTGCCCTTACAATTCCCAAATCCATCCTTTGCATATCCAAGAAGATAGGGTCTTTCTCAATCCTCAACATGGATAGAGTAGCAGGTTCGTTCCTGCTTAAAGCATCAGCTACCTTGTTCGCCTTTCCAGGATGATAGTGAATAGAGCAATCGTAATCCTTGATTAGCTCTAACCATCTCCTTTGACGCATGTTAAGCTCCCTTTGTGTGAATATATACTTTAGGCTCTTGTGGTCGGTGTATATGTCACACTTCTCACCATAAAGGTAGTGCCGCCAAATTTTCAAGGAAAAAATCACGGCTGCCAGCTCTAGATCATGCGTTGGGTAGTTCTGATCAACGATCTTCAACTGTCGTGAGGCGTAAGCTATCACATTATCATTTTTCATGAGTACACAACCCAATCCTTTCTTTGAAGCATCACTGTATATCACAAAACATTCTCCACTTTTTTTTAGTGTGAGTACATGTGTAGTGATCAGCCTTCTCTTTAACTCCTTGAAGCTTCCCTCACATTCTTCCGTCAATACATACTTTACCCCTTTCCTTGTTAACTTAGTTAGCGGGCTTGACAATCGTGAGAAGTTTCTCACAAAACTTCGGTAGTACCCAGCTAATCCAAGAAAACTACGAATTTCTGTGAAACTAGAGGGCCTGGGCCATTCTTCAATCACAATTGTCTTTGATGGGTCCACAGAAATTCCCTCGCTTGTGATCACATGTCCCATGAACGTGGCTTGATTCATCCAAAAGTCACACTTTCTGAACATGGCGTACAACTTCTCCTTTCTCAATGTCTCCAACACAAGTCATAGATGTTCTTCATGTTCCTCCTTACTCTTGGAGTAAATGAGAATATCATCAATAAACACTACCACAAATTTGTCGAGGTAATGTCTAAAGACTCTATTCATCAAATCCATGAAGATTGTAGGGGAATTAGTAAGTCCGAAGGGCATCACCAAAAACTCATAGTGCCCATACCTTGTACGGAAGGCAGTCTTATGAATATCTTCCTTCTTAACCTTTACTTGATGATATCCAGAACGAAGATCCACCTTTGAGAAGTATTGATCTCCTCTTAACTGATCGAACAAGTCATCAATCCTTGGGAGAGGATACTTGTTCTTTATGGTGATCTTGTTGAGTTCCCGATAATCGATACACAGCCGCATGGTTCCATCCTTCTTCTTCACAAAGAGAACTAGAGCACCCCAAGGTGATGTACTAGGGCGTATGAACCCTTTGTCCAGATGCTCTTGCAGCTGCTTCTTTAACTTCTCCAGTTCGATAGGAGCCATCCTATACGGGCACTTTGAGATTGGAGTAGCTCCGGGTATGAGTTCAATTGAGAACTCTACCTCACGATCCGGGGGAATTCCGGGTAACTCTTCGGGAAATACATCACCGTATTCCCTTACGATGGGCATTTCCTCAAGGTTGGAACTTTCCTTTGACTCAATCATTTGAGCGAGGTATGCTTCTTCATAGGGAATCATCACCCACACCATTGACGGATTTCTCAAAGGAGATTCATGATCTTCCTTGCATTTGTAGAGAAGCATGGGATGGTTCAGAATATGAAAATATATTTCCTTCTCCTGACAGTTGATATGTGCTCTATATAACGAGAGCCAATCCATTCCCATTATAGCGTCGAATTCCACCAAGGGAAGTATTAGGAGATTTTTCGGAAGAATCTTCCCACATACGTCAACATGAGAAGAATCACACACATGGGTTGCAATGATTGCACCAATTGTTGTTTTTACAGATATCTCTACTTCAAGGTTTTGGGGCTTCTATTCTATAGTTCTATCAAACTTGGAAGATATAAAGGAATGCGTAGAACCAGAATCAAATAAGACTTTGCCATTATTGAGTGAATACGAAGTGTACCTTGTACGACTTCATTATCATGTTCCACCTCCGTAGTAGTGATGGCATAAGACTTCCCTTGTTCCTTTGGCTTTGGTGGATGTTGGCGCTGATTACCCTCGAAAGCTCGAGGTTTAGTGCACTGGTTTGAATAGTGCCCTAGCTCCTTACAGTTGTAGCATTGAACCACGAGTGGTTCTCTCCTTTCATAGGCTACATTATCCTTCCTTTTCATGTCTCTTAGACACTCGTGAGCCAGGTGTCTTTCTTTCCCACACTTGAATCATTTCCCCGTCCCTTTGAGGCAGTTCCCATTGTGCAACTTCCCACATTTTTTGAAAGTGGGTCGTTGTGTTTTCTTCCCATCTTTATCACTAGATCCACCAGCTTGAAACTCCATCTTTCTTTTCTTATCACCATAGCCATGGGACCATTCTCCAAACTCCATATCCACTTTTAGAGCACACCGAACAACATCTTCATAACCCCTAAAGTCTCGAATTTCAAGATCTTTTCGAAGATGTGGTTTTAATCCACTAAAGAATCTATCAATTTTGCTATCATTGTTGATAACAAAACCCTAAGCATACCTTGAGAGCCTTGTGAAATTTGATTCATAGGTTGTGACAGATTCTCCTTCTTTTTTCTTGAGCTCTATGAATTCTCTCTCCATCTTCGTGCGAAGATTTCGTGGGAAGTACTTATTAAGAAACATTATCTAAAAGTCTTCCCATTCCATCTCTTCAATTTCATCCCTTGTCTTGGTGTTCTTAATCGAAGCCCACCATTGATCAGCTTCACCATCTAGATGATAAACGGCTAGAGTCACCTTCTCTGTCTCGGAACAATGAAGAACGGAAAAGATCTTCTCCATGGAGTTGACCCACTGTTCCGAAACTAGTGGATCCGAAGATCCACAAAACGTCGGTGGTCGTTGCCGCATAAAACTTTCGATAGCTAGTTGCTCCCTCTTTGGTGAAGGAGGACGTTCCCCATTATTATTTTTATTATTCATAACCCGAGATAATTGGGTAAGAACCGCCATGATGTTTTTAACTCCACCTCCAAAATCATTGGGGATGTCATTAGGGAAATCGTTGCGTTGGCCTTCACAAGAGTTGTTGTCCTGATTTCTCCTGGTTCCCACCATTTTCTAAAATAGAATAGGTTAGAACAAAACATAAGTAAATAAGTCATGAATAACTTATCCTTTTAAACAATTATACCAAAAACATAACATATGGGATCCCTAGGAAAATATCCTTGTGTGCATATTTTTACTTAGTCTCATTCTAGAGGTTTTCTTTAGGGTTCACTAATCCTAATTCCCAAATTAACTAAACATTTCCTCTGATACAAACTATAGCGACCCGACATTTTCTTACATTACTATTACATCATTTCAAAGATTAACAACATAATAGTATTACACATGGAGGATCCAGAGGTTTAGTGTCTTGGGAAAACTAGGACTACACATAACAAGTACAACATCAAGCGTAAAAATTCATTTAATCTCTTCTTCTATAGCTTCTTAGTAGCACTTGTCATCTCCTTAGTACATGTAGCCACCTGAGGATATACATTAAAAGGGGTGAGCTAAAAGCCTAGTAAGAGGATAGATAAGAACAATATAGCATGGGGTGAGCATAATCATGACATAGGAAGAAGATCTTGAACATGAGAGGAGCATAAACAATAAACTTGAAATGTGGCAAAGCATAAAAATGAAACATCATGTCTTAATGGTTAACTACCAAACATACATGTGAACAATGATAGCATCATGTTCAGGCATCATTTCACATTTACTCATGAGATTCATCACTTTACCCAATGCATTGGAGCGATATATAATTCCGGGCGCACCCGTCACATTTAAACATTCATATTGCGCTATATAATTCCGGGCGCACCCATCACATCATAACATTATCATTATAATGATTTCCACATATAACACATATCAAACATGTACATAAATAACCCATGGAAAGGAATGGGTTTCCTCTCATAATTACACATTCATATGTTTTGGGTTCCCAAAAGAAAGAGGGAACAACATACTTGATATAAGAACCATCAACCTTGAATGAGAGGTAAAAGGTGTGATCTTGAAAGAAGAGTTCTTTTGGAAAACATTTTGATGAACATAAAAACCAATGACAAATATGTATATCCTAGAAAAGTAAGGGAAATGATGAACAAAAGACCTTTGAGGAGTAACCATATCAAAAATGGAGTGAAAGAGGGAGAACCCGAAGAACGAAAATTGGGTTCGAGATTTCCCATTACCTTGTACTCGAATGCCTCCTTCTCTTTAATGTCCTGTATAATGATGTTATATTCATTAATTAGAAATTACAGAACCTTTTATACATTAATAGGGTTTATTCTGGTTTCATTATTTCTTATTATGTTCCTTTGGATGACTTGTAGAGTTTAAAAACATTGTTTGGGGATGTTTGTTTTTATGGTTTTCTTGAACGGTCCACTTGTATTCTTAAATTGATGTTTGGGTAGATCATGGGTAAACATCCAGAACTGATATTACATGTAATTAATGATATTACAGAAGCTTGAATGATTTTATAATTAGTTTTATTAGATCCATGTGGACGAATCATTAGATAAGAATAAAATGAAGATTATTTGGGTTAATTTGAGCGGTTTTTGGATCACAACCAACTCATTTTAACTTTTCACTTAGTAGTATGGACATAGGTTATTTCCAGAACTTAAAATAGAACATAATACATATAAAACATTTTGTTTCAACCATAAAAATGGTTTCATGACCAGGTTGAAGGTATAAATGGAAGAAGAGAGCATGTTGTTTTTGAAGGTGATAAATTATCACCACATGAACAACGTTCTCTTTAATAAAATAAAAGGAAGGGGGAAAGGGTGTGGGTGATATAATATAACATTATAATCATAATATTACAGTATATATAAAATACTGGATTTACATAACAATTTGGATGAAGATAGATAGAGAGAGATCAAGAAAGTAACTTGAGCTTGAAAGGAAATTAAAGGAGAAGGGAGAGAGAAATTACCTTTAGAATCCAACTCCTGAGATCCTCTTTAAGGAAGCTAGGCTTGGTCTTTTGATTAGATCAGAAGCTTTTCGACGTGGGGGATGATATAGGGAAGGTGTTTGGGAAGAATTTAGAGAAGGCTTGCATCTTGAGAGGTGTGAGGAAAAGAGGGGGTGAAGGGTGGCTTTTATAGTGGAGGGGAGAGGGGTTTCCTTAATATAAAATTGATTAGTTTATTAATTTCACCTAAGAAAAGGAATAGTGAGACTTGGATGACTATGAATAGTAAATTTGACTTGTGAATTTGGGATTTGGTTGCTTACATCACTTTTGATGTCAGGAATAGTGGTTTTTAATTAAAATGTATTTATATGATAAATTAATGTATTCTACTATTCATAAAAAATTCTAGTATCTCAGAAAAATCCCAAAATTTTACCCCAACCATTTTTTGATGTGTAGAATCCAAAAATGAAATCCATTTTTCAAAAACAATTTTCTAAATATTATAAATTTAATATTTAATTAAAATCAGATTTTACTTAAAAATACAGTTTTTTAAAATTAAAAATGATTTTGCAATTCTTTCAAAAATTACTTAGGTTCTTATAAAATTATCTAAAAAATAATTTATGAATATATTTCAGGAAAATAAATATTCTTTTAAATTAATTAATTAATTATAATTATTTATTTATGACTTATAAAATACCAAAAAAGTTTACTAAGGTCAAATTATCACTTTCTATGACGTCTAAATTTTATTTTATTTTTCATAGGTAATGTTACTCTTATTTACTATTCATAAGGTTTATATTACTATTCATAATGGTAGGTTACTATTCATAAGGGTAGGTTACTATTCACAAAAAATTAATTGTGTTTCATTGGACTCCAAAAACTATCTTGAACACAACCATGAATGTTGGATTTTTAAAATTCGAAACATAGGGGTGAAAAAATTATGTTTAAAGGTCACTTGTCACTTATTAGTTCATTAATTTGTGTTTTTATGACATAGATATAAGAAGGGAATTTTCCATTGAAAAACTTTGGGTCGTTACAGACAGAGCGGGAAAATCAGATTCTGGAAGACATGCTTCGAGCCTGTGTGTTAGATTTCGGATGCTCATGGGATATCCATTTGGGATTGGTCGAGTTTTCTTATAATAATAGTTAATAGTCTTCCCTCAGAATGGCACCCATTGAGGCGCTCTTTGGCCGGCCTTGTCAGTCTCCTTTATGTTGGGCAGAGGTAGGAGAGACCTCACTCTTGGGACCGAGCCTTGTTCAGGAGACATATGAGAATGTTATGCTGATTATGCACCAATTATTGATAGTACAGAGTTGCCAAAAGTCTTATGCAGTCCAGAGGAATCAAGATCTTGAGTTTTTAGTTGGTGCCAAAGTGTTCTTGATGGTGTCCCCTTGTTTGGGTCACCGCAGCTTGGGGAAGCAGGGAATGCTGACGCAGAGTTATGTTGGGATTTTCAAGATAACTGAGCGGATTGGGAAGGTGGATTACAGGTTAGCTTTGCATTCATAGTTGACGACGATTCACGACAGATTTCATTTCTCCCAACTAAAAAAGTATAACCCCGATCTGTCACATGAGTAGAATTGGTAGGAGTTAGAGATTGAGCCAGGCTTATCAATGTTTGAGAGACCAGTGCGGGTAGTGGATTCTCAGGAGAAAGTGCTACGTGGGAAGTCAATTACTTTGGTTCATATTCTATGGCATCATGGGAATGATGATCATGAGACTTGGGAGTGGAATTCGTGGGTTGAGTGGGAGTACCCTTTTCTATTATCTGATCTAGCATCGAGTTGACTTTCCGAGGGCGGAAAGTTTTCATGGTGGGGAGAATTGTCGCACCCGGAAATCACGTACGGTATGATTATATTTTTAATTTTTAATTTTATAAGTTCATTTGGCCTTTTTAAATTTATTTAGTTAAAAAGCACGTCGAGTATGATGTGAGGTGTGATTCTTTCTCTGGTCAGCGAAGCTTTGTTTGGCAACACTCGACATGTGGGTAGGGCACGAGGGAAGCCACACAGCTGCCCGACACGCAAGAAAACCTCATTACATAAACCATTAAAAGCCAGTTAATAATTTTTTTTTCAATTTAGTTATTTTGTTTTATTTTAGTTTGTTTTATTATTTTTCTCTCCCTCATTTCTTACCCCATTCCTCTCTATTTTATTTTATTTTATTTTACTTTTCTTTCTTTTCTATTCTACTTTTATTTTATCTTTATTTTATTTTTATTTTATCTCCTTTTCTTTTTTTTCTCTACCCCACCTAAACCCAACCCGAGCCTCCACCCCCCATAATTCTTTTTTCCTTTTTCCCCTCCTTATTCTCTCCTCTCTCTTGTGGCCTCCCTCCTCCATTCTCATCTCTTCCCCGCTCAGCCGCACCTCTCCCTTCTCCTTTCTCTCCTTCTTCTAATTCTCTCCCTATTTTCTTCTTCCCTCCTCCCCTTATCTTCCTCCCGTGCGCCTCCCCTTCTTCTCCTCCCTCCATCTATCATGCTGTCCTGCTCTCCCTCCCCGTCAGACCCGTCTACTCCATCTACCAGCCTCCCGCTCACCCAGGTCATTGACCCCCCTGTTGCCCTCCCGTTTGCCCAGCCGAACCTGTTTCCCCTGCTTCCTCTCCTCTCGAACGGCCACACCACCTCATAGATTCTCTCTCATTATGCCAAACCCCAATGGCCTCCCCTGTTGCGCCTTCTTCCCGGCCTCACCTGCTATGCCTTACCCCCCTTCTGCCTCTTTCTTTATTTTTTTCCTCCCTGGAGGAACTTTCGGCTGCTCCAGATTTTCTAACGCCGGCCTCCACGACCACCCTGCTTACCTCCTGCTACCTTCTGCTCGACCGACACCTCCTCCCTCCTTCGGACAGCCCTCTGGCTGACCTTTCGAAGCCCTTGACGGAGGTGCGGAGAACTTCGGTTGCATTTTTCTCTTCCGTATTGGTAATGTTGTGTATAGGATTTCGTTTGTGATTGGTATAAATTGTTTTTTTTTCATTTTTTTAAGTGTTAGTCTATTTATTTGATTATTATTAAATTTGTTTTAGTTGTTAATCAAATTTTAAATTTTGTTCAATTTTTAAATAATTTATTTAATCACTATTGAAATTGTTTATCAGTTAATTCATTAATAAGATGTGTTTAGTTGTTAATCAAATTAATTAATTGTTATTGTTTAATTGTAGAATAATTTATTTAATTATTATTAAACTTTATTAATGGTTAACAATGTCATTTAATTATGGATGTTTATTTTTATGGACCACTGCTATTTCACTAGGTTGGTATTGAGTTTGTTTGGTCGACTGTTTTAGGAACTTTTTGACAGATCCCGACGGCGCCACCATTGCACAGCGGCAGTGTTGCACTATATATTTTGTCATACTTTGAGGTTGGTGGTTTCGCATTCTTAGGTTATCTGATCAATTAGTCTGCTGGTTTAATTAAAATGATATGTTTTTTTATTTACCTACTACTGTGAGTTATTAGTTTGGTTGTGAGGATTTGTTGTTTTATTTTTATTAGCATCATGTTTAGGTTGTCTGGTTTTTACTACATTGTGCCTTTGGTCTTTCGAAAAATGCTGCAGTTGAAATTTGATTCATGTTACAGTCCTAGTGTGCGTTCGAGTGAGTCTTGGCACTGATGATTTTGTTGTTTTATTTTCTTTAAAACTACTAGACCATTTTTTTCAAATGCCTATTAAATTTTAGTTTTGTTCTTGGAGTTGTGTAGTTATTTGACTGGGTAGTTCTTACACGTTGTGTATTGGTTTTTGGAGGATTTTTGTCGTGTCTAATACATTTAACGGTTGTTTTTTATTCATTTATACTGAATATGTGAGTGTTATGGTTGTCTTAGTTTACATCCAGGTGTGTTGTGTCTTGGCCTTGATGAGTAGGGTGAACATTGAATGTTGAGCACAAAAGGAGAATCCTGGGTACTAGGTGGACGGACTAGACTAGCGTGCTAGTGATACGGGAGTGGCTCCGGCCCAGTTTCACTTAGCTGGATTGACGCTTACAAAACTAACTAAACTTTGGATGTTGACTAGAGACCACTAGGTTATGGCGGTGTTTCCCTACTAGTGGATCATGCACCGGAACATATGATATGGATTCTTTGGTACACCGAGATGTGAGGTTTTAGGGCCCCACATAACTTTAGTCCCTTAGGTCCTCTCCCACTTTTGTTGCACCTGTGCGATTATATACTCCTCATTGGTTGATTGTGTGACATCTGTGGTGTAAAAAGGTAATAATTTTTTAATTTTATTTTAGTACCAAAACCTCATTCCCTATTTAATACAGTCATTCTTTAACAAGTACTTTCATTAAAGTTGTTAGTGCATTTGTTTATTTTGTATAATTCAAGCATGAAAACTGTTTTGGTCACCTAACCTTTACATGCACAATATTTTCTCTGGTGCCAACCTATTGAGTGATTGGTCACACCCTACTTAAACCCTTAGTTGTAACTAGATTTGATTATGTCTGATGCAGGGAAAGGTAATGGTTTTGGGAGTGGTGGTCCGTGTTGTTAGATGTTTCTTCTGACTTGGAATTGGTGGTGAAGGCCGGACAGTGGTATCCCTACATCAGGTGATGGGTGCTGACTTGGTTTTGGTCCCCCCCCCCTTTTGGATGTTAGTCATGGTTGGGTTGTAGTTGTTTTTGAGACTCAGTTTTGCTGTTTAAAGACTTGTGGATGAAATACTGTTTTTGAGTTCAGTTCACTTCTGTTTATTCCTGGTGGTTAATACAGGTAAATTGTTCCCAAAGTCTCAATTTGATACCTAGGCACTTGTGCCAGCCCATTGGGATCGGGAACACCCTTCGGGCCTTTCCACGGTCCGGGTTGGGCATCAGGTTGATGGTGACATGACTTGGTTTGTGACAAGGTGGCACACGGTTTCCAGATTACACGCCCTGTGGTCCAACTGAACATAGCATGTAGTCCCATCTTGTTTGGGTGAGACCATGTACCCCGTACATAGCTTGCCCAGCTGGAAACCATGTAACATGGAAACTACACGGCGTGTGTCCCATAGAACATGCCATGTACTCTGACAATTTTTGAAATACATTAACACGTCTTGTCCTCGGGCTTGTACATCAGATGGACGGTGAAGAAAAGTACACACCGTGTAGTCGGAACTACACACCATGTACTCACCCAAATTATGCAGATTTCATAAAATTTATTGTTATATTATTCAAACCCTTGAGACGTGTACCATGGTGCAAGTGTAAACCTGAGGCACAACACGTGATAGGTGTTTTAGATATATTTGTTTAATTTAACATCTACGTAATGAATGAGAATTCACCGGGTTGCCTCCAAGGTACAAGTTACGTATGAGGATAATCTTAAATGATTTTATTTGTTTAAAATTATGATGAATGAGAATCTCGTGGATGTTCAAAAAAGGTATTAAGATAAAAGTATTGATTAATTAAAGATAACTAATTAATTCGAGTGTGATTTATCTTAAACAAGAACGATTAAGGAATTGAATACTAGTTTTATTTATGCGTAAATAACGTTATATGTATGGATGATCATGATCTAGACCATGAACTTTGTATGTGAATGGTTTCTTTTAATTTATTTATTTAAATTAAATTTTTTGGCATGTGACCCATCTCCTCATTAATATGTAGGGCCTGCGTGCTCAAGGATTATTTTATATAAAAACCCCTTTTTACCCCTCAACTGCGTGTGAGATAAATGTATATGTAATGGATGGAGCTCCTAAGCTAGTGGAGGCAGCTCAAGTCAGGAGACAAGGTGAAACCAATCCATGGAGATACAAAGGTGGTCAGGTGGAAAGCTGTAAACACGAACACAAAAGGATCAAGGTGTTTCTCCCCTAGGTCTTAGATTAGTTTATCAATCACTAGATAAACTAAACAATAGAAAAATATCATGATCATAACATTTATTTTATTTCTGTCAGTTGCATGGTTTATTTATTGTGGGTGTGTTGTCACGATCACACAATTAATGAATTAAATGAGCATGCAAGATGGAACTAAAATAAAACCGGCTTATACGTAAATATTATCTTAGAATTAATTATATCCCACATAATATTAACAAGAATGTAATAAAACATAATAAATTGGAAATTTATGTATAAGGATAAAATCCCTCAAAATAAATATTAAGTCGGTATAGCCTTCCATAATTTTGGATAGAATAGAACCATAGTTAAAAGTACATGAACAACCCTAGTTGGGGTGCTTTTAATTATCTAGGAATTATAAATCACGGTTTTGGGTTGACTTGACTTTGTTCACATCAAGGATTGACTGCCACAACAGGACTTGGTGTGACCAAGAGCAAAGGTTGAGGAAATCCAAAATAAAAGGATTTCAGGATTGGATAGTCCACTCAGCGGAACAAGGAACTGCAAGTTAAAGCAGTTGGCATTTGGAATGCCTACCAAAAACCCTTTATGTAGCTTGACCAACCCGATTTGGGGTAATGCGAAGGGTAATAGGGATCCTTGCCACAAGAATATTCAGGAAACAGAATATTCTGAATTTAATGGTGAAGGATGTTAAATTTTAATAAAATAGTGGGAGACTAAAAAGTATTAATTTATTTATTTGACTCAGTTTTGTAATAAAGTACTAAACCTTTGCTTATGTTAATTTGGATAAATAAAAAGAAAATGACTTCAAAAATATCATTTCGAACCATAGTCGAGAAGGAAAACCTTCTCACCGACACCAATTTCCAAGAGTGGCAGAGGCATTTACACGTCATCCTTCGCCACAAAATGAAATTGTATGTGATGGAAGATCCTATTCTAGTTGCACCTAGGAAAGAGGCCAGTGATGAGGAATTATATCTATATATGAAACACATTGATGATGCCACAAATGTCCAGTGTTTCATGCAATCTACCATGTCCAATGAGCTCTTGAAGCAACATGAAAACATGGATGCGTATAATATGATGTCTCACCTTAAGGATCTATACCAAGAGAAGGCGAGATAGGAGAGGTATGAGATCTCCAATGATTTTTTTACAACTAAGCATAGAGATTCTGCGCCAGCTAGGCCTCATGTAGTCAAGCTTATTGGCTACATTGAACACCTGGACATCTTTGGGATTAAATTCCCAGAGGAGTTGCATACAGATCTCATCGTATCATCACTTCATATGACCTTATCTAGCTTCATTCTCCATTATAACATGAGCGGAAATGAGAGGGGTCTATCGGAGCTTCTAACCTTGATTCGCCTGGTAGACAAGGACATGGGGCGTGACAAACCCGCAGTCCTTATGGTGAATAAGAAAATGAAGGACAAGGCAAAGGGGCCAAAGACATGTAAATGGTCTGAAGCCCCTGAGCATCATCCCTCCAAGAAGGGGAAGATCCAGAGGCAGGGTAAGGAACGGGAGGCGGTGTGTTTTGCATGTGGAAAGCAGGGCCACTGGTAGAGAAACTACACCCAGAAGTGTGGGGATGCTAAAGGTGAGTTCGTTATCGAGTGAAATCTTTCTATTTCTACACATTGGGTATTAGATACAGTTTGTGGGGATCACATCTGTATTCAAATGCAGGAACCAAGTAGATTTATAATGATCGCTAGAGGAGAGGTGGATCTTTGAGCTGCCAATGGTGCAAGGATGGCTGCATTGGCTATTGGCTATTACCACCTCTCATTGATGAATGGTATGATTTTGGTTTTACGTAACTATTATTACGTTCCTAGTGTTACCAATAACATAATTTCTTTATCGTTTTTGGATATGGATGGATTTATTTTCATGTTTGGAAATAAGGGTTGTCTCTTTTATAAGAACAACGTATGTTATGGTATGGCACATTTAAATAATGGTTTGTATGTATTAAATTATGAAAACCAAGTGTTGGAAATCGATAATGAAATAAACTCACATGACTCATACATCACCCAGTTGTGGTATCACCGTCTCGGTCACATAAACGGGAGGCGCTTGACAAATCTCTACCAAGATGTCTATTTAGACTCAATTGAGCTAAAACCACATGATAGATGTCACGCTTGTTTACAAGTAAAAATGACCAAACCGGCTTTTGCTGGATATGGTGAAAGGGCCACATAGCTTCTAGGATTGGTACACATAGATTTGTGTGGACCATTTCTAGTAGAATATATAGGTGGATACTATTACTTCATTACTTTTACTGATGATTTGAGTAGATCTGGCTATGTCTAATTAATGTGGTATAAGTTAGAGGCCATAGAGAAATTTAAGGAATTCAAGAATGAAGTAGAGAATCAGCACGATAAGAAGATAAAGAAGCTTTGATCAGATCGAGGTGGAAAATATCTAAACCAAGAGTTCATCGATCTTCTACGGGTGTCTGGGATTCTATCTCAGCTCACTCCTCCTTATACACCACAGTGGAATGGTGTTAGTGAAAGGAGGAACCACACCTTTTTGGACATGGTGAGGTCGATGATGAGTCATGAAAATCTTCCATTATCTTTTTGGGGATATTCATTACAAACTATAGCATAAACATTAAACTGTGTACCAACTAAGGTGGAAAATAAAATTCCCCCCGAGTTATGGAATGGGAGGAAACCCATTTTGTCGCACACATGTGTATGGGGATGCGATGCGTTTGTTAAGGCCTCCTTAGGCAACAAACTAGCACCTCAAGGAACGAGGTGTATCTTTATAGGATATCCCGAGGAAACTAAAGGATATTACCTATATAACCCTCAAGACAAGAATGTGATTGTCGCCAGACAAGCCGTCTTTATTTAGAGGGAGCACATCCTCTAAAAGGATAGACGGAGCAAGATTGACTTCGACGAAGTTGACGCTCAATATACACATGAGTTGGCATAGGAACAAGATTAACAGGTCCCCGTGGAAGAGGTTCCAGAAACACAAGTGCTGCGTAGGAGCTCAAGAGAGGTAAGGGAATCAGAGAGATTTGGTTTCCTAGTCACCAACGATGGTGAATCATTATTTTTGGACAATGAAAAACCACTCTACTACAAGGAATCAATATAATGCTGAGAAGCTGCATGATGGCTAGAAGCCATGAACTATGAGATGGATTCCATGTATCATAACCAAGTTTGGGTTCTGGTCGGTGTGCCAGTTGATGTAAATCCTGTTGGATGCAAATGGGTATTCAAGGAAAAGATGGACATGGAAGGTCATAATAGCACCTATAAATCAAGGCTAGTGGCTAAAGGGTTCAGACAGCGTCAAGGAATTGACTATGATGAAACCTTCTCACTAGTTTCCATGTTTAAATCCACAAGAATCATATTTGCCATATAAGCTTACCATGACTACGAGATTTGGAAAATGGATGTTAAAACAACATTCCTTAACAGGGTCCTTTAGGAAGATGTTTATATGAAACAACTAGAAGGGTTTGTGACACCAGGTGAATTCCAACGGGTTTTCAAGTTGCATAAATCCATTAATGGATTGAAACAAGCATCCAGGTCATGGAACATTCAATTTGATGAATCCATAAAGGAATTGTGTTTCATTAAGAATGAATATGAGCCATGTGTTTATAAGAGGTTTAATGGGAATGTGATGGTTATCCTAGTAGTATATGTTGATGACATATTTTTTATTGGAAATGATGTACCAGTCTTACAATCAGTTAAGGACTAGTTGAACAAGTGTTTCTTTATGACGGACTTGGGTGAAGCAGCCTACATTCTAGGGATCAAGATCATTCGTGATAGATCCAAGAGGATTCATTGACTAGGTCGGAGTATATACATTGACCAGGTACTAAAGATATTTAGTATGGAACAATCCAAGAGGGTATTGGTTCCAGTGTTACATGGCCTACATATTTCTAAGAAAATGTGTCCTCAGACACAACAATAGAATGATATAATGAGTAATATCCCTTACACATCAGCTATAGGATCTATCATGTATTCCATGTTAGGTACCAGGCTTGATGTTGCCTATGCACTAAGCATGGTAGGCAGATATCAAGCAGATCCAGGAGAACAAAATTGGACTGCTATTAAGACTATCCTTAGTTATCTGAGAAAAGTAAGGATATGTTCCTAGTATATGGAGTAGATGAAGATCTTGTAATCATAGGGTATGATGATTCTGGTTTTCAGAAATATCAGAATGATCTGAAGTTGCAATCTGGGTATGTTTTCTATCATAATAGAGGAGTTGTGAGCTAGAAGAGTTCAAAGCAGCCAGTTGTCACTGATTCTACAGTGGAGTCCGAATATATAGAGGCTTCTGATGTATCCAATGAAGTAGTCTGGATTCATAAATTTTTCCAGGAGCATGATGTGGTGCCTAGAAGTAAAGATCCCATTACATTGTATTGTGATAATACTGCAGCGATGGCTCTTGAAAAAGAACCATGGTCACATCAATGAACAAAGCACATACTCTGGAAGTATCACCTCTTGAGGGATTTCTGTCAAAGGGTTGAAGTTTCAGTGAGAAGAGTGTCCACGAAAGAGAATGTGGCAGAGCCCATGACTAAAGGCCTATCTCAGCAGAAGAATGAATATCATGTGAGATCTTGTGTGTTAAAGGTTGTTAGCAGTTGGCTCCAGTGCAAGTGGGAGTCTATTGGAGTTGGAGTCCTAGAACCAACTACTTTGTACTTTATTCAATAATAATAGCCTTATAACATCTTGATTGTTGTTCTGTGTGATAATGAATGTGATAATTTCTGTATGATAGCTATTACATTAAAGGGTCATAGAAAATACCTACTATGATGAGAATCCGAAAGTTCCAAAACACTGTTCTTGAATATATGTTCTATGGCTGGATGATATTATTTGAGGGGCACAAATAATATAGGCCATTATGGGTGAGGACTCATAAAACATTGAGGCACCATATCATGGTGTGTGCCCATGGTAATATCCAGGAGGATATTATGAGAACGAGACCCGCTGGTACGAAATCCAAATTTCATAGTGTCATTGGATGTTCCAATTTGCGGACATGTGCATTGGTCCTTAGACTTTAAGATTATTATCAATGGGTATTACAACTCGCGCACTTAGATGTATTGATGAAAATTGAGACAACACACTATTCGCAGTGAGGTAGGATATGTTGGGTGCGTCATGAGTAATACCACATTAATAGATAATGCGAGAAAGGATTTGTCCCTTCCATTCCACAACTGAAGTAGATATCTCTGGCCCTTTGATGGAATTGATACATCCTAAATAAATCCATGGACATGGTAAGGTATGGGTGGGTTCAATTCTGGAATGTCAAATAAAGAATAATTGAGCACATAGGTTGATGGCACTAGCATGCAACCCGCTTGATTAGAGATATCGAGACAAAGGGATTATATTACATGGTAAACGTTTGTAGGAGGTGACATGTCATTACAACGTTAACTTCTTTCTCTATGGGTGCCTTGTAATTTTGCTTGATGCTAACATTGGAATTTAGGGAGGCTCCGCCTAATGCAACTAAGAAAGAGGCCTATAGGGTCAAACACTATGTGTGCCCATGTATCTCAGTTAAATATTAATTTAACAAGTTAAATAATGATTATTCTCGACTGTGGTTTAATAATTATTTAAGAATGCCTAATCGCATTTATTTTGACACTAGTTATTCGAGAGAATATATTGTGGGAGAAAAAAATATTTTTATTAGCGATTAATGTAGTTACATATATTTAATAAATAATTATCCATTACTCAAGGTCTAATAAATGTGAAGTAGGAGATAATGAAAAATAAAAAAACTACACGTCGTGTATATTAAATACACACACCGTGTAGTTTTGTGGAAAATGAGTACACGCCATGTAATAATGATTACACACCGTGTATTTTTTCCAGTCAGGATTTTGAGGATATAATATTGTTTATTAAATAATATTAATTATTATCAGAGTGGGCGCATGTTAAGGAATTAATAATTCGACATGGGGGTTTCAATAAGAGTTAATGAAATAAATAAAATACGAAATATGTTTATTTATTTCCATGACTTTTCAAACATAAAACCTGATTATAAATATCCTCACAACCCCAACACACTTCCATCGATCATTGTGCACAACAATTCTGGATAAATTTTTCAAGGCAGAAAGAACTCTTTCCTCCAAGAATGCTCTCAAGACTGGGAGACCAAAGCGATTGAAGGCAGACATCACAAGCGAAGGTTCTTCCGTGATAGCACCCGTAGATCCCTTCGATGACGTTCGAAGATACATGGCACACATGTGGATCACTGCTAGAGGAATCCTACAAATGGATTCTATGACACAACGACAGATCACGGGTTTGTGACCGGAGACATCAACGAAGAAATAATTCCACTGAGGTAATTCTTGTGAATTAATTAAATTAATTATAACCAACATATAATGATCCTATTTCTATGGTTTAGGGAACCCCTCTGAAGTTTTTCGTTCCTTGTTCAATTCCAAAGATTCAGAATTTTATATCGTGACGAATCATGGATTGAACGTTGTGTAACGTTAAAATTATAGTTGGGAAAACCTCCAACGCGCTTCTACTGTGCCCAGAACCTACAGATGTTAGGAAAAAAAAGAAATTTAAATAATAATAATAATTTAATAACTCATTATAATATCATATATATGATATATATATATATAACAAACCCATCCTTTTTATTTTCCACATAAAGCATAAATGAAAAATATATAACATTGCTGTGTGGAGGCGGTAGCCCACACACATGAATGAGCGATGTCATATTTTTCAAAAGGATTAGAAGGTATAATGATATATCTAATTTTATAGTTATATAATCATATTTATTTCATAAATTTCATATAAACATTTAATAACATCTTTATAACCATCCATGTAACAAAATTATTAGAAACAAATTACAGCTCAATGTAGAGATGGTATATTGTACCTTCCCACTAGTGATGTTTTCTCTTTCATAGGATGATGAATATATTGAATATGTATAAAACATAATAATAATAAAACATTAGTATATTTTTTATATTCAATTAAATATTATATTTTTGGTATAAAACACTAAAGTAATGTATAATAATAAAAAAATATAAATGAGTCAGTAAATAAAATTACATCTTTATTGAAAGACATCCTTTATTTCTCTTCTTAAGATACATAAGGATGGTATTGAAGATGGAAATAACATAAATATATTTTATATTAATGTTTTTAAGAGTATTGGTAATGGTTTTAACATTAATTATTTCTAAAATTTGAGTAAATAAGAGAAAAGAGATGTGTCATTTTAAAATTGAGGGGGGGGGGATTCAATGAATTACATAAATTATTCAACTAATATATATATTTTTGAACAACCAAATTTATCAAAATTTAAATAATTTTAATATATAATGAAATTATGTTGAAATAATGAAAAATAATAAAATTAATCTAGTTTTGGATTCCCTTTCATCATTACCATCTAGTTTTAACCCCTCCTAACACTTTTTAAAATTTCCATAGTATTAAAATTTTATACACATTAAGGGATACTAATATTACTATAATATGGTGAATGATTCATAAATGGTTCATTGTTAGTTTTTAAATCCATATCCCACTGACTATAATTAATATAATATTTTGATGATTTTTGAATAACTTAAAATATATTATTTATTATAAAAAATCTCTAATGTAATTTTTAAAACTGTTCATTTAATATGACAATAAAAAGATAAATAAAAATACCGAATCTAAATATTTCCATTTAAAACATTAATAAAATCTTATAATCATCAAACCAATTCTTGTAAAACAATAATTATTTCAAATTACATTACATTTATTATTTTTTGAATTATTTACTCTATTTTCCAATTAAATAAAATTCGGTCGGTGTTGCATAAGAATATAATCTATTTATATAGTCATTAAAAATTAAAAATAAAATATTATAAAAATAACTTACTCTTCTTGAAAATTAACATTTATAACTAAACATAAGCTGTATTAATTCCAATCATAAGATGATATAGATATCAAAAGAATAGAAGTGAAATTTTTGTCTTTATTTCTCACTTAAATATTATAATGGTAAAAATCATCTCTAATTAGTACTAAAATGACATATATTGTACATTATGATGTTTATTGACGAGGTATACTCATAAAATTAAATTAATGCTTGTTTTATGTTAATTTTTTACTCATTATCATATTAATATTAACCTAAATTACCTAAATTATCTTTGATATGCTCTTAATTATGTAATATGAGTTGTATATATGATGACTATAAATAAAAGTGACATATTTTTAAGAAACTACCTAATTATTCTAAATATGATGTTCATTTTTCAATATTAAATATCTAGTGGTGTTAGATATTAAATTATTACAATAGTGAAAAATAAATAAAAAATTATTTTTTTAAAAATTGTAATTTTTATGTATATAAATGTTTTTATACAAAGTTAAACAATAAAATGGATTAAATTAAACATAATTGGGTCATTTAAAATATAATATATCTAATGTTAACTTTATTAATTTTTAAACAAACTAGACCATTGTACAGGATTGAAACAATACTATATTTCTTAATAAAACGCATTATTAATCAATAGTAGTTAGAAAGTCAATATTTTCACAAAAATATCTCTAAAATTTGACGAAACCTTATTTATATATTATGATCTTAAAAATAATTTTCATTTTAACCAATGAAGTGTCTAAATTGGGAAAAATTACTTATATTATTTTCTCATAAAAAATAAAATAAAAAACAATTTTTAAAGAAAACGTTTTTAAAGAATATAATGAATTTATTCGAAATTTATTGTTCATTTTATAAGAAATAATCGTTGAATTTTTATTTAGTATAAACTTTGAATATATTTCCTAATGTTTTAATTCCTATTAATACCGTCTAGTTCAATTTCTAGGTTATAATGGTCATATTTAAATAATAATATTTCATTTTTCATTTAAGATTAGTAATATGTTTTTTATATAATATTGAACATATTTTACTATTAAAATATCTATGGGTTACAATATCAAAAGTTTTATACTTATAAAAACTTCTTATATTATTTTTTCAACCCAACTTGTGGAATTTTATTAGATGGTATGGGTTGTAAGGCATAGAGTTTCATGCTTAACCACACTGAATGCATCAAATATGAGATCATCCAAAATAGCTATGAAGTGTTATCCCCACATGAGTGTCTTTTAAAGTCCGTACAAAACATGCATCTTCCCAATATAAATTTTAACCACTATAGGAACAACTATCCACATGAAATCATGGGAACCAATTTTAGCCAACACATTATTTTTTAACACCATAGATAATATAGTGACACTAAATATCACTACTTGAGTTTGAAAAGGTTCCCTGAATGTAATAGCCCCCTTCACTAAGATGAGGGAAGGGATAGTCGATTCTAGACCCTTACTTCTTCATGATGAAGAAGAGATAATGACCCCTGAGGCCGGCCTTCAATAGGTCCCGGAGTGGCGACTAACACCAAGGGTATAGAATCACACATGATATGGAAGGCATTACCCTTGTTATTTAGTAGGATCGGGATATAAGATAGTAAATAAAATTGGCAATGCCTTCTATATTGTGTGTGATTATATACCAATTTTTCTAGTTTCCACTCTGGGACCTATTGAAGGCATGTCTCGAGGGCCATTATCTCTTCTTCAACTTTAAGAAGGAAGGGTCTAGAAATCTGATGCCCCTTACCTCATCTTATTGAAGAGGGTCGTGACAGAATGGTATCAGAGGGGTCGATAGATTGGATAGAGGCTGTAGTTAAGAACAGTGAGGATGTAATGGGATGGTAGGGAAGCAATGTTAGGAAATCTTGTTGTGTGAAATAGGACAGGGAAGACAAGCTAGGACATGGGATATTAGGGCCCCCCGTGATCCGATACAAGGTCTTTAGGCCCACCAAATGACCAGGTGAGGCTACACTGATTGCAGGGTAGAGACTATTGGAAATGTACATGCACTATAATGACTTTTTTTCTTGTGTTTCTTGGGTATTTTGGTGATTTAAAATGATTTAGATGTCTAAGAAAATCTAAAAGGAATATTCTACACTACTCGGGCTTAGGAATTATTTGTTTACCTTGAAGCAATGGCACCTGGATGACGTCCACAAGTAGTACGGGCAATCGAGTCCCATGAGGCTGTTTTGGCTGGTTAGCAGAGGGCTAATCGAGAGGAGGACCAGTGGTAGAGGATGCTTCATGCCTTTTAGTGGAAGACCCTTATGAAGTACGAGTGCAGTATATCGGACATGAAGACAGAGAGCTGGCTCGAGGAGTTGGTGATAGATTTTATCATGATACAGGCTCCGAAGAAGTACTAGGTTCCTCTAGTTGTATGCCAATTTCAGGGAGCAACAACTCAATGGTGGACACTCTACCTTGGGAATAAGAGGGAGGACGAGGTTGCATGCACTGACTTCGAGAAGGGGATCCGGTCAGAATTCTTCTCTTCCATGATGAAGGCTGAGAAGAGGTAGGAACTGCTCTCCCTCCAGTAGGAGAGCATGTCATTGAGGGTTTTGGGGATCAAGTCACAATGATATACTTCGTTTTTCTCTGGACCTTTTTCCGGATGAGGAGTGTCAATTGAGACATTTGGAGGAGGTACTCTGACCTTCTCTTCAATATATTGTTACTCCCTTCACCCTACTGTGGTACATAGAGGTCCAAAATAAGGCTAATGTGGTGGAGAGGATACACACGCAGGGAGGTATACTGCAAGAGGGAAGCTAGTTGGGATCGTCAATAGAAAGGCATTTAACAGCAGTCCTCCAGCGTCAGGTCCTTCTAGGTTTCGACAAGTGGGGAACATTCCCCAGTAGTTCCAATTTCAATCTCCCAGTCCTTGCCCCTTCCTTGCGGGCCCAGGACTGAGGTGTTTCATCTATGGAAGCTGGTGGAAGCTTCGAAATCAGTGCCCAGACTGAGCACATTATAGTGGGGCTAGGCAAGTTCAGCGCCCAGCTCCACAACAACAACTTCCAATTAGGCCCTTTCAGGAGTAGCGACAAAAGGGGCATCAAGCTCCAGTTTCTTTGAGGGAAGATGTTATAGGAGGAGGCTGACCTTAGGTATCTCCTCAGGGACGTCAACTAGGGTGTGGTCGGGGAGGCGGCAGATAGCAGAGGTCCATAGGAGCTAGGCGTGGATAGTTACACACTATAGAGGCACCATTTCCAGTAGGGCTGGAAGTTCTTTGAGGTATGATCATCTTGTTTAGTACCCTTGCCTATGACATGGTTAATAGAGGAGATCCTCACTCCTTTGTTACACCCGGTCTTTCTCGTGCTATGTGTTTAGATGCTGAGAGACTCTCAGTACCGCTGGTGTTGAGTACGCCAATTGAAGGTTAGACCGAATTGTTTTATGTTTTCCGAGTGTGTAGACTGATGATAGGGCCACATTAGTCAAGTAGGGATCTTCTACTATTGTAGATACATCAATATGATGTCATCCTAGGCATCTATTGGTTGTTTTCTATTAACGTTGTTATCAACTATTTATGATGAAGTTTCATGTTCTTCGATATGGATGGCTAGCATGTGACTTTCGCCGGTGAGCAGGGTTTCCTAGAAGGCAGCTAGAGAATGGATCCCATCCTTTCCATATTAGTTGAGTTCTCAATGGAGTCAGCATATACAGAGATGGTGGATGTCTCGGGGATCGTCATTGAGTTCATGGACGTCTTCCCTAAATAAGCGACGAATCTACCCCCTTGGCGTGATGTTATGTTTGGGATATACTTGCAACACGGTGACAGTCCGATTTCAATGGCTCCTTATTGGATAACACCTTTTGAGTTACAGGAGTTGTGGATTTAGATTGATGATCTGATGAAGAAGGGATTTTTCCGACCATGCGTGCCACCATTGGGTGATCCTATCATGTTCATGAAGAAGGAAGATAGTGGTCTTAGGTTGTGCATAGACTACTGGAGACTGAATCAGGTAACAGGAATGAACTGTTACCCTCTCCCGAGAATTGATGATCTCTTCGACCAGCTTAGGGTAGAAGGATGGTTCTCTAAGATCGATCTGCAGTATGGGTATCACCAGTTAAGGTTGAAGGAAAATAATATTTCAAAGACTGCTTTTAGGTGAAGTTATGGACACTTTGAGTTCATAGTCATGATGTTTGGTGTTATGAATGCACTTATTGTGTTCATGGAGCTAATGACCTCTTTTTTCTGTGATTTTCTGGACCGGTTCATCATTGGGTTCGTTGATGACATTTTGATCTACTCATGTTCAGAGGGGGATCATACTAATCACTTTAAGATACCCTTGTAAATCCTTCAACACCACCAACTCTATGGGAAATTGTCCTAGTGTAAGTTCATGACTTGAGAAGTTTATTTCCTTGGACATGTGGTGTCTTAGCAAGGGGTTTTGGTTGAACCGTCAAAGGTTGAAGCGGTTGTTTATTGGGAAGAACCCAAGAATGTGATGGAGGTTCACAACTTTCTGGGTCCGGCAAGCTATAATCGAAGGGCCATACCCAACTTCTCTCATGTTGTATCTCCATTGATAGCTTTGACTAGAAGGGACCAGGCCTTTGTGTGGAGTGAGTGGTGTCAGGCATCGTTCAACTACCTGACGGAAAGGTTTTTTAGCGCTCTAGTGCTACGATTTTCGGAGGAAGGGGTGTAATTTGAGGTATTTTGTGATTCTTCTAGACATGGCATTGGGTGTGTTCTGATGTGGCATCAGGGAGTGATTTCTTATATGTCTAGGAAGAAACATCCTCATGAGTGTAACTACTCCATCCATGACCTAGAGCTTTCCACAGTGGTTTTCAAATTGAATTTTTTGTGGCATTACCTCATTGTAGAGAACATTTTGGTATTCATGTAACACAAGAGTTTGAGGCATATCGTTACCCAGTGGGACCTGAACTTGTGACAATGAAGGTGTGTGGAGTTTCTTCTGGACTAAAAATTCGAGATCTCTTACACTGATTTTAAGGGGATTGCTTTGGCTGATGCCTTGAGCATGAAGTCATAGAGGGAAGCTGTTTACGAATCTGTGGATACTTGGAAGGCAATGGAGTAGTTGGCTACCATACACCTAGTTGAAAGGGTGGATGGTGATAGAGGTTGTTTATTTCAAATGAAAGTGAAATCTTCTCTGTTGTGGCAGGTGGAGGAGTCTCAGTGGGGAGACATAGAGAGTGAAGTGTTGTGCGATCGGGTTAACCAAAGCAATGCTCTAGAATGGTGGTCGGAGGATGGTCAGAATCAGATGCTTTTCTGGGGAATGTTGTTTGTCCCATAGATTATGTGGGAGGTAGTTCTCCATGAGATACATAACTCACTCGTAGAGGTACACCCTGGAGTTTCCAAGATGTAATGAGGCATGAGGTTACAGTTTTTGTGGCCCAGGGTGAAATGGGTAGAGGTGAATTTCGTGGCAAGGTGCCTGGTGTGTCAGCAGGTGAAGGATGAACACCACATCCCAGGAGGTTTTTTGTAGCCTTTAGATGCCCCAAGTCAAAGGGTCATGATATCTCTATGGATTTTGTCACATGAATACCTAGGGTTCAATGGTGTCATTATTCTATATGGGTAGTAGAAGAAAGATTGACGAAATCAGCTCACTTCCTGGCGATCAAGGACTCGAGTGTGGTGGATGTGTAGCATAGTGATACAAGGACGGGGTGGTGCAGTGGCATGGCCATTCACGGTCCATATTCTTGGATAGGGATGCACAGTTTACCTCTTTATACTGGAGGGGATTGAAGCATGATTTTGGAACCCAGCTATGCCTTAGCAATACATTCCACCCCCAGACAGATGGGCTGACAGAGAAAACCATCCAGACCATGGATGATATGCTACGGGCATGTGTTTTGGACATCAGGGTATCATGGATAGGTTGTTTTACATTAGTATAGTTTTCCACAAAAATATATATCATGATACTATTGGAATGGCACTGTTTAAGGCCTTGTATGGGAGGTCATGTCGTTTTCCCATGTGCTGGACTGAGGTTGGCGAGGTAGGTATTCTTAGCCCAGAGGTACTGTCGAGCACAATGGAGAAGGTTCAGCTTGTGCGTGTGAGGATTAAGGCAGCCCCAGACAGGTGGAAGTCGTATGCAGATCATAGGAGGAGGCCCTTTGAGTTCACGGTTGGAGACCATGTGTTCTTGATGGTTCCCCTATGCATGGCAAGTGAAGGTTTGGAAAGGGGAGAAAGCTCCCTCTTAGGTTCATCAGGCCTTTCTAAGTGTTGGGGTGAGTCTAAAAGGTGGCATATCAGCTCGCATTTCCACCTCAGTTGGAAAAGATCCATGTTGTTTTCCACATCTCCCATCTTCATTGATATCTACACGATGACTGCCTTGTCATTGATTGGGGAGAGTTAGATATAGGGGATGCTGATATGTTTGTGTAGCGACCAGTGAGGATCAAGGATTGGAAGGAGAATGTTCTTCATGGACGAACCATCCCTTTGGTTCGTGTGTTGTGGATTAATGGTTTCCTCGAATATATTACATAGGAATGGGAGGCACATATGTGAACCCAGTACCTAGAGTTGTTTTGAGGTTTGTTTTGTTTTGTTCTGTACTTTTTGGTGATGCAATACAGATCATATTGGTATCAGGGATGTTCTGTTTTCCTTACTAGGTAGATGTTTATGAAAAGACATGATATGTGGGGAATGGATGACCTGATCCCTAATCTATAAACATTAAGGTGGATGTGATTAAACTCGTGTGGTTGAGTCTGTGCCGCCCAAAGTAGATAGTATCTTCACATGGAGGAAAGAACTCCTCGATCCGTGTGTCTGGATAATGTGATCCTTGGGATTTGTATTGCTGTTTGGGTGGTTTGTCCCCAAGAGGTATCTATAAAGGTGGTTGTTCGGACCCCTCTCTTCTCTTAGGGTTTAGCATTGATTCTCGAGGACAAGAATATTTTGAGAGGTATCTAATGTAATAGTCGAGACCCTCCTGGTCCATCCCTTTCCCAAATTTCTAGTATTTGGAATGCCCTTGAACCATTAGGTCTAGATCCTTTGGGTGGTGTCTCGGTGGAAGGATGTCATTGAGCTGTCAACCATCGGTGACACCAATCGGTGGTTCAAGGATTGTTGTTTCACCGATCAGTTCCATGGGGGGGCTTCATGCGTTTTTCATTCCTAGTTTTCCTGGAACCTGAATTTTAAGTATTTTAACCCTTTAACATGGTATAATCATTTTTTAAATCCCATAAATAATATCTAAAGTCCCTTAAGAGTGCGCATACCCTCAAAAGTCCCATAATATGTGTCAGTTTTACCTATTTCCTCGGTATAAATAAAATCCATTAACTCATCGCTATTACAGTAACCTTCCTCAATGATAAATAAAATAACAATTAATCCCACCATGTGTAACCACCCATATGCATGGTGAAACAATGATCCGACTTTAATGTAATTCAAAATTCTTATCCAGTATATTCAGAATCTCGCCTATTTATATCAAACTAGATTATTTTCTTTTTCTTCTTAGCTGGGTTCTTTCTTCCCATTGGTGCGTTTGGAGCCCCCTTCCTTAGGCGAGTGGTGCACATGTGTTGTAGCCTTTCCTGCTCATTCATGGAGTCCTCAGAGTCCCCCACTTCAAGTAGCGCATCATAGTTCTTGTTACGTGGAGAGAAACATCGATCACTGATCATCCAAGTTGGGTTTTTTCCTTCAAATATCTTTAATGTGTATCATGTGAGGCAGGTATTCTAATATTTCTATAGGAATGGATGAAACCAAACATAAACAAAGATAATAAATTCATTTAAAATGAAGGGGTTTGTTGATAATGTTGTTGTAATCCTTTATATTTTCCTATATGTTGTAAATTGAATGGGATAATGCCCACTAAATGTTTTGGTCGTTGGTTTTCCTTTCTTGTACACTAATGAAACTCTGTTTTTCTGGTTAATTATATATTTGGATAGTTGTAACATGGAAACTGGTAAATCACATAATCATTGTTGATTAAATGGATTACCAATGAATAAGAATCCGTGTGTGATCACACCAGTTAACTAGACAGTAATATGGAACTAAATAAATGGAAAATTGAAATTTGAAAACTCCCTTGCTCTATTCTGGTGATGTTTATGGTTGATTCTTGGGAAGTGACATCGATGGGGATGAGATCCACTATTGTGGTGAATTTGTTGTTTTGTGGATCTGAGTCCATGTGGGGCCATATTTTGGGGCTTTGTTTGGTTCTAGTACTTCATGGGATCTCACAGATACCTTTTTTGTTGTGAATTTACAAGAGAACTAGGTGTGAATGCTTAAATTTCTTTTTAACTATTTTCCTTTCCTTTCCTCGTGGTTATGCCTATTAATTTCCCATTAGTGAAGAATTATTTTAAATAGAATCAGTTTAATATGAATATGAGAATGGATTCGATGGGGAATTATTTTTTGGGGAATGAGTTGTGACATGATTGCGGGTGTGCTGCTTCTTATGAATGAATATTAGTGAATGTGTTTGTGGTTGGGATGGTTTTGGAACCCCTAGGTTGGGATTAGTGATTATTTACCTCTATTTATAATTTAGTTATTATGTTTCTTATTAGTTCCCCACCCAAGGTCAACACTTTTTGCTGAACACCCCCATTTCATGGGGGAGGGTGTTTTTTCCAACACTCCTATGAGTGGATGGCTATTAGCTCCTTTTCTACTCCCTTTCCCGAGTATCCCAAGATTATTCATGCCGGCTGCGATAGCCTGCGGTCCATTATTATATCTAGATTCTTCGGGCAGGGTACGTGGTGGTTGTGTCCTAGGATTGTGTGGGTTGGTGGTTTCCCAAGTGTCTTATGGATGAGGCACATGTGTCTTGGGGTGTGGTTGTAGTTGTTATGGTGTCAGTTTCTGAGGGTGGGATGTGTGGTTCTGGCCCAAGTGATTGCAGGTGGGATGTGTGGTTATCATATCCCATGTGTTTGCTGGCGGGGTGTGGCAGTGGGACTGTGGTGAGAATGGCGGGAGAGGTTTGATGAATATTATGTCTTCAATAACCAGTGCGAAAGTGGTCTGGGGTACCCAATCATCAATGTGTTATTACTATTACCTTACATGACTTAAATTTTTTGGGGAGTGTGCCTTGGTGATTTTGGGGTGGATAGTTTCCTTTCTAGGTGCTCTGGTTATCTCCTTTCCTCACGGTGCATTAGAATTCCTCCCCAATTGTGCACGAGAGATTTTTATTTTCCTTAGTGAGTATACCTTTATACTCACCCTACGTATATAATCTATTTTTAGGTTTCCAGGAGGACATAAAGGATCGTGTTGGACTATAGTAGTTCAAACCATGGGGTAATTTTTGTTTTTTTATCATTTTCCTTGGTACTTTCCTTTGGTGTTTTCTTGTAATTTTTTAGAATTACTTTTGGACATTCATATGGGAATGGTTTGCTTTTGGATTTTCTTTTACCATCAGTTTTTTTATTGTTGGGATTTACTATCTTATCTCCTATTCCAAATAAATAAAAACTGTAATTCATTCTTTCTTGTGTGTGTTTCTACACCATTGGTGCTAGTCGCCCCTTTGGGAACTATTGAAGGCTGGTCTCGGGGGTCATTTTATCTGCTTTAACTTGAAGAAGGAAGTGTCTGACAATCTATTGTCTCTTCCCTCACCATGGTGAAGGGGGGTCATGACAATAAACCACATAATTAACATCATTATTATATTTCCCCCTTCCCACTAATATAAGGATAAAATTAATTTATATTAACTAATTTATTAATTTACTTAAAACCATATATTAATCACCTCCAATGACATAAAAATTATACATCATCATCCTCATTAATAGTGTTTGGATAGAATTAATTGATGAACCGTTCCTAAAAACCAATACAATCAAGTCCCTAATATTTCTATTCCTCTATCATGATGAATCACCATAGATATCTGACGCCTTCAAGTATGAATGTAACAAAATAAACAAAGTTCTATCTCAATGTCTCAATAATCTAAAAATATTGGGAATGTGATCTATCCATTCCTTATCTTTCTAAGGATAGACCTCAACGAAGAATGTTAGAGGGTGGTGTAATAAAAAATCATCATTAACATTGATACATTGGGTTTCACATCATAGAGTTCCCATCCCCACTACATGTAGGAGTTTATTGAGACAATAAAAACTAATTAGTCAATGGGTTTCCAAGTAGTTAGAGTATGATCATTGAATATATCTAATACATCAATTGAGGGTCGATGTGGATACATTATCTACATTTTTGAGTGGATTAAATCGCATTCCCTTTAAATATTGAGAAAATTATCATTTATTAACATATCATTCAAACCATATCGAGATCCATATACCCTCTCTATTATTTATTTTATGTTTTAGTATCTTTTTCATTTTCTAATATATATTAATATAAGATTATGAGAATACAAATTAATGTAAATCATATAATGTTTACTATATGTGGTTTTAAAACAAATTAAAAAAGAAAAATGAGTACAAAAAACATAATAATCAAATATATATACATATATAAATATAATTTATTTTTGAATGATTATTTACTTACTATAATAATTCATGTTATAACATCAAAAAGGAATGAAAAAAATTAAAAATCTTATATACCATGTCATCTTCTTATTTCCAACCAAAACGTCCCTACTCATGCAATATGCAATTCATCCAAAAGGGATCTATATAATGTGAAGATATAAATAGATCCTTAAACACACCTGGTTAATAAATGTTAAACTGAAATTATACTATCTAGGTAAATTTATGGGTTACTTCCCATTCCTTGATGGACCTATCTTCTGAATACTCTCAATTTTATACCCTATTTATTAAAAGTCTCTATTATAAAATTTTCAAAAAAGAAAACCTAGATTACCTAAATTAACCAAATATGGATCACCACAAGACAACTGATGCACTATTTGATCACTATAGTCTTGTATAAACATTAATAAATTGATGAAAAATAAGGGGAGATAATATTTCCACATAGAAATTTGAGACCATGGATAAATGTTATTATAGGGCCTAGCCAAAACATCATCATGACCCTTGAAAACACTAAACTGGTGTGGCCATAAATAAGAACCCATCAGCAGAAAAACTATTCATTAAGTACTAATTCTATACATTATTCAATATCATATTTTACCAATGTTCATACCATATCAAGGGTTGATATGTCAACATAATCTACAAATATAGTAAAACAATACATGGAAACCCATTATACATAAGGTGTGAGAAAAACATGGAATATGATCCCAGCGTAAAGAGTCACAATGTGAATTACTTATTATTATAGACTCTAGAAACCCCCATTAAACACCTTCCATTAGACCATGAAAAATTCTAAAATGATTTATTCTATCTCAATGATGAACATGTGGTGACTACCCATGATATAGAGAAACCATATCTCATATACGGGCACCAAGACATTAACAAAGTCCTGAAAAAGGACACACACACAAAACCCTATCCTAACACTTCTATATTGAGATTATAACTTACCACAAGGATGTACCAGCCGATCAGAACAATCCTGTCATAATGAACGATTTTTAATGGGAAAAAATTAGACACATGGAAATTGAAATAAAATAGGCATAGAACTCAATATTTATGAAAAATTAGTCATGATAAATAAAATTATATTTTATCCAAATAATTAAATAAAAACAATGATTATTTATTAATGAAAAAATTATTTTTAGAAACATATTCCAAACACACTTAAATCCAGGTTAAGTGTCCATATTGGTTACATATCCATCATATGGGTTTCAATATTTAGGATTTCATTGATAAATCATCCTATATATGTATATGTGTGTATATAAATATATATAAAAATATCAGTATATGTTCATGTGACACCCTATTATTTTAAAATGGAAAACAATTTTTGATAGTGTGTGTAACACACACCACCAAGCCTAAATGAACCATGATTTTTTAGGAAAAATATATCTTGTAATTTAAATGGGTTGGTATGAATAAATTGAACTATATTAAGAAATATATATCAATTCTATAATTGATATAAATGTGTTGATAAATTATTATAATATAATAACTCAATTTTTAATATAAAAATTCATTCATCAAAAATTATGTTTTCTTAAAAAATGTTTTTTTATTTTTTATGAAAATATATTATAAATTATTTAGATTGAAATGTTATAAAGATAATTTTATATAATTAACGTCATCAATGAAATAACCATATCTATTTAAATTTTGTAATAAAATATATTTCTTGTCTCATAAACTTTTTCATTTTCGTTGAATTTTAAACAAAAATTATTTTTATAAAATAATTATTTATTTTCATAAATTATATAATTTAAAATTACCATTATCCATTATATTTTAAAAGTATTATTTCATAATTTGAAACCAAATTAATACTCTTCAATCATATTTATAGTTCATTTTACTATACCTTAATGTTTTTCCTATAAAATAGATTTTCATGAAAATTGGTTTGCATTGGATAGTGTTTCTCCATTTTAACTAAATAAAAGAACTAATAATGAGGAATAATTTAAATTAAATAATATATATATATATATATATTAATTGAAATTAATTTAAATTTGATTAATTATCTTATTTTTATTATAATTTCTCTATATAAATAATAAATGGATGTCTCAAAAAAATATTTTGAAAACATCTATGAGTTTAATTAAAATTAAATCCTTCAATTATGTGATATTAATCTGGAAAAATAGATTTTATATTTAGATAAGGATAATAAATATTATATAATAATGTGATAATTATTTTATTCCATAATTATTAGTGTGAAGTGAAAAAAATTAATTACTATTGATGTGGAAATAACTTGTTTACTAGGGTTTAAAAAAAGGATAAATGTAAAAAAAACTACCCAAACATAAATAATTTTTATTTTGACATATTATTTAATAATATATTTAAAAAAAATTATAATGGGCCAAATTTGATACATCTTTAATGAGAAAAACTTGCGATTAATTATTTATTTTCCAAAATTTCAAATATATCCACCCTCACCTAAAAAAGGCCACCCACTCTACTAACCTATTCAAAATTACAAACCCATTTTTATTGGAATATACCTAACATAATTATTTTTATATCACCACTTCTCAAGGATGGATATAATTATATTTTTAATGTGAATATAAGATATAATTATTAATATTTAATTTTAAAATAAAATAATCATTTCATTTAATTCTGTATAGAATATGACAACGTTACTCTTGTATATGTTTGCCAACCACCTTGTGAAGTGTTATGATTGACTTTCACATAAAAATTACATGGAATTTAATAAGGATTAATATTTTTTTTATATAATTAATTCATAAAATTTTAAAAATTATAAAAAGAATATATTTCATAAAATATATTGCCATAAAATCCACTAAATAAATGTTAACATCGTTCGTGTGTACAATAGACTATTGTCTCACAATGTGAAGTGATTTTTTTATTATCTCATCATATGGATGAAATATATAATTGTTTTAATAATAATAGTATAAAATATATGATATTATGATCATTATGTAAGGATAATATAACACCGACCTTATTCTCATCATGAATTTTGAAAAATGTAAACGTTACTCCAGCGTATGTATGACCTACCGTCTCTATGATTATAATGTATTTCATTTATCATAAAGATATATTATGGAAAATATTTAATTTATTATTTATGTATAAAAATGATACATATGTCATGATAACTATTATTTAGATGATTATATAATAACTCATTTGACCATATCCATTTTACTAATTTGATTTTCTACCTACGATCTTTTTATTATTACAATGTTCGAAGTGAAATAATTTGGTTATGAAATTTATTATAAAAATTGTAAAATATTTAGTAATTTGAATAATAAAATCTAAATACTTTATTATTAAATTATATAAAATATAGATGATTATTATTCATGAAGAGAAGGAACGAACACAACGATTTGGGCTAGAGGAAATAGTTGCTTCTCAAAACATCGTTCTTCGATTCACATGTTATTTTATACATCTAATTTTTTTTTGGATTATATACTGAATAATTAAATAAATTTTTTTAATATTTCTTGATATTATATGTTAAAATTCATTTACTTCATTCATAGTAGTTTTGATTTAATATTTTTCAAAGTAATATGGTATTATGTTTCAAAATCATTTTAATCGGGATTATTTATGATCAAAATAATATTGAAAGAAACATTTTTAAAATTTTATAAAATAACCTTATATTTTTATTCACTTTTGGTTGTTCATGAAATTGTAAAGTAACAATAATATATTCTCCTTTTTGTTACTAATAATGTGTAATAAAATATTTTTTTGGAAAATAGATTTATGATTTCTCTTTAGTAAAAAAATATTCTTCTTCGACATCCATGTTTTTGTTAAAATATTTTCAAATACATTTTAAAATTAATATATTATTGTTTAAATTCATTTGTATCCATTATAAAAATTTAGAAAAAATAAAAAGAAAATACTTTTCATTTTCTAAATGAATTAAGTTTTATTATTTTACCAAAAGTGAAAAGGGAATGTTTTTAACTTATACGACATGGAAAAATTTAACCTCTATCATGGACTTTATTTTAGTGCATAGCTCATTTATATATTTATTGATTTATTTTAAACTAATTGTATTTCCACACTATTTTTTCATTTTTAAAAAATGATTTTGAATGTGGAAATTCTATATTCCCCGTGAATGTTTTATATTTTTTAAATGAACTAATATTTATAAATCAAAGAAACAATTAATGTTATGGATTTATTATAAATTAATTTTATATATCAGTCACTTAAATACCTAGCTTTTTAACCTCTCATTTTATGGTAAAATACATACCATATCAGCATTTATGGAATTCATTCGTTATGAAATTTACATTGATTGTGATATAAATAATGATAATGAAACCCAAATAGCTTCCATTGGTAATTCTTATTTAATTAGTTCTAAAATTTTTACATTATGATGTATAGATATATCATGATCATTTTGTTACGTGGTCTCCCTGATAATGCTCGAATGTATTGGGTAATTATTTATTCATATGGGGATTCATGATTGGGATTAGGGATTTGACACATCCATAACTTATTTAAAAGGTAAATTTCATTTAATTTACATTATTTCTTTTTTTGGGCATTTACGATGAATTTATTTAGGAAAGGGGAGTTTTTATTATTTGGGCCAAACCGTGATCCCATTTCCATATTTAAAAACATTTTTTTTAATTTATAACTCTTTAATTTTTTTAATATTATACACCAATTACACTTTCAAAATGGCATCTATTATTCTATTGACACCACGATTTCAATTTTGAAAATTTTGGAATACATAATAATGGTGGTTTTGTGTTTTTATTTAAGGAATTTATCCATCATTGATGCCCATTTACAATTTGAAAAAAATTATTTAATATATTATTCAATTTTTATGATTTTGCAGTGCTTCCAATTCTTACCCAAGACCACTGAACCAGGAAACCCCCATTTTATTTACCCCCACTTTAGAGCTAGTATTGTTTGCGAATTAATGAAAAAAACTTCGTCTTTCTAAAATCTTCTATATTTGAAGAGGTAATTTCTTTCCATCATAACCCCCTAAATCCATACTCTCTTTCTCCAATTTCAGTTCTCACATGACCTTCTCATACTTATTCGAACATAACATGATATTTTTTCTGTTTAGAAATTCATCTATTGGTGAATTTTTTGATATTTATTCATGATCCCTCAAGTAAGTGTGTCTCCTTCATTTTTCCTCCCATTTGGTTAGGGTTTTTTTCCTTTTTATGGTTTTCATCAAATTTTTCTTGAATTTTATAATGTACATCAAGTAGGGACTCGAACTTATGTTTTGACCTTGGGTTTCTTGGTCCTTTCTTATGGTTTTTGGCATGATCTAAGACACTTGTTGTGCGGTGGTTGTGTGGTTTAACTTTTTCACAAAGATTCATGGGTTTTGACACGCGTGGTAGATGATTCCATGGGTAATCAATTCTAGATGAGTTATCTTTTCGGAATTTATATTTTTATCACACATATCCTTCAATATTCGTTCTGCGAAATCGGATTTTGTTGACATTTGTTAAGAAAATGATTTTTAGGTACAAATTTGGTGTAAAATTGGGTTTTTTTCAAGTCTATTTTATGTTATACCAGATGGGGTTGTTTTATAACTCATGAAATGAGTTTATTTAAAAAAATTAGGTGTTTAAAATAATTTTCTGGTGAATGTGGGTATGACTATGGTGTTCAAAATGGGGTTTTAAAAGGGATTTTGTATGCCAAAACATTGTTACATCTTGTGAAGTTATTTTATGGAAATACTAAAGGTTTTATTGAGTGGTTTAAGTGGTGAAAAGTGTGTGTAGATATTTTTTGAGTTTATTATTACCATATCCGATGTTTTTGTTTGATGATGGATTTTCATATAATTATATAATGGTTTGATGGTGAATGGAGAAGACTGGGTATTTAGGGTGGAGGAAATGTACTAGTACGATATTGATCCGGATGGGTTTTATCCTTGTTTCACTAAGAAAATGGAAAATGACAACTCTAAATAACTATATGGATGATGTTTGGGGAAAATAGGTTATAGCTATGTTCCCTACCAGTGTCTTGTGCATGGGAAAGGATTGTGAAATTGAAATTTTACACCTAGGTATGATGTGTATAGAGCCCAAGACTAACTAGTGCATAGGGGTGTTCCTAGTTTTGGTGCTCATTGGATTGGTTATATTTTCTCTTTTTGTAGGGTGTATTTCTCTATACATTATAGTACATAACATGTCTTATTTAAATGTGTTATCATTTTGAATGTTTTATTTTGCAAACTATTTACAAATAAAAGTCAAAATTCTTTGAATTAATCGTCGCTTTTCCTTGCATATAAAAACTGCATGCTTTTCACATTGTATCTTATACTCTATAGAATCTTTATGCAGTTTACTATTGGTATTAGGCTCACACCCTAATTACACCCCTTGGTTTTAAGTATACTTGGTTATATTTGACATAGGTAAAGGAAAATCCTTAGGTGAAGGCATTCTGGGTTGTTAGTCCCCTTCTATGGAGCAGTGTTATGGAGACGGCTCGGGGGGTCATGACCCCTTGTCGTGTCGAGACAATTTGGCTGATTTTCTAAATTTTTTATTTATATTTGGTCCTCTTGTACATTATTTAAAACTATTTATTCAGATATGGTTTTTATGGTTTTTTGGCATGAAAATTTCTTATTTATATTATTTATTTTTTTATTGTTTTATGCTTTCATACTCGGGTAAATCATTTCCAAACCAAATTCATTGATAACTGGGAAATTTTGGTAGCCCATGTAGATATGGAAAGCCTTCAGGGACTTTTCATAGGCTATATTTGGCCCCATTTTTGCTGGAGAACTGATTTGGTTTGTGAAAAAATGTTATCAGTGGAGGCCATTTTTTGGGTTATATTACTATTTTAGGATGGGTCTGAATAGAAAGGAGATAAGACTTTCAGGGATTGGGGATTTGGTCATGATTTGGGTTCCTGGAACTCTCCTCTCATGGAAGACCTTGAGTCACCATGGGATGCTGGAATTGTCTAATTGACTTCACTTCCATCTGAGACGTGTGGGCAGCAGACCACATGTAGACATTGGGTGGGGGTGGATTAGTTGTTTTATTTATAACTGTAATGTGTTTAGATTATTTATATTTGATGTATTTGATTAAAATTTTTTATGTTTGGTATTGAATATTTTTTGTGATAGTTATATTTTGCAGAAACATGCCTCCTGAGAAATCTCCCATGTTCCCATCGGAGGGAGCAAGAGAGAGTTCTCCCACACAGATTTATTAGATGCTAGTCGATGTTATGACCTGAGTAGTCTTAGATAAGGGTTAGGGACTGACTAAAATTCCCAATATTGTTAGGGCATAAAAGATATGGGTCCATGAAAATATGAATCTTAGAAGTTTCTAAAAAATAAACCTCCAACTTTTAGAGGAAGAATTAAACTCTAGGAAGTAGAGGAATGAATCTAGATGATCGTCTTCATGTTAGTGTTCCTGGATTCCCCCAAAAAGATCAGGGTGAAATGCACCTCCTTTTTGTGGGAGGGTCCTAGCTGTAGGTGAAGGGAGTCATTACTTTAGACTGGGATGAATGAGCAGAGGTGCTTGAGAGATTTCATGGTTGTCTTCAATGAATAGTATTGCACCAAGGTCTAGGCATATACCAGGTCCCGAGAGTTCATGTACCATATTTCAGGGTATCTCCATGTGATAGAGTATGCCAACCATTTCACTGAGCTGGTTTGGTATGCCCTTGAAATCGTCTTGAATAAACATGGGAAGGATGAAATGTTTGAGAAAGGATTGCGAACAAAGATATAATGCTGAGTTTTCTTGTTCAATATGAGTACCTATGTAGAGGTCATTGACTGGGTGTGTATACTAGAGATTGACAGTAAAGGTAGGGCTGGTTTCTATGGGTTATTATCAGTAGTGTGTAGTGGAATCTCATTAGCGAGAATAAGGAAGCCGGAGGAACATGTGATGAAAGTAGGTGGTAGTTCGAGCCACTATTCCTTGAATTTTTCACCTATGGATTCTGATGAGAGATCGTTCATGTTCTACCATTTTAGGAGGCTGGGGAACATCTAAAAAACAGGCCCACTTCCTCTGAAGCTCTATTTCCAATGTGGTGGTATGAGTCACATACAACACTTTTGTCGGGTGGCATGCCCAATTTAGAGTAAGGTAGGGTTGTTGACTTCAAGAGGAGTGCTAGGAATTAAAAATCCATTAATGATGGGGGGGATCTCGATTTAGTGGACATGGTGGTAGGGCTGGGTCATTTTCTAGGCAAATCTAGTTTTTCGTATTGCCACAAACTAGCGGTTGTCCTAAGGCAGAGACCAAATGTCTCTATGTAGTGGATCAGGTAGCAGCAGGATTAGAGGCGAGGCTATCAACTATTTGTGTTACTGTTTTGATAACAACATATATAGATTCTGCTCATTTTTATACTAGTGAATATATTTCATTCATTTCTATCCGTTTTTTGGTCCCTATGAATTTTGCAAATGAGTTTTTTTCTTTTACAATGGAGTTGTTGACGCCACTCAGAACGAAGAAAGAGCAGGGTCTTAGGTTCTCATAATGTGTGCTCTCTATGATAGGGATTGAGATCGAGTGGGACTGATTGGTTTAAGATATAGATCTTTTTAAAGTTGTAATTGGCATGGATTGGCTATTATACTCCAAGGAACATATCTATTGCTATAGGTGGAGAGTGAGTTTCACAGCACCTGATGGGAGTCATTAGGTTTTTTTGAGGATAATGGGATCCTTGGGCAGGTCGCGTAGGTCTTCCACTCCCAGAATTTCAAAATCATACCTTCCAGTTATCATTTCTCTCATTATAGGATGATGGTATTCCCCCTTAAGGTGAATTACCACATGTAGTGGATGAGTATCCAAAGGTATTCTAGGTTTAATTTTCAAGTCTTCCCTGTCAGTGGGATGTGGAGTTCTTGAATGATTTGGCACTGATAACACAACTGCTATCTCTTCCCTTATATCATATGGCCCCCACTGAGATATGGGAATTAAGGATACAGTTGGACAACTTAAAATCCAAAGGATTCATTTGCTCGAGCATCTCTCCTTGGGCCGCTCATGTGTTGTTCACAAAAAAGGAAAATAGATCCATCCAGTTTTGCATTGACTTCCAAAAGCTGAATAAGATGAAAATTAAAAAAAAAACATTTTCCCAGAATAATGTTTTTGTTATATTAGTTGAAGGGGGAAAATTGGTTCTCAAAAATAGACTTACATTCCAGATACAATCAAATCGGGGTGAAAGAGGCAGATACCCCAAAAACAGCCTTCTCAAGCAGGCACAACCACTTTGAGTATTTGTTTATTCCATTTAGATCGACCAATGCATTAGTGGTCCTTATGGAACTCATGAATATGGTGTTCCACTGGTATCTCGATTACGTTTTTGTGGTGTTCATTGATGACATTCTCGTATACACTAGTTCTGAGGAGGAACACAAACATCACTTGTGGATCATTCTAGCCACCTTGCGAGAGCATCACCTTTATGCAGAGTTGTCCAAATTCACATTCTGGACCAGGGAAGTGAAATTCCTGAGGCATGTGATCTTAGAAAAAGGGTTTTAGTGGACCCCAAGAAGATCAATGTAGTCATGTCATAGAAGAAACCAAAGAATGTGTTTGAGATAAGAAGTTTCTCTGAACTAGCTTGTTATTACAGGCGATTTGTTGGGGATTTCTCTTGTAATTCTTCACTGATGGCCACACTCACCTGAAAAGGGGTGAAGTTTTTATGGGCCCTAGAATGTCAGGAATCTTTTGAGGACCAGATGCGTAGGTTGACTACTGCCTCTGTGCTGATTTTTCTAGAGGATGGAATGGGTTATGTCGTCTAATGCAATGCTTCAAGTATGAGTCTTTGGTGCATGCTTATACAAGGTGATCAGATGGTGGTTTATGTATCTCTCCAACTCTGACCACACAAAAAGAATTATCCAAACCATAAATTTGAGTGGTTATAGTGATGCATTCTTTGAAGACCTATAATCACTACCTTTTTTAGGATATGTTTGTGTTCTACTCTAATCACAATGTCATGGCATATATCTTCTTGCAAAAGGAACACAATCTGCAGTAACACCATTGGATAGAGTACTTGTAGGGGTTTTACCATGACATTGTCGATACCCATTGAAAGGTAAATGTAGTGGTGGATTCCTTGAGTAGAAAGGTCCCAATGAATGTTTTGAGGATGTCCTGTGATGAGTAGAATCTGGTGGAACTCTTTTCTCAGATTCATGTGGAGACCAAGGAGTAATATGGGGTTGTTTTCTTGGGGAGAATTTAGTTGACTCCTTCTATGTTGGAGTTGATTCTTTGAGAAAAACCCAGTGATAATCTTTCTCAGTGGCTAAATATGATTATTCATGGTGTAGATACATCCTTTGATTGGTTTTCATCTCCCAAGGGAATCATGTGCTTCAAGGTTTGTTCAATAGTGTCATTGTCTCTGCAAAAGGTGGTGATAGAGGATATACACAAGCCTTAGTGGGATATCCATCCGAGTTCCAAAAATTTGTTTTATGATGTTTTCTTGCAGTTATGGTGTCCTAGCATAAGACAAGACATCATGGATGGCAGGTCTATATGCTACACATTCCAGTAGGTGAAAGTAGATCATCAAAGGCCCTCTGGTTTTCTCTAACCATTAACTATGCCTACCGTGATGTGGGAGGAGATTTCTATAGATATCATTTTTGGATTACCTCATGCTCCTCACGGTAAAAATTACATTAGGTTGGTGATTCATAGTCTCACCAAATTTTCCCACTTCATTTGGAACAGAGATACAACTAATGTGGTTATGTTTGGATGTTTGTATCTTCAAGATGTGGTAAGGCTCCATAGTGTGTCATCGACAGTTGTCTTGGATAGAGACCCCTATTCAACATCATGGTTTTGGGATGGTCTTTCAAATTTCATGGGGTCTCATATTAAGATTAGAACGTCATACCATTATCAAACAGATGGTCAGACAGAGTGGGTGAATAAGATTTTGGAGGACATCCACTGTGCATGTGTTTTGAACCTTTGATGTTCCTTGGATAGAAATTTGGGATTGGTGGAGTTTTTTTATAAAAATTACCAATCCTAGATTTTAAAATCTCTTTTTGATGTGCTCTATATTCGAACGTGTCGGCCCCCCCTGTGTTTGGCTGAGGTAGGGGAGACCACAATATTGAGGATGAGTATGGTGAAAGAGACATTTGAGATGGTCAAATTGAGCAGGCACCACTTATTGGCTGATCAAAGTTGCCAAAAATCATATACTGACTAGATGTGTTGCGACCTTGAGTTTTATGTGGGTGACATGGTATTTCTGAATGTGGCCCCTTGTTTGGGCCATCATCGATTGGGAAAGTAAAAGAAGATGACGTTGTGGTATGTCAGACATTTTGAGATCACCGAACATATTTGCAAGGTGGAATACATGATAGCTTTATCTTCCCATTTGACATCCATCTATGGTGTATTCCATGTCTCGTAGTTGAAAAAATACAACTTAGATCCATCCCATGTACTGAAATAAAAAGATTTTGATATAGATCTCGATTTATCTATTTTTTGAAAGGCTGGTGTGAATAGTGGATTCCCAAGAGAAGGTTCTTTGAGGAAAGTCTATTCCCCTGGTTCAGGTTCTTTGGAAGCATGGGAATGATACACATGATATATTTTAGCGGATGTCAAAGGTGTAGAAGGAGTACCCATTCATGTTTCCGATCAGGCTTCAGGTTTACTTTTTGTGGCTAAACAACTTTTAGGGTGGTGAGAATTGTCACATCCATGACATAATTTAAAAGTAAATTTAATTTGATTTCCATAATTTATTTTTTTAGGTTTTCCAATGCATTTTTAGAAGAAAGGGTGATTTTTCATTATTTGTGTCAAACTGTGATCCTATTTATAGATTTTAAATCCAATTTTGTTTCTTTTAAAATAATTAATTTTTTAATTTTTTTCACCCATTCCACTTCTAAAATGGCCTATAATAAATTATTAGAACCACAACGTCAATTTTTACCCTTTAGGAATAAATAATATTGGTGTATTTGGGTTTTTTATGGGCATAGGTCATCCCATAATCCCATTTTCTATTTTAAATAAAATTATTTATTTAATATCTTATTCAATGTTTATGATTTTTTGTACATCTAATTCTCACCCAAGACCACTGATCCCAAGCGCATCCCCATTACCTTTCCCCCCTCTTTGGAGTTCATATTCATCATGAATTAGGAAATCACTTCATAGGCTTTCTCAAATCGTCTAGATTTGAAGAGGTAACTTATTTCCTTCACAACTCCTTCGATTATTTCTCTTTTCCCCCCATTTCAGCTATCACATGACCTTCTTACACTCATTAGATCATAACTTTAACTTTTTGGTTTGGAAATTTTGCCAATAGTGTATTATGGGAGATTTATTAATGATCTCTTAAGTAAGTGGTTCTCCTTCATTCGTCCATCCATTTTCATAGGGTTTTTTTATTTTTCAAAGGTTTTCTTCCAATTATTCTTTAATTTGATAACTTCTATCAAATGGGGATTTGAGACTAGGGTATGATATTTGGTTTATTGTTCTATTCTTGTGGTTTTAGTCTTGATCTATTTCACATATTGTGTGTTTGTGGTGTAGTTTAACTTTCATATAAAGAATCAAGGGTTTTGACATTTATAGAAGGAGACTCTATGGGTAATAAATGATTGATGATTTATCTTTGTTGAATTTATATTTTTAGCGAATGTAATATTCATTATTTTTTTTCGAAATGTTTTTGTTGAGGTTTGTTAAGAAAATTATTTTTAGGTCCTAATTTGGTGTTGAATTGGGTATTTTACAAGTCAATTTTATGTTATTCCAAATGGGGTTTCTTAATAACTAATGAAATGGGTTTATAAAAATGTTTTGGATGATGAATATTATTTTTTGTTGAATATGGGTATTCAAACGGTGTTAAATGTTTGTTTATAAAGGTATTTTCTATACAAAAACAATTTTATTATTTTTGAAGTTATTTTACTGAGATAGTAAAGGTTTTATTGAGTGGTGTATGTTGGTCAAAGTATGTGTAGATATAGTTTTAAGTTGATTATGAAAATAACTGAAGTGTTTATGTGATAATGGATTTTGGTATAACGAGATAATGTCTTGATCACAAAGGGGATGCCATGGTATCTAGGAGGGAAGATATGTATTAGCACGCTAGTGATCCGTATGGTTTTAATCCCTATTTCCCTGAGAAAATGGATAACATCAATTATAAGTAAACAATATTGAGGATGTTTTGGGACCACTAGGTTATGAGTATGTTCCCTACTAGTGTATCATGGTTATTAAAGGATTGTGACTTTGATATTTTACACCAAGGTACGAGTTACAAATCTACCGAGACTGTTTACTTCATAAGGGTGTTCTTGGTTTTCGTACTTATTGGATTGGTGGTATTTACCCTTGACTTAGGGTGTGTTTGGATGTAAACTAAATTAGATTACATAAATAATTAAAATTTTATATCATTTTAAAAGGTTTATTTTGAACACTTTTTACAATTTAAAGTTTTATTTTGTGGAATTTATCACTACTTATCCTTACATATTAAAACAACTTGATTTTAACCTTTTACTGAATACCCTTTGTAATCATTGGGTGGTATCTAATTGTACTTAAGAATACACCATACTTAAACAACATGGTTTTAAGTCTACTTGGTTATGTTTGACATAGGTAAAGGAAAACCCTTGGGTGAAGGTTGTCTGGGTTGTTAGTCCCCTTATATGGTGCAGTGTTGTAGAGACAGCGCAGTATTGATGGCCCCTTGTCATATAAAGTCATTATGGATGATTTTAATATTTATTTATTGATTAATAAACCTCTTTTTCTTTATATATAAACATATATTCAGATATGGTTTCTTTTATGGATGGTTTGGCATGAAAATTTAAGATTGATATTGTTGTTTGTTTTTAATGTTTTATACTTGGATACTCAGGTAAATCGTTTTGAAACAAAATTCATTGATATATGGGAACTTGTGTTAGTCTGTGGGGATAGGTAATTCCCTTTGGGAATTTTCATGGGCCGGGATTGGTGCCAGTTATGTTAACAACTAGATTTGGTTTGTGATAGGAGTAAACTGAATCGATTATGGTATAATGTCCACCATGGGATGTTGTCTATGAATTTATCCTTCAATCTTGTTTATGACATGTTATATATTACAATGACATTTCATATGATTCCATGATATTATGATACCAAATTATTTATATTATGATTATATTATATTAATCATGTGTCTCTTATTATATGATATTTTCTAAAGACCCCTACACTAGTAGCATAGAGTCGGTGGTTACATTACTACATTGGTATAAGGTACATCTGAATGCATCCCAAACGACCAAATAGTGTTGTAGTGTTAATAAATTAGATACTTAATTGAATTTAAATTAAATTTTAAAATAAGTAATAAAACATAGTAAAATTAAATAATTCCATATCTCTGGCCTCATTTAATGATTCATACTTCACATATTGAGGAACAAAAATAAAATAATTGGGATCTTTGATGCTTCAAAAGAGGTACCTAATGTAGAATCTATCTAGAATAAATGATTCAAAATCAATATACAATATAAGATATGGATAGGTAAATATATAAATACAAATGATATTTAATCAATAACATAACTTTCATTATTAAATAGAAAATATAAATATACAAAGATAAATCGTTGAACAGACATTCCATTTATTCAATAAAATAAAAATTAAATGCATCCATTGAAAATAAAAATTAAAAAATCTCAGGAATTATAATAATAAATAAATTTTTATTGAGTTAAATTCTAAATTATTGGATTTCATGATCTCTGTAATCTAGATATGTATTCCATAAAGGCATTTTATGATAGAGTTTAAAATAAATGTGTGTGTATACACAATACAACCATTTAAATAATGGCTAGATAGGTGATTATTCTCATGAGAATATTGATGTTTCAATGTGACATCTATAAATTTTCCCCACCATGAACTATAATTTAAACAGATTATGCATATATCCAATGATCAATTTATGTCATAAACACCCTGCCATATCAAAAAATATCAATTTTCAATAAAAATATGCAATATCAATGTTAACCTAAAAAAATAATATAACATTTAATTTAGAAATCAATATTTATAAATGAAATTTTTTTTAGTAAATGAACATATCCATGATCAATAATAAGTACATTTATGGGAAATCAATTCCCAAGTATCATAATAAATTGGATATTTCAAGAAGAAAGTTAATGACTAAAAACATTAATCATGAATGAGAATTTCAATGATTTTAATGATAAAAATGATCAAAAAACATCCATAGAAATGATAAGTAGTATATATTTATAACATATCCTTGTTGTATTATATATAAAATAAATGTTTTTTATTTTCATTGAGTAGAAATACCATAAAAATATCATTAAAACCGATTTTATTATTCATAGTAAGTAAAAAAGTGAGGTACATTTAAATATTACATGAAAACCTCCTAAATAATTAGAGGATAATAAAATTAAATTTTTTAGATAGTGATAAAAAATTTCATTCCATTGAAATTAAAAAGTAATCATTACTGATTAAAATAATATTGTGAAATAAACTATTACAATGATCAATACGTTGAATTGAAATTTTACCAAAGAAGTGATTATGTGTTCTAAAAGTAAATATATATAAAAATATAAATTAAAGTTAAAATAATAAATCTAAATTGAACAAATATTAATATAATATAAAATACATTTAATAAGTAATATAACCCAATAAATTTAATTTGAGTCATTAAATTCTTTTCCATTTAGAAACATTCATTTCTAATACCATTTATTAAAATAATAAAAATTTAAAAATAAAATATGATAATGTTTAATGTATTTATTATATTACATGTAAAATGGGAAATAAATAAACTATATAAGATAAATTAGGTGAAAAACATTACAGTATGCCTCAATGAATTGAAATTGAGATCAATTCTCTTACATCACACATCCATTTAATTGAACATTATTTAACTAACTGCATAATGGTTTTAAACAAGGTATAAATTTATTCCATAACCATTTTAATTTTATTAATATCATATTTTATCGTTTAATAATATCTTATTATCCTTTTGATAATAATAATCCATTTAAACCCTATTTATCGAGTGTCAATCACCTTGTTTTCCTAAGCATGTTTTGTTACGGAAGGTCGGGTTTGTGTGCATTGGATTTATAAAAGTCATCACCAAAATAATATTAATGTTAAATTATATCATATTTACTCATTAGTTATATTTTATAACAATTTTTTAAATTGTTACATGGAAAATTAGTTGCATCTTTTTAGGAGATGATATACCATACATATATATGATCGATGATATCATTATTTAATATGTAAAAGTGTAATGTTTTGGATTATGTATTAATTTTACAGAACCAATATCATGTTATGAAGTGTAAATATATTCATTAAATATATCATTATTACCATTCATGTAAACCATAAATGAAAATCAAATCAGATCACTTCGTGAGGCCGTAGTCTTCCGCAAACATGAGAGATGTTATCTTATTTTAAATAGGTTGGAAAGTAAGAATGTAAATGTGATATTATAATTTTATAATTATTATTACATAATAAATATTTTATATACACACACATATTAAATCCATCATTATATCCAAACATGAGATCTGTTGATGCAGAAGGTGTTACATTGATTCGTGAAGCGGTAGCATGATATAAACACGTTTGATAATTTCCTTTCACATTTGATATATGAATAAGTTGGTCAATATTTTTCAATTAAAAAATAAAATAAAATTACATTTTATATACTATTTTTATAAATTTTATATTATAATTAATAAATTACTTTTTAAATTGATTAAATTAAACGAAATAGCATTGTCAAAACAATTACCTTATTTTCAAGAATTCTCATTTGTGTCTCCTCTTAAGGAAACTAAGGACAAAATTGATGGAAGAGTAGAGGATCTAAAATTTTTTCAATGTTATTGACGTGGGAAATTTATATTATTATTTCAATCATTTTTGGAGTTGTGAATAATTGAGTGGTGTCGAGACCATTTATAATTAAGGTGGAGTGGCATTCTTGTACATACCAAAACTATTTATTTGGAAGTCACTCAAACCCCAATACCTCCATAATTTAAAATTAATGGATTTGAGGGATTATATGTTATATCCAAACATCCAAAAAATAAGTTTAAAACAATTTTTTCATTAATATTTATGCTTCCTTACATTTTCTATGTTAGTTATCCATATTGTAAGTAGTTTATTTTTTATTTAACTGATTAATTTATCCATTAATCCTTAAATAAACTGAGACATATTATATAAATTTGACCCACTTATTAAAATTATGAATAAAATTTGAAAAATTAAAATTTTATATGTGTGAATGATTAATTTTAATATAGTCTCAGGTGACGTGAAAAATTGCATTTTAACCTTAACCTAGGTAATTAATTTTTATTGTCTTTACTAATCATTATGAACAAACATATTGGTCGAACATGTTATAAAATCATAATTATTTTTTATTAAAAATATGGGATCCATATTATGATATTAAACTCAATTAATTTTTATAATTTAATTTAAAAAACTGATAATTCATGTCCTAAAATAAGTCTTCAATAAATATATTTTTCTAGAATAAGATGTTATTATAAAAACTATTTGACTAGTAATAAAAATCACATTTATTTAAACTAATCAATTCAGTTCTGTTAAATAAAAATATCAGATAAATATTTCCAAATTAATTTTTATTTTAATTAATTAATATGGAAAAAATTATGCCTTTTAAAAATGTTTTAATAAAATTGATGGTTTAAGACAAAAATAAACATACAACAAAATTGGATATGTTGATTATTAATCCATAACTAATTATTATAAATCTAACTAAATAATAATATTTTTACTTTTTTATAATATTCAATTCAAAATCTATCTTCAAAATTACCTAATTCAATGAAAAGTTATAATGATATTTGATAAATTGTTATTTTTTCAGAATTCACTGAAAATTAACTTTTTAGAGAATATTCAAAAAAGATCACCATAAGATAATTATGATATACCTTTTTTAAACATGGAGGTTTTTTTGTGTGAAATTTATAAAATTATGAAAAAATAAATATATTATATTTTCACAATGAGTAGAGTATTTTTTTTAATAAATAAATTTTTATATGATTAGTGTTTCTTTTTTTAAATTTGAGTTATTATTATATATAAATTTTAATTTATATAGAAATTTATAAAAATTACTTAATATAGTTAACCATATTCATACCCTATAATACAATTGATGGGTTATAATAGTCATATTTAAATAAAGTTGTTTTGGGTTGATTAAACTATGTGTTTCTTGTCGTATATCCTATCGAACAAAATATTCATCATTTAAAATATTTTTATTTTATGTAACAAAATTATATAACTGCTATAAAATTTTATTAAAGTAAATATAATTTAAAATAATATGTTTTTATATATCATTTTATAACTTTGAGTAACATGTTATGTTTTTTTAATGTTTATTCCTTTGTTATGATTTTTAGTTCACCCATTACATTTTTTATTACAAGTGTTATCAAAAATCTTTTTACAAGATCAATGAAATTATAATTTAAATATGGATATTATGATGAATAATATTTTTACTTTTTATCATACATATTCATCTAAATACACAAATAATTTTCTATCATCTATTTTTATTTAATGTATATTCATTAAAAATCATGTAATAATATTTGTAAAAGGATTGGGTAACTATATTTGGTATTAATGAAAAGGTTTAGTTTAACTTTGGAATATAATAAGAGAATAAATTATTTAGATCCCTAGGGATAAGACCAAGGATAAGAAATAGTATAAAAAAATTCTCTAGAATGTTGGTGAAGTATAGAGTGAGTGGTTTACAAACAATAACGTCCCTGTTTAGTTTCTATATGTGGACATTATTATGAAACAGATGTACATAGGGATAATAAATTAAAAAATAACATTGATATTGACTCGGGGGTTTCCTACTACATGATAACATGGCTTACTATGCACCTAGTTTTACACTACCATAGGATTTGTTCTAGAAATTTTCTTGTTCTTTACGAATCATGATGAATGACATGAATTGTTGATAATCATCAGTTTCCTAGGTTATACATAATGTGTATTGGGTTGATTAGTATAATGTTGATAATAAATTAAAAATAATAAATACACCTTTTTTAGTTTTATGTTATGGATGTCGAAGATGATTAGGAATATTTTTTAGACAATTATGGTAATATATCACATTGGTTTATTATGTTTTCTAATAAACAAATGTTATTTGAGGAATATTTCATTTATTGTTTTGAAATTACATTAATGGTATTAGAATATTTTTGGGTTTACCCTATCAAGGATGTTATTGTAATAATAATAAATTAATATTATTTTACTTCCTCAGAAAAATGTGTTTTATAGAAAAGCATAGTGATTAAAAAATATATGATAATTAATTTTATTTTGAGGATATTCATCATATTTTAGTGAATTATATAGGAAATTTATTAATATAGTTTCATAAAAATGAAAAAAATATTTTTGGGGTGAAAAATCATCATATTCATTAATGTTGTGGGGATTGAACCCATAACAAATCGTTTATAAGTGTGAAATGCCTACCAGTAGACTAAATGATATTTAAAAACCCACTACCAAATTATATGTAACTCCCTTCACTTTATTCATTTTCATCATTGTTTGGGTGCATCTTAGGAATACAATGGGCGGAGAGAATTTTTTTAAAAAAACTGTTCAAAATTTTGGGGATGTTTTATTGTTTGAATTAATGGATCCTTGGTATAAATGTGTTAAATAGTTTGTATGGTTCTATTTGAGTTCAGATAATTCCAATGTTATCTAGGAGTTTTATTCCAAAAACAGGACTTCATGTAGTCCCTAGGAGAAACACATAAAGTGTAATGGGATTACATACTATATAATTTCTTCTAGGAATAAACCATGATTTTTGAACATATTATTAAAGGATTATATGTTGTATATTTAAACCATGTCATCCATCGGTAAAAGTCATGCTTTTGTAAAAATAAGATGCATTTCTCTGTATTATAAAAAATTATTGATTGCATGAAATATAGTTGTATTACCCAGTATTTAAATCTCATAGTTTGATATTTTAGGGCACCACATGGTTGATTTTTTGTTTCATTAATCTGCATGCTCTTTTTTCATGACTTGGGAGCTCTATTAGGTGATTATGGGGACCTACACTCAATTTAAATCACTTAATTCAACAATATAACATTATTATAGTCGTTGTGAATTTATATGATTAAGTATTCCCCATAATTCATCTTTCTCTTCAATCATGGTAGTGTTGTATCATTGTGTTTATATATCCATTGATAATTGATATTGATTATTCTTTTTCTCCTTCATGACCACTGAGGATATATTCCCCCAAAGGCTAATCCCTATGTTGGTTGTTGTAAGGTCTGACTGTTTCATTATGTTATGGGTGGAAATTTACTATTCTATAACCATTTTTATAAGGGTAATAAATTCTAAGACGTGTGGATTGATTCTAGGGATTTTGTTGTCATCATTGTGTTCTTCCTTGTTGAAGGATTCCATTGGAGGTGTGTGTTACCCAAAGTTATGTTAGGTTATTATTTCTCTAATTTATATTGGATGAACTGAAATTATCTTGATTTATACATTTTTTTGTAATTGAGATTCCATAATTCATTGGTTGATTTTTGTGTGTGGAAGATGCATTTTTTACAAAATATGTTTATTCAATTGTTTTGGTAAATAAAACTATATTTTCAATGTATTGTGAAATGGTTTTATAAAATGGTTTTTAAAGAATTGTTTTGATAAGATGGGTATTAAATAGAGCACATGGGAACCCTTGGGTACTTGGCTTGAAGTTATAGTAAAATGGCTTGTCTTTCGGTACGGTAAATGGGTTCACACGTGGGGTCTTCCTTGGTTTTGTAGGCCTATTGTTCTAGGCACTTGGTAGGTTCTATTGGTAGCATCACTTTTATGGGTGTTCCTGTGATCTCAAAATTCAATTCATATATCTAAAGGGTTAATGAATAATATTTTTTATCTATTTCTATAAGATTCATATTTGACCAAAACTAGTTTGATCATTGGTTTGATGTTACCTATAATTTGGATTGTACTATTTTAGATTGTACTTCCATGAACATGATATGTTATGTAATCCTTTAATTAATTTTATTGAAATTTTAGATATATATATATAAATTTATATATTAAACATGTTGAAACTATTTTATATAGGAGGGATAATACCAATATATTTAGGTACCACCCTACAGACCCCTTTAGTAGCTCATAGACCAGTGTTTGTCTTTTGATGATGGGAAAGGAAATGTGCCATTGTGAGGAGGTGCTCTTTTTTATCTGCTATGTCTAGGTAGTTGGTGGTGTGATACTAGTATTTCGAAAACACTATCATATATATTAGCCAGTATCTATTTTAGATTCCCTTTTATATTGTACTTTTACATTGGAATTTTCTTAATAGAATTTATTTTATCATTCCCACCAACTTCTTTTAGTTATGAAATATGTGTATCTCTTCTACTATTTCACTCTGTGAAATATATTTATGTCATGTTGTTGATTTATATTGGTTGAAATCATTCCATCTAGTTATTATTTGATGACCGGGTTCTTTTATCTATCCTGGGAGGATTGAGGACACCTATTAGGTATATGGAAATCTAGTTATGGTACCAATTTGAGTAGGTATTCATGTCGGGGTCATCAGAGTTCGGTATCATATGTGGTATTTCCTCAAGATTCATAATCTTGGGACATATTTTATATTGAAGATAAAATTTTCAAGACATGATAGGCACATTATAGTGAGTTCCTGGGAATCTCGGGTAGTGTTTAGACTCATGTTACCATAAGATTTTGGGATGTGTGTCTCCTATTTTGAGTTCTTGATCTTAATTTTAGTTTTTTATGGATTTTTTTATGAAATGAGATTATTATATCATCTAATCATTTCTTCTATTTCAGTTTGTTGTGTTATGTCTCTGAGATGTCTTCCTTGGGATCCTAATGATGGTAATGTTGACTTCTCAAAAGGGAATCCTCATATTTATTTTAATATTATTAAGTCTTCAATGAATACATTTCGCATTATCAATTATAATATAACACATGTCTAGAACATAGTTATTGGGGCACAACCAGAAGATGGAGGATAGAGGGATAGATCAACAAAGTTATTACATGCAAATAAACAGCCTTTTAATTGTACAAATGAACCTCAAGAGGTGGAGGAAAAGAAGGAGAATATTTATGAGATCTTAATAATATGGGATACACCAGATATTATCAATATGAAATGTGTAGAATTTAGACATGAGGGTCCCAACAAGTAATGGTGGGATTATATCATGTACGATGATAGAAATGTGAAATTATACTATAAGGGTTTCATGAATTTCTTCTTATATAAATATTTTGTTGCACCACTAAAGAATGAAAAGTCACAAGAGTTCCACTTTTTTTAGTTGCGAGAGTGTTATATGTCACTATACACCAATTAGTTTTCTGATTCGGTTCGTTTTTCTCTAAAGGTGGTAGTGTTTGGCCATATGAAATATTAGATAAACCTAAAGGTTTTATAACTAGATATAAATACAAGAGTACTTATAAGGATCCTTCCAACCAATGAAGAAATGGTAGAAATGATGATGATAAAAAATATGAATATTTCCAGAAAGGTTGGTTATTCACCCCCTTCTCTTCCACCTAGTGAAATTTCAAATGGGTCTCAATGGAAACATATAGGGAACTAGGATAATCACAAGGGTGGTGATGGTGGTTTTTAATAGTATGCCTCCTTTTCACCTTAATTTATTGTTAGAAATATTCCTCTAACTAGAAATTAGAGTAAAATAGTCTATCACACCTAGCGTTATTGTCCCATTCCTGTAAAAATTTCTAACATTTGTTCATATTATGTTCATCAATATTGTTTTTATGGACTATTTCAATGAATCAATATTTTCAAGGATCATTATCTCAAAAGGCTAATATGACATAATTATATTATTCAATGACTATAGGGCTCTATCTATAGGCCTCTGGAGATAAAAAATTTACATAGTATATGAGTATCCATAAGAAGTATATGCGGGTCCAGCAATAGTGAGAGGTAATATATTTTTTGTATCTTCAGTAGTGATTTATTTTATTTTATATTGGTGCCTCCCACTAATTTATATTTCGATGTTTTGTTGATATTATTTAAAAAATAGAACGCAATCCATTTTAATGGAGTTGTCAACACATATTGGAAAGTAGAATGAGATGTGTTTTTAGTGTCCTTATTCCCTAAGAGTATGTGATAAAAATCTAGTATGGGATTTACTCTCTATTGTTTTGTGTCTGTTTGGAGTCATCAATAGGATGGAATAAATTATCCCTCGTCATGCTGATTTTTTAGGTTATAATAGTCTTGTATAATTTCTTATAATAGATGGGTTTTTATCATTTTTTAGGGAGAGTGGGATCTAGGGTTTGTTCGTGAATGACCGTCAGGTCTGGAGCTTAGGAGTATTTTGATTGTTTTCGAAGATGGACCAGATGCAATTTATTCTATTTTTGTTCCTCCATTTTTTTAAATTTTCCTGACATTTTACAAGATGATTCCCCATGCATACTCAATAGAAGAAGGTAGAGTTCATGATTTACATGGTTCCAGGGATGAATCTAGTTTCGATACCTTATTATTGTATGACACTAGTAGAGATTAAAGAGATCATGATTTATTTATAAGACATAATGGAGAAAAGATTTGTCCAGTATAATATTTTTATATGGGAATGCCCAATGCTCATTTCCAAGAAGGGAGATGATAATATCTAATTTTGTGTGAACTATTGGTCATTTAACTAGGCGTTGATTAAGAGTAAGTATCTTTTATATCTTGTGGATGATTTTTTGATTAGTTAAAGGGGGAAAGTTATCTATAAAGACCTATCTTCACTAAAATTATCATCGTATCAAAGTTTGAGTGTCTAATATTCTGAATATGGATATCAGAAGTAGGTATAATAATCATGAATATCCTGTGATGTATTTTGGACTAATAAAAACTACAAAATCGCAATAATTAAAAATTTTATTTTTGTTAAATATATATTTGGAATGATTTTTAAAAGAGAAATAAATGGAAAGAATTTTGTGGAATCAAAATTTATATTTATTCAAAATTATAAAATATTACATTCATGAAAAATTGTTTTCATTAAATAAATATTATCATATTTATGTAAATTTATTATTTTAGTAAGATAAAATATATTACTTATTTAAAATTATGATTTAATATTTAATGCATTGAATGTATTTTTATTATAAATAGTATTTTTTAATGTGGAATTAATTAATTTACAAGGTAATTTTTAAATTATTTTATTTAGTTCTTAATATTTAAATAATAATAATAACAAGTAATAATAATTAACGATAAATAATATTTTCATGAAAACTATTATTATTATATTTAAGATAATATATTTTTATAAATATTTTAATATATATCATGTTTTTCTATAAAAGTTATAAAATATAAATATTTATAATTATCTTATTTTAAAAAATCACTTTTTATATATGTTAATAAATTTTGTGATTTTAATTATTTATATAATAAAATGATATATATATATATGTGTGTGTGAAAAATTCTAAAACTAAGACTTTTATAATTATATATTTTTAATAATGGGTTATATATATATATAATAATGGATTATATATATATAACAATGGGTTTTATAAAATATTTTATAATTATAGAAAAGAATAATATATTTTTATAATAATTTCATTTAAATTTTCCAAAAAAATATGAAATAAGTTTAAAATAGTAGAATAAATCCTTTTTATGATTCAGAAAAATTGATAACAATATATAGTATATCATATACAGCCATAAAATCAACGGTTTAATAAAGAAAGAGTGACGAAAGTGATGATTTTGTATCCATCAAATAATAATATAATAATAGGTATAAATAATAAAATATTATTTTAACAATAATAATTAGTATAATAACAATAATAGAAATGTGGCAGACACAAAATGTGAAAAAACTAGATATATAAAAAAATAGAGGAGAAGTGATCAATGAAAAAATGATAATATAATAATATAATGTAAAAATGGTATAGAATTGAAAATACCAATGGATAGAGGTTGATACCTGAGATACAAAACATAATAATGTGTAAAACAACACATAATAAAAAATGATGCATGTTTTAAAAAAAACTGGAAAAGAAAATAAAAAAACATATCACACATTAAATAAACAAACAAAAAAAGTGGAAAAATGTGAAAAATAAAGATATGTCTTAGACTATAGAAAAACCCTAAATCATTTATTAATATTAAGAAAAATATAAGAAAATATAGAAATCATGGGTTGTCAGGAAGATAAAATATAATTCTTTTTTAAACTATTCTAACACATATAAAACCAATGATATAATAATTAATAATTCAATGTTAATGAAATATATAAAATAAAATTTTCAAACAAACTATTTATATTTCTGGATTCCACCTCAATGCTCAGAAATGTTATATATATATATATATATAAGTGTGTGTGTTTGTTTGTTTGAATATAGTACTCATTTATCACACCCTGTGTAACTCCACTATAATCTACATAATTCTTGCATTTCTCTCGGTGTGTCCGACCTTTGTTAATCGGTTAACATTTAAGGTAAGGGTTCATTTTATTTTGTGTTTTATTTTCCAGGACATGTATATATATATATATACGTGTATATAAAAATATTTATATATACATAACCATATTTATTTCATTTTAATAATTTTTATGAAAATAATTTGTTTTTAAAATTATAATGGATTCCATATAATACATCAGTATTATGAATACAAGTAATGTTTTATTTTATTTCATCAAATTTATTATTTTTCTATCAATGGGAACTTATATAAATTTGTATGTTTTTACATATATCAATCTATTCTCAGTAAATTTTTTGTTAACAATTTTATAAGTATTTATATGTATTAAATGGTGTAATTTAGTTTATCAAATTATTGTTGATTCACAATGATTTACATATATATGTGTACAAATATATGCACATATAAATATATATAAGTTATTATTTTAAGTGTTTTTGTTATAAACATAATTTCTAAAACCTATAATTTGTAAGGGTTTAATAGTTATGTAAAAATATTTTCATTTTATAAAGATATACATATATGTGTGTGTTTGTGTGTGTGTGTGTGTGTGTGTGTGTAGACAAATAATTTTCATTTTATGTGGTACTATAAGTCAAGATTTTATTTTATGTGCAAATTGGCATCTGCATACCCTGACATGTCATGCATGGATAGTTTGGATATAATCTAGCTCATATGTGACATTCTATGAATTATGAGATCATGAAAATAATTATTTCAATTATTATACATATATATTTTTCAAATTGTAATAGTTATTACAAGAATGTGAATTTATTAAATTGTCTTAGAAAACGCATTTAATGTAATGTTTATGACTTTTTATGAGAAAATGTATTTTATTGAAAGGAATATAATTCTATGAATGTGATTTATAAATTTTTTGGTTTAGAACTGAGAGAGGAAGTTCCATAGAGAATGTTATTTCAAATAATGTGGAACTAGTATGTTAAATTCTATGACATGAGGAGTGAACCAAGTAAGAGAAATTTTTCACACATGATTTATGCATAGTTTCATTAGGTTATGGTTTTCAATCATTGTCTTCCATTTTTTAGGGAAAGATCCACCTCGAAATTATAATTTCAATGGAGAATTCGAAAAATGAATTTAAAATTTTAATTCTTTTAGAAAATCTATATATTTCTCAAATTATATGTATTTTCAATGATTTAATAAATCTACCTATGAGTTCATGTATGCGAATGTATTTTATAAAAAAATATCATTTCTGGAAAATATTCATTAAATGTTTCTGGTAACATATCTAAAACCCACTTATTGGGCATATTTAATAGCACATCCAATGTTTTAAAAATATTTTCATAGTATTAGTTGAACTCATTGATGGCGTTCAAATCATTTATAGAGTTAGTGCATGTATTTTTTTATTTCATTCTGTTATATAATGTTGTGAGTTTTGTATCCAAATAATTAGACCTGAGACCAGAATAGGACCTTGATTATGTAATGTGTTGTGTAATTTCTCTATTGTGTTTACAAAAATTACACATAATGTTTAAGAGCTAAATATGGAAGCACGGTTTCAATGCATTATAAAAACTGATTCAATATTTATGGTTTTTATGAATCATATATTCCATGAGTTTCTATATACTTTTTTGTTAGTGTTTGTGGATGGAATTTTTTCTATTTAAGAACCATGTATGATCATGATCACAATTTGGGTTTGGTTAAGGTAATATTGATGATTCACTATTTGTATAAAACTCTATTGAAATGATATTTATGGATCGAATAAGTGATGTTATTAGGGAACACGAATTTTGAGCATCGATTATCAGTTGATTCGAAGAAGGTGAAGGTTGTCCTTTCATGGGAATAACTGCATAATTTTTTTTTGAGATTTATAGATTTCGCAATCTTTTTGGATGTTACTAATAGTTTTTAAGGATTTATCAATGTTTTCAACACCTTTTAATTCTATTAATTGGAAATGGGAGAAATTTACACTGTATACAATGTGTGAGTCCTCTCTTAATAAGCTAAAAAAATTGATAGTGACTCTTATTCTAATATTACATGAGCCAAGTAAGTTTTATATGTTTTTTTATGTTTCCATTGCTGATTTGGGTTGTATGATTATAAAATATGATCTGTGGTAGCTTAAAATTGTATTTACATTTTACCAAAAGCGAACAATTTCTCCAATCATGATTTATATATTTACACAAATATGAATGTGCATAATTCATCAAGGAACTACATTTTTTTGTACATGTTTTGTGTATTCTCTAACAAAAAGTGTCTGATCTGTATCTTTTCTAATAAATACATGATTCTCAAATAGATATGATTGGTGATATAACATCATAAAATCGACTTCAACATCACCAATAACTCAGATAAAGGTAATATCATCATATATTCTGTAAAAAAATGTTACATCATTGGATTTTATAGATTCAAAGGAAGAGTGGACCCTTTTAGATATCTATGCCCAGTTTTACCTGGATAGTGAGGAGGATTGTTATGTATGGTTTTAGATAGTTTTTATTTTTCATCATCTCTTCATGATATGATTCTCTAGAGTCAACATTATAATTATGAATTCAGATGAATTTTATAAACTCTAGATGATGGAGAGATCATTTCCAGTTGTTTAATCTCTTCAGATGATATTCCCCATTTTAGTGATCAATTTTTCATCATATAATATACGAGGAGTTCTTGTTTGATATATTTTTATTGATCTTTATAAACTGTTCATGCAGGGTGTATGGATATTTATTAAGAAATGAGAGAATGATTTTTATTGCATAGAATGAGGTGTGAACATACTGATTAACTATCACATTGTTACACATACTGACAGATAATGGTACAACATTAGAACCCTTATGGTTTCCCCAATCCCCTTCTACTTCTAATTTTTAAATGGGAAGAGGTAAACATAGATTTTTTTGGATTACAGTTGTATCCTTAAGGGAGAAATAATATCTATTTGTTGATTGATTTGTATAAAATTTCATCTTACTTCATTCATATCGGGGAAACCAAAAATGTTAAATATCCAGGTAGTATATATAAGAAAAAAACTGTGAGGTTATATAGAGTTCCACATTTCCTTTGTTTCTGATAAAGATCAAATTTTTTACTTTGAGGTTTTGGAGGGTCTCCTAGAGGTGATAGGTACTAAGGTCAACCTGAGTATATCGTACCATCCAAAGATAGATGGTCTAAAGGATCATTTTATTCAGATCCTGCAGGATTTGATCAATGACTGTGTCTTGAATTTTGAGGGATTTTGGTATATCCATCTTGGGGAAGATGAGTTTTATTATAATATAGGTTATCAGTCATCGATCATAATGGATCCCATTGTGGATTTTTATGTTCACCTATATTGGTCACCAATTTATTGGGAAGTAGTATGAGAATCCTCTTTGGTGTGATCAAGTTTTTTTTGTGAGACATTAGTTAGGATTTTGGATATATGTTGGCCTCAAATTATAACATAGAGTAGAAAGAAACATATATATATATATATAAGTGTTTTACTCTTTTAAATTTTTCCAAATGTGATAGATTTTTCTTGTTTGTTTCTACTTAGTTGGATCAATATAACATTGTAAAATAATGTAACATGGATCCAAGATATGTTAGAACATTTTAGGTCACTGATTGGCATGGGGAGGTTTCCTATCAGTTGAAATTTTTTGTTTAGTTTACATGAAGTAATTATTTTTACACATATCAAAATTCATGAAATACTATCTTGATCCATCTTATATTATGAGTTGATATGACATAGAGTCAGTGGCAGATATTTCTATTATGGAGAATCCAGTAGAGATCGTTAACTCTCATGTGAGAGTCTTCTGTGGGAAGTTAATTACATTAGTAATATTTTTATAGAAGCTTGAATAAAATTCTCATGAGACATAAGAGTGTGAGTGGTTTATGATGGAGGAATTTCATCAATTATTTTCTAGACTTCATCAACCACAAGTATTCCAAGGGAAAAATTTATTATAGTAGGGAGTTGGTAACATCCTGTTACACACTTTCTGGTATATCCATTATAATTCTTCATTTTATATTTATTTTAATGAATATTGGGACATAATATAATGGGTAGAATATTTATAGGAAAATTACCTAAGAATTAGGTATGTATGTTTGTTTGAATTAGAGGAGTATAGGTATAAATTTGTGAAATGCATTGTAGGGGTCTCCCCATGTTTAGAGAATGTCTATTGCCTTTCAAAAATTCTATTTAAAAGTATAATTTTCATAATAGGTAAGAGATATAGATGTCGTGTAATGAGATTAAGAAAAATTTAATGTTTGTCGGAAGGAATTCATGCATCTAGTAGAATGCGTGAAAGGATTACAAATAGTGTATTTCCTTCACGACGCGTCTTAGTAAAATTTGGGGTTTTTTTTAAAGGATACACATCTCTAAGAGTTTTTATCCTTTATAGATTACATGATATGTAATGTGATTACATACCATATAAAAACTATGTTTTTTATCAAGGATCTATTAGATTTATTTTGTGTTTAATTATTTTATATACTTCTTTTCTCTCAACCTAGGTGCCCTCTCAAGTGATTTTGGGGACAACTAATCAGTCTGAATCACTTCATTCAGTGATTGATAGTCAATTTAGTTGCTCTAAATTTCTATAGATAAATATTCCTCCTTTATTATCATATTAATATATTAGATTATTTGTATATCATTATATTTATTTATCTCTTGATCTATCATGTTTCTACATTATGTTTCTTTCTTTATCCATCATAAGATCTTCCTCCAGATTCTAATATTTATGTTTTTTGTCGTGCAGTTTTTGAGTATACATGAGGTGTATTGTGATAAATACTCTTTGAAAAACCTTTTTATAAAGTGAATTAGTTCTATGATATGTGGATTGATTGTAAGGCTTCTCTTTTCATTGTTTTGTTATTCCTTATTGGCGGATTCTGTTGCAGGTGTGTGCGACCAGAGTATTAGGTTAGTGGTTCCATATATATCCTATTTTTTATGAACTGAATTTATATAGTTGTATAAATAATTTTATAAATTAATTCGAAATATTGAATGTTTTTTTTGTGTGTTTGTGTAACCCAATTATTTGTTTTGATAAAATAGGGGATTTCCCTAAATTTGGAAAAAAGGAAATTTCAAATCACTGTGAAAGTAAATTATGAAATAGTTTTGAAAAAATTGTTTTGATGAAGTGGTTTAGAAAATAGATAACATGGGAAAACATGGTTTCATATATGTATGGTGCAGTAATAGGCCTCTTCTATTAGTACTATTTGGGTCTCACTCAGGAGATGTTCCTATACCCCCATGCCTATTATTCCAAAGACATGGTAGACACGGTTGGGTATTTCACATTCTAGGGTGTTCCTCTTCCCTCATAATTCAATTCATACATACATAGGGTAGATTACGAATGATACTATGTCTGGGATGATTGTCTCGGCTATTCAGTACTTGTGTTATCATTAGGTGGATACTACCTGAACTTTTTCTAGTACTGATTTAGTTATTACAACCACATATTTGATATCATTCATGATGCATATTTTTATATGATTCTATTATATATATATATATATATATTGTTTTGAATCTATTTTTCTAATATTATATTTGAAATGTGGAAAAGGGTAAATTTAAATGTGTCTCGATGATCTTGAAATAATCACTGTAATTTTTTAACATTTCATTTTTTTATTAATGATTATAATATTTAGATTATTGTATAGGGAATTATTGGGAAACATGTAGTTTGGATCTGAATAATCCTTTTAGATCAGACATAATTCATGCCTTCATAGGTTTATAGACCTTTTTTTATTTTATATTGTAGGGTATGACATGGTTCCACATTGAATAGGTGAGGATTTTGGGAAACTATATCTAGGTATCTGGTGGTGAGATGGTGGTATTTGTTTCAAACTATAAAATTGAGTATTCTGTTTCTATTATAGTTTTCAATAGATGTTGGACATATACTTTTGGATTTTTATTAATTCAAAGCATTTTATTATTTCATCTATCATCATTCAATTATGAAATATATGTATTTCTTTCTCTGTTTCACTCAGATATATATATATATATATTGTTAATTTAGGTGTGGAGAAATTATTCTGTAAAGTTATTATTTGATTCTTAAGTGTTAGTCCCCAACCCTTTGGGATTTCAAATGCCTTTTGAGTCGGTTTCCATTTGGGTTAGGTAATAGTTTTAGAGGGTATCTAGGTCATCTTTATCACATGACACAATGGTAGAATGAGATTAATTATTCATAAAAATTTTCTTGGATATATATTAAGTTGAAGTTGGGAAATGTAATACAGGATGAAATATTTTTTATTCTAATGATTTTGAGGTTATAAAATATATATTGGGAAAATTTTTATTAGGTTAGATGTATTTAACCATGTCATTTAGCATAATATATTATTTAAGTTAAATTTTATTATATTTATTGTGATGTTTTTGAAGGGTATGAGATTACCTTTGAGGTTAAAACCATCCTTCATATTGAAGTAATTCAAGTTATTTTGTATAAAAGGATACTTATTTAAGGAATGATATATGTTTAATAATTAGTAATGTTGTTGTATTTTGGATATTAACATATTCCTATTCATATTTTGTAAAATTATACATTATAGTGTCTATTTTTGGAATTTGTTTATATCTAAAGGCAAGTTTAATATATTGATTTCTTTTTGTGGAGTTATGTTATTAGTTCAAAGTTACTTTTAGTGCTTCAGGAATATAAAAATCATATTAAATAAATTTCGTTTCAATAAATAGATTATATCATGGTGAAAATTTATTCAATGATTAAATTATAATATCTTGTAATTTTATTCTCTTTTATTTTTAATCTTCAGGGAAAAAGGATCCATAAGCTCTAGGAAAAGGAAGTTGATATTAAAATGTTTTCGATTAACAATAAATTAATTGAATCATCTCTATTAAAAATGAATAATGTTATATCTTAAAAGGATCATCATCCCATATCCTTTTTTTCATATCCTATAAATGATCTTTTTTGTGGAATCATAGTTATGGGATGACATTTATATTTTCTATTCATTTTTCAAAGTGACATTTTTAATAATCCATTTTATAATTTAGGGTTTCCCACAAATAAATTTTCAAATTTTAAACCATTTATTACCGATAAAAAATATAAATTACAAGGAATTAAATTATTTAAAATTGGTAGAATGTGAAACCCCATGATTTTAAAATGGAAAACATGGTTCATATTGTATGCAATACACAATGGGGAGTTTAAATTGTCCCTGATTATTTATGATTGTTAAAACCAAACAATTAAAGAAGCTTGTAAGAATAGTATTAAATACATTATTAGACATATATATATAGGCTTTATTAGTTATAAACTTATAGATAAATTTTTATCAAATAATTAATCTATTTTTAATGAAGTCATTTATTCCTCAAGAATATATGTTTTCATCAAAAAAGATTTCTAGTGATCTTTGTGAGAAAATATTGTAATTATTTTTTTCTAGAACATTTTGAAATATAATATTATAAAAAAAATTCATTTATTATTTCATCATTTCAATATTAACACAGGGATAAATTTTGGGATTTATTGGAAAATATTACTTTTTTATCGAAGAGTGAAAATAATGATTTTTTTGAAATTGTTACTTTTCTTAATAAAAAAGTAATTGAAAAGTCCAAATATTTCTTAAATGTTATTATAATTATTTACAAATTTTAAAATTATTTATTAAACTTGAATCTTAAATATAATATATTTTATTATATATTTAGTTTTTGGATTTAAAACACTTTTTCTTGAAAAATGTTTTAAAGTGCATAATGGTTCTCCATTTTGACATATTATAATAACACCTAATGAATACTGATTTAAATAATATATATATATATATATATATATATTAATTTCATTTCATTTAATTACGATTACTTGTCATTTAGTGATTCTAAAATCACTTTATGCTTAAAAAATGAATTTCTTGAAAGACAATTTTCAAACATAACCATGGGTTAAATTTTAAATTAAATTATTAATCTTATATAGTGTTAATTTTTTAAAATATATTTTATATTTGGAATAATTTTTGTTAAGATAGTAATTTGGACATAATTTTTTACCATAATAAATAGTGAAATTATTAAAAATTAGTTACCACAATAAACGTAAAAATAGATTTATCATGGAGTTAAAATAAAAGTATAATTATTAATAATTTCTCCAAACATGTATAATTTTCATTTTATGGTCATATTGAAACCTCATATCATATATGATATTAAAAATGTTCCATTTTTTAGCTTCATATTATGAGAAAAATATGGGAGTAATTGATTCTTTTAAAAAAATTAAAATTTTATCCTCTGCCACACTTATAAAAGAAAACCCACCCTACAACCATCCTCAAACATAAATATGAAATAATTTTGGAAAATAGAATCCGAAATAAATAATTTACCAAAATAATTATTTATATTTTGGTTTGATTAGAAATCCATCTTTGGATTTCATTTGGTGTGAATTTGAAGATGTTGTTTGAAAAAGAGGTATTGTCGTTAACCAAGTGTTTTCTTTTATTTCATATTCAACCACATTAGAATATTATTAAAACATTTTCATATAATAACCTCAATATATTTGACATAATTATGTTTTTTATTATTTTCCAAAGACCTAAAAAATCTATTCCTCCCGATATTACCCAATGAAACCGTTGATCTTGTGTATGGTGGAAGACCCCCATGAAAACCAACATAAATCATTTTCCATCCCCATATATCTAGGATGGATATAATAATGTTTTTAATGTTCATATATTATATTTATGATATAACTATAGTTCAATAATTATAATAACACATACTTTTTGTTGCATCACATTCCTTAGGTAATACAATAATGTATCTCATGTATAAGGGAGACAACAACCTTAGGAAATAATGTGGTATATTTTTCCCTTAAAATTTACTAGGAATGTAATAAATATTAATATTATTTTATCATATTATATTCAGGAAATATTAATAATTATGGAAAATAAAAATATCTTACAATTCTATAACTTACCATCCTCTAAATAAATTATAACATTGTTTCTGTTTACAGAGGGTTACCACCTCATGATGTGATGTGATTCATTTTTATTACCAAATAAATGGATAGAATATAGAAGTTTATTTAAATAAATATTATAATATTAATTATATATTAATAATTAATTATGAGTAAAATAACACTTACCTTCTTTCCATCATGATCGTTGAAAAATAGATACCTTAGTCATGGGTACATATGATAAATCATCTATATAATTGTAACATATATCTTTTAAAAAAATCATTCATTGATTATTTTAAAAGTATAATTAATTTCTTAAAATTATACTTATATCATTATTACCATTCTGTATATGAATAAATAATTATCACTTTTACCTTATACATTTTAAAACATTTATTTTTTATCTGTGAGATATTGATTGTTAAATTGTCCACCACGAAATTAATTTGATATGTAATTTAATAGGACATGGTATAATATAAAATAAACTTAATAATAAACGAAAAGGTGGTTCTTAATAATTTAATTCATTTATATATTTTTTCATTTTCATGAATATTAGTACCAAATGTGTTGATTTGGGCTTTATGAATGAGTTTAATCTCAAAGCATCCTCCTTTATGGAATGTGTTTTTTATAAAACTAATTTATTTTAAATGCTTTATTAAATTTATATTTCATTATTATATAATTATTTTTCATAAATAAGGATATTTTATGTTTCAATCCATTTACTTTTGTCATTGGAGTTTTTATTAAAAAGTTTATAATGCGATAAGGGTTTATGGTTCAATTAAATTTTAATTAGGATTGTTTTTGCGGGAATTTACATTGATGAAATTTTTATTATTATTATCAAATGAAACATAGTAATATTAATTTATAATATTTATTCAACAACATTTTCTGTAATAATTAAAATTTTCACTCCTTTTTATTTAAATTGAGTGAGAAAATATTTGAATTATAGAAAATCAAATTAATTTATTAGTTTAGAAAAAACCCTTTATCATCCAAATCCATATTTTAATTTAAGTACATTTAAAAATGATTTAACATTATTAAATGATTTTATACATAAATATTCACCAATTTTATCCTATTTTTTAATTGGTTTAAAATAAATATTCATTTTTTACGAACAAGGTAATTTATGACATTTTACTCAACAGTGAATGGAATTTTTTTATCTTATAAGGAATATACCAAATTATAATCCATCATGGACATTATTTTTTTAATATTCATTTATATATTTCTAGGTTTATTTAATATGTAATTAATCTTCACAATATTACTTGAAGTTATTGTTTTTCAAAGTTATTTCGAACATAAAAATACATTTTTCATGTGGAAAATATTTTAATATTTTTAAAATTACTTCAATTCATCAATGAAAACAAAAATTAATGTTATAAAAATCTTATAAATTATTTATATATTTCTCTCACATATATAGCTATCTTATTATCTATTCTTTGGACATGGTAATAAAATACAATGATCATTTCTAAAATTCCCTCATTACGAAATTTTGTGTGATTATTATATAATGAAATTTTATGAAATCCATTTTCTTTACGTGGGAAATTTTTGTGTCTTTACTTATGATTGATATAACATTTTCATCACATATATATCATGAAAATATTATAATTTGTGCACCCAGATAGATATATAATATATTAAATAAATCATTTGTCTGAAGAGGCATTATATTTCATATTATAGAGTAAACATAAACCATTATATAGAAATTTCCACCAAAAGATATTACCTTGGAAGTTATCCTTAACTCACTTTTATGTCATTTTATAGGCTTCTTAAATATTTACATTGATTCCATAATATTTTGATACCATGTTCTTTATTTTATTCTTTCATGTGATTATTTTGGAGCATCCTCTTCTAAAATATCATTTTTTATCTATGACTAACATATTAAATTTTCTTATCCTATTTATTCATTTTCTAGAATTTTTACATGACACATTTTTAATGTATTCATCTAGTTATCCTATGAATTTTTAGGAATTCTTATGGTTTCAAGGATGTCACTATGAATAATAATTATTTTTCTATGATTGAAGTTAAATTTTATATTATATGAACATGGTATTCAAAAAACACTAGGAATAAAAATCCTTGGGGTTGTAATATTGGATATTTTTGTTCCAAAATAATGTAATAATATGTGTAAAGGAAGGGGTTTAAATAATACACCATGATGAATACTATATCTTCATTGGTAAGAACCACACAAAAACTACTCTCTCACATAAGAGACCTCTCATCATATCTTATGAAGTAATATGTGTGTGTGTGTCTAAATAAAACAAATTCATATACATATTTATATATATATCAACCCTCATCAACATGATTCCACATTTTAATTTTGGAGGAATATATTATTTGTATACATGTGTCCCCATGAGATGGGAATTACAATGCCTTAATAGATAAATGCCAAGAATTTTATGAATACCGATATTCCAACTATATAGTAACCCTAGGTCATAGATATAAAATATCATCAAAATATCTCTCTCAAAAAATTTCCAAATTACTGTCACATATAGTTTTAATATCATATGATTCATTTGTCAAAAATCTATCCACAACTTTCAAAGAGTGATATAATTGAGTTTGAATTGTCTCCATAAAAATATATGAAGAATACAAAAAGGTACAACTTTAGTAAACATAAATGGAATTTCTCAATTAGGTATAAATGGAATGTATCGTTAAGTTAATAAGATAAATTACTCCTAACCATGTCAAACATGTGGGGGTACCACCTAAAAATGATAAATAATTGAAAAAAATTTAACAAAAATTGATAACTTTTCTTATACATCAATTGAATACAATATCATGAGGCATAAAATCAATTCTGGTAAAAACAAATTTCCGGTCAATAAGGGAGATCCCATTTATTTTATTCTCATCATGAAAATATTTTTTAATATTTTTTAATTAAAACCATAATCTTGCTGTACTTCACAATATCGTATTCCCCTATAATATATACACTATAATAGTATGAGAGAAGGAGAGGATGACTTCCCAAAAAAACATATGTTGATGGGATTTCCTAAACTAAAGAAGAAATAGATGCCACCATAGGCTTTCTTGAGACCCATATGATAGGTCAAATATGGTTTGTATCACTACCATTATCAAAAACACCAATTTTTCTATTCATGGGAGAATCCGTAGCATGATAATTACAATTATATGCTATGATCACCACTTTTAGGATGATCAATTTGATATAATACTAAAAAACACTATCAAATGTTAAATGATGAGGGTATCCAAAAATTATAACAAATATTTTATGAAATCAGATAATAGGAACATTATAAATTTAATTTGTCCAACTATGATCTCCCAGGGCACATCAATTATTTATGTAAGTTTGAAATGGATCGAGGGGTGAAGGTGATTGAAGAAGAATATAGATAAAGGTTCTAAAATGGGTTTAAGGACCAAATGAATCCTCGAATCCAATGTTATATTATTTTTTTGTAGGTTTTTAATATTTATATGTAAAAACTAATAATTAAATTTCAGTCCACTAAAAACTATAGGATACCCAATTAAATTCCAAAAAACACCACTTGAACATTAGTAATTAGAGGCAATATCTTCTAACTTTCCCACAAAAACATTAGTGGACCCCACCCTATTTCCAATGAATGAACATATTGTTGAAATATTCCTCCTCCCCAACTTAATTATCAATAGATGAGCTCTCATTCCTTTTATACCCATCAATGTATCCAAAACTCCCCAAAATCGTATTTGTTATCTTTATATAAACAATGAACTGCTATATTTTCGTGGCTGTGTTTTCATATAGAGACATTATATAATTTAAAAGGTACATATTAAGACATGAAAGAGGATAAGGGAGTCTTGGAAGTATCCTAAAGTAATTGAATAATTCTTTCAGAATCCAATAAAGTATTTAAGGCTCATCAAAACCATTGTATAATGTCTCTAAAATTGTGTATGATAAATATGTATAAGATTTTATAAACACAATGGAACATGTTGTATTGAGATTATAATATAATTTTGGAAATTGTGGTTCCACAACTCATGCATTGGGCAGTGCATGTAGAATTTTTATTTATATTAAAATGATAAAAGGATTAGTTTAACATATATTTTTATATCATTTTGGAATATAGAATATTGTATTAGAAATGGGTTCCTTATGAAATAATATTTTATATCATTCAAAATGAGAAAATATAGGATTATATAACATGTCATATAGGATATTGGTCTTTCAATATTTTTTTGATTAATGGGATGGGATAAAATGACATTTTTGGTTTATGTGGTGGTCTCACGTAAGAGTGTGTTAATTAACATGTCGGAGTGTCACAGAGTCAAGGACCTATTAATGTTGAGTATCATAACATTTTAGATTTATATAAAATATGATTATGATAATTGATCCAAAACTTTTAAGGCAAATTTCCTAATTAATTACTAAGAAATTGAAATATCTACACCATTTTGTTTTAATCTTGAATTTTTTATATAATAGGTTTAAAAATTCACTATACAAGAGATTATTCAATGGATTTTAAAGGATGAGTATAAGATGGATCATGTAAAACGTGTTTTAGATTTTACAACACCATACTGATTTAAATACTATAAAAAAATGGAAACATATTGAACATTATTATGGAGATTATGAAGAATTATTTAGATAATTAATTAAAGTTCAAGATGCGAATTTAACCACAGAATATAGCTTTTGATACATGGAATGATCATGAATCATAAATTAATTATGTGTTATTCTCATCCATATTGGTTGGAAAATCTTTACAACCAATAGATGTTTGAGAGATAAATAATTGAATAATGAATGAAATTATAAGTGGAATCCAATGTAGGGAATAACATATTATAGTATAATAGATTAATTACATGATTACACTGGGGATTTTAAGAGAAGATCTAAGAGGTTATTTCACAATAGGTTCATGGGTTCCATCAATTCATTAAAGGTTGATTATATTAATACATCATTGATGTAATATTTTCATAGTTCATTTATGTATATTGTGAATTTTGTTTCATAGAGAAGTTGTAATAGCTCTATGTTATTGAGAGTGGTGAGTTAGCTATTTTATATGAAGGTTAAAAACCTACAGGATCAATGAAACTACTATAAATTGTAAAATAAAAGTATTTTTCTAAGTGTTTTATGTGTATCATCACAATATCAGTTCATATTCATTAAATTAGTGTAATTTTGGTAAAACATGTGAATTTTATTATATCACACATTTTTTATTTTTTCACAAAAAATTCATACTAATAGAGGGAGTGTTCAAAATTAATCATAGAACATGATTATTATGGAGGGTTGTAAAAATTATGTCGATATACCTTAATTAACCATTCTATTTTTGAATTTACTTATTATAGGACTAATCTATATTATCATATCCAAAGTATCTTTGTGACCTTTTTTATATCTGAAGAGATTGATGCAGCTATCATCCATACATTGATTCTAATATTTTATCATAGTAATTATCAATTATAGAAGTATAATATGTAATATTATTCATGAAATTTGAGAATATATGTCTACACATCATTAATTTATGTGAAAAAAAAGAAATAGAGACTAGTGAGTTAATAAAAAGTAACTAAAGGACGATTTATTCACACCATAAAGGGATAAATTAATTGGGATAAGCATTATACAAAGTTAATATACATATAAGAGAAGTAATACAAATCCACTTATTATCAAATATAAATATTAATAGAATGTATTAAAAATAAAATATTAGGACATTTATAATAATAATAATGATATAAGGATATGCATATACTCCCAATTCCTATTGTTCTAGGGACATGGAAGACACTGTTGGGTATTTCACTTTCTAGGGTGTTTCTCTTCTCCCAAGATTCAATGTGTATATATAGAGGAATGATGACCATTGAAATCTATGTCTTGTAATGTGTGTCCCGGTTATACTGTCCTAGTGTAATCCTTTTCATTATACTACATGTACTTTGGCTGGTATGATTTTAGATTTTACAACCACATATTTGACATGATACGTGATGCATTATTTTATTTGATTCAATAAATTATATGTATATATATATATATATAATTATTTGTTTAAATTTTACAAATATTTTTTTGGAAATGTATAAAAAGGTAAATATAAATGTGTCTCCGTGATCTTGATATAATATCACTAATTTTTATCCTTCTTTTTTTCATTAATGTTTATAATATTTAGATTATTTTTTATAGTCTTGTTAGTGAACACCATGGTGGGATACCACTGATAATTTTTTATCAGACATAGCACATGACTTTATTGGTTTATAGAACTTTGTTTATTTTCGGTCGGAGAGGATTTCAGGACACTATGTCTAGGTAGATGGTGGTGAGATGGTGGGATTTGATTCACATTATAATATAGATTATTCAGTTTCTGTTATAGTTGTCCATTGAAGATCAACCTATACTTTAGTGTTATTATTAATTCCATGAGTTTTATTTTTCTACTATTTCATTCAATTATGGAATATTTGTATCTCTTCCACTGTTTCACTCAGTTATATATATATATATATATATATATATATATTATGTGGTTACATTAGGTTGGGAGAACACATTTCCTATAGTTTTGATTTTATTCTTAGGTGTTTTTCCCCAACCCTTTGGGGTTATGAATTCACTTTTAGTTTGTGATCATTCGGGTTAGGTAATAGTTTTAGAGGGTATATAGGCCAAGTTTATCACATGAAACACTAATAGTATGAGATTATTTTTTCATAATATTATTCTTGTATTATATTAATTTGATTTTAGGAAAGAAAATATTGGATCAAATATTTTTTAATTTTAGGATTTTGAGGACATAAAATATATATTGGGAAAAATTTATTAGGTTGATATGTATTTAACCATGTCATTTAATATTATTTAATATTTGATAAAGTTTTATTATGTTTATAATGATGTGCTTTGAAGGGTATGAGATTACCTTTGAGGTTAAATCATCTTTAATGTTGAATATATTTAAGTTACTTGGGATATAAGGTTACCTATTCAAGGAATTACATATGTTTAATAATTAGTATTATTGTTATATTTTGGAAATTTAAATATTCCTATTAATATTTGGTAATATCATACACTATAGTGAACATTGTTTGTATTAGTTAATGTCTAAAGGCAAGATTAATATACTAAATAATTTTTTTTTCAATTATGTGATTAGTTCAAAGTTACTTTTAGTGCTATAGGAATATAAAATCACATTAAATACATATCATTTGTTGAAATAAAATATATTATGGTGAAATATTACTGAATGAGGAAATTATAATAGTCTAGTAAGTTTATTCCCTATATTTATTAATCTGTATGGTAGAAAGATCCCTCAAATCTAGGAAAATGATCAATCAATTAAAATGTTTTTAATTATCAATAAATTAATTTAATATTTTCGATTAAAAAGGAATAATGTTATCAAATAAAAGTTTATTATTTCCAAATCCGTCTTTTTTATCTCCCATAAATGATCTCCGTTGTGGAAGCTTAGTTTTTGGATGACCTCCTTATTTTCCATTCACTATTTAAAGTAAAAGTTTGATTAATTTATTTAATGATTAAATGTTTTCCACAAAAAAATTCAAATTTAACACCCTTTATTACAGATCAAAAGTTTAAATTAAAAGGATTCAATTTCTTTAAATGGTTTATAATTTAATACCACATGATTTAGAAAAGGAAATATTTCTTCCATAGCATATGAAATACATAACGACATGATCAAATGAACCATGATTATTTACTATTGTTAAAACCAGGACATTAAATAGGCATGTTTGAATAGTCTAAAGTATTTTATTAAATAAATATATAGGCTATATTTATTATAAACTTATTGATAAATTATTATCAAATAATTACTAAATTTTTTATAAATACATTTACTTCTTAAGAAAATATGTTTGCATCAAAATGAAGTTCTAGTTTTTTTGTGAGAAAATATTATAATTATTTTTTCTAGAAGATTTTGAAATAGTATATTAGAAAAATTAAATCATTTAATATTTCATCATTTCAATATTAAGAAAGGGATAAATTTTGGTATTTAATGGAAAATATTATTTTTTCATGGAATTGTGAAAATAACAATTTTTATAAAATGTTACTTTTATTAATAAATCAAGTTATTGAAAATTCCCAATATTTTTTAAATTTTAATATATATTTTAAATTATTTTATGTTCAATTAGTATACATGAATCATTTTTGTAATATATTTAATAATATGTTTTGTTTTTGGCATTAAAACCCATTTTCATGAAAAGAAATTTAATGTCCATAATTTTTCTCCATTTTGAAAAATTAAAATAACCCTTGATGGATATTGATTTAAATAATATGTATATATATATATATATAATTATGAATTTAAATTCATTTAATTATTATTTCTTGTCATATAGTGATTCTAAGATCCCCTTTTGCTTAAATAATGCATTTCTCGAAAGACATTTTTTTCTGACACCACCATATGATAAATATTAAATTAAATTCTTACAATTTTATGATATTAATTTTTCAAAATATATTCTATATTTGGAAATATTTTTTATAATCTAATAAATTTATCATAATATTTTACCATAATAAATAGTGAAAATATTAAAAATTAACTACCGTGAGAAACATAAAAATATATTTTTCATGGGGTTAAACTAAAATGATAATTATTAAAAATGTCTCAAAACATTTCTAATTATACTTTTATAGTTATATTTAATCCTCATATCTTCTAGGATTATTAAATTTTCCATTTTTAGCTTTATATTATGCGTTAAACATGTATGTAATTATTTCTTTAAAACAAATAAAATTGTATCCTCTCCCCACTTATAAAAAGAAACCAATCCTCATATCCTCCATAAACATAAAAACCAACTTATTTTTGAAAACATCATACCAAATAAATTACATATCCAATAATTCATTAATTTTTTTTATCAAAAATCTATATTTGGATTGCCCTTGGTGCGAAGCTAAAGATGTTGTTCGAAGAAGAGGTATTTATAATAAACAATTGTTTTATATTATTTCATCTTAATCCTTCTTAAGAAAATATTAAATCATTTTAGTATAATATCCTCAATATATTAGACATAATTAGGGTTTCTATGATATGTAAATTACATAAAACAATCTATTCTTCCTTATAATGTGAAACAAAACTTCTGACCATGTGTTTGTTGGACTACCACCTCACGTAGTGACTTAAATCATTTTACATCACCACATATCAAGGATGGATACATTAATGTATTTAATGTGAATATATGAGATTTATTATATAATTATAATTAAATAATTATAACAATACAAATATTTTTTACATCACATTTCATAGGGAATGGAATAATGATACTCATGTGTAAGGGAGACAACAATCTTAAGAAATAATGTTGTTTATTTTTCAATTATAATTTACTAGGAATGTAATAAAAAATAATTCTGTGTTTTTACATGATATTCTTGAAATATTAATAATTATGGGAAATAAAAATATCATATAATTTCGAACATTACCATCCATTGAATAAATAATAACATCATTAATGTTTATAGAGGATTACTGCCTCATGAAGTGATGTGATTCATTTTTGTTAGCAAAAAATGGATTGAATATGGAAGTGTTTTTAACTAGATATCATTATATTTTTTATATAATAATATTTAATTTTAGATAAAAGAACACTTTCCAATTTTACATCATGGTCGTTGAAAAATGGATACATTAGATATGTGTACGTATGACCGACCATCTCTATAATTGTAAAATAGTTTTTTTTTAGAAAACATATTTAATGGATTATTTTAAATGTATAGTTTTTTAAAAAATTATACTTATATGATTATTACAATTATGGATATGATTAACTAATAATCAATTTGACCTTATTCATTGTTAAAAATTTATTTTTTAAATGTGAGGTATTGATCTTTTAATCATTCACCAGGAAATTATTGGGATATATAATCTAATATGACATGGTGTAATATAAAATAAACTAAATAATAAACATAAATGTGGCTATTTATAATTTAATTCATCAATGTTTTTTGTTTTTCAGGAATATTAGTACCACAAGTGCTGACTTAGCCTCGATGAATGGATTTATTCTGAAAGAATCCTTCTCGAAGACATGTGTTCTTTATAATACAAATTTATTTTATATGGTTTATATAATTACTAATTACTTGTTATATAATTAATCCTTCAGAAATAATGATATTTTATGTTACAATTCATTTACTTCTGTCATTGGAGTTGTGATTCAATAGTTTATAATGCTATAAGAGTTTATGTTTCAATCCATTTTTATTTAGGATTGTCTATGATTGAATCTCCATTAATGAAAATTATTTTATTATTACCAAATGAAAAATAATAATTTTAATATATAATAATTATTCCGTAAATTTTCAACTAATATAAGTTTTTTCATCTTTTTTATAATTAATGTAAGTGAGAAAATATTTTTTATAGAAAATCAACTACGTTTATTAGTTCAGTCAATACCCTTCCACTTTCACATCCATGTTTTCATTAAAATATATTAAAAAATGTTTTAATTTTATTAAATTATTTTATACATTATTATTTAAAAAAATTATTCTTTTTTTAATGTTTTAAAAGGAATATTCATTTTATTTTCTTAATGTAGTACCTTTTGACATTTTACCCATGTGGGAAATGAATGTTTTATTAACTTATAAAGAATATAATAAATTATCTCCCATCATGGACATTATTTTTTTGAATATTTATTTATATATTTCTAGGATTATTTTAAAATAAATTAATCTCCATAAATTTCTTTAACATTTTTTTAGAAAAAAAATCCATTATGGAAATAATTTTTTAATGAAGAAATTTTTTTAATATTTTTAGAATTACTTCTACTCATTAATGAAAACCACCATTAATTTTATATAATTCATAATAATTCTGTATATAAGTCTCTCACATATATACCTAAATTATTCTATATTCATTTGACATGGTAATACTTGACTTGTTATCATTTATCAAATTCCATCATTACAAAATATCCTTTTATTTTGGTATAATGAAATATTATGAAACCCATTTTATTTACATGGTATATTTTTATGTCATGCCATATTATTGATTTAAATCATTCCTCACACATAGATAATGAAAATATTAAGATTAGTGCACCTAGATTGTAATCTAATATTTTAGGTAAATCATTTGTCTCATGAGGCATCAAATTTCAGACTAGAGAGTAATGATAATCCTTTATGGTAAATTTTCCAGAACAAGATATTACCTAGTAAGTTATATTTAGCTCATTTTTATGTCATTTAATTGGTTTATTCCATATTTACATTGATTCCATTATATTATGAAACCATTTTCTTTATGTTATTATTTCATGTGATTATTTAGAATCCCCCTCTTCTATGATATCATATTTTAATTCTAAGTAACATATTATGTTTCTTTATCATGATTATTCATTTCTTGGATTTTTAACACACACAATTATTTATTAATACCACTAGTTATCCGATATATTTTTAGGATCTTGAATGGTTTCAATGTTCTCACTATGTATAATAAAATAATCTCTCTATTATTGAAGTTCCTTTTGTTATAATATGAACATAGTCTTCCAAATACACTAGGAATCATAATCATTGGCGTTGAAATATTGGATATTAATGTTTAAAAATAATGAAATAATGTGTGTGCAGGGTTGGGTTTCTATAATCCACAATGACGACCACCATCACCTCATTAGTATGAACAACACACAGAGAACTCTCTCACATAAAAGGTATCTCATCATCTCATATGAAGTAATGTGTGTGTGTGTGTGTAAATAGATATATGTATATATATATATATTATTTATATATTCATATCAACCCTCTTAAATGTGAGTCATATTTTCTATTCGAGAGGAAAATATTATTTGTATATAAAAGTCCCCATGAAATAGAAATTACTATGCCTCAATCAAGAACTGGAATGAATTGTCTCAACACCTCAATTACCAATATATAGTAACATAAGGTCATAGACATAAAATATCATCCAAACAACTCTCTTTAAAAATGTCCAAACTAGTGTCACATATAATTATAATATCATATGTTTATTTTATCAAGAATCTAACAAAAACACGTAATAAGTGATATGATTGAGTTTGAAATATCTCTATAAAAAAATTTGAAAAATACAAAAAGTTACAATTAACTAAACATAAATGATCATTGTCAGTTATATATACTTGCAATGTATCAATAGGTTAATAAGATAAATTACTCCTAACCCTGACATACATTTTGGGGTACCCACTAAACATTAAAAATCATTGCACAACATTTAACAAAAAATTGATAACATATCTTACACATCAATCGAATTCAATATCATAAGGAATGAAATCAATTAATTTCAAAAACCCTTTAAGGTCAATAAGGGAGAGCCCATTCATCTTATTCTCATCATGAGAATATTTTTTATGAAATTTATTTTAATTAAAACGGTTATTAGGTTATCTGTTACAATATCCTATGACCCTATAATATATACACTATGACAGTATGAGTGAAATAGAGTAGGAATACCCAAACAAAACTTATGATTATGGTATTTCCTAAACTAAAGAAAACATATATGCCACCTAGGACTCTCTTAACACCAATAGGTTAGGTAAAAATATGGTTTTATCACAACCCTATTCCAAGAACACAATTTTTATATTCATGGGATCATCCTTAGCATGATAATTACAATTTTAACTCTAATCACTGCTTGGAGGAAGATCAATTAGAGATAATACTAAAAATTGAACCCTATAAAAGGCTAGATGGTGAGAGTGACCTTAAATTATAAAAATAATTTTTATTGGGAAATCAGATAATAGGAACATATTTAATTTAATTTTTCCATCTGTGATCTCCCATGGCACTTCAATGACTAATGTAAGTATAGAATGGATCTAGGGATGAAGGTGATTGAATAAAAATAGAGATTATGGATTTAAAATAGGATTAAGGATCAAATTAATCCTCAAATCCAATATTATATTATTTGTGGGTTTTAATATTTATACGTAAGAAGTTAAAATTAAATTTCAGTCCACTAAAAAAACTATAGGATAGAAAATAAATTTCCATGAAACTGCACGTGAACATTAATAATTAGAGGCAATAGCTTCTAAATTCCACACAAAAAAATTAGTGAAACCCACCATATTTCTAATGGGAGAACATATTATATAAATATTCCTCCTCCCCAACTTAGTTCTCAAAACATGATAGCCGATCATTTTTATGTTCCTCAATGTATCCATAATCTCCCAAAATCACATTTTATATCTATATATAAACCATGCATTGGTATATTTTCGAAGGTTTGTTTTCTTCTAAGTACATTATATGAATTTCAAATGTACATATGGAGCCTTGAAATAGGGTAAGTTAGTCTTGGAACTATCCAAATATAATTGGAGAATACTTTTAAACTCCAATAATGTATTTAAGGGTAAGCCACACCATTGGATAAAGACCCACACATGGTGTTTTAAAAATAGTTATAATATTGTCTAAAATCAATGTAACATGGTGTATTGAGATTATAATAAATTTTATTGGAATTTTTGTGTCCCAACTCTGGCATAAGGTAATCCATGTGGAATTTTTATTAATAGTAAAATGATAAATGGAGTAGTATTCCCTATATTTTTTATATCATGTTCCTTTATAGAATTTCGTATTGGAAAGGATTTCCTTCCGAATAAATATATTATATCCTTAAAAATGTTGAATTATAGGATTCTATGATATTGGAAATAAAATTTTGGGATTTTAATATTTTTATGATTAATGGGATGGAATAAAATAGATTTTTTTGTTTCTGTGTTGGGATTAAATAAGAGTGTGATAAATAATATTTCGTAGAGTCTCATAGTCATGGATCAATTCATATTGAGTATCATGACATTATAGGTGAATAAGAAAAAATTATGTTGATAATGGAGCCATGAATTTGATGGTAATTTTCCTAAATAACAACTAGTAAATTGAAATATCTAAACCATTCTATGGTCAATCTTGTATTTTTTATATTAAGGGTTTAAAAATTCACAATAAATGACATTATTCCATGGATTTTAGAGGATAACTATTGGATGGATCATACAAAATATGTTGTAGATGACACAACACTATAGTGATATAAATACTATATAAAATAATCAAAACATATAAACCATTATTATATAAATTAAGGAAAGTTATTTAAAGAATATATTATAGTTCAAGAGGTAACTTTAACCAAAAATATAGTTTCTTATACTTTTAATGATCACAAATATTATATAAATTAAGTGTTATCCTCATACATTATGGTTGGACAAGATTATCCACAAAGAGATGTTTTGGAGATAAATAATACATTAATGAAATAAATTATAAGAGGAATCCAATTTGTAGAATAACACATTATAGTATAATAGAGTATTTACATGATTACACTGGAGAGTTTTAGATAATATCTAAGAGGTTATATCATAGGATGTCCATGGGGTCCTTCAATTCATTGAAGGTGGATAATATTAATACATAATTGATGGAATAATTTCATTGTTGGTTTTTTATATTGCTATAGTTGATTCATAGATAAGTAGTAATATCTCAAAGTGAGTGAGAGTGGTGAGATAACTATTTTATATAAATATTGTAGACTTATAGGGTCAACAAAACTACTATAATGTGTAAAATAAAGGTATTTTACTAACTGTTTTATATATATCATCACATTATCATTTCAGACTCATATAATTAGTGGAATTGTGCTAAACCAAATGTATTTTATTATATTAAACATTTTTTATTCTGTCACTATAAATTCATACTAAGGGAGGGAGTGTTCATAATAATTCATAGAACATGATTACTAGAGGGTTGTAAAAATTATGTCAAAATACCTTAATTCACCATCGTATTTGTGGATTTAAATATCATAGTACTAATATATTTTATCAGATCCAATGATACTTTGTGATGTTATTTATCTCTAAAGTGATTGATGTATAAATCAATCATAATGGGATTATAATATTTGATCATAGTAATTTTCAATTATTGAATCATATATGTAATAATATTCATGATCTTTGGATATCTATAAAGTGTAAATTTATGTGATGAATTAAAAAATAGAGATTGGTAGATTATCAAAAAGAGACTTAAGGGAGATTTATTCTAACCAAAAAGAAATAAATTCATTTGGAGAATCATTATACAATACAGTATAAATATATGCAATGTAATTTAAATCCACTTATTATCATATCTATATTTTTATAGAAGTTATGTGAATTGAGAATTTAGGATAGTTATAATAATAATAAGTTTACAAGGATGTACCTATATTAGATCATTTATTCATTCTCAGATTGGGTAAAACATTATTGTAGAGGATATTCATAGACTTAGAGAAAAACATGATGTTGTGAACATCATGAATATGATCCTTAGAATTTTACCACAATATTTGAAAAGGAATTTATCAGTTCTTGAATAAAAAAACAAAATGGGTTATAGTATATTGTCATTAGAACACTCACATTGCATGTGATATAAGGAACTATCACAACAACTCCTTTAAGAATGTGAATTCATAGTTTGTTCCATTTAAGGAAATGACGAAAATTTCATTAACAGACAATACTGAGGATAGGTAAATTGATGAAGATATGTATTTACTTTTCTCAAACATTAAATTTCTAATATAATGATGTAAATGGAAGCACCCACAAGTATTATTTCAATTGGTAATTTTTTTTTAATCTATCCAAAATATGTATAAATATGATATGAGATGATGATGAAGAAAATGTCACATAATTAAATAATTTTAAGATGTAAATAGAGAGAGTTTTTTCACAATTGAAATTATTTATAAGTAAAATAAATTATGTGTGAGAAGTTGTTAGTTAGAAATAGACATATGACGATGTAGTTGAGGACTACAAAGACCTCAATCGGGATATTCTTATGGCATTTATATATAAACCAAAAATTATTGATAATGATGATATATGTACTAAATTAGAAGGAATATTTGATCTCAATGTTTAACTAGAAGGTGACGTTGAATAATTTGATGGTTGAAAAAATAAATAAATTGTAATTGAGTCGTATTATATTCTAATATTGACATTTTATATAAAACAAGAAGAGAAATATTTGTTTAAAAATAAAATTAAGAGGCTCAAATCAAAAAATTCTACCAACTCATTGAATGCTATTTATTCAAGATTATGATTTAATAAAAATATAATATCCTTAAAATATTTACCGATCTGATGAAATATCATAAAAAAATAGTTTAGGATCTTGATAATGAATTTATAAAGATGTGATGAAATCTAGATGATTAATAAAGACTTGTCTCTCTTGGAATGATATTGGGATGTTCATGTGTATAAGCTACCCAAATATAAAAGGGGGAACACATTGTGCTAATAGAAAAATAATTCATATCCCGTTAAGATTATTATTTTAGAAATAATTTTTTTTATTCATGATCATAAGATAAAATATAAGTAAATTGATGGGAAACCCAATGTACCCATGCCATAGTTAAAGGAATATTTTTTTAACTCATTATAGACCTAAAAGGCTGCAAATAGAGTAAAAATGGAACATAATAATACATGAGGAATCTAATATTATTATTTATGGATGATTAGGAATATGAAATATGTGTTTTTTTTAGAAAATATAAAATCCATATCTGAAGAGAAAAATGGGATAAAAGATCTGATGAAATCCCTATGTATGATATTTTTTCCATGGTTATTATTTTTAGTTTAATGTTATTAGAAGCAATGATATAAAATTTCCATTAAGAATAGAAATAAGTTTATTAATTAAAACATGTAAATGAAGTTATATGGGGATAGATACATCATTATGTGGATTAAAAACTTTTAATAAATATGAATCCCTATAATATGATAATGTTGTAATACATCTAGGGGGTAGAAGAAACACATTCACAATATAATGAAAGAGAAAAATGAACATGGATATTCTAATGGATTTTTTAGATTATAAATTTCTTGGATATTGATTTAAAAGTATAGAATAAGATAATGTTTGGATTCATGATATTGTATTGACATTATATATTATATGAAATCTAAATCTTGTCACTTGAATGAAATAAACAAATAAGTTTCAGTCAATATGTAAATGATGAAGGATTAAGTATCATTAGATCCCGAAAATATAACATTAGAGGTATAGAAATGTCATGCATATATATATATACTTTTATTTGATGGACTTGTTTGTAATATTATTATATTAAGACACAAATATGGCTCATGGAAAAATGTAAACAAGAACAATTTTTCTTGAGACATCAAAGGAAAAGATAGTACAATTACTGTTCATGTAAAACACATAAAGGGTAATATTTACCACATTGGTGGATAAGAAGAAATGTTTTTTCTACCCAAAGTATAATATAATTATTTTTTTCACAAAATTATTATTGACATGTGAATTTTATTTAGAAGACATTGTGAAGAATGAATGATATACAGATATCTCTAAACTCAAATGAACTCATGTGATACTTCTCATAAATGGAAAAACAATTTTCAAACATATAAGATGTAGGATAATATGTAAATGTGATTTCTTGAGTTGGATAACCACGATGTGGGAGGGATAATACCACACAAATCCATGTATAAAAATGAATTTGTTTCTCTTTATCGATGAATATATATGGATTTCATAGCTAATGTGATCAATCCAAAATCTAAATAGTTCATGTGGAGTACAAAATATTGGGGACTGGAAGAGAATTGCATGTGCCATGAATTTAAAATTTATCATTTTAATATAGAATATAATTATCAGAGAATCATATGGTATAATATATCAAGAATCTTTGGATAAGGAACAAATTATCAATGGTGATGACTCTTGAACAAAATAGATTCATTGAGTGGATGAAATAAACTATTATTAATATATATAAGTTAATTTTCATTGAAAAGGACAATATAAATATTATAAGAATGTTTTGATTACAATAGATTATATCTCTAATATATCATTTAATTTTCATGATGATTAGAAGACACCCTATAATATGTGGTCTAGGATGAATCCATCATTGATGTAAATTGAAATAATTTGAAGTTAGTTATATATCTTTAACAAAGATATGAAATGAAAGTTTAAATATAATGTTGATAAAATAATTTTCCTCACATACTCATACCAAACCAAGGAATAAATAGGATGAAACAAAAGTTTTAGTAAACTATTTTAATATTAGATGTGATATTTGTTAAAATCAATCTGGTTCCAAAATATACTATGGGAATCTCACAAAAATGAATATGAAACTATCATAGGAGATCCTTGATGAAAACATAATCAACATTGGAGAACATGGGTACATAATTGATATTTAAAAAGGATCCATTGATTCACAAAAAATGTTATTTTGAGTAATTATAAGAATAAAATTTCATAGGTATGCAATTAATGAATAAATTTCCATTTTTAATTGAACAACTATTGTGAAGAAATCAATGCTAAAGACCCTATAAAAACATATATATGATATCAAGTATATCCAATGTGTTGTAATTTTTATATAAATGATAAAAAATAGGAAATTTTAATTATTATCTCCTTGGAAATTTTTATAAAATGAAACATGGGTAATTATTTGAAGGTGAAAAGGAAATAATATCATCAGAACCAAGCAGGTGTTTCCGAATAAAGATAATTGAGATACTAATGTAATATAAAACAAATAATATCAAGTGTGAAAAATATTTTTCCAAATAAATGGGTTTTAGGTTAATGAAACATTTTCCCATTTGGCTTGTAAAAAAACATATCAACATTTCATGGTAATTTCATTATATAAAAAGATAATTGAGAAATTAATGAATATAAAATCATTATATATAATTTTAATCCTTGGGGAATAAGTTCACATCAATAAACTAGATGTTTTTCTGATGGATACAGTTAAGAGAAATTTATATCAGTTGAAGAAGTTAATATACACCATGAAGCAACAATTAAGATCTTGGATTTCAAGGAATTATTAATATTGGTGAAAGAATGGATTTAGAAAAGGATGTGTTGATCACAATTTTTAATTAATTAAAGTTAATGACTAAATAATGTGTGTTCTTATTTATTTATGTGATATAAATTTTATGGGATCCGATGAATCAAAAATTAAACACATTATAAAAATAAATAAAGTGGGATTTCTATATTCCTATGAATAGGGAGATAAATTTTATCATTGGTCTATGATTGAAAGAATTGTGGATTATAAAATTTGTTTCTCTGTCAAAATATATAAAATATATTCTTATGATTTTTGGAATAGAGGATTCTAGGATGATGAAAATTCCCCTGGATATATAGATTAAAATTATTAAAGTTAATGATGACATTCTTTTGATATAAATCAATATAGGATAATAATTTTAATCCTACTATACCTAATAGAGACATGACCTGAATTGTGTTTTCCACATGCTAGGAAACACAGTACCAATGTTGTCCAAAATAAATCCACAATCATTCAATTAAAATAATTATTCATTTTATAAATATAACTATTTTTTTTGATATTTTTTACCATACAAAAATACATTAAGAGTTATTGGGATAAATTTATGAATCACTGATAAAGCATGTTATGGAAAAAGTATTTATGATGTATGGATATATATAGGTGTTATTAAATATATTTTGTATGGGTTTTCAATTAACCCAATGCGAGCTATTTTTGGGAAATATATTCATATTGTTTTTTTATGTCATCTATGTGGAAAATTAAATTTGATGGCTTTATATGAATCTTAGAATGTCATGATAGAGGCTATTGAGTATTTGATGTTTAATAGAGGCACTAAATAAGACTTGCATCCAACATGTTATTGAATAAGGGTTATTCATTACATTGGATAAATATCCATGTCATGGTAGTAGAAAATTCGGTATCTTATTAGTTACATTATTTAGGACATGGAGTTTTTAGATTATCAAGTACCTATAAAAATGTGGAAGACTATCTCATATGTTATAAGAGCCAATATCAATTAAATTTCAATGATAACATTAAAATTTTTGGATATTCACCATTTATATTAAATATCTTGTTGGATTATATAATTTTAAAATGTAAAGGAATTTAATTTATATATAAAAGTAAAATATTTCGAAATAAAGAATTAGTAAAGGTGAAAATGTGGAAAAGATAATTTGAAAATTTAATGATCCTTATGAAAAACTAGGAGGTCCAAAGGATAATATTAATTTATGTGGTGAATGCATATAAGAGTCTCTTAAATTAAATAATAAAAAATCCCTACACCATAACCCAATGTGGGTAGAGAATAATTCATTTGGAATGAATGGGAAATTCGAAGGTGATTATGGTTCCAATAATTTTAATGATATTTTTTCATGGAGAAAAATTATTTCAAGATTATAACTTAATGATTCCATGGTAGGACTAGAAAATATTATGTTCATGATTCATGTCATTAATTAGGTGTGACATCCTTCCATAGAGTTTTTATAATATGGGTTGGATGGAGAACTAAATGTAAATCTATGATGACACTAAGCATTTGTAATAAAAATCAGGGATGAAATAAAATAAACACTTTAAAACTAATGAAAATAAAAATTATAAATATTTTATGTATTTGTTCATGTTCATTTATTGAATTTGAGCACTCTAAAAATAAATGGGGCTTCTAGATTTATAACATCTCTTAGAGGTATTATGTTTGATCCTGGTCATTAATTTTTGTACAAGATTAAAATCTGATAAGAGTTTTGGACTGAATAAAGGGCATCATGAGAAAAAAATATTCTAAAGAAGATATGAAAATATGAAAGTTTGATAGAGGAATTTGAAGTATATATATTCCCTTTTTGAATAATATTAACAAAGTTATCTAAGACTACCCATTATTAACAAGTATATAAATCTAATAATTTTATATAAATATTCATTACATATATCAATAAATCACAACCAATATTCAATATGTATAGATTATAGGGATATTAGATACATAAATAATGTAGTTAACTTTACTACGAGAATTTATACATAGTCATATGACACATTAACCCCTTATGGATATATTAGATGTTATACAATCCTTAATATGATAATATTTGGAAACATAATAAAATGGTGAAATTAGATTCTTAATAGATTTAAACATTATATATAACTATCAAAGTGCCAAAGTGATAAAAATAAGAATGTATGGATATGAGAACATAATCTATGTGATAGAAAAAAATATAAGAAAAAAATACAAGAAAACATATATAATAAAGTATATTAATGATATGATTCTTTTGGCATAACATAAATAATGTGTCACACATGTTTGGAATCATGAGAGATCAATCATGAGAACATAACTTACGTAAATGAATAACATGAGAATGTTATAGAAATATAATATTATAAATGATAAAATATGTCAAGGTTAACCAAAATTTCATTCATATCATAATGGAAAAAGTGGTCAACATTCACATAACACAGTATACATAGGATAATAACTTATTCCCCATAACCTTTTAAACATACTCTAACCACATATTCCATGTATCATTTTATACATTTGAAAACCACCCATGTGACATCTCAATATCACGAGATATAAAAATTTACTAAACAATTAGATAGATAAAATGTACCCACTAATCAAATAATGAAAAACAATAATTATGTGTGCTAAATGTTCATTAAAACATCCGTACTATCTTCATAGCATAATTAACATGTTTGAAATAAATAGGTTCCATTAAGATTCAAATAAAAGATCGCATGATATCTTTGGAAAGAATATGGATTCTAGAAATAATGAATATCACTGGTTATAAATAATAAATGTTAAAGGATGATAACATAGATGAAAAAACGATATAATAGTATTAGTGAATTTCTTCTAAAAATAATTAGAAATACAGTACATGTTTTAAAAAAATTATTTAAATGAGATATTTTTTAAAATAATAAGAATATAAAATAATTGGTAAATACAAAAAAATTGTAAAGAATTATAATATTTAAAATTAAAAAATATGGTTGGAAATGGAATTATTATGGTTAGTGTTAAAAATATTATCCCCCACTTTGTGAAAATTGTCAATAGAAAATTTAAAGTGTATAAACCATTAAAAATAGATTGAATTCATTATTTTGTAGAGATATTAGAGGATAATAGAAAATTATATTTACAAAACAATATTAATAATATTGACATGTTTGAGAGGGATTCACTATCCAAAAGATGATATAAGGCAGAACGAAGTAATAAGAAACATTTCTGTTAAATTATTAGACAATTGAATTATAAATAGTCAGATTAAATGTAAAAAAAATAACTAGGGAAAATAAAATATATTGTGTTATATATATATTTATATATAATATACATTCTAAATTAATTAATATATAGTCTTTAAAAAGATCACAATAAATGTGAAATCGAAAAATAACCCTTACATCTTTGATAACTTGTTAATCAAAACCCCTTGAAAGGGAAAGCCTATGGTGTATTTGTAAATAACATTAATATCATGAAAATTATTATAAACTAAAATCCATGTAAATTTATACACCAAACACATCAAAATATGGGAGGAATATGAATAATATCACATGGAATGAAAATTGATATGAGAACCCCTTTACATATGAATTCATCTTTGTAAAACATGCTCTAACTGCTTTGATAGAGTGACTCATTCTCACATGTTTTCATTCAAAAGAAAGTATATATGCCTTATTATGAGAAAATACTTTAGAAAATGAGTTAATACATAAGAATATGGAATTAAAGTATGGATTCTAGACAAAACCTAAATATATAAGTGGTTTAATGTTAGGGGAGGATATCTCATTTTATAATTGAAAATGGTGGAAATTTATTTGGAAACAAATATTAGGTAAAGGGTAAAGATGAAATAACATTGTTATTAAGTTAGTTAGGTAGGTAAAGTTTTGTAGTATATGTATAACTCAATCCCACACCTTATGAAATTAATTTAACAATTTTTTAATATAAGGGTAACTATTAAAAAATAATGCTATAATAAATTACATTTTACCCCCTAATTTACCAGTTTTAATATTTAGAATGGGATTTTAAAAAAAATAAGATTAAACATATAACCTAAATAAAAAATAATGATTACAAATAAAGACTATATTTAGTTAAATTTTTATTTATGTTTGGAAAATTTATCTTTAAAAAATATATAATATGATGGAAGAACTGGTTTTCTAGAAAAATAAAATTTTAAATATTATGTATTATTATCCTTATTTATTATAAATAAGTAATAATTATATAATATGTAACCATATTATTATTATATATAAATATTTTATTTTTAAATCATTATTTTTCTCAAATATATTTGGTTTCGTAAGAAATTAGATAACGTATTAGGAATATATTTTTAGACAAATTTATTTTTAATCCTTAAATGATTATAATCAAATTTATTTAAATGTATTCATTATAAAAATTATATTTTATCAATAAATTTCTATTTTAATCATTTTTTGAATCAAATAATTTTAAAATAATGAATGTGAAATGAAAAAAATACATTTAATATATTAATTAAATTTAAATAATCATTATATTTTTAGTTAATAGTCATTGTATTCCACTTATAGATTTCCTATTGATATTAATTATTTTATTTTAACAATATATTAATTTATATCATTTATTTTAATAAAATATATAATGGTTTTATAGTTCATTTTTTCATTAATTAAATTCTATAAAAAATACATTATTTATTTAGGAGTATGTATATACTAATTTTTTGTGTTGTTATATTCTTTCATTATTATATGATTTTAAACCATGAAATTTCATTATAATAGGGAGAAATGTTTTTATTTTTCCTTAAGAAAATCTCTGGGTTCCCTAGAAGCTTCCTCAAAAATAACATTCTCACAAAGCGCTTCAACATATTGGGTGTACTTATTTCCAAAAACATTATTTATACAATCCAAGATTTCAACTAGTTATTACTCAAAAGTGAGACCATGTTCTAGTGGTGCAATGTCAGAGTTCCATACATGTGATAGGTCAGTTATGTAATTCATCAAAATTGAAACATTTAACAAATTATCAATAGGTTATAGGTTTAATAAAAGTGTAAGTAAATAAGATACCATACCACGTGATTGAGGATTTTGAAACGGATAATATATTTGTGGTTTATCATTGCATTAATAATGAATCCAAAAACCAAATTCATTAGTGATATTCAATGGAATACATTATCTCAAAATTAAATATAAAAATATCGTTCATGATTATTAACATAAGTCTTTTCAAGATATTTTATAGTTTTAATGTTCCATGGAATGGTTTGAATATTCTATGACTTCGCTTTAGAAATATTTGGTTTGAAAAGCTTATGATCTGTAGTTTCAACTAAACATATTGTATTTCTACTTATTTTTACAATTTTAGCTTTATGTGGTGCCATTTAGATTTTGTAAATGAAAATTGTATTATATATGATATATACAATGCTAAATTATTGATCCTGACCTCCATTGAAACCATTGACCAAGATATCAACATGTATTCTATGATATACATTTTCCATTCATATTAACTATTGGTCTTATGATTATAATAGGTGATAAATTTTAACATCATATTTAATTACTATTAAAGAGTACTCTACAAATTTGATGTAATCCACAGATCATAGACCTATATAATTGATCATGGATTTATATATATCATTACAAATTTCATAATTTTTATCATGGGATTTAGATTGAGTGAGAAATAGTATTTAATTAAAATGAGATATGCTAACATCATAAGGTGATAAAATAAAAAAATCATTATTTCCCTTAGAAGTCTTAGGATGTCTTATTTTATAATCCATAGTGGTGATCTCCCATTTCCATACAGGCGTGAATAATGGTTATAAAATCCTCTTATACCTTTGGAATTAAACATTGATGTTTTTGGAATACAAAACATATAGATACAAACAAAATAATCAATATCGTCATGTTGTCCTAACAAAAATGACCATCTTTATCTCTATATATCTCTTTCCCTCTATGACAAATAAAAATTATGGGTAATGAGAATCATTCACTAAATAAATTAATTGTAGTATTCAAGAGATACGTATTAGTTTATTGGATCTTATAATTTAATAATTTTCATGGTGGAAACATTTACTATCCAATAACTTCTTATATAGCTCAATATCAATATTTTTCACCATTATGATATTTTAATGGAAGGATGATTGGGAAATTATTTGTTAAATATAATATTTCTCTGCTTCTATTATTATTAAAAAGGTATATACCTATAAAATCCAGGATTATTTGGTTTCTTTAAATCTTAATAATGTAAAAGGTCACATGATATTTCCTAAACTGAGTGTCATCCACCTTTGTCTCCTTCATATGGTTATAATATATTGAGTTGTCATAGTCTTTGTTTAAATCCAACAATTATTATTACTTCCTGTTCAACCCCATCAATGAAAATATAAACTTTTAGATATTATGATAAATATATTTTCCACAATTTTTACCGTAGAGATAATTGTTCTATATCATTAATGAATATATTACAATTGATAATATAAATTCAAGAATTAGAGTATTTTTCTCATTAACCTTCAGTTGGAATGAGGCATAGGCTACGACCATATATTTTTTCATGAGGACACATCATGATCCATTCTTTTATGCATCACCATATATCACAATCCCTTATTCACATTAGGTTAGTGGTATTAAATTTTTAGTATCCAAGACTCTCATTTGATTTATTAATAATTATTCACATCTATCTATCTTCATAATACTAAATCCATTCTATGTTAACATGTTTTGTGGATTTGAATTTCTTGATATATTTGTCACAAAATTATTATAGTAACTATCTAATGTAAGAAAATTATTATTCAATAGTATAGTGGTCGGTCTAGTTCAGTTATCAACTACAACATTTCATGATGGACCCATATATATATTTTTTATTTTTATTACATGGATTATGAATGATACATTCTATATCATGAATTCACACATGGTAATGTTGATATATGTAATATCATTTATTAATGTATTTTGTAATATGATCTTCACTATTTTATTTTCTTATGTAATATATAAGAATATAATCCAAAATAATACAGAAATTGGTCATTTTAATACCCTATTAGCATATCGATGTGATTTATGAATATGGTAGGGGTTTTTGTAAATCAAAAGTGAATTACAAAGAATTTATAATATCTATATATTATATGGAATACTGTCTTGGGTATATCTTAAATTTTTAACCTTAATTGGGGATATCCATATTGAATGTCAGTATTTGAGATGTATTGTTCCCCTAATAGTTGATCTTACAAGTCAACAATATTTTGTAGAGGATGCTTGTTATTTATAAAAATAATGATTAGATTACGATAATAAATTCAGAGACACATTAATCCTTATTCCTAAAGAAGAGGATTTAAGCACCATATATGGAATTAAAAGGGTTTATAAACCCAAATAATGATTCAACCAGAGTTTCTTCTTCAATTAATCAAATTATACAAGGTCTATTCAATATTGAGTGATTGATACCGACATATAACAAGGAATGAGTTATATGGAAAACATAACTCAGTTTATGGTTTAATATTATAGATATATTAAAATAAATTTATATATTCATTCACAATAATCATAAACTCGATATTGTGTTTCTCCCTAACCATTATAGTTTAATAAAAATAAGGATTGGGTATTATTATATATATAATAGAATTAATTTACATAGATATTTTATAGTTATCATTTCCATTACATATGGTCAAAGGATGATTCAAGATAAAATTAGTGAGATAATTTCTCCGGCAATTCATATGGGATCTATGTTGAAATAGGGAATCCATTCCCAAAATATAATTAAATTTGAAAAAGGTAGAATTATATTATTATTAATAACCACATTCCAATAAAAATCTATTAGAAAAGAGTTATAAACATTAGATGATATATATACATCATTATTTGTTTTTATAGATAATATAATATGTATCAATTAGTTTTGTGAGTGTATTATCATAAAAAAATTCAGATATGAAAGAGTTTATAGAACCAAAATCAAATAATCTATTTTAGGTTCTTGATTGGATGTTTAGATCACCATTCATCCCTTTTTATGGGGCCACATTAACCAATGTAGACACATTATATTTTTGTTTCATAATTTTATTTTGGAGGTTTCTTAGGTCAATTTTCATATTAACCCTAGGTTTGTTTCACTTTTCATAATTATATATATACTCATTATATTTGATTAAATAGATATTGGTAGCTCCATTATATTGATCCTTCATCCCAATCATTTAAATATTTTTCTCTCTTATATCATTGATAATCATGTTGTTTATTACCTTATATTCATCAAATGAATCATTTTTCTATACTTGTAATGGAATTTTCTCTATGATCCTTACTTTTGCTATGTGGTATGAATATATTTATTTACTCTATGGGGTTTATCATTTTGTTTCACGAAAATATAGTTTTATTTCTATTTCATATAACAATGATACTTACAGGATCCTCCAATTTCAACATCCACTTTGAGAGGACATAAAAAATATTTATTTATAGGTATAAATGTCTCTTATATAAAATAATTTTCGGAGATACATTTTTGGGATCCTAATGAAATTATCAATTTTTATTTCTTTATCAAGGATAAATTAAAACCATTCCTTGAAAATATATTGTTGTTCTCTTCATATGGATGAATCAATTCATCATCATTTTTCATAATATTAAGAAATTATATGTCAATATTATAGAATATTTTTTGGGGAATTTGTTTTGAAATATAACTTCTTATCCTTCTCCAATAAAATGGATTCAATTTTATCCAGTTGACTCATGTTAATGATTTGGGTCCAAAGTAGATCTGCCTCCCCAAAAAATTGGATGAACAAAATTTATTCCTGATATAGTCACAAGAGAAAATAAAATATCTTATAAATTTTATTAATCAACTTCTTAGAATCTCATGGATCGAAAGACCCACTATATGAGGTTGATAATTTAAAATGTAAAAAATACATGGAGAGTTATTCTTTCTTTGCAGTGTTGAGGGGTTCTTTATGAATGGTGATATTTTTCATTACATGATATAGTTATTTGATAATATCCACCAAACATTTCACCATGTCTACCTTATAATATAGTTTCTCATTATTATAACTATTAAATTATACAACATGATTATGTTGAATAAATTCCTATTGGGATTTCCTATTAAAAAAATCTATAAAATATTATATGTGAAAATGAAAAAATAATCTAATTAGTCAACCATATGATAAAGAAAAATGTATAAATATGTCTCAGATGAAGACAAAAACATTTAAATATATGATATTTAATGTTTATCCATCATCACTTTTGGTTCCATATTGGTATTTTTATGTTCATTCCTCTTATTATTTAAATCTGATTACTAAAAAAATTAAAACTACACTCTAGTAACAACTACGATTGCCTAAACATAACATACAAACATATTACATATTTCTATGATTATTAATTTCATCTTAAAATAAATCACAGCCCAAAACCTACATGTTCAGTATCATTAGAGACTTGGTATATGAAAACAATTTACAACACTATAAAAATTTCTCCATAGTTAAACCACAAATGATCCACCACTAGGAATATCATATGTAATAGTATTTTTTATATTCTAGGGAATGGAAGCATAAGAAATGTGTGATCTTGGATTTTCATTAAGCGTAAGCATAATAGATTCAAATCTAAGATATTAAGTAAAAATAAGTTAAATATGTTGGTATGAGATCATAATTAGGATTCATGAATATAATATATGAAAAAAACATTCTATGAAACCTGCACCATAAAACTAGTTTTTTGATATAAGGATTTTTTTCCATAACATATGAAATGCATAATAGGAGTGTGTAAACATGAGTCAATATTCCTAATGAAATATCAGGAGTATATTTCAAAAAATAAGAATGTGGTATAAAACTAATAATAGATATCCTATCATATGTCAATGTTAACCACCAAGACTGGGAATACCCATAGTTGTGGCCATCTAATTTCATGACATTAAATAAAATATTTAATTACAATACATTCCAAATACCTTTGAGGTTTATTATTTTATAGAAATATGATATAAAAATTACTATCAAATACCTTGTCCTTTTTAACTAATTGACATTTACCCATGTTATAAGTAACTGCATTATCCAATAAAAGCCTTAATCATCTCTATGTAAATCACCATATATGAATTTTTTTTGGAAATTAAATATTTTCATATCATCATAACCTAGGTAAACGGAAACATAAAAAAGGGGTGATCTCAACTGCTTAATTACGATAATCATAATTGACAACAAAAAATAATCATAAGCAAGCATATGATTAGAATATTACTATAATCATTATACATAAGAATGTTAAAATAGAAAATCAAAGATAATAAATCATTTATTAACATATTAATGCATCATAAAAATACTATATATTATCACAATATGGAATACCTATTTTTTTTCACATCCATACAAATATAAATCATAACATAGCAGATCAAATATGAAAATATTATTCCCATTATAGCTTAGGCATCACTCACCAATTTCTATTGGTGTACTAAGATTCACTAACCTATTTCCCTTTGTGGTTAATGAATCACTCAAATTACTCATTTAGGATATCTAAATTCAATGAACTTTTTTATTTTTTGGATTGAGAAATCACAACATGTTTTCCATCAACTCATGAGAAAAAAAAAACTTTAATGATGCATTAATGTGCAACTTAAAACCCCTCCCATCATCATCCACATATAAGTGTTCAACATAAAGTCATAAAAAAGAACTCCTAGAAAGATAATGAGATTATACCACATTAAAATGTAATCATATTAAGATAATATCCATAATTCTGTCAATAAACATAACATGATATACCAGAGTAAAAACAAGGTTTTCAAAAAAGGAATGTAATTAGATAAAAATTACAGTAATAACTTGAAGATGATTTCGAAAGACAAAAGGAGTGATATATCATTCCACTAAAAGACAATTAAATTACAAAAAACATTCATAGAAAGAAGTTGGATGGTATAACTTTAAGAATAATCTCAAACCAGTAAGATATATATCAGATAATAATTATTCTAATAAAAAATATTTAATTTCGTACTTGTAGAAAATTCACATTTCGAATAAGAAATTTCCATGATATTTTAAATCAAATTTAAAACAACTATTTTATAAATCTCGGTGAGATATCATTTCAAGAAACATAAAAAAACATAGTTATAATGATTCACCAAAAATTAAATTATTGGAAAGAATATTTTATTAAAAGGAAAACACACATAAATATTTTATATGGGATTTCAAACATCATCGGAAAAAAAAGACGTTATGGGACCATTGAAAAGTTATATTTTGAAGTTGAAGTTAAAACATAAAAAATAGTTATGATTTGAAAAAAATAGATCCTTAAATTAATTAATATTTTTTGAAATAAATGTGTGGTGGAAGATAAATAATTTTAATTTGAAATATGGAAAATCATTTTACGTAACATGAAATACCCTTCTTAAAAAAATAAAAAAAAAGTGGAATAAAACATCATACCTAAAATAGGGGAAGGGGAATATAAATGAAAAATGATATAAAAAATATTTACAATTCAAATAATTATATTTAAAATTGATTATAAAGTAAAATATGGATATGGAGGGGAATCCATAATTAAGGAGAATGATAATTTCAAAAAAATAATGAAAAAATTAAGAGAATTAAATTTGTTCAATGTAAATAAATTTCATGAAATTTACAATTTACAACAAATAGGAAAAGAATGTACCTATTAATAAACTCTTATTATAGATGAAAACAATCATGGATGAACGAAGTTAATAATGATTCATTATATATCAACTAATAAAGCTTAGTTAATAAAAACCCCATTCGACTCCTGAATAATAATCAATTTCATTAAAGTATATGATTTTGATATTTAAGTCCCATGAATTTCATTAGTATGGAAAACTAAGTTCATGAGGACTTAAGAACACTATATTAAAGAAATCATGGTGAAACGTAATAATTTTTCTCAAGAAATTAATTTCCATAAAAAAAACTTCCATATTTTGTATTTTCTATGTCAAATCCCCATAAGAGAATAAAAATGGAATATAACATTGAAAATTATCAAACATAATAGAATAATTATAATAATTATTTTTGGATAGTATTTTCACCATGAAAATAAAGGCAGGGTGTATATATAATCATGTGTTAGGGAATTTAAATTTGTGTTAGTCAACCATTACCGTGAACTTGTCTTTTACACATGTGGTCTAACCTCATATGTAAAAAATAAAAATGTTAATAATTTATTTTGGGAGAATATTTATAGGTATAATATTTCTAAGCTTCATTTCAAATCATTATATGTATTCATATTATAATGTATGTAATAATTTTCCAACACTGCATGTTTATAGTTTTGAATGTTTATATTAGATTCATAAAAGCAGTTTCAGAGATTGTTCTTATTAAAAATTTGATCTAGAAAATATCATTAAGGTTACTATAATTTATGAATTAAAATGATTTATAACATTTTACATTTGATTGAGTAGTGTTCCACTCTTTTATAATGAATACTAAATTGATAATAATGTCACTTCTGTGAATTTCTTAACAGAAAGAGGTTTTTTTTAAAAATAATGTTTTAATTATTGATATATCCAATTCGAAACAAAAAAAATCATTATTTAAATTTGTATTTTAATTAACTAAACAACTAGAGTTCACATGGTCATTGGTAATCCATGTGGGAGTATCCCAATCCTACATCAAATAATCTAGAGGCCAGTAACTTACATAGAGTAGGAATATTAGACACATTGGAGTAATTATCCTAATATATATACATGAAAAAGCACATCTCCTTGTATATATAAATGATAAAATTTAAATAATAAATAATACTAAAAAGATTTTTGATACCGTCTATCCCATATTAGATTATGACTACATTAATGGAATGAATTATGGTCAACCTACTTAATAGGAGTTGAAATGTATCCAATGACAGACCATTATACACCTCATTCAGTCATGAATACATTATAACATTCTTTATCCTAGTACACCAAGAACTCCATAAAAAGTTCTTTCATCATCGTGTGATATGACATGTGCAGACATATACCATGTAGGGTTGATTAAAAAAGTACCCGGTAGGGCACTATAAAATTACTAATCATAATGCATCATGAGTGGTCTGCTCATCATCATTAATGAATTATTATCAGAATTTGATACATAAACAATAATAATAACCCATATATACTAAACAAGAATCTAAAAAGAAGAGAAAAATGTGATATCCTTCACCACAACCCAGTTAAGAATGATAATTCATCAGGAATCTCTAAATATAAACATCAAGACTCAATGTCACAACCATAACATTACCCAAGGGGTTGTACTAGATGAATCATGGAAATGCTCATTTTAGTATTCCACACTCTGTGATCCATGCTATCACTAATGATTATCCTCAAATATTTCATGATCATTGGGTCCCTCCCATGAATTATGCATTGAAAAAAGATAGGACTCATCAATGATACATACCCGATCAGAGTACACAACGTTGAATAGGGAATATCAATATGTAAATATAGATGATCAAACCCAAGTCTAAAGTATTATTCTTCAAAACAAAATCTAAAATAACTTGGTAATTAGGGTATAAATTCCCATGTAGTGTTGTTCACGACGATTCAAAAAACCCTACCTATGGTATAATATACAATAAATAATTTTTTCCCAATCCTTAAATAGAGAATCACAAACTTTATCTCAGACTAATCATAATGGGTTTATAATCCTAGATTAAAGACATGATACAACATAATTACATCATGGTATTGGATTTGGGGATTCCCCCTAATGAAATTTGTCCAACGAATGTCCCAAAATCACACAGTTAATATCACCTGAGATGAAAAATAATTTCAACATGTCTTTAATATTGAATATGAAATATGCCAATGGGATATGTGGTGTGTATCAGTAGTTATGGAACTGATCATGAATCTATCACACACAACATGAATTTCCCACAATAAATTACAAGTCCCAATTGTGCCCCCATATAATGTTCCCTTGAGAACTACATGTACACCTTGTATATCCCCATGTATAGTTGGTCCTTCCCATGTACTTCCGTTTTTTCATGTGTTCCTATTCATTCCTCTGTGCATGACCATGTCTATGTACCAAGAACTTCTCATGTCCTCTCCGCATTCCAATGTTCCTAGTTGTTTCAATTTTCACATACCCACAAGGGTACACATTGTGCCTCTAGCACCGGGTCACATAGCATGTGACATGTGTCCCAAGGTGTGTGATATTTAATTTTACACTTAAACCCTAGAACCATAGCTGGCCCCATAATAAATGTTCTCATCTATATTTCACATCATATAAAATGTAATTCTCAAGATTTTGTGGTCCCTTTATTCACTGTTTCCCATGTCATCATACATCAATCCATATTGAATACTATCCAACAGTCATATATCTATTTTGAAAAACCCTTGATATTTTTTCTCGTAATATTTCACCCATTGATAATTTAAAAAATCATCTATAGTCACCTCAAATCATCCTCACATGCCAAATTAGGAATAAGAATAGTCAACAAACCAATCATATTTACCTTTGATCATCCTATTTTATCATTACACCTTATTTGCATCCTCGATTTCACACTGTATCCACTACATTTATACATTGTGCTGATGAATGGTCCTCCAATGATCAAATACTATATATTCGTAAAACTATGGGACAACGAAATTTCAGTTGATTAATTTTAGAAGAAACATAGGATAAATTCCTAAAACATAATATTGCAATGAACTTCATCCATGTTTTTATTGATCTCAATCAATTGTTGAAAGAATTAAGAAAAAATTAACCAACAAATAATGAAATTAATGATTTATAAATCTACCATCATATTGTGAATAAATTCTTATTAGTGGAATTCATCCACCTATGAAAAAAGGTAAATATATAGGATGAATACATATAATTAATAAAATTTAACATGGATTTTTGGCCTATTTCTAAATAATAATTTATATTTTCTACCAACGTTTGGAAGATTAATGAACTCCATTACCCAACAATATTCAATCCATGATCTATACATCATTCCCATATGTATGATAGTATAATAGATCATCTCTTGATCTATAGGATTATGATGAGAAAAATAATATTTAACCATAAATGGGAACATATATAAAAGGTGTTAGGTTCGAAATTGTAATAAAATTAATAAATTAAAATAATTAATTATATTATTTTTTATCCCCTGATAGTACTAATCCCAATAATCTGACGTGATCAAAGATTATGTCGTTCCTTTGGTAAAACTTGTTCTTTGAACTCACCAGTTACCTCATATTTCTAATACAATCCTCCATTGACCAATAATTACACTATTTTAGGATAACTACTATCATGTGATATAATATATGTAATAACATTATTATATCCAAACTGGGATCACTAGTCCTTGGAATTTCACACCATCATAGAAGGTGGATCTAGAAATACACATTAATATTGTCTATTGTCTAACAAGGAAAAAATGTATGTTATGCTTTCTCAACCTTCAATTATTTCCATACAAAAAATAAAAAAGCCTACTCACATATGCAGACATCAAGAACTCAATTTGGATTCCAACTCCCTCGTGATCCTTTGAAGGTCCCTGTGTTGTGAAAAAAAAAGCACCCAAGGGAAACACTTTCCCATGAATGGTCTTCTCTGTTTAGTACCCAAAAAACTACTGAGCTCCTAAAAATCCAAAATAGGATACATTACTCTCAATGTACATTTCATCCTTGTTGATATTTTCCAAAGATACTTGCACATGTTTCCTCATCTATGACACATGGAAAAAAGAAAGCATATAGCCTAACTACAGTAAGAGGATGTTGATGTAGTTCACCTTTCCAAACGAATGTAGTGAACCCCAAAAATTCCATCTGTATTGGCTATATCTATGCAATCCCCAAAAATGATATATCTCAAAACACGTGATATCCTTAACAAACTCAAAATCTATTATTACATAGAACTCCAAACATTTCAAGGAAGTAATCATCCACTTTAGGCTGAATTAAATATATTCATAACCGCCACTAGATCCTACTATAGGACCTCATCTTCTATCTCCCACTAACTCTTATTATTTAAAAAATATCTTATATGGTGTACTAAACAAGGCCTCAAATGGTGCTAGATAAATAGCGGAGTGGTAGCTATTAACATATGAAAACCACACCATTGATATATGATCCTTCTAACTATGGCCCAATTCTAACATTCAATACAAAACCATGTTCTATATAACTTATATGTTACTTTATAACTAGAAAATGTATGTGGTAGAAAAATTATTCTTACACAAAACCAATTCCAAAACACATATGTATCATCTTCCTAATCATGATGAGAAGTGAGTATCATAATATTAAAATGACTTTGATGGAATCCCAGGATGTTGGTATACCTCATTAATCTAAAGTAATCCCAAACTCTTTTATAATCTATCCCCTTAGATGGTTGGAAAGTGGGTGATCTTGGTAAGTAAGATAACTAATCACTAATATAGTGTTGTGACCTCTCATTGACCACATAATATCCATCATGAAACCCACAAGGATTACAATCCCATTGTCACTTAGATCTAGGAACATCAATCTTCTCTAGGTAATTGGATATAAATTGAGATTTTAATTCATTAAAAATATTCCATATCCTTAGACAACAAATTTAATGACAAAAAATATTGGTAATTAAGCACCTCTTTTGTTTTTAATACAAATAGAAGTCAACCTCTTCATTACATCTTCCCATAGTGTTACATGTTTCATCATCCATATCCATAAGGATTACATACTCCCCACCTACATAAAATCTATAATGAAAATTTCTATTGGTTATCTGGTAAAGAAAGACATGAAAATTGATATCCATATGTTCTTCCACCTTAGATACCTAAAAATGAGTGGGGTAAGAAACATAAAATTGAGATACATTAAACCATCTTTGGAATAAAGGAAAAACTGTATTCGGGCTAATAGTTCCATCACCTAATAGAAAAATAGTGAATGAAAATCCTTATTGTGAGTATCAACCATCACCATTGAACTCTCAGGTGGCTATCATGCTCAAACAATGTCATTCTCTGTGGACTCTATTCTCACTCCCATGTTTGAGAAGAAATATCCCATGAAGTGGAACTCCTGAATCCATAAACGATGCTTTGATATATTTCAATAAATATGATACTCTCAAATAATGTCTGGAACCATCCACATGTGTATTTTGTGCTCCAACTATAATATCATGTACAAAAGGGTTTCATCCAAAGATAATATCATCTACCAGTCTAATATGGGACAATGAATTTTTTAAATGTAACACATATATGATAGGGAATACACTACAACAAAGAGTATCACCATAAACATAAATCTACCATAGAGGATATAGGAATCCATTATTGGTACATACTCCTCTAAAACATGGAGTTGTTGAAAACCATCCAAGATTTGAATACTCATATAATTACATAACCAAAATCAACTAGTTGAAGAATTTGTTAATTCTCAGTGGGAGATAGGTTGATAATCCATCCTCACAGTCACATATTTTAGGCAACAGTAATCTAAAACTATCTTTGTGGCATTATCTGCCTCAAAAGAAAACATTACTAGGACTCCCAAGTGAACAAAATCTGTCACACTAAGACTAATATATATATAATTCCCAAAAATAAATTCAATTTTTAAACCATCATAAGTTCATCTAATAAAATAAAACAAATATTGAGTCATCCCTAGTGAAAATCCATATAGAAAACAAACTCTCAATTGGGAGGTAATCTTGGTGCCTCGTCATGGAAGTCGTCCTCATACCTGTCCCACATTGATGGAATTGAAGGATCATAGAATCCACTTCTCCAGGTTTCGTATTAACAAAATGATAAGGAATCAACTATTTCCTTTTACACACGATCTCATCCAACTTTGTCTGGGATTACATATGAACCATTAAGGAAGATCATGGACTACAACCTCAAGTACATTATGAACTCCACCAGTGATATTCATCAGAGAAGGGAATCTAACATTATACTCCATTATGTGTATTACATTATAGGTACTCATCATTAGCTATAAGAGGATTCCATGTTAGTATCTCTATATCCTCCGAGAGTCAGGTCACACTGCTTATAATGTCTCATCAATGACCATCCACTACTATGGCATCCAAGAACAAGGGTTGAAAAAATAAAGTCTGTAATGGTATAATTGGGTCTAAAAAATTGGATAAATCCATGTAAAATTGTTTTTTGATCACATTCCTAAACTAAAATTGGATTAGGTAAGGAATTGATCATACCTTGATCATAGTTAAAGCCTTTGGGTTAGAAGCCTCTACTTACTAAATTAAAATTTAACTTTCCCACACATCTTACATAACCAAGGCCCACTCAGACACCATATAATATTAAAAGTTTCTCTAAAATACATGTAAAAGAAAATAACATACCACACCTCAATACAATTTTGGGTGGCACTGACTCACCCATGTAGTTTATAATAACTTTATAATAAATAAAATTTGGTGGGGAAAATTTATATCATACCTACATTTTCAAAGACACATAAAACACCACCAAAATTGGGATGTACCAATTCCTAACAGTTCTTTGTAGAAGTCTCCCCACCAAGACAACTATCACGTGGGGTCCTAAAAAAGTGGCATCTTCACTCCACAGACTTGTGTTAGTAATCTAACACATGAGGGGTGATATGAATCACTATGAACCCAAGGTGATGCCATAATATATAAATCATGCTGTGTAGTCCACATAGGTTCCTCATATGTTGCTGCAACTAGAAACAACTTATAATCCATGAAGAAGTACTCTCGAATGAAAAATAATACGATCTATTTGGGATCCACACAAGATTGAAAACAAATACTAGAACCACAATCCAATCCTCCACTACCTGAGGGTCTATCTCATCATGATACTATAGTAGTATAAATTTCTATAACTCATTTAATGTTTTAGACCATTACACACCATAATTCCATCTTTTTTGACCCATTCACTACTCAACATTTAGAAGATCAACATCGAGGCCACTGGGGTGGGGGGGGGGGGGGGGTTCATCCATGTTCTACAATATAGGTGATAAAAAATATCTATTTTCCTTATCTATAAAAACAAATCAAGAATGGGTACTTGAATCAAGGCCTCATCACTCAACTTGTCATCATTATGAAACTATCTCAAAACCCTAGTTGGTTATCATCGTAGATGATTCATTAAGTTTAACAAGAGGTACCACAGACAAAGAGAATATATGTGGAGATAAAATATAAGCGACCTATAATACACAACCCATTCTTATATAATTCTTGCAACAATTCTTTTCCATATAAAAGTACCAAAATTTACTAAGTTAACAAGAATGTTATCATAGGCCTGATGAATTGATATGACTTCCACCACACCAATATTGGACACCCTAGCCTAGAATATGAACTCATATCAATTTATCACTCTTCCCATGAACCAAGTCCATACCTCAAAACTAGAACACCCTTATTATAGTCAAATGTTTGAACCGATTACTCAAATAATGTTCTTTCATGAAGCATTCCCCCATGACCTGCCTAAATTGTGATAAGATGAGTGGGACTACACCAACCCTACCTCGGATATGCTATGGGATATTGACTAACACTGAGTAGTCATATGACAAAAATATGGTAGTTGTTATCCTAACGTCATTTGACAAGTGTATGCATATCCAAACCCAAAAAATGATGAAATTTAAAGAATAAATGATATTGACAATGAATGCATAAATTTATATCACATCAGATTATGACAAAAAAACAAGAAATAAAAAAATTTCCAACCTGCTCAGTGGGAGGGGGGCTACAATCAAATGAGAGACCGATATACACTATGGCCTTTATAGGATAAAATATTCTCCTCTCGATCCCTATCACCTATTGTCTCTATAATTTTTTTGTCATCTACATCAAACATGAAATTTGTGGGAATATCCCATGAAGGATTAGGAATAAAAATATATATTTTTACACACAAAAACACTCATCATAAATGATAAAGAGTTGTCAAATCATAAACCTGAAAGAATTTAAAATAGAGTACAAGATATCAAAGAAACAAATACCCAAGTTTTGATAGACAATAATCCCAAAAAATATAGAAGTATGATCTTTATCACCAAAAACCAACTATGAATGATGTGTCAGTCTAAAAATCCAAAGATATACTACACTCGTAAAGATTACAACCATACCATCATCCTAGGATTTTACTGGATACTTCACAGTAACACTCATTTCAGGAGTACACACCCCGCAATCCATGCTTTCATTGATGATGCTTAACCAGGATGTTGTGATATTTGGACCTTGCCTAAGAGGTGAAAAGTTGAAATTGGGAAGAATTCTCTAATATTAACAGTCGATTAGGCTACACCTCGCGAACCATAGAATATATTGATACACAAATAAATTATATCACCATGGACCCCTGGGGGAGGCTAAAAAATCCAATCTAGAATAATCATAAAATTTGGGGATTAATGCCTATGTAGTAACGATTTCATTTATTTCAGAAACCCTAACTTGGGAAGAGGATGTGCTAGATGATTACACCATTATCCTTAAATATGTATTAAAAATCTCAATATGAGACTATGAATGGAGTGATAATGATCCTTATACTAGGTAGTGATAATTTAAATAAACCTCATAAGAATGGTCCAAGACGACAAACCCTAAGAAAATTCACACAAGGTAGCTCATATAATCTCACAAAAAATAAAAACTTAGAAGAATAGGGAATCAAACATATCCATAATGGATTACACGGGGTGTCCCTATGTGTACACTATGTGTACCACTAATTCTAGCTCAACCCATATCTTACACTCATACTGCATGCATTTTATCACAATAGATAGAATTTCAACATAATACATGACATGTAGATTTTTGTATGGAACTAGACATGATGCCTACCCACTCCCATGTATCTCTGGTTATTCCCATGTACTTCGGGTCATTCCTATGTACATGGTAGTTCTCGTGCAGCTAGTCTTGAGAGAATACTAGGTTGTGTATGTGTACTCTTCACAAACCTGTGTTATTATCCATGTATATCCTCATGAAACCTATGATGTATATGAAGAGATGTTTATACTGGGTCACAGAACATATGACATGTGTCACATCATATGTTATATATAATTTTTATTAGAAATGCAAGCACTGTAGTAGAGCCCACATAGTTTGTGTTCATTCAGAGAACATTAATGCATCATTTTCAACATCATTTACCTTCAATCAATAAATTATAATCAGTGGATAGGTTGGATCTGTATTGATCATCATCACAAACACAACTCTTTAGATTCTAACCTTCAATATACTCAAATGTCAACCACTGTCACCTCACATCATTATTTTTTTCTCGTCAAGAGTAAAAGTAATCATTGGACTAATCCAATCAAATTTATATTATCCACCATTAACATCACATCCTTGATTGGAAATCATATCCACCAAATTTATCTTTCAAACTGAAGAACAGTTTAGAAATGATGGAATTTCATATATTCATCAAATTAAGTGCCAAAAGATAGTCCCTGGTGAACATGTGAAGAAACATAGGATAAATCGAAGAAAAATAACAGAATTATAAACCATTGATATGTTTAGGTTTTTGTTGATCCATTTCTTTTATAATTAAGAATGAATGAACCAATAAACAATAAAATAAATCCATCATAATTTAATTGTCAATGTGTGAATCTATTTTTCAGTTTAATTGATCCACGTTCAACACATGATTCATTGATGGGTTGAATCCACATAAACCAATCGTTCTATCTTGTCTTTGGATTGTTCACTGATGATGAAAGGTCATGTGTTTCAGTTGTTGGATAGATCCAAAAACTCTAAAACACATCTATCATCAATCCACGATCATGATATCATTCCTCTAAGAGTAGTACTTGAATGATTTCTCTTTTGGTCTATAGGGTTATGCAGCTAACCCTAAGATCTATCAATAACATGGTATTTATATAGAATGGATTATTTCATAGAAATTAGATAGATTAATGAAATAAATAAATAATTCTTTTATTTATTCACCGATGATCATGCTTAAAAAAAATTCCAACACAATCCAAAGTTATGTCACACATAGGGTAAGCCCCATTATCAAAAATCAAAAGAATCCTCATATTTATGATCCATCCATTTTTTATAGTTTTTCCACTATTTCCAGACATATTATTTCAAAATATATAATATTTCTATTATTTCTATTATATCCATGACATGCTCACATGGTCTTTGAATTTCATGTTATCTTAGTGAATTGATCTTGAAATATTATTTATATAATATTATATAATTAATTATGTTATCATTATTATCCATGATATAATTTTATATCATTATTGATGTAGCTAGCCCAAATGACCCAAACATCTATATATAAAGATTAATGAATGATTATAATATGATTTATTTGAAATATCATTATAACAAAAGAATAATTATATCATTTATTTGTAATTTGTATGATATATAAAAATAATAAAGAATTACAAGAATAAGTGGTAGCTACAAAAAATACATAGTTTGGAGATATTTTTTTAGTTTTTTTTATGATGATTAATTTAGTAAATATTTTTTACAATTTATATCATTAATCGGTTATTCAATTTGTAACTTCAAACCCTTTTTCAAATCATAAAAATCATATTTATAAATTAAAAATATATTACCTAGACTCATTTAACCTAGATTTGGTTTACAAATTTTTATATTAGTATAAGATAAACGGTTCTCACCACACTAGATTGATCCATTTTCAGTCTTGGAAAATAGGTCCATACATGGTTATTGTATTACATTATAAATATAGAAATATAGAATAAGAAAAATTATTTATTCCTGTAAATTCATTTATAATATACATATTTATATCGTATGAAAAAAATAAAGGTTGTGATTATATACATAGTGAGGGTTATGTATAATGAAATATATCATGTGTAAATAATGTATAAATAATATGAAGGAATGTATAATAAAATACATGTCATTAAAATAACATATTGAGTCCAATGAACATCCATGAATAATATTAACATATAAATGAAATGGATAATCAAAACATATTTAAATATAATTGAATGTTATAATTCTATTAATTAACGTTTAATACCACTCAAACATTATATTATAAATATAACCATCAAGGAGTCTTAACTTGGATATCATTCTTTATTAATGGATTTGTCTTAAAAAAATTTAAATCTTAAATGGCTTGCCTACTATTTTAAATCATGATACCATTCAATAAATCATGATGATTGGTATAACTAGTGCCCACTCAACACTTTAACTTCCTATGAATTCCAAAAATTCCACCTTATCAAAAAAAAATTAATTCAAAAAATTCCTTATAAGTGACAAATTATATGTATTGAATCATGAATAAAGAACGTCAATATTTCATGAGAAAAGGAAATAGCTTACATAATAATCCACCATCAACCAAGGTCATATACAAAAATGGTACATGATCCTAAAATATCTAATATAATATAAATAATTTTTAATTCATCCATGATATTAATTTATTTTACATAAATGAGAAACATAATTTCAAAAAAATAATATAGAGTGATATGAAACATGATCAAAAGGATGTGAGTGATCTCAGAATAAGGTATAATCCATTTTCAATAAAGGTTGATAGATTACCATCTATGCATCATAGATGATGGATTCATAGTAAAACCAATATATTAAAAAAATGAAATTAAAGTAATACGTTTAATACAACATCATGTATCATCTTGTACGAATAATGTTAATAATTACATTACTAAAGTCATTCCATTCCTATAAGAAAATAATAGACTTTTATTAAGATATTATTTTAGAAAAAAATTAAAAAATATTAAGAAAAATAATTTAAGTTAATATAATAGACACTTGTAAAAAAATAAGAAAAAGGTCTTCATGGTGGAAATAAAATTCAGGAATGTAGTTTATGTTAAGATAAAGACACAGGTTATACATTTGGTAAAATAAAAAACATCTGTAAAATGAAAAGTTGATTACTTATAATTTTTTTAGAAAGAAAAAAATGTGTACAAATAACATTATATAAAAAAATTAGAATATTAAAAATATTTAATATTTTTTTAATAATAAATATGGACATGGAAGAAAAGGTGTAGAGAGGGGAAATTCAAAAAAATATTTTTAGAAGAATGTTTTGTATATGGTATTTAACTGTTATTATAGGTTAAACAAGTGATTAAATGGAATATAAAAATTTGAAACCAAAAATAAAATATGGAAATAAAATATACGGGGTTTACATGGTTTGGATTATATAATTTCCCCAATTGAAAAATGAACACATAAAATCTTGAAATAAAATGTTTTTGTAACCAAAATAATTTTTATAATTTTTTACATTCCTAGTATGTTATTTTTACCACAAATAAATAATAAATTGGGATTTATTATAATTCTATAATAGAACCCTATACATACTTGTAATATTATATATGATCTATTTTAACATCTCAACACTTGTTCAATAATAATATTTCATTATCATCATCATTTATAGTGTTAACTACCTTGTTTATCCAATTTTTTTCTATTTAAAAATTATGTTACTTATATCTTGATAATGGAAAAATATTATATATAATGTTAAAAATGATATATATTTCTTATGTATATTTATTAAATAAATATTTTGAATCATCAATCAATGGAAGGCATGAAAATAAGATCACTTTGTGTAGTTAGTAATCCATGCATATGCATGAGTGATATTATCTTTTTAAGGGTGGAGTAGTAAAATGATAAATGATATCATTTATTTTATGATCCATAATTATTTTATAAATATCATATATATTCCTTATCTCTATACTAATAACTATCTAGGTAAATATTTGATTAAAAATTAATTACACCCCTAGATGGAGACAATATGACATACATATGTTTTAGAGGTGTTTTCATTCTCCATAGGATGAAAATGAAGAAAATAATGGTTATAAAATTATTATTATATCATCAAAGTAGATTTATGACACACTATTAATTTTTTAGTGTGGGTAAAATAGATTTAGTAGAAATAGAAGATGATAGAAAATTTAAAAGTGTTAGAAATGTTTATTACATCATCATTGAGAAAACTCCTTTGGATTACACCTTCTTCTTACATTGGATGGTATTATGAGAGGATAAAATAAAGGAGGAAGGGAAGAAAGATTTTATGGATTTCTATATGTATTCACTAAGACATATAATTAAATGTTTTTGAATAAATGTGGAGAAGATGTTTCTTTTTATATGTTATGGGAGGGAAAACAATGATCAATGTGTACCTAAACGAGAAAAGGTACAGAAAGAGGACTAATAAATGTATAGTGTATATTCATTAAAGGAGTTATTTAGTCATGTTTCTAGTTATAGTATGGTCAGACATCATGAAAAAGGGAATTATATCCTAAGGAGGAAAACGGAGGATGCGTTCCTTGGATTTGGAAAGCAATATCCATGAATAGAAGAAAAAGGGTCGAGGATAGACGATTTACTACTACCATACAAGACCAATAGAACCTTGATTGGAATCAAAATATAGGTCCAAATAGATAATATATGACTACTCTTACATTAATAAGAAAAATAATGGTAGGTAACAATATGGGAAGGTGAAGATATGTGAAATAAAGAAGGTTTCCCTTGTTGTTGAGGATCACAATAATAGTGAGGTCAGACAAGTATAGGTTGGTGATGCAATATAAGATCATGGTAGTAAAAAAGCTCCGACAACCAATGTCGGGGCCATTATGGAATAATATGAATGGATAATGGAATCAAAATTATTATTGGTATCTCATGATTTCAGGTAATGAATCCTAATGCTTTTTCCATCATCAAATGTTATTTTAGAAAAGGGTGTTGAAGAGGATGTTTCTCATAGAGATGTGGGTCATCAGGTTCTACTTTATTCTAATGAATAGACGTTGGAGGACTATTTGAAGACTAATATATTTTAGGAGGACCCACATTGAATATTTAGAAGACAATTTAATGTTAATCTGAATGAAGAACAACATTCATTGATTGAAATAAAAAATAGAATCTTGATACATGACTTCATTTATGGGAGGACATGATTGAATGAACATGTAAGGGCATGGGAACATATGGAATTCCATTTTTGGACCTTTTCAAGATAAATTAATACATGGAGTTATCTTCTATCAAATGGAAATTATGTAGAAATAGTTATTTGAATTATTTTATTTTCATTTTGAATGACCTGATTTAACACTATTAGGTTTGATTTACCTTTGGTTTCATGTTATAGTTTCCCAATTTTCCTCAAAAGTTATTTGTAAAATTAAAAACTTTATATTATGAGTTGAGGGACACCCACAGAGTTATATAAATTATTTTAAAAATATAAATGCATTTTCTTTTGAATATGTCACCAAATTGTTATAAAATCAAATATTAAAATGGATAAGGTAAAATAAATCTCACTATGGTGATTTAGAAAAGCGTTTTATGTTTTCATGATGCCTCATACCTTTATTTTTAACCCTTTTATGGAATTATACACATAAATATGGTGAAACAATTATACCATGGTTACTATTCATTATTATTAACAATTATGTTGACACTATTACCTAAAATTAATTATTATAATCTAGAATATGGAATCACATTTACATGATTTAACTCTTAAAAGTGGTAGGAATTACTTTTAATATACGTACACATATCGTAATGAAAACATTTTTTGAGAAATATTTTTATGAATAAAACTAATTGTATTGAAAAATAAATTAATGTTTTTACAAATTGAATTAATTCGACTCATTTAAATATAGATATTGTCTTTTTTGTAAATAAAGGAAGGTAACTTCTAAAAAATGGTTGAAACAAAAAAACTAAATATAGTTTTTATTTTGAAAATTCAATCAATAAAATATTTAAATTTTATGCATATATTTTAATGTTCAACAAAAAATTTCAATAAAAATTATATTAGTAATTATATATATATTTGACCATAGAAGAAATTCTGTATACCACCATGTGATTATTATGTCGTTATACTTAACTAAAAGATATTTTTTGTAAAATAATTATTTCTCAATATTTACCTAAAAATAAACTATTTTATAGAAATCAAAAAAATCATTATAAAATAATTTTGATATAGTAAATTAAAAAATTAAATGAAATTTTCAAATGAAATTTATCATACATAGGAATTGATGTCTTAGTAAAGTTTTTAAATTAAGTTAAGTGCATTCTATTATATTTTCATTAGGATGAAAAGATTATAAACTATAGTCAAATATCAGATGTTACTAAACCCATTCTTTAAACAAATCAATAAAGGAAGTAATGAAAAATAGAAAACAACAATCTGTGGTGGCTATAGTTCATACGTATACATGGATGATGATTTTTTTCATTCAACAAGTGAGAGGTGTAATATGATTTATCATTTCAAAATCATAAACAAATAATAACTATCATAATTATACCTTCAATTCCCTTTTTATATATTTATGTTTGGTTGTGAAGGAAAATTAACATGTTGCTTCATGGTGGTGGTATTCCACACATACACAGATATCAATTTTATATTTTTCTTATTGTAAAAGGAAATAGTTAGTCCTTAATTATAAACAATTATAACAACATATCATTATTATAAGGATATTTATGTTTTCATTTTATTATTTTTTAAAGGAATTTTTGGGAGAAAAGGTGAACAAAAGGAAATAGAATCGATAACATAGATATTTGAAATTTATGCCTCATTTCATGTACCATTTCCTTTTCCAAGGGGGTAAACCATATATTGAAGGCCTTTTGAGATGAGAAAATCATAAAGGTTTATAATATTGTCTAGGGGAATGATAGTTAGTTTTTTGTTAAAATTTTTGGTTTCTTAGTGTGATGTGAAGTGGGAATAGGAGGGCCATATTTTTAATATCAAAGGGATGGATTGTTTTTTAAATACCAATAACTTTTTAATAATGGGAATTGAATCTCAACAAAAGTGGATCAAAAATTGAAATAAATGGAGGGGCTAATTTATAGGGTCAATAAATGTGTCAAACAAACAATCCTAGAAAAGTTTAAAACGAACATTCCTTTATTATTAAAAAAATAAATTCATCATTATTATATAAAATTTACCTTATGAATTAAAATTTTATATCCATTTAAATTAAGTTAATTTATAATATTGATAAAAGTAATTTAAAAATAAATATTATATAATGTATGAAAAATCATTTCTTGAGAAGAATATTACATAAGATCTAAAACATCAAATATTTGTCTTTAAAATATATTAAATTTCTAGATTATTAATATGACTCTAAGATGAATATTTGTTTTCTGAAAAGGGATTTATATATTTCCAAATATTTCATAGAGACTAAAAATTCCATAAATTGAATGGTATTTGTAAAAACATTACATTTTAATATTCACTAAAAAAATATTGGTAGAAGAATTTAAAAAATTCATCTTATGATCGTATATATATGATAAATGATAAAAAATAATTTAATTTTTTCCAACTAATATTAAATATTTAATAATTATAATTTAAAATATAATGCAATATATACAGAACAAAATAGTTTTAAAAAATATCATTTGAAAAATTTATGTGAATTTAATCTTATTTCATATAGATTTATAAATAATTGAATTTTGGTATGTTAGTCTATAAATATAAATATTTTTTCATAGAATAAACATTTATCTATGCCCAAATTATATTATTATGGTAAAATAAAATAACCCTAGTTTTTAAATTTATTCTTCAAATGGAACACTTTTAAAATATTACTCAATAACAATAATTATATATGATTATATGAACATAATTTTGTTCATTTTATTGGGTGTTGTATTAGTTTTTGTTCTTTGTGACACAAGATATCAATGATATTATTAATTTGATGAGTGTAAAATCTTCTGTTTTTATACACTACTACCTTAAATAAATTACTTCCCCATAATTTAATTTAATACCCAATGAAGAACATAGGTGAGGTAAATTTTAAAAGAAGCATCATTCAAGAAATAACTTATAATATGACATATAAAATATTTTATTAAATAATATAATGTTTATTATTTTTTTTGAAAATTTATTAATTATTATAATAATCACGTACCAAAATATGAATATACTATAATCTTATATTATCAATAACATACATTCCTAGAAACCATTTGAATATCATATTCATTAAACCAGAGAGAAATCACTTATTATTTGAAAAAAAATGACTCATATATTGAACCATTGTTCCATAAATCCCACACTAGCATATATATATATATATATATATATATATATATATATCATGATCCAAAAAATAAGATACAAATCACTAAAAATATCCCAAGTAACCGCTATATTAAATCAAATATAAATTCCAAGATTATAAATACTATAAAATCGACATTCATAAAACATAAATAACCCTTTATTACCACAACATAAATAATATATTAAAACTAATATGAATCAATATCTCAATCATTGTTCCTCCAACAGTTAGTAAAATATATATAACTTCATCAGAAAATAACTCTTAATGTTTTTTGATACCAATTAGTATATGTTTCCATAACATTAAAGTAAAAATTCAGAACAGTTTACTTAGATGGTTCACATAAATCATCATTTATTATAATTCACAGCTAAACATTACTAATGGTATCTAGATTTAATTTATATTAAGATATAAACCTCACTAACTTTGGGAATAAAATGAAACTCACCTTTTTCTATTAAAACCAGAATATACTAAAATTATCATCCATTTACATATGCTTCTTTTTTTATAAGACATAGCGGTGTCAGGATAAAAATTTATCATCTTCATTTTAAGACTATTTAAAATAAATAATAAAATAAAAATAATTATGATAATATCCATCAAAATTAAGGTAAATTATCATAAGAATATTAAAGCTCAATCAAAAGATGTTTTATCCAATGACACATTCAATTTAACCTATGAAACATCTATTTTAACACTATTATATCTAGTTCATCCTATAACTCTCTTAGTTATACCTTGGTTAAATTATGTTGTGATTTTTCATAATTTTTACATGGTCCTTTAAAATATATAAGAATTAAATACATCAAAATTTTTAAAAAGGATAAGTTTATTTACCAAATAATATCCTCAAGAACTATATGGATAGGTGTCATGTCTTTGGATAAATCAACAAGCCATAGAGTGATGATTGAGTCAATGATTAACAAAAATTTTCATGTTGTTTAACCATAGGTTCATCTATTCCACTACCACATCCACATTCTTCTATCCTTTAATATCCATGACCTAGTGCACAAACATGTGACTAATCCAGTTGGAAACATGGCATCAGGAGCCCCACCCTTAACACCATATGCTACCGAATAGTAGTGAAGATATAAGGAATATAGTGGGGGACTACACCCAATAGTAATGAGTTTCAATGATAGTGTAATAATATAACCTTATTATGGATAATACAAAAAAATATGATTAATTTAATAGATAACCAATATTGGGAAATGAATGAAAGAATATATCCAAAAAAAATTACTAGTATAATGCAATATCTAGATAAGTTTAACTAAATTATGTGTTGAAATTAATGATAATAAAATACTAGAAGACTTAAATAATGAATCCAAATACCCAGGTCTAGAACCCCATGCATGTCTTATAACCATTCTCTAACCAATCTCGCAAGATAGAAACCAATAAGAGGTCCTTTTTCCTTTTCCAACACCACATCTAGAAAATCTATTAGGTGCCAAATGGTTTTTCATTTAGAGTGTGATTATAACATAATATGTTTACATCACCATTCCTTAATAAAACTGTTTAAGAAATACAGTTCATACAATATTGTGATTAAAATATTTTTAATTTAGTATACTAATTTAATGAATAATGTACACTTGTTGATCCCCCATGGTCTAGGTTGACACCATTGGTCACCCAATCATGGTTCAACACCCTTTCACGAATAATTGTCTAAAGGTGGATCCTCCAGTATATAGATGGATGAGCCAATAAGTGGAAGATTATCCCACCGATAGTGAATCACACTAACATAAAATTCATAATTGGTCTCTGACTTTAGACTATCTAGAATCTCACCATCAAGAATTCATAAACTATTTATCTAGTCATTAGTTATCTGACATAATCATACTCTCTTCCCTTGGGCAACACCTTCATATGCACTTAACCCTTAGGTGGTACAAAATCAAACACCAATCTCTCAGGTGTCACATAAATCATGATTAATATCAAGAAAATCATGTTTCTAATTAGAATCCCAACCCATGAATCAATCACATCAATTTCACATAAACTAAAAATCTAATAAATAAATTCTCAAGAATAAAATCAAATATAAAATATGATCAATTATTCAAATTATAATTTTTCTATATAGTTATTATTCATAAATCCAGGTTTCGATTTATCGTCATAAATATATCAAATATATTTCACTTATCCTTAAACCCAAAGGCTGTTAATATATCATTTATCAATATTTACTCTAGGTGATTTAACCTTAAGAAATAAAAACAAATTTAATGTTTAAAAAAGGTAGGAAATCATTAATTCCAAAGGGGATAAAAACATTTCCTAATTTATTATATTTAGTCAAACTAACAAAAATTTAGTATCTATAAAGTACAAGTGTCAAAAAAATAGGGACTAATTGTATATTTTAAATTAATTAATGAAATGAAAATTGAAATTGTTTGATTTGTTGGAAAATAAACATGTAGCATCAAGAAATGGTCTGTGAATCAAGGTGAGATTCATGAAAAGTTTTTTTATTTTAAGGTTCATGTGATAATGATGTTATTGATATGGGTTTGTTCAGTCTTGGTGTTAAAATTATTTTAAATGTGATCCATGACTAGGGTATCCTACACTAATCCAACAATCTCACTATTGGAATGATCATCTACTAAAGGCAATCACAAAACATGGAAACCCCAAAAAAATATTTAAACATATTTATAATATGTTTTACAATGTTAGGACACAAAATAGATTAATCAATTAGTTAAATTAAAATAATATTCCTCAGAATGCAAGCAGTGGTCATGAAATTGAAGAAACAAAATGAATTAGAATTGATAGAATGAGTTTAAACAATCTAAAAAAATAACATATAGAAATAATAAATTAGAACATATACCCCTAAAATACAATCAAATATAACAAATAGAACTAATAAATAATTCTAGGAATGATGAGAATGTGTAATATGGGTACCCGAAGAAGGAAGGTGGTGAAGAATGCTGTAAAAATCAGGCTTCAGATTATCATTGTATCATTTTTTGGTCATTTGCTGGCACCAAACATTCTCTATATAGTCCAATATTGTATTTTAAGGGTGGATGAGGGGACCCTTTAATATCCATTCCCATAAAAACCATGTCCACTTCTACATTTATTTTTCTATTCACCGACACTTACATGATGTTTAATCTCTTGAATTCCACATATCATGAATCTCAGCATAATATTCTATGAAAAACATTCATAACAATAATCACATCATTTAATCTAGTTACAAAATATGTAATGGTCTTTAAAAATGTATAATTAATTCATGACTTGTCCTTCATGGAAAATTCAATTTCAAAAAGTCACGAAATTTAATTTCATTACATTGTGCATAATCATTCTGCTCTATCATTGTCAGCTACATTATTCCTTATAATTCTAGTGTCATGCCAGTTTTATTTTCTCATGGTGTGAAGTGTGTTCTATCTCATAAATTTACCCATATTCATTAAATTTTCAATTATTTAACATCTTCAATAAAACATATAATATTTCAATTCACTCCAAAAATTGAAAAATTATTAATTTAATTTCATAAATAAATACAGTAAAATACTATAAAATGTCTCCATGAAATACAATTATAAAACATTACTAAAATTCATAATATTAATAATAAATAAATAAATTTTTCTAATATATATTATGAATTTCATTTTAAATAGACCATGTCTCAATAAGTTCGAAGGATGACACACCAATTGGGTAGTCATAGATCTAATTCTCCACACCTATGGACCCAATAGAATCCATGTGAGGGTATAAAGATGAATTATTATATGTAATTAATTATCAAATTAGTTAGGCCATGCATTTAGTTGGTCATGTTGATCTAACATATAACATATACTATGGATAATTAAATCATTCAAAAAGGTATTACACTTATATCACCACCTTGAATGTGGAGAAAGAGATTAAAACATCATGTACACATAGGTGATGATCCTCTTCTATAAATTCAACAAGAACCATAAATTATGTTATAAATGGATTGGAAATCATTAGATTAATCCAAAAAAATACTTAAATACATAGGATCAAAAAACAATGATCCAATGTGGTCTTTAATTTGTTTTGAAGGGAATTTTAATACATCATTGGTGCATGGCCTACTGTGAATATATGGGAATGTGTTCAAGAAATTCATGACACTAGAGGGTATTAAAAATTTCATGGAATAACTTAATCATAATGGGAATTGATTTATTTATGAAAATGTATCAATTTCCTTATTTTCCTTGAATTCCATTGTCCATGAATTTGTAAAAATATTAAATTATACATTGTACATTGTGAAACATATTCTTTAGATTAGTGAATTTTCATGAGGTACATTAAGGGGTTGAATGTAATTCAGGATGTCTAATTAATTTAGGGGATGAATTGAACTCATATAGAGTCTTTAAGATGTGAAATAATTTATAAAGGAGAATTAAATTTTTTTTAGTCTTCCCAGAATAATTCACACAATGAGTATAATTCATGATGTCAACCTCTAATAATTCACACCGTGAATATGATTCATGGGGTCAGTGTAGAATAATTATTGTCATGAATTTTGTTATTAATGTGAATTCAGTGTCTATATAGAACTCACTTTCAATTTATTCTACACCCATTCAACACTTAACAAACCATGGGCCTAGTCCTGACAGAACAATTTATAAACTAATGTTAATCTAGTCAAAAATAATTATTAAAAAATTTAAATAGAGACGTTCATGGAAAAGAGGAATCTTAAAACCTTCCCATGATATAATAGCTTATCACCCATGTACTTCATATTTCATTATGGTGGTATTGAAAAATAACTATTTTAATTATGCTCACACATCATTCTCCCTCTCCTTTGTATCTTGTTTTATATTCTCATGCCACCACTGTAGTGGTAATAGGGGAACATTATTTTATATTTGATTCTTCTCAATATAGTCTATAATGCGACCTTGATACTCTTTAAATGATGCAACAATATCCATATCGAAATAATAAACATCGATCATGTGGTAAGGTTCATAATAATATATCAGATGATGTGAAATGTGAAAAACAATATTCATGGATTTGTAGATATGTGGAAGGTAGAAACAATATGACACATTACACACCCTCTCCAGTCTATCGAATGGCTCAAAAAACCTAGTCGATAGCTTGCCTTTTTCCTAATATATATTTCCCCAGCCTAGGTGACTATTGAAAAAAAATCATGATAACTAACCTTAAATTACAAAGCTCATCTCCTATGACAAGTGAATGATTTATGTCATCTCTTTACAGTCACCAACTTCTATTGTTCAAATGAACCAACTAAGCTATCTTCTGCATGAGACTACCCTAGAGAAGCTCTAGGTAAATCCACGAACCCACACATCTGGATTCAGTACTAAAATATTATTTTTTTATTTATAAAATAATAGAATATTACATAATACATTATACTTGTGAGGACCTTTTATAGTCCATGTTTTATAGAAATTGACAACTAATTACATATATTAAATTATAGTTTACAAAAAAATATTACAAAATAACTATTTTTATTCATCTGCATTACCGCTGTAAATATCCTTTATACATCTAAGGAAACCTATTAAAAACATTTTAAAAACACAAGATGAGAAAAAAAACAAAGTAAAGGATATAATTAAATAAGAACTATTAGTATAGTGAAAACATGAATACCCTTTAAAAACCCTTTTCTTGAAAACATGAATCATACATAGATACATTATATAGTTTCCTTAGGACATATTTACTATATAAATCTTACATTTACCATTAAATATGGAATAAAAATTTATTCAACTTCCATCTATTGAGTACCCATTGCATTGTAGAGAAATAATGGGACTCACCCGTCACCTCTTGAGTTATAAAGGGCTAAACCCGACATTTTATGAGCTATAATTGGGATCAACCAGTAATATATTCAGTTATAATGGTCTTCACACAATATGAACTAATTCTGAGGATCATGTCATGAATAAATGATGAGATATCTCATTAAATCACATAAGAAAAAACACATTCACATATCAAAAAACAATTTTTTCATAAAAATGAAAATAAAATATAAAAACCCCGAATAGAATAATGAAATCCTATTTTTCATTAAAAACTAATATAACATATCAATGAATCACTATGGTAGAAAAATATCATGTAATAATGAGAAATCACTCACACTATATATTAAAAAATAGTGCTCTTGAATTTTTGAAAAAAGGTGCATTTAAAACTGATTTCAAAAGAAAGACTTTTATTAAACAAATGAAAAAGATTCATTTTCATGAAAAATAAGATTAATTAGAAAACTGATAACTATAGAGATATATTCATAAAAACCATTTTGAAAAAATAAACATAAAATATAATTATTTAGAAGAATAAATGTCTAAAATATTTAGTAAAATTTTTTATTTAAGGAGTCTCTAAAAGCGGGTTCTAGTTCATTCAAATATGTTTAAACCACTTCTTGAAAATTATTCCATGAGAACCTTCTTAATGCACTTAGAATTATAAATTTTGTGACTCTAGGAGCTCAAGAATGTGTAATTAGATGAGAGGAGAAAACTTCTCATAGTTTAACCAAACAATATGGCTTTCGTTGATGAATTTTTGTGAAGGTGGGAACCTCCTTTTATCACTGAGGGGAGGGGAATGATATGAATTATTGAAATTATTAAAATATTTTAATATTATTATAGGTTGGAAGACATAAAAAGTGACTAGAATCATATTATATCCCATTTTCAAAGTATTGTAACATTTTTTCTCTTGATCATTATTATTATTTTTAAATAATTTATTAAATTATTTTATTCATGGAAAAATGATTTTGACAAAATAAAAAACCATTTACAATCTAGATATTTAACACATCCAAACAAGGTTTCAAATTTTAATAAAATTTATTATTATATCATATACATATTATAATTACCTATATAAATTGTTAATAGACATAAAATATATATTATATTTATTTTACTATTATTAAAATATTTAATTTTATTTATTATTTAATTAAATATTTACTACATCAATATTTATCAGGCAATTAATGTAATAAGTTTTTACAAAATACTAAAAATAAAATTCTACGATAAATAAGAAAAATTTATATTTCAATACAATATTTATTTATGAAATACATATTTGGAGAACCATTCATTAAAATATTAATCTAATTGGATGTTTTTGTGTGAACAAGTTTTCATTATTCTTATTAAAATTATATTATGTGACTAATGTTATCCATGTCGGTCCATAATGTCCCTAATTAGAACCAAAACATGATAAGGGTCTAAATTTTATAATATAAATATTTATAGCCACATTTTACATCATTTAAGAATTCATTTAATTTTAATAAAAATAATTTATTTATTTTTCTTATTCATGGAAAATCACTTCATCAGCATTGCATGTGCATTAATGTTAATTATTTAATATATAAAAAATGAAAATAAATTGATATCATAAAAATAATTTAGTTAGGTTCAATATAAATTTCCATATTCATTTATTATTTATATTCACTCATATTAATGTCAAAATAAGATCTTAAATTTATTTTTTTTCTTACACAGCACAGGAATTTCTTTGAAATTTGGATATGTATAATGTTATATAATTATAAAATTTAAAATTGAAATCCTAAAACATAAATAATGCATAATAATTACAAAATTATTATTGAAGGTAATTTTTAGCACTCAGTTATTATTTATAATGAACCAAAATTTACATTGTCAATGTTGTTACGACACTACATTAGCACTGATAATAATTTTTATACCTATCATGAAATATATAACATCATACATGATCTAAATCATAACTGAAATATATTACTATTATAAAATACTAATTTATTTATTCAGTAACATTAATAAATGTTATATCAGAAATAATCTTTCAGGACATCACAAAAAAATATGATATTTTATAAGAAACTGCTTTTTTACGATTCAACAAAAATTATACTATTTCCGAAAAATACAAAAAATTCACCCAAATAATTTTCAACATTGAGATTTTAACAATAAACTCCATTTATTTTGAAAATAATTTTCTCAATTAGAAAATATCAATTTCTAAATAATATCAGAATTTATTTGAAACATAAAAATTTTAAATCAATAACTTATTTTATAAGACCTTGAAAAATTAATCAGGGTATCATAAAATTGTATTACATCCATAAGTTAAGAAAAAAATATTTTATTATTAAATTTTTAGAAAATACCTTTTCAATTAATTTATTTATTTAATAAAAAAATTATAATTTAATATTTATGGCCTACCAAAAATACCAGTACTTATATAATGATCATATTGTCACTTAGAAGATTTATTGTTATTAAAAATTCAATGGTGAGGTTACTATTCATTTTTCCAATTTACTATTCATAAGGTCATTTTTCAATTCGAAGGCACATTACTATTCATAAGGGTGCGTTAATATTCACCAAAAATTATGTTTTTCCAATTAGACTCCATATAACATACACTTCACAACCATGTTTGAAGGTTTTCAAATTTTATAACATATAAGCAGAATAATTTGTTTAACTACTAGTTTAACATTTTCAAATAGTATTTAGTAGTTCATTTAATCACATGGTGATTCTTTTTAAAAAAATGGGATGTTACAATATGACTATCCTACCTCTAACTAGTAAAGAGGGACCTAAAATTTTATTCTATAATAGGCCCCTAATTAACAGATCAATTTCTAGAGGTTATCATTATAAGTGAAATCCATGAGTACCTAATACTACTTCCATAAACCTTCAAAATACAATACATAGGCTCATAAAATAATCTCTTGAATTCGAAGATTCCATTCAGATAGAATATATTTCTATAGATAATTGGGTATACTCTAGAGAACCGATGATCCCCATGGCTTTTGAGGAACTAGTGAAAACTGATAAGTGAAATAATAATGTTGATGAGAAATAATTCCCATTTGGAAAAAATGAAACTAAACTATCTCATGCCCAAAAATACTGTATATATAATTAATGGTGAAGGTATCCTTGGAAATAATGAATTGGGATACCATTATTATTTGATCCACAATCACACATACAAAATCATTCAATTGAGGTGCACTTGGGTATACATACATAAAATCCTTAGTGACATTATCCCACTTTAACAATGGAATGGGATGAGGCTGATACATATTCAGGGTCTGTTTATTCTTGGACATTACCTTCAAACTGTGGGAACATCCCACTACTATGCCCACTATATCCATTATTATTCTTGGACTCCAGAATTTTCTATGAACATCAGGATACATCTTTTTCAACGATGTTGTATCACCCCTTTGGAAGAATTAAATTCTTTCTTCATCTCATTGAGTTAGTCTATTGTAACCCATAGTTATCCATAAATAATAAGTACATCACCAATCCCTATAATTAATCCTAGTGGTGGCTCCCATAATAAATTATGTCCCTCATAGCTATGCCATTTGTATATATTAACTACTATATTTTTATCTGGTCAATTAGAATTGGTATAATATATGATGAAGCCAAATATACTAATCCCTGGAACTTTTTAATATCTATATGAACATCATCAATGACTTATACTAATCGTTACTTATCACATGATTCATGAAATTCTTCTTTATACATCTTCTTTACCATGTCTAGAAAATTAAAATCACCCTTTCTCGGTGTGATTGTTAGCAATAGTCTAAGACTGTAGATAGTCACCCCAAATACCCTAATAAAGGTTTAGGTCACACTAACAAAATATATACTTGAGATTCTGGTCGTTCATGTACATCACAAATCACTTTACCAAGGGATTACATCTGTAATATATTAGGGAGTGTACCAACATTGTTATCTATAGATATTGTGAAGGATAATTCCTCTAATGTGGTCTCAACTTTTTAAAGTAATAAGTGACCAAAAATTTATCCCAAATCATAAATTATTCATTTATGAATCTAGATATTTAATAATAAACCACATACCCTTTATCAAGATCAGGTTATTTGATGATCATAGTTTAGTTCATCATACTATATAAAACTAGGAAATATCTCTCATAAGAATTTGAATAAAAAAATATGCATTTCCTACTCAACCCCAACATCATTGTTTCCAGCCAAGAGAATTTATGGGTGAGTCCCTAGTAAAAGCCATCTTGATTTAGAAAAATATAAATATTAAATACATTATTCAGTTTCTCACAATATACCTTAGATGAAACCTTTAATAGGACTACTAACACTATAGGCTCTGAAAAAACATAGACCAAGAGGTGTAGGTTATCAATGAAATAATACATTTGTATAAGATCTCTTAAATATGATTCTCTACCGTTATAATATGGATTAGTTTATGATTTTTAGCCTGAGATTCTATAGACTGGGGGATCAGTACAATGTCATTCTCAAACAAACCACAAAAAGATCCAGAAAATGAAGAAATATCCAATTCATCAATTCCATGAGTTTATCTATTGCATTCATCAATGCCAACTATGTCACTAATAATCATATAAGATATACTTAGTCATAAAATATGTTTAGGGTATGTTTGGAGGTATCTCCCTCAATTGGTGGTACTATGACCTCAATTCCATATTAGAGAAAATCCTGGAACATCTCAGCTAATACAATAGATCATTAATGCATGAAAGGGGATATTTATTACTACCTTTCATATGGTTCAGTCTCTAGTTATATAAACATACGAATAATGTCTCATTAACATACTTAGATAAAGTAATTGGATAACCCAAAAAAGATGTTATAGGATGTATGAAACCCTCGGTTTCTAAATCATACTACTAAACATTCAACTCTTGAAACTATTTTGTTGCCATCTAATAAGGTGGATAGAATCTAGATATTATAATAGAACTAACATGATCATAAACTAGATCTCCCGCTCTAGGGGTAATGCATACAACACATCAATAAATATTTCATGAAAATAGTCCACCATTGAAGGAAACCCGTCATTTTTTATTCCTCTGTCATCAAGAACAATCTTTTTTTATCCAATCTATGAGAAAATATAATTTTCACTGACTAGGTATTATATGAAAAGCCTAAAGCAACTACTCACATTGGTTAGTATAGCTTCCCCCAAACAGAGGTATATAGTTATCATTGCTGTGAAAATAGTTTATATGATACAAATATAGAACAATCTAATCTATATCAACAATTAAATCGACTCATATGATTTCCATCATAATAATTTTCAAGAGGAAATGAAAACAACCAATTTTAAGAGAATACCTCTTCAGGCACCCAAACCCTATGACCGTACTCCTAATGGTATGTATTTCATCATTAACCAATTTATGTTATCCATATCAAAACTAAAATATTTGACAAAATTTTATACTGAAAGGAATGTGACTATCCAGTAATAAAAAATATAATATATGTTAGATAATAAATTTATTGTACCTAGGTAATTATAAGTCCATGAATCTTAATCGATCGAAGTATAATATATAGAATATGGATTTCTCACTCCTTTACCCTAGTTTCTTGTCTAACTCATCTTCAATGTTATTCCATCTGAATGGTTCAATTTCTTTTTATTGGGATTCAATGTCCCCTACATCAACCTAAATTTCCAGGGAAACTCTATATACTAGTTTATTGAGGGGTAATTGAGACCCATCAAAACTCATTCCCCTATCCGGATCCCCTACCACTTCAATTATATTGGAAATTCCTATAAAAAATATTAATATGACCCAGCCTTCAAGAGACATGGAACTCCACTATAGGGTGACGAAACCATGATCTATTTTGACCCAATATGCCACATTGAATTCACTATATCGAACCAAAATATTATGTAATAAGTTAAATCCTTTGAATTCTCTTCCTTATATGTCCCTAGAGAAAGATCTATATCTCTGTTTCATTCTAATAGAAAAATATTTCTTAGATCAACCGGATAAAAATGTATAGACACCATTTGATGCCCCTCTATGATTCCGATCCATGAAGAGATCTTGATTCATTACATCTATAATGATTCCCATCACAAATACATTAACCTGATATATGATCTCATAGTTAATATCATTATAAGAAAAACTCTCATAGAGATCTCATTAGCCTCCAATGATGGACAACAGAACAATAGGTCTGTAAAGCATCTGATATGGTATATCATTAAAATTCCCCAATATTTCATATGAATAAAATCATCATCCTTCTCATCACTCAACATCTAAGGATAAGAGTGGCTTCAAAACATTTCATTGATTTCATTTTAGGGTGAATCATATTACTAATAATATTTCTTCAAAATTTTACACCAATGTTTTGTTAGTCTATGAAGAATTCATGTATAAATATTCACCCTCATGTATGTGGGTATATTATAGTTCTTCAAAATCCTATGGAATCACAAAATACAAAACTCATCTTCTAGTTGACCTCCCTCCCAAATGAAAATGTTTGTATGAACCATTTGAGAAATATGACATCAATTCAGATATTTTATGAATAATGAATAAATTAACCCACTCCATGGATTATGTTATCCTTAGGAAGCTATCTTCGAGCTAAACATACAACTGATTCTCAAGAGGCACATGAAGCTCCAAATCAGCTATGTTAGGAGCATTCTGATTTCTGATCTCCTGATTCTCAATTCTCATAAGGCATTGAGGAATTTATTCAATATGATAAACACAATCCTAATAAAGCTTGATAAAAACACGTTCAACCTAATTAGATGAGAACAATATAGAATCACTGGATCATGGTCTCTCTAAATGTAGATTAATAAGTTAATTTTAATGAAATGATAGATCAGTTATTCCATTTTCTTCATATATAAAAGTTATATCACCTCCCAGTTCATAAATAAAAATCAAACACATGAAATTAATATGTCAATATAGTGAAAATTTTAGGATAATATATATCCCTATATCTTTATAATGTGGAATTCATACTAAAGTCATGACATTCTAGATGATGACCATTAAAATAAGCATTCAATAACCTCACAAAACATATAAATCACCATTTGTAAAATATTTTCAACCATATCAAGAAAACAACATGAAAAATAATCCCATCCTTGGCCACTCAAAATTTTCTCCATACCCTGGAAAGATACACCACTGAAAATCTTATTACAACGTCTTTACACATCCTATAATCATTTTTATCATTCCTAAATTGAAATGAATCATAAAAGATACCTTCTTGTTATTCCCCTTTGTAATTTCTTCAACGTAATTCTCCATCACCTTACTGAGACAGTTAGTTACATGAAATAAAACATACCTACATGTAAACCAGAGGTTTATGACTTGCAGTGAGTGGGTAATAACATTGTTTGGTAGATAATTCCCACATGTAAAGAGTTTATATAAGAGCATAAATTTAATAGATATTTTTTATAAATAATATAAATGATATGAATAATCTAACAGGAAAACAAATATAAGAGAGAAAAAAACTAAATTAATAAAAAAAACTATATTATAATGTAATTTTTACCATAATATAAATAGAGTAAATGAATAGTTTTATAAAAATAAAATACAATCAGAATTAAATAATGACTCCAATGACCCAGGTCAAAAATCCTAGTTGGTCCCTTCTCTATGTACCAACCCTTCTAGATATCTACAAATTAATATTAGGGTACGTTTTCCTTGAATAATCATGTATCCATATAATTCATTCAGGTATAAAATAGTAAAACTTCCATGGTATGTGTATAATTATAATGGTCGAAAACACTGTGACTAAAAATTCTAGACTAAAAAATATAGGTAATGGAATATAGTAATAAACCGGGAATTACATTAATAAAATAATATTTCACATAATATAAACCTATTGATCTTCCAAGTTCCATGGTGACACATAGGGTAAGCCAAGCCTACATCATCTCCATACATTGTATCTATGTCTGAAGGTGAATGCTTATGTATCAAGACAAATCACCCAACTGGTAGAAGATTTTTCCTCGTCTGGAGAATCTGAAAAATATCAATTTAACAAATGGCCTATAATTATAAGATATATTTAATATAACTCTCATGTATTTTTAGGCTATAAATATAGTCCTTGTACATCCCACAAAATAAAAATCTCTTCCCTCAGGAAGCCCGTACGTGTGTTCCAAGTCCACGGGTAGTACATAATCATGTACCAGATCCTCGGGAATTTTAATAAATCATGATTCATATCTAGAAGATTGAAAATGCCAATATATAGCCCTCAGTAATCAATCACATTTAAGGAAAATATGTTCAAAATCTTAGAAATAAATTTCTATCTCTAGAATAAATCATATATGATTTATGACCATATGGTAAAATGATTTATTTATCAAAATATAAATTTTCTATAAATTTAGGTTCCCAAAATCCGGGTATTTGATTATCCTAATAAATATATATCAAACCTATTTAATTTTTCATTTAACATTCCAATAATATATTTTTTAACATTAATTAACATAGGAGATTCTACCTTAGGCAATACCACATATTACATGTTGTGAACATTCATAATGTTAATCATACAATGAATAAATATTTATCAACATATCTCAGGGAACTAATGTCAAACAGACCAAGTATCAACATGGTCCATGGACTGAGGACCTATAAATTGGCCACATATCTCTGTATCCAAGCATATAGATCAATTGGGATCCAATGGATAGTTTATAAAAATAATTATCATTCAACTTGTTTTATCCAATTAATTAGGTCACATGTGCAATATGTCGGCATAATAACACATATCACACATAATATGTTAAATAAATATGATGAAATGGATAATATTTACAACACCCAAATAGAAACTGATGTAGGCGATGAAAATACCTCATCTCCATAGTAGAAATTCCCTTAATCCTTAATTTAAAAAAAGAACAAAAAAATTATCTGAAATGGATCATGAAGTAAATGATGAACTTGGTGAAATAACTTAAAATCTATCTTTAGAACACTAATAGTAAATTTTTACTTTATAATATTTAAATGTTGATTTTAAAAAATCATTTGCTGAAGGTTTATAGTGTAGATATGGGAACCCACTCAAAAAACACAAAATGATGTAGGGTCGTTAAAATGGATGTTCCCAATTAATTCAAAACATGAATTGATTTCACATCATGAAAGTATTTATTTCATTATTTTCCAAAAATTACATATTCATAGAATTTAAAAAACATAAAATAAACAGTTCCTGTTCTAAAATATATTAATAATATTAGTTCATTTTCATGTGGTTTACTGACTAGGTGAATGTAATTTAGGGAACGTAATTAATTCTGATTGTCAATTAAACTCACGGGGTTTCTTCAAGATGTGATATAATATTAAGGGTATATTAAATTCATGGGGTATTCTATGAATAATTTAATTTCTTAATATTATTCATGGGTTCTACGTAGAACAATTCAAGTTATTTTTATTATTCATGGGGCCATCCCAGAAAAACTCATATCATTAATTATGTTTATGATGTTAATTCATTCTACAGCCATAGATCACTTCATATTCTTGTTGAACCCTGAAAAAATAAACTAGAACTATGCTTGAAAAAACATTTTTAAATTAAATACAACCAAACTCAAAGATAGCCACCCACAAATTTAATGAGAGACATTCCTGAAAAAATATGGGATCCAATATATCTAGATAGTCATGTAATTTCTAATAAAATCACAAAATCAATACATTAAAAAAATAATAGAATAGAATATGCTTCATTGGATTATTACAAATACATATATCAAGGGGTTTTTCAAAATTGTGATTATCACAACCAACAAAATATTCAATATTAATTCTAATAACCTGAAGTGTTATCTATTCCATGGAAATTATGATAAAATTTAACTTAGTAATATTTGTTAAAAGTATAAAATTTTAAATAATACATAAAAATAACATTATAATATCCATTTTTATCTAAACCATACTTTGATACTAAATATCAAGATACATATATCTAACCATCTAATTAAATGAATTAATGTAAATATTTTATTACAATACATTCCCAAGATCATTTAGATTTTCGATTTTCGATAATTTGGGAAGAAAATAACTAACAAACCCCATGTACATTTAAATTAATGTAATTTTTTGAATTATATAAGAATCATTTTAATACATAACTATTCATCAACATCACTCTCTATTTATCCACATGAGATACCCTTTTATAAATTTTTTACATTTCAAATTATCATTTCCTGGGGATATAGAAACATTAAAATGTGGTGAGATAAAATAATCAATGTGGGTAAATATATGTGATAAATATCAATGGTCATAAGTGATAATAGGATGAGTATATGGGTAAAATCATGATATATAAGAAAATTATACCTAATAATGCATAGATCATAAATCATTATACAACATAACAATAAATCATTAAAATTACAAAAATTATCATTGAAAAGTATGTTTAAATTATAGCTTTTATATAATTATATAAAAAATAAAATATTAGGTCATGTATCAAAACCTAATTCATTTCGTGGAGTAGGCTTCATCCACCTATTTGAATTAGTGTATTAGAATTCCCTCACCTCTTTCCCTTCACATATATAGACTCACTTACATATTTCACTTGGTGGATCAAGAATCACTATCTTGTTTTTATGGGTGGATCAAGTCATCATTACTCATTTCCCATTATCTTAGGAGATGAAAACTCTTAAGAAGTTTATGGGTAAGTTATAATGTACCGTATACATCACTATCCATATATAATTTTTCAGTATAAAATAACATAATAATGAACTCATGGAAATAAAATTTTTATCATATCACTTTAAAATGGAATCATATAAAAAACATTAATAATCAAAAAAATAATCATATAATGATATAACTATACTAAATAAATGGGTATCTAATTTTATTCAGTAACATTCAAGTTAAATACCATTCAATCATGTTATTAGAGATTAATTATTTACACAGTATAAATAATGGATATACAACTATGTGAATAATTTCCCCAATCATTCAATGAATAGAAATTAAGGGAACACATTCCAATAAAAAGAATCTTTAATATAATATTCACATATGAAATCTGTGAATGAATAATTATGTTTATACAGTTAATACAATTAGGAAAAAAATCCAATGATATGTTATTACTCCAAAGAAATGGAATTGTATAATAAATATATAGAAAGAAGGTGGATTGTATAATTTCAGTGATATCCTAGATCAATAAAAAGACATTTAAATTAAAAAAGAATTACATGGAAGAAATAAATTTCCTATGATTATATAAATTACACATAAGAAATAATTAATGTACTTGATGATTTTATTTCCTTTCCAAAGAAATATATTATTAACGATGAAGATAAATCATTTCATTTATAAATTATGAAAGATAGATAGAAATTTTTTTATAAAATGAAAATGGTTCTGGAAAAATTTACTCACATAAAATAAATAATAACTATGATTTTAAAAAGAATTTCTAACAATTAGATATTACAATTTATCATGCGGATAAGTTGAAGGTGATAAAATATGTTTTAATTCCAACTACTATAATTATTCTTTCATTAATGTCATTGATATGTGATAATTGGTTATCAAAAGGTGTGTACTCATTGTGGAATACCAAAAATATTATGTCGTGTGAAGGATGATGAGAACCTCTATTAATAATTCCACTTCACCCAAATTGGAATGTTTCTAAATTTCCATCCATCACTGATGTTTTTAGATGCATGTTGGAACATATTGGATTCTCTAAATATAATCTGGGACTTCTCAATTTCCATCATGCACTCATATATGTTTCATTGGTGGGTTTTTTATAGATACCATGCTAGGGGTACTTGTTTTTTCATGTTAACATACAGAGGAGGTAAAATGATCCTCAAATATTGATTGTAGTGTTGATACACAATTTTCCAAATATTTTTTTGGTTTATATGATCCTATGATACATCTCTTCAATCTGATTTCTCTCTAATCTATTTCAAGTCAAATAATATGGCTGATTATGTCAGATTCAAATATGATTAATCCATCTAGAACATATATGGATAGAATACATGTTGATGTAGATTTCTTCAAAATTATTCCAACATGCATCTTAATTAAAAACAACGATTCTTGGTTTTGGTTGTATATTGATAATGAAAATCTGATAAAATATGTATTACCATGTTGCAATATTTTACTATTATTATAAATCATATGGCTCTCATAAACATGATGGTTATTTTCCTACCAGTCAGCCTTATATTCAAATTATGAAACATGGGTTGAAAATGATAAATTAAAGAATTTTGTTGTTCCCTACACATATCAGGAGATCTAAAAGGATTTTCATTATTATATTGGTATTATATATGTGGTTTCCATTTTTGATAATGATGATGAAACAAAAGTTGATTTGAATAAGGACTTTCGGGGTTTTGTTGATGATCAATATGACAAAATCTTTAATAAATACCTAAGGGTTTAAGAGACATTTATTCAAGATACTACAACAATACCAAAATAATCTAATAGTCAACTTGGAAAGATTAATCACTCCACAACCAAAAAAGACATGAAAATATATTGAATAATATAAATTTGAATGAACTATTTTCACTGGATCCTCAATAATATATCTATAGGGGAAAAATATACCTTTTAAATTGATGGAGAAAAATAAAGATGATAGATGTATGGTCAACACCTTTAGGGACACTGAAAATAGTAATTTCTAGGTCATATATGAATTGGAATCACCTATAGAATCTAACAGTTATTAGGATGAAGATGTTGTTCCCTAGTTAAATAATATATTTTAATTTTTAGATGCCTTTAGGGATGAGATAAACTATTTGTTTTATGAATAAGATGATTTTTTTTTCAAAAATTAGAAGGATTGATATCTCACAAAAGAGTTCTACCGTTAAATCATAGAATAAATGTTTACCAGGATGGTGGATGAATTTAAATGAAATCATTATTTTTTATATTTCTAACATTATATGGAGATGACTTCAATAGAGTTTCTTCTTCATGGATATGGTTTATTTTTAGTTGTTTTACATCGATTATTTCCCTTGCCCCATGCTATGTTTAGTGTTTTTTTACAACATTGATGCTATGTTCACGGGGGGAATTCAATTCCTATTTTAAAATTTGATTTTATATATAAAAAATTATTATTTATTGAGATTATTTGGGTATTCTTTATGGAGGGGGTGTCTTGGATGAATACATCTTCTGGTATATATTCAATAATGAATAAACATAGAGAATTCTATCAAGGATAGAATAAAAGGGATGAGAGTGGAATGATGTTTATAGGGGGAGAGATGTGATGTGGCTCATTGGTGGTATTGTTTATTTTAAACATTAAATTTTACTATTGGCTATGGATATAACTTTTAGGTTGAAGTATGTTGGATTATTCAATGTTAAAAAGTTCATTTCTAATTAATGATTATTCCACCACTATTGATTTTCGATAAATTCCATGAATAACCTCCAAAACAACCCTTAGACTTATAACTGACTTGGTGATAGTGGTTTATGGATTTTGTTAATTATTTATGGTTTCCTAAGAACTATTGATAAATGATTATATGTTCCTATCTAAAGGTATTTATAGTGTTTATCTGGGTTGATAAAGTGAAAATTGATCGACTATCACTGGATATTTCCGAGTTCATCATTAGACATGTTTCCATAAATTTTTATCTTATTCTATAAGTCTTATATTGGTGCATTATAATTTCACATACTTTTAAAACTATAAATCCACATATTTTTTTAATAATATTTTATGTACGATTTAGGTTTCCAATTTACACTTCATATCAATATCGAAAAATATATTTTTAACATATCTAAAACTATTGATGTGGGAAGTCCGTTGAAAATTTATTTTCAAAAAGTTGATGTGAAATCATTGAAAAATATTCAAATTTTAAATAGAAACATAAAAATTACAATCTTGAATGACATAATTTTATCAAATAAAATTTTGGGTCAAAATAAAATATTTCACTTGAAATGATGGAAAACCATTTTTAATGCTCATAAATATCCTTATTAAAATACCACATCATAAAAATAGTAATAAAATAATTTTCATGGAGTTGAAGATTAATATAGATGTAAATCATGATTAAAAATAATTAGATTATAAAATATAAAGGAGAAAAATTGCATCAAATTTGAAAATAGGCTAGGTGGGGAAAATATCATTAAAGAAGAAGAGAGTTATTTTAAATAATGATATAATTTTGAGAAATAAATTCTATATTAGAAAAATATTTTCATTAAAATATAACTTTCCACAATACAGGAAAAAATGTGGAAATAAATAAATTATTAAGGTGAAAAAAACTATTATATAGATGAATACATTCAAGATGAGGCTTTATATCAGAACAATGTGAGATGGGATAAAAAATAAATTTTAATATTTTCATTTAAAATAAATTTGAATTATGAACATGATATGTCTCTTAAATCCCTTTGAATTTCATGGATATTATAAAATAAATTTACTAGTTTTTAATCAAACCATATTAATTACATCATGGTATGTAATAATAATTATGTATCAAGAAATTATATTTGTGACAATACACCCTTAGATAATTTCTAATTTCTCATTCAAAACCACATTAGATAATGAATGCGGAATTGAACATTTATATCCATTAAATATGATATATTCAATATGTATAATTAAAATGGGTATTTATATTTCCAATACATAATAAAACATGTTTTATAACATAAATATTTATCAAGGTATTCAAATTTGAGAAAAAAACTATTTACTTGATATCATCTTCCATAATTTCATGCTAACATCATATATGAATTTTTTAAATATCATAATAACCGATTTTTAACCATATTAGTACCTAAAACAATTTTTAATTTGTAGTCATAATAATTATTTCAATGTAAATTGATTATTTTTTCCCTATATCACCACACCAGGTTTTTGTATTTTAGATCATTTATTCTAGTTTAACTAGTGTAGTTTCAGTATCCATTATTCATCCAAATTCAATCAATCAATTATCATTATAGTGATTATAATTTATGAATTATAATGATTTATGATTTTTTAATTTCCTTCTATGATTTTTTCAGTGATTATCCTTAAGTTTCAAATCAATAAAAAGAACACATATGTAATTTTTTTAACAAGAGAACCCACTTTTTTCAATTATTAGGTGAAATATTTTTGTATAATTTTTTTAAAAAAATCAAATATTTTCTATATTACGTAGTTAATTATATTCATAGTTTCATCAATGATTTCATTTCATATGTTTGTCCAAATAGTTGTTCAAACAATCCCAATCATGAAAATAACCTAATTAATGGATTATTTTGATTTTACATAATTAAAATATCATTATACCAAAAGAATAATGGTATCAAATACAGTTGAATAGAGTGAAATATAACAGTTTAGAAGAATTAAGATAAGAAGATGTATGATCCCAATTTTTCTAGGAGTTATAGAACCTTTTATTTCTAGTTTATTTTATATGTTTTGAAATAATATTAATGATAAGTATGTATATGGAAGAAATAATTGTGTTAGAGTCTTATTTGATTCTTGTAGATCCCTTTTGGGACAATACATCTAGTCTGAATAGTTTATAGAAACCATGAAACCATTTCTGCATGGTTATGGTAAATTTTTCTTGTTGTTTCATTGCATATTAGATAGAACACTATTTTTCCTAATAGATTGGAATATGCCCCACACATGTTCAATTGCTTCAGAGTATTTGATAGAGGGAAAATTCACATTCAATGCACTATTTTCCAAACCCTAATCCATGATTGTGTAATGGGATTTTCAGGTAGGATGGGGCATATGGTTAGCCCATGATTTTCCTAACAGTGCGACCTAACCTTGTGGCCAGGTTTTTAAATAGAAAATTACTATTTTTTAATAACTGTATTAAAATGATAATCCTTCATCGTAATTTATTATTTTTTTTCTCTAATGGTCAGATCTTTATTTTTTATTGAAGATCTTCTCAATCCATTAGGTAGAACTTGACCCAATTGGTCCATCTGAGGTCTAATTCATGTTCCATTCATCTTATTGGATGTGCAATGCCGAGTACTTTATTCATAATTCCCCTTTTTATGTTTTCCTTATTATCAGTGATACATTTTTGGTACTTGAACGTATCCACAATTCTCCAAGAATTAATATGTTATTCCATTTTTTTCCAATCCAGGTCAAATCAGAAGCATATATTGGATTATTTTTCTTCTAAGTGGTTAGGGTTGTTTTTAATATACATTTTCTCTTAAAGTATAGTTTTTTAAATATTGTTATTATTGTGTACCATGTTAAACAATTCATGAGATTTTTTCTAAATTGATTGAACCTTGAGTAAAATGATATATTCAAATATAGGACATTATATAAAACATTATATTTATATTTTATATAGTTGAAATTGTCCAAAACATCCCAATGGGTAGGTTATACCTTTTAAACATGATTACACCACATGTGCGGTGCATTTTATCTTGTTATTTTTAATTGGGAATTGATTTTTGTTGTAAATAAAATTGTGAAAGGTTATAATCACTTTAATTCATATTTTTATTCATATATGATAGGTATAAAATTATTAATCCATAATCATGTGGATTATTATTAGGGGGATAATGAATTTAATGATGAAATGATAATTTAAATGGTCATAATAATGATGGAGGGTATGTGGAATGAAACCAAAGACCTTCTTAGATCAAATAGACATTACTACTCCATGGATCTGGTGAGCTATTAGGTGACTTGTACATTATAAATCCTTGGATATAATGTCTTATTAGGTTTCATTGTAAATTACTACCTCTAGGATCATATGACATGTTAGCATTCCTTGAAAATCTCCACTCCTTATATCGAATGAACTATTGGGATGTCTTGAACATTTCTACTTATTGGATCCATATTAATCAACTTATTATGATCTTATGTTCATTTCTACTCCTTGGATCAAACCCATTAAGAAACCTTGGTAATTTCTACTACATGGATCTTGTTTACCTATTTTACTTAGCTTTCATGGTTTCCTTGAAAAATAATACTCCTTATTGTCTGACCCATTTCAGCATGAGACACGATTACATGGAAAAGTCTTTCGATGTTTCTTATTATTCATTATATATATCACTTATAGTTTAGTTTATTAATCACAATGAGACTTTATAGGATTGATAACATCATTTATACATTTATAACTTACATACCGTTTATATATAAACACAGGTTTCGGTTATATGGTCAGACATGAATTATTATAGATATTGTTGGTGGTGACATACAAAGTTATATCTCACACCCTCTTTAGGGGAACATTGAGTTCCAGAACAGACTCTGTGTATGTAGGTGGGATAAGAGAAATATCCCTCTTAATGATGCTTGATTTTTATTGAATATAAGTAGGTTAGAATAAAACCGATCTATGGATTATGATGATATCAGGGGATAGTTCAATTCGGTATTTTTTACTTTTGAAAACTGTATTGGATTAGGTACCCAATAACATCTTATACCATTTGTTCATATAATATACCATGATCATCATTAAACAATACACCATTGGATGAGATACATTGTTACTTGTATGATTGATGTTTATGCTTAATATTTTTAGTTATTCTTAATATTATATTATTAATTGACAAATTTATACTTCTATGATACCCTTTAATCATTATGGTATTTTATCCCCGATGTTCTACCATGGACACTCTCTTCTAGTCTGCAGACTCTTACCGATGGGGATTGGATATTGAGGAAATGTGGCCAATCTGGTTTGGTTACTATTGAGTGAATCAGGTCTAATACATTATACTATTGTATCAATTGTTTTGTTTTCTTTTTCCTTATGAGTTCAAATTATTAAATAAGAGATTAGGAATGTTTTGGAATTTGTTATTGAGCTGCGAATGGGAGTAGAAACCATATATATTGGAAATTGGAAACTATCTTCAATGGGATATAATGTAATAATTTACACCTATTATTGTTGTTTTGACTTCACCATTGGGTGAAATAGTTGATATTTTATGTTTCTTGGTAATAATGTTTTTTACACTTGGACATGTATAAAATATAGGTATTTCATCATGAATCATCATATCCACTACATGATTTAATTTTCAGGAATTTTTCTATGAAATGTTTACCTACTACGTCCATTGTATGTAGCATGTTTGTGTGCCTTATTTATATACCCATGAAACTAAAACTTCATACATGGAAATGATAAATGACTTGTTGAGATTAAATGAATACAAATCATTTGTTTATATGGTTTATGGGATTTTATAAATTGTAATTGGTGATCCATATAGTTCATTATTTTAAATAATATTCCTACGTAAATTTGAATGTACATAAATGAAATTTAGTTATGAAATGAAATTTTCTTTGTTATATTGAGACTCTAATTTCAATTTAAAGTGTTTTTCTTCCATAAATTACAACTGAAAGTTTGTATACCAGAACCCTGGGTTTTTGGAAGAGAACAAGATCTGGACCTAACATCGGTAGTGGGTATTAGGTCGTGCCTCTATATTTTCATAAGGATATGTTGGTTTCATAGAAGTTTCATTATGAGTAGGGAGAGGGGTCTGACATTATTTTGGATGTCTTATTCATTTCCTCTTTGCAAATATTTGATACTATTGTTATCAAACCATGACTAAAATGTTGCCTTGGAATTTGTAGAGATATGACACCATGAACACCTCCAATTGTGTTCCAAGAAGGGGTTTTTGACCATGATCTCTAGGGGTGGTCCATGGGTCATAAATAGAACCTCTTGTAGTGCATCTTATTGCATCAACAGTTATACATAATATGGGTGTTCTAGGCCATTTTCAAGAATGGTTCATATAGTTCTTATAGACTCTATATGGATCAACCAGACATACCTGATTATAGTAGATTTGACATGTGAGTTTATAAAATAGAATGCACCTATTTTTTTTGGGTAATGAAGACCAAATTATTCATATTCATTATTAGAGTCCATGCTAATGATTTTCTATAATCATGAGAAACATACTATGATGGGAGGGAAACTATCTATGAATATTTTTGGGATTCTACCAATTGATGGTGTTATGTGACTACTCACCTAAATAATTAATGTCATAATGATTATAGGGATATTGAGATGTCCTTATCTGATTTTGTTATTTCAAAAAAATTATGTAAAATTGACCATTAGTGTTTTTACGTATGGGGATGGTATTCTTACTATTAATGGACTATTTTTCTTATTATACAATGCAGTTGAATTTCTCACCTATCTAGTTAGGTGATGTGTAATTGAATTCTAGTAGATTTGAGGATGTTATTTGGTATTAAATCTAATTACATGAGATTTATTTTGTTTACTAGCATATGAGAATTTTTAAATTAGGACATGATTACTAAAATTGACCTATGAGAAACTGGGGGCACATATCATGGAAATTATACTTCTCGGCCATGTGGATTTGTGTCATGTGATAAGAATCAATTATTTGAGCCCATTAATTAGGTCATTACTAACCATATTATGAGTTTTGGTAGCTCTGTTTAGTATCATTATTTTAGGGTAAAGGGACACATTAGGAGTCAGTGTGATAGATACCCAACAAAGTGTTCTGTTTGTGGTAGTATTGGCCATCTATAGTATTTTTTAGTACCTTTCTAATAGGTTATAGGGCCCACAACAGAATCCACTATGTGTGGGGTTTTTAAAATTTTTCACCGGAAGATTGATTGTAATTGTCGACACCGACGATCCGATCCCTGGAAAGGTCCGATGATCTCACATAAATTATAAAGGGCACCATTTTAAAATGAAAATGTACCCATTTCAAATATTACATCATTGTCAACTAAAACTAGCCTATGTTAATAATCACATAAAGGATTCAATGCAATAACCCTCTAGATCATCTAAACGCACTTCCAAAACCTGTAGGAGCATCGATCGTATAAATCTATGTGCTAGTATGGAGATCTGATAGAGAATTTGATGTCCCAAAGATCACCACATTGAGATGCCTTCAATGCTAGAGAGAGATGTTGATCCAAGATTCCTGGATTGAGAGTTTCTCCCTATAGAGAGTGAGAGAAGAGAGAGGCTCTCAACATTCAATCCATGAAAATTAATTAATTGTGTGTAGCACACCAAGAGATAGGGTATCATCTCTTATTTATATTGTAACTGAAAAAATACATGCTGGGTTTCCCAGCCCCCGTTTATTTCAACGTCCACTAATTAAATAATTTTATATGTACTAAACTCTATCAATATTATTTATTATTTTATCAGATACTTGTAATATATATAAAATATAATATGTGATAAAATTGATACATTTAACTCATATTTCAATCCTAGTTAATATTAAACGAACCTTGATCATTAGAATAATATTCATTCTATTTAATATTTCTCCCAAATTTACTAAACTTGAAAATACATTAAATAAATTCAATACCAAATATTCGTTACTTGAATATTAATAAATTTATTTAATTATTTTGGTGGTCTATATTTGGACAATGCTCAGACCCCGTGGTGGGGCTCACTATGCCCATATACTTATTCAATTGAATATGGTAGATTCGTCAATACACTATTATGGGTGACCCTCTAGGACATTTCCTCAAGAGGTGTGAATAAAATCCATAGACCAAGAGTGGAGTCTATCAAGATATCAAGGCCCCTAAAGAGATAAGGATGGTCCTCACAACATCTACCATCCTACGAACACTAACTATGTACTATAATCTCTTTTTCATTAAATATACCATAAATAAGGACACAAACTTGTGTTATCATACATTTTCTAGATTTATTATCTGTTCATCTAACCAGATGGATTTACCTTTGCACTGCTTTGGCCAAAGAATTATGGATCTTGTTCCTTCCTGATCAACCAGGCATGGGATATATGACTTCCTAAACATGGAAGCGACAAATCATTTCTTAACCATTAAACCAATGTCATACCAAAAATGACGCACCCAACACAAGATACCTTTCCATGATTCCAATACCATGGTTTTTTCCATGCATCAATGTATGTAATAAAATAGTAGACATTTGAAATGGTATCAAGTTAGGATACTGGTACACATGTCCATGGATAGGAATGACCAATAACATCCAAAAAATGTGGTTTTTCTATTTGCGAGTATGTCCTCCTGATCTCACTACTAGAGATCATCATGTGCGAACTTCATGAGAATAAGTCTGAATGCTTATGAGCCTCTATCACCTGATGGTAAAAAATATACTGTTTCTAGTTAGTAAGATGTATCCGGACTATAAAAAATATATTTAAGATTAATTTCATTGTATAGACCCAAAATTTCCATGAAATGTTTTTATGTAATTAGTTGGGATTTTTATGAGTCCGTAAAAATTTACGGCGTAGGATTCTGAGGCCCATTGTGGCCGGAATAAATTTCTAATGTTTTTTTCGGGTACCATTAGTAAATCTACGAGCGGGTTTTTATAACTTTTGAATCGGTGCTCAGTATTAAAATCTGAGGGCACCGTTTAACTCGTAGCACCAGTATTCTCTTGAGAAGACATTAACCTCGACGACAGTTGGTCGAGATTAAAAGTTGGTTTTTGGGTGTTTAGTTAATGAATTAAATAAAAGTAATGTTGTGTAGATTTATTTTTATTTTGTTGGTTAAAGCCTCCATGTGGGAGTTTGAGGTGGGGACCACAACGCCTTAATATCCCATGAGAGGTTATGGGGGTGGGGCCCACTCGAGGATTAATCTTCTGCTTCATGTTTATTGTTGTGGGGACCACCCAAGGTTAAACCCCCATGATCTCCCCTTTAAAAGGGAGAAACTCTCAACTTTACATTATGTGTAGGGGAGCCTATTCAACTCCGCAACACTTAATTTTTTCCAAATTATCCACATTAATTAAGTTGATCCAACCTAATTTGATTCATCAATTTTGAATATTATTCTAAGGAATTAATAGGATATTATAATTTATTCCATGGAATTTGTTTTTGGGTGAAACTTTGGAGAAGAGAGAGATTAGGAAGAAAATCCCTCGCCAATGAAGAAAATCTTCATCTATGATGAACAGTCTCCTTTGACCTTCATCCAAGGACTCCTACCGATGTGGTACATCTTCGAATGACCTTCCCTCCTCATCATCATCAGTGAAATGACGCACGAGCTCAGGATTGGAAGTGTTCAAGAGAATTGATGAACGACGAAAACACCGTCTTCTTTCTCGCGACTCTATCAATGAACAATGGGCAATTGTATGGGTTCGGGCTTTGTTAATTATTTAACGTTCTTTTTTTCCCTTCAAGGGTTAAGAATCGAATCTGCAGGCTATTTCTCTAACACGGAGGGTGCGGGCCAAACAAACACGGCCTGACCCTGTAACATCCCAGGTAATTAAAGAATAAATAATTTTCATATTTATTAATATTTACGAATTAAATATTAATTTTAATTAAAAGGGGTTTCTACGTTTGATAGCGTACTCGATACGCAACGATGAGTTTCTTTGAAAACTTACGTTGCACACAAGTAATAAAATAATATTATTTTAAATGATAGTTAACAATTAGACATTGTACTGGCAGGAATGGATATAAATAACTAAAATATGATTATATATGTTTTTAAATGTTTTTACATTTACCCAATAAAAGATAAAGGCTTAAAATACGGACATAGTTCAATTTTACGCATTTATACCCTAATTTTCACTAAGGGTTCAATTATCACCTTTTGACGGAGAACCGTCATTAAATATAGTCTTGATCAATCTTATAAATTCTATTTGGACCAAAAATAACTCTTCTTTAGAATCGGGACATCAAAATTTACTTTGTGTAAATTTTTGGTACCTTTCCGATAAAGTTCATTTTTTAAGTAATAGTGTAAAATGATGTATTTTAATTCAAAAACTCTTTTTAGTCTAATTTATTTATATGATTAGATTATCTTTTGAATTTGTTTTAAAGTGAAATTAGAAAATATTTTTACCATTAAATCCAATAGTGGTCGTTGGAATTAATTTCACTTTGAAATCGGACTTAAACTAGTGTCAATCTTTTGATACTTATTGTTTCATAAAAACACGCTATTTTCTCTGACATCGGGAAATAATTATTAAATTAATTAATGTAACTTATATGTTTTTGATTTTTTAAAATAGACTTCATTTTTGAATTCTTAATATCAAATATAGCTTAGGGTGAATTTTTGGTAATTTTATGAAAAACTTCAATTTTTGATGAATAGTGAAACCACTAAGTGGTACTTATAAAAACCGATTTTCAGTTTAAATGAAATTTTTCCATCATTGTGTTTTGATTTTCAAAAATCCGACATACATGGTTGTCATTAAGATGTAAAATGTGGTTCAATGAGATTAAAATAATTTTTTGGTGAATAGTAACTTATTAAGTTTTTAATCGCGATTAGTGGTAATTAGTGTAGTTTAAGGTAAAAATAATGTTTTAATAATATGATATGAGCTTGACACATGTCCTACCCTCATTGGATGTGTCATGGCCGACCAAGACATGCCATGGGTATACTTGGGGACCTCATGGAGCCACTTTGGTTGGGAAATGACATAAATAACATTTTATTTAATGTAAAAGTAAAAATGACACAAACATAATATGTTTTACGAAAAAAAAAATTTACATGGGGTTATAAAGATCAGATTTTTGATTATAAATAGTCATTGGAAATCTAAAACGATTTCCTACATCATAGTATTTTTTTTATAATTTTTAGACTTTAAATAAATTAAATTATTCATGACATCATGATGATGCAACGATGACTTCATTATTTAACGATTTAAATAAAATTGAAAGATAATGTAATATATAAAACCTACACCTATCCAAAACCTATTGGATGGGAATATTTCGAAGCCTTATCATATTATCTTCGAAATATAGCAATGTGGGACCATAGAAATTCGAAAAACTTTTGAAAATAAAATAATAGTTTCATGATTTCCAAAAGTGCCCCTCCTCTCCTCTTATAAAAGGCCCCCACCTCTACCTCATTTCACACACTCCTCAAGCCTTTGGTTCGGCCATCCCCTGCCCATTTACTCTCTCTAAATCCCTCTCCTCATCCTAGAGGATTCCCTTTGGGCAGAAGCCTTTCAAAGGAAGCCTTTAGGCTCAAATCAAAAGGAGTTACACTTTTAAAGGTAATTCATTCTCTCTTGTTCATTTGTTTTATTTTGCTTCTCCAACCCCCTAAAATCTTTTTATTTACTTCTTTTGTAACAAAAAAAGTATCATCAATATACTAGGATGTTTTTATAAGATTTATTCAACCTATACTCTCACACAACTACATCAAATGGTTAAAGAACATACGGTTTCCGTGGATGGAAAAATTCTGCCTCCCGAAACGATGATTGTTCAATACTCATTTAACACCTTCAAAGGTGGCCATTATGATGTCACTATTTTTATATATGATATATAATATGTTTATTATTTCCTAAAGATTCTGTATTTTTCATTTATGGCATACCATTATTGTTTCCATTATGGGTAAACACGATATCTTCATTTTAGGAAGTGCGGACTACCGCCCCCTGAAAGTGATTTGATTCGTTAATACCATATGTGGGATGTGTAAAGGATAAAGTTAATGATATTATATATGTTATTATACTGTAATTATAATATACTCTTATATCATTATGATTCCATTCTATAAAATATGAAATAGGAATGAAAGTAGCGTTCATGCGTACGTACGGCTTACCGTCTCCATGAACGGTGCATTTCATTTCTTACCTCTAAATGATTATGTAATATTATAAATACATGTATATGCTGGATATATATGATATATATGATATCCAAATCAGGAATTTCATTCTGGATATAACGAAACTTTGACCACACGAACAACATGTAATTGTATGAAGTCTGCTTTCGACTTAAGAACCAAATATTGACAAAACAAAAATTATTAACTTAAATGGTTACATAATGTTTATAACATGGAATTAAGTGATATAAAAGGAATAATGAACTTCGAAAAGGTTCTTAATCAAGTATAAATTAACTCAAGTTTATTATTAAGGACGTTAAAGAACGATTGAGTCATGTCAGACCCGAGGTAAGAGACTTAGTCTCAATCTCCTTTCATTGAGGGATATTTAGTTTTATACAAAACTTTCTTTTATACGGTGTATAAACCCATTTGAATTTTACTTTTATACAAAAGGAATCTTTTTCTACGAATCATTTTACTAAACGAAAAAAGGAATGTTTTTTTAACGTACGCAGTGACAACGACCTTTTCCGCCGCCGTGAGTATTATTTGGTCTTTGGCTTCCTCAACAAGCCGTAATGTTTTTAAAATGAATTAAATACCATATACTCTTTTATGTATTTTGGTATTGAAAATGGTTTTGATAAAGGATTCTATTATGATATATTGTGATTGAAATGTGGAAATGTTATCATTCCTTTATATTTGTTTTATGTTTTATGATTTTATATTCGTACTTGGACATTTGACGGGTGGTTACGTGATAAACCATATGACGTGTGGTGCCGTGAATACCAGGACGGGTGGTTACGTTATAACCTCCAATGCATTGGGTATGGAAGTCAGCCGTATGGCTATTCCATTAAGTATGTATGGAAATTGGCTTTATGGCTATTCCATTAAGTGATATGTGTGGAAGTCGACCGTATGGTTATTCCACTTAAGTATGTTTATGTCCCAAGTTACCTTTATATATGTTATGTGTTCTTTATATGGGTTTTATGGTAATACTTTAGTTACAAAAATGTAAGTAATGATACTTTATTCAGTGAAGGGTTTTTACTACTTCATGAAGGTGAAGGTATTGCTTTGATAGAGTATACATGGTTTACTTGATGTTTGAAAAACTAACAGTTTTCATTCTTTGTGTATCCCTTACTGAGCTTTTTATGATCACCCCATGTTTTTTTGAAATGTTTTTCACAGGACTTAATGTGGAATAAGGTCAAGGATGGGATCAAGGGAATGTCAGCTATATAAAACATGGAACTAGACATGTTTCTTTTAAGAGTTTTTTATTATTATGGAAACTTAGTAGAAGTGAATACTTTGTAATCTTTTGAAATGTAATAGTTATGTTCTAATTCTCTAAAATTCTAAACCTGAAAAGATCCTCTATGTGAATTATTCATTTAATTCAATATTAAGTAAAGTTTATGGAAGGGGCCTTATAGTTGGTATCAGAGGTCAGTTTAGACAACATTATGAGTTAGAAAAGTGTTAAATTATAATATGATTGAAATAATATAGCATTTACGGATTATCATGTTGCTTCGCCTAAGATATTTCTATGTTCAGAATGGTTTTCCATAGAGGAAACAAAGCAACTATGTTGGGACGACATCAGGAGGAAGACAACCTTCCAAATCAGCATCTTGAGATGGTCGGAATCGGAGCTGAACAGTTTGTTGCAGTGATGGCACAATTGACTCAGGCTATAAATGGTGGTGGTATCCATGCACGAGATCAGCCAGATCAACCGTAGAGGAACATGTCAGTGGTGGAACATTTCATGAGGCAACATCCCCCATCATTCAGAGGATCATCTAACCCTTTGCAAGCTGAAGAGTGGATTAAAGCACTGGAGAATATTTTTGATGTCATGGAGTGTTCAGAACATCAAAAGGATAGTCTTGTTGTTTACCGTTTTGAAGGTGAAGTTGATTAGTGGTGGTCGATGGTAAAAAATATCAGGGATAGTGATGAGATTGAGGATCTTCACTAGGACAAATTCAAAGGTATGATTCTTTAGAAATATTTTCCTAATGTGGTTCATCTTAGGATGGAAAAACAGTTCCTAGAATTGAGGTAGGAGGATGATTCAGTGGCTACTTATGAAGCAAAGTTCACTCGATTGGCATGGTATGCTACAAACTTCATACACGATCTTGATAGTAATATACACCGTTTTTAATCAGGGTTAAATCCATTGTATCGAAGGGCTTTAGCTTCTCGTGAGTTCAAAAGTTATGAAAAAATTGTTCGGTGTGCGGAGAAGGTGGAAATGGAGTTTGCCGATGATCATGTGTTCTATGACAAACAACAGAATAAGAGGTCTAGTTGGCAGGAAAAGGGGAATAATTCATCAAAGAAGCAAGGAGGTAAGAAAACCAAATATCCATCCTATGAGAAGTGTGGTAAAATGCATCCTAGAGAATGTTTATCCAAGTCTGGTAAGTGCTTTCGGTGTGGTAAGTCTGGTCATATTGCTCGTAACTGTAAGGAAGATGATCAAGCATGCAATGAAAAGCCAACGGTAAGATGTTTTAAGTGTAATGAAATTGGTCATTATGCAAACGAGTGTCCAACGAAGAACTCAACTTGGGGAATGCAGCCAGACTACAAGACGAAAGGGGTGGTGAAATCCTTTGCAACAACTTCAGCAGATGTTGGGCCATCGAATGAAGTGGTATCCGGTACACTGTTTGTCTGTTCAGATTATGCCAATGTGTTGTTTGATTCAGGGTCTACACACTCTTTCATTTCTGAGAAGTTTTCTAGTAAATTGGAAATTCCTTATCAAGATATGAATCCTGAACTTATGGTAAAAACACCCGGAGGGAACGTTGAGACAAAAAGCAATTATAAGAACCTTCCTCTCCTTGTGTGTGGAAAGATTCTACCAGCAAACCTTATTGTTTTGCCTCTAGTAGAGTATGATGTTATTTTGGGCATGTATTAGATTTCTGTTTATCATGCTATGATTGACTGCAGAGCTAAAATGGTTTCTTTTCAGAATGATTTTCAGTTTGTGTACAAGAATGAACCATTGATTTTGATAACATATCAGGAAGTTGAGAAACTAGTAAAATATGGAAATGAATGTTTCCTTGCACATATTGTTAAAAATAAACTGTTCAGATTAATGATGTGCTAGTGGAAAATGAGTATCTTGATGTTTTTCCTGATGAGTTGCCTGGTATTATTCATGATCGGGAAGTTGAATTTACTATTGACTTAGTTCCGGATTCTAAGCCAATTTCAAAACCCCTTATCGAATGGCTCAAGTTGAACTTTTAGAGTTAAAGAAACAATTGCAGGATTTATTAGATAAAGGTTTCATTCGACCTAGCACATCACCATGGGGTGCTCCTGTCTTGTTTGTTAAAAAGAAAGATGGATCAATGAGACTTTTCATTGATTATATAACCTTGAATAATATTACTGTTAAGAACAAGTATCCTTTGCCTCATATCGTTGATTTGTTTGATCAGCTCCAGGGAGCTCAGTATTTTTCGAAGATTGACTTGAGGTCGGGGTACCATCAGTTGAAAGTAAAAGAAGCAGATGTTCCGAAGACTGTGTTCCGTACTACATATAGCCATTATGAATTTGTAGTTATGCCTTTTGGGTTAACCAATGCACCTGCTGTATTCATGGACCTTATGAATAGAATTTTCCATGAGTTCTTGGATACGTTTGTGGTTGTTTTCATCGAAGATATTTTGGTGTTTTCTAAAAGTAAAGAGGAGCATGAAAGTCATTTAAGGGTTATCTTGCAAAACATAAAAGAAAAGAAACTATATGGAAAATTCAGCATGTGTGAGTTTTGGTTACAACAAATTTCTTTCCTAGGTCACATTATTTCAAAAGATGGCATAACTGTTGATCCTACTAAAACAAAAGTTTTTGAAGAATGGCCAAGACACACAAATTTAACCAAGATCCGTAGTTTTCATGTTTTATCAGGTTACTACCGAAGGTTTGTTGAAATATTTTCATGGTTATCTAGTCCAATGACTAAGCTAACTCGTAAGGGTGTTAAGTTCATCTGGACAAAAGAATGTGATGATTGTTTTCAGGAGTTGAAGAGAAGATTGGTGAATGCTCCATTTTTGGCACTTCCTTCCAGGAATGGTGAGTTTGTTATATACAGTGATGCTTCATTGAAGGGACATGGTTGTGTCCTTATGCAGAATGATCAGGTAATTGCTGATGCTTCAGGATAGTTGAAAACTCATGAGGTAAATAACCCTACACATGATTTGGAATTATCTGCTGTTGTCTTTGCTTTAAAAATTTGGAGGCATCATTTTTATGGAGTAAAGTGTGAAACATATACTGATCACAAAAGTTTAAAGTTTATATTCACTCAGAAAGAATTGAACCTGAGACAAAGGAGATGGCTGGAATTAATCAAGGATTATGATTGTACAATTCATTACCATCCGGGAAAAGAAAATAAAGTGGCTGATGCTTTGAGTCGAAAAAGTAATTCTTCATTAGAAATGTTGTGTTTGGAACGTGATCCTTTGGTTAATGATTTGATGAACTTTGGCATAGAAGTTGTTGGTACAGGATGTTCTTCTGTTTTTTTTCAGGTATCAGGGAAATCTTCTCTATCAGACAGAATCAAGCAAGCACAGAAGCGAGACAGTGAGTTGAAGAAAAAGGTAGAGCTGGTTCAGAAAGGTAAGTTGCCTGAATTCAACATTGATAATGATTGTTTTTTGAGGTTTGGGAATAGATTATGTGTGCCTTGTGATTCACAGTTGAAGAATGAGTTGTTATGTGAGGCTCATAGTTCCCCGTTTTCAGTTCATCCTGGCAGTACTAAGATGTACAGAGATCTGCGGGAGTATTACTGGTGGGATGGAATGAAAAGAGATATTGCTGACTTTACAATGAAGTGTCTGACTTGTCAGCAGGTTAATGAAGAGCTGCAGTTACCGAAAGGGATGCTTCAGCCTTTACCAGTGCCAGAGTGGAAATGGGAAAACATATCCATGGACTTTGTTGTGGGATTACCGAGGACATCTCGAGGTAATAATGCAATCGGGGTTATTATTGATCGCTTGGCTAAATCTTCTCATTTCCTTGATATACAAGATACTTTTTCCCTAGATCAACATTCCATTTTGTATCTTAAAGAGATAGTCAGGTTACATGGAGTTCCCCTCTCCATTGTATCTGATCGTGATCTCAGGTTCACATCTAACTTTTGGAAAGTCCTTCAGAATTCGTTGGGTACTGAATTAAATTTTAGTATAGCTTTTCATCCTCAATCAGATGGGTAGTCAGAACGAACAATTCAGACCTTGGAGGATATGCTACGAGCTTGTTTGATGGATTATCAGGGATGTTGGGACCAACAACTTTCTTTGGTTTAGTTTTCTTATAATAACAGCTTTCATTCCAGTATACAGATGGCACCATTTGAGGCATTATATGGGAAGCGGTGTCGAACTACAGCATTTTGGGATGAAGTGGGTGAAAGGAAGCTGATGGGACCAGAATTGGTAGAAGAGATGGCAGAAAATGTTCATTTGATTCAGAATCACATGAGAACAGCTCAGAGCAGGCAGAAGAGTTATGCGGATAACTGGAGGAAGGATCTATCTTTCGAGGTAGGTGATCATGTTTTTCTCAAGGTTTCTCCTTCGAAAAGTGTGATGAGATTTGGTAAGAAAGGAAAGCTGAGTCCAAGGTTTATTGGACCATATTAAATTCTGGAGAATTTTGGATCAGTTGCTTACCGAGTGGCTTTACCTCCGAGTTTATCTCAGGTACACAATGTTTTTCATGTTTCAATATTAAGGAAGTATATGCCAGATCCATCTCATGTTTTGAGTCTAGAGGTAGTTCAGCTGGAAGAGAACCTATCTTATGAAGAACAACCAGTCCAGATTCTTGACCATAGGGAGCAGGTGTTATGGAATAAGGTGATTCATCAGGTAAAGGTTTTTTGGAAAAACCATGTGATTGAAGAGGCAACGTGGGAATCTGAAAATGCTATGAGGGATAAATACCCCCACTTATTTTGATAAGTGAATAAAATTGCAAGGACGCAATTTCCTAAAGGGGGGAAGGATGTAACGTCCCAGGTAATTAAAGAATAAAGAATTTTCATATTTATTAATATTTACGAATTAAATATTAATTTTAATTAAAAGGGGTTTCTACCTTCGGTAGCGTACTCGATACGCAACGATGAGTTTCTTTTAAAACTTACGTTACACACAAGTAATAAAATAATATTATTTTAAATGTTAGTTAACAAGTAGTCGTTGTACTGGCGGGAATGGATAGAAATAACTAAAATATGATTATATATGTTTTTAAATGTTTTTACATTTACCCAATAAAAGATAAAGGCTTAAAATACGGACATAGTTCAATTTTAGGCATTTATACACTAATTTTCACTAAGGGTTCACATATCACCTTTTGACGGAGAACCGTCATTAAATATAGTTTTGATCAATCTTATAAATTTAATTGGACCAAAAATAACTCTTCTTTAGAATCGGGACATCAAAATTTACTTTGTGTAAATTTTTGGTAACTTTCCGATACAGTTCATTTTTTAATGAATAGTGTAAAATGTTGTATTTTAATTCAAAACCTCTTTTTAATATAATTTATTTATATGATTAGATTATCTTTTGAATTGGTTTTAAAGTGAAATTAGAAAACATTTTTACCATTAAATCCAATAGTGGTTGTTGGAATTAATTTCACTTTGAAATCGGACTTAAACTAGTGTCAATCTTTTGATACTTATTGTTTCATAACAACACGCTATTTACTCTGACAGCGGGAATTAATTATTAAATTAATTAATGTGACGTACATGTTTTGAATTTTGTAAAATATACTTCATTTTTGAATTCTTAATATCAAATATAGCTTAGGGTGAATTTTTGGTAATTTTCTGAAAAACTTCAATTTTTGATTAATAGTGAAACCACTTAGTGGTACTTATAAAAACTTTTTTTCCGTTTAAATGAAACATTGCCATAATTGTGATTTGATTTTCAAAAATCCTTCATACATGGTTGTCGTTAAGAATTAAAATGTGGTTCAATGAGAATAATATAATTTTTTGGTGAATAGTAACTTATTAAGTTTTAAATCACGATTAGTGGTAATTAGTGTAGTTTAAGGTAAAAATAATGTTTTAATAATATGAGATGAGCTTGACACATGTCCTGCCAAAATTTTATGTGTCATGGCCGACCATGAAAAGCCATGGGTCAACTTGGGGACCCCATGGAGCCACTTTGGTTGGGAAATGACGTAAATAACTTTTTATTTAATGTAAATGTAAAAATGACACAAACATAACATGTTTTACAAAAACAATTTTTACATGGGGTTATAAAGATCATATTTTTGATTATAAATAGTAATTGTAAAGATAAAAAGATTTCCTACATCATAGTATTTTTTTTTTATAATTTTTAGACTTTAAATAAATTAAATTATTTATGACATCATGATGATGCAGTGATGACTTCATTATTTAACGATTTAAATAAAATGGAAAGATAATGTAATATCTAAAACCTAATCATGTCCAAAACCTATTGGATGGGAATATTTCGAAGCCTTATCATCTTATCGTTGAAATATATCAATGTGGGGCCTTATAAATTCGAAACACTTTTGAAAATAAAATAATAGTTTCATGATTTCCAAAAGTGCCCCTCCTCTCCTCTTATAAAAGTCCCCCACCTCTACCTCATTTCACACACTCCTCAAGCCTTTGGCTCGGCCATCCCTTGCCCATTTACTCTCTCCACATCCCTCTCCTAATTCTAGAGGATTCCCTTTGGGCAGAATCCTTTCAAAGGAAGCCTTTAGGCTCAAATCAAAAGGAGTTACACTTTTAAAGGTAATTCTTTCTCTCTTGTTCATTTGTTTTATTTTGCTTCTCCAACCCCCTAAACTCTTTTTATTTACTTCTTTTGTAAAAAACCAGTATCTTCAATATACTAGGATGTTGTTATAAAATTTATTCGAGCTAAACTCTCACACAACTACATCAAATTGTTAAAGAACATACGGTTTCTGTGGATGGCGAAATTCTGCCTCCTGAAACGACGATTGTTCAATACTCATTTAACACCTTCAAAGGTGGCCATTATGATGTCACTATTTTTATATATGATATATTATATGTTTATTCTTTCCTAAAGATTCTGTATTTTTCATTTATGGCATACCTTTATGGTTTCCATTATGGGTAAACACGATATCTTAATTTTAGGAAGTGCGGACTACCGCCCCCTGAAAGTGATTTGATTCGTTAATACCATATGTGCGATGTGTAAAGGATAAAGTTAAGGATATTATATATGTTATTATACTGGAATTATAATATACTCTTATATCATTATGATTCCATTATATAAAATATGAAATAGAAATGAAAGTAGCGTTCATGCGTACGTACGGCTTATTGTCTCCATGAACGGTGCATTTCATTTCTTACCTCTAAATGATTATGTAATATTATAAATACATGTATATGCTGGATATATATGATATATATGATATCCAAATCAGGAATTTCATTCTGGATATAATGAACCATTGACCACACGAACAACATGTAATTGTAAGAAGTCCACTTTCGACTTAAGAACCAAATATAGACAAAACAAACATTATTAACATAAATGGTTACATAATGTTTATAACATGGAAATAAGTGATATAAAAGGAATAATGAACTTTAAAAAGGTTCTTAATCAAGTATAAATTAACTCAAGTTTATTATTAAGGACGTTAGACAACGATCGAGCCAAGTCGGACCCGAGGTAAGGGACATCCTCTCAATTTCCTTTCATTGAGGCATATTTCGTTTTAAACACAACTTTCTTTTATACGATGTATAAACCCCTTTGACTTTTACTTTTATACAAAAGGAATATTTTTCTACGAAGCGTTTTACTAAACGAAAAAAAGGAATGTTTTCTTTAACGTACGCGGTGACAACGAACTTTTCCGCTGTCGCGAGTATTATTTGGTCTTTGGCTTCCTCAACAAGCCGTAATGTTTTTAAAATGAAATAAATACCATATACTATTTTATGTATTTTGGTATTGAAAATGGTTTTGATAGAGGATTCTATTATGATATATTGTGATTGAAATGTTGAAATGTTATCATTCCTTTATATTGGTTTTATGTTTTATGATTTTATATTGGTACATGGACATTTTACGGGTGGTTAAGTGATAAACCATATGACGGGTGGTGCCGTGAATACCAGGACAGGTGGTTACGTTATAACCTCCAATGCATTGGGTATGGAAGTCGGCCGTATGGCTATTCCATAAAGTATGTATGGAAATTGGCCATATGGCTATTCCATTAACTGATATGTGTGGAGGTCGACCGTATGGTTATTCCACATAAGTATGTTTATCTACCAAGTTACCTTTATATATGTTATGTGTTCTTTATATGGTTTTTATGGTAATCCTTTGGTTACAAAAAGGTAAGTAATGATACTTTATTCAGTGAAGAGTTTTTACTACTTCATGAAGGTGACGGTATTACTTTGATAGAGTATACATGGTTTACTTGATGTTTGAAAAACTAACAGTTTTCATTCTTTGTGTATCCCTTACTGAGCTTTTTATGCTCACCCCAAGTTTTTTTGAAATGTTTTTCACAGGACATAATGTGGAATAAGGTCAAGGATGGGATCAAGGGAATTTCATGCTATTTAAAACATGGAACTAGACATGTTTCTTTTAAGAGTTTTTTTTATTATGGAAACTTAGTAGAAGTGACTACTTTGTAATCTTTTGAGATGTAATAGTTATGTTCTAATTATCTAAAACTCTAAACCTAAAAATATCCTCAACGTGAATTATTCATTTAATTCAATATTAATTAAGGTTTATGGCCAGGGCCTTATAGACCCCCTCCAACTTACATTTTGGATTTTGACGCTAATTGTGGAACAAGTCCGGGATGAGCGATTTTCATCAGAGTTGGTTGCGGATTGATGTCGACGTCCCGAGTAGTGTGCATCAACTTCCAGATCGAGAATTAGGCCACTAGAACTCGTCTGGTGACCCACTGAAGGTTCGTCAGCTGTCGAAACTGGAAAACGTCACCGGAGATAAAGGGACAGACGTCTAACACTCCAGGTAACTATGGGGAAGACGTGGGTGAAACAAAGCCGCCAGAGGAGTAGGTTGTGGCTGACAGTCCATGGCGGTGTAGCGGAGGCCGGCGCAAGGCCGCCCGCGAAAAGAACTTGTGGTACTGGTCGTCGGGTTGCCGAGGAAGGTGTGGCGCAGTGCGTGCCGTGCAATGATGGAGCAGACCACGTCCTTGATAGTAGTGGCATATGATGGTCGGAAGGCTCTGTTGGTCACCCGAGGAGGCGCGGCACAGCCGCGCCACGCAGGAGGTGGCTAGCCGCGTGGCTAGCCTGATGCAGGGAGACCTGCCGCGCGGGTCCTATGTTACATGGACCGGTACCATAGGGATCCAGATCTGAACTCCCCTGAACGGATAATCCATTCAGGATTCTAGGGGGCACGACCTCCCCCCTAGAAGCGGCTCAGGCAGACCCCACTGGGCTGCCCGTCGTGGGCCTCGCGCAGGCGAGACACAACGCGGGTCGGACCGAGCTCGAGCTAGGCCGAACCTGTGGGCCTGGATGCCCTCATGGTCTAGGTCGAACCCGCATACTGGATTAGACCCCAGTCCGAACCCGAGTCGGGCTGGGTCGGGTCGGGGCGGTCTGAATGGGCCGGGGTCGGACCCAGACCCGCTTGACGTATTTCCACTCTTTTTCCCGTAACATGAGCTACGGGCATCCGATTGTCAAACCATCTGTGGTGACAGAATACATGGAGTGGGAAGGTTATTTTGGTATACCCCACTCAATTTTTGGATATTTTTGGGGTACAACTGGGTTGGATCAAATATAAATCCAATCGGGCCCTCAGAATTGAAATGCCAAAAACTCTCAGACCAGACGCCTGATTGACGAACCGTATGTCACGTTGGTTTTTTTGACAAGACAGATCTTTTAGAAAACATAAACATGGGACTTCATGGAATTTGATGTATAGTCACTTGGATTGAGGAGCGGACCCTCCTGAAATAAAACATGCTTTGTGCATAACCCTGTGGCTGGCTGCTTTCTGACTACTGTTCTTGGATCATACTTGGGTTCGATAGCTCTGACAATGGTTCTTGAATCCTATGTGGGTTTGACAGCTCTGAATACTCTTCTTGGATCCTACATGGGTTTGACAAATCTGACAACTGTTTCTAGATCCGACGTGGGTTTGACACCTCTGACTACTATTCATGTATCCTACGTGGGTTCAACAGCTCTGACTACTATTCCTGGATCCTACGTGGGTTCTATAACTTTGACTACTATTCCTGGATCCTACATGGGATTGAAAGCTCTGACTACTATTCCAGGATCCTACTTGGGTTTGACAGCTCGGACTACAGTTCCTGGATCATACGTGGGTTCGATAGAATAGATGATTTAGTGGCTTCATCTAATAATTTCTAACTCTCTACATAAATTTTATACCTGTGTGATCTGAGTCATTAACTTTTCAGTTTTCCTCATTATTGAGAAGGATTACTAGATAACATATGTATATGTATGGGCATATACCAAAGTGAGTTTATCTATTCATTTCATACTTTATGGTTTATCCTTGTTTTATTTTTTGTGACCTTGAGGGTTTTAGGGTCCCTACTCTGTATCATTATACTCACTCCTACACAGGCTATGACCACACCAAATTATGTTGGATGTAGAAGACGGATAGCGCTGATTGAGGTTGAGAGTACCGGGACTGGATGGTAACCGGAGGTGGACAATTAGGCGTGACAGTACACGGAGGAGACAGACATATGTGGAGTGCTACGGAGGCAATCTATACCCACCCTTTAGGTAGGAATCTCATAGGACAACCCAACAGCTACTTTTCCTTTACCCAGTTCCTTGAACATTATAGTTGGACTAGTATTTATGGCCCCTTTACATTCAAAACTCCATTGTAATACAATTTACTTAGTGTTTTGTATCCAGTTGTGTGCTCTGTTGTGTGCGATTATAGGTTATAAAGTAAATTCCTTCCCAGTTATAGGGAATTATTCCTTTGTTTCTAGTCTCCAGCCCTAGGACTATGGATGTAGGGCTTAGGGTAGTAACGACACGGGCCCTGGGGGATGAGTCGTGACAAATTGGAATTAGAGGAATCGGTTCTACCGTAGAACATAGGAATCTGATCTTTATTTTTTTAATGGAAATAGTGTTAAGTGTAGTGAGTGTGGTTATTATTTTATGGAATCCATTATTGGTGCGACGACTAACGTATCAGTACACCAGGACCCAGACTTATGATTTCAGACTTAGAGCATGAAAACATTGATTTCATGTGTTTTTTCAAGAGTTTTCTTCGTTAATTTTTTGAGTCAGCTCACCATGTATAAACTTTTGACCATATAACACCTGTTTATTTTAAAGATTCCTCCAAACAGATAGCCATCTAGGGTTATGAGATTAGTACGCATTGATATCCCACCATGAAATGAGTCCTCGGTGCAGGGCCATTTTCCAGCACAGGCACCAGTGGTACCACTTCCCATTGGGACATCGATGCCACCAGACTCTGTAGTAGAGACTGCACACCGCTTGAGTGTGTTGCACGGGTTCCAGTGCCAGAGGCCACCCAGGATCAGGGATGACACGGACCTACAGGTAGCTGAGGATTGGCTAGAGGATATAGTGAGAGTCTTTAGACTGGTTGGGACACCATCCGACCTAATGGTGATCCTTGTCGCAAGTCTCCTTCTGGAAGCCGTAGGAAAATGGTAAAGCCTGATTCTCTAGGTGAATGACGAGGCAACACTACTCTGGGTAGACTTTGAGAGCCTGTTTCGGGAAGAGTTTGTCCCAGCCATCCTACGTGCAGTGCAGATACAAAAGCTACTTCATCTACAGTAGGGTAGCATGAGTAGGCACGGTACTCAGCAGGGTTCACCAACCCCTCACGCTACACCAATGATAGAGTGTGAGACCTGTTATTCAGGTCCCGAACCTTCGAGTAGGGGCTCAGGAGAGAGATCAGGGCGTCGATGATATCCCTCATCATCACGACGCAGGCGGGGTTGTTGGAGTGAGCCCTCTTTGTGGTGAGTATCCTTGCTGAGTTGTCACGAGCAGCGAGACCCGCCCCCCGAGCATCACGTACCAGTGTCATCTGCAGCTGGCAGTAGAAAAATGTCACAAAGATCCAAGCTGACAAGACCATCCGGTGGATGACCTCAGGACACAGGTTTGGTTGTTTGAGGCACACGAGACAGATCCAGTCATACGAGGAACATGTAGTGTTTCACATGAGGTGGGCAGGGTCACATGTCTCTAGAATGTCCAACCCGTCTTTTGGATGATCGACATATGGTCAAAGGGCCACCCAGGCGGAGATAAAGATTTGATCGAGGCGGTCCGCAGGTCGTAGATGGACGTGGCAGAGGAGTTGGTCGAACAGCTGGTGGTGGGAGACATTTCAAGGTGTTACCACCACCACCACCACTAGGAGGACCACCCCGACTACAGGGAGTAGGTGGACATGGTAGAGCTCAACTCCAGGCAGCTGATGCACATGATCATGGTGCTCCAGATCTGATTCGAGGTACATTTTGTGTCTACTCCACCTTAGTTTTAGTTCTTATAGACACAGGTTCCAGTCACACTTTCATTGCCACTACCCTCGTTCAGAGCACGAAGATTCTGACTGAGCCATTGGGTTGATCCTTATGGATAGAGACTTTTATGGGAGCAGACTCGATGATTACGCACTAGTGATGGTAGTGTGAACATACTCTATGAGGAGAGAGCTTCGACTAGAATCTTTTAGTAGCGACGTCCATGCCTTACAACATTATCTTGGGTATGGACGGGATATCTACAGTCCATGCTGAGATCGACTATATTAGGTGAAATGTGCAGTGTGTCTGCAAGAATTGGACTAGGTTCAACTTCACTGGCGAGAAGGGAGATTTTTCAGTTCAGGATGGACTTTCCCAAAGGAGACTACAACTGATCACTCATCAGTTGGCTTGAATTACCCTCAGAGCAGTTGATGTGGAGAGTCTGAATTATCCTATAGTAGTGGACCAGAACGTGTATGTTTTCCTTTATGAAGTCCCAGGTCTACCTCCTCATAATGATGTTGACTTTTGCATTTACTTGTACCAAAGGACGACACTGATATCTACATCAGCGTATTGGATGGCTTCCGTGGAGCTTCACGACCATCGAGTACAACTAGAGGAATTGTAGGGGAAGGGATTCATCTGGACCAGTGTTTCTCCATGGGAAGCATAGATTCTATTCGCCAAGAAGGCATTTGAGATCTTGAGGCATTGTGTTGACTACCATCACCTAAACCAGGTGACCGTGGAGAACATGTACCCATTCACGAGGATTGACGACCTCTTTAATCAGCTAAAGGGAGAATTGTGGTTCTCAAAGATACACCTCAGTTCAAGCTATCACCATCTCAATGTTCAAAATGATGATGTGAATGAAGATGAACTTTAGATGTCACTACGACCACTACGAGTTCATGTTTATGCCATTCGGTGTAACCAATGCTCCAGGAGTGTTCATCGGACTCATGAATAGGATTTTAAATCCATACCATGATCACTTTGTCGTAGTATTCATTGACGACATTTTGATCTACTTGACTACCGAGGAGGAGCATGCCTACCATTTTCCGGCAGTACTTGACACACTCTAAGAGCATCAGCTTTATGTTAATCTCTCAAAGTGACATCTCTGTATCCAGATGATAAAATTTTGGGAAACGTCATATCGGTTGATGGATTTCTAGTAGATCCATCAATGATTGAGGTGGTACTTCCTTGGGATCTACCCAGGAGTGTGACGGAGGTACATATTTTCCTGGGTTTGGATAGTTATTACCAGAGGTTTGTGGCAGATTTCTCTAGATTATCATCACCACTATCAGCCTTGATGAAGAAGGGGAAAGCCTTCATGTGGTTGGAGAGATGCTAGAAGATCTTTCACGAGCTGAGGCAGAGGCTAACTAGTTCCCACATATTGAGGCTTCTAGAGGAATGCATTGGGAACGTAGTCTACTACGATGCATCAGGGACTAGACTCAGATGTTTCCTAAAGCCGGAGAAAGCAGTGATCGATTAAGGTTCACAATAGCTGAGATAGAATAAGCATAACTATGATACCCATAAACTAGAAATAGCAACAACGGTCTTCACCTTGAAGATGTGGCGGCACTATCTGATGGGTGATTGTTTTACCGTGTAGTCTAATCACAATATACTCAGGTATATATTCTCCCAGAATGACCTAAACCTGAGACAACAACATTGTCTTGAGTTCCTCCAGAACTATGAATTCGAGATAGTATATACTCTCGGTAAAGGGAACGTTGTTGCAGATGAACTTAGTAGGAGGTCTGGTATACAGCTCCTAGGTGAGGCGACAGAGTAGATAGCTGGTTTAAAAATATCCTTTATGGATAGAGATGGATAATTATTTCTTCAGTATCTTACAGTCACTCCGACACTTCATTAGCGAGTCAGGGAGACACATCATGGGGATGCTGACTACAAAACATGACGTTCTCAGATATCTATAGGCCAGGCACCTAAGAGATTTGTCTGAAGGTATGGAGCACGTCATCCTCTTCAGACGACGCACTATGGTACCATTGTCACTTCCGGAGGATGTGTTGAGGGAATTCCACACATCTCCTCTAGCAGTACATCCAAGAGTGGCTATGATTAACCTGGATATTGGGTGATAGCATTGGTGGCCAGGAATGAAGAAGGCAGTTGTATATTTTTTCTCCCGGTGCCTCACTTGTCAGCAAGTGAAGGCAGAGCACCGGGTACCAATAGGCATGGTTCAGCCTTTACAGATCCTTGAGTGTAAGTGGGATAGTATATCCATGGATTTTGTGACAATAGTTCCACGTACATCAAGAGGTAATTACTCAATTTGGGTGATCGTTGACCGAGTCACCATGTCTGCCCACTTCCTACCTATTAGAGAGTAGGGTTCAGTAGAAAGTTCGGGATGCCTATATGTGCAAGAGATTTTCCGGCTACATGGAGTACCTTCTTTTATTGTCTCCGATCATGATGCACAATTTACTTCCTGGCTATGGAAGGGGTTGCAGGAATCTTTCAAGGCACAACTTCATTTGGGCACTGCCTTCCATCCTCAGATGGATGGTCAGACTGAGCGGACCATTTAGAACCTTGAGGACATGTTCTATTCTTGTTTCATCGACTTCCATTGCATATGAGAGAGCACTTACCTTTGGTGGAATTTTCATACAATAACAGTTATCACTCCACCATTGGGATGGAACCTTTCGAGGTGTTGTATGGGTGACCATGTAGATCACCTTCATGCTGGACTGACCCAGGGGAGTCAGCACTCATGGGACCAGAGATGGTACGGGCTACCACAGAGAAGGTACAGATCATCTAGAAGTCGATGATGACTACACAATGTAGGAAAAATTCATATTCTGGTAGGAGAAAGAGACCTCTATAGTTCGAGGATGGAGACCACGTCTTTCTACAGGTCTTAACTCGACGAGGTTTATAGAGATTTGTCCTAGGCGTCAAGTTATCTCTAATATTCATCACACCTTTTTCGGTCCTCAGTAATGTTAGAGAGGTGGCATACCGCTTAGCTCTTCCACCTCAGTTGCATAGGGTGCACGACTTCTTCCATGTATCCTAGTGAAGAGATACGTGCATGACCCTTCTCACATCATCAACCATGGAGAGATGGACGTCGATGATGGGGGTGACATTTATGAAGGTTCCAGTGGATATTGAGGATCGACAAGAGCGGGTCGTTCATGGATGGTCGATACATCTGGTGTGCATTCGCTGGTAGCATAGAAACATCCAAGAGATCATGTGGTATCAGGAGGCTCATATGCATTCTTAGTACCCCTAATTGTTCCCTTAGTTGTGAGTAGTGGCTAACAGGGACGTAGAGCCCAGAGGTGGGGAGAATGTAAAGACCTGGAATTTCCATATATTTTTTTAATTAGATAAGAATTTTATGAGTCTTTGAAAATTTATGGTGCATGATTACAAGGCCCAGTGTGCCCAGAATCAATTTATGAAGTTTTGTTAGGGTACGTTCCATCACCGTATAAGTAGGATTTTGTAACTTTTGAACCAGTGCTCAGAATTGAAATCTGAGGGCACCGTTGAACTCACAGCACCGGTATACGCTTATGAATACTTTCACCTCGATGGATGTTGGTCCAGACTAAAAGTTGTTTTTTGGGTTTTTAGTGAAAGAATTAAATAAAAATAATGTTGTGTAGGATTAATTTTATTTTGTTTGTTAAAGCCTCCATATGGATGTTAGAGGTGGGGACGACCACACCTTAACCTCCCATTAGAGGTTATGGTGGTGGGTTCCACATGATATTTAAACCTACTCTTCTTGTTTAGTGTGGAGGGGAACACCTAGGGTTAAACTCCCATGAACTCCCCTTTAATGGGGAGAAACCCTCCACCTTCCATTAACTGTAGGGGAGCCTCTTCAACTCCACAACACATAATTTTTTCCAAATACTCCATATTAATTAAGGGAATCCATCCTAATATTATTCACCCATTTGGAATATTATTCCAATGATTTAATAGGATATTCTAATTTTTTTCCTTGGCATTTGTTTTTGTGTGAAACTTTGGAGAATAGAGAGCTTATGAAGAAAACATCTTGCCAACAAAGAACGCCTTCAACTACGTAGAAAGATCTATTTTGACCTTCAAACATGGACTCCTACAAATGTGGGATTCATTCGACCGACCTTCCCTCCTCATTGTCATAAAAAAAACAACGCACGAGCTCGTGATTTGACGTGTGTGGCTGACACGACGAATGAAGACAACACCGTCTTGTTCCCCATGACTTCGTCAATGAACCATGAGAAATGGTAGGGGTTTGATCTTTGTTAATTGTTTCAAGTTCTTCATTTCCCTTAATGGGTTAATAATCAAAGTCGCATACTATCACTCTAACATGGAAGGTGCGGGCCAAATGAACACGACCCGACGCCCTCTGCATTACCTTGTGGATTTTAAAGCTAATCATGGCATGAGTCCAAGTTGAGGTATTTTGATCAACAATGGTTGCAGATTTAATGAGACATCTTGAGTAGTGCACCAAAACTTTTGGATCGAGAATCGTGCAACCCGAACACGTCTGGGGCCCTGCAGAAGGTTCACCGGTGGTCGAAACTGGCGAAAGTCACCAGTGAAGAAGGGAAGGGCGACCGACACTCTAGTCGGCCATGTGTCAGCGGCGGTGAAACTACCCTACCAGAGGAGTAGGATCCATCCTATGGGCCATGGTAGTGCAGCGGCATCCAGTAGAAGGCCAACTGTGAGAAGAACTGGCAGCACGGGCTGTCGGGTTGCCGGGGAACGCAAGGCGCAGCGCGCACCGTGCATTGGAGGAGCAGACCACGACCTTGGCCGCGGCGACGTAGAGTGGGCAGCCTTCTTTGACGGTCTCCATAGGAGGGGTGTCTCAACCGTGCCACATGGGAGGTGGATATCCGCTCATCCAGCTAAGAGTAGGGGGACCCACAACGTGGGTCCCGCATGACATGGACATGCGCTACGTGGCGCCGGATCTAAACCCCTAGAACGACTATACCATTAAGGATTATAGAGGGTGTGACATCCCCCCTGGACGTGGAGCAAGAAACCATCACAGTCCGGGTCAGACCCTCAGAATGTTTTGGCCCCCAGTTTGGACCGAGGATGGGCGGGGTCGGGTCGGGTCAGTCCGACTAGGCCGGACCGGACCCGGACCCACTGGACCTGTTTCCACTCTTTAGGCCATAACATGAGCTACATGTCTCTGATTGATAAACCATCTATTGACATAAAAACCATGGAGGGAAACGGTTCTTTTGGTATACCCCAATCGAGTTTGGACATAGTTGGGGTATGACGTGGTTGGATAAACGTAAATCCAACCGAGCCCTCGGAATAGAATTACCAAAAACGCTGGGACCAGACGTTTGATTGATGCACTGTCTTTCACGTTGGGTTTCATTTAGAAAGTTGGATCTTTTTCATATATCAAAATGGGAATTCATGGATGTTAATGTATAGTTACATGGCCTGAGGAGAGGACCCTCCTAGAATCAAGCATGCTTTGTGTGGAACCCTATGGCTGGATGCTTTCTGACTATTGTTCTTATATCCTTTGTTGGTTTGACAGCTCTTACTTCTATTCCTAGATTCTACGTGGGTTTGAAAACTATGAATGCTCTTATTGGATCCTATGTGTGTTTGATAGCTATAACTACTGTTCCTAGATCCTTCATGGGTTCGACAGCTCTGACTACTTTTCCTAGATCCTATGTGGGTTCAACATCTCTGACTACTGTTCCTGGATCCTACGTGGGTTCTACAGCTCTGACTAGATTTCCTTGATCATATGTGGGTTTGAGAGCTCTGACTATTGTTCCTCGATCCTACGTGGGTTTAACTGCTCTGACTACTATTCCTAGATCCTACATTGGTTTGACATCTATGACTACTGTTCCTAGATCCTACGTGGGTTCGACAGCTCTAACTACTATTCCTGGATCCAATGTGGGTTAGACAAAATATATGATTTAGTGGCTACATCTAATCATCTCAAACTATCTACATATGTTTTATACCTATGTGAGCTGAGTCATTAACCTTTGTGCATTCCTCATGATTGAGATGGATTACTTTTTAACTTCTGTATATGTAAGGGAATATACCTAAGTGGGGTGATTTGTTGATTTCATACATTGTGGTTTATCCTTTTTGGATTTTGTGAGACCTTTAGGATCTCGGGGTCCCTAGTGAGTATTGTTATAATCACCCCATGTATGGGCTATGCCCGCACCTTGTTGTGTTGGATGTAGACAATGGACACTGTTGACCATGGTTGAGAGTACCAGGACTGGACGGTACCCGAAGGTGGACCATACTGTGTGATGGTTCACAGAGGATACGGACTGATGTGGTGTGTTGTGGAGGCTATCTATACCTATCCTTTCGTTAGGAATCCCAGAGGATGACTCAACAGTTTTTTTTCATTTCTCTATTTCCTTTTACATTATAGCTGGGATTGTATTTCTGGCCCCTTTACTTTCAGTACTGCATTGTTATACAGTTTACAAAGTGTTTTGTATCCAGATGTTTGCTATGTGGTTAGCGATTACAGGTTATAAAGACAATTCCTTTCTAGTTATTTGAAATGACACCTTTGGTGCTAGTCGACAACCCCTAGCCTATGGAAGGCAAGATTGGGGTAGTCACTGCACGGGCCCCGGGGGATGGGTCTTGACAGTCATAATATCTTGAGGTTCTGATTATTGCCTGGAATCTGCTATAACCACTCGACACAACAATTAACATTTGTACATTACAATTATAATAGTGGACCGGGAATGGTATACACTATATTGGTATGATGACATCATGTATAAATAACTACACACATGATATGGTAATCAAAAGCACTGCATACTTGGGTGTAGGGCACTCGATATTTCAACACTCGCACTTGCAATAGTTTCAACTTGCAATCCAAACTTGTTAGCTACTCACATGACAAAAATCACGCTTCTTCTGAATAATGCCTTTAACATCTAGGCCTACCATATTTTCACTGCATGGAATATCTTCTATATACAACCACATATTATTAAGTGAAAATTATCAAGAGATTGTATCCCTGAGTATATATATTTGGTCCATTATTATAACTTGAAATATTTTATATTAAGAATATAATAATTTACATTATGATAATACTTTTCTTAATAGGTTTGAATCGAAGAACTGGAAGAAATTATTGCAATTTATAAGTGCATCTTAGCTACCTTAGAAGCTGCAACGTACTCAGTATTTGTAGTTATGGATACAAATAGATTTTATGATCTTGACTCACTCGTCATCATACCCTAACTGCGATACAAGATCAAATTTATCTGAGTATTTCTTATTTGTTTACCCGCATAAATTGTATACCTTCTTCTCCATATACAAGGCACATATCATTTTTACTCATCAAAGTACAAGATGATACATCTAATTGCATCACATGATGAGATCCTAGATATAATTGATATCAACCTACTATAAAGTATATTATGGAAGTATAAATTGTTATACAGATTATGGAATATGTGATTGATAAACCACTGAAGCGTATGGAACTCAATTCACAACTTTAATCTCTTCCCATGTTCTGAACATGTCAACCCGGATAGATTATGAGAAGTGACATTGGTAACAATTATGAACATGAATTATTCCAACATATTTTTTTCAATACAATGTCACTATATGTTAGATTGACTAGGTATAAGCAACGATTAGATCTACCTATGTAGATCGTGTTCCCTAGAACACATGTTGCTACATTAATTCAATCATTGGAGAATTACTTTTATTATGGTCTAAACTAACTATAATAAAAATATCTATTTTCTTTTTGTTTTCAAACTTGTTTCTCTTGGAAACCATTGGTTCTCCCACTATCCTTTTATAGAGACAAGGAAAATATTCATTTAAAATTAATTATCTAAGAATTTTTTGATTATGTTAATCTAGAACTGGATTTCCATACGTTGAAACATTCGTTGGCATTTTCTGGTGTCATCATTCATTTTTGGATGCATCGTATTAAAACCTACCACGAAAGTTTATTATGATATCCAATGACCAATAGTACGATCTTAGAAGTTAGCCATGTCAAGTAAAAATTATAATAGATTTAGGCATAATGACTTAGTATAACCAATAATTCATTATTAGTACTAGTCCTGTAAATTCCATGTATCATTTCATTTGAATACCCACCACAGTATTCAATTTAAAGACCCTTTGAAATTTGATACGTGGAATCCATTATTGAATTTTAATTGATATTGTGAATCTTAGCATATTTCCATATAATGCTTACTTGTAGGAATTATTATTCTTAATGAATAATATATCACCAGCCATAGTGAATATATATCCATCACTACAGTTCTATTCTTAATATGTAGTATTGTCAATGTAATATCCATATTTGACAAGTACATGTGGAACTTGTTCCAATGTCATCCATTTTTGCATCTCATGCATTAACTAAGTCCTAGTCAATTCAGCTCCAACTATCTCTAATAGATGTGTGCACCCATATATAGAAATCTAGTCTAATTATTGACTATATCTTTTCCATCATAGATATTTATGTAATATCCTAAGAAAATATTAGGATAATTACTTAGATGCATCGTGTGTTCATATTGATGCATGTTTGATTAAATTATAACAAAACTCTTTGCATCCTAACACTTGTCCTACGCCATAATGTATTTTCATCATACTAGGACATGTATGATATCCATTTGACATTTTAGTTGGCATATTGGTTATAGGATTATACCATTATTTGCAAATAATATAATGAAATATGTTGGATTTTTCTACAAGTTTCAATATTGATACAACATACATCATAACATTGATGTATGAAATGTGCATTTAGAAATTTCTCCATGCTACATTTGGTTGATAATTGTTAATATGGAAGACTATTCAGCAATCCTCCTTATAAACATCAATATGGTGATGTAGATAAGGTAACATGAATTTATGAATTTCTCCACCAAACATTATCATGATCGATGATTTGTACATTTAGAAATTTCTCTACGCAACATTTTGTTGATAAATGTTAATATGTAAGACTAATCATCAATCCTCGTTATAAACATCAATATGGTGATGTAGATAAGGTAACATGCATTTATTAATTGCTCCACCCTACATTATCATGATCGATGATTGCATAGTTAATATATTCATCGACATGCTGATTCGAAGAAACTCATATCTTCTAACAATACATATACATTACTATAATATTAAATAATAACATAATATAATTATATGAAGTATCTTTACTTCTAGATTTATTTGGAATAGTTCACACTCTCTGGTTGAACTAACCTTGGAAGCTATGTGTCATTCCTTTATTTTTATAGGTTTCTTTGTCTAAACTAAAGATATCAATAATAACAAAGGTGTTTATCCGCGCCGAGACTAAAAACCATAATGGGTATATTATTGATGTCCACTTTTACTTTTTTACTTGACACTGAATCATCTTTCCACAATTGGGTGGGTCTTTCATTTTATATTCATCATGTATTGCCTTCAATTCAAGAAGATCTAAACTATTTATTGAGTATGTTACCAGAAGCAATAGTCACCCAAAAAATTAGAATAATGTATCATTATGGCCAAATGGGAATATGTGATAAATGTTTTTGTTATACTCATAAACTTGTTCAATTTGAATCAATCACATGGCAATTAAAAGTTATCTGCTTCTCTCTACTGACTTATGAATCACCCTTTCTCAGTTTCTTGGAGAAGATACTTATCTTCTAGTAATGTTTCTCTAATTACATGGTTAGTATATTAAAATAAATATATGTAAATATAATATTATATATAATACCCAAGACGCATGTGGGAAACAATAATTTATATTGATGAATATAAACTGAATGTGAAATAGGTACTTTGTTCTTGTATTTCAGCCTGTTTCATTTTTAAACATCCATAAATTCATTTCAGTATGTAATGAAAATATTCTCCTGTTAAATAACAAACTACTTTTCATTGGTGGACATGATGTAGGTGCCTTTGGGATAACATTCCAAAGGACTTTTCGCCTTGGATTTCAATATATTCACTGTAAGAACAAAATGTTGTGCTACCTTTAATATTCTTATCACATGGGGAATTTTACCTTAAAGTTATTGAAACACATACTCTATACAATTTGTTTATATCATAAAACGAAACATGAGTAATTGTGTGTAAAATTTGTTCGAATGGGAAGACATGAAAGATTTTGAAATGTCTTTCACTATAAAAAATTTGAGTGCAATCATCACATTAAAATATAGAAGCTCTTTCTCCTTGAAAATTTATTAGAGATGAGACTTCATGTAACAACATCCATGTCATGATGTAGCGACTACAACTAACATCAGACATTGATGATAGTATTATGAACCATCATATTCATGATTCAAGAGCCTCCTATAAGCAGTTTTACACCCTCACTTCTTGAGGCAGCTTAACCGTTTGGGACACAAGCACCTTTAATTTCCGATATAGAATTAATGTGAACGATCTCCAATACTACTATTTGGAAATTAGTTCTTAGTTAAAATAAAATAATAAGTACGTTTAAAACAATAACATAGTGTTTTTAAGTATTCATAAAAAATTGAATGTTTTCGTAAAAATAAAAAAAAAATCACCCTATGGTAATTTTGATATTCTGAATCCAAAAAATAACTTCATTTTGAAAAATAATATATATAAAATTTCAAAACAGTTGTATTAGTATTCATAACAGCTAATTTGAATGGCCATGGTGTGCTAGAACTCGAAGTTTCTTACAATTCAAGCTATTGCATTATTTAAAGAGAAATGTATTGTGGACGCCTAGGGTGTTAGTAAAACTGTATTAATATGTTCATTATAGAGACCATATACAAATATTTTTGAAAAAACAACTGGTATTGCTCAAAAATGAAAAGAACATATACCAACGGTTCCAAAAAACCATTCGAATAGGGACACATATCTTTATGGAATCATTTTTCAAATAACAATAAATATATCCAATGTGAAAATTGATATAAATATATATATATATATATATATATATTTATAAAATTATTTTAACAAAAGTCGTGTTATGTTAGTGGTTAGGTCGTTGGATTATAAATGGGATGTGCGGGGATCAAAGCCAAACTGGGTTTTATTTTTTGAATGACCTATACCATTGGTTTTATGAAATTGTTGCTATATACTTTTCAAAAGACCTATACATATGGTTTTCCCAAAACCATTGGTATAGACCTATCCCTAGGAAAAACTAGCCACTGGTCCTCCAAACCATTCGTATAGGCTATACCAACGGTTTGGGGACCTATACCAATGATTACAAATGGTTAGTATTGGGTTATGTTTACAAGTGTAGTATATTACATTATATTCTATCCAAACTTTTTAGTTTTTTTAGACATTTCAATATTTGAATGTTTCTTATAATAATGAATATATAAATATGAACAATAATAGAATTTATTATAGAGATGTTTGAAACTGTAAGTATCATTTCATTCATGAATGTAAAATTGTTTTGTTTTTTATGTGATCAAACCTATTTTATTATAATGCAATTGAATTTAGATAATTTTATTGAATTGATAATGCTGTTTTTGAACTCTTCCTATAATGTGTAAGAATGTGTTGGTTATTGTTTTTATATTTTTCTTAACTTGTTAATCTAATGATATTCATTTTTAGAAATATATTTCCTTAAATGAATAATTAGGTGAAATTTTTTTATGTGAATGATGTTAAACTGCTATTAAAATAGGTTTTATAAAATAGTTTTGATGTGTTTCATAAATGATTTTTTGTGCCTTGTATAAAATAAATATTTGTAAAATTTCTTTTAAAAGGAAATGGGAAATTTTTTTTGGGGAAACATTCATGTGTTTGAATAATTTTTTGGTTTTTTCCAAATTTTTTCTTTAAATAGATAAAGTAGACATGAAGAATGTTTTAGTTTTATTAAAAATTATTATATTAGTTTTTCAATGTTTTTTGTAGTTATTCTTATTGTATAGTAGACATGGTTATTTAGAAGATACTAGTTTTTTAAATATTTTTGACTTTTTAGTTGGTAGTATAGGTATTGGTGATGTATATTTGTTTATTGGATGAAATGAAGATTTTTATCTAGGAATGAGACATAATTTTATTTTTTGATGGTATTATATTATTCCAATTTGGTGTTAGAGTTTTGAAAATGATTATTTAAATGGGATTATGTGTTTAATGTTTTTGACAGATGACTTTTTAACTAACATTTTTAATTTTTTATGTTTGGTTGAGGGAATGTACTTCATGTATCATCAATATGTTGTCCATTGTATAATGATTCAATATAAATGTGATGATATGTTATATTCGATCTTGTGGAAAGGAGCACTGATGTTATTTGGTTGGTTGTTGGGCCTTGAGGTTGTGGTTTGGTTGGTGGATATTCCTGTCTTTTTCACTTTTATTGGGATTATGGATCAATTTGAAGCTTCTCTAGATGTGTGTTTACAATGAGGGGTTTCATAAATAGGTGAAAGGATAATAATGATCACTCAAAATAGGATTCAAGTGAATCATTACATGTAATGGTCAAGGGAATGTTTATTTATGAATGGGGGAAGAATAAATATAAAAAGGTGATCTTAGAGATTCATCATGTAGTAACAAGTGTGTGTGATATTTGAATGAATTTATACAAATTTATTTACCAATTTGAATACCTTTTAGATTAAAGAAACACTTAAATAAAATTTTCTGAATGTAATTGAAGGATGAAAAAATAATATATATTTGTGAATATTTGAATAATTATTTTGTTAGATATGACGGATTGTGCTCATCTAGTTGGGGGAGGACATTTCTAGGCTCCTGGTAATTCTGATGGTAGGTCCTTGAGATATGGGTCATGGGGAAGGGAATAATAAAGAGTGATATGGTGTTATATATTTTGAACAAGAAATCAATATTTTATTCAGAAGAAAATTGTTTCCTTTTTTTGTACAGGTCAATGTATTTTCATTATGATGTAATTGGTTGTTAGTATTAAGAGTTACTTGGGATTAATGAAATTTCATGGTTTAGGTGAGGTGTATGTTTTATCTATTAGGATCTTCATATTTCAGTGGGTTATCAAATATTATTTAGTGGCTATGATTTTAGAATTTCAGAGTGAATATGCTTTGAACGAGGGTCCATCTTCATTTCCAAAGAAACACTTTTTAAATGATCCATTGAATTTAATTTTAATGTACCTTCTTTATAATATTCTCACTATACTCCTCATCAATTTGTTTAAAAATTTAATATTGATTTAAGTATAAATATGAATATCAATTATTCATTGATTGTGTTACACCGTATCTTGAAAAGTTCTCATTGTTTTATTATATTTTTTGTCCTTTTATAAGGATAAAATTTAATAAATTAATTTTAAATTAAAATAAATATACTTAATTAAAATTAAAAAAAGAGAAATTTTAATCTATATTTTCCCTCCCCTTACCTCACATGATTTACCACACTATTCATGGGACTGACCCACTCCTCATGTTCCCCTCTTCTCAAGCATGACCTCCCTCTATTGGAGACCTTCGACGAGCCACCTCCCCTCCTTCGGCCATTTATCCTCCTTCTACATACACAACACCCTCCCTTCTCTTGTGACCCCCAATAGTTGAGGCCCTCCATGCGTGCACTTCCTCCTTCCGATGACTACATCCCCCATCACTAAATCCACCCTTCTCTACGGGTTCTGCCCGAATTTGTTGGGTATTTGGCACAGATCACCTAGGTAAGGTCTCTGCTCCCATTTTCTTGTGCATTCCAAATATTTTCCCCCTCCCCATATCCCCTCTTATCTCGGCTAAAACAATAGGCAACGTTTGATCTGATTTTGGTTTTTGTTCCATTTTTAGGGGGTGTTGTGATTCACCTAGGTCTTCTTCATCTGGGTTTTAGCATCCTCCACTGAATGTTATGCTCTTCTATCCATTCTACATCATCTATAGCAGTTTGAGGTTGAATTATTTTACATAATTCTTTGTATAATTAATTTTAGTGTGATATAAATTTTATTTGAGTAGTATGAAGTGTTATTTAGTAATATTTAAACATTATTATGGGTTCTAAATGAGTTCTTCAATATAAATTGCTATGTGTTTTTCATATTTTATTGTGATGTTTCCTGAAAAAATAATTCCTCCTTATTGGGAAAGTGAAAATTATATTTTCAAAGGCAGTTGAAGAGCATATTTTTTTAAATTTATTTTTTATTTATGAATGAAGTTGTGTAGTCATATAGGCCTTATCGTGTATTTTTTAGCATGAATTTTGCATAAAAGGCATGCTTTCAAAATGATTTCAGGCTATGTTTGGATTTATAAAAAGGGGATTGCTAGGGAATCAGTTGGGAAATTGTGTTTTTTCATGTGTTTTCAAAAGTGAAATTTATAAATTATGTATGTGACGATAAAATCATTTTAAATGTCTTTTTTCTCTGATTAAAATGGAAAATTTATTATTATCTTCATTTAGGCATTTTTTCACTTTTTAGTTTGAATTATGAATTATTAAAATAACGGGAATCTAGTTTTGTAAATGAACATGTTTTATGTGTGGGATCTTTATAGGTTAATTAAATTGTACAGTGGATCCTCAAAGAGTTATACAAACATACATAGATATGTATATATTAATATATCATCCTAGTACATATTACCTCTTGGAGTAGGGAATATGTGTATATGATTCAGTGTTATATATATATGATTTTATGTGAGAAAACATGTGTGGAAATTATCTTCAAAGGCTTCGGGTGTCGAATTTTTCATCTTAGTCCGTTACCATTTTGAGTTAGGTTTCCATATGAATTATCCTTTAAATTAAATAATTATTTATGTCATTTCTTCACCCTTACTATATTCTTCCAAGTGATATGTTGTTGTTTCTTGTTTAAGTGATTGAATCGAAATAAAGATAACTCTTTTTTTGTGTTTAATTAAATGAAACTATTTTATTAAATGTGCATACCAAGTGTTTATGAAACGATAATAAAATTTCATAGATGGCCTTTGTATGTAATTCATTATTTTTAGTGAATGAATTCAGTTGTAAATGTGTGTAGTTTTCTCAAATGGATTTTATAAATGGGGTTCTAAATTGTTTTGTGATTAGATGTGATGTTTATTTGATTATATGAAAATGAGTTGGCATTCATTGGTTCTTTGAAAATGTTTTAGGGTTAAATAGTTTCTTGAGGCTAGTTTTCTACTCTTATAAAATAAGTTTCTTTGAAAAAAATATCCTTTGGTTGCACCTATTTCTTTCTTAGATGATAATGGAATTGGTGGACCTCGGATGGGATTTCCCTTGTGGGTTTTTAGTGGATGGAAAGAGCTAGAAATGTCCTTCGGGATTATTCAAGGGTTACTTTTGTGCGTCTTTCATATGTGAGATGCATGAATAAGTTATGGATTAATTCTTTGACAGTGTTGGCTCACCCCATTATTATTTGTGATAGGGGAATTAGCATAGAGAGTGCATTTTTGGTGAATTATTTCTGCACTAGTTTAGATTATTCATTGGATAGTGGCACATAGCAGGGGGATGTACTGTTATTATTGCTATTGGATTGGCCCCCTCGATATGGATTGGTAGGGATATGATCATGTATTTGGGAATTATTATTTCATTAGTTATATAATTCCTTCATCATGAGTGACATGTATATTAGGTTATTGTCTATTCATGTGCTCCTATGTTTTACCCATTTCTACTGGAATATATTTTTTTACTCATTTTTGGATAGATAATATTGTATTTTTTTCCCATTTCCCTTATTGTATGACTGTTGATATTGCCTCTCGAATAATGTAAATTTTACCAATAATGAAAAAATGTTTTAAAATGGTTATGGAAAAAATGTTTTGGAAATGTTTTATATTCACACTCTCTTTTATAACTAAAATTTACCTCCCTTTTAAAATGCATATGGTTTGTAAATGGCAATGAATATTTTTTAAATGTAAAAAGGGCAGTGGATTGTGATTTTCTTTAAAGATAAAATTTGTGTAAACATACATTTATATATTTTAGTTCAAACCTGAAATTAATGATTCTATATTTAATGAAAATTAATTTGGGAATATATTTCATGGGTATGCCTTATGTTTTTATACTCTCTCCTATAATTAATTATTGTTTTTATTCTAAAGTGAATGTTTAAATATGATCTCTATCACCATTGAGATGTTGATTCTTGGGATCGAATAATGAACCATTGTGTCATGTGGAGTTTAGTGGTCATTAGGTTCTGTTAGTATTATTTTTTCAGCCCAAGTTTTGATTTTTAATTGGCATCATTATTTATGGAAGCTATTTTATTTTTTCAATGCTTTAGGTTTATTTATATGGGTGAAATAATTCCCATCATCACTCTGTTGATTCCCAGGGAAATATAAATAGCACAAGTGTATTGGGAATGCCTCTTGGGCCTTGTCACACGACGGATTGTGAGACCAGTTCAGGGTCAATCTGGGCTGGTTCGTGAAAAAAAAAACGATTTCATTGATATGTTTCTTCAAGGATCTAGTATTCAGAGTTCCCTATGTTATTTGGGAATTCAATATAGATGGAGTAGTATTTTCAAATCATGGGGTGTAGACTTGTGGGAGTGTCTATACAACACTTTATGGACTGAACCTTGATTTACCATGGGAAATATTGGTTTTGATGGTTGATTTGTGTCTTATGGGTTGCTTGGTATATGGTGAAAAAAATGAGAGTTAGGCCGATTTTTTGCAGTGAGGTTTTTTGGCCCAGAAATCCATGTGGAGCCATGGAAATAGTCCTAAAATGCTCTCTACTATGGTGGGTTTATTGTAACATGCCTTCCAACCATATCACCAAGTCACCCATTGTTATTAGTTTCCCCTGGTCTGTTGTTTTGGGTTTTATTGAGATTTTTTAATTTTTGAGCCATGGAATTATTGGATTATTTTGTTTTTACATAATGTTGATATGGATGGTTTTGGGGTTTGTTATTTATATTTTAAAATGATGTTTGGTTTAAGAAAAAATTAATGGGTTGGTAAAAAATGGGGTTTTGAAAACAATAACATTTAATTTTTTGGAGAGTAAAAGGGGTTGTTTTGGAAATAAGATACATTATGGAAAACATTTTAGGGGTTTTCTAATGATTTTGTGAAATGTTAAATTTGAAAATTAATGTGTAATTTTTATATTTTTTTTATTTTAAGATAAAATGGTTTTCAAATTTTATAGGGTATATTTTCCTTAAAGTGGGGTTTAAACTGATAATGGTTCTTTTATCTGAATCTAGGTAATATTATGTGTGATCACATGTAATTATGTGGATGGATGTATGTGTTATGTCGATGGGTGATCGATCATGCATGTGAATATATCTGTTTGAGATGTCAAGTAATACTAATGGTGTGTTTTTGGTTTTTAAGGAAAGTTATGTTTTTGGAAAATGTTCTTTAAGAAGGGAGAGAATTTAAATGCATTAAATTGTGGGGGTGTGTGATGTTTTCATTTTGTGTTTTAGGTCTTACTTTTTATTTTGGGATTTGGGATTGATGTTTTGAAGGTGTGACTAAGATTATGTTTTTATTTTGTGTTGTTGAATAGAAAATGAGTTGTGAAATTATTCATTTATCATATGTTTTAATACGGTTTAGTGCTCCCTACTTCCAGGTTATGTCCCCACATAGTTCTAAAAGATTATGAGGATCATATGAAGCTATTTATTTCATCACATTTCTTTTGATTTATCAGGTGTTGGGTTTATCCATTTCGGATACAGAACCTTGTGGTTATCAATATCAGATGTTTGTCTGGTGGTTCTGAGATTCAAACCCTCCTCATTAGCATGGGAATCCAAAATCAGGGAAAGCTATGGAATGAATATGAAATATTGAGGATATAAATGTTCTTCTTGAATATCTTGGACATCTCATGATGGAGATTTCCACCTTCCTCATGGAGGGTCTAATTCGTGAAAGGTGAAAATCTGTTATTCAGGCCGAACTAAAGAAGAATTACTCTTGGGAATGTTTTAAAAGCCTTGTTCATCCAAGAATACATCCTCAATGACAAGAAGATACTGATTGGTATATGGTTGTAAGACCATGAGAAGGGAGATTTAATAGTGTTGGAGTATACTAAGAGCTTCACTGAGCCGGTACCGTATCTCACAATCCTCGTCAGGGATGAATTTTGGAAAGATTGATTCTTTTAAAGGGGTCACTGATCAGAATTCCATCAGGAAGGTTCTTCATTTCTTGACGATTATGAAGAAGTCATGAGGTTGGTTGTTTAGGACGAAGCTAATTTAGTAGCATCTGGTCTGTCGAGAAGAGGTTCAAAAACTCTATTATTTTCCACCACACCAGATTCATCTGAGATGAACTTTTCACTATGTTTTCGGAGTGGGAATATTGTACATAAGTAGTTTTAATGGCATAAATAACCTACGATTGATCATACATGTGTCAATTTAGTTCATTTTCATTGGTTTTTCTGGGGTGTCTCTAGGAAGTAACATGGGGCCACATACACACCCTTAGAGGACATTCCAATTAGTTTGATTAATGTATCACTCACATATGCTCAATCATAATCTTAGTTTGTGTTTTTTGACCCACTCTCAATTTAATTGTTATTTTATAGCCTTCATTTAGGTTCGAGATATATTCTATCTTGTGAAAGAAATCGTTATATGGAATATTAATATGGAGGGGAGACCCCATGAGATTATATCCTGATGTATCCATCTCCCATGTGTTCATGAATAATCACTTTCTTGTTTTCACCCAACCCGAACCTGATTGTAAAACTTGGTTGACTCAGATAGTGGTTCATGTGATTGATGTTCGTGGAACTCCCAAATAAACCATGACTAGTTTATTTAATGGTTACTATGTAGGGGGTATGGGTGCTCCATGTTGGGTAGTATTTAGGAAAAAGTTATCTTGTACATAGAAATCTCTTCATTGTTGTTCACAGACTTTGGTCTGGTGTAATGTTTTCCATAGATGTGTTAGTTCGTTTGGAGATGGTCTCGTAGATTCTTTTGTGAATTTATAGTGCCAATTTTTGAACAGAAGTCAATGATTGTTCTTTGGTCTTGTGATTATTTAGGAATTGATGCAGGTTATAGTCTATCCTTTGTTTCATCCTGATCAACATAATCTCTTGGAACATTCTGATGGAAGAAAGTGTCATGATGAGGAGAATTGTTACTCCTTGACATGAAACATTCTCATTATTTTATATATTTTTGTTTCATTATTTTTAAATATTAAATTTATTAAATTAAAATAAAATTTAAAAATATAACTAAATAAAAATAAAAAATGAGAAACCCTAATCTATCTCCCCCTACCACTTCTTCTTATGCTACCCCCCTAATGTTCACACAATCATCCCCATATTCCCCTTTCCCTCTACTCACATGTGACCACCTTCTAACAGATCCCTTCAGTATTCCACCTCACCCAAACCATCCATTATTCATCCCTTTCCTTACATGAAATCCTCCCCTCTCTCACAATCCCACTATTTAAGGCCCTTCGACTGTTCACTCTCTTCATCTGGTGAGAACTTCCCCTTCCGGAGAACCTCCCTTATTCGTGGTTTCATCCCGATTTCTTCACTTTTTCTACTTGAAATTCCTAGGTAAGTTTGATTCAACCCTCTCCTTGTGACTTCTAGAAATTCCCTATCCATGTTTCCCCTCATTCTTGACAAAAACCCTATCTCAGGGTTTATTATATTTTGGTTCCTTCTTAATTTTTTTAGGGCATGTGTTTGGTATCCTTAGTCTTCCTTGTGTGGGTTTTGGCATCCACCACCAAAGTCAAATATCATCAGTCAATTTATGTTCATCCACTATTGTCTTTGGTTGATTTCATTTAACCACTTATTTTCTAGTGAATAATAACGTGTTCAATTTTTTATTTGGGTAATTAAATGTGTGGTTTATTAATTTTTTGAAATTATTATAGGTTAAAAATTTGTTTTTGAACAATAAATTCTTATGTGTGATGTGTATTTTAAATTATCGTTTTGTGAAAATATTTTTATGAATTTTTTGGAAGGTGAAAATTTTATTTTGAAAGGAACTTGAGGTTATTTTTTGTTAAAAATTTATTTTTATTGAAGATTGGGGTAGTGTTGGCATATAGGCCTTACTGTGCATTTTAATGTATAAATTAATCATCAAATGAATGTTTACCAAATTATTTTGGGATGTGTTTGGATTTATAAAACTGGCATTTCATGGAATTGGCTGAGACATTGTGTGTTTTTCTTGTGTTTTTCAAATTGGAATTTATAAATTTTATAAGTGATGGTAAAAGCATTTGAAATAGGTATTTTGTCCGAATAAAATATAAATTATTTAGTAATAGAATTTTATCCTTTTAATTCCTATTTTAGTATCAGTTTTGAATTATTTAAATAATTGGAAGCTAGTTTTGGAAATGAAGTTATTTTATGAGTGGGTTCCCTATAGGATAAAAAAATTGTTTAGTGGCTCCTCAACGATTTTTACACCCATAAATAGGTACATATGTATATATATAAACCCTTTTTTCACATATTCCCTCATGTATCATAGAATATTTGTGTTAGATAAAGGGGTATATATATAGGAGTGTATGTGTGTGCAATTGTGGAGTGATATTCATCAATGTTGTCGGGTGCCAAATTTTTCAACTTGGTCCACTCTCATTTTAAGGTAGGTTTCTCTATGTATTAGCCTTTAAATTAATGAATTAATTATTATTTTCTTCTCACACCCTTATTAAATTATAACTAGTGATATATAGTTGTTTTTTTATAAATGTCTTTAATGAAATAAATCTAATTCCTCTTTTTGACCGATTTCATGAATCTTTTTTATTAAATGTGCATACCTAGTTAATATTAAATGATTATCAAATTGACTATTTGAACATTGTATATAAAATTTGGTTTTAAAAGAATGAATTTGGATGTAATTTTGTTTGGGTTACGCCAATGGATTTTTTAAATGGGGTTACCAATGGTTTTTAGATTTTAGGTGATTTGTATTTGACTCTTTGAAAATGAGCGGGCATGTTTTGGTTGTTTTGAAATGGTTTAGTGTTAAATGTTTTATTGAGACCAGTTTGGTACTTTTGTAAAATATGTTTCCTTGGAAATAACTGCTGGGGACACACCTTTTCCCTTGTTAGATAAAATTGGAATGGGTGGTACTCAGATGGCAATTCCCTCATGTATTTTTTGTTGATGGTAAGAGGGAGAAAAGTCCCCTGGGGTGATCGGGGGTGACTATTATTTGTGTTTATACTATGTGATGCATGAATATGTGATGGATTTCTTGTTTAAAAATGTTGCCTCACCCCCTTATTATTCGTGATATGGGATCTTATCATATAGAAGGATTTTTTTTCAACGATTGTTGCACTACACTAAATTATGAACTTTAAAGTGGCCCATAACAGGGAAATATCTTATTATTATTACTATGGGATTGGGCTCATTGATCTGGCCATGTATGGTGATAATATGGAATTTGGATGTTATAATGTCATTGGGTAGGACTTGACTTCGGGATTAGTCACATGTAGAGTACGTTCTAGATTCTTCTCTTAATCCTAGGCATTGCCCATGTCTACTGGCATGAATGTTTTGATGCATTTTTGGCCAAATACTCTTGTGTGTTGTTTTATATTTACCTTAATATATGATTATTGATATTTCTGCTAGAAAAGTGTGCATTATTTGTAGAAATGATAATGCATTTTAAAATGTTTATGGGGAAAAGATTTTGGAAATGTTTTGTAATCACTTTCCCTTTTATAATTGAAATGTATCTCTCTTTTAAAATGATTATGGTTCCTCCTTGGGAATGAATATGGTTTTGAATGGTAAAAAGGGAAATGGAAAATGATTTTCATTAAATAGGAAAATGTGGGAAAACAAACTTTTATATGTTTTCTTTCAATCCTGAAATTAATGTTACTTTATTTAATAATAATGCAGTTGGAAATAGAATACTCTGGTATACCTACTGAGTTTTAATTCTCACCCATATAGTTTATTCATGTTTTTGTCTTAGGTGAAGGTTTTAGTTTAATCCTCATCGTCATGGGCAATGTGTAGTCTTGGGATTGGAGAGTGACCCATGGGGTCACGTGAAGTATAGTGGTCATTAGGTTTGGTTCATTCTATTTTTTCAGATATTTTTCTGTTGTTTTGTTTGGTTTCATTATTTTTTTATTCCAATTTATTATTTTTCATCATTATTTTTACTTATATTTGGTGAAATAATTCCCATTGAGACTCTAGTTTTTATACAAGATCGACCCAGGTTTGTTCATTACAAAATGGTATCGTAGGATTGGTTCCATCGGGGACCTAGTTTTTATACAAGCCTTTATTACATGGGATGTTAAGGTAGAAGTATTAGGATTATCAGAGTGTGGAGCATAGGACTTTATAAGTGTCATGACTAATCATTATGGGCCAAACCATGAGTTACCATGGGAATTATAGGTTTTCATGGTTTATTTGTTTTTTATGGATTTCTTGGTATATGGGGAACTGAAACGAGAGTCGGGTTAGTTGGCTCAGTGAGCATGTAAAGCCTGGAAACCCATGTGGAACAAAGGGCATGGTTCTGGAAGTCCTTATATAATGGTGGGATGATTGGAATATGCTTTCCAACAATATGGAAAAGTCACCCATCGCCACTATAATCTCCTAATTTGTTGTTTTTTATCTTTTAATATTTTGGGATTTTTGACCCGTTAAATTGTAGGCTGGTTTCATTTGTACATAATGTTCATTGGGATGGTCTTTCAGTCTCTTATTTAGATGTTAATATGATGTTTGGTTTGAAAAAAATGATGATTGTTTGGTCAGAATGATGATTTCAAAAACAAAAAATTGAACCTGTTGGAGAGTGAATGAGGTTTTTTTGAAAATGGGCATCATTTTAGAAAATGTATTTTGGGTTTTTTGAATGATTTTAGGTATTGTTAAATTAAAAAATTAATTTTATATTTGGAAATTATTTTTTGAAGATTTTTTGTTTTTAAATTTTTTTAGTGTATTATTTTATTTAATATTGTTTTAAAAGTAAAAATGGGTTTATTATTTGAATCTTAATATTCCTATGAGTGCTCAGATTTAAATATGTTGGTTCATGTATGTTGTAAGTGGATGGGTGATTAATCCAACACAAGAGTGTATAAATGTGGGACATTATGTAATACAAATTTTGGGTGTTTGGTTTGTAAGTAATTTTATGATTTTTGAAAATGTTATTCAATAAGGGAGTGCATTTCGTTGCTCTTAAAAGTGGTGGAGTGTGATGTTGCATTTTTGTGCTTGGAGTTTTTTGGGAATTTGAAATTGATGTTTTGAAGGTGTTATTGAGATGATGTTTTTATTTTGGGTTTTTAATTTGAAAAAGATATGTGAAATTTTTGATTTATTATATGTTTTGATTTATTTTCGTGCTACCATCTTCTCGGATATGTCCCCACTGAGTTCTAAGGGATTTTGAGAAGTTTCTGCAAGTTTTTCTTTCATCACATGTCTTTCGATTGATTGGGTTCTGGGATTATCCATTTCGGATATGGAGCCTAGTGGTTCTCAATAAGTTGAATTTGTCTAGTGGTTCCGATAGTCAAACCCTCCTCATTTTCTAGGGAAGGGAAAACTATGGAAACCTAAGGAATGACAATGAAATATTGAGGTGATCTTTGTTTGGCTTGAATCGTTCAAACCATTCACGCTAGATCATTCCACTATCACGATGAAAGACTATTCTAGGAATGGTGGAAATGTTTTCTTCAAGATGAACTGTAGAAGAACTACTCATGGTAATTCTTTAAATCCTTATTCTTCCAATATTACATGCTCGATGAAATGAATATAATGATAAGTTCAAGGTTTTATGGTATTGATCAAGGATATTTAATGGTGTTTGAGTATTCTAAGAGAGTCTACATGATGGTATCATGCCTCTCAAACCTCTCACGGGATCAATTTATGAAATCACAATTCATTGAAAAGGTTCTCCAATCCAAATCTCATCGGGCTTTTTTAATTCACTCAATATTATGACAATGTCGTGCGAAAGACTATTCTAGTCGAAGCTGATTTAGTAGCGTCTAGTCAATTGAGAAGAGGTAAAAATGGAATTTATCTTCCACCTCACTGGAATCATTCGAGAGGACGTTTTGGTAGTGTTTTTGGTGTGGGAATCCTAGACATAATATGTTTTCAAGTCTCAAATAACCTAAGATCTATCATACACTAGGAAATTTATGACATATGAAAAAAAATCCAAGGTGGTTCCATGATGTGACTTGGAGCCAGATTCACTCCCTTGTAGGACATTCCAACTTAGTTGGATGAATATTACGCTAACGCAAGTTCAATCAGAAGATTCATTTGTTGTGAATTCTCTTGGTGTTGTAGTTAATGTAATATGGGGTGTTTTATTTTTGGGGTGTCCAGAATAATGTTTCATGACCTTTTGAAACATTGATTTAATGGGAATGTATTTTTATTGTTTTTAATGTTGTTTATATATAATTTCGATGTTTTTTCCATGATTTATTTCATTATTAGTTTTTGGGACATCGTTTGGTTTCAAGAGATATTATTTCTTTCGAAATCAGTGATTTTATAGAATCCTAATATGGTGGGGAGACCCCTAGGAGAAGACCTCATGATGAATCTGTCATCATAGTGTTCTTCACAGATCACTTACATATTTTGTTCTATGCCCGTCCCCAATCATAAATGTTGGTTGACATGGATAGTTGATTATGTGATGGATTCATGTCGAAATATCAAATAGATAATAGCAAGTTTTTTCAATGGTTACTATTTTGGGGGTCATAGTGTTCCTTGTTGGGTAGTGTTTATAAATGAGTGAGCTTCTTGTTTGAAATCTCTTCATTTTTTAAAACTATTTGGTGTTATGTAAGGATTTTCATTTATTAGTGGCTTCATTTGAGGATTGCCTCATAGTTTCTAGTAGGATTTTATAGTTCTCAGTTCTGAATGAATGAAATTTTTGGTCCTTTAGACTTATGACTATTTAGGTTTTGATGTGGGTTGTAATCCATCCTCTCTTTGGTCCCGATCAATTGAATCTCTTGTAAATTTCATGGGATAGAAAGTTCCATGGATGGAAGAATTGTTAAACACTGATATGACAATTTCTAATTATTTTATTTATTTTTTAGTCCAATTTTAACGATTAAATTATTTTAATTAATGTTAAATTAAAATAAAAGTAGTTAGATAACAATAAAATGTGAAATGTGAATCTATATCCTCATCGTCGCTTCCTCTCATGCTTTCCCCATTTTGTTCATGTGGCCAACCCCCTTCTCCCATTCCCCTTCAGTAATTCACAACCTCCCTCTAAAAAAGCACTTTTGTGTTCCACCTCCCCTCCACCAGCCATTCATCCTCCCTCTCCTTAAGCGACACCCTCCCCTATCTCATGACTACCTCCGATTGAGGCCCTCTGATGATGGGTTTTGTCCTTCCAGTGAGCACTTCCCCCTTCTAGAGAGCATCCCTTATCCCCTATTTCCACCAAATTTAATTGGGTTTTTGGCTCTTCTCACCTTGGTTTGGTTGATACTCCCCTCTCCATGTGTTTTCCAATGATTTACTCCCTTCCTTGTTTCCCACTTATGTCTGATGAAACCCTTGGTCATGGTTGATTTTATTTTGGTTCCTTATTCCATTTTTAGTGTGTGCGGTGGGTGTCCTGGGTATTCCCGGTGTGGGTTTCGGTATCCCCCATTGAATGTGATGCTCTTCTATCCATTCCAATTCATCCACTTCCATTTGAGTTTGATTTCTTTTACCCTCTTATTTTTTTATAAAATTTTAATGTGTTCTAAATTTTATTTGGGTACTGTATAGTGAAATCTAGTAATTTTCATCACGCTTATGGGTTAGAAATGTGTTTTTTCCAAATAAATTTCTATGTGTTCTGTATATTTTATTGTGTTGTTTATTGTAAAGAGTTTTATTCCTTTTTTGGAAAGTGAGAATTATATTTTTAAAGCCACTTCAGGTTCATATTTTTTGAAAATTAATTTTTTTTAAAATAATTTAGTAGTGTTTTCATATAGGAATTTTAATGTATTTTAATGTATGAATTAATTATAAAACGCATGTTTTGGAAATTATTTTGGGTAGTATTTGGCTTTATAAAAAGGGTTGTTTTGGGGAATTGGTTGAGAAATTCTGTGTTTTTTTTGTGTTTTTCATAGGGGAATTTCTAAATTGTATTTGTTTTGGTAAAATAATTTGAAATAAGTTTCTGGTGTGAGTAAAATGTAAAATCAAATAGTATTAGAAAGTAGGCCATTTTTTTCACTTTTTTGTATGAGTTCTGATGTCATTAAATAATCGGAATATTTAATTGGAAATGAACTTGTTTTATGTGTGGGTTTGATGTATGTCAATTAAATAGTTAGGAAGATCCTCGAAGAGTTATAAACATATACATCCATGTGTGTGAGTTTGTATATATAAATCCTACTCACACATATTCCCCCAAGGTGGGATGCATTTTTTTATTGAATTAAGGGGTATATATATAGAAGTGTATGTGTTCTCAATTTTGTGTTGATCTTCATCAAAGGTATCATGTTCCAAATTGTTTTCTTTGGTTCTCTCCCATTATGAATTATGTTTACCTATACATTAGTCTTTAAAATAATTAATTATTTATTTCCATCTTTTCATAAACTTATTAAATTCATACCTACTAGTATATGGTTTCTTCTATAATAAGTATTTTTAAAAAATAATATTAATTTTTCTTTGTGTATGATTGGATGAAACTATTTTATTAAATGTGCATATGAATTTTTTATCAAATTTTAATGAAATATATCCGTTGGACTTTGTTAATAAATTATGATTTTTAAATAATTTCATCAATTGTAAATGTGAGTGGTTTTATCAAATGGATTTTTTAAATGGAGTTCCAAATGGTTTTGAGATTAGAGGTGGTGTCTAATTGAGTATTTGAAAATGTGTTGGCATGGGATGGTTCCTAGGAAATGGTTTAGTGTTAAATGGTTTCTTGAAGAATTCTTTTTTACTTTCGTAAAATAATTTTACTTGAAAAAATGTCATTGGGATGAACCTCTTTCCTAGTTAGATGATAAAGGAATGGGTGTGTCTTAGATGTGATTTCCCTCGAGATTTTTCGGTTTATGATAATGGGGATAAAAGTCCCCTATGGAGATTGAGGGGTGACTTTTAGGTGTGTTTCTTGTATGTGATTCATGAATATGTGAGGGATTTTTTATTTGATATTGTTAGATCACCCCCCCCCCTTATTATTCATGAAATGGGAACCTATGCTTGTGAACAAATTATTGGTATATGATGGCTTCACTAGTTTATATTTCACACTATCTATTGGCCCATAGTTGGGGGGATATATTTTTATTATTACTATGGGTTTGGGACCCTTGATTAGGACAAGTATTGTGACGATCACAAGTTTGGGTGTTATGAAATCATTGGGTAGGGAATGCCTTTGGGATGAGTCACATGTATAGTATATTTTAGATTATTCACAATCGCCTATATTTCACCCATATCTACTAGAACAAATGTTTTTATGCATTTTTGGACAGATACTGTTGTGTGTTATTTTCCATTTCAGTTTTTGTATGATTATTGGAATTGCTTCTAGAATGGTGTGGATATAGCTAAAATGATATTGTGTATTCAATTTGTTACGGAAAAATTTATTTGGATGTTTTTTATACACACTCTCTCCTTTATAACAAAAATGAATTTCACTTTTAAAATACATATGTTTCCTTTATGGGAAATAATATGGTCTTGAATGGTAAAAAGGGGAATGGACTATGATTTTCTTTAAATGAAAAAAGTGTGAAAAACATACTTTTATATATTGTAGATCAAACCTAAAATTAATGTATGTTTATTTAATGGAATGAATATGGGAAGATATTACATTGGTATGTCCACTGAGTTAGATTATTCATCTCTATAAATATTTCTTGTTTTTATTACCTAGTGTATATTTCAGTTTGATCGCGATCACCATGGGAAATGTTGAGTTAGTGGATTAGAGAGTGACTCATGGGATTATGTAGAGATTAGTGGTCATCACATTAGACTAGTTTTATTTTTCTAGTTTTGGTTTAGTTGTTTTGTTTTTTCTTTATTATCAGATTCTATTTTATTATTTTAATGATTTATATTCATTTATATTATCTTAAATCATTCTTAACGTCACTCCTTTGATTACCTTGGCACATTTAGCCAGCATAAGAGGATCCAGAATGCCTCTCTTTTCTTATCATGGGACAGCTTGGGTGACCAGTTAAGGGTCGACCTAGGTTGGTTCATGACTGATTGAGTATATATGATAAAATGAATGGAAACGTAGTTTTATTATATACACATGTCAAAAAAGGTTTTATAAATGTATGGATATTTTAATAAAGGGAAATATTTTTTTGAATAAATTATTTTGACACATAATTTCTTTTACTTTTTTCCATTACGGTAGGATTAATATTTAGTAATAGGGTGAAGGAAAGGTTGAATGGAATCAAGTGTTATTCTTCCATTAATTTTTAAATAAAGCATTGTCTTAATTATATATTTGTTGAGTGTTGTATCATGTGGATGTTTTCTTGGAGAATATCATATTAGAGAAGGTTTCATTTTGTAGTAATGTAATATAGTCTAGGTATTTGGTTTTTTTATTATTATTACTTGATCATAGTAATCCCAAATTATTTTAAGATGGTTATTTTGAAAATTTTAGTCCTTAATGGAATATAAAGAGTATATCCACATAATGGAAATGGTTTTTTCGGTGGTATATCTAATAATATTTATGATTTATAAATTCAAATCCATTAGTATTATTTTTCTGTTGAATATATTATTTTATATAGATATGATTTAAGAATTTATTAATATTTAGAATAATTAATTTTGATGATATATTCAATATTTTTCCCATATATGTTATGAGGTGTTTTCTTTAATTCATTTTGGTTTCATTTTGAGGTTCATTTTTTGTTATAAATAATTAGAATCTTCTGAGAGGTATCTAATTCAGCATCTATAACAATTCATGAAATTTAAATTGTGTTTTATAGTCCTTGGTGGTGTGATAAGAGTATCTAATGTTCATTTTGATGTGGATGATAGAGTTTCATCATGTGGGTGGCCAATATTACAATTTTTGAAGGAGGATACATCATAGGGGATAATATTGTTGTACAACGGGAATGGTAAGTTGGATGTTTTCAATAATGGTTGATGCAGTGTTTGGAATGGAAATTTTAGTTATTTCCTAATCATGGTGGATTCTTTACTCCAAAATGGAATCTATTTCAGAGGGAATATTTCTTAATTATTTTTGTGAACTAAAAATAGAAATACATATGGTTGATGAATTATTTTGTAATCATATGGATGGTGAACTATTGTTTAGTGTGATTTTTATCATGGTCGATCATGGAGTGAGTTTTAAATCAATGAGGGTGGATTCCTAGTGTGGTGGTGGTTATTCCCAAATGTCAGGGTCTATGGTTATTATTGCGATGAAACCCACTAAAGATTTACTTTGAGAATTCCAATGTTCCACATGGCCTTATAAATGCCACCTTGTATAAATTATAATGTCAACCTGTTTATTTTGAATTTGTAACATAGTGAGGAGACTATGTTGTCGATATTGGATAATCATCAATCACCAACATAGTAGAAGAAGAAATAAAAAATAAAAAGTGGAAGAGAACAAAATATAAAACATACGATTGTAGAAACACATGAAATATACTTTTAGATACATTTCGATCATACATCCAATTAAAAAAGCACCCATTTTGTAGTAAATCAATAAAGGTAATAAGAAAAAGATGTATGGAATATTTGACACCCTAAATCAAAAAATGTCATTTATTATATCTTAGTATCATCTCGCTTGCCCGAATGAATCCACCTAGTAATTATCCTTAAAGATGGTCCCATCCCAAGGAAGGATACCTATTGATAGTATGTACATGTGCATTATGGTGCCTATATATAGTTGGATAATAATCCCAAAAAGAATACATCATCACATATATAGATTAAAATCTTCACATATATATATATATGACTTGATACACTAACATAAATAAATAATGAATGAAATAAAAGGAGTAAAATATAAACCTTATTCGAGTCATCATGCACTGAATAAGAAACCAAAAAACCTAACCAAACCATAGGTTGTGGATAATAAAATAATTCTGTCAAGAGTTACAAAAAACTATTAATGAATGACTATAATGTAATATAGGTAGGGAATCATAATAACCAAAATCATTCATTAGCTAAAGCATTCCTTGGGTAAGGTCACATTGATATTTCCCATATGAAATTGGAACAACCCAACAGTTTTTTTAAAGGAAATTATTTCTTATAAATATATCATAATCACATTAACTTCTATGTGCTATGAGACCCATAAAACATATGTTTTTCACTTCTGTGATGTGAATTCCAAAAATCTGACATACATAGTCGCGATAAGTAAGTTATTTAGAGTCCAATAAGAAAAACATAATTTTTGGTGAATTTTAACATACCCTTATTAATATTAACATACCCTTATGAATAGTGATATACCCTAAATAATAGTAACCTCACCTATGATAATATATAAATAATATTCAAGTTGACAGTATGATATACCTATATTTTAGAATATGTTAATGGATGTTTTAAAACAAGTTTTTGATAATAAAATATTATTTTAATTAAATATTAAATTAATAATTTTTAGAAAAATATTTTTCAAAAATGGAGTTCATTTTTTTATTCTACACATCAAAAAATGGTTAGGGTGAATTTTTGGGATTTTTCCGAAATACTTGATTTTTTTGATGAATAGTAAAATACGGTAATTTACCGTAAATATACATTATAAGATAAATAGACTATTCATAGAATCATGGATGATGAAACCACCATTAATTATAATTCACATGAAAACATTACTATTCTTGTTCATGGAAAACTTACTTTTACTTGTCTTGTGAACAAATAATAAATTAATGACTTTTATATTAAGAAATCCCCTCTCTCATCCACTATAAAAACCCCCTCTCACCCCCTCTTCTAATCACTCCTCTCAAGCCTTGTTCCTTTTCCAAATACTAAAACAATACCCTCCCAACCTCTTATCCTACGTCCATCATGCTTTGGTCTTATTAGAAGACCAAAACCTCTCTCTTAAGGAGGTTCTCAAGGAAGTTTGGTTCAAGAGGTAAATTCTTCTTTTCAATTATTTATCTTTCCTTTCAAGTTCATTTGTTTTATTTTTAAATTACCTATCTTATAAAAATTTTGTGAGGAATCTAGTACCTTATATGTACATGAATATTATCATGATAGTGGAATAATTTATCATCATCTACCCCTTTTTTACCTTCTTTTATACTAGTAGCAAGAACACCATCTGAGATGTGTCAATTTTAGACATTCAAGGACGATGGAATTTCGATTTCTATTATCATTATAAATTATGGTCATGAAACAATTATTGTTATGGTTGAACCAGATTATTATATATAATATATCTTATTTAAGATTATGTAATCCCATTTTTCAAATGGTATTAGGTTATAATGAAAAATGGGTTTGTTGTAATCAAAACCAACAAATTAACCGAAACAATTATCATTAATGTTCTATATGATAATTCAACTTTGTTCCATGTAACCAAGTTATATAACTGAACAATAACACCTATTTATGTTCATTAATAATATTTAATTTCAATTCTGGAGATTTACATCCATTCCACTTCATTACTTAAAAACAGGTGAACCGAATATGAAAATAAGAGAAACGAACACTCCGGAACAACGAATGTCATTACAATAACTAATCAATAAAGACATAAATGAACTAACCAGAATTATGATAAAATAAATACATGTATAATAGGTTCTGAAATAAGTTATTAATAGGTATAATTTCATATTCTAGGATCTTAAGTACAAGAGCAGATCACGTTCAGAGTTAAGGTAAGGGTTTCTTCATCTCACTTTGATTTTCATGAGATTTTTCATATTCACTAGTAATACTTTTGTATGGTGTATGTATACTGACCATTGATGTCACATATCATTAATATCTTTATCTTAATGGTATTAAATCTATCATTTTTATATTATTAATTTTGGGGCATACAAATCATTTGATTACAAAGTGTTAGGGTTTTTCACCTAAACTTCCATTTTCATTCAGGTTACTTTTATTGTCTAATTTCCGTAGTGAAATTGTCATGTATTGTTATGTACTCCTCATAAATTTTGTGTGATAATTCTATATTTGTAAATCACCCATAATATTTCATATTTTCTGGATAGTTACATATTTTAAAAGAAGCTTTCAAAACTGTTTTCAAAATACAAGCCGGATTCAAGATAATTTCTCAAATTCTTATCTATTTTCAAGGGAACTATATAATATTTTTTTGGGAACCATTATCCTTAAAAAATAACTCATTTTAATATTAAAAAACTATACTAATTCACTTCTGGATTTATACAAAAAAATTCCAAAAGAACTATTATTTTCAAATAAAAGACTATTTATCTCAAGAATTGCATAATGATTTTATAAAAGTGTTTTCATCTAATTCAACAATATTGTTGATTCCATGGTATTATTGGGTTTAATTATTTATGAGGTCATATACCATATTTGATTTAATAGTTTATGACTGACTCTATTTTGTATTATGTATCCTAAAACGATTCACCATATTATTCTGAATGGTTAGTGTTTTATGTTTAATGATTGGGAAAAGATATTTACATTTCATATGATAGTTTCAATATGAATGTAAATGTTGTTTATGTTGATCCTCGCTCATATGAAGAATTAATTGGACTTATTATGCAATAGGTGGGGCCGGATATAGCCCCTCGATGCATCGGTAGGTCTCATGAGTCAAATAGACATGGAATTGGTCGAGGCCTTTCCTAATGTGATATGGATTTTGGCCGATGCCTTAAACATTAGACGTCTTGGTCGTGGCCTTGAAAAAATGATTCAAAATGTCCAGAATTATTCATTCCATCATTATGAGTTCAGATTTTGAGATTTCATGTGGTTATTTGATTAGTGTAATACCCATGATTATGTTTTATTTTGGAATTATTCACTCAGAACAATTTCCTGCCACAATGTGTTCAAGTTTATTATTAAAGGCATTTGATTTCAATTATGCACCATGTCTTATGTTAATAATATCATCCACTGTATTTCTTACTTTTACTGAGAATTTGAGCTCACCCCTTTCTTATGTATCATTTTTTTGGACATGAATAAGTTTATTATGATTGACATACTAAAATAACCTAGGAGTTATGGGTGCTGGCTATGAATTTTCCATGTTGTATTTTTATTCAAGTTGTAATATTGAACTTTTGTATGAATCTTGTTTCCAATAATACTAAACTACTTGGTACTTCAGGATTCATATTCCTTGTATGTTTGCCAATGTAAACAAACTAGGTACCGGCTCCGTGCAACTAGGTTCAGGTCCTTACAGTTGGTATCAAAGGAAGTTTAGTAGAATACTTGGAAACCAGATTTAGAAAACGTATAATTAGGGAAGAGTCCCTAAGATAGACTTTGAGGATATACATACAATAATTTCTTCGTATTTTGATAAGTAATATATTATGTGGATCTCTAAATCAATACATCTTTGACTGGATATGAGTAGGTAGAGGCGGCTCTTGCATAGATGTCTCTAGGTGTATAACCCGAAAACACTACTTTGAGCAAGACTCGAATGGGAACTGCTGCACGACAACAGGCATTGCTGCACTCTTGGTTACGACACTCCCAGTGGATATTCATTGGACAATTCACTTTTTATTTTCAAGACATTATAAAGGATTGAAATGTAAAATATTCCTCAAAGAACCCACATTTTTTAATATGGGATTAGCCATTCGTAGGATCTCAATTTTTTTCTAAGTATTTTGTTAAGTTAAGATTATACATTATGATTCATAACCTAATATAGTGTATGCCATTATCTAGTGATGAAGCCAAGTAAAAGGAATGGAAACTGCACGAACACACGTGTCCCTTGTTGGGATTTTCCTCCTATGTAAGATAATGTTGTTGGCTCTGGTGCTGTTACTGGTGCTGAGCAAATCATAAATATAATGGGACAACGTAATCAGGTTATTAATAATAACCTTACCCGTATGGAGCATCTAGATCCATCACATGGAGGAGATATGCTAGATTTCTTTATGTGACAACAGCCTCCACCGTTCAATGGGACTATAATCCTTTTTTTAGTAGAGTAGTGGATATGTTCCCTTGAGATGATATTTCTCACTTTGGGATGTAATGAAAGAGAAATGATTTTCATGGCAGTATATCTCTTATCAGGAGATACAGATCAATGGTGATTATTAATCAAAAACACAAAGGATGAGGAAGAAATCGAAGAGACGGAATGGGGGGATTTTAAAGAAATATTATTAGAAAAATATTTCCCTCATGAAAAAAGAGCAGATATTTAGAGAAAATTCTTGAATCTGAAGGAAAAGGAGGAAGATAATGTTTCTATGTATGAACCCATCTTTACAAGGCTGGAAAGACATGATGTGGAGTAAATACAAAATACAAGGAGAAAAATCGATCGATTCTTTGATGGACTAAAGACATTTCTCTGGCGGGCACTGGTCTCCGAAAATTTTTCATCATATGAAGACATAGTTTCATGTGCTATCAAGACTGAAAAATAATTGTCTAAGTCTTATGACTTTAAGGGAAAGTGAGAAATGAATTGGGCTGCTAAAAACCATGGGAAAGGAAATAAGGAAACAAGGAAGAATGGAAGAGTTGAATTTCCACCATGTGAAAATTGTGGAAGGAAACACTCCCAGTGCGTGATTAAATGGAAAAGGAGTATGCTACAAATGTGGTCAGAATGGCCATCCTTCTGGTGACTGCAAAGGAAAAAAGGAATCCAATGATGTCTAATGCTATAATTGTTAGGAGATGGGGCACTATGCTAATAATTGTTCAAAACGACAAGGAGATATGAAATAGAAGCAGCCAAGGGATAAAGGAGAATCATATGTGATCACAACGGCAGAGGTTGAACTTCTGCGTGATGTGGTGGTAGGTACTTTGATCATTTCATCATGTTTATCCAATGCTTTATTTGATTCTGGATCATCGCATTGTTTTATATCTTCCCAATTTTCTATGAAAATTAGATATTTACAATTTTATTTAACAAGGGATTTGTCAGTCAAAACTTCTAAGGGAAGTATCATTGCTACCAAGTTCTATCAATCAGTTCCCATTAAGGAATATAAATGTTCTTTATCTGCTGATCTCATCATCATACCCATGATTGAGATTGATATAATCCTCAGTATGGATTGGCTTTCAGAACATGATGCAAAAATTTATTGTAATAAGAAGGAGGTTACGATTTTTGATGACGATGATAAAGAACACCTTATCTTTAGAGCCGAATCATCACTACCTGATTCTTATCTAGATACCTCAACAGTAGCTCAACTAAATTCAATTATTGGGGAGGAACAGATTGAAATAACTATGGGTGATAAAAATAATGTTCAAATATAAGTTGTACATGTTATGAAAGAGTATATTGATGTCTTTCCAATAGATTTAAGTGGACATTATCCAGAGGGGGAAATTGAGTTTTCCATTGACTTAACACCTGGTTCAAGACCCATATCAAATAAACCTTATAGAATGGCCACTATGAAGTTAGTGGAACTAAAAAATCAACTATAAGAATTATGTGATAATGGATTTATTCGACCTAGTGTTTCTCTATGGGGAGCCCCTGTCCTCTTTGTGATGAATACAGATGGATCCATGAGGTAGTGCATTAATTACAGGGAAATAAATTCTATTAAAATAAAAATATGTATCCTCTGCCATGAATTGATGATTTATTCGATCAAATTCATGGAGCCCAATATTTTTCAAAGATTGATCTTCGATCTGGATGTCATCAGTTAATTTTAAGGAAGGAAGACATTCCAAAACAAGCGTTCCGAACCATATATGGGCATTATGAGTTTACAGTATTGCCTTTTGGACATACTAAGGAACCATCTATTTTTATGGATCTGATGAATACAGTCTTCATGGAATATCTTGATGACTTTGTGGTGGTGTTTATTGATGATATTCTAGTGTACTCTAGAATCTTTGAATAAGATCAAAATCACTTGCGCACTATTTTTATGACTCTAAGAAGAAACAAATTATATGGGAAGTTCATAAAGTGTGCTTTCTGGATCCAATCAGGTTCTTTTCTAGGCCACATTGACTCTCAGGATGGAATATCTGTAGATCCTACAAAGACAATGGTTGTGCCAGAAAGGCCTACTCCAATTAATGTAACTGGGTTACATAGTTTTATTGGGTTAGCAGGTTATTATCAGTATTTCTTTCAGAACATCGCTCGTTTAGCTAACCCAATGATGAAGCTCACAAGTAAAGGGGTTAAATTTGTTTGGAAAAAATATTGTGAATAATTTTTCAAAGAACTGAAGAGAATATTAGTCAATTCTATAATATTTAATCTACTATCGGGGAATTATGGGTTTGTTATTTATAGTGATGCTTCAAAGAAAGGACTTGGTTGTGTCCTTATGCAGAATGATCGAGTGATGCCTATTCATCTAGGAAACTAAAAATTCATGAACAAAACTATCTAACCCATGATCTTGAGTTATAAGAGGTAATATTTTCTCAAAATATTTGGAGTCATTACTTCTATGGAGAAAAATGTGAGATATATACAATCATAAGTGTTTGATGTATAAATTCTCACAGAAAGAACTCAACATGAGACAAAGGAGGTTGATTGAGAAAATAAATGATTACAATTTCACAATACACTACCACCCAGGGAAAGAAAATAAGGTAGCATATGCATTGAGTAAAAAAGACCACGGAATTCTAAACAGGATGAGAGTTGAAAGGGATACTATGTTCATGGATCTAGTAAAGATGGATATGGGAAATATTAAGGAAGGTAGCACATCACTACTTTTTCAAATGGCTGCCCAACCTTCATTGATAGAGAGGATAAAATGTTCTCAGGCTGATGATGATGAGTTTCAAAAGAAAATTGATGCAATAAAAGATAGGTGATTGGATTCTCATATCAAGATGGCATTTTGATATTCGAGAAGAGGCATTGTGTTCCCGCTATTCCCGAGCCAAAGAGATAACTGTTAGATGATTCTCACAACTCTAATTTCTCTATACGTCCTAGTAGCACAATGATGTATCGAGATCTCAGAGAGAACATTTGGTGGGGAAATATGAAAATGGATATTGATGAATATACGTCAAAGTGGCTGGTATGTCAACAAGTGAAGGCTGAGAGGCAAAAGTCTAAGGGGATGATGGAACCACTACCCATACCATCATGGAAGTGGGAGAACATTACCATGGAATTTGTCACTGGACTCCCATTGACATCTAGAGGAATCAATGATATATGGGTCATTGTACGAATTTACATAAAAGAATTGGTAAGGATGCATGGAGTGCCACTCTCTATTGTATCCGACCATGATCCTAGATTTACCTTGAATTTCTGGAAAATTCTCCAACATGCTTTAAGCACTACACTAAACTTAAGTATGTCCTATCATCCTCAAACTGATGGCCAATCCAAGCAGACTATTCAAACACTGGAAGACATGTTAAGGGAATGTTCTATGGAATTCAAAGGAGGATGGGACCAACATCTTCCACTAGTTGAATTATCCTACAACAATAGTTTCCACTCGAGCATCCGTATGGCACCATATGAAGCCTTTTATGGGAAAAGGTGTTGAACACCAGCATGTTGGGATGAAGTCGGTGAGAGAAAGATGCTAGGACCTGAATTGGTTGAGGAAATGGCAGAGAAGGTGAAAACCATTCAGCAGCATATCAGGCAGATCAATGTTGACTTAAGAGTTATGAGGACAACCGTCGATGAGACCTGGAGTTCAATGTAAGATACCTTTTATTTCTATGCATATCTCTATAGAAGAAGGTCATTTGGTTTTAGAAGAAAGGAAAGCTAAGTCCCAGGTACATTGGCCCCTTTTAGATCCTTGATCGAGTCGGAGTTGTGGCATATCGACTGGCACTTCCACTAACCCTGTAAAAGGTACATGATGTCTTTCATGTATCCCTTTAAGGAAGTACCTACCAGACCCTTCACATGTACTCTCTTTAGAGGTGGTACAGTTGGAGGATGGTATTTCCTATGAGGAGCAGCCGATGAAAATTTTGGATCGTAGAGACAAATTTCAACGCAACAAGACTACTCATCTGGACAAGGTACTATAGAGAAACCATAAGTATGAAGAGGAAACTTGGGAACTGGAGGAATCAATGAAGGAGAAGTATCCCCCACCTATTCTTGGCCTAGATTGTAATGGAAATTTCGAGGGCGAAATTCTTTAAGGAGGTGAGAATGTAATGACCCAGTATTTTTTTTAAAGGAAATTACTTTTTTATAAGTATATCAAAATCACATTAACTACTAAGTGCTATGAGACCCTTAAAACATAATTTTGTCACTTCTGTGATGTGAATTTCAAAAATTTGACATACAGTGTCGCGATCAGTATGTTATTTACAGTCCAATAAAGAAAAAAAATTTTTGTTTAATTGTAACATACCCTTATTAATAGTAACATACCCTTATGAATAGTGATATACCCTAACGAATAGTAACCTTACCTATGATAATATATAAATAATATTCAAGTTGAAAGAACGATATACCTATATTTTAGAATAGGTTAATGAATGTTTTAAAACTAGTTTTTTATAATAAATTATGAATTTAATTAAATATTAAATTAATAATTTTTAGAAAATTATTTTGAAAAATGGACTTCATTTTTGGATTCTACATGTCGAAAAATGTTTAGGGTGAATTTTTGGGATTCGTCCGAAATACTTGATTTTTTTATGAATAGTAAAATACGGTAATTTATCATATATATACATTATAAGCTAAATATACTATTCCTAGAATCATGGATGAATTCACCACCCATAATCCTAATTCACATGAAAAAATTAATATTCTTGGTCATGGAATACTTACTATTACTTGTCTTGTGATAAAATAATGAATTAATGAGTTTTATATTATGAAATTATCTCTCTCCTCCACTATAAAAACCCCCTCTCACCCCCTCTTCCAATAACTCATCTCAAGCATTTTTTCTTCTCCAAATTATGGCCAAAAACCCTCCCAAACTCCTCTCCCACATCCAGAAAGCTTTGTTCTTATTAAAAGACCATGACCTCTCCCTTAAGGAGGTTCTGAAGGAAGTTTGGTTCAAGAGATAGTTTCATCTTTTCAATTCTTTGTCTTTCCTTTCAAGTTCATTTGTTATATTTTTATGTTACCTATATTATCCAAATTTTGTGATGACACTAGTGACTTATATGTACTGTAATGTTTTCATGATAGTGGAATAATTTATCATCATCTATCCCTTTTTTAGTTACCTTTATACTAGTAGCAAGAACACCATCCGAGATGTGTAAATTTTACACATTTAAGGACGATGGACTTTCGATTTCTATTATCATTCTAAATTCTGGTCATGAAACCATTATTGTTATGGTTGAACCATATTATTATATATAATATATCATATTTAGGATTCTGTAATCCCATTGTTCAAATGGTATTGTGTTATAAAGAAAAATGGGTTCGTTGTAATCAGAACGCACAAATTAACTGAAACAATTATCCATAAAGTTATATATGATAATTCATCCTCTTTCAATGTAACCAAGTTATATAAATGAAAAATAAAACCTATTTATGTTCATAAATAATATATAATTTCAATTCTGTAAATTTATATCCATTCCAATTCATTTCTTAAAAACAAGTGAACTATATATGAAAATAAGAGAAACGAACACTCTAGAAGAACGAAAGTCAATACAATAAATAATCAATAAAGACATAAATTAAATAACCAGAATTATGATAAACTAAATAATTGTATCATAGGTTCTGAAATAAGTTATTAATAAGTATAATTTAATATTCTAGGAACTTAAGTACAAGAGTGAAACATGTTCAGAGTTAAGTTAAGGGTTTCTTCATCTCACATCAATTTTTGTGAGATTTTTCATATGCACTAGTAATACCTTTGTATGGTGTATGTATACTGACCATTGATGTCACATATCATGAATATATTTATCTTAATGGTATTTAATATATCATTTTTTATATTAGTAATATTGGGGCATACGAATCATTTGATTACAAAGTTTAAGGGTTTTTCACCCAAACGTCTATTTTCATTCGTGTTACTTTTATTATCAAATTTCCGCGGTGAAATTATTATGTATTATTTTGTACTCCTCATATATTTTTTGTGAGTATTATATATTTTTAAATCAACCAGAATCCTTCCCTATTTGCTAGATAGTTACATGTTTTAAAAGATGCTTTCAAAAATGATTCCAAAATACAAGTCGGATTCAATATAATTTCTCAAATTCTTATCTATTTTCAAGGGAACTATATAATATTTTTTTGGGAACCATTATACTTATAAAATAACTCATTTTTAATGAAAATAGTACATTAATTACCTTTTGGTTTTATACAAAACAAATTCCAAAATAACACTTCTTTTCAAAATAAAATATTATTTATCTCAAGAATTGCTTATTGATTTCATAAGAGTGTTTTCTTCTAATTAAACACTCTTGTTGATTCCATGGTATTATTGGGTTTAATCATTTATGAAGTCATATACCTTATTTGATTTAATGGTTTATTACTAAATCTATTGTGGATGATCTATACTAAAACCATTCACAATATTATTCTGAATGGTTAGTGTTTTATGTTTAATGATTGGGGAAATTTTGTTACATTTCATATGATAATTTCAATATGAATGTATATGATGTTTATATTGATCCCCACTGCTATGAGAAATGAATCGGACTTATTATTTGATGGGTGGGGCCTGCTATATCCCATTGATGCATTGATAGGTCTCATGAGACAAATAGATATGGAATTGGCTGAGGCCTTTCCCAATGTGATATAGATTTTGGTCGAGGCCTTAATCATTAGACGTCTTGGCCGAGGCTTTGAAAAAATGTTTCAGAATGTCCGACATTATGAATTCCATCATTATGAGTTTAGCTATTGATATTTCATGTGGTTATTCGATTAGTGGAATACCCATGATTATGTTTTTTTGGAATTATTTACTCAGCTCATTTTCCTTCCATAATGTGTTCAAGATTATTATAAAAGGCATGTGTTTTAAATTATGCACCATTTCTTATGTTTATACTATCTTATGATGTATTTATTACATTTACTGAGCATTTGAGCTCATCCCTTTCTTATGTATCATTTTTTTCAGGACATGAAGATGTTTATTATGAATGACATGATGAAATAACCTAGGAGTTATGGGTGCTGTCTAAGGAGTTTCCATGTTGTATTTCTATTCATGTTGTAATAGTGAACTTATGTATGAATATTGTTTCCAATAATACTAAACTACTCGGTCCTTCAGGATTCATATTCCATGTGTGTATGCCAACGTAATCAAATAAGGAACCAGCTCTGGGCAACTCGGGTTGGTTCATTACAGAAATGATCACCACTAAATCTGTTTAATGCGGGAGTCACTATACATAAACCATTTTATAAGATAAACTATACAATTTATAAGTGGTCCCATAACTATACCTCACATAAGTACCCTCAAGTAACATTTAGAGGAAGGAATAAAAATTTCCAACCACATCAAATACCCAATTCTAATGACCCATAATTTTATCAATGGTACCTCCCGTCTTATAAGTATTATCCAAATAAAATCATTATTCACATAAAATATTACTTAAATAGGTGTTATTTAATTATATCAAGGATCCTATACCGAAGGAATAATAACTTGGCCCTTGGAATTGTTACCTGACCATTATGAATATTAATTTGGACAATATAATAGTAACCTCATCTATGAATGTATAAATATAATTTAGGCATCTCATAAATGCACTAATTATATAATTATATCCAAGTATAAGTAAATAATGTTTTAAAAACACGACAATTTATGTGATCATTTTTTATAAAATGTAAATGTTTATTAAAACATTTATAATAAAAATAGTGATTTAGAATAAAATTTATTACCATAAAATTGACTCATAAATTAACTTTTATTAATATTATTATAAGATAATTTTATGATACCTTAGTTAATTTATCAATTTCTTATAAAATCATTTATAATTTTAAAATTGATATTTTTTGAATAAAATTTGATTTTAATATTAAATTAAATTTCTCATATTTAATTTTTTCCCTAAAATGTAGTTAATTTTTCCATTCCACATTCTGAAAAATGGATTGGGTAATTTGTTTATTTTTTAAAATTGTTGAATTTTTTGTGAATAGTGAAATACCGTAATTTACATTATGTATACATTATGTGTAGAATACATTATTTCTTGAATAATTGATGATGTTAGAACCATAATATATAACATCACTTAATTATATTATATATTCAGTGATAATGTTTAAACTATTCATAGTCTAGGGGGAAAATAATAAACTAATGAAAAAAATAATGTGAAAACACCCCTCTCCTCCCTTATAAATACCACCCCTCAAAACCAATTCACCTTACGCATGATAATCCTTGAATATTTTCAATTATCTACTGAATAATATTCTTAATCCTATCTCCCACTACCAGTATCCCTTGTCATTATCAATAAGTAAAACATTTTCCCTAAGGAGGTTCTCAATGAGGAGAAATTCAAGAGGTAAAATCCTCTTTCTTTTATTTTAATTTCATTTCATTTCATTTTATTTTATTATTACCCCATGATATCCCCTTATCCAAGAGTAATGATAAGTCCATGTCCTATATATACTAGATTATTATTATTATAATGTAATAATATATCATCAAACCACTAATCCTTTAAGTTTTATTCTAAAAATGGAAACTTCATCCATGATGTGTTGTTTTATCACCATCAAGGATTGTAAGATTTTATTTTTGATTACCACCATCATAGATGATCTTAAAGCCTTTATAATGGTCAAAAATGATTCTAAAATATATTTTATGAAAAATTTTATGTTTTGAAACTAACATATATAAATAAAATTATATAATAATACAAAAACGTTCGTTGTCATCAAAAATTAGAAATATAATTTAAACGGTCTTCATTAACATCTTATCTAATGAATAATCCTCGTAACTAGAAAAATTAATATATAATACCAATTAAACATCAATATGTTTATTAATAACATATAATTTCCATTCTGTAGAATCATTCTTATTATAGATGAACTTTCATACATATAAACATTTGAATTGATCATGAAAACCAAGAAAAAAACACTCATGAATAATGAAATTGAACTCTCAAACACGACAAAAATGATATTAATGAACATAATAAATCTATTATAAATAAAAGAATATATGATTTTTTTCATTTTTTAATTAATGAATTTTACTTTATTATGAAAGATATTTACGTGAATAAATAAATCAGACACATGTCGAAGGGATTCTCAAACCCAAATCAATTTCCATCATTTTTTCCTATTTCACACCATTTTAAGTATTTATGATCATCTAATTATTCATTAATATTATTTATTTATATATATTTTAAATTTTATGGGATTGACATATTTACAGTTTTATTTATTGACAAATTTTATGATTTTCTATAAGAAATATTCTTTCAAAAAATACAACTTTTACATCTCATGAGATTATTTCTTCTCGGTGACCCTTATACCAAGTATGTTATTCCTTATTTATATTGGGAATTTAAATGGTTATTCATGGAATTATGCTTTATTAAATGATATTCATTCCATTCAATGTGTAATTTTATCCCCATGATTGATATACGCATTATATGGCATACATGATTATGTAAATGTTCTGATGTGACTGGTGCACCCAAAATTATATATTGATTCAATGAATTTGATAATGTGATTAATCCCATAAAATATAGTGATATGTGTTTGGTATTAGACCAATAAGACATGGTTATTCATTTTTTTCTCTTACATACTTCATTCTTTAATCTAATTCTTCCTCTCATAATTATTATAACGATCCCATGATTTTGTTAGAATGATGATTATTATATTTATTCCATTTTATATCCATTCATGTCTTTATCTACCCACTACCTAAGGTTTTATCTCACTCCTTTTCGAAATATATCCTCGGGTGATTACATGTACTAAGGACAATATGATGTGCAATGATATTCAATAGATGAAGGAATAAAATATTGTTTACGGTTTATTATGTAAATGTTATGTGTGGTTCTAATTTTATAACGAATATAAACCTTTGGATCCTGGTAATGTAGAACTTTTATTGTTTTATCATTAATTGTTATGTAATACTCAATTTAAAAAAGTAGGGTCTCTATAGTTCATATTAGAGCATGGATGACCTAGTTTGGGAATTAATATAAGAAAAACATAATGAAAACCCTTATTATGAGTCTTAGAAAAACTAAGAACCCAAAAAACATTTTTTTATAAAAAACTATATACATTAGGAAACCATAAGATATTATTTTAATTTTAATTACCCAATAGAATAATTTATTTAATAGTTACTTGTTGACTAATTTTTTTCAATATTTTTTATTTTAGAAATGGTGGGAACAGAGAGAAACTATACAAACAACCCGTATGAGGAACAGTGAAACAATTTCTATAATTACATCCCCAATGAATTGGGAGGTGGAGATCAAAATTCCATTGTGATCCCTACCCAATTATGTCAAGATATGACCAATAACCTGAACAATGTAGAATTCCATCTATCACCTAAGAGGTAAAAATTGTATCTTGATTCTTTTATGTGGTAATGACCAGTAATGTTTAGTGGATCTTCTAATCCACTCATCATAGAAAAATGATTAAAATTAATAGACAATATATTTTCAGTACTTCATTATTTTCAGATAAAGAGGGTGACTGAATGTTTGTCTTCTTGATAGAGAGGCATGCCAGTCGATGAAATTAATAAAGAACAATAAGATGAATGATTAAATTATATTTATGCAGTAGAGGGACATTAAGATAATGATTCTAAACAGATGTTTCCCTCAGAATAATCATAAAAAGATGGATAGAGAATTATTATAGATGAAGAAACTAGAACTTGAATCTTCTAGGGACTATGAAGAAAATTTCACAAGTAGTGAAATGCCCAAATATGGTTTTTTATCAATAATGATTGAAAAATTGATAAATTATTTAGTGCTTTAAAACAACACAATTGAACATTTTTAGAAATTGAGACATTGGGAGTTATGAAGAAGTTTTTCTATGTGCAATCAATGTGGAGATGGAGATTTAATAATAGTCTCTTGTATATTGTGATAAGAAATGAAACATGGAGTTTCAAGCATGGGGACATAATGGGAATGGTTTAAATAAATATCAACCACTCATATACCAAAAATTTTGGAACTAACATCATGGGAACTACCTCAATGGGATAGGTAAATGCTATAAGTGTAAGATATAAGTCCACCAAGATCATAAATTTCATAGAGACATAATGAAGCCAAATAATTTTATAGAAGAACAGAGAGCCCCATCCATGGTTAAATTCATCAACAGCCGGGAGAAAGGGCATTATGAATGCCTGTGCACTAAACCATGAGTCCTAGAGGGTAATCAGGTTTGTCAATCGCCAAATCTAAATGAGAAATTGAAATCATTTTCCCTCAATGCTATTGCTGTGGATCCAGAAAACGTTGTCATACAATTTTATCTTCTTATTTAATAATTAATGGATTTTTTATTCAATTTATATTCATTAATTTAAATAATATAGTTTTTATAGAACTATTTAATCAAAGCCCCGAAACATTGAAGTAGGGAAATCCATAATGATTCATAGTGGTGAAATCAGTGAAATGTAAGTGTTGTAATTGTCTCCTATTGGAATATGTGGGAATATTGTTATGTAAAATATCAGGATACATTCCTTGGTGTAATTTTACACTCTATTGAGGATAGATTAACTCTCATTATATAGAGAACATGAAAACTATTAAGAAAATGAAATATCTTTTCATAATTTGGACCATCCATTAATCTAAAAAATGTAATGAAGACCATAAATATACATGGGAAGATCTCTCAATGGTGTGGATGTAGATTTCATGTGAAGGTGAATAACTCAGTCAAATGGTTGGGTAGACGGATGGTGTTATCCCATAAGAAATTCCCATTATTATGGAATACAATGATGTATTTTATGAAGAGTTATAAAGACAAACCCTAGATTTTGAGGTGGAGTTCTCTATATAACTCATACCTATCTCTACTACTATAAAAAAATTCCTAGTAGTATGGCATAAATTTAACAAGACATGTTAAAGAGGTATTTGTAAGATAATTTGGATAAAAGGTTCATATGCCTATGTTAATCACCTTGGTGTGGACCCATGCTCTTTATAATGAAAAAGGATGTATCAATGTGGCTGGGTATCTATTATCGAGAACTCAACAAGATCACCATAAAGAAATATTATCCTATTCCATGTATTAATGACTTGTTAGATTAGCTATGAGGAGCTCAATACATTTCAAAGATGGATCTTCATTCTGGATGTCATCAACTAACGGTGAATAAGAAATATATTCATAAATTTTTTTTTCTATATGAGGTTTGTTATATATGAGTTTCTAGTGATGTCATTGAGACTTAATAAGTCCCTATAAATATTCATGGTTTTGATTTAGAGAGTATTTCAAAAAAAAATTATCAAATATTTTTTATACGGTTTATTGATGATATTATAATCTACCTCATGATAAATGAGGAAAATGAGGAACATGTCACGATTATTCCAGTGAAATTGAGGAAAGATAATTGTATGTCATGTTCAACTACTGTGTATTTTTTCTACATCATGTCGCATTCTTGAGACATGTGATTATAAGTGAAGGATGTTTTATGGACACTTCAAAAAGAAAGGAAATTGAGAAATTTCCAAAAACCTCCAGTGTAACCGAAATCCATTGTTTTCATATATTTTAATGCATCTAATGAATATTTGTGAGCAATTTATCAAAATTTTAAGATCCATATAAATGAGTTAACAATGAAATGGGAAATGTATTTCAAGAAGGAAGAATTTGAGTAAAACTTCAGGGACCTCAAGAAGTGTCTAATCAATGCACATTTACTCACATTACTAAAAAATGGAGAATGTTTTACGATATATAATGATTCTATAAATATTGTATTTGTTTGTGTACTCATGGATGATTATAATGTAATATCCTATGTCTCATGAAAATGGATGATGCATGAGAAGAACTACCTAACTCATGATCTGGAGTTAGTATCTATGTTTTTTGCCTTGAAAATCAGTGGAAATATTCTCTATGGTGAGAAGTGTGACATATAAACTCATCAAAAGATTATAAATATAAATTTACTAAAAAAATAGATCAGCCTAATTCAAATGATAACGTTAGAGATAAATAGGGACAACGATTGATCCATTAACTCTAAACCTATGAAGGAAAACATAGAACCTCATGCTCTTAGAAGAAAGGAACCCTCTACTTGTTAGGTCCACTAAATCATCTACCCTGAGGGGCGAGGGGGTGAATAAGGATAGGATAGATTAAAAAAATTCCCATTTGAATCTTGTTTCATAGTTAAAAAACACACACACACATATATATATATATATCATTGAAATGGATGATGGAAATTTTAATCATGAATGAGAAACAACAATTTTACTTAGTTGACCCTCAATGGTCTATGTCCATGGACCAGATAACCATGATTTGATTATGTAACAAATCCACTATACATATCTGCTAATTAAAAGGTTTGGTATAGATCACTTCTATGCTCCGGTTCACAGTATTTACAATGTTTAAGAACATCTCACATGTTCCACAATGGGTTACTCTCTATGATTTTTTCTATAGATAAATGCAAGTTTAAAATATCAATATCCTCCACTTACATAGCTCACTACTCTTGGAAGTGGTCCACACACATTTTAAAGACTTTTGGTCCCTTTGTTTTCATGAAATAATGCATTTTTAACATAGATATATTCTCTGTTGAAGTAAAACATTCATCCAATTGATGAATACTACATTATCACATGTGTACTAGGAAATATCAATCTTTCACTCAACTATTGGGAGACATTCATGAAAATTTAATTCCTTTCATGCAACTTATTCCTTTTTCACGGAAAAACAAAATTTTCACAACATAATACTTGTTCACAAATCTCTACGTGTGTGCCAATCTCTTTTGATGTGAAAATCTACTCTTGCCTTCAACTGCCTTCTTACATAAAACTATTACGTGCATCTCACTACTTATGCGCAACTCCATTCATACAAAAAAACTCAATAAATCTGTGATTTAGTGATATGATACTCTCAAAGTACTGAGCTTTTTAAATGAGAGGGTTATCCATCAATTTATAATCATGACTGAACTTGTGAAAAATTTCTTAATGCATTTTATTCTGTGCATGTAAGATCCTCTCCTAGTTTGTAAAATCCCATTTGACGTCATATTGCGTGTGTGAGTATCTTTAACAGAAAAACATCATTCACAAAAGTTAAAATCTTTTAATTGCTTTATTAATTTCAAATATTTTTATATTGTCATCCAAAAATACACCATTTATTCAACAAACACAATCAACCAAAAAATTCATCATTATTACATCCTAAATTTCTTCCAAACACTAATCTATCCATGATGTATATTGTGAAAGGTCCTATATTCCTGTATATCAAAAGGATTTATTTGAAAATCATAATGGTAGGGAAATCATCCTACCTTCACAATTGATTTTCAAACCATATATCAAAGGGAATATCAAAGAGGAACAAATGGATAATCTAGATCTTCAATAGAAGTTGAAAACAATAAAGGAACAGAAGCTACAAAAGTTCCAAATCGATGATTATTGTGTGATTTTGTTTGGAACTAGGATTTGTGTTCCCCCATAACATGATATAAATAACTATCTTTTAGAATATACATGTAACTAAACATTATATATCCATCCTGGGAGTACCATGATGTACCCTGATTTTCATGAAAAATTCTAGTGGGAAGACATGGAGATAAAGATTGCAGAATATTTCTCAAGGTGCCTAATATGTGAACATGTTAATGAAATGTGAAATATTTCAAAATGGATGATGAAAAGCATTCATATATCAATGTTGAAATGGGATAATGTCACCATTTTCCTCATAAATATTCTATCAAATACATCTAAAGGAAATAATGTGATATGGGTTGTGACAGACTAACTCGCCAATACTTCTCACTTTATCACTATTTGGGAAGATATATCTCATGAAAAAACATGTGAGTATATATGTGAAAGAAGTGGTGATACTACCTAGGATTCCACATCCAATCATCTCTGATCATGATCCATGGTTCACATCCAAATTCGTAGTAAGAAAACTACATTTATTGAGTACTAAATTGAATTTCATCATGAACTATCACCCCAAACAGAAAGATAATCTGAAACGACTATCCAAACACTTGAATATAGGCTAAGATACGTCTCAATGGAATTTAATGGTGTATGGGATCAACATATACCGTTGTATGAGTTCTCATATAACAATATAATCCACTTGAGTATTTTGATGGCTCCATATGAAGAAAAGTATATAAAAATATGTAGAACTCCAACTTATTGAGATGGAGTTGCTGAACGAAAGATACATGGACCAGAACTAGTGAAAGAGATGAATGATATGGTTAAACCGATCTAAAAACATATCAAATATTCTTAGTGTTAGAAAAATAGCTATACTGACAAATATCAAAGGGACTTGGAGTTTGATGTTAGAGATAAAGTATTCTTTCAAACATCACCTTAGAATAGTGTCATGTGGGTTGCACAACAAGGGTTCATTTTCCCAAGGTATATTTGTCCCTTTTAGTTCCTTGATTCTATAGATGTAGTGGTCAATTATCTTGAAATTCAACCATCTATTTGTAAAATTCTTTAATATTTCCATGTATCTCCCATTAGGGAAAATATACCATATCCCTCACATGTAATAAACTCAGAAGTGGTAGCACTAGAAGATGATCTCTTTTATGAAGAGAAGCCATTAATGAATCTACATCAGATATAGAATGTTCTATAAAACAAGACAAACAACCTTTCTAATGGGTAATGGTGTAACTATAAGTACAAAGAAGTGATTTGGGAACCTGTGGAGGCGATGAAGAAGAAGTACCCTCACCTATTTATTTAAAATAAAATTTGGGTGAAGAAATTTACAAAGGGGAGAAGAACCTAATGACCCAAATATTTTTCAATGTATCATCCCTTAATATAATTATTATCCAAATAAAATCATTATTCCAAAAAAAATATTGAAATAAATTGTTTTTAAATGAATTAAGGAACCTATATAGAATAAATAGTAAATTGAACACTGGAATTGCAAAATGACCATTATAAATAATTATCCGACCAATATAATAGTTTACTCACCTATTAATATATATTTAACTTTTTTTCATCTCATAAATAAAAATATAATACAAATATATCCAAAAATTTTTATATTTTTTTAAAAGTGATAAATTATATGATGTTATATTTGTAAAACCTAAATGTTTACTAAACATTTAATAATTATTATAGTGATTTAAAATAAAATTTATTTTCATAAAATAGACTCATAAATTAATATTTTGTTTTCCTATTATTATAAGATAATTTTATGAGATATTATATAATTTTTCAATGTTTTATAAAATCAGTTGTAATTTAAAAATATTTATTTTTTGGAAAAATGATGATATTAATAAAAAATAAAATTTTTCATATATAGAAAAAGATTTTATAAAATAGTGTTATTTTTTTAATTTTTCATTTAAAAATATAATAGTGTCATTTTTTTTGATTTTACTAAAATAGTTGAATTTTTTTGAATATAGAAATACGATAATTGATGGTGTATATACATTATAAGTTAAACACACAATGAATTAAGTAATTACTGATGTAAGATCCATGATATATAACTCCCCTTTTTTATTTAATATATTTATTAAAAATTTAATTATATTCATATTCTAGAGACAAAATAATAATCTTAAGGGCAAAATAATAAGAAAACAACCCTCTCCTCCTCCATAAACACCACCCCTCCACCTTTTCACTTGAAACATTATATGCCTTGAATTTAGACCAATTTCTTTTGAATAAGCTTTCTTTTACCCTCTTACAATGCATGGATCTTATGGTCTTATCAAATGAGCAAAACCTTTTCTCTATGGAGGTCCTGGATGAGGATAAATTCAATAGGTAAAATCCTCTCTCTTTTCTTTTAATTTATTTCTTTTTTATTTTCTTTTATTATTATCTCCTCATATCATACAATCCAAGTGGAATTATGACTCCATTATCATATAAATATATATATTGTAAGGATATTATTTAAATGTAATAATATATCACCATACCTCTTCTCCACTCCCTTTTATTCTATAACTGGAAACATTGTCTTTGAAGTATTGTTTTGTCGTCTTCAAGGCTGACAATATTTAATTTTATATTACCTATTTAAAGACTATTTTTAAAACCATTATAATGGTTGAAAATTATTTTAAAATATTTTAATGATTTTTTTACATCATGGAACTAAATTTTATTCAAAATATTAAATAGTAAAACAAAACGAGTTCGTTGTGATTGAAAACTACCAAATTAATGTAAACAATTATCAATAACATATAATCTAATCAATCATATAACTATTTAGAAACATAGTAATATATTAATCTAATTAAACATAATTATTTTAAATAATAACATATAGTCTCAATTTTTTAGAATCATTCATATTAAAGATGAACTTCAATACCCATAAAAAAGGGAACAGATCATGAAAACCAGGAAAACAAACACTATTGAATGTTGAAATTAAACTCCAAAACTCATTAAAAAACAAATAAATGAAAGTAATAAAACTGTAATTAATAAAATAAATGTTAAATATTTTATGGTTTTTTATTTAATTTATTTAATTTTACTATCCATTATGTTATAATTATGAAATCATTCAGACATAAGGTAAGGGGATTCTCGAATCCAACTCCATTTCCATGGGGTTTCCCTCTTTCACTCCATTTTCAGTATGAATGTTCCATTAATTTTCCTTAAATATAATTTCTTTATCCTTAATTTATCTTTTCGGGGATATACATGTTTTTAATCTGATTTTATGAGAAATTGAAATATTTTTCCAGACTAACTATTCTTTCAAAAAATACATTTTTTACTTTTTATGAGGTTCTTTCTTCCTGATTATTCTTATACCAAGTATGTAATTATCTCTTTATTTTGGGAACCCAAAATTTTATTCATTTATTTATTCCTTATGGAATTTTTAGGACCAATAGGGGCCTATATACCCTGAGAGGGGGCGTGAAATAGGGTTTGGATATTTTTTTTCAAAGTTCTTCCTGCCCCACTGGATCTTGACCTCTTTGTTACAAGGGTCACTTTGTTTGCACTTGTGTGTATGTTATGATCACTTACTTTCTTCTTTATCTGATAATGATGTTATAAATGCAATGCAGGAAAATTAGCAGGCAGACGCATAGATTTTTACTTGGTTCACCCTCACTAGGCTACGTCTAATGAGCATACGCCAACAAGTTGTCGGCCGTACCAAATTCCACCAATCTTCACGAGATGTGGATACAATGTTCAGGCTAGATCACTTCTATGGCTAGGCTCACTGCCTTTATAATGTTTAGGGTCATCTCACTACTATCCCAAGGGTCACTCCCTATTTCTCTCTCTATGGCTCACTGCCAGTGGAGAGGATCACCTTCTTCCTCTTCCTATGCTCACTGCTCTGGCAGGGAATCCACTCACAGTTTATAGACATGTAGGTATCTTCATTTGCATAAATAAATGCATCCTAAACTATTGATAGATTCTCTGTTATAGTCCAACATTCATCCACTGATGAATACCAATTTCCCTCTTAACCACTGGGCAATTATCTTTGGAAACACCTTCGCAAATCAACCTACTTCACCAGGCTACCAATTTCACGAAGCTCAAACATTCCTTCACGATGCTCTTGCTTTTCGCGAAGCACTCTCGCGAAGCACTACCGCGAAGCACTGTTGCGAAGCTCAAGTCATTGCAGAGCAACTTCCCTTGCGAAGCTCACTGAGCCAATGCGGAGCTCCCACCTTTCGCGGAGCTACAATAGCCACCACGAAGCTCTTCTTTCGCGAAGCACATAGGCTACGCGAACTACTTTCGCGAACCGAGAGAAAATGATTTTCTCTGAAAAATATCCCTACTTCTCTCGAGGGGGCTGACCTCTATTTTTAGGCAATTCCACCGACCCGCCATCATTCCGCACGAATTCAACGCCACATCAGCTCAAATAGTGATGCTACGAAGTTCCTACCGGAATTCTCTCAAAATCTCAAAGCACCATGTCAATTTTCCGATTGCGGAGCTCGTCGTAATCAGAGAGCATCGCTTCAATTCCTTCCCACCTTCGCCGCGAAGCTCCCTTGCAAGGCCCTTTGACCGACGTGATGCGCTTCAGCCTCTGTCGTTCGCGAAGCATGTCGTAATCGCAATAAATCAACACCTCCATTATTATGGATTTCGCGAAATCCAAACCATGAAGATTTTCTTCACGAAATTCATGACTTTTCCATATTAAAATATGATCTTCATGGAAATCCAATTTTCGCGATGCTCACCAACCTCCAAATTTTGGACCCCAAAAATTTGGCAAACACTAGAAAACTGTGCCACCTTGTACTGCTCTTTTGGTGCCGCCTCCAAATCGTCCATTCTTTTGTCATTGTTCTTTGTCAACATTGATTGTCAACAACTTCTCTGGAACTTGACAATTTCATCATGGAAACCTGCTTTTCCAACAAAAACCATCAACCCAAAAATACTGCAATGTTACCTTGAGGGATTTTTTCCCATCAAAATTAAACCCATTAATTTCCATGGGTTTTGTTCTGTCAAATATGGTTATATGTTAAATGTTTCAAGAATGATTATGTAAATGTTATTATGTGACACGTGCTCCCAGAATTATATTTCACTCCAATGCATTGGGTAATGTGATGTATCTTTTCAGGTAAAGTGAAATATGCATGGTAGTTTACAACGAAGACGTGATGTTTCATTTTAATACAGTTACACATTCCATCAATTTATCTATTGATTCCTCTCATGATTATGGTAATGATTCCACACTTATATTATGGAGATGATGATTATCCACATCAAATGTTATATTGATTAATGTATTTCTCTATCCTAATACTAGTATTTTATCTCACCCTATATTGATGAATATCATCAAGTGATTACATGTACTAAGAATAATGATAAGGAAAATAAAAATCAATAGAATAAGTAATTAAATATTTATTATGTTTTATTATGTAAATTATTTTTATGGTAATAATTTTCCCAAGACACTAAACCATTGGATCCTGGTTTGGAACACTTGTGTGCTTTTTATCATTAAATATGATATAGAATTAAAATATAGAAAGTAGGATCGCTATACTAAACCATCCCATTTTAGCATGGTCCAATGGTATCATTACAAAAAAACTATCTCACAATACATGTAGCAACGAATCAAGGTGATAACCTAATGAACATGGGTCACATTATCCCTAACTAGTCCAACTCCATCACGTTCACTAGAAAAATGACCTTTGGGATTCCCTAAAAAAATTCAACATTTAATCATATTCCATCTATTTATTATCACTAACAACCTTTACAATAGTTTGGATTCACCACCAATCCATTTATGTTAATCCCAAAGGTCTTCTAATCCCCAATGGATCCATTAAATCCCACACTAGGCCCAAAAAACCAAGTAAATGCATTCCCTTAATCCATTGAATGTTTTCTTGATTATCAGTACCCATGGTGATCCACTAAAATCTACCCTCCATGGGTCCAATTACATTATTCTTCACATACTCGAATACTTCGATGCCATATAAAAAATTAATGGGCCTACTCTGGCACTCATATGAAAATCATACTATTCATCCAATAATGAATAATGTAACATGATAATAATATCTTACAAAAATGATAATAGAGTACACTTAATGTGATGTTCTCTTCGATTCAAATATTATCTAAAAAAAATTTAAATGAACCCTAAACCATCAATATTAATGATTTGAAATGGAAATTAAGGAAACAATGATGGACAAAAGGAACATAGGGAATGTTTGTTGACATCCTAAAAAAGAAAAAGGATACATGATTTAACACACATTGAATTAAATATAATAAATGAAGAAATACATAGAAGGAAGAATTAGGGGGATAAAAAATATAATTTTATCTTTTTCACTATATTTCTAGAAAAAGTTGAAAAATTACCTATTTATATTTAATTTATCAAATTTAATTAATTTTATAAAGTAAACCGGACTTGGTATATCTAATAGTGACCCTTATACTGCTCTATGATTCCCCCTTTAAACATGTAATAGAACATCACAGTGTGACACATAGATCATAACATGATATCCCTGTAAAAACTATTAATACACATATATTTATCATTTTGGAACCCCTATATATACTCCAAACCTCATATATCAATCCATACATATAACTAGAGAAGACTCTTATATATCACATTGTTTTTATAAGTTTTTATTTTCTAAAAAAAATGTTAATACTAATTTCATAACCCTTAAATGTAGTGTAACCCTTAAGTACAAAGGTTTTTACACTTTTATATCATTTAATATACCCTTTTATATGACATGGTTATATAGAGAAATCCATTTTGTATAATGAGACATATATTTACATATCATAGAGCTATTTTAAAATATCAAAAATATTAAAATAAAAACTAGGACCCTAACAAATGAGACTGACCTTTTATAAGATGCTACTCACACATAAAGACTACTCTTACATAAGATACTACTCTCATTTAAGAGAACCCTTATAAATGTGAACCCTTATACATGAGACTTATTTATTTTTCTACAAAATTACAAAAATCTACATCTCCTTCACCAGACATGCCTGTCCTTTTAAATAATCAAAAAATTACACCAAAAATTCAATTCAATCCTTCACAGCATGAATCCATTTGGATAAATCCTCACATATAGCCAAAAAAAATTCCAAATGCCAAGAAACCAAGAAACCAAAAAACACAAAAACACATATATCCTTATACCAACTATAAAATTGTATCCCCAAGACTATAAAAACTACCAATAACTGATTCTTATCCTCCATATATATCACTAATAGGCCAAACTCATAAATATATAAATGAATCAAAAAATTTAAAACAAAACACAAGATAAAAGATTACTAGAATTACAAACTCAACTATTAAGGGACCCTACCAAAGAGAATCATCTTCAGTTTTCTTTTCTAAATGGATATATATTCTTGTCTGATATATCTCAATCAAAATCCCATGTATGCACCTAGATACACCAACGTATAAAAAATATTCGTACAATTTGTATTATTTTCTCTTTCATGGCCTTATAACACTAATACAATCTATCTAATGGAAACTCCTAAAGTGTGGAATTTGTCTCACGGTCAACATCATAACATTCAATAATGGTTTCTCAATTGAGATCATACATATTGATTTAAAAAACTAAAAACACATCATGCATTCACTGATGTTCAGAAGCATGAAAAATAGATAATCTACTTATCAATTATTCTAATCATTCTTGAATGAATGAACAAACCATGTTGTGATCTTTACTTGCCTCTTCAGATTGTGATTCCTCAATCAAGATGAGGATTGAAAGAGTAGTCTACACCTATAGAAAAGTCAAAAGGTATTCATCATTGGTTAGTTCATGAGTATTTCATTCCCCAAAAAAATGAAGTAACCACTTCTTGATTTACTACACTTTCTCGATAGTCTCATGTACTAATCCTGACCCGATCACTTTGGACACACCTACCAACAACTAGAACAATGAATGGTTAAATGAACTACTATGAAGATCCTAAAAGTGGGACTTATGGATCAATGATTGAAATATTTTGTTATATGAAATCTTTTGCAAGGATATATGCTTATCCTAACTTTAAATAAAATCTAATACGTAATCCCAAAGAATATCATCTAGTATACATATCATTATCACAAACTACACATGATTTTATGTATGATACATTATAACAAACTATTTTTAAGAAACTATAGAATTATTCCATCACATAAATATCCTTTATGTTAAACATCAATAAAAATCGAAAAATATATTCACAGGTACACCATGAAGTTTCACTATTTTTCACATATATCCCCCTCGTAACTCATATATTTCATTATTCACCTAGATAGGTATGATGTTAACAAATTTTATCATATATTCAATCACCAATCAAACTAAAACAAAAAACATATGGGTCTTGGGTAGTCTCATTAATAATTTTATGGTAAAATCATCACACAATTATACTATAATTATATGAGGTTGAAGTAATCTATATGGTCTCCATTTCCCAATATTTATCCACTTAAAGGTAAGAAAATATCTTAAAAACAATTTAATATCCTTCAACATACCGAAAACCAAAATAATATCACAAATTTCATGAAATATCTATGTCCATCTTGGATGTAAAACAAATCATGAGGCTATGTATTTTATCATTAGTTAAAACATCATATATGCATTTTTTATTTCCATAATAATGATGTAGATCACATTTTCTAATCCTGAAAACATCTTAGGATGAGATCATCTCCCATAATTTATTCCTACACCACAACACAATTATAATCTAGTTATTGCATAGCCTTAGAATTATATACACATGAAAATGTAATGACTAAATGATTATAAGTAATTTATTTTCAGACCTCTAATATATAACACATCTAGTTAGTTGCTAATCTCATAAACTTACACTCTTTACTAGATGAAAACACTATGATCCCTTGATTTTTAATAATGAAATAATATATTACAAAATTTCTCTTCCATTAGGAATATTCCATCCAAATTTTAATGGTCCAGAGGTAATAAACCCATTTACACTATTATAGGTTCGATTTATGCATGAATAATATGTATAATAATCTATTTGGGGTGATAAACATACCATATATTTCTCCTTGAAGATAATTTTTCTCAAACATTATGGGATGAACCGAAAAAAAATTTAGTCTTTGTTTGATCATATTATGTTCCCATCCATATAAAATATTAGTATGGGTTTTTAATTCCATACAATATACCCTCTTACCACTATCTCGGGAAGCCCTCTCATATTGCCTCATATTACGAGCTTATGATTACCCCTCATATTACCTCTTGTTACATGTTTGGTTTCTCTCTTGTATTCCCTCCAATCACGGGATTGGGATTACCCCTCACATGAACTCTTGTTACAATCATTGGATACCATCCTATGTACCCTTTGAGATCAAATATAATTTACCATTACTAAATGCATTGTATGGATATATATATCCCAATCATCACATAATTAAATCAAATATGAAAGTTTCAAAAGATGAAAAATCTTTATATCATTAAACATAAAAAATATATATGATTCACAAGATTCACATCATATCACATAAAATAAAATGGTTATCATAAACATTTCATAATATAACAACCTGTGTAAAATATAGAAGTTCTATAATCATTCCATTAAATCTTATTCTGTGAATATTAGTGAGCTTCATTAACATTTTGGAATCGTATAACCCATTCAATATAAACATGTATCATAAAAATACATCTTTTAAAACATAAATCATTTGAATAAATAATATGAATGGTATTCATGGATCAACCCCCTATTAAATCATAAACTATATCAAATGATTTAATTTTATTTGGGGAATGATTTTGTAAAAGCAATAGGAGCTGTTCTTAAGGAAAATTACATTTCTTTGGTAATCACTATTTTTAAGACATATAAAATTTTAAAAATAATTTTCATTGAAAATTTATGAAGTAATAGTTCAAAATAATTTAAAAAAGTTCATGAGAAATATACCCCTTCCACATTAGAAAATTATATTTAAATCGTAAAACACTTTCTTAAAAACATTTTTTGAAAACAACCTTGAATGCATATATTTGAAAAAATTTCTAAAAACATTCTTTAAATATTTTAATTAAAATAATGATTTTCCATGAGAATGAGAATTAAATATCATTAGATAAATTTATTAAAAACTTTTCATAAAATAATATTTTTGAATGAAAAATAATTTCGACCGAAGAGAGAAATAGAGTTGGATTTTCATAAAAAATATTTTTTTTATCATGAGAACTAAAGAGTGAAAAATTGTACCATTAATTAAATATATAATGAATAAAAAATAATAAGAAAAAGTATTAGAATTATTGTTAAATGGTTCTAATTATTTGATCAATGGATTCCTAATAATAAATAATCCCAATAAAGGATGAAATTGTAAAATTAAACTCTTACCACATAGATAACTATTAATCACAATCCAAATAAAATAATAACATAAATTTAATATTTAAATTTGGTAATAATAATTATAATAAAGATATAAAATGTTCAAATTAATTATATACATCTTGAGTATGATTACAGGTGCATAACATGACATGTAACTCAAAGAAGGCGTATAGAGATGAAATTACCTTACAGATTTGGTAACTTTTGATCCTTGAAATTAATGAAAAGGGAGATTTAATAAATAAAAATAAATTTATGTATAAATATAAAGATAATAAGAAACATTATTTTCTAGTATATAAAACACATAAAATAAGAAAATTGTGAATAAGGCATAATTGTCCATGAAATAAAAGTGAGAGTAGAAATCCCCTCTCGACCTAACTATCTTTTAAATAATGAGATCCGTTAAATAATGAAAATTAATAAAACTTTTAATATAATTACATAAATATAATTCATTATTTATCATTTAATATAGTACTATATTCACCACATGAAATATGTGAGTGGTAAATATGACATGTATCTCACAGAAATAAAACGTATGATAAAATTCCCATACCATAAGACATGAATTTATTTACACATGGTGAAACCGACTGTATAATGAATATAAATTTATAATAGAATAACCACTAAACCATATAATTATATATAATACCATATATTATTTTATTATGAATTTATATAACCCATTTATTAATAATTCCATTTTAGTGTAACGTTACAGTTAATAACCTACTTTTTCATATTTTTTGACATGTTATTCTTGATTATATTTCCTAGATAATTATTTAATTATATAAATAATTTGATTCATGACATAAATATCATATATATTCATTATATTGGTATTTATATCAATCTATTAATGATTTAAATATTCCATGGAATATACAATTCATGGAGATGGTATACCTTACATATGGGTAAATGTTGTTTCTGTTTTTTTATCGTATTGAATGAAAGTAACTAAATTACATATATGTATATTTATAATCCTAAATGTATAATTATTATGTAATATATATCATATAATTTACTAAACCCATATTTTATACATTCGATGTAATATGTGAACGAATCACATTATTTGGAGGAGGAGGTAGTCCATATGTCCACAAACGAAGTAATTATATTCCCAAAACATTGTGATAAAGAAGGTATAGGTTATGTAATAATTCCAGAAACATAATGAAATCATAAATATAATATTATTCTTATAAAAAATATTAATTCCACAACCAGTACCATACTTTAAAAGTGTAAATGGAATAATGAATTACATTAGTTCAATAGACGGTAGTATGACATACACACCAATAATGATTGTGTATCCCATTTGATGGAAGTGTGTCTAGGTGTAGGTAGAAACATTAATGAAAAAATATATCAGTATACTAAGGAAACTGTGGGTATTTTAAAATATTGTAATAATAAATTTTTATGTGGTTCATAATGAAACAAAAAAAATGTTCTTGTTGAGGGATGTTAGCAGTTATTTGTTAATTCCTTTTAGTTTACACTAATGGACGAATATGGATAATTATATAAAATAACTAAGTCAAATATTATGATAGGAGGGAATTAAAAATATTATTTTTATAACTTTTTCTAAAATTAAAATGGCTTCAGATGTATGAATGTTTGAGGGATGGATGGGGTGAGTGGCCTTTTATAGAGGATGGGTAGTGGTATTACTGTAACTATAAAAAGGTAAACACTATTGAGAGGTCTCCCTTACATAATGTGCAAAAACAAATGGTTAATGTTAGATAAATGGTAGTATATGGTCTGTATATGTCTATAAAATTGATTTTTAACATGTTTCTGGGTTATTTGGACCCTTTTGTTAATCGTTAACCACTAAGTAAACTAATTTTTACCTTAATCACTAAAATAAATTTTAGTTACTTTCAATAATATTTTTGGTAAAAAAATATGTTTCTCTTACAATACACAAAAATTATTTCAAATTACAAATATTGAATCAATTATTCAATACTCTAATCACATAATTGATAGAAATTAATTTAAAATTAATCTCAAAAATAGGATGAGAAATCATGTTTTTAATGTGAAAATGATCAAAATATTGAAACATTTTTATTTCCAATTAAAATATGAAATTGATTTGAATTAAATAATTTGTATTAATAGATTTATATTTTATCTAAATATACATTAAAAAAATTGATTTCATAATTTAAATATATAGACAATGTAGATTTAAATATATTTTTTGTATTAAAAAATGTTACTTTTCACAATTCATTAAATATTGGAACTTCTAAGAAAATACCAAATATTTACAAAATGTAAATTTTCATATTCATCATTAAAAAATCAATATATTTTTTCAAAAACTATTTATAATATTGTGACAAAATTATATTTAAAATAGATGGGACATTAAATGGTGTAAAATTGCAATTTTGAATAAATACATCTTTTTGTTAAAAAAAAGTGGATTTATTCTAATATTAGGAAAATAAAATTTATTGGATTTGTGAAAAAAAATATTCAATATATAAGATATATATTAATATTAAAAACAACCCTCAATTTTTTTATATTTTATGGAGATTAAATGTGTTTTTACATAGAATAATATTTTTCATAGAGAAGGAATTTATTTATTGAAAATAGTTATTAATTTAAATTATAAATAATTGGTAGGAAAATGATTCTTGTTATACAAATATATAAATCTTAATTTCACAATTTTATTTATTATATTCATAACATATATTTCAATGGTTATGTGGTAACAATATTAGTATTTTAATGAAAATATTAATTGTATAATGTTTCCTTTTAAAACTCAGCCTTGTGAGTAATAAAAGATATCTAAGGAACTCACCATCATCTGTAACACTGGATAAAAATAGTGTACTTTAAACTGATTTAAGGGTTGCATACATGGAAATATTATCATGGTGTTGCATGGAATGAATGTAAAACTGAGATTAGTCAGATAACATAATATATATTGAGTATTTCATGAAATACTGAATATTGAAAAGATTAAATTAATTCGATAAAAATATGTCACAATATCATGAGGTGTTACATTATACCCCCTTGAAATGTTTTTCACCCTCATGATTTTTCTAGGTCATTTTGGGTTTTTAAATTTAAATACCATTTATTAGGAACTTATATCATTAAAAAAATACTATAACATACTTTTAAAATGAAAAGTTGGAAACATAATTGTTACATCGAGTAAAAAATAACTAGGATTCCAAATAAATGAATATCGGGATATGGAAGAAATGTATAAACAATTATACGTTGTGATAATGCTAATGGATCCAAATATAGTTAGTGATCTATAAAAAAAGTAAACAATCAAAAAACCATAAACCAATGATGCAAGAAGATGTTATTTATATCATATAAATGATGAAATTAGAAAAAAATACTATTTGTAGATCATTTTCCGAAAATTAAGAAATTTTCATGAGAATAAATACTTACTAGAATTCATTCCACAAGGTCAATCTCACCATTTGGTGTGGATGGATCAAATTTCACATCATCTCTTAATCCAAGAAATAAGGTTGAGATTGTTATTCATTAAGAACTAATTGATCATATGATCAATAATTAGAATTATAATTCATTATTCCCTTCATATAAATTAATAAATCATAGGATATGATTATTCTTAAATCCGTATATGGGGAAATAATACTTTAATCACTATAACCATGTCTTAAGTTGAACATAAACCATTCCATAAGTAGTTGATTTTAAAACTCTTCTGAAAGATAAAATCATACAACTTTATATATAAAGTCACTTAAATTTTACATAATTAATTAATCATTTATCTCCCATAGGACATAATGTAGCTTCAGGTTTTTCACATACCGAAAATATGAATAAATTTATCATATATAATATTGTAACATGGTAATAACCTAAATTATCAAAAATAAATATGTAAAACATAAATGATTCCTTATTAAAAATATTATTGGATGTACTCCTTAAATAAAAATATACTATATAATATATCCATATTAGCATAAACCACAATTAAAAAAACAACCTTTATCAGTTTTGATTCAATTGATTTTATCCCATCTACATTATCAAAATAATTCATCCCATTATCCATGATAAACAAAATTTTCTAAAAATATGGGACACAATAAGGATTGCATTTTTGTGATCAAAATATCACCATTCTATTAAATCACCTTTTTATTTCATCAATATCATTCAATATTAATTTTTAATCCTTAGTGAACATATAGTTCGTGATTCATATAAGAAAATTCTGGAATTCCACTACATGTTCACTACAATCATATGTATTAATTATTAAACAATTAATTTGTCATCATCATCTTAATCAATAATACCCATTTACTAAATTATGAAATATGAATCCTTTTACAATGTTATTTAACCTCAATTTAATAATTCATATTACATTTAGTGTAAATTATCATAAACATCAGGCTACAACTGTTGCTCTTACTGAAAAATCCCAATGGTTCCCTCATCTATAGTTTGGTATAGAACTGCATTCTAATGACAGGTGATCATCATGAGTTTTAGGCCCAATGCCTCTTGGGGACTCACATTGGTTGATAGGATTGGCCATTTGAGCTCATCGCACACTTAGGGGGGATTATTTCATAATACATGGCTCTATTATATATTTAATATATGTTTTCAATATATACCTAATCTTGATACAAGACATGTTGTCTAAAAAAATATTCATGGGTCAATTCTAATTCATGTGAAAAATATAGGGTTTCTTTAGTGAATCCATTTGTATGTATCTGAGTATCGGCCTCATCTTCCAGTAATGGGTGGTTGCTTATATGCTAAATCCATATAACTAAGAGATTCATAATTTTCTACCACACAAGGTGGAAATTAATGTTATGAGGAGTTGATTGAGACATCATGAGGCATACAACTTATCTTGTTTAGTGTAGTAATCAAAACCTAGGTAGTCAATTGTTCTCATGCATTTTAACGTCACGATAAAAGGACTTATATGGTTTTTTAGAGACACCAGGTGTTTAAGCTCAAGTCCTATAGGAACATCATACCTATCCAAATTATTTAATTTTTTATAGTTTTCATAGTTCATTTTTAGGGATATATACTTTGATGTTTCCATTATCATTATAGAGACTCAGGGTGCAGCTAATATGATTATTACAGCTGCCTAAGCCCACGTGAGCTATGCTCACTGGGAGAAACAAGGGGTTTTAAATGATCATTTTTCATTACTCGTGATGCGGTACATACATGATAAAACTATTATGAGATAATTTATTATTGAAAATGGGAATTAAGGATACTTCCTCGGTAACATAGTTATGGAAGGAATCAGTTTCAACATAGTTTATTTTAATTTCTCATTCCTCTGATGGATGAGGTAGTGTAATCACGCCATAGTAATAATTAGGTACCATAGGATGAAATAGAATTGAAAAAAATAATACATAAACATGGTTGTTTATTTGAGATGACGACGTGGGAAGGAATCCAATATATCTTGGTTATTGTAGGAAACAGAGTTCTTATAGTTTAGTATTACCATTGGGATTCATCCTAAGGTAGATTAACTTGTGTTGAGGTGAGCATGCCGAGACACCTATTGGGGATTACATAATTATTTGTTCCTAGTTGTTGGAGACTCTTGATGATAATGATGTGACTGTTAAAAATATTTATACTAAGTTGAGTTATACTTGGTGTGAGAAACAAGGGAAAACAAATGATCACAAATATCACATGGTTGGTGAAGGACATTCATTTTGGGAAATTCATTCATATATATGATATGGAACTCATGAATCATAGAGGAATCCAATGTCTCCTAGTTAAGGATGAAATCATAGATGTTATAGTCCATATAAACTGGAAGGACACTCGTAGGTTTTCCTATTGATATGGAATTCTTTCCTTCATATCATTAGTTGATTGGCAGCTCGTCCTGATATATAGGAGGGTATCTACATGGAATAACAAAATAAAACTGCATGATCAATTTTTCCATTATAAACGGATTTTTATATCCCATTTAGAACATATAATGGTTGTCCCCTGATCAAGGATAAATTAACCACATGACATATCAAGACCCATATGATTTTTCATAGAATCCATCACATGAGGTGGATGTCATATCTAGAGGGTGTCGTATGATTTAGTTAACTTTCTTTAGTTTCATTTGAATGAGATGGTTGAAACAAATGGAGGATGTCGTGAGTATCAATACAACAAGTCTCAGAGGGTATCTCATGTCTTCGTTGTCACTCAAGGGGGTCCCTCAAGACTAGGACGACAGGTCTAGAGGGACCTGAAAGTCTTGTTGGACATTCCCTGAGAGTATCATGATAGCTAATTTTCATGGCCATATGTTATTGTGAGATGCAGAAGAAAATAGTGAGCACTATTATAAGAGTTAAGAAATTTATTTGAAGAATTCCATAAGGCATTGACGAAGAGCTAAGAGGGATTAAAGTGGTGATTCCATGGGGACCATGTGACATTCTATGACATGCAAGTAAAATTTCAGATGACCCAAATATCTTGAAGAGGGAGTGTCATGTGAAAAGGGTGGATTGCCTTAGTTTTATCTCAAGTCTTGGGCAGTTCATGTGATGTTCATAACGTTTTGCAACCATGTTTTTCACTTAAGTCTTAATCAATTAATTTTTTATCATTCTTTTATATTGTGAATGCCTTTGGATTATTCAATGATAGTTTATTTTGAGTATCACATGATCTGGTAGATGTGTAGAATGTTCCTCACACATCATTCCAGAAGTCCATTGTGTGATCTATGATTGGCCATGTGATGTTCTTTTATTAATGACACATGATTGGAGAAATTATTCACTAGTATATTAGCTAATGGAGGACTTTTGAGTCATGAAGTCAGCCATTCCATGAATTATTCTCTAGTACATGGCTGTGCGAATGTTCGCTGATGTGAAAAATCCCACCCTTCATCCTCTTGGTAGTGATTAGTACATGTACATTTTTTATGCTAGGTTAGAGGATTTATTGTCCTCTCTACCTCAATTTTTCACCGAATTTCACGATGCTTCATTTATGAATCGATGATGGGGTAGTTGAAGGTGCATAGTGCCATATGTCTTTTTAATCCCTTAACTTAGATCATTCCACATGCATCACCTAATTTTCCATGACCACATGTCCCTCCCAGAAATGCCACATTTATTGGATAATTTCCAATTAATTATAACTTTGTGTAATTATGTGGTCATGTCGAAGTACTTCGTATTGTAATATTAACATTTAAAATGGAATTATCTAGATCAAGTTTCCTATATAATGGTGTTCACAAGATGCTTGATTCCTTTCCTAGGATATCTCACATGGCATGGATAGCTTATCTCGGGGTCTATGTTAGATCAGCTAAGATTTTCCAAGAGTATCGTGAAGACATGCTATAAATTTACCAAGCATGTTCCATGTGTTTTATTACTGTAAGAGGCCTCTTCCTCCTCTTCTATTTATATAAATGTTTTATTTCTACAAAGAATAGAATCCATGTGAGATTTCATGATTAATGTTGAAAAAAATTTCAATATTTTTTACGATACATCGTATGAATAACAAAGGTCATATGAAGATGCCCGAGAATAGCATGGAAAACCCCATATGTTTTTCACTATGTATATAAAGGGTAAATTTGAGGGTTCTTGGAATTTTTTATGGCCTTTAACATAACTAAGATGACAATCCTAATGGATTTTGTGAGATGATGTGGAAGTATTTCTAGGGAATCAGGCAATCTTGTGGATCTCCAATAGCACATATTATGACATTTATGACCATGATAGGTGGCCAAAAATTTTCAAATTATATTTTTATTTTACTATATTTTTTTAGATCTATCATAAATATGTGACTGTTGTTGATGAAAAGAACTCTCCTTGTTCGCGATGTTTCGTACGATCAATATTGAATCTCTTGATGATGAGGAAGTGTTTTAATGGAAAACCATTATGATTGTTTCCCATTAATTGCATGATCAGTAATTGATTTTGTAGTGGTGGACAAAACATTCCAAGGAAAATCATCTTATTGTGACCCTAGTCGTTTACACTTATTATTACTTGATTTTAAGAATAATATATAATCATATTACAGGAAAATGATGATAATGTATAGTGTCTTGGAAGACAAGGTACATAAAAATGAAAAACATGGGACTAAATAAAATGTTTCTTTATGTAATCATCATAAATGGATCCTAACTTTGACTATTCTTATACATAATTGTAGGATAACATGGGATAACATAAATAATGAGATCAATAGAACGATGATTTTTTTAAAGCAATGAGAAAAATCCTAGAAGCCAGGAACAGATCATGGTGTTCTAATGTTGTTCAGTCCAAGGGAATCATCTTGGGAAAACATAAAACATTCTTTATGGGGAGAGACCAATGTAGAATACACAATCAGAGACTCCCCTAGAAAACTCCCTCTAGATAGGGAATCCATAGCAATATTTCCCTCTCCTTGAATATGATGCCTAGAGAAACCATTGTAAATATCGAAAGAGAAACATTGAAAAATATAAACCAGAAGCCAAGGAGCCTCCACCTGACTATGAAAAGCATGAGAAACAATCTCAGAGGCTAACTCCACATCAAAAACCGATAATTTATGTCTCTTGCATAGCATGCCATCAGTGTGTAATGCCTTCACTTCTACATCTAATGAAGTACCCGGACCATAGAAGCTACCGAAAGAATGAAGCACCAAACCATTCACATCCCTTAAAATTTTTCCTCATGCATCTTCCCATTCATAGAGGACCATACACATTGATCTTATAACCCCTCAACTGAGGCCTCTAATTTACCCAACACCCCTAGGAACAAACCTGAGTAACCAACCTGTTAAAGAGTTTGCACAGGTTAAACGAATAATGAATGCCTTTAACAATAGATCATAGTTTCTGAATTAATGCCTTCAGCCTCACATTAATTAAATTTAATGAAGTACACACTTCATTGAATGCCTTATTTCTTTCCTCCCATAATGTTCAGAAGATAAAAATAATAATGAATTTTCAGATCATGCCTTCCATATCCATTCAATCAGATCCCAAAAAACAACAGCATTTGAACGCCTATATGGATGTTCATGTGGACTTGAGAAGTCCCCAACACCCCATATTAAACTGAAAATATGTTTCCCAATAACTCTTGATAAATAAGTGGAAGATTATCTCTTGATGTGGGTTCGTGCACTAGTGGCAACGAGACGCCAATGATATCCCCTTCTTCTAGACATTATCCATAGTTGGCAACGATGAGTTTATCACACTCCAAATAAGCAAAGACATCTTCGTGGGAACCAATTAACAATATAAATTCTTGGTTGATTTGTTACGAACCCCTCCAAGATGAATTATCCTCCAATAATCACATCCGATGAAATCATCAGAAGAATAATTTGTAAAACAACACTGATCATCCTCCTCAGAAAAAATTATCTCATTGAATGTGGGTATTTTTTCCCTTTCTTAAGATCACATTGATCAGACGTGGGTGCCTTCTAGCCTCCATAACCATCATGTTTTTCTCAAGATTGTTCAAGAAACATAGCTTGACACCCACCCAATTTTCCCACCAGAGTTTAATCCCCCCTCTCCCCACCACCCAACCTGACACCTCTTGGAGTATTTCCATATGATACAAGACGTTTCTGTCTAGGATGTAAAATTTCTTACTATCCCAGCCCTCCCAATGCTTCTGATGCTTTTTAAACAAGATTTTATGCCAAATAGAATCGGTGGAAATGACATCCCATGCTAGTAGAGCCTGCATGGATTACATGGAGATTCACAGGTCCCTGGGACTGACACCACGCTCTTCAATCGGTTTATCGAGCCATCTCCAGGAGGCCCATTGGGATCTACCTGATGATTTTCAATTCAAAAGAAAACCATTCATAATCATTATCATCGTATATATTACCCCTTTAAGAGGAGTTTTGATGGACACTACATGGATGGGAATGGAAGATCAGAGGTTGTTGATCAGAGTAACCCAACCGCTGAATGATAAGAACTAGGATTTCTAGTTAACAATCCTCCCAAGCATTCAATTAATGAGATTGTTGATGAAACTATTTTTAACTCATCCATTAGAATTTGGATCTCCAGGATAGATCATTTGGATAAACTTTTGTTGGTTCCCCAATATGTCTTGGATTACCCAAACTCTTCTTCTAGAACATTTATTTGAATAAAAAAGCATCTATTTTTAGCATTGATGCACTAGACACCTAAAACACCATAAGTACCTATAATATCCAGGAATACTAGAAGAGACAATCTATTTCCATTTATGAAAATGAGAATGTCATCAGCAAACATAAGGTTGGAAAAGGAACCATACAAGGCATTAGAGAGGTAAGGATGGATCTTCTTCTCTTCAACACCTCTGTATAGATTACGAGACATGGCCTCCACTGCAATGATAATCATACTAGGGGGTAGAGGGTCCCCTACCTAACACCCCTAATGGTTTTGAAAAGTCCAAACACTTTCTCCATAAGAGAAATGGACATCTATGTAGTTGAAGTAACCAGAAGCAAATGTCACAAACCCATTCGTGGAACCCTAGCTTCCTAATGGTCTAAATAATGAAAATCCACTCCAACTTCTCATATGCATTATCCAAATCCACATGGATAATATGATTGGTTCCAATCACCATTTTATTAATATCTTCCACAAGTTTTTGAAAAATTCCAATCACTCCTTGGATAACTCTTCCTTTAATAAAATCATGTTGCTCTGGAGAAATCTCCTTAGGAACCACTTGTTTAATCCTCTTTGCAACAAGGCTTTCCAAAATATTATGGTAAATGTTACACAAACTTATAAGTCTAAAATGGTTAATAGAGGTGGGATCCTATATTTTTGGGTAGAAGAATCACTCTAGATGAACATGTACTCCAATTTAAGTCACCCCTGAGAGAAGTCCTACATAACCTCAATCACATGCCACCCCACAAAATCTCAAGGCTCCCTGAAGATCATCCCCAAAAAACCGTCCGGGACCGGGTCACTATCCAAAGGCATGATGCAGATTGAGTTCCAATCCTTATCACCATTGGAATAGTAATAAGGGAGATATTTTCCTCAATGCCAATGCACCTAGTAATACAATTCATGAAATACTCATGCTCCTCCCCAACGATGCCATTCCATGAACTTTGGATGTCATTAGCCAGTAAGGATTTGAAATGCCCCAATTACAAACCACCAAAAACATTAGCATCCGAAGGGTATGATATATCCTCCAACATAATATTAATTTTCAAATTCTAGCATTCCATCAAGCATGCATGAATGAAATCTAAATTACGGGTGCACTCCGTAAACCATTTGACTATGGACTGACGGTTGATATTCTTTTTGACTGCATGAATCCTCTCAGATATGAATCCTTGTCAATCACATAATTCCAAGAAAATACAGTCATCCCACCATTGCTATATATACTTCTCCAGACTATCAATTTTTTCTTGGAGAGAATCCACTAGAGTGTCCACAATAGAATTCGACCTAATCTAATGAGAAATATCCGCCTTCTGATGCTTAAACAACCCGGTGAGCCCATACTCAACCCTCCCATAAAACTCTTGGTCCCATGAGTTCCTCATAATCTACATGTATCCATATAGATAATGTGATCTCAATTAATACAAGAACTATTTTTTATCATGAGACCCTTAATTAAGCTATACCCGAAGAGGGACATGGTCTGATATAGATCATAAAATATGTGAAAAAGAAGACCGTGGAAAAGAATAAATCCCCTGAATTATGGATAAACATCTTTCTAAGAGTCTACATATGTGACATGTTCCATTACGGTTATTAGACCATGTTTACATTCACCCTCTAAGGCCTAGGTCCAGAATCCCCTTGCTAGAAATGAGGCTCCTAAAACCATGAATTCCATTATAACTGTGGGGGACACTCCTAATATGGGGTGGTTTTTGCCAGATAGTATGTCTTTGGTTGGAAAAAACCTCTTCCTTGGTTGGCAGCCAACCCAACCGAAATCAGCCTTCATGGACCTACAGCAGGTGATGGGAGGAAGATTCATCGGTAGATGAGCTACCCTCCAACTACCTGGTTTTGGTTCCTCTATTTAAAGGGAATTTGAATTCCATGAACATAGAGATGTTGTGTATTTGTGATTATGTGTATTTGAGAACCTCTGACGAGAACTAAAGGGAAGTGATAATGAGAATCACCCCCTTTCTCCCTTGGATGTAGGCAAATCGCCAAACCCCGTAAAAATTTCCGTGTGTTGCTCCATTTTCTTCCGTTATGTGTGTTTCATGTATCATGCACCTCCGCTGCGCCCCAACAAGTGGTATTAGGAGCTAGGTGGAGAAAATGGAGTTGAACCAGTGAGAGGACGACGATTTTTACAGTGTCCGGAAAATTGAATGTTGTCTGAAAATTTTTCTAATGCCAGATTCGTGAAGAGGACGGCGAGACGATTCCAACGGCACAAGCGGTGATGAAAATGGAGTCGAAATGAGTTTGGTAGCCTCGGCCAAAGTTTGGTCAAACCCGCGGGTGAATAGTATCACCGTGACAGAGAAGACGACACTGTTCACACCACCGGCGACAATTCCGGTGAGATTCCAGCAGGAACTCCGGCGTGCCATGCCAGCGGGTGATTTGAACCGTTGAACGTGTTTTGACATATCTTGGCCAATTGGCGTCCTATTTCAGTGATCCAGGATCCGATTTAGACTATTTTGACTGTTCCAGATGCATTCGTATGGTTAGTTTTTCAAAATTCTCACTTTATAAGGTGTTAACATAATGGTGCGACATCGACGGTTCTGATCGTGTTTTGCGATGATGACGATGGCTGGTGGCAGACCACTACCAAGATTTGAGATCAAGAAGTTTGATGGTCGAAACAATTTCGACTTGTGGAAAAGAACAGTGAAAGATATATTGGTGCAGTAGGGAATGATTAGACCGTTGATTAAAGAAAAGACCAAGACAACTATTTCTGATGATTGGGATGAACTCAAGATGCAGGTCGTCATCACAATTCGGCTATGTCTGGAGAATGAGGTAAAGTACTCAGTGTTGGACAAGACATCACCGATGGAGATCTAGAAGAAGTTGGAGCATCAATATATGACGAAGTCACTGAACAACATGTTTTTCCTGAAAATGCAAGTGTACTAGTTGCGAATGGACGAGGGGACAATGTTTTTGGATCACACCAACGAATTCAAAAAGATCCTGATGAAGTTATTGGGGCTTGGTGTGATGGTTGGAGAGGAAAAAAAGTGTTTTTTCTTTTTTCATCCCTACCAAGATCATTTGTTGGACTTTTGATTTCATTTCTCATGGGGAAGGAGACATTGAAGCTGGATGAGGTGATGACGTCACTTCAAGATTCTGAAGCATTTCGAAGACCTGCGATGCATTCATGCAATCAAATGGAGATGCGAGATGATCAACGTGGGAGGAGCCGACTTCGGGATTAAGGAGGTAAAGAATGGCTGCCAAAATCCAGGGGGCGTGATCCTAGCGAAATAATGTGTTTTGGTGCGAGAAAAAGGGTCACTATAAACGTGATTGTGGAGAGCGCAAATGGTATGCTGCTGGGAAGAAGAAAGTTGAAGAGGAGGATGTAAACATCACATGTTTATCAGCTGATAATGAAATATGCGTGACAACGGGACGTTTATAGTCAAATGGGAGAGTTGAACGGGGAGAAATGCAGTGTCATTACTGCAAAAGATACGAGCACATGAAACAAGAATGCCGATTTCTAAAGAGGAAGAACAAGCGGGCTCAAAATCCAAAGGAAGACAGATGGTTCTGGATTCGGGGAGAGGTACATTTGATACTTTTCACCAGGTGTGAGACTCAGTGATACTTGGTGATGGATCAACATGAGAGGTTCGAGGAGTCATGACCGTGAAATTGAAGACACCTGATAGAGGAATTTGAAAATTGGTTGATGTGAAATTTGTTCCAAGGATGAGATGGAACCTGGTATCATTAAGTAGGCTCGATGTGGAAGGGTTCAAGATTTCCATAGCAGGTTGAGTGTTGAAAGTCTCACATGGGGTTGCAGCAATGTTTACTTGGAAGAAGTCCCAACGGTAGTATCATTTGATGGAGACCACAGTCAGCCCGAGATTGAGTGATGATGGTCGAAGTGCCACGTCATTTGGTGTGTATAAATTTTTTTGATTTTCTGATGAAGTTTTCGACACATGCAAATAGACTGCAGGTCAAGCATTTACCCCAAATTGGTCGTGATGGGGAGATTTGTGGGGGGCACTCCCAATTTGGGGTGGTTTTTTGCAGGGGAGGAAGTATTTGGTCGACAACAGCCTCTTTCTTGGTTGGCACCCAACCCAGCCGATAATAGCCTTCATGGACCCGCAGTAGGTAGTGGGAGGAATATTTATTGGTAGATGAGCTACCCTCCAACTACCTGGGTTTTTTTCCTCTATTTAAATAGTATTTGAAACCCTTAAACGTATAGATGTGGTGTTTTTTTGATTCTGTGTGTATTTGTGATCCTCCGACGAGAACTGGAGAGAAGTGAAATAGAGAATCACCCCTTTCTCTCGTGGATGTAGGAAAATCGCCGAACCACGTAAAAAATCCGTGCGTTGCTCTGTTTTCTTCTGTTTTTTGTGTTTGTGGTACCACTCACCTATGTTGCACCCCAATAAGAACAACTCCCCAAACCACCCCTCTTTTCTGAAACATCTGTGATGATGTTTAACTAACCCCAATGAACCATGGAAATCCCGCTGAATCAAAGGAAGTCAAATATTCCCAAAAAAACTTACATTCATGCCCATCACTACTTGCTTATATAAATGATAAAAAAAATCAAATCCTTTGAACACGATATTCACCATAATGCATTGACTTGTATCTTTTAAAAAATCCCACCGAATGTTTTTATTCCAAAAGATCCAAATATTATTATTCAAAGACTGCCCGTGAATGCACAAAGTGAACCCATATTGTTTTTTCAAAAGAGATCATTTTTCTTGTATACTAATTCGGTTCAAGAACATTGTACATAGAAGAACAAGACCTACGACGCTCAGAATCCAATAAAGTTCATTTATCATATAAAAGTTCATGGCTTCACAAGAAAGACATGAATACATCTAAGCACCCGATGAGGGAGGCAGAAGCTCCCTGGGAATACAAGAAAAAACACACACAAAGAAGAAATCACATCCTCAAAAAATATGTGGATCCACCATTGGGGAAAAAATATTTTAAACCAGTTTCCATGGCCACCACGTTATACTCCAAGGGATGTAACAGTAACATCTTGGGAAGCTCAGGTTCCTCCGACAAAATTCTAACCACCGGGGCCCCTTCAGAAAAAGGAATTAACCTTTCCGATGAATGGATTACATGAGTTTTTTTTCCATAGTGACATTCCCAGGAACACCGTGAGATATTAAAATCGTAAGCACCACAACATCATTCCTCTCGATCCCAAGCATGCACAATGTCTTAAATATTGAACAGATGAATGAAGAATGCAAAACAGGAGATTTCGAAAACTTCTGTTGCATGCTGTTGACTCCAGCATTCCACAAAAGCACTAGACTCTTCCAGAGATGGTTTCAGTAGTGTGAGCCGATCCACAATGGAAATATCGTGAAAATCAGAATCAGCCAGAATCTTCTTCTCTGATAACAACACAACTTGAGCTCCAGTGTTCTTGTGATCCAACTGGATGAGTAGAATCTGCTACAGACTAGCACCACCAAATGAGGGACTCCAAACAATGTCCTCCTTAAAGGACGTCGTCATGGGAAGAGAACCACCAGCCAAGCCAGTTAATAGATGCACCCACGATGCTGAAACAAGAAGCACACCAGAACCTCCCACACCATCACACCATCTCACCACATAAAAATAAACCAAGGGGGTGAGATTTAAATCCTAGTATGGGAATAAACATAAGAATAAATCGATATAACATGGGTTAGAAGGCATGATATAATGATATAAAAAGGAATTGAACATATGGATTGATAACATTTAAACCTGGGGTCATATAAACATGGAACCATATAAATGTATAATAAACGTAAAACATTACTTTAGCAAGATTCACAGATTGTTTCACATAAAGTAGTACAAGTCAAGGTTAATCACCAAGACCATTGCACATGGTAGCACAAGTCAAGACTAACTACCAATATCGTCGCACATAACATTTATGGGCACTAAACATTACCTAATGAATTGGAGTAATATATCGGCACACCAATAATAACTTGTCCATGAATATTCTTTCCACATATAGAATCATAAATAATCAATCATACATAAACATAAGTCTTCCCATGCAATGAAATGTATATCATATCATGTCATAAATCATAATGAATGAGAGTATCATACCAGTACCCCTAATGGAAATGAATTAGAATATACATGGACATTCATGGGGAGACATTCGCATATATCATGGTATGTGATGTCCAAAAGTATTGATAACATATAAAAATAGTATATAAGCAATTTTAGCATTAAAACATTTTAGTGTGTTTTTATGGAAAATAATAAAGAGGATTTAAAATAAAAAAGCGACTTATATTTTATATAAAACAAGATGTGAACCAAGAAGGTTTTCATAATAAAATTAAGGATTTTAAAAAAATTCGAGGTATAAAATATATTAAACAGTTTACTTGAAATTTGGTAAGAATATGGTAAATTCCCTAAAACGGGTTGGCTTATTGGGAAGTATTGGGGAGGGAACCAAATAAATACATGTATATCCCTGAAATAGATTGATGAATGTATTGTGGTACATGATTTTGGAGCATAAAAAATTTATAAGATTTTAATAAATATAATATATAACTTCATTTTGGTAAAAAATTAATATTGAATATCTTGATAAATAATGAAGGTTCGAGTAGAATCCCTTACCTTACGTCTGATGGTGTACATTACATGATCTTTATGTTCTGGATAAAAACATAAATTCATTAAATAATATTTCTACAAACTATTTTTCATGTATTTTATTTATTATAACTTTATTAAGTCCATTCATGTCCCTTTATATGGGTTAAGAGGTTTAATATCATCATTTGGGTGTGTTTTTTTAATAGTCAGTTTCATGATCGGTTTACATATATACATATAAGGGTAAACATGTAGGAAGATAATGTTTGTAATGAATTTTTGTTTTATGTTATTAGTGACCATAATAAATATTACATTGTATTAAAGTTCATTTGGTTATTTGGAGTGACGGTGATTCATTATATATGACATTAATGATAACTGTTTTGGTTAATTGCTGTTTTTTCAATCACAACGAACACATTTTTCTCTATAAAAAATATAATTTTCCATAAATATAAAAGAACCATAAATAATATAGAATAAATATATTATAATCTTGTTCGACCATAAAAATGGTTTCCTAACTATAATTGATGTCAATAAAAAAATTGAAAACTCCTTGTCTTTGAATGTGATGAATTAACACATATCGGATGACATTGTAATTTCTAGTTAAAAGGGGGGGAAATGAGAGATTATGAGGAATTATTCAATTTTAATAAAAAAATTATAGTACATGTATGGTATGGTTGTTATCATAACATTCGGATTAAAGGAGGTGATGAATGATAAAAAAACTAATGGAATGGGAATGAAAATAAATGGAATGAAAAGTGGAATTTACCTCTTCAATATATCATCCTTGAGAGCCAAATTAGGGGAGAGAATTTAATATTATGAAGTTACCAAGGGATTCTAGAAATGGGTATGATCTTGGTAAGATATTTTAGAAATCTTTAGACATGGATTAAGGATATAGAGGAGTGAAGAGAATATGTAAAGAGTGGTGATATTTATTATGGTGGAGAGGAGTGGGTTCCCATTATTTTAATCATTTGTTTAATATTTTTGCTCAAGACTATGAATAGTATTTAATATTGTGAAAAATGAGTAAATAGAGCATGTTATTTTAATCCAATGTCCATTTATACAATCCACGACTCATTCATGACGTATATTTTAATTTATTTATCCATTATAACAAATTATCATATTTTACTATTCACGAAAATTCCAAATTTTTAGAAAAATCCCAAAACATCCCACCAACCATTTGAAAATGTGTAGAATTAAAAGTTGTACTCTATTTTATGAAAGTAATTTTCAAAATATGAGAAATTTAATTTTTAAATATAATTATAATTTACTTGAAAAATCCAAATTTTGAAATTAAAAAAAATTATAACACTTTAAAATATCAATTAAGGTCTCCTTAAATTATGTTATAATCATAAGTCATAAAAATATTTATTCATTAAAAAATTTTATGAATATAAATATTCAATCAATTTGTTAAATTAATAATAAAATTATAAGAAAATATACGTGACTTACAAGAATACCAACACTTAATTAATAATTTTTAAAATATTTTCTTATTTTTACTATGATATATTTATATCATATCTTCACATATAAGAGGGATACCATTAATTTATACACTTATTAGTGAGGTTACTATTCAATTGGCTGCTAAACTATTCATAATGGTTACATTAGTACACCAAATGTCATGTTACTATTTCATCAATATACGTTATTTAACGTCTAGAGGTACCTTTTATTTTTCTCATTCACCATTTATAAGGTTTTTTTGTGTTCTATATGTAATATTTATTGATTATACAATGTGAAAAAATTATATTAATGGAATTCCATTGTCGTTTCATTCATAACCCCTTATGAAATTTCACCCTATAAATTTTATTTTACATTATAATCTATAAACAGTTGTGGGTATTTTTTTCTTTCATTGATTCCCATGGTTCCCATATTTCTTCCTCGTCTTATGATTCTGTCATATTACAATGACCATGTAGTAGTCTTGTTACATATAACATTATCTATATAATCCATTATCTTCACTGTTTGCTCCTCGTAAGAAAGAGAATTATCCAATTGTACCACCTTTTAAGTAAGTATATGTGAAGGATCATGTAGGTAATTTCTTAAGAGGGATACACGGAAGACATCATGTATATTAGTCATGGTATGTGTAAGTGTAAGTCAATAGGCGACATCATTGACATGAGGATGAATTTCTAAGGGGTCGATGTGCCTAGTATATAGCTTTCATGTTTTCCCAAATCTCATGACATTCTTCCACAGATATATTTGGATGAATACCTTGTCTCCAACATTAAACTAAAGGTCCGATTGATTATTGTCTTCAAAACTCATTTGTCGACTATGACCTACCTGCTCTACTGCTGAATAGTTTTCACCTTCTCCACCATTATATTGACCATTTCAGTTACAATAATCTTAAATTCACCAAATTCATCCCAACATGTCAGTGGTATTCCCATTTTCCCATAAAGGGATTCATTTGGTTCCCTTCAGATGCTTGCATAGAATCTACAATTTTTAGAGAATTTGACTAGTGGAAGATGTTTCTACCTCCCTATCTTGAAGTCCATGGAACAAAATCTCAACATATAATCCATTGTCTAATAGTTCTCTCATATTGTCCATCCGTTTGAGGATGATATGTTGTTCTGAATTTCAACTCAGTGTTGAGAGCATGTTAGATTCTTTTCTAGAACATCGAAGAGAATCTTTGATCTCAATAAGATACAATAGATAGCGGTACTCCATGTTCCTTACCACCTCTTTTTTAGAGACCCGAAGCCTGACGTACATGGAAATTACATTACTTTTTCGGAATACTTACTACATAACAAAAACACACACATAAGGCCCGTAATAGTTTAGTTTCTTTGGAAACTCGGAATATAATATTCTAATCGTGGTGAAAGATCATAAACATATCCCACAAAGATATTCTTTTTTTTTAAACCAAAATCCTTTCTTTATGTCCTGGGGAAAAGAAAACATAAAAGGGTGAGCTCAAATGCTCAGTAAGGGTAAAAAAAAGAAATATCAAACACGTCATATTCATAAGAACATATCTTTTGGAAATCTTAACCTGCAAAAGAGATCATAATTTCATAACATGGGATAAATCATAGTAGTGAAATGTAATCCTAATAATCATAACATAAAACATTAAACTTTGTGTCATACACACATAATCATAGAGAATCATTTCTTATTAGTCAAGACTCATTGCCAATACTATCTTAGTGGACAAAGTCCCTTTCTGAACCAAGTTCACTCCTCGTTTCAGTCCTGTTTCACTGAACCGATATATCCTACCGTTCCAGCCATGTCTATCTCATGAGATATAAAATCTTTACCCAATGCATTGGAGGGAGATATAGGTCCCACCCATCTCATAATGATACAATTCATATGTGTGCCACAAAATCATAAACCATACATCATAGCATAACCCATGTAATAAAAATGGGATTCTTAAACAACATGACATCATAAAACAGTTCATATAAGATAAAGAAATTCATAAAAATATTTCCATCACAACATAATAAAATCCATGTAATAATAGGGATAGAAACAGAACCCAAAATTATCATAGATGGAAAATAATTTTGATAAAACACTTGAACTCCATTCTTGAAAAAAATATCCTTTCTACTTCAAAAACACTTTTCATTTCTTAACATGTCATAAAATTAAAACTAAAAGATGTTGATTGAAAATCAACTTGAAAACATGTAAACGAAGCTTCTTGGAAATAATGTTTTAAAAATCCATTCATGCCGTATAAGATAAAAAAACATTCTTCGTACTTTTTTCGGAAAAGTCAAAAAGTACCTCGTACGAAAAACAACAAAAGATTCCATTCATATCTTTTACTAAAAACTCACCGAAGGGTAAAATTGAATATAAACTATTTTAGAAGGATATAAATATTACATATTTGGGAAACATGGATGTGGATGATAAAATACACCCCAGTAAATTCCAATGTATAAACAATCTCGGATAAAAATGAGATTGTGATATTTCCCTTAACTTAGGTCTGACATGCTTTGTAAGTGTCTAATCCTCCTGTATAATGATTTAAATAATGTTATTTACTTATTAAAGAATCATACTCATTGTAATTATATCATATATGGTTCACTTATGACTTTATTTTACCCATTTTTTGTAAATTCCTTGTTAAAGAGTGTTTTGGGTAAAAATGTTTCATTTGATGTCCGTGTTTTGACTCGTAATTATTCATATGATTACTTAGATCATGATTACTTAATTCCAGAATACAAAACATGATTTATATATAATATATATTCAGAATATACATATATATAATAGATCAGTAAATGGAATGAAATACACCGTTCATGGAGACGGTAGGTCGTACGTACGCATGAACGCTGTTTTCGCTCCCTTAATGAGTTGAATGGAATTAAGTAGACGTCATACATACACATAAATACAGTATCATTATTATGTCATATATTTCATGATTACTTATTATATATACATTATAATCATTCATGAATGGTTAATGTGGAGAATGAATCGCATCGCGTCGTGGAGACGGTAGTCCGTACGTACGCACGAGCGATGATATCATTCTCATGATCGTGGAATTGTATTGGAGTATATGTATACAATTTCAGAATCAATATCACATTACAATAATCATATATAGTCATTATGTACACCATTATACCCATCCATGTAAGTTGGTGGTGGAAAATAGATTACACCACGACGTGGAGACGGTATTCCGTACGTACGCACGCGCAGTGATTTCTTTTTCCGAAGGATGGATAGATGGTGAAATAGGGTTGTTTCATAATTATAATAATATATCAGTATATGAGTGATACTAATTTTTTTACTTCATAATTAAACAACTAATGAAGATGAAGTGGAAGAAGAAATAAAGATGAAAGAATCGGTAACGGACATTACCTCTTCTTTGAAGTGCTTCTCTGAGATCTCCTTTTAGGGCACTAAAATTGGTCTTTGAGGAAGACCAGAACCTCTAGGATGTTTCTAAGGAAGTGGAAGAAGAGAATTTGGCAGGGTTTGGACGACCTTAAAGGCTCAAATTGGTGTGAGAAAGAGGGGGAGGAGGTGCCCATTTATAAGGGAGCAGAGGGTCACCTTTGGAATAACTAAAAATATTAATTTATTATAAAGCCAAATTCGGTTTTAAATAGCTCCAAATTGATTTATTTCAAAGATACGGGGGGGGGGGGGGTGGGATGTGTGGAAATCCTCTCATCGAAAATAATTTAGACATGTTTAGGTTCCTACTTGAACCATATCATTTAGATTTAACATTAAGTTAAATAATTTTTCTTTTACCATGTCTTCTTGTGTTCTTATACTATAAGGTTGATAAAATTACTATAAGAAGACAAACGAACCCCAAGTTGTTTATTAGTAATATATATAACCTTATCTATGTAATTTGGCCGAACCATAGATTTTTAGGAATAAAATAACAATTAATAATATAATATTTGTTTTAAAAACTATTTTATGTCAATTTTGACACTATTTAGTGATTGATTTTTTTTGAAAATCATAACAGAATTATTAGTTAGAAAAAAGTTGATTAAATCAATAATAACATGTCATATTAACCTATAAAATTAGTGGAATTTATAAAAAGTCTCAAATTATATTTACTTGGGTATTTATAACATCAATTATGTCAATATTTCATTAATAAGATAATTACTGCATCATCTTTGTGTCATAAATAAATTAACTTATTTAAAGTCTAAAAATTACAAATAAATTATCATTATGTATGAAATCTGTTTACCTTTCTAATGAATTGTTATAATCAAATTTATATTATGTATAACCCTATATTAAAAATGATTTAGTTATTAAACTTTGATTTTAACTATTTTAACCCTTCTTTAAATAAATTAATAATAAATGTCCTAATCTAATACAAGTGGGCCTAAATGGTCATATTTTATTCGAAAGGTTGTTTTTGGTCGAATTACACTTATCCAATAGAATTAGGACATGTGTTAGGGTAATAATAATATCATTTTTACCCTTAATTACCCTATTTACTTTTAACCGTGGTAAAAAAAAGGAAAAAGTTACTATTCACCAAAAATTATTTTCATCTCATTGAACCACATTTTACTTACTGACATCAACCGTGTCTCTCGGATTTTTGAAATTCTATTCACAGAAGCGGTAAAATTATGTTTTATGAAAAATTCAGTTTTTTAACAACCACTTAGTAGTTTCACTGTTCATCAAAAAATGAAAGTTTCCAGAAAAATACCAAAATTTAGACCTAAGCTATATTTGATATTATGAATTCAAAAATGATGTCTCTTTTATCAAATTTAAAACATATCAGCTAGATTAACTAATTTAAAAATTAATTCCAATCATCAAAACAAATAGCGTGTTTTTAAGAGATAATAACTATCAAAAGATTGGCACTTGTTTATAACTGGTTTAAATGTGAAATTACATCCAATGACCAACATTGTATTAAAGTGTAAAAATATATTCTAAATATACTTTAAAACCACTCAAATTAATAATTTATCACTATTAATTATTTCGATTAAAAAAGTTGTTTTTAATTAAAATTTAGTAATTTTCACTATTCATTAGAAAATGAAAGTTATCCGAAAATTACCAAAATTTCACCCTAAGATAATTTCGATATTCCGAATCCAAAAATGAAGTCCATTTTGAAAAATAAAATTTAAAAAATTTCAAAAAGTGGTTATTACTATAGCATATTGTTGTTTAGTGAAACTCGTTATTGTGTACTACACATGCTATCGAGGAAGGTCGCGATTGCGTGTAATGCAAGGCAAGTCAGGGATGCATGTTGTGAAAGCTCCTTTTGGAGTAGCATACAACACAAGACATTAATGAAATTAAAAAGAATATTTTTCATAACATTTCTGGGTGTTACATTCTACCCCCCTTAAAATGAATTTCGCCCTTGAAATTCATCGGGGTTATAAATGCTTTACTCCTCGAAGTTTCTTTAATAGAAACCCACATCATAAAAAGAAATACCAAATAAATCTTTAAAAACAAAAGTATGAAACGTAACGGTTACCCAAATAAACTAATCACTGGGTTTCCAACTAGATGAAAATATGGATATGGAGGAGAAATCTAACCATCATGTTCTCATGGAGAGTGGTAGAGAACATGGATATAAAAAATCCTACAATCACAATTCCATAGATTTATGATGATCCAAGGTACCATCTGATTCATCGGATATAAGGCAACTAGGACAACAATTTTGGTTTTCAATATCATTTCCCTAATGATGAAAATTTTGATTTAGAAGAAATACTTACTTTATTTTGGTACAATCTCACTGTTGTTCATGCCTTAAAAAATTTCCACTTCATCTCTTAAAGAAATGAAGTTGAATTTGTTATTCGTGAAGTGTTAGCAGATCATGTGATAGAATGACGGGTCATTCCATCTATCTCAAACAAATGTTTAGAAAAAGTTATTAAATATACATAAGTCGACCTATATTGAGATTAATCATATATGGTTTCTAAAATGGACTTATACTTCATATATCATACTGCTTAATATAATAAAAATAGTTTATACTAAACAGGGACTTCTTGTAGGCCAGTGGTAGGCGATAAAGGCCAGACGCACTTCGGTAGTGGGTTCGATTCCCACAGCCTTCTCCGACGCGATGGGATGTCGCCCATCCTGCAGGTTGTACTTTTTCTAAAACTACATAACTATAACATCACATAAATAATATCAAAAAAAGTTCTATCCTTAAACAATACTAACTTATGGTTAACATAATCCATTCCAATATTTAGGCTTATCTAAAATACTTCGGTCCAAGCTCATAGTATAAAGAAAACAATTACTTGAAATGTCATCAACCAAGCATGTGAATACCATCATTTATCCCCCATATAACTTGTTGGTCACATTCCAATCATGTGAATACCTTAATCATGTATTCTCTTGAAAAATGAATTCCCATTAAACCTTAGTGAAAACATGAATGCTGTCAAAAGTTAACTCTTTCCACATACCAAAATCCAAAAATTCTATATACTCAAACCATGATATAACCTTCTCATTATATCAGTCATGAGCTCATGAATACTATCAAACATTTAATTTTCTCCTTATCCCTTAATTATGTGCATATCATCTACATTCCAAAAATATCTGAATAACCATTAATGGATACTGGTACCATTAATCATACACTTTCAAAACTCAAGGAAAGACAACAGTGTAACAATCCTTAGATGTCTTTTTTTCCATAGTACCATGAGATTACTTATACAACATTACACTTGATAAACATGGAATCATTCCACTACATTCTTAAACAATTGACTAAGCTTCAACAATTCATTCATCTCACATATCATTTGTAGTCTCTTTATCATCATAAACATAAATACTACCCATATGACAGTACTGATTCTCTTCATGAGACTTTACCTTAGGGAATTGGTTTGCATAATGCCTGTACATTCCACATTTAAAACATTTAACCATTGTTGATGTCGTAGAAATACCATTATCCTCATCCATGGTGTTAACTGAACCTTTTCCTTTGCACTTACTGGCTTTGTGTCCTTCTTTTCCACACCCAAAGCATCTTCCAGTTCCTTTGAAACATTCTCATTGATGCCACTTCCCTCATGATTTACATACGGGAAATTAAACTTTCTTTCCTCTATGATCATCATGAAACTCCATCGTTCTCTTATTAGCCGAGTCAGGAAACATAGCAAATTTTACTTTATTGATCATATTATGAGATTTCTGATTCGGCATAATAATGATGTTTGGACTTCCAAATCCCGTTTCATTTGTTTGCTCATGAAGAATATCATTCCATTGTCCATCATATCCTCCATTATTGTGAATCATCTTGTTTCCAGCCATTTTCTAAAACCCAAAAAGAATATTGTGAGAGGCAAAAATCATAATAAAGGGGGAGTAACTTCAATATCTAACATCTTTGGTTTAATCTAATATCGTTACCATAGTTCTAGGACTATATCCTATACGTATACTTATCCTTAAGGGAATCCCTAGACATACCTTAGAAATATCTCTAGGGATCTCACTAACGTTTTTGCATCCTAGTTTCCGAAGGTTGACTAAAACTTTCTTTTGATACCAACTGTAGAGACCCGAATCCTGACGTACATGGAAATTACATTACTTTTGCAGAATACTTAGTACATAACAAAAACACACACACAAGGACCGTAATAGTTAATTGTCTTTGGAAACTCAGAATATAATCTTCTAATCATGGTGAAATATCTTCAACATCTCCCATAAAGATCTTCTTTTTTTAAAACCTAAATCCTTTCTTTATGTCATGGGGAAAAGAAAAAATAAAACGGTGAGCTCAAATGTTCAGTAAGGGTAAACAAAAGAAATATCAAACACGTCATATTCCTAAGAACATATCTTTTGGAAATCTTAACTTGTAAAAGAGATCATAATTTCATAACATGGGATAAATCATAGTAGTGAAATGTAATCCCAATAATCATAACATAAAACATGAAACTTTGTGGCATACATACATAATCATTAAGAATCATTTCTTATTAGTCAAGACTCATTGCCAAGACTATCTTAGTGGACAAAGTCCCTTTCTGAACCGAGTTCACTCCACGTTTCAGTCCTATTTCTCTGAACCGGTATAACCTACCATTGTAGCCATGTCTATATCATGAGATATAAAATCTTTACCCAATTCATTGGAGGGAGATATAGGTCCCACCCATCTCATAATGATACCATTCTTATTTGTGCCACAAAACCTTAAACCATACATCATAGCATAACCCATGTAATAAAAATGGGATTCTTAAACAACATGACATCATAAAGAAATTCATATAAGATAAAGGAATTCATAAAAATATTTCCATCACAACATAATCAAATCCATGTAATAATAGGGATATAAACAGAACCCAATATTATCTTAGATGGAAAATAATTTTTATAAAACACTTGAACTCCATTCTGGAAGAAAATATCCTTTCTACTTCAAAAACACTTTTCATTTCTTAACATGTCATAAAATTATAACTAAAAGATGTTGATTAAAAATAAACTTGAAAACAAGTAAAGGAATCTTCTTGGAAATAATGTTTTAAAAATCCATTCATGCCGTATAAGTTAAAAAAACATTCTTCGTACTTTTTTCGGGAAAGTCAAAAAGTACCTCGTACGAAAAACGACAAAAGATTCCATTCATATCTTTTACTAAAAACTAACTAAATGGTAAAATTGAATATAAACTATTTTTGAAGGATATAAATATTACATATTGGGGAAACATGGATGTGGATGATAAAATACACACCAGTAAATTCCAATGTATAAACAATCTTGGATAAAAATGAGATTGTGTTATTTCCCTTACCTTAGGTCCGATTTGCTTTGTAAGTGTCCGAACCTCCTGTATAATGATTTAAATATTGTTATTGACTTATTACATAATCATAATCATTTTTATGATATCATATATGGTTCACTTATGACTTTATTTTACCCGTTCATTTTTAAATTCCATGTTAAAGAGCGTTTTGGGTAAAATCGTTTAATTTGTCATCCGTGTTTTGACTCGTAATTATTCATATGATTACCTAGATCATGATTACTTAATTAAAGAATATAAAACATTATTTATATATAATATATATTCAGAATATACATATATATAATAGATCATTAAATGGAACGAAATACACCATTCATGGAGACGGTAGGTCGTACGTACGCATGAACGTTGTTTTTGTTTCCTTATTGAGTTGAATGGAATTAAGAAGACGACATACATACACATAAATCCAGTATCATTATTATGTCATATATTTCATGATTACTTATTATATATACTTTATAATCATTCATGAATGGTTAATGTGGAGAATGAATCTCATCGCGTCGTGGAGACAGTAGTTCGTACGTACGCACGAGCGATGATATCGTTCTCATGATCGTGGAATTGTATTAGAGTATTTGTATACTATTTCAGAATCAATATCACTTTACAATAATCATATATAGTTATTATGTACACCATTATACCCATCCATGTAAGGTGGTGGTGGAAAATAGATTACACCACGGCGTGGAGACGGTATTCCGTATGTACGCACGCGCGGTGATTTCTTTTTCCGTAGGATGGATAGATGGTGAAATAGTGTTGTTTCATACTTATAATAAAATATCATTATATGAGTGATATTGATGTTATTACTTCATAATGAAACAAATAATGGAGAAGAAGTGGTAGAAGAAATAAATATGAAAGAATCGGTAACAGACGTTACCTCTTCTTTGAAGTGATTCTTTGAGATCTCCTTTTAGGAAACTAAAATTGGTCTTTGAGGAAGACCAGAACCTCTAGTATGTTTCTAAGGAAGTGGATAAGATAATTTGGCAGGGTTTGGCCGAGATTGAAGGCTCAAATTGGTGTGAGAAAGAGGGGGATGAGGTGCTTTTTTATAAGAGAGGAGAGGGGCACCATTGGAGTATCTAAAAATATTATTTTATTAAAAAGCCAAATTCGGTTTTAAATAGCTCCAATTTGATTTATTTCGAAGCTAAGGTGGGTATGGGTCTAACTCCTATAATCCAATAGAATTTAGACAAGTTTATGTTCCTATTTTAACCTTATCATTAAGATTTAACATTATGTTAAATAATTTTACTTTTACCGTGTCTTGTTGTGTTCTTATACTATAAGGTTGATAAACTTACTATAGGAAGGAAAACGAACCCCAAGTTGTTTATTAGTAATATATATAACCGTATCTAAGTTCTTTGGCAAAACATTAGATCTTTAGAATTAAAATAACAATTGATAATATAATATTTGTTTTAAAAACTATTTTATGTCAATTTTGATACTATTTAGTAATTGTTTGAAAATAATAATAGAATTATTAGTTCGAACAAAGTTGATTAAATCAATAATAACATGTCATAGTAACCTATAAAATTAGTGGAATTCATAAAAAGTCTCAAATTATATTTATTTGGGTATTTATAACAACAATTATGTCAATATTTCATTAATAAGATAATTACTGCATCATCTTTGTGTCATAAATAAATTAACTTATTTAATGTCTAAAAATTACAAATAAAATATAATTATGTAGGAAATATTTTTATATTTCTAATTAATAATTATAGTCGAATTTATATTATGTATAACCCTATATTAAAAATGATTCAGTTATTAAACTTTGATTTTAACTATTTTAACCCTTCTTTAAATAAATTAATAATAAATGTCCTAATCTTATCCTAGTGGGCCTAAATGGTCATATTTTATTCCTAAGGTTGTTTTTGGTCGAATTAAACTTATCAAATAGAATTAGGACATGTGTTAGGGTAATAATAAAATCATTTTAACCCTTAATTACCCTATTTACTTTTAACCGTGGTTAAAAAAAGTAAAAAGTTACTATTCACCAAAAATTATTTTCATCTCATTGAACGAAATATTACTTACTGACATCAACCATGACTCTCTGATTTTTGAAATTCTATTCAAAGAAGAGGTAAAATTAAGTTTTATGAAAAATTCAGTTTTTTAACTACCACTTAGTGGTTTCACTATTCATCAAAAAATGAAAGTTTCCAGAAAAATACCAAAAATTATACCTAAGCTATATTTGATATTGTGAATTCAAAAATGATGTCTATTTTATCTAATTAAAAACATATCAGCTACATTAACTAATTTAAAAATTAATTCCCATTGTCAAAACAAATAGTGTGTTTTTAAGAGATAATAACTATCAAAAGATTGGTAGTTGTTTATAACTGGTTTAAATGCGAAATTACATCCAATGACCAACATTGTATTAAATTGTAAAAATATATTATAAATATACTTTAAAACCACTCAAATTAATAATTTATCACTATTAATTACTTCGATTTAAAATGTTGTTTTTAAATAAAATTTAGTAATTTTAACTATTCATCAGAAAATGAAAGTTGTCCGAAAAGTACCAAAATTTCACCCTACGCTAATTTCGATATTCCGAATCCAAAAATGAAGTCAAATTTGAAAAATAAAATTTAAAAAATTTAAAAAAGTGGTCATTACTATAGCATATTGTTGTTTAGTGAAACTCGTTATTGCGTACTACAAACGCTATCTAGGAAGGTCGTGATTGCGTGTAATGCAAGGAAAGTCAAGGGTGCGTGTTGTGCATGCTCCTTTTGGTGTAGCATACAACACAAGACATTAATGAAATTAAGAAGAATATTTTTCATAAAATTTCAGGGTGTTACATCTTTGACATATATCTGTAAATGTTGACCCAAGGAAAAGTCCTCTAAAATTTAACTAACGCGAGCTATCTTTGTAATATGATCCACAATGACCCATATTGCATTGTTTCCCCAAGATTTCCTTGGAAGTATAGTGAAAATTTCCATGTTATTGTTCTCCCATTTCCATGTTGGTATGGATAAAAGTTACATCATAACCTTATACATTGTTTCATTCATACTTCAATTGTTAGCATACCAGATACCTTCATGTATATTCAACAATATCCTTATTCATATTATCCCACCGAAAGTTATCTCAGATATCTCGATACGTCTTTGTGTTCCATGGATGATTAAAGAAGGTTTAGAAATGTGTCTCATTCAAAAACCCATTCTTTATCTATGGATAGGATAGTACACATAATCAAGACCCAAAACTTATAACTACTTCCTCATCAATCAAAAAATCATTGGATTTCACATTTATAATATCTTCAAACCTCTTCTGAGTTTCGACATCATTTTTTTGATCATCCTTTATTTTCTCGATGAGAGAAGTTAGAGAAGTCAGTTGAGAAAATATTGATGATATTCCTACCTTAAGTATTACCATTTCTATACATTGGATATCTAATAAGAATGGATCTTTTTCAACAATCAATATTGATAATGATGTAGTTTCATTTCTACGTAGAGCATCGACCACCTTATTTTCCTTATTGGGATGGTTGTGGATTGAGAAGTTATATTCCGTGATGATATCTAACAATCATTGTCGTTTCATATTATGATCATTCTGTGTGACATTATATTTGAGACTCTTGTGATTGGTACAAATCTCACACTTCTCCCCGTAGAGATAATGCTACTATATTATCGATGCAAAGATCAAATCTGCCCACTCCAGATCATGAGTGGGATAGTTTCACTCATGGATTTTTAGCTGACCTGAGGAATTGGGTATCAATTTATTATTTTTCATCAGCACATAACATAATCCCTTATTTGAAGCATAACTGTACACCACAAATAGTTCCCCAATTAACGGGAGTGTGAGTAATGCTGTAGTGAAACACCTCTTTTTGATCTATTTAATGCATTCCTCACATTATTGAGTCTAGACGACCTTCACTCCTTTTCATGTCATCATGGTAAATGGGTTTGAGAATCATGATATGTTCTTCACAAATCATTGATAATACTCGTCTAGACCGAGAACGTTGTGGATCTCTGTTATAGACAATGCGTGTGCCACTCTTCTATTTTCAATTTCCTAGAAGGGCCCAAAGATATTCCTTTAATAGTGATAACATTCCACAATAATGATACATCCTCCATCCAGAACTCAAATTTACTTTACTTTTCATAATGTTTCTCCCATCACAATGTCATCAACAAAACATTAAAATTATCCCCACATTCAAAATATCATAGATAAAGACTTCCACAAATTTTTTATGCAATATCTAAAGAAATAATTGATTAAATCCATGAATATTTTAAGAACATTAGTGATTCTGAAGGGCATCACTATAAACTTGTAGTGTCAATACCTCATTCGAAAGGCAGTTTTGGGAATATCGTCCTTCACCTCCTTTAATTAGTGATATCTCAACCAAAGGTCCACCTTATAGATTTAAGTGGCCCAACATTGTTGATTGAACAAGTCATCTATTCGAGGTAGGGGATACTTGTTCTTTTTCGTGATTTTATTGAGGCCGTGATAATAAATTCAAATGCACATTGACCCATCCATACACTTAATGAAGAGGAATGGTGCATCCCATGAATAAGAACTCAATAAAATAAAACCCTTCTCCAAATTCATCTGTAATTGCATCTTCACCACTTCCTACTCAACGATGGATATTATATTAGGTGGATTTGATATAGTTAGAGATTCAAGAATATGTTTAACTGAGAAATCATCATCTCAATCAAGAGGAAGACCATGAAATTTATCGGGAAATACATCAATGTAGTCCCTTACAATGGGAAATTATTCGAGCATGATTATCTCATTTATCTCAATCATTATTTATAGATATGCTTTCTCAAAAGGATGTAATATCCAAACATGAGAAAATGATTCAAATAGAGATTCAGCGTCGTCCTTTCACTTGTAATGAATTTCAGGATGGATTGGGATGTGAAGAGAGATCTCCCATTTCCAAAAGTTGATTTTTTCATTGTATAAAATAGCCAATCCATGCCCAAGATAACATTAAAGTACGCTAAAGAATGTATAACAAGATTTTTCGAGAGAATCAGTTCACAAACGTTAACTGGGGAGGAGTTTTATTCTTTAGAATCAATAATTGCCTCATTTTCTATTCTCGTATATAACTCACTCTCCAAATTTGGAGGTGGTGTTTGAATGGTTCTACTAATCATTCATGATATGAAGGAATACACAACCGCAGAATAAAATTGTATATTCTATATTCTTGAATGATTTACAAGATTATCTATCACCACATCATTGTTTGTCTCCACCTCAGTAGTAGTGATAGAATAATTCCATAAATTTTTCTTGGGAGGTAGTTATTTATTACCTCTGAAAAACATTTGATTAGTGAAATTGTTCCCATAATTCCTATATTCTTTGCAGTTGTAACATTATACTACTTTATGAGTGTTGATCTGGAACTTCCTTTCTTCTTCCATATTTTGGGAATAATTCATATTTCTCTGGTAGTTATTATCTATATGACCCATTATTCCCTATTCGAAGCAATTCCCGAATACCTTTAGATAGTTCCCAGGATTCTTATTCCCACAACTATTACACGTGGGATGTTTTATCATCTTTCCAACCTAAGACTTATTTTCCGAACCATCTGGATTAGACTCTATTTTCCCATCCTTTCACTGGGCCCATGAGACCATTGATAATTTCAGTTCTACATTTAAACATTGAGGGAACAATGGACAATATCCTCATAAATATCAATGTTCTGAATCACCAACACATTTCTTATACTCAACATTAGTCTTCAAAATATATGACCCACCTTCTTTTAATTGTTAATGAACATGCTAAAAGAGTATCTTGTAAACCTTGTGATGTTTGCTTCATACACCTCGATCGACTCATATACAATTGGATTATGTCCGATGAACTATTATTTCAGCTTGAGACAGAGGGTTTAGGGAAAATATTTATAGAAAAACATTATCATGAATTCCCCCCATTCCATATATTCAATTTCCCCTATGGTACTTCATCTTCTTGATCGGTTTCCCCCACTAATCAGCTTCCCCATCCAAATAATAGATCACCAACCTGACTTTCTATTAATCTAAGCAATAGAGGTTATATAATATCTTTTCAATGGAGTTAGTCCACTTTTCCATGAGTAGGGGATTATAAGATCCACTATACCTGGGAGGCCTTTTCCACATCACAGATTATACATCAACTTGATCTTTCCATGAATGAGGATGGAATTCCTCCTGAGTAAAAATATTAGTCATCACTTAGGCCAGCTGAGAAAGTACTACTATAATGTTTTCAACACACACTCCAACCATATTAGGAATATCATTAGGGAAATTATCACAATGCCTTTCACAATTATTGTTGGAACATGTCCTTCTATTTACTGACTTAATTAAGAAAAATAATTTACAATTACTGGTCTTAATTACATTTCTTATAATCATAAACAGTAAGTATTAAACATAAAAGGATAATATATTAAAAGAAAAGAATATCCTAAATTTTGATTACATAGGTTTTAACCAAGGTTATACATGATCTATTTACTCACACTTATTCTTATAGTATTTTCTGTTCCCTTAATAATGGTTATTTATAAACTTATGAATTTACTAATGAATTTCCCCAGGGAGTTTCAAGCTAGGAGTGCCAAAAGGCCCGTTTGTGTGAACTATTTCCCATTCAAGTCCATCTCAATGAATTGTTTTTGGGTTTTAACTATAGATACATCTGGACTAGAGACACCTCTATTTGATTGAATCCATACATGGATGTATTTTCTTAATAAACCAGAAACTCTATACTTACCAAAATTTTGGGATGTTTTCTTATACTTAGTTTCTACCCTAGGGTTCATAATAAAATTCACTACTAAAAATCAACAAAAATAACTAGACCACCCTATGATATGAAGAATAGAGACCCTATCCTTTTACACATATCAATAAATGATTTTTTTGCATAATAATGCATAATATTACTAGTCAACGATCGTAAAATCTAGTGTCTTGGAAGTCTAGGTACATAAAACAAAAAATCATGGTAAAATATATTCATGTAATTATTCGATCATCATAAATAGATAATAACTTCTATTGTTCCCATACATCTTCATGGGATAACCTGGGGATAACATTAACAATGGGATGAGCATTAATCCTAGTATGTGAATAGACATATGAATAAATCATTACCACATGGGTTAGAAATAAAGAACTAATGATATAGAAATGCATGGAACATATAGATATATAATATAAAAATATGGTATAATGTAAACATGGTGCCATAGACATGGTTCAGAAACCTAAAACATGACTTTAGCATGAGTTACGACTCATGGCACTTAGAGGATGACATGTCAAGGATGACCACTGTGACTGTTGGACATGGTCGCACAAGTCAATGCTAACATCCAAGATTATTGCACACGGGTTCTCATGAGACTTAACATTACCCAATTCATTAGAGGGTTATCTAGTTAAACACATCATAACATGTTTAGGAACATTATTTCCTCGTATATAATCATACAAATTATTCATACATAAAAATAATGTCACACATGGAAATAAATGGGTATAATTATCATTTCATAATGAATAATAAATGGGAGGATCACATAGGTGCCCATTATAGAATGGAATTATATGAATCGTGTGAATTAATAAGGTAAAATGCGAATATATCATGGTAAGGGAGATAAAACAGAATTGAAAACATGTAAAAATAGTATTTATGAAATTTTTTCATTAAAACATTTTTGTTAGGTTTCAAGAAAAATAATAAATGTCATTTTAAATAGGAAAGGGAATAATTATATATAAAAAACTGAACGTGAAACAAGTAGGTTTTAATAATAAAAATTACAATTAAATAGTAAATAATGGTGTCTTGAAATTTATGATATGGTACACATGAAATTGGTTAAGAAATCGAGGAATTCCCCAAAATGGGTTTTCATATCACGAAGTATTGATGAGGGTACCAAATAAATACATGTTTATACCCAAAAGATAATGATGAATGGATATCGATAAATGGGTTATTAGAATATAAAAAAATTATATGATGTCAATAAAAAATAGATAGCTTCATTAGGGTAAAAAGAATGATTGAACTGCCTTAGGTATAATAGAGGTTTGGTGGAATTCCTTACCTTATATTTGATGGTTTCCTTATTTTTATCTTAATGTATTAGATAAATGAATTAAATTTATTAGTTAATATTTTTAGAACCTATTATACATTTAATTGATATAGTATAACTTCATTGTGTTCAATCATGGTACTTTTAATGGGTTAAGAGGTTCAATATCATTGTTTGGGAGTGTTAGTTTCAACGGTTTTCATGATCGGTTCACTTATATACATATATGGGTAAAAATATAGGAGGAGAATGATTTTATATAATTGACGTTTCATGTTATTAGTTAACATCAAGATTGTAAAATTTTTAAAAACATCATTTGGTTATTTTAAGTGAGGATGAGTCATTTTATAAAACTGTAATGATAACGGTTTGTGTTAATTGGATATTTTTTATCACAAAAAAACACATTTTTCAATATAAATTAATATAATTTTCTGTAAAAGATTAAAGATCCATAAATAATGCAAAAATAAATATATAATAGTTTGGTTCAACCTTAAAAATGATTTTTTGACAAGAATTGATGATGGTAACAATAATTGAAAACCCGTAGTCATTGTATGTGATGAATAAACACATCTTGGATGGTGTTTTCATTTCATGTATAAAAATAAGGGAAAAGAGGGATTATGATTTATTATTCCATTATCCCAAAATAATACCAATACACATAAGGTAATAGATTTATAATAAAATTTTGATGAATATTGGGGAGGAAAGAAAAATAAATCAATGGAACATGAATAAAAATAAATTAAATGAAAAGACAAATTTACCTATTTAATATATCTTCCTTAAGAGCCTCATTAGCGGTGAGGATTTGGTTTTTTTAATATAAAAAGGAATATCTACATGGGGTGGATCTTGGGAAGAAAAATTTAGAATAATTTCAAAATGTCTCAAGTATTGAGAGGACTGAAGGGAAGATGTAAATATGGGTGGTATTTATAGTGAAGGAGAAGAGGGGTTTCCACTAATTTTATTCATTAGTTTACTAATTTAATCTCAAGACTATGAATAGTCTTGATTATTATGACAAAAAAAACTAAATAGATCATTTCAGTAAAAACTTGTTTTCATTTACATCATCTATGAATCAAACATGATATAGATATTCATTTATTTATCATTTATCATAAATTATTGTATTTTACTATTCACCATAATTTATGTATTTAATAAAAATACCAAAAATACATTGTAATAAATTTTTCAACATTTATAAATAAAAAAAGTAATTAATTTGATGAAAATATATTTCTAAATATGATAAATTTAATTTTTAATTGAAATCATAATTTATTTGTAAAAGACAACTTTTAGAATTAAAACACTTTTTCTAACACATTGAAAAATTTATTAATGTCTCTTAAAATTATCTTATAATCATAAGTCATTAAAATAAATATTCATGAATAAATTTTATGAAAATAATTTCTATTTTAAATTAAAAAATTATGAATAATATTCTAACTAAATATACATGACATACAAAAATTCCAACACTTAATTAATAATTTTTATAATATTCACTAACTTATACAATGATATATTTAAATCATATTTCCACTTATAATATGGATAAATTTTATTTATAATTTTATTAATGAAGTTACAATTAAATAGGCCAATTTATTTTTCATAGAGGTCACATTACTATTACAATGGTTATGTTACTATTTCCTTGGTATAATTTCTTTGCTTCTAGTTATACAATTTATTTTACTCATTCTTCATTTAAAAGGATTTTATTTTGTTCTATACATAATATTATGTGATTATACTTTAATATGAAATTATAAGGGAATTCCATTGATAAACCATTGGGTTGTTACATATCCTATTTACCTATGGCGGATCCCATGTTCCTTTCTATATTTGATGACGGAATGCATACTTTGTCAGGGATTGTTTCTGATCTTGACATAGAATCCCCACCTTTTCAAAGATGCATCTCACGATAGTGTGGGGCCACTATTAGGAGTGATTATTTTCTCTCTATTTATGTGTCATGTGTTCATGGATGGAATATTTATGCCCTTGACATGGTGATAACAAGGGAAAAATGGGGATTCGTAGGCACCCATGCATATTCCATGTGTGTGGTGTGGACTTCCATTAGATCAACATGGTGTTCCATGTAGTAAATGTTATTCATGTTCAACTTTCACAGAAAATGAAATTAATTATTTAGAACGTGATCATAACCAAACACCGAGTAACTATCCACAATTCATCAAATAACTAGGTATGTTGTAATTTGATCTTCTTCTAAGAAGAATTAGAAAGTGACATACACTCACTAATGTGCTCACCTGATGACGTTTTTATGTGAGATATTTATCTTATCAGTTAATGAGATTGAATCCTTGAGGTATCAAATTCCTTCATCTGACAGGTTATGTGGTGCCACATCATTTTAGAAGATTGTTTACATGGTTCCTCAGTCATTCACATTATGGGTTTTTGGTTCTATTACATTTTAAAATTTTGGTTATGTGATGCCTAAAATCTTTATGTGGATTCTTATGAGGAGGATGATCATGGGTTTTGAAATATTTTTTGAGTATTATTACCTGATGTATTTTTAAAATATTCTCCTTTACATGTCTATTAAGTGGGCTTGCGATAATATACTTTTTGAGGAAAATAAGAGATCTTATAATGACTAGGGGCCACCACGATATATTCATCTCCCTTTAATATTTATAGAAAAAGTATCAACATAAGTTTGTGTATCTGAGAAATGTGGAATATCTGCAAAATTTGTTACACCATTCATGACAACGAGTTAATCTGGTCCAAGGTTGTCAGTGAATTGAATCATTGTCATGTGATGCTAAGGGTCACCATGCTCCGAGTTTCCAAAAGAGTTGTTATTCACATATCTCCATCTCTATGAAGTGTGAGATATTAATGGGTCCAAGGTAGAATAAAATACTCCTTATCTTCATGATCAAAACATTTGATATCTTCTAAAAAATAGAAATCAGGAGGAGTGCAGATGAATTTTAAAAAATGAATCTGGTTCAAAAAATGTGCATCAGAAATAACATTGGTGCATTTCATGAGCCCATCCACATAGACCATGGAAGAGGATATGGTTTCTGCCCGGTTTGATATCCATATGACCTAAATAAATATGGTAGTTCAGGCATGAGTACTTCCAATAAAATAAAGTATTCCCTCTAGTTCTGATGTACGATATCAATTAATGGTTAAATACATAAAACTAAAACACTAACAACATGAGGTTTAATAGGGAGATGTATGACTTATCTATCACGTGTTATTACACTATTTAAATAAAATTAAATGTTCAATTTTTATTTCATTTTATTTATAACCATTATTATTCTTTAGAAACACATAATCATAAAATTTGTAATAACACTCACCAATTTTCATAAATAGTTCACACATCCCAAAAATAATTGGAATGTTTCATTATCCATCACGAGAATCTAATCACTCATGACATGCACCATTCCGTTACAAAGGTCACTATACACAATTATGATCATCAACCAACACCCCCCTTAGAATTAGGTATATTCAGCAAGAAAACAATCTGGTTCTAAGGTAAATGTATATCACTTTAACTCATTTTTAGAATCTATACGGCTTTATATTGAACCCCAAGAGAGGATTCTTCTAGATTATGTTGACTGAGGAATTTCAGGAATTTTTAAGAGGTTCCACCTAACTATGAGTGCTTGGATTTGAATTTACATCGTAAGGATCATCAATGGTTCCCATACATTGCAAAAATCAAGTAATACTAAATGTATGGATCTTGATATTTAAACCATCCTCTAATTATTATCAAGAATAACTCATGAATTCCATCCAACTTGAGGTTCTGGATTGATGTATCGATTCCAGTTATCATAAGATTAATTGATTCCAAGAAGGATCATATGAAAGAAAAATATGCCCCGAAGGGAGTATGACCTATCTCTTTTTCTTAAGAGAATCGTCTTTATTAGAGAAGAATTATTTTTCTACGTATATGGAAAGGGCCTTACATGGGTTTACAGTTTAAATGACTACCATGATACAAATTATAGTATTTTATCATAGACCTGATGTTTCTTATAGTTTATGATCATTTATCTTAGACCTTCTATTGTATTACCTTATGGTATTTTATCTATAAAATGATATTGCTTTTTTAGTGTCTTTTAGAATGAACCCTAAATTTCATTATTTTATGTTATTTTAGATTTTACAAGATTTTTCATAAATTTATGTTCATTTAGATTGCACATTATATTGATTTAGTTTTTGGATTATTTTACTTGGACCTAGTAATGATTTAGATTAAGGTCTTTTAGTTTGGACAGTATATCTATTAATTTTGGGGTCTTTTATCATAGAAGTGAAATTACAATTAGATTATGTTTTTTTATCTCAGACATGATACCATTTGGATATGTTTCATACATTATATGAATGAACAAGAGCCCTTTGAGGAGATGGGTTCTTCCTTGGTGTTTCCAAGTCTCACAAGGATAAGAAATCCCTTTTTGAAAAGTGTGAATTTTGTTGAGAAGCATAGGAACATATACCAAACCTATAGACATGAATGTATAGTTAAGAAAATGATCCCTTAATTCAAGGTATCTTTTCTATGGGATATTGATGATTAATGAAGGTAATATATGTTGAGAGAGAAATACTTGGGATTCTGGGTCCAACAGGACAGTTGGAGTATAGGAGATGTACGTCATAACCCAAACATTTAATTCATGAATATGATATTGGGTAGACAATGTAACAACCCAAGTAAGTAATGAATAATAGATATTTATATCTATGTCTATTAATGATTAAGATAGTGTTATAGAGGCTTAAAATGAAAATAAATACAATCTTATGCATGGAATACACTAATATTCTTAAAAGATTGTTTTACTGCCTTGTGATGGCAAACCATTTTTGAATCTATATTTTGACAATTTTATAAACTATGTTTGTCAAAATAAACTTATTCTTTATGATTGGAACATCAAAATTTACCTTGTGTGAAATTTTGGTATTTTTCTGACAATGTTCATTTTTTTAATGAATAGTGAAAAATACTGAATTTTACATCAAAACTGCTTTTTAATCTAATTTATTTATATTATTAGATTATTTTTTGATTTGGTTTTGAAGTGGAATTAGAATATATTTTTACCATTTTATCCAATATTGGTCATTGGAATCAATTTCACTTTGAAATTAGACTTAAACTGGTGTCAATATTTTGATACTTTTTTTTGTAAAAACACGCTATTTGCCCTGGCAGCGGGAATTAATTATTAAATAAATTAATGTGACTTATATGATTTGAATTTTGTAAAATATACTTCATTTTTGAATTCGGAATGTCAAATATAGCTTAGGGTGAATTTTTGGTAATTTTCTGAAAAACTTCAATTTTTGATGAATAGTGAAACCACTAAGTGGTAATCAAGCAAACTGATTTTCCAGTTAAATGAAAGTTTACCACTAATGTGTATTGAATTTTGAAAATCCGACATACATGGTTGTCATTAGTATGTAAAATGTGGTTCAATGAGATTATAATAATTTTTTGGTGAATAGTAACTTATTAAGTTCTTAATCACGATTAGTGGTAATTAGGGTAGTTTAAGGTATAAATAATACTTTAATAAAATGAAATGACCTAGACACATGTCCCAACCTCATTGGTTGTGTCATGGCCGACCAAGACAAGCCATGGCCTAACTTGGGGACCCCATGTATCCACTTTTGTTGGGAAATAACATAAATTACTTTTTATTTAATGTTAAAGTGAAAATGACACTAACATAAATTGTTTTACTAAAACAATTTTTAAGTGGGGTTATACAAGTCCAAATTTCGATTATAAATAGTAATTGGAAAGATAAAAAGATTTCCTATATCATAGTATTTTTTTTATAATTTTTAGACATTAAATAAATTAAAGTATTTATGACATAATAATGATGCATCGATGACATCATTATTTGGCGATTTAAATAAAATGGAAAGATAATGAAAAATCTAAAACCTACACATGGCCAAAACCAATTGGATGAGTGGATTTCTAACCCTTATCACCTTAGCCACGAATTCTATCAATGTGGGACCTTTTAAAACCGAAACACATTTTCAAATTAAGTTATATTTCTTTACTTTCCAAAAGTGCCCCTCCTCTCCTCTTATAAAAGGCCCCCACCTCTACCTCATTTCACACCTCTTCAAGCCTTTGGCTCAGCCAACCCCTGCCCATTTGCTCTCTCCACATCCCTCTCCTCATCCTAGAGGATTCCCCTTGGGAAGAATCTTTTCAAAGGAAGCCTTTATGCTCAAATCAAAAGAAGTTACACTTTTAAAGGTAATTGTTTCTCTCATGTTCATTTGTTTTATTTTGCTTCTCCAACCCCCTAAACTCTTTTTATTTCCTTCTTTTATAACAACAACAGTATCTTCAATATACTAGGATGTTGTTATAAGATTTATTTGGGCTACACTCTCACACAACTACATCAAATGGTTAAAGAACATACGTTTTCCGTGGATGGCGAAATTATGCCTCCCGAAACGATGATTGTTCAATACTCATTTAACACCTTCAAAGGTGGCCATTATGATGTCACTATTTTTATATATGATATATAGTATGTATATTTTTTCCTTAAGCTTCTGTTTTTCATCATCTTGGTCATACTTTATGGTTTCCATTATGGGTAAACACGATATCTTCATTTTAGGAAGTGCGGACTACCGCCCCCTAAAAGTGATTTGATTCGTTAATACCATATGTGGGATGTGTAAAGGATAAAGTTAATGATATTATATATGTTATTATACTGGAGTTATAACATACTCTTATACCATTATGAATCCATTCCATGAAATATGAAATAGAAATGGAAGTAGCGTTCATGCGTACGTACGGCTTACCGTCTCCATGAACGGTGCATTTCATTTCTTACCTCTAAATGATTATGTAATACTATAAAGGAATGAATGTACTGGATATATATGACATATATGATATCTACATCATGAATAACATTCTGAATATAATGAACCTTTGACCAAATTAACAACATGTAAGTGTAAGAGGTCTATTTTTGACTTAAGAACCAAATACCGACAAAATGAACATTATTAACTTAACTGATTACATGATGTTCATAACATGGTATAAAAGGAATAATGAACTTGAAAAAGATTCATAATCAAGTAGAGATTAACTCAAGTTTATTATTCAGGAGATTAAAGAACGGTCGGGTCAAGTCAGATACGAGGTATGGGAACTTCTTAACCCAATTTTCGTTCTTTGGGTTAATATCCTACTTTCAAATTATGTCCTGATATTATTATGTCTTATCTTGTGTTTATACCTTCTTTATGTGTACATATAGTGAATACACATAATAGATCTATTTTATTTAAAAATGATCATTGTATGGGACTTCGTCTCAATCTCCTTTCGTTGAGGCATATTTTATTTTATACACAACCTTCTTTTATACGGTGTATAAACCCCTTTGACTTTTACGTTTATTCAAAAGGAATCTTTTTTATACGAAGCGTTTACTAAACGACAAAAGGGAATGTTTTTGTCGTACGTATGCGGCGACAACGACTTCTCCGTCGTCATAACCGTTATTTGAGTTTCGGCTTCCTCTACAAGCCATACCTTCTTTTTAAAAGAAAAATAAATACCATGTTTTACTTTTCTTTTATTTTGGTATTGAAAATGGTTTTCATAATATTTTTATATCAATGTGTGGTATTGATATCATGTGATTGAATGGTGGAAATGTTATGTTTCCTTTATGCATGTTTTATGTGATACGTTTATGTTGAGGTTCTTGGGCATTATTATGAAGACGGGTGGTTCCGTGATAGACTAAGGGCGGGTGAGCCCGTTATAGCTCTCCAATGCATTGGGTAACGCGAAGGAGTGAAACATTAAGGTTTCTCCGAAGAGATTTTCAGGGAATATACTGTGATGGGTATTCCAAACGTAACCAAGAGGGTTACTCCCTACGTAAGAATGTTAAGAATGCCTCAAGTTACCTTTATGTCTTATGGTTTCTATGATTTATTCATGATTTTATGAGGCGTGTTAAAGTGCCTATGTTTTATGGGTAAAGTATGATTTCATTCTTATGTACATATGAACTCATGTTTCCTTTCCATGTTTTTTATAACCCATACTGAGTTTTTATGCTCATCCCAAGTTTTTGAAATGTTTTTCACAGGTCAAGGGAAAGGGACATGATAAGATGATAGGGTCAAGGATGTGTCAAAAAGAATCCATGTTTTAATTCAAATGTGTTTCCATTGATGGGAATGAGGAATACTATCTTTATGTAACCACTTTGTTTATATGTGGAATGTAATGCATGTTTTATGATCTAATTCTCTAAAACTCTAAACCCGAAAAGATCCTCAATGTGTAATCTTGTAATAACTCAAGATTAAGTAAGGTTTAAGGCTGGGGCCTTATAGTTGGTATCAGAGGTCGGTTTAGACAACTTTAGGAGTTAGAAAAGTGTTAAATTATAATATGATTGAAATGATATAGCATTTACGGATTACCATGTTGCTTCGCCTAAGATATTTCGGTGTTTAGAATGGTTTTTCGCAGAGGAAACAAAGCAGCTATGTTGGGACGACATCAGGAGGAAGACAACCTTCCAAATCAGCAACCTGAGATGGTCGGAATCGGAACTGAACAGTTTGTTGCAGTGATGGCACAGTTGACTCAGGCTATAAATGGTGGTGGTATCCATGCACGAGATCAGCCAGATCAACCGCAGAGGAACATGTCAGTGGTGGAACATTTCATGAGGCAACATCCACCATCATTCAGAGGATCATCTGACCCTGTGCTAGCTGAAGGGTGGATTAAATCACTAGAGAAGATTTTTGATGTCATGGGGTGTTCAGACAATCAAAAGGTTAGTCTTGCTATTTACCGTTTGGAGGGTGAAGCAGATCAGTGGTGGTCTATGGTTAAAAATATCAGGGACGCCGATGAGATTGATGCTCTTGACTGGGATGAATTCAAAGGTATGTCTCTTGAGAAGTATTTTCCTAAGGTTGTTCGACTTAGGATGGAAAAGCAATTCTTGGAATTGAGGCAAGAAGAAGACTCAGTGGTTGCCTATGAAGAAAGGTTCACTCGATTGGCAAGGTATGCTCCAAATTTTATCCGAGACCTTGATAGTAAAATCAATCGTTTTTACTTAGGATTAAAGCCAAAGTATCGAAGGGCATTAGCTTCTCGTGAGTTTAAAAGTTATGAAAAGCTTGTTCGATGTGCTGAGAAGGTAGAAATGGAGTTCTCCGATGACCAAGTTTTCTATAACAACCAGCAGAAGAAGAGACCGAGGTGGCAGGAGAAAGGTAAGAATTCTTCAAAAAAGTATGATGGTAAGAAAACTATGTTTCCAGTTTGTGATAAATGTGGAAAAAGGCATGCTGGGGAATGTCTTCTGAATTCTGGGAAGTGCTACCGATGTGGTAAGATGGGACATAAGGCTCGTGATTGCACTGAAAAGGATCAAGGTGAAGGTAAGAATAAATTTGATTTACAGTTAGTAAAATGTTATAAGTGCAATGAGATGGGTCACTATGCAAACGAGTGTCCGACAAGGAGCTTGAGTGATGGGAAGCAGTTAGACTACAAGCAGAAAGGAGTGGTAAAATCCTTTGCAACTACTTCAGCAGACGTCGGGCCATCAAATGAAGTTGTATCAGCTCCAGGGAGCTTAGTTTTTTTCAAAGATTGACTTGAGATCGGGGTACCATCAGCTGAATGTAAAGGAGGCAGATGTTCCGAAGATTGTGTTCCGTACTAGATATGTCCAATATGAATTTGTAGTTATGCCTTTGGGGTTAACCAATGCACCTGTTGTATTCATGGACCTTATGAATAAATTTTCCATGAGTTCTTGGATAAGTTTGTGTTTGTGTTTTGAGATTTGGGAAGAGATTGTGTGTGCCTTGTGATTCACAGTTGAAGAGAGAGTTGTTATGTGAAGCTCATAGTTCTCCGTTTTCAGTTCATCCGGGCAGTACTAAGATGTATAGAGATCTGCGGGAGTATTACTGGTGGGATGGAATGAAAAGAGATATTGCTGATTTTACTGTGAAGTGTTTGACTTGTCAACAGGTTAAAGCAGAGCAGCAGTTACTGAAAGGGATGCTTCAGCCTTTACCAGTTCCAGAGTGGGAATGGGAGAATATATCCATGGACTTTGTTGTTGGATTACCAAAGACATCTCGAGCTAATAATGCAATCTGGGTTATTATTGATCGCTTGAACAAATCTGCTCATTTCCTTGCTATACGAGATACTTTCTCTCTTGATCAACTTTCCCGTTTGTATTTTAAAGAGATAGTCAGGTTACATGGAGTTCCTCTCTCCATTGTATCGGATCGTGATCCCAGGTTTACTTCTAACTTTTGGAAAGGCCTTCAGAAGTCGTTGGGTACTGAATTAAATTTTAGTACAGCTTTTCATCCTCAATCAGATGGGCAGTCAGAACGAACAATTCAGACATTGGAGGATATGCTACGAGCTTGTTCTATGGTTTATCAGGGAAGTTGGGACCAACATCTTTCTTTGGTTGAGTTTTCATATAATAACAGTTCTCATTCTAGTATACAGATGGCACCATTTCAGGCATTATATGGGAAGCGGTGTCGAACTCCAGCTTTCTGGGATGAAGTGGGTGAAAGGAAGTTGATGGGACCAGAATTGGTAGAAGAGATGGCAGAAAAAGCTCATCTGATTCAGAAACACATGAGAACAGCTCAGAGCAGGCAGAAGAGTTATGCGGATAACCGGAGGAAGGATCTATCTTTCGAGGTAGGTGATCATGTTTTTCTCAAGGTTTCTCCTTGGAAAAGTGTGATGAGATTTGGTAAGAAAGGAAAGTTGAGTCCAAGGTTTATTGGACCGTACGAAATTCTGGAAAGAGTTGGATCAGTTGCATACCGAGTGGCTTTACCTCCGAGTTTATCTCAGGTACACAATGTTTTTCATGTTTCGATGTTGAGAAAGTATATGCCAGATCCATCTCATGTTTTGAGCCCAGAGGTAGTTCAACTGGAAGAGAACCTATCTTATGAGGAACAACCGGTCCAGATTCTTGACCACAGGGAGCAAGTGTTACGAAATAAGGTGATTAAGCAGGTAAAGGTTTTGTGGAAAAACCACATGATTGAAGAGGCAACATGGGAATCTGAAAATGCAATGAGGGATAAGTACCCCCATTTATTCGATAAGTAAATAAATTGCGGGGACGCAATTTTCTAAAGGGGGGAAGGATGTAAGATCCCAAGTAAGTAATGAATAATAGATATTTATATCTATGTCTATTAATGATTAAGATAGTGTTATAGAGGCTTAAAATGAAAATAAATACAATCTTATGCATGGAATACACTAATATTCTTAAAAGATTGTTTTACTGCCTTGTGATGGCAAACCATTTTTGAATCTATATTTTGAAAATTTTATAAACTATGTTTGTCAAAATAAACTTATTCTTTATGATTGGAACATCAAAATTTACCTTGTGTGAAATTTTGGTATTTTTCTGACAATGTTCATTTTTTTAATGAATAGTGAAAAATACTGCATTTTACATCAAAACTGCTTTTTAATCTAATTTATTTATATGATTAGATTATGTTTTGATTTGGTTTTGAAGTGGAATTAGAATATATTTTTACCATTTTATCCAATATTGGTCATTGGAATCAATTTCACTTTGAAATTAGACTTAAACTGGTGTCAATATTTTGATACTTTTTTTTGTAAAAACACGCTATTTGCCCTGGCAGCGGGAATTAATTATTAAATAAATTAATGTGACTTATATGATTTGAATTTTGTAAAATAGACTTCATTTTTGAATTCGGAATGTCAAATATAGCTTAGGGTGAATTTTTGGTAATTTTCTGAAAAACTTCAATTTTTGATGAATAGTGAAACCACTAAGTGGTAATCAAGCAAACTGATTTTCCAGTTAAATGAAAGTTTACCACTGATGTGTATTGAATTTTGAAAATCCGACATACATGGTTGTCATTAGTATGTAAAATGTGGTTCAATGAGATTATAATAATTTTTTGGTGAATAGTAACTTATTAAGTTCTTAATCACGATTAGTGGTAATTAGGGTAGTTTAAGGTATAAATAATACTTTAATAAAATGAAATGACCTAGACACATGTCCCAACCTCATTGGTTGTGTCATGGACGACCAAGACAAGCCATGGCCTAACTTGGGGACCCCATGGATCCACTTTTGTTGGGAAATAACATAAATTACTTTTTATTTAATGTTAAAGTGAAAATGACACTAACATAAAGTGTTTTACTAAAACAATTTTTAAGTGGGGTTATACAAGTCCAAATTTCGATTATAAATAGTAATTGGAAAGCTAAAAAGATTTCCTATATCATAGTATTTTTGTTATAATTTTTAGACATTAAATGAATTAAAGTATTTATGACATAATAATGATGCAGCGATGACATCATTATTTGGCAATTTAAATAAAATGGAAAGATAATGAAAAATCTAAAACCTACACATGGCCAAAACCAATTGGATGAGTGGATTTCTAACCCTTATCACCTTAGCCACGAATTCTATCAATGTGGGACCTTTTAAAACCGAAACACATTTTCAAATTAAGTTATATTTCTTTACTTTCCAAAAGTGCCCCTCCTCTCCTCTTATAAAAGGCCCCCACCTCTACCTCATTTCACACCTCTTCAAGCCTTTGGCTCAGCCAACCCCTGCCCATTTTCTCTCTCCACATCCCTCTACTCATCCTAGAGGATTCCCCTTGGGAAGAATCCTTTCAAAGGAAGCCTTTAGGCTCAAATCAAAAGAAGTTACACTTTTAAAGGTAATTGTTTCTCTCATGTTCATTTGTTTTATTTTGCTTCTCCAACCCCCTAAACTCTTTTTATTTCCTTCTTTTATAACAAAACCAGTATCTTCAATATACTAGGATGTTGTTATAAGATTTATTTGGGCTACACTCTCACACAAATACATCAAATGGTTAAAGAACATACGTTTTCCGTGGATGGCGAAATTATGCCTCCCGAAATGATGATTGTTCAATACTCATTTAACACCTTCAAAGGTGGCCATTATGATGTCACTATTTTTATATATGATATATAGTATGTATATGTTTTCATTAAGCTTCTGTTTTTCATCATCTTGGTCATACTTTATGGTTTCCATTATGGGTAAACACGATATCTTCATTTTAGGAAGTGCGGACTACCGCCCCCAAAAAGTGATTTGATTCGTTAATACCATATGTGGGATGTGTAAAGGATAAAGTTAATGATATTATATATGTTATTATACTGGAGTTATAACATACTCTTATACCATTATGAATCCATTCCATGAAATATGAAATAGAAATGGAAGTAGCGTTCATGCGTACGTACGGCTTACCGTCTCCATGAACGGTGCATTTCATTTCTTACCTCTAAATGATTATGTAATACTATAAAGGCATGAATGTACTGGATATATATGACATATATGATATCTACATCATGAATAACATTCTGAATATAATGAACCTTTGACCAAATTAACAACATGTAAGTGTAAGAGGTCTATTTTTGACTTAAGAACCAAATACCGACAAAATGAACATTATTAACTTAACTGATTACATGATGTTCATAACATGGTATAAAAGGAATAATAAACTTGAAAAAGATTCATAATCAAGTAGAGATTAACTCAAGTTTATTATTCAGGAGATTAAAGAATGGTCGGGTCAAGTCAGATACGAGGTATGGGAACTTCTTAACCCAATTTCCGTTCTTTGGGTTAATATCCTACTTTCAAATTATGTCCTGATATTATTATGTCTTATCTTGTGTTTATACCTTCTTTATGTGTACATATAGTGAATACACATAATAGATCTATTTTATTTAAAAATGATCATTGTATGGGACTTCGTCTCAATCTCCTTTCGTTGAGGCCTATTTTATTTTATACACAACCTTCTTTTATACGGTGTATAAACCCCTTTGACTTTTACGTTTATTCAAAAGGAATCTTTTTTATACGAAGCGTTTACTAAACGACAAAAGGGAATGTTTTTGTCGTACGTATGCGGCGACAACGACTTCTCCGTCGTCATGACCGTTATTTGAGTTTCGGCTTCCTCTACAAGCCATACCTTCTTTTTAAAAGAAAAATAAATACCATGTTTTACTTTTCTTTTATTTTGGTATTGAAAATGGTTTTCATAATATTTTTATATCAATGTGTGGTATTGATATCTTGTGATTGAATGGTGGAAATGTTATGTTTCCTTTATGCATGTTTTATGTGATACGTTTATGTTGAGGTTCTTGGGCATTATTATGAAGACGGGTGGTTCCGTGATAGACTAAGGGCGGGTGAGCTCGTTATAGCTCTCCAATGCATTGGGTAACGCGAAGGAGTGAAACATTAAGGTTTCTCCGAAGAGATTTTCAGGGAATATACTGTTATGGGTATTCCAAACATAACTAAGAGGGTTACTCCCTACGTAAGAATGTTATGAATGCCTCAAGTTACCTTTATGTCTTATGGTTTCTATGATTTATTCATGATTTTATGAGGTGTGTTAAAGTGCCTATGTTTTATGGGTAAAGTATGATTTCATTCTTATGTACATATGAACTCATGTTTCATTTCCATGTTTTTTATAACCCATACTGAGTTTTTATGCTCATCCCAAGTTTTTGAAATGTTTTTCACAGGTCAAGGGAAAGGGACATGATAAGATGATAGGGTCAAGGATGTGTCAAAAAGAATCCATGTTTTAATTCAAATGTATTTCCATTGATGGGAATGAGGAATACTATCTTTATGTAACCACTTTGTTTATATGTGGAATGTAATGCAAGTTTTATGATCTAATTCTCTAAAACTCTAAACCCGAAAAGATCCTCAATGTGTAATCTTGTAATAACTCAAGATTAAGTAAGGTTTAAGGCTGGGGCCTTATAGACAAACTGGTTATTTCCATTGACATTCCGAGTTTCCAGGTTCTTCCGCGATGTTCCTAGGTCTCATAATGATTGAATCTTATTTTGGATAACGAGGATATTCAATTAGTTGTTGGGTTATGGACCCTATGCATTTATGGAATGGCCAGGATAAAGTTTATCTCCACTTATTTCCAAGCGATATTAATGATTCATGACGACTCAAATGACCAGTTTATGTGTTTGGGTATGGGAGGAACACTATAGAAGAAGGGTCCCCCCTAGTATGGTTAAACACTTAATTACGATGCTCAATTCATATTCCATGTGCTTTCAAATTATGAGGTGTGGGATACATATGGTTTGGGAATGGAGTCTCTCATTCTGGCCTTCTGAAAGGGTTCATAACATGGAAAAAATATATCAATAATGTCCAATTTTCTAAGATTGTTTGGTACATAGATTTCAATTCTTCGCCTTAAGTACTCAGATTAGGAGGATTATATGGGATAGTCATATTAGGAAAATTTTAGACACACTAATGTTTTCAGTGTTTCCATGATGATTTCCGGGCTCATAAAGATAAGAATTACCATCATTATAGAGTGACATATTTTGGATGATGGGAATAGGCTCATATTCACAGTTCATTAGAATGAATGAATATTCAATAAAAGGGTCCCATAAAACCAGATATCTATTCCATGGGCCCTGAAAATATTGATGTGATCTAAGGATCCTATACCATGATGTGTGATTTTTGGAAGCTATAATATCTAGGAAGGGTTCGAACACACTAAAGGATGTGTCATCGCCAAGTGAACATATTCTCCTTGAGGGTAGATGGGAAAATCATTACACATTATTTTTCCTGGGCTAGGAGGTCCATTGTTCATAGATTTTATTTTAGTAGGGATACAAATTAGGACCTATGAGCTTTATTCATTATTTAATTTTTCCCTAATCGTTTCCTAAACTCTTGATATGAAGATTTCAGCATGTGAGGATGTGACTTTTCCTCAATCTTCCCTTTTTGGTTTTTCCACCCAGAATGTTTTGTGTATCTCTTTCATGTAATTTATTGTTTTGTTATTTGTTCCATAATAGGATATATTTTGAGGTTGTATATCTTTGAACAAGGCATGAGATGTTTAAATTCCATAAGCATATATACATATTGTAGGGGATTATATACACGAGCCTTACAAGGATATCAAAGATCATGGGAACTCCATCCTCATTCTGAGTGGGAAATGGAAATATTGTAAATCATTGTTTAATGTACTCATGTAATAATTAATTATATGGGATAATCATACAGGTAGAGGATTAGATCATTATATGGTATTGAGTTATGACTCAATGATGTTAGGGTCAAGAGAATGAGATATCCCTCTATGTTTTTCCAACATGTTGATTTATTGTCAGTATCAGTACCATCACCTCAATAGCAAGGAAAAAATTGATATATTTTCTTTTTCATTGGATATGAATGTCTTACCACATCATGAGGTACTCAATACATGAATTTCGAAACATGTATTGAGTATATTTTAAAATATTTTGAAATCACATCAAACTATATTTGATCGAGGAAATGCACTTATGGTCCTATGATAAGTAATGATAATGGGTGATGGTATGTATATTTTATCGTCACTTAATGGGGATTTTTTTAGGGAATTTTACTTCACGCAGTAATGAAATATTCTATGCAGTATATCGTAATGTGATAAGGATTTATTTTATATGCATATTTAATGGCATGTGACACAGTATTTTTCATTGCAGTTTAACATCATGAAGAATGGACGTGATTGTGTTCAATTTACCATGATGTTGTAAGGACATGACAATCGAAATGATTTTTTAAATGATATATACACAAGAAATATGTAAATAAATAAATATCATACATTGGAAAAATTGCCTTGTGTGACCTGGTTTCCCTGTAGTGGACATAATTTGCTATCGATTTTTATAGTTGGGACTAGGATTGGGGATCCAAACGTCTCTATATATCTCATGATGATATGAATAAATCCATATTTAGTTCCTGAAATATCACACATTTTAAAATCATGTAGTGAGGATGAAGATGAACTGGTGTGAATGGTTTGAAATATTGGGGTTAGGCCCAAGGGTTGATGTCCCAGGGTCACTGCATATGTCATGAAAATGAGAATAAATCCACATGTAATCCTAAAAATCCCATATAGTTTAATTCCTTGTGGCGATGATTTTTTTCCCTCAACATGAAATGTTGGTATTGCATTGGGGACGACAAATGGGATTATGGGGAGCAATATGTATCCCATAATGATGGGAATCATGCCACACATATTTCTTAATTATGTTCCTTTCATAGGTTGTACACACATACCAAGAGGGGGGATTTTATATTTATTCATTGTGATAAGATCGGTGTTGGATATTTGGGAGACACTATGTATCTAGTGAGGACATGAATCATTCCACAGATCCAATGTAAATTTGAATGTCACTCTATTATGGTTTGTCCCAATTGGATATGTTGTAATTGTTTCCATTGATTGTTATAATTGAGCCCATGATTAAAGATCCAGACATCACTAGGTATCCTCTAATTAAAAGAACCAAGCCACATATTGTTTTCAGGAAAATTTTGTTTTATGTCATGAAATAAGGTTACTACACATGTCGTCTAACAACATGCCAAAAAGACTTAGAGTATGGATTTTATTGTCTTTACATCAATAATTTGATGGGCCATCCATGTGATTTTACACCTTGTTCATGAGGGAAATCCATTACTATAATTCTAAAGCTCATCTTAGTTGTACATGGTTTGAGAAAAATTGATTGAAATGGTTTCTATCACAATATAGAGGCATATAAGGGTTAAAAAGTGTTTTTTTGTATTATGTAGTGTCTGTAACAAAATATATGATCACAGTTTCTCTATTTATCTCATTGAATATTTAGAATCAAGATGTATGTAGTTAAATATGGGTTGTGAAGATTACATTTGTGTGGTGAGGACTTTAGCCGTACATTTTCAATGTCATGTGATTAGGACATGGATCAAATGATTTGAAAAAAATGAAAAATTAGACTAATGTTAGACTTGTTACAAGAGTTTGGGGAGTCACTGTCTATGTTGTGACGGTAGAAATCGAGCCATACATAGTTCTACAAAACATATGTATTTTAATGTCATATGAACAGGACATCAGCCACATAGTATCAATGACTTATGGTAAGGAGATATCTATGCAGTTTTATGTATTATGTTAAGGCTAATGTATTATCTAACATGAAGGAGGTCAGAAGTAGTGGGTCTATGTATTTTTACATCATGTTGTGAGGACTTGGTACACCATTCAGTTTAATGTCTTACTATTAGGATATGGTTATAAATTTAATCTTATTAACCAGATAAACTCCCTACAGTTTAACATCACGTGGTTAGGAAAAAATCCATATAGTTTATTTCCATGTGGTTAGGGTGAACTATATATTGTCTAGCATCATGTTTTTAGGTAGAACTCTCTATAGGTGAACATCATGTTGTTAGGATGAACTTCTTATAACCTAACATCATGTGTTTAGGACAAACTCATTATAGTTTAACATAATGTGGGTATGATTAACTATGTAAATATAAAAGTTACGTAAATAGGAATAACTCTGTATAGTTTTATGTAATGTGTTTGGGACAAACTTAATTCAATTTAATGTCATGTGGTTAAGATGAACTCCCCATAGTTTAATATATTGTTTTTTTGTGAATAATCCGTAAAATTTAGGGTCATGTGATTCTGAAAAAATATGTATATTTTAATGTCATTTGTTAATGATGAAATCCCTATAGTTTATTGTGATGTTATTGTGACAAAATCAATATAGTTTAACATCATTTTCTAGGACAAACTCCATATATTTTAATTTCATTTGTTTAGGATGAACTCTGAGCATTTTAACTTCATGTGGATTGGAATAAATCCGTAGAGTTTAACATCATATGGTTGGTATAAACACCGTATAATATAAAATCACGAGGACCATAAAAACGTTGTGAAATTTAATGCCTTGCATTTTAAGATGAAATATGTAGTGTTTATCACCATGTGGTTAGGACGAACATGGTACAATTTATCAAAAAATTGGTTAGGATGAAATTCATACAATTTATCATTATGTGGTTTGGATGTACTCTATACAGTTTAACATCACTGTTAGGACCAAGCTAATAAGGATGATCGTATTCGGGTTTTGTCTATTGCTTTTAATGATGTTTAAGAAGGAAAAAATAACCTCACATTGTTTTTGGTGAAAATAATACAGGCCTTCATATTCAATAAGATTAACATCACAATGGTTAAGAAATTACATCATATTTTGAAGTTGTTTTCTGGATGAAAAGGACAATCTAAATCACCTAGGATTTGGACTAAACTAAGAGACCATAATGGGAGAGAATCAGTGTCTTCATGACTATGATATAAATGTGAAAATAATTTTCTTATAATATCATAAATTATACGTAAATTTTAAAACATGTGATGAAATATTGACGAAATAAAGGAGGACTGAAAGAGATGCTACCAATTATAGTCATTCTGATCGTAATCATGTCAAACGTATCCAAAATGAGATAGAAAGAAAGATGTTTATAGAGGATAGAAAAGTCACCATACATTCCATTATATGTAAGACAATGCTAAAGCTAATATTTGATGTATTCAATGCTATTAAAGAGTACAAAATACATCTTGAATATTTAAATAAGTTAAAATTTGGTGATAAAGATGTTTTTTGGTTTCGATATCATTTTTGTGATTATTTAAGATGAAAACATATCTATACATTGAAATGAAAGATCGTAACAAAGAAAATAATGGAACTACTGAATTTGATGCGGTTGATGCTGGTCCATTTTATTCAGTATGTCATCATATTCATTAGAGGTAGAACTATTTGTTCATGAAAATATATTGGAGTCATATTCAAGGGAGGATATATAACACTAATTTTTTTCAAGTTCATTAATTAGTTAGGTTAAGAGCCATGATACTAGAGAGGTTTTTGATTCATATTTAAAGAGAAAAGAAAACGTTTAAGTGGTTTATTTACTTATGTTAAAATTTTCTTCATCGTAATGAGAAAAAACATAATGACAATAGTAATTTGAATTATAATTGAGTTTTTTAATAGTTCTAATGAGAGGTTTTATTTTCTTTATATATGAAGCTAGTACACATCATTGTAGTAAATAAATCATTATTTGAGAATCATAATAAGAAATTTGTATCAGACTGGTGATCATGAATAAGGTCAAAATAGAGATGATGTTTTCGAAATATTCAATAAGGATCAAGAAGAAATGGGAAGAGATGATAATAATTTATAATGCCAAGAAGCACATTAAATTCAAAGAAACAAACAAATTTTTGTAATATGATTTATTAGGAATGTTATCAGGAATCTGGACCAAACAATATTTGGGGTGAGTATAAAAGGTGAAATGTACATCATACTATTCTTAAGTTATTAATCTTCTCAAGAAGTAGATATAAGGTGGTGCTATGATGGAAATATAGAGATAAGAAGTGATATATGGATTATTTTTCATAGAGAAGTCATGTCAGATATATGTGAAGGGATATGCAGCAAGTTTAAAACATATTCAGTTGATCACCATATGAAATTGATTATTGTCTTCATTGAACTATCGTATTGGACAATATTATCATATTGGACCATTCTAATTCAATAATTATGTGTTTGGAATAGTATCAACCATATTCTGATAGAGTAATATTTTTCAAATTGATCATTCAGACTCAGATAATAAAAATGAGAAATCATAAGTTTGTTTATTACAAATTCTAGAACATTTATACCAGCATACATGAATGAAATTGAAGAATATACAATAATTGTTATATTTGTGAAATTTGATAATGATTCACCATAAAAGTTTTTGTTACAAAAACATTTTATTACAAAATTTATTCTAGGATGTGAACACACTATTTGATTGTATACATTTTTTTTCATTAGTGAAAATTCATATCATAGTCATTATATTCCACAATAATGTATTATTTATAGTGGATTTTATGTTATGGGATCATTTACAAACCATAACAAGGAAATATCTAATCAAATTTTCTAGTTAACCTCATAAATAGTTTTTTCCTATGGATGTGTGTATTAATATTTTAAGCAAGTAATAAAATCTTTAAGCAGAGCTGATGGTTATTTCATTTTCAGTAAAAAAAAGAAAATGCCATCACTGATTCACCCCTCACCCTCTCAGTGATATAATTATCATGAATGGAAACTTATAGTTAGTATCAGAGCCAAAGGTTTTCATTTTTTTCATTGCTGATATTTAGAATAGATGTGGAAAATGAATTTGAACAGTGTAAAAAAGAGTGGTATCATAGTTTTTGATTGATTAAACTATTATATGGGGAAAGATATAATGTTTCCATATATAATGTGTATTGGTTATGATGCCCATGAAGATGTAAAAGATGGATTTCCTCCTATTGATGACAATATTCCACATAAATATGTTCATAATAAATATTGTGAAGATGAATGGAACAAAATGATTTACTGTCATCACTTTTTGATTTTTAATTTCTAAGGGTGGAGGGTGTTTCCATAGCTGAAGGAATATGGTAAATTTTTAAAAAATATTGAAGGCAATTAAAAAGTGAAGAACAAAAAATTAAAAATATTTGGGATTATGTATGATGATTTGAAAATAAGTGAGTATGAATATATAAGGGACATCTTCACTATGGTAAATGATATTTCCAGCATTATTAGATGTGTTGGTAAAAAGAGAGATTATTATATAGTTGTTGAAAAGATTTTAAGAATCCACCATGAAACTTTTTATGCTAATGTTTCTTCATTATAAGATAGTGATCCTGAAGCATTATCCCTATATGATTTTCATTTCACTCTCATCTGTTTTGAAAAGATAATAGTGAAATATATAAATATAAAAACAAAAGTTAATATAGGAATTCCATTCAAGGTTTCGAAGAAGGAAAAATCAAATAAGATTATTAATGATGAAGAGGGGGATTCCAATTCTGAAAATTTTATTTGTAAATTTCATCATGATATTTTGTCTATATTTTTTATGAACATGATAAGAGGTACATGTAAATACAATTGAAAAATTCCCTCCATATTATTTGAATAACGATTTATTGAGAACTCTGCAGATAATTTTCCTTGATGAAAGAAAAAAGAGGATAGAGATGAAGAATAAAGAAGTCCAAAAAAACCATGGAGAAAACTAGGAGATAAGGTTAAAAAAAATTCATAGGGAAAGATAAAAAATATCAAATCCAAAAGAATAACTTTCTTATCTAAATATTATGAGTAACAATGTGGTGATTCAAGTTCTAAAAAATCAATAGAGTATGTTGGTGAGAATTCATGTATGGAAATACTGAATAATGGAGTATTTATAATCTGTAATTTGGAAAAAGAATATACATGGAAATAATATCATCTTACTGAATAATTTAATGAATGTTTGAGAAATATTAAATATAAAGCGAACATAATATAGAAGTTTAAAACTAAATGTTAGTCAAAAAATAAAACAATTTTTTCTTGATGAGAATGTAAATCTATTAGAATCGAATGATGATTCAACGAAATAACTTAATGAGGAATACAATTTAATGAACATATGGATGTGATGTTGAAGGAAATAGAAAATGAGTTTGAAATTTTCTAAATAATACATTCTTCATTTGAATAGAAAAATATATGTTTTAAAACAATATCTCTAATGTAGGAGAAGGTTCTTGTAAAGAAAACCCTTAGAAACACTGAACAATGTTACATTTATGGGTTGAGAGGAAAGCAGCCTATGTTTCTAAAAAGGAGAGTGGTGTGAATGATATGTTTTCGGTCATGTTAAATAAATATGGGAGGTTAAAAATTTATTAAAATCCTGAGTCCAAATATGTTTCTAAACATTCTGACAATGAAAATTATTCTACCACTTTAGATTTTGATTTAGAATAAAATAAAGGATAGTTTTTGATTAATTGTAAAAAGGTTGGTGGTTCAAATTAGAAATACAATATGGTTGTTGAGAAAAATTTTCTCAACTCTAGAGAGTATTAATGTTTAGTAAAAAAAATATTATTTTTATGGATACTACTTCCATAGTGGTGGATTTATACATACAAAAAATATTTATTGTTTTAAACAAACAAAAATTATATTATTCCATGGGTCATGGAAGGCAATGTTTGAGGAGGATTCAGTCCTCTTAAAATAATAATTCTAAGAATAATTTTTTAAGGAAACCTGAGAAAGTTGGTGTGAATGTTTAAAATAGGTTCCAACCCGTGGAAACTATTTTTTAAATATGTGATCATCCTAAACTTCTTGAAAAATATATCGTTTTTTCTACCTTAAGAACAAAAGTTTCTTGAAAATTATCTTATGTTGGAAGTGAGGTACGAAAAGGAAGAATAAATGGATATTTTTTTCAAACAAATTTTTAAACTATAAAGGATAATGACCTTGGATTATTGATTGTGGGTGTTCTTGTTATATGGTTGGAGACTTAAAATTGTTGAATAATTCAAAAGACTTCAATGAGTGAATGGAATCATTTTGAAAGGGTGAATCTTTGATAATTAATGGTGTTATTTAAACTATCTTTGGGAATGAAAAAATTGAAGTCCAATAAATAATTATATGTGGATGGATGAAACATAACTTGTTGAGTATTTCAAAACAATCTTCTATGGGTAAGAATGTCACATTTATAAATTATTTTTTTTATAAAATGTGAGTAATATTTAAGGATGGTTTCAAGATGCCAATTTACAAAATAAGCTTATTTCAATTTTGTGAAATAAAAAAACTTTATTACATGAGTATGGTGGAATATTATCAATTTTTGAAAGAAATGTTGGGAATCATATTTTAGAGAAAACCAACAATGTTCTAAAATCCTGATAGTGTATGTGATATTCCTGATTTTTGAAGATGAATATATCGGGGTTACACTATTTTTTAGAACATAATGAATATAAATTATGTGCATAAGAATATTGAGATTTTTTAAAACTAAACCCAAAATATGTTCATTCTTATATTTGTAGTCCAGTCAGAAAACAATTAACAAATTGAGATAAGTACTTAATCAAAATTAATTTATGAATTTACTCACACAACTTATGTTATGTATATGAAACATATGTCAGTTTCTTAAAAAATGATTAAACGTTTTAATTAGAAATTTGAGAATGAATTTTGGTAGTCAATGATGAATTTGAGAACTGATAATAGTAGTGAGTATAGGAATGATTAAATGGAAATTTATCTTTAGAAGAATGGAATTAAATATGATTATAGTTCCTGATACACTCCTCAATAAAATGGGGTTTCTGAAATAATGAATAGAAGTTTGGTGGAAATTAAGAGAACTATGTTACATGAAAATGATATTTCTCATTAATATTATAGGAAAGAAATGGGATATGATATGTATTTTCAAAACATATATTTCTATAGGGAAATATCATATATGAATCCTTATGATTTTTTTTATGGATAAACACCATGTTTGAATCACTGAAGAGTTTTTGGGTTCCCATGTATTATAATGAAAAAATGTGTAAAATAGTGAAAGTATGACAAAAAAATGTGAAGTTGGAAATTTTTATAGATATGATCTGGAAGGAAGATGATATAGATGTTTTAACTAACAAACATGATGAAATGTTGGTTCGTGTAACGGGAATGTTTTTTAAGAGGCAAGAAAAAATAAATAGACTCATACAGATAAGGAAGATAAGCATGATTTGGAATATTTTCTAAAAAATAATTATAAGGATATAAAAAATTGTGATTTCACTCAAGAAGAAGGATTAACTTCATATATTTATAGTTATGAGGATGATACTATAAAATCCTATCCTTGGATGAGGAAAAGATTGGATGTTCAGAACATTATTGGCGATCAACATCAGAAATTATAACAAATTAGAACAAAAATACCATTACACATACATCCTTTTATCTAAAGTATAGCTAAATGATGTGAAATATTCTTTTGAGTATCTCAATTGGTTTCATGCCATGAATTTAGAGCTAGATAAAATAGAAAATAATAATACAAGAGAACTCATACCTAATGCAGATAAAGAAATGTTATGGTACAATGTGGATTTTCCAGAACAAGGTGTATGAAAAAATAAAGCGGATAAGAAACAAAGAAATAGTTGTATACAATGGTAACCCAGAAATTGAATGTGTTAATTTTGATAAACATTCTATCTTGTGTCAATGTTTGAAACGATTAGGATTTTTTATTCTATTTCTGTATAATGATGTTACAAAATCTTTCAAATGGATGTGACGCCCACATTTCTAAATGGAGATCTTGATGAGGAATATTACATTTAGAAAGTTGTGGCTTTGTTGTTGTTAAATATGAATGTTACATTTTTAGATTAAATAAATAATCTTATGGGGTGAAAAAAACTCTGAGGGAATAGTATTCCAAATTTTATACTTTCTTATGGAATATGAATTTTATGAAAGGAGGAGTTGATATAAATATTTATATCAATGAAATTTTAGAGTATTCCGTAATTTTAATTTTTTATGTTGATGACATTATCATTGATGAGAATTATAAAAGATCAAGTGAATGATATTCAATGTGAAGAAAATGTGTTTTGTTATTTCCATTCTTGGATAAATGAAACAATTTAATTTGTTTTAAATTTTACAAAAAAGAAACACATATTTCATTCTCAAGAAAAACATTCTAAGGAACTTCTTAAGAAGTTCTATATAGAATACTAAAAACCTATTTCCACACCGATTTCTATAGGAACTATCTAGAGTAATGATGGAGAAGGTAAGGAAGTTTATCACAAATAATTTGAAAAGTGGATTGGATGTTTTTCATATTCGACTTCCTCAGGATCCAACCTTGACTGTACTCTTTCCTTATGTGAAATATTTCAATGTTATCCTAAATAATCATATTTACTTACTGGAAATTGAATTCTTAGATACATCAATGGAACAATTTTTTTTGAATATAATTTCACAGATCAGAAAGTAATGATTTTATCGGGTATTTAGATACTGATTGGGTAGGTAATGTGGATGATATAAAATGAAAATCATCTTTAGTTTTCATTCTATGGAAAATTTGTGTTAGTTTTCATACAAAGAAACAAAATTTAGTAAATCTCAGTATGACTAAAGATAAGTATGTTTCTTCCAACCATGTCGCTACCCAACTTATGTTGATGAAGTAAATGTTAGATGATTTAATTTTTGAAGTGAATTTACCCTTTTTATATGAGTGTAATAATCATAGTGCAATCAATCTCACTAGAAATCTAGTACAACATTATCATTCATAATATATAAATTACAAATATCATTTCATCAATGAGCATGTTGAGAAAAATTAATTTTAGCTAGAATATGGTCCTATATTGGAATTAGTTTTTGAAACTTTCACAAAACCATTACAAAAGTAACCTATTTCTAAATTGAGATTGAACATCGACATCCAAACTCATAATCATCAGGGTTATGGTATGTGTTTCCCCTTTTATCATATTACTATTTTATTGTGTTGTCAAGAGGGAATTTGTTTTATAAATCTACCCATTTAAAATTACGTAATGATATGGAGCAGTGGGAAAGCTAGGAATTCAGCATTATTATTGTGTGAAGTAATATATATTTTTATTATAGTGGTTGTAAAATTTTCTTTTTCTAGGATGCATGAAAATATGAGTAAGAAAAGAAATCATGGGATTTTAAGCAGAGGATGAAAATAAATTTGAGGAAGTTTTCATAATCATTAATTTTGGATAATATGGATTTTCTATCAATAATTCTTATTTCTTATAATGAGTTACCTCACATAGGCTTAGAATTGTTAAGATGTGACAAATATATATTAGATACAATTTTATGTTATTTATAAAAATTGGTGGAAAACACAATATTAATGGGGATGTTTTTATAACCAAAATGATAAGGATGATCATATTCATGTATTGTTGTTTGTTGTCAATGATGTTTGTTGACGCTCCATTCGTCACAGAATCTAAAGATTGGAAAAGGGAATATATGAGCTCAAAGTGATTTCAACCTTTGAAGAAAACATCAAAAATCGACAAAGGCATGAACACAGGATCAAAAGAAAATCCACCGCACAAGTTATACCACTGCCGCGCAAGTATACTTGCACGGCTACCTTGGTCGCGCAGGTGACTTGCGCGACCTAATTGGAAACCGCCTGGTAACCGCCCTGGGTCTTCTTTTGCCTATAAATAGACACTGTGGGCCCCCCATTCGAAAGGATCTTTTTCCAGAAACTCGGATTGAAGCTCCCGACACCCAAGTCTCTTCTCAAAGCTTCCGGAACACTTCTAAGGTAATTTCTTACCTAGAACGGAAGATCTAAAGAGAAGAAGGAAGGCCTAAGTGTTGAAACTTATCAAACACTTGCGCGCCGACTTAATTCCTGCAATATAACTTGCGCGTCCCTTCTCTGGAAAAACCTCAAAGGGCTTCTAAAGGGTTTTATCAAGAGTCGCTCAAGTATTTCAATTCTGATTGAAAATCACGCAAGTACACCATGTGTCGCGCAAGTATACTTGCGCGACCAATACTTGCGCACCGCCGCAGGACTTGCGCGCCTTTCAAGACTTGCACGCCCCTATCTTTTTGGGTGCCCATCTTGCCCATTTTACCCCTCTTAAGCCATTTCACCTTTCCTTTTTAAGATTCAGTCTTCAAGACACTCTTCAAAGCCATTTATGGCATGATTTCTTGATTTGACTTTCTTATCTGAAAGGAATTCTGTGGAATCTCTCTCAAAGTCTAGTGATTTAAATATCCTTATGTCACTAAAATACAGAGAGTTCATTCATTCAACCTCATCCTTTAAGATGAGAAAATCCTAACTTGGGTCTCCTTTTCAGGAATAATCCCCAGTTATAAAACCTTTATTATGGGCATCTTCCTCAGGAGTAAGCCCCAATCAAGTCCTATAATCTTGGGCATCTTTCTTAAGAATAAGCCCCAACCTCAAATATGGGCATCCTCCTCAGGAGTAAGCCCCAAACCTTAATCCCTAACCTGGGTCTCCTTTTCAGGAATAAGACTCAGTCATAACCTTGGGCTTCCTTTTCAGGAATAAGCCCCAAGTCCCCTTAAACTTCTCTTAACCAGTCATAAATTACCTTTGATTTGGGTTTCCTTTTCAGGAATAAAACCCAATCATAAGTCCCCTCCTAACTTGGGCATCCTCCTTAGGAGTAAGCCCCAAGAATAGAGTATTCAAATCTCCATGAAGCACATATAACTTTGTGGACCCTGTTCATGGATTTTCTCCCTAAAAGTAAATCCTAATCCGTCATCTATCTGGGCAGTCATCTATACATAAGCCCCAAAACAAATTCTTATGATTGCATCTTTTATGGCACAATTGTCTAAATTTTACCAATACCTCTTGTTTCTCACACCGAGCATGACTCACGTGAGCTTAGAGTGTAAAAGTAATTATGACATTCATCTTTGAGCCATCAATCATAAACATCATACCCCATTCCTCGGACTACGTGGGTTCTGATTCCTTTTCCAAAAGAAAGGATACGTAGGTAGCCCATTTATGGGTTCGATCCCAACTTTGAAATAATCTCTATCCTTCTGAATGACAATAAACTTCAAGTGCCCCACTGAGTGGCTTTAAAACCAGCCTGGTCATCATAAATGACCAAGAGACTTTTATATAAATGTTTTGAAGGATACCATTGACCAAGAATCTCTAAACAGATATAGATGATTCTCTATTGATGAAGAACCTCGAATACCTATAAACGATTCTCTAAATTTCTTGCATATTTAATAATTGATTGTTAAAACTAATGGAAAGCACATTTTATACTTGGTAATGTATTAAGGATTCACGAACATAACTTAAATCTATAAAGAGAGTCCCGGATTAGACAATAATTCCCCTCAAAAAGGTGTGATGAGTCCGACCTCCCATCCTCGCGACCAATGCAAATTCCTAAGTCTCATTAGTCCACAAGCTAATGAGTGCCTGCCTTTGGAAAGTAGGTCCAAACAGATGTGGAATCATTGGATGTTTCCGGTTCTACGAACAAACCCGTTAGAAACCGATCGGAACGTTTGAATCTCCCGTCCAGGAGGTCATCCCTGGATTCCGTGCGAAACAAAAATGGTGAACCCGACGTGAATCCTTAACCAAGTGAAAGTGATGTTCTTCTTATTTGTTAGGCCCCTTGGGCCAACAAAGCAATCATTGACATATGCTCATCCAAAAAATGCAGTGGCCGGATTCATCTTGATTATGTCTGTTACATGGAACATGCACTCTTTTTTCAAGATCTTCTGCAAAAATGGCTTTCCTTAAATTCACCCCTGTGAATACTGCTGCTGTGAACACCTCTACTGTGAGGTCTGCTGCTGTGAAAACCAATGCTACTACTCCTGCTGGAACGTCATCCGCTCTAAGGATGACATCACCAACTCAGCGTCTTCAATGTTGTGTTTCTAATGCACTGGTTAAGGAGTATCGTCGCAACGGTACTATCCCAACTCTGGAGGCCGCTCGTCAAGCCCTCTAAGTTAACAACTCTACCTGGTCGTCCGGAAAACGACGACCAGCAATCATGAAGCAGGCGGTGCTGACTACCGTCTCCAACCGTTTTGGGTCGTTATCCCCGGAACGCAATTTACATTCACTCCCTTACTCTGAGGAAGTGAATGAGAAGGTCCCGCAGGACCTTAATTCAAAAAGACATGAGTCCTTCTCAAGGGCTCCCATCAACAATCGCTGCCAGACTCGTGCGGTAGTGCGCCATCAACATGATGAGGGTACCAACTCCAGGCATTCAGCTCAGGTTCCTCGAACCCGAGCAGGCAAGATGAACCGCCAGAGACGGAATCCGGTTAACAATAGGCAGGTTGTCATCCCTGCCATCTCCGGAGAAGTCCACCAACCTAACTTGGTGGCAAGCAACGAGCAGGCATACACACCTTTCCGTTTTAATTAAGCTGTCCAGCAGACTCGTCTGGCAGCATCAAGCCGATCCCGCCAGGCAATTCCGGCGGAGTACCATAGGCAGGAACATACACCTTCTTATACATCATCAGTTAGTCAGCAGGCTCGTCTGACTACATATGATGGATCTGGTCAACCGTGTTTGGCGTAGTGTAATCAGCAGGCACATACACCTGCTCATACTAATCAGGTCTACCAACAGTCTCGCTTGGTAGTACCCGGAGAAGTTAGTCGGAAAGTCCCGATGACAAACAGGGGGCAGACTCAACTCTCTGCCTCTACACTTGAGTACTGTCAGGATTCACTGACAGGAAAAGGAGGACAGGAGCAGGCACATACACCTACTCCAAGCCCGGAATGGACGTATATCCCTGATCCGGCGGCTGAAGTCACCAAACATATTTTTTCAATGGTGAAAGAGTAGAAGCAAATTCCTGCTCATATTCTGGATGCTTGCCCGGATATCATAACAGCTTCAGCATCATCTCAGGGACAGACACATAAATATATCCCTAGCAATGGACTGACACATCAACAATTCACTCCGGAACAGACACACACATCTGTTCCAGTCCAAGAGGGTTATGGGGCATACTCCCCCATATCATACGGACAACCAAGTCAGGCACATACACCTGATTTGAGTGGAGATCGTCAGCCTAACCTGACCATCTTTCCTGATCAGGCACATACACCTGCTCAGAGCAATCACTTTCGTCATCAAGTGGTTTCTTAAGCGAGTAAGAAGGCATCTAAGAAAAAGATCTGCCCAGCACAGTCAGGAGATCAAAGGCCAATCTGTAACCAAGCCTTGCTCGATGCTGGAGTTCTTGAAGCCCTCAGACATTTTTCTGTCGGAATTCAAGATTCTACTCCCTCAGTTCCCAATAACAGGAACATTAATTTTGAAGGTCTTCAACAGACACTTCCTCATGAAGACTTGCTTCATGAAAATTCGGTCAATCTTGAAGTTTCTTCTTCAGATGAGAGCCACACGAACCCTCTGTGTGGTCAGAAGGCCAAGGAGCAAGAGATTTCATCTTTTTCTGTAACCCATCATGACGGTCCTCCTCATGGTGATGACCTTCGCTACGAAAGTCCTCTCCGCAGTAGTGATTCACGTTGTCTCGAAAATTCTTCAGAAGGCAATGTAGTGACGAGAAAGCCCTCCTATCTCGATGCACTTGCAAACGTAAAACCAGTCATGTCTGATGCTTTACAATCGGTAGGTGAAACTCTTTCTCCATCAGAAGATATCCTGGGGTTCAGATTATTCTCTGAACCATCCCCAGGTCATTCATCTTCCAGCATGAATAGTGATTTCTCTACCAATCTTGTTGAATCCGATGAAGCAACAAGGAAACACCAGCTCTGGTCCAAACAGGTAGAAGAATCTTCATTTAATGATAAAGAGGAAATGCTGAACATGAGGAAAAAACTGGCAAAAGGTGAAGTACCAGTCATGTTTTGGCCTTTGGCTGATTCCCAGTACGACATTCCAAAGATGTTGACGGATGATGGAATCCATGATATTCGTCTCAACATATGGAAAACTCTTTGTCAATTAAAGAAGAAGATATTATCTTACGATGAATATGAAAATCATCTTAAGATAATAGAAGGGTTACAACGCCAGATTGATTTGGCATCTCTATCAGTCTCTCGGTATCCGAAGGCTGAAAAGAAACAGAGAGCCCTTCAACGTTCATGCCTTGGCGCACTAAGAAGATTGCGTCAGTTAATTTCCAATGCTCCATCTAATGTTCATATCAGAGGATGGGGTTTTCACGGAGCACTACATTTCACAGTGCTTTCCGGTCAGCAAAGCCCGCCGAAAATGGTCTCATGCAATGTTATTGCCCATGGCCGGACACAGTCAATGGGCTTTGTTCATAATCAAAAGCTTGCTCGAGAACAAGCTTCAACTAGTTCCTCTCAAAATCAAGTATATAGAGAACAGGTTGTTGAATTGCTCCTACATCAAGCAGGCGAGAATATTGCACAAGCCTCTCGTCTAGAGCAAACACGTAATCAAATGACAGATGTTTCGGAAATCATCCAACGGTCTGTTGAACCAGGTGATAAAAGTGGATACAGGTTAATGCATCCAGCTAATTTCCGAACTAAGATTCGCAAGATCAAGAGAGATTTCAAGAAGATATCAGACATAGCATGTCAAGAGACACCCCAGCTTGCCAGACTGGGGACTTCTCTAACCCAACCCTCAGAGTCAACGAATGGGATTCGAGGAGTTGAGCGGAAGAAGCAGGAACACCCCTAGTCCACCGGACTGGGGACTTTTTCAAATCTTCAATCCTTCCCTCAGAGAAAGTCAGTATTCTCTCGATAAGGGAATAAGCCTCAAGAGGAACGAAGAGCCAAGCTGTCAGGAGATTCTCTCCAAGTGACGGTTCTCCATGAAATTCCTGAGGGATCAAGTCAACGGAATGCCATGTCTCATCATGGACATAGAAGGAGACAATATCACAGAAATGCTGATAGAAAGGATTCCAAGTAATATGCATCCATTAATGTCATCAATGTCGTTGCTGCTGATTCACCAGATGAGGCTCAATCATAAGGATCAGACGAAGAGCTTCCTGCTCAAGAAGTCGCGCACACAGACCTAAATGAAGAAGGTGTGCGCACACGTAATCAAAGGCTTGCCCAAAATCTAGGTATTCCTTCAAGTGACCCACTTCCCCCTCTCCGAAAAGGATCCAATAAGGGGAAAGGTAAGAATCAGGTTACTTCTCACCCTTCCTCTGAAGGAGGTCAATCGCTCTCATTAGAGCAATGGTTTGCACAACAGGAGGAAGAAATGAAAGAATTAAGAAGGTTTAATGCAGAACTACTTCAGAGTAGTCTTCTTCTTAAGAATGCTGAAGTCCGACAGCCGAAGGAATTTGTTGTAACTACTGAGATGGATCAAGAATATCCTCCTTTATCAGTACACCCACATAGGTCTAATCCTACGGGTCAAACGCAACAATGTTTGGCGACACTACCATCAGTTCCAGCACCAACCACCACGTCTTTTCAAGCTCCATTCATTGCACCTACCCAAAACCAAGTTCAACCTGACGTTTCTCAAAAGTTAATAACTACTATTGAGTCATTAACAGCTTGGTTAGAAACTATGGAAGGGAAACGGGCGCAAGTTCAACCTGAAAAAAAAGTTTACCCCGAATGGGTAGATTCAATTTCTCCTCCATCCAGTTTTGGAAACCCTATTTTCCCTACTTTCAATGGATCAGGCGACCCTGAACAACATTTGACGCATTACATATCTTGTTATGATCCTATGATGGGAACTGCAGAGCAGCAAGAAGCAGTGAAACTCAGATGCTTCGTGCGAACCTTACAAGGACCAGCTTTTGTCTGGTATACAAGCTTGAAATCCCGGTCAGTCATCAGATGGGAGGATCTTCGTCAAGAATTCCTTCTTCAGTTTAGCTCAACTTTGCCAAAAACGACAGTTTTCGATCTTACAAAATGCAAGCAAAGGGAGAATGAAAGAGTCTCTGATTTCATTGCTCGTTGGAAGGGATTAACGTATTCCTTGAGTTTATCACTCCCTCAGGAGGAATTGTTGCCAATATGTGTGGCAAATTTGCATGACGAATTACGCACGCCGTTGATCCTTGTGAAATACACAGGAGGGTTTCGAGACCTTACTTCAATCGCTCAACAGATTGAAGATTCCCTTATACAGGCTAAGGTTAAATCTCGTGTAATTCCATCAGCTCCATGAAGAAGAATGGGTAAAGCAGAAACTGCTATAGTTATGCTTAAACAGGCACCTGTACCTATTTCTACTTCAAAACCTTCATCTTCTCGAAGGGCTCCACCTCCTGAACGCCAACAACAAAAGCTGTTTCGTCCAAATGATCAAAAATATCAACGGCGAAAACAATTTGAGGATATGAAGAGTAAAACATACTCTTTCCGAAGTGAGAAAGTTTCTGGTTACTTCATTTCAGCTCTGGAAAATAATTTGGTTCAATTACCAGTGTCGAAGAGGCCAAACAAGGAAGGAGATGAAGACCGTCCCAATTATTGTCCCTTTCATCAAATGTTGGGGCATCCCATACAGGAGTGTTTTGTCTTTAAAGACCTCCTGCAAAAGATGGTCAACATGGGACAAGTCAAATTGAAGGGTTCTTCAGCTCATATAGCGTGTATTACCGCTACAGATCCAGAAGAAGGAGGTGAGTGGCAGGAAGTCAAAAGCAAAACTGCGAAAAAATATGATGATTGGATGATCAGAAAGACAATCAATCGGACCCATTCCATTTTGCGAACACAATTGAAGAAGCCAATTGTGTCTCCTACAAAAGCTGCAGTAAAGCCTCCATCAAAGGACAAATACTCAAAAGGGCAGCGCAATTCAAAGAAGAAAGAGGAATCAGGAGAAGATGAGTATGCATCAAAGCCTAAATTGTCTTTGACTCTGGCAGATTTCATTCCATCTACTTCAAAGCCACAGGCACCGTCCCACCAAACGGCACAGCCTAAACAGGCTAACCAGGCAGAGTCTTTATCAGACGAAGAGTTAATCTTTGGTTCTGTTAATATGATTCAATTAACAGATTCATATTCCAGTCTTGATGAGCCTGAATTCCCTTTATCAAATAAGGGAACCCGAGGAAGTTCTAGAGGTTCAAGATATAGGGGAAGAAGTGGATCTTTCCGAAGCCACTACTCTAATTCTACCCCTGCTAGCACTGTATATGCAGCAGAAACTCGTGGTAGAGCCCTTCAGCGAGCTCAAAAAGAACAATCAAGTTCTTCTGCCAATGGCCAACTCAGCTTCAGCACAATTATTTTGGAAGATCGATTAAAGGTTCGAACTTCTTTATCTCAGCAAGTAAATGGATCTAATCAGTCTAATTTTCCAAAACCAAAGATGTTGCCAACTTCAATACAAGATGCATCAGCTTCCAAAGCATCTGCTTCCAAGGTACCTGCTAAACCGCATATTCTTATTGGGAAACGCAGGCCTCTAGATCAAAAGTATGATATATTGAAACACTTGGCCCAAGTACCAGCCAAATTATCAATTTTGGATGCTTTGAATCTATCAAGAGATCTTCAGGAAGCACTCATCGAAGCTTTGTCAAGTCCTCAGGAGTTTGAAGCTGAAATTGCTGCAGCTGAAATTTATCACATAGAGAATAATTCTGCAGAACGTCATGCAGTGATATCTTTTACTGATAAAGATGAAGATGATGTTGTGCATGGGCACATAAAACCTTTGTACTAATCTGGCAAAGTCAATGGTATATATGTTCGAAGAGCTTTTATTGACAATGGTTCAGGAGTCAACCTCATGCCCATTCGCACACTTCGTCGATTGGGCCTCACAGAATCTGATTTATCTCCTTCTACCATGATGTTGCAAGGATATGATAAAAATGAACAAGAACCACTGGGAGAAGTTACGCTCAGAACTCAGTTTGGAGATCTTGTTTCCAATTCGGATTTCATGATTGTTGATCAAGACTCAGCTTTCAATATCTTGCTTGGAAGACCCTGGCTACATCAGCATGCAGCTATTCCGTCATCATACCATCAATGTCTCAAATACTGTTTCGATGGTCAAGTTGGAACATTGTATGGTGATAAGGCCCCGTTCAAGACATGTGAGTCTCAATACATTGAGGCGGAATTTTATCACATGAAGGGAAGAGAAAAATCTACAATGAAGGAAATTACCAACGTTAATGCTCCATATGGTTTGGAAAAAATTCCATTAAATCCATTTTCACATGTGAGTACAGATTATGTGTTACCTATCAGTCAAATTGACAAAATAGGCCCAAATCAAAATACTCTTATGGAAAGATCTATAATGTCAATTACGGCAATCGAGCCAGACAACATGGGAGAAATTGGTAACTTACCAAGCAGTGATGAATGCATAGGTGGTGACGTTTTCATTTCGTTTGCTGAAATCCAACAAGTCTATACTTCGCTAATCAGGCCAGAAGAAGTTATAGCAACACCAGAGGTGAATATTGATGTCGATTCTCAATCCATTATCTCCTCTTTATTTCCCAAAGAAGACCCTTTTTCATCAATAGGGTCGGAAATGGAAGCTTCTTCTTCAAAATGTGAAAATTTTGACATCTCTTATGATCATGAGAATTTCGTTGTTTCATCTACTTTGCAAGTAGAAACGGAAGAAATAACACATGATGAAGAGGAAGAGGAAGATCTTAGAGATGCTCCTCCAGCATTTGAAGAGGGTATCTCTACCATTGTGGATGAACTCAGAGAAGTAAATCTGGGTACAGAGAAAGATCCATGCCCCACTTTAATTAGTGCGGCCATGACCCTTGAAGAACAAGAGATGTATATTTCTTTTCTAAAGAAAAATAAAGATATTTTTGCTTGGAATTATACAGAGATGCCTGGCCTTGATCCTGATGTTGCCACGCATCATTTGGGTTTGCCAAAAGAACATCGAGGATTCAAGCAAGCCGCGAGAAGAACACACCCAACCTATACTTCCAAAATCGAGGCTGAAGTGGATAAGCTTATCAAAGCTAACTTCGTCAGAGAAGTTCAATATCCAAAGTGGTTGGCTAATATTGTCCCTGTAAAGAAGAAGAACGGACAAATTAGGGTTTGCATCGATTTCAGAGATCTTAATCGGTATTGTCCCAAAGATGATTTTCCAGTTCCGATTAGAGAACTCTTAATTGATGAGACGGCTGGCTATGAAGTACTTTCTTTCATGGATGGATATTCTGGATATAATCAGATCCTAATGGCCCCAGAAGATGAGGAATATACAGCCTTCAGAGTTCCTCAAGGTGTGTTTTGTTACCGGGTGATGCCCTTTGGTTTAAAGAATGCAGGTGCAACATATCAACGCGCAATGCATCGTATCTTCAAACCTTTTCTAGGGAAATTTTTTGAATGCTATGTAGATGATCTGGTGGTTAAATCCAAACAATGTTCTGATCACTTGGCTGATTTGGAAGTCGTATTCCACAAGCTTCGACAACATAATTTGAAGATGAACCCCTTAAAATGTGCTTTTGGGGTAACCTCAGGAAAATTCCTCGGCTTTGTTGTACGCCATCGTGGTATTGAAGTTGATCCTGAGAAGACCAAATCAATCCTTGGTATGTCACCTCCTCAGAATTTGAAAGAATTAAGAGGACTTCAAGGACACTAAGCCTATATTCGGCGTTTCATCGCCAATTTGGCAGGCAAAAGTTTACCCTTTACCAAATTATTGAAGAAAGGAGTCACTTACCAGTGGACTGAAGAATGTCAAGAAGCATTTGATGTTCTCAAGAAATACCTCTTGAGTCCACCAGTACTCATGCAACCTGTTGAGGGTAGGCCTCTTATCCTCTATGTGACAGCTTTATAGCGATCATTAGGTGACTTTCTCGCTCAAAAGAATTATGCTGGGAATGAAAATAGTCTCTACTATCTCAGTAGAACTATGCTTGAAGCAGAAACCCGGTATTCGAGTATTGAAAAGTGCTGCCTAGCATTAATCTTTGCAGTTCAGAAACTGAGACACTACCTGCAACATCACGAGGTCCAATTGGTATCTCGTAATAATCCACTCAAATTCATCCTTAGTCATCCAATGCTTACAGGACGTCTGGAAAGGTGGGAGGTTATTCTACAGCAGTTCGACATCCAGTATGTGTCTCAAAAGGCAATTAAGGGCCAAGCTCTGGCTGATTTCCTGGCTGAACACCCTTCAGTGGAAGACACGTATTCAGATATCGAACTCCCTGATGAGGATGTTTTTTCTATTCAAGAGAGTCCTCAAACATGGGAAATGTATTTTGATGGTGCTTCTAGAAGTCCAACAGGGAAGAAAAAGGAAAATCCTAAATTCAACAAAGTTGGTTTAGGAATTGTGCTCATTTCTCTAGATAAGGCAGTGTTACCTTAGTCCTTTTTATTGTGGGATGGTGGTACCAATAATGAATCTGAATACCAAGCTCTCATTGCAGGCTTGGAGTTAGCGCTTCAAGCACAAGTGAATCACTTAAAGGTGAAAGGTGATTCAGACCTGGTAATCAAACAAGTCAATGGGGATTATGCCATCAGAAAAGAAGAATTAATCCCTTTGTATGATTACGTCAGAGAGTTAATGTCGGAATTCCCTTCAGAACCGACATTTTCTTATGTCCCAAGATCACAAAATGCTCAAGCTGATGCACTGGCTAATATAGCCACAGCTTTAGCAGATCCAAATCGGGACGAGACAACCATCGTTATTGCCCACCGTCGTGCAATTTCACCTTATGTTCAAGTCAGAACAGAGGAAATTAATGAAATTAGTCCCATTCCTGAACCGTATGGTCATACTACAGGATGGATGTCACCTATCAAGGAATACCTTCAAAATGGAACACTTCCACCTGATAGAGCTGAGAAAGAACAAATTCGGCGACGTGTGGTCAATTTTACTCTTTATGATGGTCCAAACCACCTCGAGAAAATTCTCTACAAACGTGGTTTTGATGGAGTTCTCTTCAGATGTATTGATGGTGAAGAGTCAATGGCTGTCATAAAAGAAGTACATGCAGGAGTCTGTGGTGCCCACCAGTGTGGACATAGATTGTCTGATCAAATTTGAAGGCTTGGATACTTCTGGCATTCAATGATACAAGATTGTGTTAATTTCACAAAGAAGTGTCATTCATGTCAAGTATATGCCAACTTCATTCATGAACCTCTAGAGTTGCTTCATACAGCTAAATACTCATGGCCATTTTCCACATGGGGAATGGATGTGGTGGGACCTTACCCTTCAGCTACGGCCAAGCAGTTTAAGTACATTCTTACTGCTACTGATTTCTTTTCCAAATGGGTAGAGGCAGTACCTCTCAATGAAGTCAGTTCTAAATGCATTGTTAGCTTCATCAAGTCTAATATCATTACTAGATTTGGTGTCCCTCATACCATATTGACGGACAACAGCACCAACTTCTGTTCTTCTGAGATAAAGAAATTGTATCAAGAATATAACATTAAGTCCAACCATTCATCTCGATATCATGCAGCGGCTAATGTCCAGATAGAGGCCTTTAACAAGACTCTTTAAAATATACTGCAAAAGATGGTGGATAAAGATAAGAGGTCATGGCCTGATAAACTCTATCATGCTTTATGGGCTTATCGGACTACCACTCGCAATGCAACGCGGTCTACTCCATATTCATTGGTATATGGAACAGAAGCAGTCTTGCCAATTGAAGTTCAATTGCCCTCACTCAGAATAGCCATTTGTGATCAGTTATCAATAGATGAGCAATCCCAAAAGTGGTTGAATGAATTGGAACAGTTAGATGAGAAGAGATTGTGCACTTTGCACCACTTGGAAATCTATCAGAATCGGATAGCACGAGATTTTAACAAAAAAGTTCGTCTTCGTTCATTCATTCAGGGAGAATTGGTATTGGTCCTCAGAACACCAATGATACCAGGAAAGAATCCTCCCAAGCTTGAACCAAAATGGGAAGGACCATATTCAATACATAAGGTCTACTCCAATGGAGCGTATTCTCTGATCTCAATGGATGGAGAACACATCACGACTCCAACTAATGCCAGATTTCTGAAGAAGTATTTTGTATGAACACAAAATATTGTTCCCAGAACCAAGACTCTTACATTTGGTTCATAGAGTAATGGTCAAGTATGACCTTAAACTGCAACTTCATCCAACATGACGTTAAACTGTGTCACCTTCAATGTCCTACATGACATTAAACTGTATAATGTCCTATCTACATGACATTAAACTGTACAGAAGTTCCTTATTTGTCCAAGATGACATTAAACTATATGTTTTCCTAGATGACATTAAACTGTTATTGTGTCCTAGAAACATGACATTAAACTGTGTGGCACTTCCAACGTCCAGCATGACGTTAAACTGTAAAAAGTCCCCAGAACTGATATCCTCATATTTGTTCACCTTAGTCCTAGTTACATGACTTTAAACTGTACAGCACCAGTTAGTCCTAGCTACATGACTTTAAACTGTACAGTAATGGTCCAGTATGACTTTAAACTGCAACTTCGTCCCACACGACATTAAACTGTGAAAAAGTTCCCTAAACCGTCCAGCATGACCTTAAACTGCATCATCCCTGGTCCATGTATATGACCATAAACTATTTGCAAATCCCTTATGTCCAGCAAGACGTTAAACTATATAATCTCAAAAGTCCAGTATGACATTAAACTGCACCATTCACGGTCCATGCATATGACCTTAAACTATTCGCACTTTCGTCTGACATGACGTTAAAATGGTACACTCTTTTTTCCTTACTGCATGACATTAAACTGCACAGTCCCCCTTTTCGTCCAATATGACGTTAAACTATATTTTCCCCATCGTCCTAACTACATGACGCTAAACTGTACAGAAAGTCCTTGATATGTCCTACATGACATTAAACTATTATTTTGTCCCTGCTACATGACACTAAACTGTGCAGCACCAATAGTCCTAACTGCAAGACTTTAAACTGCATAGTCCCTTTTTTATGTCCTACATGACATTAAATTTTGCATCGTTAAGGTTGTTATTATCTCTTGTTTCTCACACCGAGTATGACTCACGTGAGCTTAGAGCGAACATCAACCATAACACTCCCTTTGGGCCACTAACCATGTGTAAGTCCCAACAACATTTTTTATTAGATCATTGTCCCCAAGAATAACTTGATCATTGATTCATTATTTAATTGAACTACACGGACTTTGATCCTTGCCCTCCAGGCTGGGTATGTAGGCAACCTCCCAGGGTTCAAGCCCAAAAACAATCTCTTCACATCGGTTCACCACCATCTTATATGATGATGATTTGTGAAACCACCCCTGGAATCAATATCTTTACATTGATTCACTTTCGTCCTTGTTATATGACGTTAAACTATACAACACTTTTGTCCGGTACGACAATAAACTACAATATTCTTTGATTTCCTCATTTGAGAAGGAACCATTATTAACATTGATTTTTTTTCAATCATGGTTATCATTTTCAAAAGACTACGTGCATACATGGTAATGCCTAAACTTTTTATCTTAGGTTAAAACCATCATTGCACTAAAGTCCCCTTTCACCCTTCACATGTACGAACCAAATTTGTACAAAGGGTAGTTCTAGAACTACGTGGACTTGATTCCCATCCTTATGGGATACATAGGAACATTCGAGTGTCCCTCGAATCCAGTCCCAAGTCTTTTGGGCCTAACCCCAAATTTCACTTTCAGTCCCTTGGCTGAAAAGTCTTCATGAAAACATGCACTGTGTATTCATTATTATGGTCCGAATTCTATGACCCTAAACTAAGATCACTCATACTTTAGTCCTGCACGACGTTAAACTACATTTCAAGAACTACGTATGGCTTGATTCTCATTCTTATGAGATACGTAGTGAAGTCCAAAATTTCAATTTAGGACCCAGCCACAACATGATTATGGTTTTCATTGACCTATGTATCTCTATATACATTGGAAAATACCCATATTTATGTATTATAATCCTAACCTTAAATATTTTCAGATCTTCATAACCCTTTTCATGACTTCTAGTCACAAAAATGTCAAACTTCTGAGAATTCTTTTGCCTGACTATGCAGCACGTGCCCATAGGTGGCCTTGCATAAACAGTCCACATAACAGACTTGTCAGCCAAAAGATGCTATTCATTTGACCATGCAGCCAATGCCCATAGGTGGCCCTGCATATTTCAACCCCCTAACGGGTTTTGTTAAATAATAGTAACTTCATTCTTGGGAAGAAGGCCTCTTTTGTCCTTATTTTTCTTAAAACGACAGTATGTAGGGATCCGCAAAAAATAGCCATCCTTAACATATTTGTCCCATAACCTTTTTCATGATCTAAAAGTATTCAAGTCTATGGTTTATTCTTCTTCCCTACGTTTGGGTCAGACCTTCGTAGGAGTGATATTCATCCAGTTCTTCGATATTCTTGTTTGGAAATATCTTCTCCATATTCAAGTACCTCTTTCCATACAACAAACTCTATGCTTTAGAAAATTTGAATCTCCATAAAGTTTCACTGGCTTTTAGCACTAGGAAAGTAAATTTCTGGGAGTTCTTTTGCCTGACTATGCAGCACGTGCCCATAGGTGGCCTTGCATAAACAGTCCACATAACAGACTTGTCAGCCAAAAGATGCTATTTTATTTGACTATGCAGCCAATGCCCATAGGTGGCCCTGCATATTTCAACCCCCTAACGGGTTTTGTTAAATAAATAGTAACTTCATTCTTAGAAACTACTTCTTCTAATTCCTTTTAGCTCTTTTTTTCATTTCATTTCTCAGATTCAAATATTCTTAAGCCATAGTTTACATTTTTTTCCCTCATACTTGAGTATGGTAATATGTTTTCAGATAAATTGTCAAGGAATTGAATCCATTTTAATCCATTTCGGTCAAAGCTATTTCGACCTTAAACATTAGCCCCTTTATGTCCGACGTGCATGACTTTAAACTGCCCACACAAAAGACAAAGGAACTCTGAATAAAAGTCAAGTTCCAGCTCACTAAATATACATTTTTGTATGATTTAGGTAATATTGAGCAGTTAAAAGATTCAAAGTTTGTAGGGTTATTTGTAATAATCCTAGTAAAAATCAAACTATGATTACTAAGCCCATTGGCTTAAGTAAATTTGAAGCAGGTAATGGAAGAATGCAAGTACAAATGATTGAAGACAAAAGTGTTTTTCATTTGATACACAAGAGTTAGAAGGACATCCACAGACTGGAGTCTCTTCTCTCTTTCAAGAAATTACAGAAGATTGTCAACATAAGTCTTCATTTGATGTATAGCATCCTGAGCCTTATCACCAGTTACTTGAAGCTCGTGCACTTGACCAGCTTCATTCTTTTCAGCTTGCTGAAGTGCCTTCTTAGCATCTGCGATGGCTTTCATGCCATTCATATGAGTTTCATCCAATGATTTATTAAGCTGATCAAGTTCCCCAGTAACAGCATCTAACTGTTGCTGGAGTTGCACCTGTTGGATGACCTTTTCTTTGATTTTTTTCTTCAGATCCTTCATCTTGACAGCATAATCAGCTTCAGCCTGGGATATCGCAGCCTCAAATTCGCCTATGTTGACTGACAATTTCACTCTGGTCAAATCTTCGCGACTTGTCTGCACTTGCTCTCTCCTAAAAATGATCTGTTTCACCGCAGCATGGATCTTTTCATACCCAAAACCACCAAGTCCCATTATAACAAATTGGGATGACAATCGGGAAATTTTTGATGGTAGCTCTTCTAAAGGCACCCCCGATATGATGTTCCATATGTTATTCCATGCCTTACGTCGTGAAAAGCTGAATGCTTTAAGCATATCTGGATCTGATTCAATATTATCGTCAGAAGGGGGTATGTAATCTGGAATTAGCGCGCTTAGGGAGGTGCCTTGTCCTGCTCTTTCCCCCCTGACTTGTGCTTCTTCACTTTCAATTCCCGTTGGGGAAGAGGCTGAGGCCTCATCTTCGGATCTAGTCATTGCAGTTGATGGTCCTGCATGATTAATTGAAAGGTTTAGTCAGCTTCAAAGGATAACAAAAGAATGGATTTTCTTGCAAATAAAGTACAATCACAAATATTGTTATCCATTACCCAATGGTGGTTCAGCAACCTGAGAAGACTTCTCCCTATCTTTCCCAGTTTCAACAGGATTTTCAAGATGGGTCTCAGGAGAGTTTATTGGATTTATCTCTACTTGAGCTAATGTTTCTGCAATGATAGGGTTGACATCAGTGTCCACACCCTCTTCGGGCATTGGCAGTTCAGTGGATTCTACGGAAGAAACTGCATATTATTTTACATCATGGTTAGAAGTATATTTTTTTAAAGAAAAATTTGGGTGAAGGGTAACACTCACGCCCAAGGTCTTCTAAATCACATGACAACTCAGCATGATCATAAAATTCTTCAAAGGTCATTCCTTGATTCATCATTTCATCCAATGATACTTCAGAATCTTGATTAGTCTCACCAGTGGGAGCATTTTCTACGTCTTCTTGCCGACTTATGTCCTGCAACCCCTGACCTTGGACAGCATTTTCAAGGATAGGAGGGATACTGGGAATGGATGGTAGCTCTTCTCCAGGAGCAACCAAGTCAGCCTGAGTCTGTGATTGTTCTACATCACCCTCCACGACCTTTGAAGAAGGATCAGTCCCTTCCCTCAAGGGAGAAATTGAAGAAGCCCCTGCAATCCTCAGAAATATGAGTAACCATATGATTATGGGTATAAACTCATGATTGTTCGAAGGACTTACCACTGCTAATGAAACGTTTAGCTATGGATTTCCTCCTTCGTTGCCTTGGCTTCTTTTGTTTTTTCGGAGTATCAGTAGTCTCCCTTATTGGCACTTGGATTGGCGAATGAAAGGCTATGTCCAGTGCCTCATTCATGGCCTTCTGGCCTGGAGATATCTCGCCTGGTTCGCGAGGACAATCAGCAGCAGCCCCGATAGCGGTACCACCAGGTCTATATTGTGGCAAAGGAACCCCGGTTCCTTTCTTTGCAAGATGCAAGATGAAGAAAATAACTTCCTTAAGTAACAAAGCTTCAACTAAAATCATGTTGCAAAGAAAATAAGGAAAGAAAACTTACATCTTCAGGAGCCACGTACTCTTGCCATTCCTCATCTCCAGAACCACCAGCCCCCTCAGTGGTTCCACGATCAATCATTTCCTTCACCCGCCTGGTGATAGGAACCGAATTATCAGTGGCATATATGAGCATTTCCAGCTCTCTGATGTAAGCTCGCACTTCATTGGGGTTATCTCCGTATTGAAGGTCTTTAGAAGCTAGAAGATATCCTATTCCAGGATGTTGTAGGCCCTCACACAAATCCAGCCAGGCGGTCTCAGTATCACAGTATAAGCTCTGCCATAGCTGAACAGCCTCTGGTCTTAGATATAAAGGTTGTGAGGAAGGTCCTACAATTTTTGATTTTAATTTCTTTTCGACTCCTGCAACTACAGATAGAGAATAAGAAAGTGAGACTTATTACTTTATAAAGTAGCAGTGATTGAAGTTATTACAATCAAATAACTCACCAGGAGCTGATGGAGTGGGTCTTTTAACTCTGGCCGGAGGATTGTATCGTGCACAAAACCGCTTTGCTGCCGGTTGTGCCTCATCATCCCCATCGTGATAATCCGATGAATCAGTTCTAGAAGAGGAGTCTGTTGAACCTATTTCAGGTGGAGACGCGTCACCTTCATGAGGAAGAGTTTCTTTCTCTACAGTCCTCTTCCTCTTTCCCACTTGATATACTGGGTGATTCAATATCCCTTTAGGGTATGATGCTATCCAGTGTTCGGCATAAAATGTAGTCAAATAATGTGCCTCTTTTTCAACTGGTAGATCAAATACTGCCCTAGTCTTCTCTCTTGATGTCAGCAACCATAGTTGTCGAGCAACCATCAGATGTTGCTCTAACCTGAAATGTACTGGAGGGGATACAACAATCTGTTGCAAACATTTGAATTGGCATGCAAATCTATATGGAGCATAGGCCTCACATATGATTTCTCCATCAATCCTGGCTACTAACACGCCATCCCTGCAAGCTAGCATGTATGCCCTCAAATCCAAATGGGCTTTCCCATCATCAACAAACCGCCCGGACGGCGGACTTCCATAAGGAAAGAAGTTGAATTCCTTATACATGCTTAGTCTTACATTCATGTCATAACCATTAACATCTAATGGAGCAATTCCAGAGAATGCTTGCACTGACGGTCTGAAAGAGCTTCCAGGAATTTGTAATCCATTCTGTACATTGTAAGTCCTGAAGTGAGTGGCGATCCATCCCCACAAAACCTGGAATGGTCCCACTATTCTTAAAGGAGATTTACCCTGGAAGACGTGAAGTAAACTCCTGTGAATCTTTGCTAAAATGGGGGTAGCTAACCCAACCGTTTTTCCCTCATCCAACTTGGCCGCAATGACGAAGGTCCCTGGCCTAACGCCTCCCTTCGAATCCCTGACCGACAAGAGATAAACACTGAGCCACATTGCCAAGAAACCCGCCAGACGAGTTTTCTTTGGAATTCTTTGATTCACTTCATAGCCCCATTTTTCAAACTCTCCTGCTTCTAGAGTTGGCCAGAATGTGCCAGGAGCTCCTCTCTTCTCAGGTTTTGGACAAGTGGTAGGACATCTAGGCCGGGTATCCTTGGATTTCTTTTTCTTGGATCCTTTTTCTTTTGGCTCCATCCCTTTCTTCTCAGTAAGAAACACATTCATCCATTCTTCCGGATGAATATCTTTTCTAAAATGAGTTAATGAGGTCTCTGAACTCTTGAGCCTGTGAAAGATTTTAAATAATTCTCGAGCCAAAGCAGGAGTCTTCTCTGGATCATTCCAAGTCACCTTGGGAGGAATGAATTCATCATACATATCACCCAATATTGGAGCTCCTGAAATCTTGTGGACAGCCCACAAACTGATACCTACTTCTCCATGAGTCAAATGGAAAGAATTAGTCGCTGGGCTCCAGTGGCTGAGTATCTCTGGCAAGAAGTTATCATGTCTGTAAATATATGTTTGCCCAACCCAAATAGCCTCATATATTGAAGCTCTCTTCAGATCCTCAATAAACTCTGCGCAAGTCTGTCGCACCCAGTATACCCACATCCAAGTTGGCTTCACACCTACCCCAGGACGGAAATACCAACTTTTCTTCCAGCCTTTGGATTGATCCATCTGAGCATTTCAGAAGATTGAAGGATGACAATGTGGTTGAAGCTCAGGTGTATGTTTTTTCAGATCTGGTGTGCAAGGGCTATGATGCATCACATAAGCCTTCTCCACTGTTCCAGCAGTTTGAAATACTCCTCCGCCTGAGATATTTTCTGAAGAAAAATTGGTATAATTCTGAAACCACGAAAATGGAAGATAATTCTTTACTTCTGGAATAATGACTTCTTGCAGATGACCATGACCATACAAAGGTAGATAAGTGCAGTGAGGAAAGTCATGATGATATTTCTTCAGATACATAGCCAAATCTGGAAGAGTACTATCTTTTACAGTATAGTAATCAGGGCCAATGATATTCATCATATCATCTATCCGCTTGCTAGCCAGTTCATCAATTAATCCAGGTCTAAGAGCCATTGAATCTGCATAGGAGTTGAATAAATTAAACTCTTAAGTGGGTTTATTTTTCATAAAATTTGTGAATGAATTTTGGAAAAAATGGCTAAGGAATTAAGGCGCGCAAGTATGGAGATGTCGCGCAAGTGATACATGTGCCGCGCAAGTTTTTGTCGCGCAAGTATTACCGCGCGAGCCCTATTACCTTGAAAGTAGCGCGGCAGCGAGGAAACAATGAAATCAAGAGACTTGCGCGGCGAGGAAGACTTGCGCGGCGAGAGCTCGAGAAATCCGGAAATATAGATGCATGTAACGGAGGTGAGGCCATCTATTTATAGGCCAGGAAGCCTACCTGCGCGCCACACCCAGAGCGCTTAAGGCCTGCGCGACGCAGACTTGCGCGCCGCCCTCTTCGCACTGAAAGACTTGCGCGCCCTCCATTTTCCGTTGGAGGGATTCGATTTCCTCAGAGTCAAATCCTCATTTTCTCTCCGGATCCAACTCCGAGGGGGGACTTTTGTTGACGCTCCTTTAGTCACAGAATCTAAAGATCGGAAAAGGGAATATCTGAGCTCAAAGTGATTTAAACCTTTGAAGAAAACATCAAAAATCGACAAAGGAATGAACACAGGATCAAAAGCAAATCCACCGCCCAAGTTATACCACTGCCGCGCAAGTATACTTGCGCGGCTACCTTGGTCGCGCAGGTGACTTGGGCGACCTAATTGGTAACCGCCCGGTAACCGCCCTGGGTCTTCTTTTGCCTATAAATAGACCCTGTGGGCCCCCATTCGAAAGGATCTTTTTCCAGAAACTCGAATTGAAGCTCCCGACGCCCAAGTCTCTTCTCAAAGCTTCTGGAACACTTCTAAGGTAATTTCTTACCTAGAACGGAAGATCTAAAGAGAAGAAGGAAGGCCTAAGTGTTGAAACTTATCAAACACTTGCGCGCCGACTTAATTCCTTCAATATAACTTCCGCGTCCCTTCTCTGGAAAAACCTCAAAGGGATTCTAAAGGGTTTTATCAAGAGTCGCTCAAGTATTTCAATTCTAATTGAAAATCGCGCAAGTACAGCATGTGTCGCGCAAGTATACTTGCGCGACCAATACTTGCGCGCCGCCGCAGGACTTGCGCGCCTTTCAAGACTTGCGCGCCCCTATCTTTTTGGGTTCCCATCTTTCCCATTTTACCCCTCTTAAGCCATTTCACCTTTCCTTTTTAAGATTCAGTCTTCAAGACACTCTTCAAAGCCATTTATGGCATGATTTCTTGATTTGACTTACTTATCTGAAAGGAATTCTGTGGAATCTCTCTCAAAGTCTAGTGATTTAAATATCCTTATGTCACTAAAATACAGAGGGTTCATTCATTCAACCTCATCCTTTAAGATGAGAAAATCCTAACTTGGTTCTCCTTTTCAGGAATAATCCCCAGTTATAAAACCTTTAATATGGGCATCTTCTTCACGAGTAAGCCCCAATCAAGTCCTCTAATCTTGGGCATCTTTCTTAAGAATAAGCCCCAACCTCAAATATGGGCATCCTCCTCAGGAGTAAGCCCCAAACCTTAACCCTAACCTGGGTCTCCTTTTCAGGAATAAGACTCAGTCATAACCTTGGGCTTCCTTTTCAAGAATAAGCCCCAAGTCCCCTTAAACTTCTCTTAACCAGTCATAAATTACCTTTGATTTGGGTTTCCTTTTCAGGAATAAAACCCAATCATAAGTACCCTCCTAACTTGGGAATCCTCCTTAGGAGTAAGCCCCAAGATTAGAGTATTCAAATCTCCATGAAGCACATATAACATTGTGGACCCTGTTCATGGATTTTCTCCCTAAAAGTAAATCCTAAACCTTAATCTATCTGGGCAGTCATCTATACATAAGCCCCAAAACAAATTCTTATGATTGCATCTTTTATGGCACGATTGTCTAAATTTTACCAATACCTCTTGTTTCTCACACCGAGCATGACTCACGTGAGCTTAGAGTGTAAAAGTAATTATGACATTCATCTTTGAGCCATCAATCATAAACATCATACTCCATTCCTCGAACTACGTGGGTTCTGATTCCTTTTCCCAAAGAAAGGATTCGTAGGTAGCCCATTTATGGGTTCGATCCCAACTTTGAAATAATCTCTGTCCTTCTGAATGACAATAAACTTCAAGTGCCCCACTGAGTGGCTTTAAAACCAGCCTGGTCATCATAAATGACCAAGAGACTTTTATATAAATGTTTTGATGGATACCATTGACCAAGAATCTCTAAAAAGATATAGATGATTCTCTATTGATGAAGAACCTCGAATACCTATAAAAGATTCTCTAAATTTCTTGCATATTTAATCATTGATTGTTAAAACTAAAGGAAAGCACATTTTATACTTGGTAATGTAATAACGATTCACGAACATAACTTAAATATATAAAGAGAGTCCCGGAGTAGACAATAATTCCCCTCAAAAAGGTGTGATGAGTCTGACCTCCCATCCTCTCGACCAATGCAAATTCCTAAGTCGCATTAGTCCACAAGCTAATGAGTGCATGCCTTTGGAAAGTAGGTCCAAACAGATGTGGAATCATTGGATGTTTCCGGTTCTACGAACAAACCCGTTAGAAACCGATTGGAACGTTTGAATCTCCCATCCAGGAGGTCATCCCCGGAATCCGTGCGAAACAATGTTTAATAAAAAATAAATCACCTCACATTGTTTTTTGTGATAATCGGACTGACCATTGTATTCAATAATATCAGACTCACAATGATTAAGAAATCTATCATATTGTGAATATGTATCTTGATAAAAAGGATCATCAGACTCACCTAGGGTCAAAACTAGAATAATAGATCGTAATGTGGAGGATCCAAGTTTGTATGACTATTCCATAAATGTGATGATGATTTTCTGATCTTAGAGTTCACATAAATCATATGTACGTTGTAAAAAGATTGATGAAATATTTATAAATTAAATGATGAGTGAATGGGATTTTTCTAATAGTATTCAGTTTGTACATAGTAATATCAATATTATTTGGGTTGATATGGGAAGAAAGCATTTTTTGGAGAAAACTGAAGTATAAATACATTTCATGGTAAGTCATATGATGTTAAATATGTTCTTCAACATATTCAAAGTCACGAAGGAATTCATGATACCTGTTGAAAGTTATAAAAATATGAATGATGGTTAGGAATGATCTATTCGGTCTTGATATTATTGTAATGTCTTTTTCAGATGTAGATTCGTTTAATGGATGAGAATAATGATCATAATGAAGAAAATAAAGAAGTTTTGGAAGTTAGTGTTGCCAATAATGGTCCATTTTATTTAGTATTTCATCATATTCATCATAGGAATAATTTTTTGTGCATGATAATTGTTTGGTTTTTTATTAAGGAGAGAATTAAGAAATCTGATTTGTTTTCAAGTTATTTCATCAGTTGGGTCAAGAGACATCGAATTGGAGATGATACAGATTCATCAATCTAATGAAGAGAAGAAATATAATAGGTTAAATTAATTTTATTACATTTTTCTTTATTATAATGTGGAAAATCTTAATGATTATTAACATTGGAATCAGACATCAATTTGTTAAGAGTTTTAAGGAGAGGTTTTTATCTTCATATAGGAAACATGAACAGAGAATCATAAGGAATAAATCATAATAAGATAATTGTGATGAGAAAATGGTATTTGAATGGTGTTTGTTATGTATTTTAGAAGAGATCTATATTTTTTAGAATATTTTACAACGATGGAGAAGAAATGAGAAGAGTTTAAAAACTTTGACGAAGGTAAGATGCACCAAAAAATCATGGAAACATTGAAATTTGGGTAATTTTTTTGATTGAGAATGTTTCTAGGAATCCTTCTAAAACCATATTTCAAGTGAGTATAAAATGTGAAAAGTAAATTTTACATTTCTTATTAATGTATTTTCCATGATAGGTAGAGAAAAGGTGGAGCTCTGAATTAATTATATAGAGAATATTTTCATTATGTATTTTTTTCTTTAATAATTCATGTGTGAATAAAATGAAAGGAGAAGTGACCAGATTTTAACATATTCAGTTGATCTTCGTATTCAGGTGATTATCATATTCATCTAGTTATCATATTTGTATAGATTATCATATTGGGACATAAAAATTAAATAAGGAAGTGTTTATAAATTTCCCCATCGTATTCTTGCAGAGATATATGCTCCGTATTGAGTAATAAGTCTTAGATAATGGTATTTTTAAATTGGATTGTGTATTATTACAAGGTCTTATAAGTTATTACCATCTTCTGTGTACACAATTGATGAATTCCCTTGAACTTTTATATTTGTAATATTTTATAAAGAATCATTGTAACCTGTTGTGTTTCCAAAAAAATTTATTACATGATTTGTCATTGAATTGGAAAACATACAATTTTATGGATTAGATTGTTCTACATGAGTGAAAGGGAATATCCTTCTCATTTTAGTTCACACAAAAAATAAATTTCTAGTGGATTGTGTGGAATTGGATCATTTCCAAAACATTCAAACTATATACCTCTTCTTATTGAATAGTGATACTTGTAACTTGTTATGTTCAAATGGATATGTTTTTGATTTTTTTCCAGAAGGGGCGGTAATCTTTAACATGAAGATATTTTTGGTTTTTTTGAAAGGAAACATAAAATAAAAGGACACCAATTATTCACCCCGACCCCCTATATGTGAAATAATTATCGATATTCGGAACATAAAATGTGGTTAGGATGAACTCTATACAATTTAACATCATATAGATAGGATGAACTCCATACAATTTAACATTAATTGGTTAGAAAGAACTCGGTATAGTTTAATGTCATGTGGTTAGGATTAAATCCATGCAGGTTAAAATCATGTGGTTAGGAAGAACTCCATATAGTTTAGTGTTATGTGGTTAGGAAGAACTCTATAATATTTAACATCATGTGGTTCAGATGATCTCTACAATGTTGAATGTCATGTTTTTAACGAAAACATTGTGAAGTTAAATGACATTTGGATAGAATGATCTTTGTATTGTTTAATGTCATGTGGTTAGGAGGAACTCTATACACTAATGGGGATGAATTTTCTTTTGTGTTAGTACACACGGTAGTATGATATGTCCATAAAGTATGAAGGATCTTTTCTAGCAATGAATTCATATGCTTATTCACCATCATTTGATGTATAGTTGATAGAGTCTTATATATGGCCACTATATGTCCATTTTACACCGTAATGCATGGAGATGAGTGACTAGAATCAATATTTTACTCTATATATAGTCACCTCAACATTATAGAATAAAATATGGTGTTTTTGTCCATCAATATTTTTTGAGGGGCCCATAAACTAGTAATGATATGTGATTTTATGAAGTTGATGAAATTCTTCCTCCCAAATTCCTGGAGGGATATAGCTACATCGTACTCTGAAAATAAACATTTAGTAGTGAGGATGTACATCAACTGTTATGATGTGGTGGGTGATATAGACGCAGAACATCCATCCCCAAACAAAAAATGGCTAGGAATATGCAGCTGTATTTAGTAATTATTGGGGTTGATAGATGATGTTTTTATCCCTCTGGAATGCAAAACTATTTAGGGTAATTTCCTCCATGTATTGTATCATGGTTTTATAGTAATATCATAACCTATTGATTTGGTGGGTGGCACTGTTCCAAAATTAATGGTAATAAAGAGTCAACATTGACTACTTCCATTGAGGTGCAAATCATTCCTTATTCTATGCAACCAAGGAGGACTCCCTCAAAGACTTATTATATAGGAATTTTTTTTAGTACTATCATGGAGAGAAATGTTTTTTGAGCGATGAAGAATGAGTTCCATTATGGCTTGGTTATTTTATAACCGACGTAAAAAAATTTGGGTGTTGGTCTTTTACGTCGGTTATAATATAACCGACGTTAAAAAATCAGCAGGTTGGGTTTTTACGTCGGTTATTTGATAACCGATGTCAAAAAACCCTCAGATGCTACCTTTTTTACATCGGTTATTTTATAACCAATGTAAAAAATTTGTATATATCTTGTTTTTTACGTCATTTATCAAATAACTGACATAAAAAATTCCGCGCTTTGGTTTTTTACGCTGGTTAATTTATAACCGATGTAAAAAACAAATGTGCGGGATTTTTGACGTCGATTATTAAAATAACCGACATAAAAAATTTACTCCCAGTATTTTTTACATCGGTTATAAAATAACTGACCTAAAAAACCATGTATCACAGATTTTCATGTCAGTTATATATAACCGACGTAAACAATGGTGACGTGAAAAAAGTTTTCTGCACTAGTGTGGAAATGGAATAGAGCAGAAGTTCATGTTCATAGATGAATATTTCTTATTTGTTCATCTAATTTTTTTAAAAAAATTTAATCTAATGTTTACAATAATGGTAATCAATATGATCATAGGATAAATTTCATGCTCGAGAATTTAATTTATACTTATTTATCCTTTTTATTCATTCACATATATTCCTTTTTATGAAATGAGAATAAATTAGTGAGATTGATTCTGATTCTCATATTAATTTTTCAAAACTCATCATTTTAAAATTAAAAAATTCAAGAACAATAGGTAATAATGATCCTGATAGTCTTTTTAAGATTTAATTTCATTAACATTGTAATTTTATAGAGAGTTTAATTATCGTTGAATTATTTATAAAATTACATATAATTGATGAATTTTGGAGTGGAAAACAGTATGATACAATCTTCTGTTTGATATATATCTTGGTTAGAGAGGTAATAAATCATTTCATGAGTTATGATTCAATAAAATGTAGTTAATAATTTACCCTTCTTAACTAGTAGATTTCGAATTCTTGATTATTGTTCAAGATCTGTTGTTTCTCAGTCTATTTTCATGTTTTAGTTCACTGTTATTCCAATATTTTAATCATCTCTCTAGTTTTATTCCTGAAATCGTTGCTTAACCTAGGTTCTCATACTATCTTAAAATTAAACAAAATATAAAAAAATTAAAAGAAAACTTAACCACTGCTAACAACAAAGCGGTTTTTTTTAAATTTGTTCACTCATCCCAGTATTAGCCTTCCCTTGTGTTTGACCTTATAAACCACCTTACATTAGTTGTAGAAAACATAAAATATTTAAAATATTACTCGGTATCAACAACAATAGAATCAATATTCTTGACAAATTTATGTTAATTATCAGAGGAATTATTTATGTATAGTGATTGTATAGAAAACCATTGTTAGAGTGTATTTAGTAAATAACTTTAAAACAAGGATTTGAATCAAATTTTGGATGTTATATTAGTATCGTTATAGAAATGGACATCATGTATGTCAGGTGAATACCAATCAAGACCAGCAAGGCCATGGGTCTTGAACCCAATACTGAAGGATGATAAGGATTTTATGCTTACAACGGGCCTAAGAGATGTCATGGTTAATGTAAAATTATTTTTAATGATGAAAATTTTGTGCTCATTTTTATTTTTTTATATTAGTGTGTTAACAATATTAACTTTTAAGAATAGTACAGATAAATAGTTATAATTTTCATTCATTTTTTCTCATTATGACCTGATAAAATTGTATTTTAGAACTTTGGTCATTAATGATAATTTATGGACGTCTATTACATGGTGTAATGGATGAATTAAAAATTCGTAAAATATAAACTAAATATTCAAAACAAAATTCTATACATATATCAAGTAATTATATTTACTTTTATTACTCCTAAATAAAATAATTTCTTGACATTAGGATAATGATAAAATGGTTTTTTTCCTAATACAATATTTTTGTTTAACTGATGGCCTTTTAAATAATCACATAACTATTACATTGATTCCCTCATATTTTCTTTGATCATTCACATGTTTATGATTGACGACCTCAATCAATCCCTATAAATATTTACTCATTTCCTCCATGAAAAATCGTCATTCCAACATATATTCTCTAATGTGGGGGCCAAGTTAAACGAGATATTTTGTAACCATTATGGTTGGAACATTTCCATTTTAAAAGAATTTTTTGTATCATTATTTAACATGTGGGTTTATTTTAATGAAACTTTCAAGTATTAATCCTCTAATAACCTGATAAATTTCTAAGGAGAAATTTCTTTTTAGAGAGTTAGAATATAACACCCCATTATTTTGTGAATTTTTTATCTTATTAATTTATGGTTTTTGATATTTTTTATTTCACATAACATTGAAAATAGATTATTTAAAATTGAAGGTCTACATTTGAATTTCGTTATATGAAGCACCAAGTAGATCATTCAATATAAAAACCTATATTTTATCATTTGATACATGAATCACATATGTTATCTTGTGACATGTTTTTTGTTATACGCAATACTAACACAATGTATGCAACATGCAACACCAACTTGGTGTACATTACACTCAACACTCAGTTTCTACGAAATGGGTTTTTTATTGATATAATTAATTAAATTATACAGTTATAATATATCTACAAAAATTATTAATATTAATTGTTATAAATAATTTTCAAATATTTTTTATAATGGTTTTTATAAATAAAAAATATTGATAAAGAAATTTATAATTATGGGTAAAATCCTTATATGATTAAAAATACCTTTTATCAAATAAACTACTCTTGATGTCCATATCTGAAAAAAATATAATAACATTTTTGAAAATTTAGAAATTAAATTTGATAAAATGAACTTCATTTTTGAATTTATAATATTGTAATTATCTTAGGTTGAGTTTATGATATTTTTATGAGAAACATTATTTTTGGATGAATAATGAAAAATACTGGATTTTAATTCAAAAATGATCGTTGGTATAATTTAATGATAAGGTTAAATTATATTATATTTTAGTTTCAAAGTTATATTAAATGATAATTTTTTTAATAAACACGATCTTTGTCATTTTATCCAAATTCACATTGAAATTTTATATAAAACAATAGCAATTTTATAATTATTTCTACTTTAAAAACCCCATATTATCGAACCCATTATAGGATTAATTTTAAATTGATTTATGAAACTTATATGATTATAATTTGGAAAATTTATATTCCATATTTGGAGTCATAATAATTTAAAATTTCAAATAATTTAAACATTTGTTTTGACAAAAAATATTTGTGAAATTGATTAAAATTAATAAAAATGATTAAGAGAAATATTAAGTTAACAAGTAATAATCCTTAGATATAAGACCCAAACAACATATAAAATTTATAAAATAAAATTGATGGAAATATTTTAAATCTATCTTCCATTTTATCTTAATTTCATCGTTATTTGATCCACTATTAACATGAAAAACGTGGATGGAATTCTGTCTTGAAATATTTACAAGAATGACACTCCTCATTCAGTATAAATGGCCACTACATCCACCTCTTCATAGAACCTCTAAAAAATCATATATTAGGACAATATATAACTATTAGACCTACCAAAATACTTAACTTCCTCCAATAATTCACCATTGGGATTAAATAAATCCAGGGATGCCTTTTGGCACAAATCAAAAGGAGTTACCCAATTAAGAGGTATCATCTTCTTTGAAGGTCCTCTAATTTATTTTCATTCAGCACCACATCCACACTATTAATTAAATTATTATATAAAAACACCAGAATATTCAATATACTTTGATTTTTTATTTTTATGGTTTGACATAAACTTAATCGCACCTCCATCTTATGGCTAATGGAAATTCTTTTTATGTGTACATTGAACTTCAACCTCAAAATAAGATGACTGTTAATTTTTTCCATTACCACCACTCATGGTGGACATTATGATATAAAATATTCTTAGATATATCATATATTATATTTATTATGAAATTATGATTATTTATTCATTTTACAATAGATATATTTATTAGTTTCATTTTGGGTTAATACTATAATTTTGTTTGAGGATGTTTGGACTACTGCCCCCTCAAAGAGATGTGATTTGTCTACACACTATGTGGAAATTTATTAAGGATGCGTTTAGTGAACATATATAATATGTATGAATTAAAAATACTATAGTAATTAAAATATATATGCATAAAAATATGTCATTTTATTTCTTTCTTTTAATACGATAAAAAATAGAATAATCATTCATGCGTATGTACGGCTTACAATATACAGGAATGGTGTATTCCATTTCATACATATAAATTTTATAGGTTATTATAATACATATATATATATATTGTGGTTTAAATTATAGAAATAATGATATAGTTATAATGACCAAAGAAATATTAAATTAGGACACATGAAAAGAATAATGAATATATTACCAAAACTGAAACCATAAAATAGGATTAATAACAAGACTGTAATATAAGGTCATATTCAAAAAAAAATATAGTATTAGATAGAATAATATGGTTCTATAAAATTTTTATAATAAATTTATATTTATTATATATGTGTTTTTATGAATATAAAGAGAGTCATGAAACAATGTTAATGGATTTCATATCAATTTATATTTCTATGAGATACATGATTTATTCACCACACATTACTTTTGTGTGGTGTCTGTACTCACCATGTATGTTTTAAACATTTTTTATACTTAAATTTATGGGTATTTACATGACCAATTTATGGTAATCATATCAGTGGGTTTAAGTTTCAATGGTTACCAAATCAGTAATTTAGTTTTTTCTAAATTATCCTTTATTGGGACACATTCCATATTTGACACAAGTATTTTTATATAAGGTTTATAAAATTCCATTGAAATGTTGAATCATGTATCTCCTTTTTTCATGATATTTTATGATTCATGTAACTTTATTTTATTAAATAGATATTATAATCCCATCTCACTAAGTTATAAGTGTTTGTTGAAACAATCTAACAACATTTCCAGATTGTTTATGTTTATGCTTACCATTATGAAATGTTATAATTAATCTCTCAACAAAACTCATATATTTTTTATCCTCTGGTTATTAATTATATATACATGTATTGGACCCATTTTTTACTCTTTGGTATATATGATGGTTAAAAAGTGTTTTTATAAAAATATGATCTTACGTCTTTCTCCATTCAGAAATCTATGTTCTTTCAAAACAATGATTTCTAAAAATGGTGTCAAATTAATCAACTATGACCGTTATAAGTAAATTTAACTGTTATTTTCTTTTACTAGTATTTTAAATGGAATATTCTTGTCTCTTTTTGAATGAATCATTTTACTATCCTTTTTACCATGAAAAAAGAAGATTATTTTTACCTTGTATGACATATATGGATTTACCCAACATCAATTCATAGAATATTTTTTATATGTTTTTTAATAAAAAGTTTTTAAAATTGTTTAGAAAGAAATGTATTTCAAAACATTTACATCTTTTATTTATATGATTTCAATGTTATTTTCAAAGAATTTTTTTCATAAGGGTTTCTTATTTACTTTTTATGCTATCAAATCTTTTTTAATGAAGAGATTTTCCAAATTTTTTCATGTTTTTTATAAGGTATCTATATTTGTTCAAAGAAATGTTTTTGAAATCATTTTAAATATTAATTTATATGTTTTAAATGGATTTTCAAAAAAATATGTTTTTAGAATTCTTGGAATTTTAGTTTATATGATTTTAATGAAAAGTGTTTTCAATGATTTTTCATTATTAGTTTATAATTTATCATGGAAAAGTTCTTTAATAGTGATTTAAATAGTTCTTTATTTGTTTTGAAGTTATTTTAAAAGAACATTATTTTCAAATGGTTTTATGTATTAATAATCCTTACTCAATGGATAAAGCATATTTTACCCCAAGAAACATTTTTGAAAGATATTTCAAAATTATGTTCCATCTAACATGACATCCATTGATGTTACACATGCCTTTATTGGAAATGATCTAAAGGATCCATTCACATTCTTTCTCTGAATGGGTAATTCTTGATTTTATGGACTTTATGAAACCCTTTCCTCTTTCACAAGTTATATGATTATGAAATCAGTTTCTCATTCATGGATTATATGTTTATGAAATCTATTTCTCTTCTAAGGGTTATGATTTTTTGGAAATGATTATGAAACTAGTTTAATTATCATCATGTTATGATATGATTACATGTTTATAGTACCCATTTCATTTCATGGGTTATGATATGATGGTTTATGATTATGTGTCACATGTATGAATGATTTGATTATGAGATTGGTGGGATGTATATCTACCTTTTATGTATTTGTTAAAGATATATATCTCATGAGATATACTAGTATGGTATTAAGAGTGAAAATTTACTACTAAGATGGCTATGGGAGTGAACCATGACTACCAAGACTGTATGAGGAGTGAACTCATGCTACTAAAATGGGCATAGGAGTGAACCATTACTACCATGAGGGTACGGGGAGTGAAACAACTCCACTATTATGGTCCTGGAACTTATTCCTTGAATACAATGTACGTCATATTATATAAGTATCAGTTTTCTATAAGTGCATGTTTTATTACAATGATATTTTTTCATTTATTGTGTTCTTTATTTCATTATGATTCATATATTGTGAACTTACATGCATTATTCCATGATTCATTTATATGGTATTTGATATGAATGGTATGTCCTTTTATTTCTATGGTAATTTTAGCATAATTTTATAGTCCTTATTATTCTTATATATCTCTCATATTTACCCTTACTAAGCATTTTATCTCATCCATTTGTATGTATATTTCCATAGGTTATTAAGTTATATATTAGTTTTTATGTCCCTATGAAGGGTTTTAGTTAAGAAGAACCTAATGGGAGATAATTTGTCTCATTTTTTTACTCATGGTTACATTTATTTTTTCCAATGCCACTAATCTAGTACAGTATTTGGGAATCTATTTGTATAATACTTTAATTATACCTCAAAATTTATGTAAATTACATTTATAAAAAGTGAGTCTTTCTATACTTTTCTACCCTCTTATTTAATTCATGGGATTCCCTATTGTATACCCTCTTGTTATGGGATTGGTATTCTCTATTGTATACATTATTATTAAAGTATTGGGTTTCCCTCTCATATACCATCTTGTTATGGGATTGTGATTCCATCCCATGTACCCTCTTGTTATGGGATTGTGATTACCTCCCATGGAGCCTATGAGCACATAGAAAATTTACCATGACATAATTATTTATGGGGAGATACTCACATAATGAAATCTTAAATGCATGTTCCAAAAAATAATAAAACATTAACCATATCACGACCCTTAAAAACAAATGAGATTTATAAATATCACATCACAACACATGAAACAAAATCCGAATAATAAAAACTTAATAATTAAATAAACATTGAAAAAGATACAAGATTCATAATCATTTCATTAAAGAATAACCTATGGAATGAATCGAATTTCATAAGTTTTTCATCATGGTATAACACATGTAATAGAATCATGATTCAAAAAAATCATGAAATAAAAACATAAACAGTTAATACAAAGAATATTAATTGTATCATGTGATACAATCCCTAGTTATTCATAAAATTAATCAAATTATTTCATCTTATATGGAGTATGTTTTTAAAAAATTACATGGAGATTTTCTCTAGGAAAATAATCTTAAATTTAATTTCATTTTATTTAAGACATAATTTTTTTTGAAAATAATTATAATTGAAAAAAATTTAAAAATAATGAAGAAACGTTTAAAATCATTTGAATCATTTGTTGAGTAAAATACATGTTTCTCTTTGGAAAAATATTTTCAAATATTAAGACATTTTGAAAACCATTTTCATTCAGAATAACCTCGAAACATATAAAGGAAGCATTGAAAAAAAATTAACAGTTTTTAAAATCGAAAAAATTTAAATCTTTTCCACATGAAAATTCATTTGTAATATAATTTAAATATTATTTTGAAACCCTTTTAGAAGACATTGTTTTGGAAGAAGATATTTTTCTGAACCAAGAGACTTATTAGGTTAGAATTTCATAAAAACACTATCTCAATTATCATAATAAATCATTGGGAATATAGTACATATTAAAATTAAATAAAATTAATAATCGTATAAAAATAAATTTCATGATAATTCTTGAGAGATGGATTGTAGATTTCATCAATGGAATCTTAATCCTAAACAATCCGGATAAACGATGAGGTTGGGGAAATAATCTCTTACCACTTTGGTAACATTGAATCCTAATAAACATGAAAGAATAAAATTATATGAATATTAACATATCATAAAATAAAGTAGATTCAGGATATATCAGGTCAATGGTATATATATATGCTTCGTAAAAAAATATTGGTGAATAAAATAACATGTGTCTCAATGATTGAAAATAACGATAAACTCACCTCTCTAAATTGGTAACATTTGATCCATAAATGAAATAAAAGTTAAATTATGTAAATACCAATAAATTTAAGGATAATAATAATGTAACACATTAATGAGTAGTATATACAGACACAAAAAATTAGTCATGAAGAAGTCTTACGTCTCGTGGAAATAATGTAGAGAATATAAATCCCCATATTACATTAGTAACATTTGAATTGTGAGATAAGTAATGAAATTGAATCAATTGAAATAATTAATATCATGAGAAAATATAAATCATGATATAAACTTTCAACGGTATGTATATAAACCAAACAAAATAAGATACTTTTTAATATGTCATGTATCTTATGAAAATAAAAATTGAGATAAATTCCCCATACCATAAGAATTGACATTCTTCCTAAATATCCAATCCTACTGTATAATATATGTAAGAATATTATTAATATACCCAAAAAATCATATACATCATACAATATATTATTTTATTATGACATTATATTTCACTTTTATTAGTAATTTCGTGTTCCAGATACATTTTGGGTAATCACCTCTTTGTGTTTCATATATGTTTAGAAACATTATTTTTGATCATATTACATAGATCATGATATAATTATTTACATAATTTTAGAAATGATATAAATATAATATATATTAATTATATAATTGTTTTGAAAAATCTATAAAACATGTAAATATGAAATAGAATATACATTTCATGGAGACGGTATGTTGTACGTACACATGAACACTATTTTTATTTTCATGTTGTATAAAAAGAAACAATGTAAATGAATTATATCTATATATATTAAAATTATAGAATAAATAAAATTTCATATATGTAATTTATTTTTTACTAAAAACATTCTTAATATATTCCATGTAAATTGTGAATGAATGACATGGCTTTGAGGATGCGATAGGCCACATGTCCACTAACAATGTCATTATATTCTTGAAATATAATAGAATATATGAATATGTTATATAAAATTTAGATAAGAATAAAATAAATCATAAATGTCAAAAATATAATATAAATATTTTATTTACATCATTATTCCCATATTTGAATGTAGGAAATGAAATAAAAAATGACATTGGTTCTCGAGGTGGTGCTCCTCCGTACACTAGAATGAAGATTGCATATCCAATTTGATGGAATTGTGTGTAGCGTTATGTGTAAATATTAACATAAAAATTTATCATAATATTATTTATATTGTGTTTATTATATAATAATATAATAATAATAATTTATGGGGTAGATAATGAAATAAAATAAATGTTATTTAAAGATGTTACCACTTCTTAAGGTAATTCCTTTTGGTTTTCATCAAAGGACAACATTGGATTACATTCTATCTAAAGTGCTACTCCTAGGATACAATAATGGAACTGTGAGGATTATTCTGGAACGTTTTGGATGCGTAAAAGGGATTAAAATATTGGGGGAGTGGGGGGGGGGGGGTTGAGTTCCCTTTTTTATTAGACAATTATTGACATTCTTATAAATATAAAAAGTAAGCAATATTGAGTTGTATCTCTTACGTACTATGCCTCATATAAGGTAATATTTTCAAGAAAATATAGGATATGGTATAAATATAGATATGAACTAGAATTAGGAAATGTGACTTGGTTATTTGGCCCCTTATTTTGAAGTTTAACCACTAAGTCATATTTTTGTTACCTTAATAGCTTTAATTAGATTTAATTACCTTAACCAATATTCATTAGAAAAAACTAATTTGACCTTAATATAAAATATATATTTTTATTGTCCAAAATATGTAATATTATTTTTAAATTTATAAACACATAAGTGGAATAAATTAATTTAAAATCAATCCCACACATGGGACAAGATTATATGTTTTTTTAATTGAAAATGTTCAAAATATTGAAATGTTTTCACATCCAATTATAATTTAAAATTGATTCCAATGACCTAAATAATATACATAGATGTATTATTGGTCATAATCTGCTATAAAAACAACTAAAAATACAATTTAACTATATAAATAATTTAGATTAAAAGGCAGTGTTCAATTATAATTCAGCATTTTTCACTATTCATCCAAAAATGACACTTCTCAAAAAATACAAAAGAATCATAAAAAATAAATAATGATATTTCAAATTAAAAAATAAATCTTACTTTTTGAAATAATATTATTGTATTTTAAAAAAATTATATTTCAAATAGGTGTTCCCTGAAAAGGTGGTAAAATTACCATTTAAAAACAATACATATTTTTTTCAAAAAATTGGATATATCCTTATTTTATGTCAATAAAATATATTGGATGAGTAAAAAATATTATATTGAACATATAAGAAATTAAATTTTATTAAAAACATTCATCTAAGTGGTTTTAATAATTTAAATAGATGAAATGTGTTTCTACATAGAAAATGTTTTTATTAGAAAATGAATTTTTTATTTTCAAATAATTCTTAAATTGATTTATAAATAATTTATAACAAAAGTATTCATTTTATATATATTTTTAAATAATATCTTCACAATTTAGTTAATATTATTGGTAACTTCTATTCCAATGGATAGGTTGTAACTATAGTAATCTATCAATAACAATATTAATAATATATTCTAGATCGTTATAACTAATCCATTCTTGTAATGCTAGCTATAAAAGTAACTCAACATTGTATGTTACAAAAACAAAGCATAGTATATTTCAAGTTAATTTGTGTGTTTTGTATTTCACTAATGTCATGGTTTTTTGTGAAACTCTATCCATACTGAGTTATTTCATATATCACATTCTATATTTAGTGTTTCGTGAAATGTGATGGCTCTCAACTCATCATTTGCTTCCCCTCCTCTTCTGAATTTTGGTTTGGATGCTAATGGTGTGGTTGGGACACCCTCTAGTCCGGAAGTGGGTGTCTCTCAGGAAGGGGGTTTCAAGGACCCTTCCTCTACGGAGGTTAATTGTGGCGCTCCATATTCTAATGCTTATGTTGGTGGTAAGGTGTCGGTAGGGGGTGTTCGCATTCCTTCTATTGTAGTTGGTCCCAAACTTCTAGGCAGGGTGGATGGACTTCCTGTGGTGGACTTGATAGAGGTGGAGATCTTGTGTGTGATGTCCTCTCACTATCTCTCCATTGATTTCTGTTTTGGTTATAACAAGCCACCACTGGTCTTGTACCATGATTTTGTTCCAACATGGTGTCTTCAGCAACAGGTAGGGGAGCTATTCTGATCGGATCTCTAGGGTGACTAGGGTGTGGATTCACCGGCCACAGAGGCGCTATTGGAGGTTAAAGTTATTGTTGGTAGAGATTCATCAAATTCAAAAAATGGTCCCCATGTACCTTATGTATAGCCAGACGGTGGGGTCGTTGCGAAGAAGGTGGCTTTTGGCTATGACTTCTCCATTACAGACCTGATTTCCTGGTCCCCCATTCCCCTTGGGTCCCCTATGCTTCTACTAGTGATGATTCTACTAGGAATGCTGACGAACCTTCTTAGTGCAAGCTTGACCTCTTGTCCTTATCTCCTTCACCTCCGGAAAGGGATATGTCACTGGCCACAACGCATGATTGCATTTATTACCAGTTATCTCTGGTGTTCCTTCAGTGTTCTATTCAATCCAAATTGTCGTCTACGATTCCATGGTTCCACTATCATATTTAGTTTCTAAGGGCATGTCTTGGAAGTACGGTGTTGGCATGATTCTCCTCAACGGTCCCTCCTAGTTTCGATTCTCCGTGGGGATGTAGAGCCACATTATGTTGGGTTTTCTTCTTCGGTTCAACTGCCCGTTCTTGAAGATTAGCAGGGGCCATAAGGCAATGGATTCTACTTCCCATATGGAGAAATATGCTTGACAGTTTCATGTGACCAATCACTCGCTCTTAGGCGTAGGAGGCTGTTACTCAATCCTCTTTCTCATCCCTTGGTGACACCTACTTTATTTCGTGGAAATCGTTGTTTTAATGTTGTATCTCATAATTTGGAATTTGAGAGGGTTGGAGGCCTAGGATAAACGTTCCCTTCTGTTAGTGGAATTGAAGAAGTCTTAGGCCTACATTGTGGTCATATTTGAGATGAAACCAGACTACATCAAGCTTCTTCTCTTGGGGAAGATGCTCTGTTTCCATTGGTATGTGCATGGGATCCTGGGTAACTATCATATCTGGATTTTTTTGGAAAATATGTTAAGTTTGAGGGGGGGGGTTTCATCATAGTGCATCAACAATGATGTTTCCAGTTCTAAAGGTGAGGTACTATGGTCCTTCGTTTATTCTAGTACTGAGTTGTGAATGAGATAGGAGATCTGGATCACCCATAAGTATTTCCAACTAGGATCCATACATTGGTTCGGGGGGGGGGGGTGATTTTAACACCATCACTGATCTATCATATAAGAAGTGAAACTCATTAATTCTCAATAGAGGGATCCAATATTTTAGGGATTGAACTACCTCAGTACACCTCTATGATCTAGGATTATGGGGGAACTGATTCACTTGGTGAAACAACCTAGGGGTACTACATGTATTTGGAGTAGGATGGACTATTGCCTTCAAAACCTGTAGGGTCGTGATTCTTTTGGGCATGCTTTAGTTACCCATGTCCCTCGTTCACTGTCGAACCGTGCTCCCTTGCTGGTGGAGCTTCAAACACATGGTGACCAAAATAGACACATGTCCTTCCTGTATTATAATAAATGTCACCAAGCTCCATATTTCCTGTCAATGGTAAGGTTCCCATGGGAGGGAGAAGAGGATGGTTGTCTTTGGTATGGCATATCCAGCCACCTCAAACATCTCAAGAAGGATATTTTGGTTTGGTTGGGAAATAGAACTAATGATAGCACATTGGTGGACTCTATCCAGGTCGATATTGATAGGTTGGAGGAGGAAATGATGTTGGGATTGAATTAGGAAAAAATCACATCAGTCAGTGATAAGAGTGTTTTCCTAGTAGAGAAATCGGTGGAAATTGAGATGGATATTGAACATAAATATCTGTATAAGTGGATAAAAGTGGGGGACCACAGGAATGGTTTTTTTCCTTTCTTGATTGACAGAGAAGAGTGCCATGAAGATGAACATCATGCTTCAAATTGGAGATTATATGGATAATGTTGATACCTGGGGATGTTTGGCGCTAGATAATTTTGAAGGGATCCTAGATGGAGCAGCCCATGCTGACAGCGGGTCTTATGGTGGTATCAAAGAAGCTAACTCCTTCTGGGAGAATGATCCACGACTGGTGGGGGTGTTAGCTAAGGAGTTTCTGATGACGATTCTGAAACGAGATGTAATTAAGGGTACGATACTAGAAATTCCATGTGATAGTGCTCCTTTTATGGAATGATTCTGGAAAACCTTTTATGTTGATGCATGAGACTTTTTTTTGTTTGAGGTTGTTGAGGCAATCCAGGACACTTTTTCAAGGGGTTTCTTTCGGTAAGGATGTTAGTGCTTCTAGGGTGGTTCTCATACAGAAGACCAAAGATCCCACATTCATTGGTTAGTACAAGCCCATATGCTTCTGTTATGTGTCTTCCATGATCCTGACGAGTCTCATTGCAAGGAGGTTGGGCAGTTTGATTCCGAAGCTAGTCTCCAAGGAACAACATTGGTTTATAGAGGGCTGCAACATTCAAGGAGTAGTGGGAATCGATAGAGATCTTGTTAATGAAATCAATATGATTTATGTCTACTCTAATGTTATTTTTCATGCTTATATGGATAAGGAATATGACAAGTTGGAATTGTATTTTATCATTTGAATGATTCATAGGTTCATTTTTCAGTAATGGTACTACAACCTTCACTTATGGTGCTTTTCATCACCTTGGTTGTCTATTTCGATCAAGTGGAAGTGCTTCGTCTTATTAAAATCTATTCTTGGTGTGAGGTAGAGTGATCCCCTATCTCGTAGTCTCTTCATTTGGGGTAGAATGATCTTTCTAGGAACCTTCAAAGAATCATGGAGGATGTTATAATGATCCCATATGTTGGGAAAATGGGCAGGGAGACCATCTCCCATATGATGTTTTTGGATGATGTGTTAGTTTTCATTAATGATAGACGAAGGTCTCTTATCGGTCTCATGGAGGTTTTTACGAGATATGAAATGGTGATAAGGAAGCTTATTAATCCAAGTAAGAGTGAAGAGTTCATCTCAAAGAACTGTACTACCCGATGATTCATGGCCATTCAATTTATTTTGGGTTTCCAATAGAATCACTTTCCTATGATTTATCATGGGGTTCCATTAACATATGGGCGGCTCAAGAAGGTCTTCTTCGAGGGTGTTATTTACAAGATTCTGTAAAGGATATATAATTAGAAGAAAATATTCATTTTCTTTCATGGGAGGGTTATGCTGATCAACAGTGTTCTGGCTTCTATTCCGATGCACGTTTTTTCCATTATCCGTCCAACCAAGGGAACAATCATGAGGATAGAGAAGGTTCTAACGGCTTCCTGTGGGATGCTGATCAAGTGTTCTGTTTCCACTGGTCCTCTTGAGCCCGCCTTTCCAATCCGACAGTGGATGGGGGAGTGTGGAAACGTTATATCACTATAACCATGAAGGACATGCAGATGCGATTGGCATGGGATATTGGGGCGGGGACATCGATGTGAGCCAGTTTCTTCATGGAGTGATATAAGGATTTCGAGATGAATGCTAGATGGAATAGGGAATAAACTTATAGATTGGGTTGGTTCATGGTTTCATTACATGAGGTGTTTCGAGGATCTACCTGGTGGATTATTTGGAAAGGGGATTTTGGATTTTGGAAAGATAAATGGGTGGGGGAATGACTATTTTTTCCAGGCTGTCTCACTTCGGATATCTTATTCAGAGAAGCTTGTAGGTACCTAGTTCTCATCAGGTGTATCCTAAATCAGGATAAAGAGATTGTTTTTGACAAAATTTTCATGAACGATAAGGAGGATAGATGATTCTTCATTGTATCAAGATTATTTAGGTTCTCCATATGGGGCTTCAGTGAGTTGATACGTAAGTAGAATTATCAGGGGGATGGACTGGAGAACACATGGTGTAATGAAATTTCAACCAAAATGAGCTTTCTATTTTCGTGCGTTAATAACTGAACTATGCCTATGGATGAGAACGTTCAATGTAGGGGAATCCAATTGGCATCTCACAGTTTCAAATGTAGGGCGGGGAAGGGAGAATCAATGGGCAATCTGTTTTTCAGAGTGATAGGGAAGTGGCTATCTAGAACATGTTCACGGCTATGGTTTGTTCCAACTTGGAGCAGTTTCTATTTCATCAACTTCTCTTCACTTGGTTTCTAGTCATGAAAAGTATGAACTCTCAATGCAATGTTCAGTCTTCCATTTTGTCTTCCATTTTTTTGGTTTATTTGGGAGGTCATGAACAACACTCTCATGGGGTCCCGGTTCCTGACGTTCTTGCTCTAGATTAGAGTAAAATTGCTTGTTTATGAACTGGCCTCACTCTTGAATGTGTATGAGAGATCACTTGTGGTTTACAATTTCCTTATAAGGACTCATGCCTCGGTCTTCTCTTAGGGGAGGTGGATTAGATGGCATCATTCTTCTAGTGGACTCAAACTCAACGTGGACGACTGTTACATGCCTGGGATCATGAGAGGTGGTGAAGTGTTATGTGATTCAAGGGGATGGGTGCATCTGGCCTTCAGGGCCTCGTATGGTTTGGGCACTTGGCTGGGGGAATAGGCTGAGTCCATTCATATGGGGATCACAATATGCAAGTATAAGGGTTTTTAGGTGTCTGATGTGGAGTTAAATTTAGAGACTCGGGTTATGTTGATTCAAGGGAGGTCAAACGTGCCCTAGGACATGGTTTATACCATTTGGAGGTGTACATAGGAGACCAATCAAGGTATCTCATTCATCATAGTTAATAGGATCGAAACATTTCCACAAACATTCTCTCAAATATTGGGATCCCTTTAGAGGTGTTGATCGTCATCTATGGAAGCATGGGTGCCCACCCTACTGGGTGTAGGTCCTTTGTGATAGGGTATGCCTTAGGGTTACTCTATTATCAGCTTCCTTAAAGCTACCAAATATTTGTATTTGGGGATGACATAGATTATTCTTCTCATTAATGAAATATAATTTTTAGTCAGTGTTGCATGAAATGTATATCATTGAAGAGATTAAATTAATTCAAAAATAATATTTCAAAAATTCTGAAGATGTTAAGGTTCATGTCAGATGATTAAAAAGAACAAATATGGGGCATATTCCTTAAAAAATTTCAATCATATACTTTATCTATCTTTTAAAAAGAGAATAAAAAATTCATCTACGAAGGCATCATGTAAATCTTCTAACAATAGATTAAATGTTTCTAGAACTATCACTTGATCCAATATAAGAATCATTACCCCAATAAATGTCTAATGGATATCATCTTATGGAAGTAATATCATGATTTTCTTCTTATGAACCAACTCATGTGGCCCATTAATTTGATAATTGAGATAGTTCGTTTAAAGTATAGAAGGGAGTTCAAAATATCTATAGATGGGAAAATAGTTCTAGGGAATCAAACATAAAAAATGTGGGAATTAATTATCCTCATAAATATAAATAAATTATAAAATTAATTTAAATTCTTTTCAAATTTTGTTATGACCCATTCAGATGACAGACTATGAAAAAAAAGAAAAGAATAATAAAATTTATTTTGAAAAGATACTCCCTCTTATAACCTACAAATCCTTCCCTAGAAACATGTCTTAAGATCCATTTTATAATCTCCATAAAAACAATTATCCCTCAATAATGATTACTGAATTCATGGACCAATTTTCTCATGAAAAACGATAAATCCCTAAAAGTAAACATGTTCATAAATAATCAAACTATCCCATGAAACCCCACATCACTCTCTATTAAAAACATGAGAGGCCTCTTTGAGAGCAACCTAGAATGAGATTACCTATGGTACTCAATTTAATCGAAACCATAAACTATAATAAGACACTCAATCAAAATACATTGAGTGTTGTAATTAGCGTGTTAGAAAAAACAACCCAATAGGCTTTAACCACATATTCCATTCATTCCACTAATCTAAACATCCTAAAAATTCTATTTTGAATAAAATTAATTTGAAATAATTTTTTTAGTATTTATATAGAAAATATAAAATATTTTCACTCAATTAGTTTCTAAAAATTCGATATATTAATTATTGATCCAAAATAATGAATTAATGAATAATGATATAAAATATGTAGACATAATAGTACACATGTGATGTAAAGCAAAAATCCCTACTACATTGAACTAAATGTTGTATAATAAAATATATATGTAAAAAATATAAATGAAATGATTACATGTAATTATTTTTACAGGTATATTTTTTAAATAAAAACTATACCAAAAATAAATCAAAAAGTCATTAAGTGGAGATACAAATGTATAGTAGTCTCAAACTATCTAGGATCCTCACACCTCAGTGATCATTAAAATAAAACTGAGTGTGTACACATTCCTAGAACAAAGGCCTTTAGAGATGGGTCCACCCAAAATTGTTTCACCACATTACTATTTTTTACTTTTTGATGTACTGTAGTTCCATTATAATGATGGATAGCTATGTCTAGTATTACATATCCATGGAATTTGGCCAATGTACTCTGGTTCTTATGATGAAATCCAATGGTATTTTAGGTAACATCAATCAATTTTTAGTCACAAAAAACTTATATAAATAAAAACCCACATATTTACCACACTAATATGAATCCCCATTCAATAAATATAACATAAACATAAACCACATAAACCAAAACAATACATGTTGCAATAATTCTATAGGTTTTTTTGGGGTGTAACACCTTTTTACAATAAACCATATAATATCTAACTGAGACATATCACCCAAAAAAAGTATAAGAATTTCAAAAAACCATATGGATAATTGTTTTCAAATAAACATATTTTAAGATTCTCTAATAAAATGAAAAAATTCTCTTGTGGTTACCTTTTTAAAGTAAACTTTTAAATCATGATTTGGAAATATAATCTTTAATCACCAAGCTAAATTTTCAAGTGATTGTATAAGAATTATATGCATATAAAATCGGTCATGTATAGATATGTTGAACTTGATGAACATATTAACACACCCATATTTGAATAGGTAAAAATTTATATATATTACTACAAGTGGGTATATATGGACAATTATAATATATAGATATGAAATTTATAACTCATATAAATAGAATACAACATAAGAATAATGTGTATTTTTGACAAAATTTACCATATAAATAAAACCCAATAATAAAACCCTTTATACATAGGAAAAAAACTATAAAAGTTTCAAAATGCAAAAAACATAGTTTAAAATAATCATTTATAATAAAATTAATATGTGGGTGTTATTTGTATGTTCAGAAAAAACTAAAGGAACATATTGGATCATAAAAATATAAAATACCATGTTCATGATAAATCCACTTTTCCATTCAAATAATAGAGTCAATAAGACTTTATAAATTCCTAATAAATTCAATTAATGATCCTTTTGAATACATATTTTTTTTTGGAAAGGAAATTTCATATAAACACCAAACTCGAACAATAATATAAATTGAACCCTTTATTACTAAATATGAACTACCTTGAAAACCCAATTAGCACCCTAAGAATCAATCACATACAAAATCAGTATTAAAAACCCACCTAGATTTTATCCTAGAAGTGTTTACATGAGGTGAAATAGGAGAATATGAGAGGGGATAAATAAAAAATATATAAGAGAGAGGAAATACCTATCCTTTAAAAGGATAAGATAAAAATCAATAGAGGCCATCAGATATTGGAGGAGGGGAAAAGAGGATAGATTCCAATGAGTCACCCCCATGGATGTCCAAGCACGACATGCATGAGATGAACAAAATTTAGTATTTATTATTATATTTATTATAATTAAAAATATTAATACCATAACAAAAATTATTATTTACATTAATTACATAATTAATAAAAATATTATTATTAATATCATCATTCCTATTAACATTTATTAATTTATATTAAATCACATGTAAGGTGATTCAGAGCATGAATACACCTTTTAAAGTGGGACTTATTGCATTTTATAAACTATAGACCTTTTGAAACCCCAGAACACTTGTAAATAAAATAAATTTTAAAAAATATCCATGATGTAAAAAAATTAATGAGAATGTGATGTTGATGTGTCACAATTCTCTACACTATATTTTTTACGGACACTATAAATCTTTAATTGGCCAATTTAATCAATAATGTGGAAAAAATACAAAAAGCATAGACTTGAATCAACTATAATACTCAGTGAACACTAAATATATAACCATGAAATGAACTATAATTATAATCAATGATAACAAAAAATTGAAGTAAATCCATCCACTAATAAAAAAACATATAATAAAACTAACTACACATTAACTAAAGTAGACACATGCATCCACAATGGAGAATAGACTCAATCATTGAGGGATAGAAAGTCAAATCAAACATGGTTGGAATAGACATGGTGGTATCCAAACAATTTGAGTATTTCAATACAAATGTAATTATTATCAAATAGTATGTCTCTCTTATTGAACTAGTATAGAACATAAAAATAAATATGAATGCTATTATAAAATGATTATTTTATTAATCGGCTCCCTCACCATCAAGATGAATCTTCCTAAATTACATAATGAATGATAGTTACCATTATCGATGACTTGATGAAAACTGAAGACACTACACTTGATAAAACTCAATAATGACATCTGAATAAAGGGAAAAAATTGTTGCAACCTCATTCAAAATGGATAGGTTATATCTATGAATAGATCTTGGGAAAATTGTTGGAAATGACCCAAATAGAATCATATCTCAACAATAAATACATAGTCATGCCTTTGTTAAATAAGCATAACTTGAGACCATGAATCAGGAACATCAGATCCTATTGAATCCAAAAAATCAATAGATTATACCCAACACCACTTATTAGTTTCCTCAACACGTACACTTGTCATAATATATATAAGTATTGTAAATTAGTGTACCCAAAAAAATTTAACATCACACCAAACATGAAACATTAAAAATATCTAAGGTATTATCGTTTTCAATGAAAAAAACCTATAGGGGGCCATTAAGATGAAACAGACGAGAATAAATCAAATATTGTTCATCAAAAATATTTTAATGTCACTGAATTTTCTAAATGTCATATCCATATGATTCCTCAAAATAATTCATAAAATATATAAAAATATACATGACCAATATAATGAAAAATACACATTTGGGATCACTCTTAGGGTTAGAATTGTATAATTATATTGAGAAAATTCAAAATGCGTACTTGATATAAAATAAAATATAAGCCTAAAAAATTTATTTTTCTAAACAGAAAACATATAACCCCAATATAGACCATATAACTTCTCAAAACACATACATATCTCTGAACACTAGCTTTAATAGTATCTCCTTTTTCATCAAAACTAACAATACTAAATTATATTTTTTGATATTTCCATCATTGAAAAAGGTACACATTAAAAAATAATTCTAACCCTTGGGGGAAACTTCTCCTTATTTACAAAAAAAAAACCAAATAGATTTATTCAAAAACAACACTCATCAATGTGAAAATTTTATAGCCAATTTAATGTAAAAATAAAAATATTCAAAACACATTACCAAATTTAAAATTCATATTAGGATATCTTGTAAAAATATTTTTCAAAATTTAATAATCAATTCTGTTTATGAAACATTTTAAAATTTTTATATAGAAATAAATAAAATCACAAAATTCCTTTAAAGAGACTAATAAATTTCTAATTGTCACATTATTAAATTTAAAATACCAATTTTTTTCCAAAATAACTTTTAAAATTAAAATTATATATTTCATCACTCCATCTAAAAACTATTTTAAATAACCAAAAAATATTTTATAAATTTGAAAAACAAAAATCATTTTAAAACTATGGCCATGTCTTTATAAACATCAAAAATCCAATTGAAATTATATTAGACATTACTTGTTACTTTTCAAATCACATTATACATTCAGAAACACTGAATAAATTCCAATTATTTTAAACAGAGTCTCTATTATCTATTTTCAAAAATCAATTGTTTTTTTAAATTTAAAAAGAAATTCATTTTCAAATTGTAATGTTTCCCTTAAAATATTTTACTTGACATGATTTTTATATAGTTTCTTAATGATCGAAATCATCCAACTTTTCAAAATGAACCATTTTATTATAAACAGCCATACAAAAACTCAAATAAATTGCATAATATAACATGAACACCCAATATAAAACTAGAAACAATTCATTAATTGGAAAAATGATTTACTAGGAAATTATCCAATAAGAAAAATAAAATTGGAATCCACAATGAACTAGGAAATAAGGATATAAATTGTTTTATAGTCTATATGAGCTCAAAATGGGATACTTTTTTCAGTTCCCATTGTCATCCACCAATAAAACCCATCAAACACTCCATGCAATTAATAAAAATTATTTTAAAATAAAAATCCATAAAATTATATAAATAAAAATATCCAATTAAAAATTTTAAAATACCATCATCCCATGGATACTCTAGTATCATCATTAGATCTGGTAGTCTTGAATGTGATAAATAATACTTCAAAAGAACTTTATGGTTGATAGTGTATATAACACACATCAGAGAACATAAACAAACCTCAAAGTATTATTATTCAATTATGACTATTATAACATATTCATTGAATTGTAGATTATAAATATGATTAAACATATTATAAAAAATATAACATACTAAATACAAATTTATTGATGAATTCATGGGAGATAAGCACTCAATGTTTAATTAAATACATTTTGTTCTTCAAAAATTGTTTTCTTTAAAAATATATTTTTTAGTGAGAAAATAATGTAATTAATTTTATATACAATAGAAAATGTCATTTTAAAAAATAAAAATAAATGTATTAATTATAAAATAAAAATTGTTTTAGGAACAATGTTTTTACTTTTCTGAAATGATTGATTTTTCACAGAATAGTAAATAATAATTTTTTTTAAATACTGTCATTACTCAAGAAAATTAAAAGATAACTTATATTTTTGAATTTTTATAGCATTAAAATATTATAAATTTTATTTAAAATAATATAAATAATCACAATTGAATAATAAATATTCATATTTTCTATATATTTTATTTTTATACCTAAAAACTCATTTTTCTAAAAACTATTTTTCATTGTGTTTGTAATAATTATAATAAAATTTATTTCTACCAATTCAATATATTTTATATTTTTAAATGGATATAATATTTTAAATTATTTGGTTAACATTTTTTGTGTAGGTACCTTTTAATTTTTCTCAGTATGAATGGTAATTATGGAAAATATTTTTCACCACGGTAAGGGTAAAATGGGTACAATGGATAAAATGGGGTTAAAACCATGACATAAGCCTTAAAAATCCACTCAACAGTTTCTATTATCTTATTTTATGGGTTTAGTTCATCCATGTACACAAAATTATTGAATATATCACCACATTATGCCTTTTTTTTCTTGATCATGACCTTTATATTATTCTACTGTAATAATAAAGACAAAACTTATCTCACATTAAAATAATATCTATATAATTTATACCTAAATAAATAAAGAGTATAATTTTAGTTACAAATGTCTAAATAAAATATAAATTAGTTATTTATCATGTAAATTTAGTCCTATTTGGTAGTGATTAAATAATTTGCATACATTATTACAAAACCCTCATATATTATTTTTCAATCAATAAAAAAATTAAATAGAAGATTTAAAGAATATTAAAATTAATATATTTATGTTTAATTATTGTGTTCATTTTTTTGATATAAATAAAATTTTATGTATGTGTTAAAGGCTTATATTTGAATTGCATTTGATAAATGTTTTTTCATAATCAAATTTTCTGAGTAGTTCATAAAATTACATTAATATTATTTCTTGATAACAAAAAATTATTAAATTCGTAAAAAATCAAAAAAACATAGAATAAGATAGTTTAGATGATAAAAGGTTTAAAATTTATAGGAATTTTATTTTATGAAATAATTTTTCTCTTAAAAGTACATTTATCCCCATTTTCATTGAAAATTCATTACCACAATTCAGATTAATAATGGTTAACTAAGGGGTTTAACCAAAATATAATGTTAGATAGCTCACGTAAACAAATATAAGTTTTATTGAATGTTGATATTTAAACATGCTCCAATTTTTCTTCAAATATGTTATTATATTGAAGTATTTTGAATGAATTTGGCATAATTAGGATTTATTCTTTTTAGAAATATAATATGTATCCTCATTCCCCTTATATAAGGACACCCCTTTCGATCAATTCCTTATAACACATTTACCTATATAGATTGATCAAAACTGACCAATTTCACATCTCAAAATCCACATCACATATTTAGAGGTTATCTTCTACTTAGAATACCATTCTATGGGTCCTTAATAATGAATCTAAAACATGTCTATTGAAGAATATGTAATCATTTTTACTAGCTCTTTCAGATGTATTAATTCTTATATATAATCTAAATTTCTTTTAACTATCCCAAAAAATACACTCGATTAATTAATGTAGTATGATTTTATAATTATTCTATTGTATAAATTTTCCATTATCATTTTCGTCCTACTAAAGGTGACAACATCACTCGTTTATATGTATGGAATACCGTCTCAACATATAGATAGAATTTGTTTTTCATCACAACTTTACATTGATGGTAATAAAGAAGGAACAATAGAATATATACGATATTTATGATATAATTAGTCTTTTTGAAACATATCTTAAAAACAACCTTCTTACCATCCAATCCATTGTAAATTTATGACGTTGCTCGTTCATACATGTGGACCACTACCACCACGAAGTGATGAGATATGTTTATTAATTTCCTCATTATAAAGATAATAATGAGGAAATATTTATTGAATATATATGATATATACAATATATATTGAATAATAATGAGTTTATAAAGTATAATTATTATTTTACTCTCTTTAATTGCATATATTGAAAAGGGATAATTGCGTTCATGTGGTCGTATGACCTATCATCTTCATGAATGGTTTAATGAAAATTTCTATATATAATATTTATGTTTAGTTATATATATTTATATGTGTGTATATATATTTAATATATATGATATTTAAATCATGAATAACATTTTCAGGATTATGGAACCATGATCTATGTAGATGGATTAAATCTACTGAACTGATGCATACATGAAAACAAAGTAGTTAACATTTACAATAATGATTTTAATAAATAAAAAGCCAATAAAATGTTATAAATAAACTAAAAAGGCTATTATATATATGATTATTGTTTTTTATATATTTATAATTAATTTATATTTATTATACAAGAGTTTGGAAAAAATAAGATGGAATTCAGACATTTGTTATATGTTATCTGAGCTAACTTTTGTTTCTAGGAGACATATTTCTTATTCCGCACTGATTTATTTTATGTGGAGTAGATAAATACCCCATTAATATGATATATTATGATGATGTTTATATTCATAGTGTTTAATATTTTACTTTAGGATATTTTTTAGGGGGTTATGATTCAAAATATACAAATGTTGTAAGGGTTTATGTCTCGGTCTCAACATTATTCTCGATTGATTATGTTTGAGTCTCAATTTGGAGAATTATATGATCTTTAAATATTATACCAAATAAATATTTTTATTATCTCTATATTATAATAATTTTATACTCTTAAATTTATTTATATCTTTTTAAGCACTCAAAATATCATAAGATTTTATAATGTAAAGCCAGTATTGATTTCTTTTTGGCCGTGGATATTTTTTCCATGTCTATATATACATTAAAATTTATTGAAGAATATTTTTTTTATATTATCATATTATTTATTAAAAATATATTTATCCATGTTTTAAATTTTAATAATTGGTTTAAATGGAATATTATTTTATTTTTCTAAAACATGTACTTTTATGTTTTACAAAAAATGTGAAAGGAATCATTATTTTAACATACAAGACACGATAAAAATTTATTTTGATCATCTTTAACCATTGATTTAAGACATGAAATACATGTTTAAATTATAGTTTTCAATAAATGATATTTTCCAAATATTCTAAAAAAAGTATTTATTATAATCCAATATTTTTAAGTGAAAATATTTTTTATCTGAAGAATTATTTTAATGAACTTTTAATGATATTTCTACTCATAATAATAGAAAATAAAATATTTTATGTATTATAAAATGGGGTTTCAATATTTACAGGGATCCAATACATCATCTACCTCTTGTTTACCGATGAGAAATCTATAATGTGCTGGAAAATCCAAATATCAACCAATATCTAATACCAATTTTTAATGATACAACCTATATCTCCCATCCACCAGACAACTAATCTAGCCTATGTAAAAGATAAAAGGGAGTTACCTATATAAATGGGATATGAATATTTTCAATATAATTAAAAATATAGAAACTGGTAATGATTTTTCAATATAAATAAAAAGAAATATACTTTTTTTGGAAATTATACAGAACTTTTAAAATGAATAATCTATATATCAGATATCTATGATGAATAAAAAAATAAATAAACGAAAAAATGGTTATAATATAGAGAAACCCCTCATATGACCTCTATATCTGACAATAAAAATATCATCTGAGATCCATTACCAATCTAACATATAAATAATGCTCCAAAAATAGTGATACCTTAAAGAATGGAAGGTCAATTTTTATGAATCTACTAAATCAATAAAAATAAACACTTATATATAACAACGTATCCAATTAAACTTATGGTCACTCTTATACTAAAATAAGAGATACTACTCCAAGAGTGGACTAGATTAGGGGTCCTTAATATATAATCTATAATTAGAACCAGAACATAAAAAAGTAGCTAAGCCTATAGACACTAACTGGTATTAGTAGAGCATGAGAATAAAATGTTATGTGTGTAAGCACACCAGAGTTTATATATTCCCCTAAACTAAAGATTCAAAAAATTCATATTGATAGTATATTATTCTAATACACTTCTTTGACTTTTTTATGGAAAATAATTAAAATAAATTCATTTTGATTAGAATTTAAAAATAGGAGAGTTTTATTAAAAATCCCAAACAATTAACTGGATAGAGAAGATGTAATAAAAGTAAATATAAAAGTAAAAATGAAATGTAAATAAATAAAAATAACTTTTTATAAGAGGAAATGGTGTAAATCCAAATGTATGTAAAATATCATATAATAAGGAATGTGTTAAAAATTTTAATAGTTTAATTATGAATCAAAAACTATACAAAAACATTTCTAAACAAGGAACCATAAGGAGAGTATAAAAGATGTTATGATCGTGATATATAGGATCCCCAAAAAATTGTGGTCATGAATATACATCCAAGTGCACACACATACCTTGAAATCAACCATAGAAAAAGTAGGCCACCCAATATGTAACTAGGTTCTATATCATTCTTTAGTCAGTGTTGTATAATCCTTTAATTTTAATGATGGTAAATAATGTATAGTTTTTTCCATCATAAGAAACCATCCTATGTATATCTATTCCAATAATTTGTCCCAAATGGATTTCCGATAAAATCGATAAATTTAAATATAAATCCAACACAAAAACATCACACAACACCACCCCCACATCAATACAACATCAATGGGAGGCCCTATTCTAGGGACAAACTAAAAATATCTACCAAACAAGCCACAAAAATAAATATATAAAGTATGCTTGCGATTCTGTAATGAATAAACCCATTTTTTTGAATAATTCATAAATGGCTTGAAATATACCCTATCATTTTAAACAATACTATTAATTTTTTATTACTACTTGTAAATTTGTTTTAAAATCACTATAATAAAAGAATATACATTATATGAAAAATCAGAATTAAGGCTATATATTATAAATTGTCCTTAAGATCATTTTTTAGAAATCCCGTATTTAATAACCAATTTAAAATTTATAGTCATTCATTAATCATTGTAAATAGAAAATTTATAATATGAATATATATTTTCATATAAATTCCCAAATTCACACTACCATGTTTGAATAAATATATTTTAAATATATATAAACTTGTTTTTGTAAGGATAAAAATCAAATACATTATGAACATTTTTGACTCAATAAAGTGGAATAAACCTAATAAGAAGGATTACTGGTAATAAAATGACAAAAATAAATAAAATCCTATAATCAGACTGATTAATCAATGATAGAACATTATATTCAATTATCAGTGGAAAGAAATATTTGAATACAATCATCAATAATCATTTTAATAAAATTTTTGACTTTGTAATTTTAGAAAAAAATAAAGTTATAGATTGGATAATAATACAATAAAATTCTTCTTCATTGTTAAACCCCATTGTATATAAAATAATATAGAAATTTAGAATTCATAACATTATAGGTAATTAAATAAAGAACCCTAAGAATATAAAATAACATATTGGAAGTATAATTTCATAGAAACACCAACATAAACATTGTATAATTAATGAAACCATTTATTATAGATGATGTGATATCCTAAGAACCCGTTAAACACCCTATAAATAAAATCCATTAAAAAAATTAGAAGATGAACCCAACTTGGGTTTGTCATAGTGGTATGAAAAGTTATGGTAGTGGGAGGATATTATAGGGGAGATATGAAAAATACAGAGGATAGGGGGAAGGCATAACCTTGTACATGATCAAATTAAATTTTTTATGAAATCAATAGTTATCATAAAATAGGATACAAGGATATCCATGTGGGAGGTTTCGCCTTGGATGGCCATGCAAAGAGTATGAGGGAGGAGTGGGGGACTGAATATAAGGGTCCTTCTTAACTATATTATTATAAATATTAATAGAATACGTAATATTATATTTAAAATTTATACTATATTTATTAGTGTTATTAATATCATAATCCTAATTACAATTATTATCATTAATTCATTTAACCTTGATGAATAGTGGGTCATAATGTTATTTATCCTTTATTAGAATAACCTACTGTGGGTTTTCAACTACGTCTTTTCTAAACCACCAAAAACCCTAAAAATATAAAATAGAATAAACCATAAGAACAGTATCTATGATATAAATGAAATAAATATGAAGGAATGTTTCCAATGAGATATTACCTTCTTCTATATACCACTCTCACACAAGAACGTATACCTCTATACTAAGGGATTTAAAATGAAATAGTATCTGGTAGAAATCACTCCAATCTCAAAATATTTGAAACTAAAAATTCATAACAATGATATAAAAAGATAATATATCTAGGAAAAGTATGTTAAACGATGTGTAGAACCCAACTAGTATGGAACATATTTTGAACCTATACACACTATCCTACCAGATTGTTTACTGGTAAACTAAAATAAATCATCCCATAGGATGAATCTACAACCTACCCAAATATATAATGTTATGAGAGATAAAAAAAATAATGGGACACCCCAATAATAAGCAAAGAAAATTTGAAGAATTAATGAAACAATAACCATGCCTTTGAAGGTAGAAGGACTGTTTGAGTCATTATTCCAAAAATTATTAAATGATTATGTTATTACTGTTTTGGAATTATATCCATTAACCCATGGTTACTAGATCACATGATAAATTAACCCACGTGGAACTTATAAACACCATTTACCTTAAAATCAAAAACAATATCTAGAATCTAACATCCTAAAAGAGTCCCCACAATCATTCTGAGCTCACTAAAACTGAGGCCTTGAAGGGTGTGTTTTCATGAAACCTATGAATGATCCTATTTAAAATATCATCATATAGAATCGATAGATATTATCTATATTACTATATACATGGAAATCCATCAACTATCTAGTACATGATTTAAATTAATGGACTAGATTCTTACACGTAAAATAAATGGGGGAATATCCTCATGAAAAAGGAAGTGATAAACCATTACCATTCATAAAAATATATCTCCCTATCATATATTATCTCATAAAACCTTCTATTCCTACTAATAGAAGAGGAACCAAAATCTATTCCTGGAAGGGAATAACTTGTCCCACTAAAATAGGGAAGAGAACCCTCTACCCAATCTTCTAGTAGGACATACTCAAAGATGATGTACTTTAAAACATCATTTGAATATGAATTTTGGTTATATATCCTAGTCTAAATAATCACCACTAATTACATGGAAATATATAATATACATGGTTTATAGGTGTAATTACTTTTTAGACATGGCAATAATATGAAATAAATCAATGAAGTGAGTTTCATGGTCTGCCATAGAGTTGTATCCTAATTGAATCTCAATGAGTTGCAACCCTCAGTATGTATATAGTGAATTAGGAAAAATTTCTCATTGTTATGGTCCTTAGAAAATTCTAATGAAAATCCTTCATACCTTTTGTCCATTACTATGATACCCACTCTCTCCTAGGGGGTCCTTTAAGAATAATGGAGGTCATATTCACGCACTAGTCAACAAGTGTCTCTTCCACCTCATGTACGCCCTTAAACAGAAAAATATCCTCAAAATCTTCAGGACGACCGATACCAAAAATAGGTATTGGATACTACATCAGTATTTCCTCAAAAAATCAACCGTGGTTGGTCCACCTCAATGCTCACCTCTCCCTCCAACTAGTACATTACAAAACATCCCTTTATATGGTGGATTTACTATCTCAACCATTTGAAAACCACAACAAGAAACTCGAATCCTCCCTCATGCACATTAATGATATACAATGAGTGTTACCTATCATGTTAACTTATAAAATATGATCCTTGGGTTGCAGAAAATGATGAAATGAAGGTTTCATTTTCTAAAATCCATTGGAAGGTACTTAATATCATAAATGTTAAAAATTCATAATCAATGAACTAGATCACATACATAAAAAACACAATGATGAAATCCCTATGATCATATAAAAACTCACTATGAATAAGAACCCACTACTCTCTTAATTATTAATCCTATAAAAAATTCTCTTAAATGTTAGTAAGAGCCAGGTAAAACAATATTTTAAAAAATCTATGATAAATTAATTATATGTCACCAAAGATGTAATTGGGAGGATGGAGAAAATATTATTATTTGAATTTAATTAATTTAATTTCTTATTAACCATAAGAAATCTATTTAATCACAAGTAAACCTATGTTCAAATTCATGATGCATGAACTCACCCACTCTCACCATCTAGGGTAAGTGGAAAATACCATAATAAATATATTAAAATAACATTAGAAGAATGACATGAAATCATGATTAAAAGCCAATAAAATTAATCCCAGTACCCTGGAATCATGAATTTACATTATACATGTGTCTTAGAAACACATACATAAATTTCCACTCGAGTATTGACTATTCTATATCCAAATAACCCAGCTGTAATTATTAATTAAAAAAAATTATGTTCCTGATACAATTACATAACACCCACTCTTGATTCATTGGGACTTAGATGGTGTGCCCCATGACCTCATGTTGCTCCCCATATGCATGATACTACTTGATAATGGTGAGGACCTATGTTATATAGTAGGGATATTGTGTCCATAATATCAAATAACCATCAATCAATAAAAAATAAATAAATAAGAAATAATTAATATTATGATGAGATTATAGAAGATAATAGAGTATAATTATGTCATAATTAAAAAAAATAATATGTCAATACACAATACAACCAATTAAAAATGACGAAATCATGTGGTGGATAAATATAGTTAATGAACAAAGAAATTAAATCACATGATATGAATAATAATAAAAAGCTATAAAATGTTATAGTGTTACCTGAATTCCCTGAAAAAATAAAACTACCATGGAACCCCAATATAAATATATTTCCTTATGTAGGTTTCATAATGGTAATATAATCTCATGAAACGAGGTTACCATATTGGATGTGTGTAATAAGCCTAATAGAAAACCATCAATGAATCCTTATCATAAATAAAATAGATATATGTGAGTAGAATCACTAACAAAAAATATAAATAAACAAATTACCATCGGGAGAATATAATCTTGAGATGGGTTATCATGCAATCAAATAACTATAAAAAATGAATGAAGGTATCCCCCAACCATACAAGAGGTGATTGGTGATCGTAAGAATGTGTCAGCTAGAATTAGACACCAATCACGAGTAATCATAGGAAAATCCTTGATAGTCATCAAAATAGCTTATATGTCTTGTAAACCAAACGATACCTTGAGTATGTTCTCTGAAAAATGTAATATATAAAATGATCATCACTAAAATAATATATGGAGGGAATCATGAATTGAAACCAACCGTATATGTTGAATAATCCCCTTAAATAAAGGTATCAGCAATACACCTCACATACAAAACATCGTGGATGGTGTTTAAGGATGGAGTAACAATTTCCAACAACTCAAACCATCCAAACCACGCCATCGGGTAATGGTCCCGTTGAAACATCTTATAGAATCCACAACAGACATTAAGAATCATGTAACAATGATAAAAATATAATTTAAAGTGTCCACTTTCTCTCATACTAGTCATTATCTATTATGAGATCATAAAAACAAAAATAGATATCCCATCCAAAATTCCCATAACATGCTATAAAATCCACTCATTCTCAACAATACCTTTTATCATTAGAAGAATTCACCACCTAACACAATGTTTTAGTCCAAAATTTCATCAATGATCATACAAAGTATATAAAACTAACACAAAAAAAACTAAACCAATTGAACAACCATACTGACACCATATGAATAGGGAAACTATTCTCCACACCCATGTTTTGACACATATATCTACTCTTCATGGGGTTAATTACATCATTATAGACTTTATCATAATCATTGATACTAATGCTGAACATCAGGGAGACTACTCACACACTCACATACAAATTAGAGAATATAATCATATAAGAATGTATTAACATGGTAAAGTATACCTACCTCACATAGAGGGTATCATAGATTTTATGCCATGATAATTTATTCATGCATAATCCATTGAAACCAAAAATCATCCATGGGAAACCAAAATTAGGGGTTTGAGGTGCAAAATAAGGAAACATTGATTGGATAACGATCTTAGGGAATGTATGTAATTAGAAATTATAATAGAAAAATTCCTCAATAAAATAAACAGTGAATCAAATGGAATTCAAGAAAATAAATCATTATGTAATTAGTAATAGCACTGATAAAATAAATATATGTTATACACGTTATTTCTGGACAAAATAGGGAATCTTCACTTAATGATTAAATTCAACCCATTTAATTAATTATTTTAAATTAAATATGAAATTGAATATCATTTCATGAATCTTTATTCATAGTGTCATTTCCCCTCCAAACTCATTAACACACATTGTCGAGTGACCCCCTACTCATTTTATGACACCCCTATTTAGAATATTACAATCACATTCTTTGATGTTTTGAACCACTATACATAATCCCAAAATCCAATATCAACCCTTATATATCCCTAGAGAAAATAGTTATATATCACATGTCTTCTTGAACATAAATACATTCCATAAAACACCAATAAACCTAATTTATTACCCTTATATATAGGGTGAACCATATATTTCATGGAGTTAACCATTATGGATAAACATATAAATCTTTATGTATCACCTCTTATTTCAACCCTTACAATTTATTTCAAATAATAATAAGTCACTTACATAGGAATTTACAAATTCATAAAAGGAAACCTTTATATAAAAGATATACCTCACATAACATACTAAACATACTTAAGAGTAACCTTATACTTGAGAACCATTACATTTGAGAATTTGGAAATTTATTTTTAAAATTCTTATACCTCATTCCACTATTATAGAAATAAATCCAACCATCCAAAGTAAATGAATGTATATATTTTAATTGTCCTCCAACATTATCACTAGGATTCCCCTTTCATATAACATGACTTAAAACCAAACCAACATTGAATAAAAACAAAAAAAAATCTAAAGGCACACAAAAATACCTATGCCCTCCTTCTATCAACATAATTACATACCTGATATTGGGAGAAATCAAATTGATTGATTATAATCCTATACTATCACACCCATCATGTAACATCATGAGGTTTTATGAGATAGATTCATTCATGTCTTTTTTGTATGCTACACCAATATTACCTAACACTATACACAACACTGTATTAGCTCGAAATATATGCAACACTATATTAAATTGTAGTATACACAACACTATTATTGGATAATGTTATAAGAAATTTCTATTTAATTTGATATAATTAATTACACTCAATACCGATTATAATTTACAACTAAATATTATAACCTTTTATTTATAATGGCGGGTATGAATATTATTAACTTCCTTCTAAAAAATTACTCAAATGAAAATTATTATGTCAATAAAATAATAAAATCACTCTTTATGGATTTTAGTAGTGAAATATATATATAATATAATCAATTTAAAGTTTTCAATTCTACTTCTAGGATTTCTATATATTATATAAGAACAAATTCAAATTTTTGGATAAAAGTATTATTTACAAAAAATACAGTTTTACCACTTTTTGATGGATAACCCTTTTTAAAAATAGTTTTTTACTATTTTATATGTAATATTTGACATAATAATCCTCTTTTTTTGGAATAGGGACATCAATATTTACCTTGTTTGAAATATAGGTATTTTTCTAATGAAATTCACTTTTTAATGAATAGTAAATAAATACTGCATTTTAATTCAAAACTACCTTTTTGTCTAATTTATGTATATAGGTAGATTATATATTTATTTTGTATTAATGTGAAATGAGATTATGTTTTTGTCATTTAATCCAATTTTTCTTATAGATAATAATTTTTCATTTAAATTGGACATAAACACATGTCAATCTTTTGGTAGTTTTTACTTCTAAGAACCCCGCTTTCTGGTTTTGACAACGATAAATAATTATAAATTAATTAATGAAACTAATATTTTTTGAATTTTGAAAAATGGATTCCGTATTTGGAATCTGCATTTCCACATTATGTTAATAGGTTACTTTTAATTTTTGGATATTATGAAAAGTAACTACATTATTTTTTTACGACAGTTAAAGGTATATTAGGGTAACAAACAACATGATAAACATAATAAAATTACCCAAAATCATGAACAAATATTATTAGATGAATAAATGTTGACCAATTTCATCCAGGGGTCGGAATTGATTCATTTAATGGGATTTTTTCCATTAAATTTATGTAATTATAATTGAAACAAATGAATGTTACAACATGTCACTCTATTATCTATTATAAGTAAAATAATTTAAATGTAGTAATTATAATGATAAAACATTGAACATAAATAGTATAAACAAATATAATTAAATTTTCTACATATTTTAATTTTATTTATAATTTTTGGACATTATATAATTACCATTACTGATGACACAATAGTGATGTAGAAACTATTTTTTAACAGAAATATCAAATAAATGAATTTAAAATTATTATAATAAATATAATATGAAATAGTTAATTTTATAAAAGAAATATCTCGTTGATTATGACATTTTAGTAGTTTATTAAAGATTCTGGTTTGAATTTATCTTCTGTGTGGATTTCATTTAATGTCAAACAAATTAATAGTGTCAACATTGACACTATCCGTATTTTATAAAAAGAACTTATTATTAAATTATTTAAAAATCACAAAAATAATTAAAAAATACATAATTATAATTATAAGATATACCATTTTACAAATTATTTAATTATGGTTAATTTACAACACATATGTAAATATTTATAACCATTTAATATTTAGAATATTATTACCCCAATTAAAATAAAATGGATAAAATAGTGATAAATAAAAATGATATGGTTTAAAACAAAATCAAAGCACGTGTAGATTTTATTGGTTGATATTATTTCGATACATACCAATATTATCATTTAAATAATTAATTTATATTAATTTAATAGTTTTTGTATTTCAAAAGATGCCCCGACCCTCTTTTGTAAAAGGGTACCTCTACTTATCTTTTAATCACGCATATTAATCCCTTTTTCACTCCCAAACCTTTCCCATATCCTCTCCCAATTTCCCTAAATTCATAAATGTTTCAACACTTTGGTCATAAATCTCTCTAATGGAGACCTTTTTTAAAAATCAAAAGGAGATACTCGAAAATGTGGTAATTGTTTTATCACCTCTTTCAAAATTATTTTCTTCTTACACTTCAGCTTATTATGTTATTTCCATACTAAAATAATAAATATACAATCTTATACATTATAATATGTCATTATAATTATGGGACAACCTTATACATCCTTTTATCCATCCTATGAATTTTATTTTCACCATGTGTGTATGCGTACGACTTACCATCTCCAAGCAGTGATATAATTTTTTATTCAACAATACATAATTTTTATTGGTATAATGGATTCAAATAATGAATATAACATTATATTTAATTGTTATAATTAATATTCCATCCAATTATATACTTTTTTTACCATTAGGTGAATGATACCGTCTCCCATACATACATACATACATAAGAACTATCGTCTCCACAGTGCGATGTGATTCATTCTACATGATCTTAATTAAAAGATTAATATAAAGATGAATGGAATAGAAAAATTTGATATAAATTATACTAATATAATTATTTAGATTATATAACTATAACAAAACATGTGGACTTTGAACTTTTCTAACAAAACATGCCTAAGAACATAAACAAGTTAATATCTTAATAACCAGTGACAATGAAATATTACTAACCAAAAGATAATAATATTATAATATATGCTATCATAAAAATTACTATTATTATATAATATGTGAATAAAATTATTCAAATCACTTTACAAGTGGTTTGGATAAATAAAAGGCATATCATACCTAAGGTAGGGGATTATTTTTCCATTCATTTATTTATGTGGGACATATGTCTTATACACCACCTATTTCTTTTGTGTGGGTTTATATTTTCCATGATTTGTTTATGAATCATATTATGAAGGTTTTTTTTATATTTATACAATTTTATTTATTTTATGAGGAATACTATTTGAATAATTATAAATTAGTAAGAGATATTTTTCAAATCTAATTATTATATGAGATTGTTTATTCATATGTTTTTATACTGGTATATTTATCATCCACATCTACATTTATTTAAAATATAATATTATTTATATAATTATTCTATTTCTTAAATTCCATTTTACACATTGGTGAATTTTTATTAAACAGTATGGATGGAATATTTCAGTTGTTTTCCATGTGTTACTTTTTAGACTTTTCCGATGAGAGTATGTGAATAATGTTTTTTAAATTATATGGATTGAATGGATTTTAACATCATCATAATTACTTATTTCTATGAATATCACTCTTTACATGATTTCAATTTTAATTTAAACTAAAATATTTTCATTAAAAAATCCCAAAATATTGATAATAGAAAATGTTTTTGGATAAGAAATGATATTTTATTTATGAATTAAGTTCAAGTGTATTATGAAAATTATTTTCCATCTATGACGACACACTTCATATAGGGTTAGTATTATATCATTATTATTATAATGATTTCATTGTGTTAATGATGGAATGATATTTTATATGGATGATTTTATAACAGACTGATGTTTATGAAACCCATTTTATTTTGTGGGTTATTCTATGTTGAATGATTTCTGTTTTTGTAGAACATGCGATTATGATGTCATTATGAGATTGTTGGTGCCTATATCTCCCTCCGATTCAATGGGTAATGATTTATATCTAATGATATTGACATTACTATAATAGAAAAAAATCTTTTTTAGTAATATAGTACTGAAAGGACATGTAAATCTAGTTCAGTAATTAATTGATGGAATGAAAACTAAACTCAGTTCAGTAATGAACTTTTTCTACTATGACGGTCTTGGCAGAAATTCCAATGGAAGTCATATTTTATTCTTATTTGTTTTCCGCAATACAATGTTTTATGCCAGTACTATTTTCTCATGGTTTAGGATTCCATTATAATTTATGCATTATGAACTACCAAGATTTATTTCATGACTCAAGATTTTGGTGTATGTTAAATGTGGTATTTTTTTCTCAAGAGTTATGTTAATGTTTTAACAATTATATGATTACATTTTGTATGATATTTTCCTTTCATACCCTTATTGAGCATTTGATCTCTCCCCTTTTTAGGTTTTATTTCCCCTTGGATTGGAAGAAGGGTATTATGTAAGATATGAAATAAATGGGTTCTAGTTATGAATGATAAATTATGAGAAAATGTAGATTTTTTAAGAATTAGTTTATTGTGTTTTGTAATTTCAAAAGTCAGTAAACTGAAACGGTCAAGTTGCATCTATTTTGTCTTGTATTATATATTCCCCAAAAGTAATGTAATCTCCATGTACATCAATATTGTGTCTTTATAGTTGGTTTCATATATATGGTTTAGTTAAATTTTGGAAACTAGGATGCGAAAACATTAGAGAGATCCATAGAGATATTACAATGGTATGTATAGGGATGTACTTAAGGGTAATTATAATAATAGGATACATTCCTAGAATTATGGAATTGGTCATGAATAACCTTGGATTGAACCTAATATGTTATAGACTGGCAATACCCCCTTGATTAAATTTTTTTCCTAGTACGCTTTTTTCTTCTCACAATATTTTTTGGGGATTAAACAATGGATGGAACCAGAAGGAACCGTGTTAATGATCAATGCAATGGGTAGTTCAATGATTGTACTCCTAGACAACAACATGTTATGGGAGATGGAATGAAAAATATTATATCTATAATTACACAATAAATAAATCATTTTGAATGTCCAAATGGTCGTAGAAGGGAAAAACATTCTATTGAGTCCTTCATGTAAAAATATACACATTCTTTCTCTAGGTCTTTAGATCCATTTGTTGATGAAAAATGGATCAATACTTAAAAAACATATTTTCCATCCTTCACTACTTGGAACATGAAAAAGTCATTTCAGCTATTTATGATTTATAAGGAGAAGAATACTATTAGTGGACACTAATCAAGAATACAAGGAGACAAGTTGAAATTGAATACATGGAATGTGATGTGTTCAAGAACTTATTTTTTAATAAGTATATTCCTCATATTCATCAAAAAAATATGTAAAAGGAGTTACATGTGATTAAGAAAAAAGATGATGAATTTGTTGGTACAAATGAGGAAAATTTTACATTACATGAAATGTTTGATTCTAGGTTTATAATTCAACCTAAAAATAATGTTGAATGATTATTTAGTGGTGTAAAACTATGTCATTAAATAGAATTTGCTATAGGAGACTTTAGTATCTATGAAGATAGTGTGTGTTGTGCTATCAAGGTAGAAATGGAATTTGATGATACATATTAATCTCATGGTTTTGAAAAGAAATAAAAGATGGAGTTCAATAGAAATTCTCAATGTGATGGTGCACATAATACGAGTGTCTCTTTATGCTCAAATAGTTAAAATAATCATGGTGGAGACCATCTTAATAGGACTAGAAAATGTATTGAACTACGTAAATGAATGTCATCGAGGAATTTAGTGCCGATGTGATTGGAAAAATGTTATTATTGATGTGAATAGAGAAAATACTACATAGAACACACCACACACACTTCAATGCAACAAGTGCAAGGTAATGGGGGTATTATGCTAACCATTTTCCTAATCCTAGGATTATGGATGATTATCGATGATAACAACCTCTTAAGGATAAGGAAAATGTCAAATCACAATAAATCACTACTAGAGATGTTGTGAATCACAATGAAGTGGTGAAATAAATAAGTGTTTATGTAATGGAATTCTAGAATAGTGTTGTATAATCTCTTTTATAGTATTATGAAATTTTGGAATACTGATGTACTGGTCCACTGTGGTTTTTGTAAGTATATGGTTCCATTAGCCAGGAAAAGTGATTGAAATATTTTTCAAAGGTAAATGATATGCACATAATGAAGGGATAAAGATATAATGATATGTTTGATATTATTTATGAACACAATACTGATATATGGATATATGTTTTTCTTGGTTTGGGTATATTAAATTTTTGGTACATTTTTTTGTTGAAAGAGTAAATTTTTAAAGAATTCTTGTTTTCGCTATGGTTCTATGGTAATTCATGTTATTTTTATGTTTTATGATAATATATGATTAAGGTTCTCACATTTTTGGAATGTGACAACCATGAGATACCTTATTATATATGGTAGATAAATGTTAAGTCAATTTAGTTCACCTCAATCTAATGTTTTATATTTTCAATTTTTTGGAAGGACTGAAATGTTATACATTTATGGATAGTAGAAGTTATATTACAATTGATTTTCTTCATATTATTGTATTATCTAACTATATATGGACTTATTCATATTTTATTTCCAATGATATCATTTTTGTTGAGTTAGATAGAATGTCCTATCACTCTATCACATGATCTTCTAACACTTTAAGAATGAAAAATTCATCTTCATTTCATTAAATAAGAGATATGGTGGGAATTTTCCAAGTCATGAACAAAAATGATATTGTCAAAAAATCATGTATTTATTTATTCTCATGAAAAATTATTCAAATTTAGGGAAAGGATCATGATTTTTTTGTCATAGTACATTATTATCCGATCAACTAGATGGTCCCTTAAATCATTGTAGAGTTTTGGATTTCTAGTTGATAAATTACTCCAAACCTTGTTCTCTATCACTGTCCATCAGAAAATGATGGGTAAATTTTTCTTTCATTTCTATCTTTTTACATCCCACCTATGTTCTCCAATGTGGAAACAAAGTAATGAGTTACTTTGGGTAACAGTTTTGTTTCTAATGTTATGTTTTAAAATGAAGATTTTGTTTTACTTTTTACTATTAGGGTTTCTACAAAAGAAACATTCAAGTAGTAATCCTTTTATATCCGCAAATAAATTCATTGGAGAAATTCATTATATGGGGGTAGAATGTAACACCCCTCGATTTTATGAGATATTTTTTTTATGGCTTGGGTTGTACGCTACACCATGATTAGCTTTCACTATACATAACACCACGTTAGCATGCATTATACCCAACACTATTATTGGATTGTGTTACACACAATTTATTATTCTTTTTATAAAATTAATTTCACACAACAAATAGTATATGTGAAAACTAAATATTATAACCTAGTTTTTATAATGGTGTGTATAAATAGTATAAATTTATCCTGAAAAAATATTTAAATGATAATAAGTGAATATAAAAAATAATAATATAACTCTTTATGAATTTTATTAGTGAAATATTTATTAAATATATTCAATTTAATGTTTTAAATTCATCTTATATCTTTTTTTGATATCATATAATAGTATATTCAATGTTCTGGATAAAACAGGTATTATTTTAAAAATACTGTTTTACTGAATTTTGATGGTGAACACTTTTTAAATCGGGTTTTGGAAAATTTTATAAGTTATAATTGAAATAATAATATTTTTATATGGATGTGGGATATCCAAATTTTTTTTATTAAATTTTGATATTTTTCAGACGAAATTCATTTTTTAATGAATAGTGAGAAATGCTGCATTTAAATTCAAAACCACCTTTTCGTCTAATTTATTTATATAGTTAAAATATATTTTTTGTTAGTTTTAAAGTGTAATTAGATTATGTTTTTACAATTTCATAAAAATATTATCATTGTATTTAATTTCACATTTAAATTGGGCATAAACACATGTCATTATTTTTATATTTTTTACTTCTTAAGAACCTGATTTATAGTTTTAACAATGGGAAATAATTATAAATTAATTAATTCAACTTTTCTGTTTTGAATATTGAAAATATAATTCGATAATTGGAATCAGTGGGTAAATTCATTTAATATGTTACTTTAATTTTTTGTATGTTATGAGTAGCAATGACGATAATTTTTATTCACCACTTTTGAAGGTATATCAGGTAAATTAGGTTTACAAACAACACAATAAAGATAAAAAAATACACTAACACCTAAAAATCATATTGCATTAATTAAATTCCACTAATATCACCTAAGGTTTGGAACAGATTCATTTAATATATTCTTTTTAATGAAATTGATGTAATTATAATTAAAACAAAATAGTGTGACAACATATTACTCTCTTATATATTATAAGTATAATAATTTTAATTTAGTGATAAACATGATAAAACCATTAAAATAAACATATTCCAGAAATCTAATCAAACAATCTACATCATGTAAATTTATAAAGAATATTGAGATATTAAATAATTACTGTTAATGAAGTCATATTAAATATGTAGAAATTATTTTATTAATATAAATATCAAATAAATGGTTATGAATTTTTTTAATAAATTAAAATATGAACTAATTAATTTAATCTAAAACTTTTATCGGTTAATATGGCATGTTAGGAATGTATTACATATTTTGGTTTGGATTTATATTTGTTGTGAATTTTATTTAAAGTAAAATATATGAATATATCCAAAATTGACAGTACTCATATTTTATAAAAATAATATATTATTAAATCACTTAAATATCACAAAAATATCTATAAATTATAATGTGTAATTTTTTTAGGTTGAAAATATCATAAATTATCCAATTATGGAAAATGGACAACACATAAATAAATATTAATAACCATTTAATATTTAGATTATTATTTCAATAATTAAAATTTAATAGATTAAATAAGGATACATCAAAATGATAATTTTTAAAATAAAATAATCAAATGTAAAAAATTTATTGGATAATAGTATTTAAAACCACCATAATATTATATATCAAATAATCTTATTTGAATTTATTTTAATTTAAAAATTGATTTATATTAATTAATTTAATATTTTGGGTATTTCAAAAGGTGCATCCATTTGTTATAAAAGGAACCTCTCATTCTCTTTTAATCACACCTCTAAATACCATTTTATCATCCATACCCTAGCCATTTATTCCCCCAATATTCATCAATTCATCTTAGAGGCATCACTTTGTCTCTAAATTCATCTTACGGATTTATTTTTTAAAATCAAAAGAAGATACTCAAAAAAGTGGAAATTGTTTTATCACCTATTTCAAAATTCATTTCTTATTTTTTTATCCTATTATTATGTTGTTTCTATACTAATATATTAATTCTAGTATCATATACATTATAAAAAGTTATTATAAATATGAGACAACCATATTCCACCTTTTATCCATCTTACAAATAACAATATCACTATGTGTGCGTACGTACATCTTAACATATCCACGCCATGGTGTAAATTTTTATTCAAAAATACATAATTACGAATGGTATAATAATGAGTATAATGGATTTAAATAATTAATATAAAATTATAGTTATTCTTTTTAATAAATATAACATCCAGTTCTATACTGTATAACCATTATGTGAATGATATCATCGCCTGTGTGTTCGTACGACCTACCGTCTCCACAATGTGATGAAACTAATTCTACATGATCATCATTAATACATGATTATATAAATGAATGGAATGAATATATAAGATAAAATTTATACTAATATAATTATTTAAATTATATAAATATATCTAATGATGTGGAATATGATCGTATTAGACAAAACAAGCATAAAAAATAAAGAAGTTAATATCTGAAGAACATGTGACAATGAAATGTTACTAACAAAAGAATGATAATATTATCATATATGTTATCAAAAAATGGATATTATTTTAGAATAAATAGATATAATTATTTAATTAATTATATAGTATGTTCAGATACATACGAAGTATATCCGACCTAAGATAAGGGATTATTTTTTATCACTTTTATTTCAGTGGGACTATGACTTATATTGAACCTATTTTATTTTTGTGGTTTTTAGGCTTCCAATTACTGTTATTATTATTATTATTATGAACGTTATAATGTTTATATATGTGGATAATTTTATTTATTTTGTGAGGAGTACAATGTTACTAACTATAAATTAGTAAGGTATAATTTTGAAATTTCATTATTATCCACGTCTGTTTATTCGTTATTATTTACTAGGGTATATTTATCATCCATATTCATGTTTCCCAAATTTATAATAATATTTCTATTCTTTAATATTTTTTTTCACGACCTATCCCTTGGGGCCCGTCTCCTGACTACCCCAAGCCTGCCTTCTATAGGCCAAGGGCTGGAGACTAGCACCAACAGAGTAAATCCCTAAACGGGGAAGGCATTACTATTATAACTATAAACAAACACAATAGAGTACACAACTAGAAGAAAAAAACTAAGTAAAACTTTATACAAAAAATTGGTGGAATGTAAAAGGGGATGGAAATGCAAGCTCAACAGGAAACTACAAGTACAATTGAGAGAAAGTACAACTGAAGAAAAGTAAAATATCTACTGGGTCGTCCTCTGGGGTTCCTACCTGAATGGCAGGTACAAATGGACTCCACAGCACTCCCGTCTATCCTTCAGCTCTCTCAAACGTTCCAGTGAGTGGTCCAACTTCGGGTACCATCATGTCCTGCTACTCTCTGCCTCAGTCAATGATGTCCATCGTCTACAACCAACACAATGAGGTGCAGGCATAACCTGTGTAGGTTGAGTATAACGATACTCAGTAGGGACTCCGAGACCCTCTTGGTCTCACAAAATCCAAAAATGACAAAACAAAAAGTATGAAAAAATATATAACCATTACATAGATATATTCCCATAAATATATCTACGTTATCTAGTAACCCATCTCATTAATGAGGAAAACACAAAAGTTATTGACTCAGCTCAACCAAAGATTTTCATTATCAAAACCATGGTTGCTGGAGAACTCCTCTTCTGCCGAGTACAGTGGTACTGGCGCGACACCAAGGCGCTTCTCACTAAACTTGGACTATTGAGGTAATCCACCTGTTGAGTAAAGCGGGTCTTCTATCTACTACCAGGCACTCCTCCGATGGGGGTCTGCCGCTAACTACCAGGCGCTCCCCCTAATAGCTAGCAGATGTACTCCTCTTGTCGAGTATCGCGGGTCTGCCACCAACTACTTGGTGCTCCTCCATCGTGGGACTGTCTCCAACTACCAGGATCTAACCACTAGGCTAGTCAAATGACGTTGATTCAAATTGGTCAAGCAGTCGTCAAGTCTGTCAGCTACTAGGTCTTCGTACTCTATCTGCTCGTCGGGGAGGAATCCACTACACATGCTACTGGGCAATAATCCCACTATCTCTATTTGACAATAATAAGTATCTCAAAGGTCTTCCACACAATAGGGGTATCAATGTAACTAAAAGTGCTTCAATCAGACGCTTGGTCTGTGAGTTATTTATCTTTTAGTCTCGGTGGCCCGGTTGGATTACAGTACGATCCAACCTGACCATATCTGAACTAAACCCCAAAATACAAGGGGGTATACTCAATGGGATGACAACAATACAAGAATACCAGTGTCACTAAATTTTCGTCAAATGGATGTTTGGTAACAATGCTATGGCCAAAGGAAGTTAGCGGTCGGTAGTGGGCCCAGGTCTGGTCGGACCCGGTCAGACAGACTCGACCCAACCCCGTCTTGGCCAAACCTGTCTAGGTCAACCCGGGTAGACCCGCTGGGTCTATCCCGGACCATTCGGTGGGTCATATTTCTATGTTCAACCCGGTCCACTGGGCCCGGCCCAGCGGACTGCGGGGGCGGTTCGGCTCGGGCTTTGGGCCACTTCGGCCTGGAGCATTCTGAGGGCACGACCCGACATGACTCGGCCTGGAGGGCACGGTAGGGCCGGTATGGCTTGGTCACCACCAGGGGCTGGGACAACGGCTTCGCCGGGTGGCAATGAAGGATCTGGGGCGCTGCAGGGTCGCCGGGTAGGGCGCATGGGCACTGGGCAGGCCAGGGCAGGGCGCCAGGTGTGCTGGGCGGGGAGCAACATGGTGCCGAGGCACCGGGAATGGCGCAACAACGCTCTGGGGGCACCAGGGAGGGTGTAGCGGGGCGCCGGCCAACGCATGGGGGGCAGGCAGTACGCGGGGGCGCCAGGTAGGGTGTTGGCGAGGCACGGAAGGCCGCTGGTTCGGCCAGGGTGCACGCTGGGCAGGGCGTCAGGATGCCGCAGTTTGGCAAGTCAGGCGCCGCCCGGCCTGGTGGGTTTTGGATGGGAGCAATGGTGTCCCGAGGAGGCAGCATGATTCGCGGAGGCCGTCGGGAAGCATGACCTTCGTCGTTGTCGCCTTTGTCATCGCCACATTATCGCCTTGCCATAGAACGTCACCGCAAGGAAGAAAATTGATGAAGGGTTTTGGGCCATGTTATGTTGGCTCACAACCTCCGCGTTTGTGGAGGTATCATTTGGATCATCGAGTAATGTCATTGATCAAAAACACACCCTCAACAATCTCTTTTTATCCGAGAAAGAAGATAAGAAGATGGTATAATAATATCAAGCAATAAACCCCATACCTTGCTTGTAGTTGGTTGACGTTGGTGCAAGAAGGCAGATGTCTATTCATTTTGGATTATGACCTCTCACATCAGAAGGAGTTCTGAGGAACATGGTCGAAGTCTAGTTCGACGTTCTTTGTCGTTGGGGCGTTCTTCATTGGAGAGCGTAATCCTCCAAGTGTTGGGTGTCGCATCACTTTACCAGCGCTTCGTCGCTTGGTGATGCCATCCCAAATCCTGCTCCCAAGATTCCTATATATAGTAAAGGGGAGAGGTATGTAACCATCATGGAATTTATGACAGTTCAATTATTTGGAAGCTTCCTAAATTCCAACGATGTGGTTACATAATTTAAAAAGGGGGTCAATCGAATAAAAAAGCGTCGGTGCATTTTAGGAGGTGTGTTGGCTTAATTATTGAGAGGATTACAAGAGGTTTCCCCCACATAGCCCGCATCAAAACAAAAGATAGGATTTAATTTTATGTTGACACATAAAAATAATTTTACAATAATTAATTTTAGTTTTACATATAAAATTAATTGGAAGCATTTAATTTCACATTGACACGTAAAATTAATTGAGGGGGTTGAGAGGTTTCCTCTCCCTCCCCATTAATTGGGGGGGGGGGTAAATGTTGTGTGGTCCCCACATCATAACCTCTCACAGATGGTTATGCTTGGGTGGGACCCACCACCATAACCTATCATGGGAGGTCAGGGTGTAGTGGTCCCACCTCTAACTCCCAAGTGGAGGTTCTAACCAACAAACACTCACATGAAACATAAGATAAAATAAAGTGTTATATACATTATTTTATTATTTGTTTTCTAAAAATCCAAAACCAAACTTTATAGTCGTCCAAATGTCGTCGAGGTGAAATTCTTCTTAAGAGAATACTAGCACTACGAGTTCAACGGTGCCCTCAGATTTCAATTCTATGAACCAGTTCCAATGTTCTAAAAACCCACTCCTATGTTTACTGAACGTACCTGAACAAAACAACATAAGTTGATTTCGATCACAATTAGCCTCAAATTCAAGTTCCTTAGATTTTCGCAGACTCATAAAATTCCCATGTATTTAAAAAAATCCACAGAAATTCTGGGTCTTTACATTCTCCTCACCTCAGGGATTTACGTCCCCGTAACCTACAACACGAACTATGGGATCAAATGGGGATACTGATCATGCATCTGGGCCTCCCACTCCCATGTGATCTCCTGGAGGTTCATGTGCTTCCAGTGAACACGCACCAGAGGTATCGACTATCCACATAGGACACACTTCTGTCTATCCACAAGATCCACTAGAACCTCCGTAAAAGTCGTTGAATTATCAACCTATAGCTCTCCATTATCAATGATGTAGGAAGGGTCGTTCACGTATCTCCTAATCTAAGGTACGTGGAAGATGTCGTGCACCCGGTGCTACTGAGGTGGAAGAGATAAGTGGTAATCCACCTCGCCTACTCTGCTGAAGACCTAGAACGGATCGATGAATCTCAGAGATAACTTACCACCTCTGACAAATCTTCATAGACCTCGTTGAGGTGAGACCCGTAGAAAGATGAGGTCGCCATCCTCAAACTCCAGAGGTCTTCATCTCCTATCAGCATACGACATTTTCCTACTCTATGAAGTCTTCATCCGCTCCTGGATGATATGCACCTTCTCCGTAGTAGCTTGTTCCATCTTTGGTCCCACTAGTTATTACTCCCTAAGGTCAGTCCAGCACAAGGGTGATCTGCAAGGTCATCCATAAAATTCATTGAAAGGTGTCATCCCTATGGTGGAGTGGTAGCTATTGTTATAAGAAAACTCCACAGAAGGAAACTGATCCTCCCAGATGTGACCGAAGATGAGGACACATGCATGTACCATTTCCTTGAGGGTCTAGATGGTCCTCTCGGTCTGACCATCTGTGTGACGATGGAAGGTCGTGCTCAAGTGAAGCTGTGTCCTAAATGCCTCTTACAACCCCTTCCATAGTTTGGACATAAACCGTGAATCATGATCATAGAAAATAGAGGAAGGTACTCCATGTAGTTGCACACTCTCCTACACATAAAGGAATCACAATCCCTCTACTGAACCCTACACTCTGATCGGTAGGAAGTGGGCCGACTTAGTGAGTCGGCTGACGATCACCCAAATCGAGTCGCGACCCATGGATGTATGTGGAAGACCTGTCATGAAGTCTATGGATATCCCATCCCACTTCTACTATGGGACCTCTAATGGTTGAACCTAGACTGCTGGTAACTACTGTTCTGCCATCACTTGCTGGCAAGTGAGACACCGTGAGACAAACTTTGATACTGCCTTCTTCATACCTAGCCACCATTGCTGTCATCGACGGTCCTGGTACATCTTCACCACTCCGAGATTTACCGCTAGAGGGGATGTTTGGAAGTCCGTAAACACTTCATTCTGATGTGCCATTGGAACCAAGGTATGTCCTCTGATGTGGATGATGTGCTCCCCACCATCAAAAAATCTATCAGGTGCCTGCCCTGTGGATATCTGAGCATGTCGTGTCCCTCAGTCAGCGTCCCCATGCTATGCCTCCCTAACTCACTAAAGATGGGGGAGTGAACGTAAGAGACTATAGATAGGCTTCTCCATCACAATCCACAAAAATATCTGTAAGGAATCCAGGTGCTCTGTCGCCTCTCCTATAAGATGTATACCAGCTCATCAGTTGATAGAAGCTTCTACAATGTTCCCCTTCCCAAGAGTATATACTATCTCAAAGTCATAGTACTAGAGGAACTGGAGCCATCAATACTGTCTCAGGTTCAGGTCCTTCTGAGTAGAGATATACCTGAGACTCTTGTGAATAGAGTACATGATAAAACGCTCACCCATCAGATAATGTCACCACATCTTCAAGGATAATACCACTAATGCTCAATCCAGGTCATGGGTAGCATAGTTCTGCTGATGCTATCTCAGCTGCTAAGAACCATAAGCAATCAATGCTCACTCTTGCATCATGACACACCCATGTCTGGTCCCTGATGTGTCGCAGTAAACTACATACTCTAAGCCTTCCTCTGGAAGCCTCAAGATGGGGGCACTAGTCATCCTCTATCTCAGCTCATGAAAGCTATGTTGTCATATCTCCGACTACATGAAGGTTTTCCCCTTCTTCATCAAGGCTGATAGTAGTGCTCCAACTCTAGAGATGTCTGGAATGAATCTCTGGTAGTATCCAGCCAATCCCAGTAAACTTCGTACCTCTGTCACACTCTTGGGTGGCTCCCAAGCAAGTACCGCTTCAATCATTGATGGATCCACTACAACTCCAGCTTACGAGACGACGTGTACCAAGAAGTGAACCTCTCGAATCTAAAACATTCACTTTGAGAGCTTACAATAAAGTTGGTGAGCTTGGAGTGTGTCCAGTACTACCTGTAAATGGTAGGCATGCTCATCCTCAGTAGTTGAGTAGATCAGAATGTCATTGATGATGACTATGATAAACCGATCGAGTTAAGGTTGGAAGATCCAATTCATGAGTCCCATGAACACTGTTGGTGCATTGATTATGCCGAAGGGAATAACCATGAACACATAGTTGTTGTACCGACACCTGAAGGCTGTCTTCTGCACATCCTCATCTCAAAATATGAGCTACTGATAGAATTATCTAAGTTCTATCTTTGAGAACTAATGATCTCCCTTCAGCTAATCAAATAGGTCTTCAATCCTCGGGATTGGGTACTTGTTCTTCATAGTCACCTGGTTTAGGTGACTGTAGTCGACAAAAATCCTGAAGCTCCCATCCCCCATCTTTGCGATCAAAATCAGGGAAGCCCTGAGAGAAACACTGGGCCAGATGATTCTGTTTCCCTGCAAGTCCTCTAGCTATACCCACAACTTGTGAAGCATAGCAAGATCCATCCGATATTCTGGAGTAGATATCAGTGCCATACCAGGGTACATGTCTATTTAGAAGTCCACCTCTCTCCGAGGAGGTAGAACTAGGACCTCATCAGGGAAAAATTACGTATACTGGTCCACCACTACAGGATAAGTCGGACTCTCCACATCAACTGCTCCGAGGGTATGGCAAGCCATATGATAAGTGATTGGATGCACTCTCCTCTGAGTAAGTCTGTCCTGTGCAGCAATGGTTCCATTCTCTCCAGTGAAGGAAAACCTTGTCCCATCTGTGCAGACACACATCCCTTTCTTCCTACTATGAGGAGGCCCCAGCTGAAACACTTACTTCCAAGAGTATGGTCACACTACCGACACTAGTGCGTAATCGTCGAGTCTTCTCCCGTAAGAGTCTCTAGCCGTACGGATCAAGCCAACTGCTCCATTGGAATCTCCGAGATCCAAAAAAGTTGAGTGTCAATTAAAGAGTGACTGACACTTGTGACTATAAGAACGGCAGATAAGCTAGAGTAGACACATATCAAACCTCAAATCATCTCCATAGTGTAATGATCGTAAGCCTCAGCTACCTGATGCTACGATCTCCACTATCCACCTGCCCCCTGTGGTCGGGGTGGACCTCCTGGTGGTGGTGGAAACACCTCTAAATGGTGTCCACCTCCAGCTGCACGTCCAAATCCTCTGCCACATCCACCTCCTCCCTGTGGACTGCCTTAATCAAACCTATACCTATGCCTGGGGGATCCCTCAACAATCTGATGATCATTAGAATGGTGGTTCGGATAGTGATGAGCGTTGTGACCATGATCGACGCATGAGTAACATTATCCACTCCTGGCAGGTCTGGCATTGTCTCCCCTCTTGGTTCCCTGTACAACTGATCCAGAGTCGTGTGGTCGACCACCTGTAGGGCTGGTCCTCTTGGAGCTCTACGAAATATTTCTACTACCAGCTGTTGAAGACTCCACTACGTGTCAGCTAGTGGTGGGTCTCACTACTGGAGACTGCTAAGAAAGGAAATTGTCCACTAGGAGGGATCTCTCTAACACCCCCACTTCCATTGGGATACTGAGTGAGATCATAGGAGCTATGATCTCTTTCCTGATCCCCTGCTCGAAGGTCTGGGCCTAGAAGAATGGGTCATGTACCATATCAGTGGAGTAGCGAAAGAGGTCAGTGAACCTTGTTGAGTACTATGTTGCTGTCATGCTACATTACTATAGATGAAGTAGCTCATGTATCTTCACTGCTCGAAGGGTGGCTGGGAAAAACTCTGCCCTAAATAGGCTATTGTAGTCTGCCTAGAGTAGCGTCTCCTCATCATGCACCTAGAGAATCAGGCTCCACCATCTGCCTGCAACTGCCTGAAGGAGGCTGGCACCATGGATCAACATGAAGTCAGCTGGTGTCCCTACTAGTCTAAAAACTCTCACCACATCCTCTAGCTAATCCTTATCCGCTTATGGGTCCGTCTCTCCCCTGAACCTGGGTGGCCTCTGGCGCTGGAACCCGTGAAACGTGCTCAAGCGGCGTGCATTGTCTGCTGCTGGGGCTGGTGGCATCGCTGGACCAACAGGACGTACGCTGGTGCCTCCGCTGGAAAAGGGGCCCTGCACTAAGGCCTCATCGCTCGGTTGGCTATCAGTGCGTAAGACTCTAAAAGCTATAACTGGTCATCCATGGGGAGGAATATAGAAAGAAATAGGTGTGACACGATCAAAAGACTATATTTTGTGAGCTAACCTAGTTGAGATGAATTAAAGAAAACCATTTAAAAGACACACCCAATCAGTGTTTTTGTGCACTGAGTTAGAAATCATTAGTCAGGGTCCTCGTGTATGGATACATCAGCCTCCCGCACCAACACTGGACTCCCTAAACTGAAAACCACACTTAGTACCCTTAAAACTATTTCTTCACAAAAAATAAAGATTAGAGTCCTATGTTCTGCTGTGAAACCAACTCCTCTAATACAAATTTTTCACAACCCGTCCCCTAGGTCCCGTATCGTGACTACCCTGAGACCACCTTCCATAGGCTAGGGGCTGGCGACTAGCACCAAAGAGAAAATCCCTAAATTTGGAAGGAATACCCTTTATAACTCTAAACAAATAAAACTAAGTACACAACTAGAATCCATATACTAAGTAAAACTGCATACAAAAGAAGTGCTGGAAGGTAAAAGGGTCTGTAAATACAAGCCCAATAGGAAAGTACAAGTACAACTGAATGCATGTACAACTGAAGAAAAGTAAAACAACTACTGGGTCATCCTCTGGAGATCCTACCTGAAGGGTAGGTACAGATGGCCTCCACAGCACTCTCGTCCGCCCGTCAGCTCCGTGTACCACCACACCAAGTGGTCCACCTCTGGTTAAAATCCAATCCTGCTACACTCTACCTCAGTCAGTGTTTTCATTCGTCTAAAACCAACACAACGAGGATTGGGCATAACCCGTGCAAGGGTGAGTATAATGATACACAGTAGGGACCCCGAGATCTTCAAGGTCTCAAAAAATCCGACAAGGATAAACCAAAAAATATGAAATCAACGGATAACCATTACATCGTTATATGCCCATACATATAGTTAATTTATCTAGTAACCCATCTCAATCATGAGGAAAACACAAAAATACATTGACTCAGCTCAAACCAGGATTTTCATTATTGAAACCACATCTTCTGGAGAACTACTCCTCTATTGAGTATAGTAGGACTATCATGACACCATGGTGCTTCCGCTAACCTTGGAATGCTGAGGTACTCCTACTATCGAGTACCACAGGTCTGCTACCAACTACCTGGAACTCCTCCGTTGTGTGTATGTTGCCAACTACCAGGCGGTCCCCCAAATAGCCTGCAGAGGTACCACTCCTGTCGAGTACCACGGGTATGCTGCCAAGTACCAGGCGCTCCTCCACCGTGAGTCTGTCTCCAACTACCAGGAACTCCCCAATGGGCTAGTCAAATCACTCAGAGTCAAATCAGTCATGCAGTCGTCAGGTCTTCCAGCTACTAGGTCTCTACACTCTGTCTGCTTGGCGGTGGAAGGATCCACTCCACAAGCTACTTGAAAATACACCAACTATCCTTAAGTGTAACTAATAAGTATCTTAAGGGTCTTCCATATCATTAGGGTCTCAATTCAACTGACAGTTTTTCAATCAGACACCCAGTCTATGAGTTATTAGCGTTTTAGTCCCGGGGCCCCAGTTGGATTCGAGTATGATCCAACCTGACCATATCTCAACTAATCCCTGAACTCTAGAGGGCTATACTGAAAGGGATGGCTAAGCATCAAGAATAATAGTGCCTCTGACTATTCGTCGAACGGATGTCTGGTGCCAATGAAATGGCCAATGTAAGTAAAGGGTTGGTAGTGGGCCCGGGACCGGTCCGACCCGGTCGGACCAACGCGGCCCAACCCAGTCTCAGTCGACCCTCTCTGGGTCAACCCGAACAGACCCACTATGTCTGACCCAGCTCGTTGGGTAGGTCAACCAGCTATGTTCAACCAGGTTTTCTAGGCCTGAACCAGCGGACTGAGGGGGCGGTTTGGCCTGGGCTTAGGGCTAGTTCGGCTCGGAGCATTGTGAGGACGCGACCTGGCACGGCTCAGCCCTGCTGGGCTGGTTTGGCCTTGACACCATGAGGGGGCCAAGACACTGGCTTGCCCGGGTGTCCGAGAGGGATCCAGGAATCTGTGGGGGCGTCGGGCAGAGTGCAGGGGTGCCTTTCTGGCCGCGGAAGGTGTCGTGCAGGCCACAAGAGGCTGCCGGGCAGGGCACTGGACCGGGCACCGTGTAGGGCGCTGAGGGCGCCATGAAGTGTGCGGGGGCACGAGCAGCGCACGGGGTCACCAGGTAGGGCGACATAAAGCGCAGGGGCCGCCATGTAGCTTTCGGGGGCTCAGGCATCACTAGGGGGTGCCGGGCATGGCGCTGGTGGTGTCGGGCAGGCCGTGGGGAAGGCCGCTGGTTCGGTCAGGGTGCACGATGGCCTGGGCATCGGGAAGCCGCGAGTAGCCAGGTCGGGCGCCGCTCGGCCGGCTGTGTTTGACTGGGAGCACCGGTGTGCCGTGGAGGTGGTACGATTCGCGGAGGCCACAGGGTAGCACGACCTTCGTCGTTGCCGCCTTCGTCGCTGTCACTTCATCACCTTTCTGTAGAACGTCACCATAAGGAAGAAAACTGATGGAGGGTGTCAGGACATGTTAGGTTTGCCCACACCCTCCACGTTTAGGGAGGAATCATTTGGATCATCAAGAAAATTAGATTATCAGTAACACATCCTCAACAATCTCCCTTTATCCTATGAATAAGATAAAACGAGGGTATAATAATAGCAAGAAATAAACCCCCTCCCTTGCTCGTAGTTGGTTGACCTAGGCGCAATAAGGTGGACTTCGATTCATTGCAGACATGGATGTCTCGTGTCGGAAGGAGTTCTGAGGAAGATGGTCGAAGTCGAGGTCGACGTTCTTCGTCGGTGGAGAATTCTTCATTGGAGAGCATAATCCTCCAAGTGTAGGGAATCACGTCACTTTACCAGCGCTTCATCGCATGGTTGTGCCGTCACAAATCCTCCTCCCAGTCACCCTATATATAGGATAGGGGGAGAGGTATATAACTATCATGAAATTTATGATAGTTCAATTATTAGGAACCTTCATAAATTCCAACGATGTGGTTAATTAATTTTAAAAGGGGGTCATGAAAATTAAAAGGCATTGGTGCAATTTAAGAGGTTCGTTGCCTTAATTATTAGGATGATTCCAAGAGGATTTCCCCACATAGCCCGCATCAAAACAAGAGATTGGATTTAATTTTATGTTAATAAATAAAATTAAATTGAAAGAAATTAATTTTAGTATGAAACATAAAATTAATTGGAATAATTTAATTTCATGTGGACTCATATAATTATTTGAGGGGGTTAAGTGGTTTCCTCTCCCTCCCCATTAATTGGGGGGTTAAGTGTCGTGTGGTTCCCATGTAATAACCTCTCACAGGAGGTTATGATCAGGTAGGAACCACCACCATAACCTCTAATGGGAGGTTAGGGCGTGGCGGTCCCACCTCCAACTCCCAAGGGGGGGTTCTTAGAAACAAACACTCACATGGATGCTTAAAATAAAATAATGTGTAATATACTTTATTTTATAATTTTTTTTATAAAAATACAAAAACTAACTTTTATTCTCATCCAACTGCCATTGAGGTGAAAGTTTTCTTAAGTGAATACCAGTGCTGCGAGTTCAATGGTGCCATCAGAATTCAATTCCGAGCACCGGTTCAAAAGTTATAAAAACCCGCTCGTACCTTTACTGAATGTACCCAAACTAAACTTCCGAAATTGACTCCAGGCACACCAGGCCTCGGAATCAAGCGTCATAAATTTTCGTAGACTCACAAAAATACCTTGTATTTAAAAACAAATTCCACAGAAATTTCAGGTGTAACACCCCGAGCTTCCACGATATGCTTCTCATTCAATAATGCAATGGCTTGCATTGTAAGCAACTTCGAGTTCTAAAACACCGCGACTAATTAAAGTAGCCGTTATGAATAGAAATAACAACTTTTTAAAATTATAGAAATTTTATATTTCAAAATGGACTTCATTTTTGTATTCGTAATATCGAAATTACCCTAAGTGTAATTTTTTGTAATTTTCTGAGAACTTCCAATTTTTTATGAATAGTGAAAAATACTTAAAACTACTTTTTTAATAAAAATAATTTATTGTGATAAATTATAATATTTAGTAGTTTTAAAGTATAATTAGAATATATTTTTACCATTTTATCCAATGGTGGTCATTTTAATTAATTAAACATTGAAATCTAACATAAACAATTGCCAATATTTTGATATAAATTGTTTCTTAAAAACACGCTATTTGTTGTGACAGCGGGAATTAATTATAAAATTAATTAATGCAACCTATATGTTGGGAATTTTTTAAAATAGAAATCATTTTTGAATTTGGTATATCAATTATAGCTTAGGGTGAAATTTTGGCATTGTTCTGAAAAACTTCAATTTTTTATGAATAGTGAAACCACTAAGTGGTAGTTAAATAACTGATTTTTCATTTAAATGAAATATTACCACTTCTGTGATTTTATTTTCAAAAATCCGACATACATGGTTGTCAATAAGAAGTAAAATTTGGTTCAATGAGATTAAAATAATTTTTTGGGGAATAGTAACTTTTAAGTTCTTAATCGCGATTAGAGGTAATTAGTGTAGTTTAAGGTAAAAATAATGTTTTAATAATATGAGATGAGAATTAAACATGTCCTACATTAATTGGATGTGCCATGGCCGACCAAGACAATCCATGGGTCAACTTGGGGACCCCATGGAGCCACATTAGTTGGAAAATGACATAAATACCTTTTATTTAATGTTAAAGTAAAAAATGACACAAACATGAAATGTTTTACTAAAACAATTTTTACATGGGGTTATACAAGTCATATTTTTGACTATAAATAGTAATTGGAAATCTAAAAATATTTCCTACATCATTGTATTTTTTTATTTTTAGACATTAAATAAATTAAATTATTTATGACATCATTATGATGCAGCGATGACCTCATTATTTAACGATTTTATTAAAATGAAAAGATAATGTACAATCCGAGGCTTACACTTGTCCAAAGTCTATTGGATGGGTATATTTAGAACCCTTATCACCTTAGCCACAAATTATATAAGTGTTCGACCTTTGTAATCCGAAAAGCATTGTATAATAATGTAATATTTCATTACTTTCCAAGAGTGCCCCTCCTCTCCACTTATAAAAGGCCCCCACCTCTTACACCTTATTCACACTTTCAAGCCATTTGGATCGGCCAACCTCTGCCCAAATACTCTCCCAACGTCCCCCTCTTACTCCTAGAAGCATCACTTTGGGCAGAACTCTTTCCAAGGAAGCCTTTGGCTCAAATCAAAAACAGTTACCCGATTTTTAGGTAATGTCTTCTCTTATGTTATTTTGTTTTATTTTGTTTTTCCAACCCCATAAACTCTTTTTATTCATTTCTTTTGTAACAAAACCAGTATACTCAGTATACTAGGATGTTTTTATAAGAAGTATTCTAGCTACACTTACACACACCTACATATAATGGTTAAAGAACATACGGTTTCTGTGGATGGCGAATTTCTGCCTCACGAAACGATGATTGTTCAACACTCATAAAACACCTTCAAAGGTGGCCATTAAGATGTCACTCTATTTATAAATGATATATAATATGTTTATGTTTTACTTAAGGTTCTGTATTTTTCATTTATTGCATACCTTTATTATTTCCATTATGGGAAAACGTGATATTTTCATTTTAGGAAGTGCGGACAACCGCCCCCTCAAAGTGATTTGAATCGTTAATACCATATGTGGGATGTATAAAGGATGGAGTAAATGATATTATATATGATGTTATACTGGAATTATCATATACCTTTATATCATTATAATTTCATTAAATACGAAATAGAAATGAAAGTAGCGTTCATGCGTACGTACGGCTTACCGTCTCCATGAACGGTGCATTTAATTTCTTACCTCTAAATGTTACGTAATATTATGAATGAATGTATATACTGGATATTTAGGATATATATGACATCTAAATCATGAATATAATTCTGGAAATAATGGATATTCTACCACATAAACAACTTGTAATTATAAGAAGTTTATCGTTGACTCAAGTACCAAAAATCGACAAAACGACCGTTACTAACTTAAATAATTACATAATGTTCATAACATTGTAATAAGTGATATAAAAAGGATAATGAAATTGAAAATGGTAGATATTAACTCTAGTTTATTATTCAGGAGGTTAAATAATGGTCGAATCAAGTCGGACACAAGGTAAGGGAATTTCTTAACCCAACTTCAATTATTTGGGTTAATCTCCTACTTTCAAATTATGTCATGATATTATTTTGTCCTATTTTGTATTTTTTACTTTCTTTATGTGTACCTATAGTGAATACACATAATAGATCTATTTTATTTTAAAAATGATTTTTGTAAGGACTTCGTCTCAATCTCATTTCATTGAGGCATATTTGGTTTTATACACAACTTTCTTTTATACGGTGTATAAACCCCTTTGACTTTTACATTTATTCAAAAGAAATATTTTTTTATACGAAGTGTTTTACTAAACGACAAAACGGGAATGTTTTTCTTTCCGTACATATGCGGCGACAACGACTTCTCCGCCACCGTGACCATTATTTGAGTTTCGGCTTCCTCTACAAGCCATCACATTTTTTTTATGAAAAATAAATACAAAGTTTTAACTTTCTTTTATTTTGGTATTGAAAATGGTTTTCAAAGCATTTTTATTATATCAATGTGTTGTATTGATATATTGTGATTGAAATGTGGAAATTTTATGTTTCCTTTATGCATGTTTTATGTGATATGATTATGTTATGGTTTATAATATGTTTAAAAATATTCATATGAGGAATGCATTGGACTTAATAAGTGACGGGTGGAGCCCGCAATAGCTCCTCGATGCATCTATAAGTCTCATGAGACAAACTAGTGTCTTGGAACGAGGCCTTGACAAAATCTTATTTGTGGTCTTGGCACGAGGCCTTGACTACGTGGTTATGATAGTCTGGCATTATGCATTCCATCATTATGATAGTGGTTAATGATATTTCATGTGATTATTCGACTAGTAGAATATCCATGTGAGTAAGTAAATGGCATTATTTCATTTTACTTTTGCCATATTATGCTAAAGTTCAAGTTTAAAAGGCTTTTGTTTTAGTTATACATTGCCTTAAATGTTAATGTTTATTTATGAGAGCTTCCGCTATGTTGTTATCCTTACGGAGCATCTGAGCTCACCCCTTTCAATGTTTAAATTTTTCCAGGATGTGAAGAATTATATTATGAATGACCTGCAGGGATAATATAAGGGGATTTGAAGAGAATATGTTGTAGTTTTGTTTTACTTTTTGATGTAATTTATGACTTATGAATGTATCTAGTGTTTCCAAGGCTACTAAACTAATCGGTCTTTCGAGACATGATCTTTTGTGATCATGCCAATGTTACGAAGTAATGCACCGACTCTGGGTAGCTGGGGTCGGGGCATTACAGTTGGTATCAGAGGCAGTTTATTACTAACCTTGGAAGCTAGATTTAGATAAACTCTTATTAGAGAACACAGCCCGAAGATAGACTTTGAGGATTAGTATAGAAGAACTTCCTAGAATTTTGGTATTATAGAGATTTTGTGAGTTTTCCGAGCAATACATCCCTGTCTGGATATGAGCAGGTAGAGGCGGCTCTAGCACAGATGTACCTAGAGGTAAAACCCGAAAAGAACGCTTTGAGCTAGACTCGAACGGGAACTGGTGCACGACAACGGGCCTTGCTGCACTCTTGGTTACGACACTCCTGGAAGATATACTTAGTATAATTCTCATTTTCATTACAAACCACTATGAAGGGTTATGATTATATAATTCCTCAAAGAAAACATTCCTTTTTATGATTATGGATTATATCCATAAATAGTTCAATTTATGAAATGTGTTTTACAAATATGGAATTATGTATTTTAATTCATAAACTAATCTAGTTTATGACATTATTTAGAAATGGCACCTAGTGGAAGGAATGGAAACTGTATCAATGCACGCACTCCGTGTAAGGATTGCCCTCCTGCTTAAGATAATTATTGCGGATCTGGAGATACAACTGGTGCTGATCTACTTATAACCATACTGGGACAACTCACTCAGGTTATGAATAATAACCTTACTCGTATGGAGCACCCTGATCCGCAACGTGGAGGATCAATGTTAGACCCCTTCATGAGGAAACAACCACCGACATTTAATGGGGGTACAAATCCGTTAGTAGCTAAGCAATGGATAAACTCCTTAGAGAAAATATTCCACGCCTTGGGGAGTAGCGAAAGGGAGAAGGTTATCATGGCAGTTTACCGCCTCACTAGAGATGCTGATCAATGGTGGACATTGATTCAAAATACAAAGGAAGATGATGACGTATCGAATATGGAATAGAGGGAGTTTAAAGACCTTTTCTTAGAGAAATACTTTACTCATGACCATCGAGCAGATATGGAAAGGCAATTTCTGAGTCTGAGACAAAAGGAGGATGAGAATGTCGCAATGTATGATGCCAACTTTACAAGGTTGGCGAGGTATGCTACAGATTATATACGTAACCCAAGAGGTAAGATTGATCATTTCTTTGATGGGTTAAAACCATTTCTCCGTAGAGCTTTAGTATCACAATCTTTCCCAACATACGAAGATATTGTCTCATGTGCTATCCAGACAGAAAATGAACTCTCTAAGTCTTATGACAAAAAAGTAAAGCAAGAGAAGAAGAGAATGGTGGAACAAGAGACAGATAAAGGGAAAAAGGGAAAGAAGGATTTTCCATTATGTGATAATTGTGGGAAGAATCACCCTGGTACTTGCCTAAAAGGAATTGGAGTTTGTTATAAATGTGGAGAAAAAGGTCACCAGGCGCGTGATTGCAAGGGAAAGAAAGAGGCTATCAGTGTTGAATGCTACAATTGTAGTGAAATGGGGCATTATGCAAATGAATTTCCTAAGCGTCAGGGAAACTTACCTCAGAAAAGGCCAAGGGATCAAGGATAATGTTATGTTGTTACTACAGTTGAAGTGGAATAATTAATGTATTGGTGCTTTTGGACTCATGGATTATATTCTGGTTATTAGAATAATGTGATATATATATAAGGATTGTACTATAGTACTTGTTGTTTCAGTAAGGTTTTAATATGATGAAGGTAATCATATTTTTAGTATGTGACAATAAGAGAAACTTTACTTTGTTTGGGGAATCTGATAAATTGATTTTGGAATTAAGAGACCTTTTAGAGAAAGTCTGGACAAATGTATTTTGGATAACTATAAAGGTTGGAGTGGATTAAGTTGATCTTTGGATAGTATTGTTTATGGTTAAAAAATTTATGAAGATTATTTTTGGAATATTATAATACTATAGTTTTAGGAAAAGAACAACCTGCAGGGTGGGGCATAACCCGTCACGTCGGACAAAGCTACAGGAATCGAACCCACAACCATAGTGCAAAAGGCCTTTATTTCCTACCACTAGCCTACAGGAAGACCCTAGTTTTTACAAAATTATTTTACTAATCTAAATGGTATGTGATAATATTTGGAACCTTATACAATTACCATAAGTATAATATTTTTGAGTTCTATTATCTTTTTGAGTGAAAGCTGAGTTGAAGGTTGAAACTCTAATTGTCAAGCATAAATATATATATAACTATCTCTTATTCAATGAATAAATTAATTCTTAAACTTTAACAAAGGGATATTAAAACAGAAAAATGTGTTATCCTAATACCTTATGTCTTGTTGAACTGATGATATTTTAAATCAACATAGATTAAAGGCTTTGAGTCCCTCAATTTGATAGATGATTGTGATTGATGACCTCAATCACTCCCTACAAATATTTACGTTTTTCCTCCAATTATATGTCTCTAATTTCCACCAATGTTCTCCTTATCGAGATCATAATTTGGTGGTGACTTTCTTATTTCCATTTCCCTCTTATTAAGGATAAATTTTATTAATCTTATTTCCGATGTGGGTTTTCCACAAAGGTATTTTCTCTTTTCAAACTTTTATTTTCAAAGAAAAAAATTTCAAATTGCGAGGACGCAACTTATTGAAGGAGGGGAGAATGTAAAACCCCGAGCTTCCACGATACGCTTCTCATTCAAGAATGCAATGACCTGCATTATACGCAACTTCGAGTTCTAAAACACCTCGACTAATCAAAGTAGCCGTTATGAATAGTACTAACCACTTTTTAAATTATAGAAATTTTATATTTCAAAATGGACTTCATTTTTGTATTCGTAATATCGAAATTACCCTAAGTTGAATTTATTGTAATTTTCTGAGAACATCCAATTTTTTATGAATAGTGAAAAATACATAAAACAGCTTTTTTAATAAAAATAATTTATTGTGATAAATTATAATAATTATTAGTTTTAAAGTATAATTAGAATATATTTTTACCATTTTAGCCAATGGTGGTCATTAGAATTAATTTAACACCGAAATTGGACATAAACAATTGCCAATCTTTTGATATAAATTGTTTTTTTAAAAACACACTATTTGTTGTGACAGCGGGAATTAATTATAAAATTAATTAATGAAACTTATATGTTTGGAATTTTGTAAAATAGACATCATTTTTGAATTCGGAATATCAATTATAGTTTAGGGTGAAATTTTGGCATTGTTCTGAAAAACTTCAATTTTTGATGAATAGTGAAACCACTAAGCGGTAGTTAAATAACTGATTTTTCATTTAAATGAAATATTACCACTTCTGTGATTTGATTTTCAAAAATCCGACATACATGGTTGTCATAAAAAGTAAAATCTGGTTCAATGAAATTAAAATAATTTTTTGGTGAATAGTAAATTTTATGTTCTTAATCGCGATTAGAGGTAATTAGTGTAGTTTAAGTAAATAATATTGTTTTAATAATATGAGATGAGCTTGACACATATACTACCCTCATTGTATGTTCCATGTCCGACCAAGACAATCCATGGGTCAACTTGGGGACCCCATGGAGCCACATTAGTTGGAAAATGACATAAATACCTTTTATTTAATGTTAAAGTTCAAAATGACACAAACATGAAATGTTTTACAAAAACAATTTTTACATTGGGTTATACAAGTCATATTTTTGACTATTAATAGTCATTGGAAGGATAAAAAGATTTCCTACATCATAGTATTTTTTTATTTTTAGACATTAAATAAATTAAATTATTTATGACATCATTATGATGCAGCGATGACCTCATTATTTAACGATTTTAATAAAATGAATAGATAATGTACAATCCAAGGCTTACACTTGTCCAAAGACTATTGGATGGTTAGATTTCGAACCCTTATCACATTAGCCACGAATTATATAAGTGTGGGACCTTTGGAATCCGAAAAGCATTGTATAATAAAGTAATATTTCATTACTTTCCAAGAGTGCCCCTCCTCTCCACTTATAAAAGGCCCCCACCTCTAACACCTTATTCACACTTTCATGCCATTTGGATCAGCCAACCTCTGCCAAAATACTCTCTCAACGTCCCCCTCTTACTCCTAGAAGCCTCACATTGGGCAGAACTCTTCCCAAGGAATCCTTTGGCTCAAATCAAAAAGAGTTACCCGATTTTGAGGTAATGTCTTCTCTTATGTTATTTTGTATTATTTTGATTCTCCAACCCCATAAACTCTTTTTATTCATTTCTTTTATAACAACACCAGTATCCTAAATATACTAGGATGTTGTTATAAGAATTATTCGAGCTACACTTACACACACATACATATAATGGTTAAAGAACATACGGTTTCTGTGGATGGCGAATTTCTGCCTCACGAAACGATGATTGTTCAACACTCATAAAACACCTTCAAAGGTTGCCATTAAGATGTAACTCTATTTATAAATGACATATAATATGTTTATGGTTTACTTAAGGTTCTTTATTTTTCATTTATTGCATACCTTTATTATTTCCATTATGGGTAAACGTGATATTTTCATTTTAGGAAGTGCAGACTACCGCCCCCTCAAAGTGATTTGAATCGTTAATACCATATGTGGGATGTATAAAGGATGGAGTAAATGATATGATATATGATGTTATACTGGAATTATCATATTCCTTTATATCATTATGATTTCATTAAATACGAAATAGAAATGAAAGTAGCGTTCATGCGTACGTATGGCTTACCATCTCCATGAATGGTGCATTTCATTTCTTACCTCTAAATGTTACGTAATATTATGAATGAATGTATATACTGGATATGTATGATATATATGACATCTAAATCATGAATATAATTCTGAAAATAATGGATATTATACCACATAAACAACTTGTAATTATAAGAAGTTTATTGTTGACTCAAGTACCAAAAATCGACAAAACGACCATTATTAACTTAAATAATTACATAATGTTCATAACATTGTAATAAGTGATATAAAAAGGATAATGAAATTGAAAATGGTAGATATTAACTCTAGTTTATTATTCAGGAGGTTAAAGAACGGTCAAATCAAGCCGGACACAAGGTAAGGGAATTTCTTAACCCAACTTCCATTCTTTGGGTTAATCTCCTACTTTCAAATTATGTCATGATATTATTATGTCCTATTTTGTATTTTTACTTTATTTATGTGTACCTATAGTGAATACACATAATAGATCTATTTTATTTTAAAAATGATCTTTTTATGGACTTCGTCTCAATCTCCTTTCATTGAGGCATATTTGGTTTTATACACAACTTTCTTTTATACGGTGTATAAACCCCTTTGACGTTTACGTTTATTCAAAAGGAATCTTTTTTTATACGAAGAGTTTTACTAAACGACAAAAAGGGAATGTTTTTCTTTCTGTACATATGTGGCGACAACGAATTCTATGCCACCGTGACCATTATTTGAGTTTTGGATTCTTCTACATGCCATCAATTTTTTTTTAAAAAAATAAATACAAAGTTTTAACTTTCTTTTTTTTGGTATTGAAAATGGTTTTGAAAGTGTTTTTATTATATAAATGTGTTGTATTGATATCTTGTTATTGAAATGTGGAAATGTTATGTTTCCTTTATGCATGTTTTATGTGATACGATTATGTTATGGTTTATGATATGTTTAAACCTATTCATATGAGGAATTAATTGGACTTAATAAGTGACAGGTGGAGCCCTCTATAGCTCCTTGATGCATCGGTAAGTCTCATGAGACAAACTAGTGTCTTGGCACGAGGCCTTGACAAAATCTTATTTGTGGTCTTGGCACGAGGCCTTGACTACGTGGTTATGATAGTCTGGCATTATGCATTCCATCATTATGAAAGTGGTTAATGATATTTTATGTTATTATACGACTAGTAGAATATCCATGTGAGTAAGTAAATGGAATTATTTCATTTTACTTTTTCCATATTATGCTAAAGTTCAAGTTTAAAAGGCTTTTTTTTAGTTATACATTGCCTTAAATGTTAATGTTTATTTATGAAAGCTTCAGATATGTTGTTATCCTTACTGAGCAACTGAGCTCACCCCTTTCAATGTTTTAATTTTTCCAGGATGTGAAGATGTATTTTATGAATGACCTGTAGGGATAATATAAGGGGATTTGAAGAGAAGATGTTGTATTTTTGTTTTACTTTATGATGTAATGTAATACTGATGAATGTATCTAGTGTTTCCAAGGCTACTAAACTAATCAGTCTTTCGAAACTTTATCTTTTGTGATCATGCCAATGTTACGAAGTAATGCACCGAATCTGGGTAGCTGGGGTCACGGTGTTACATCCGGTATTTTCATTTTAAATTAAAATTTTACCTTTGGTGAATTTTTATTAAACTAAAATGAAGTGATATTTCCTTCAGTTTTCATATGAGGTACTTTTTTAACATTTTTTCAAGTGTACGATAATAATGTTTTAAATCTTATATGACCTGAATATATTTATGCACCATCATATTTCATTATTTCTAGGAAACTTCTTCTACACAATTTAATTTATATTTTAAATTAAATTCATTTCTTTTATAATGTCTTGTAATTTGGAGGAAAAATTTTTTCATAGAAGAAAGTACTTTTTCCTCAAGAATCATGTTCATGTGATTTGTCAAATTATTTTCCATCTAAGACGACACAATTTAAATAATATTATATTGATATCCTTATTATTACTATGATTTTATTGTTTTAATGATGGAATGATATTTTATTTGGATTTTGTTATGATAGAATGATGTTTAAGATTCCCATTTTATTTAGAGGGTTATGCTATGATTAATGATTTATGTTTATGTGGAATATGTATTATGATTTTATTTTGATATGGGTGAGACCTATATTTCCCTACAATGAATTATTTAATGATTTTTTTCTCATGACATTGACTTGAATAGAATTGAATGTTAAACTAGTTTAGTAATATAGTGTTTGAATGACATGTAAATCTAGTTCTGTAATACATGACTAGAATGACAAGTGAACCTAATTCAGTAATTGAATTTGTACACTATGATTGTCTTGGAATAAAGGCCTTAGATATTATGGGAATTATATTATTTGATTATCGGTTTTCCAAAATCCCATATTTTATTACAATTCTATTTTCTCATGGTTCATGATTCCATTATGATTAATTCCTTATAAACATCCACGATTTATTTCATGACTCATGATTTTGGTATATGTTAAAATTTGAATGATTTTTCCACACTTATGTTAATGTTTTTACATTCTTATGACTATGTTTTGTATGGTAATTTACATGATTACCCTTATTGATATTTTATGCTCACCCCTTTTAATGTTTCATTTCTTAAATGATTTTATGAAGGGTATTATATAAGACACATCGAGAGGGGGTTTTAGTTATGAAGGATAAAGAAAGAGATGATGAAGATGTTTTATGAAATAGTTTCATATGTTTTCCAGTATTAAGAGTAATGAAACTAATATGGTATTTGGTTTCATATTTGGGTCATGTATTATATATTCTTTAAAAGTAATGTAATTTAAATGTACATCAAGCTTGGGTCATTACAATACAACCAGAACTCGTCATGATATAATGACTTCAAAAAAATTAATATAGGAAACTTCATTAAATATGTGGAGTTTTACCGTCAACTTTGTAACAGATTATACATTGTGGTTTGGATCAAATATATTTTACAAATAGTTAAAAAAATAAAATAATTGTGGAGATGACCATTTTAAATTTATGAGGGTTTAGATCTCAAATTAACCAAGTATGTGATGTCCTTTTCTAGCTTCACCATGACATAGTAAAGGCACTTTCATATATCTTTATAAATATGTGTTGTGTTCCAATTTCGATTCACATTTATACATTAAATAAAACACATGATATTTATATTTCATCCTTTAGGGTTCATTAGTTGTATTTATATAGATCCAAACCTCATGATCGATATGGTGTTTTCTTCTATGACAATAAACAAATTTCTTATTCTCTTTCATCTGTTACATTCCATTTCTCTTGATCTTGTTCTTCTTAGAGGCTCTATAATATGGGATTATTAATTTTTTTTGAACGATATAAATTTGAAATAGATAGTTTTTGGGGAGGATTTATTAGTTTTTCGTGGATTTTCATAATTGGTTATCTCTCTCTCTCTCTCATTCATACACTATATTATTTAAATATTCAAGCAAGGTAGGGGATTCAAAACATATACTTCGTTAATTTGGTGTGAATATAGATTAATCCTTATTTTTTATTAATTTAGTGGACATATTAAATTTACATAAACAATATAATGATTTATGAAAATAAAATTTAATGGGATGGGGTGATTCAAAATTGATTTTCATTAATTCGTGTTATTTTGTTTTTACTGATATTTAGTATTTCATACACAATAATAAAATATATGAATTTTTTATAATGGATTAATAACCATTTATAGATTATATCCCACTTAAATATGTTAATGGAATGGATTCACATTAATCTGAATTTGTTTTGTTGATGAATTATAAATTGAATTAGAACTATGATGGTTGAATGGCTAATATGAAGTTATTTAAGGTAAATTGATGTAATTTTTTCAATTTTTTGATAGTATTTTTTAATTCATTCAAATTGGGTTATAATTATAGTATCTTATTTGAATGGATTGTATGGTGGATGTGGTGTGGTTGTTATAGCTGCAGTGGGGGAGGAAATTTTTTTGATTATTATATTGATAACATAAGTAGATATTTTGAATAGTATTGGTAATTGAATAGTTATGTATGATGTTTTTATATGATAATTTTGTGAAGGGTGTTATATTATGAGAGGATGATGTGTCTTGTGACATAGTTTACCACAAATTGGATGATGTTAAAATGTAAAAAATAACAAATAACTAAATTAATGCATAATGTTTGCTGAGTATTGCGGTTCATGAAATAATTAATTATAAAATGGGTAAATGATATTCAGATGGATGTAAAATTTTATTGAAATATTTTAATGTTTTAATATATTAGAACTCATCATTAATGAATTCATTTTCATTAATAAAACCAAATTAATAGTATGTGTTTTTTAATGCTAATCCTAGAATTTAATAATAACATGACTTAATAGAGGTTATTTGTATGTTATAAAGGAGTGTGGTGTGGTTTGGTATGGTTATTTAGTTGTGTGGCGCCAGTGGTTTGAGAAATTTTGTCATTATTAAATGGGTAAACGAGGTCACATTAATAAATATATATTGTTTTGATTTAATAATTGGATTAGGATCTGATGTATCAAGTTTGGAATATATATACTGGTTATAATGTCTTGGGGTTATGGTATATATATACTGAATGAATAGTTTTTTGGGGGTTTTGATGGATATAAATGTGGGGAACATACATGTTTGTATAAGGTAATGTTGTTGATTGTATTTTTATTTTGTGATAAGGATATGATGTTAGAATATGAGGATGATTATAGTTGACGATACGTTGTTATTTCTATGATATCGTATGAAAACCCCTATTTTACATCACCTCAATTAATGAATTATTATATAATGGAAGATATAAAAATAATATTATATGATTTTGGAGCCTAGTGTATTTGAAATATTTGGTATATATCCTATCAACATGGAACATGTGTATAATAAAATTTTTGAAAACTTCCTTAACAAGATCCTAAAATTCCATCGTTCTTTTAAAACTGTTTGAGATAACATTAGGACATACATAAGAAATGTGTGACCTATAAATCCCATTATTTGAATAAAGAAGTAATAGAAGAAGTTAAATTAGAAAATGTGGTACTAGGTTTATACCAGGGTAATAAAATATGAGTGACAATAATAATATTGATCAACTAATCAGGATATAACATGCAAACATAAAGGCATCATGGAAATATTGAAATAACATAAATCACGTCATAAAAATAAGGGATGGTCACCTATAAATACAACATAACACGGTGTATATAGTCAAATAATGGATTAATTTTAATCACAAATACCATTCATGATTTATTATGATTCTAAAATACTACCCATTTCATGGGAGCATTATATGAATGGATGCATCATATTATGTATATGATAATGTGGGATACATAGAGAATTCTACATAAATACAGATTTAATAACATTTAATACCATTATTAAGTAGTTTTGGTTATATAAATTTAATTCCCTATTCAATTAAGTATTTTCATATGTAGATGAATACCCTTGAGTGGAAATGGTGATGTGTATTCACAATAAAAATGTGTTTCATGGAAAATCTTAGGATAATTCTTGTAGAATAACAGGGGTATATAAAGGTTCCATGGAAGGATAAGTGAGAGTGAAAGGGGTATTTAACCACAAAAAAAACATAAGGATATTAATAAATATCTGTGAGAATATATACCAAAATGAAAATGTGGAAAAAGGCATAACAAAAAAGAGGTTGTTGCATGAAGAGGAGAAGGATGGAATCTAGTACCATGATATAGTACTTATAAAATCATTGGAAGAGTCTTTTGAGAGATTGAGAGAACCATAAAAGGGACAGATATTAGGAAGGGAAGGTTAATTTAAATTTACAATAGTTTTTATTATGGAAAAATGGGTGGTTTTTTGGGTTTATATAAAATGAGAGTACATTTATTTATTATTTTTAGAACATTGGTTTTGGACTCCATTTGAAAATTTAGGAAAAACCACTAAATATATGATGGATTTTTACAAGGATTCTACAAAATTATATTTTTTTAACTATTTTAAATGCTTACTAAAAGATAAAATTAAATTAATATCATCGTTTATGTGGATGTAAGTTAGGTTTATAATGAATTGACTTTAAAAAATAAAATTATATTATATGCTTTAGAATATTAACCAAGGGATTATAAAATTAATAAAATAACCCTAAAAAATCATTTTTATAAATATGGAAAATATTTCTGTTCATGGTTATGTATTATTGAATATATTACATCAATTGTTAGGTGAGTATGATTTCTTAATACCCAATGTATATTTATACCATATTTAATTTTTACCCAAAAATAAATCTATCCAAAAATTAGGAAAAATAACCATTTGATAATTTTGATGTGATGATCTAAAAAATAATTGATATTTAAAAAAAATAAGAATTATAATTTATACTTTTAAATCAAAAATCCACATTATTTAAAAATACGTGGGTTTTGAAAATATTTTTTTCTCACCCTTAAAACATTATTTTTGACTTCATAAAATTCTATTATCCTTAATATATAATAAAAATTACTTAATAAAAATAGAAACTAATGATTAATTTATTCAAAAAGTTTTTTAGTTCCTTAAAATGTGTTTATTGATTCATACTATACATTTCAAAAAAAATTACATTTTTTATCGTATCAGAATGCATTTTTTATAAAAATCAATATTTATTCATTTTAATGTAATAATAAAATGATTAATATAATCAGTATTTTATAAAAATATAGAAAATCATAATATTAGGGTATAAATACATAGACATTTAATACCCCAGCAAAGGTCTTATGGGCAAGGTGCATGATAGTGATATTTTCATGGGGCAGTTTGAAGTACATCGTTTTGGTTGTGATCTCGATGATAATAATCATATGAAGTAAATGTTTTTGTTCATACATTTTTTTGAATATTCTATTTATCCTGTGTATGAAAAAATCATAGTTATTCAATCGTCTCTAAATCTTAAAAAAATAGGCTTTATAGGGTACAATACTATAAGTCGAGGCCATTCCATCTTCCTTCGGTGTCAATTGGACTTTATCAAAACTCATTCTATATAATGGTCTTATGACCACTATATAATGACTATATTATAAGTAGTTATTATTTGTAATGATATTTTAACTTTAAATGATCATATAACTTTTAAAAATAACTAAATTAGTTAATGTTTTTATGAATGTTCATTTGAAAATAAGTGATTTACTCATTTAAAAATGAGATCTCATTTATAAAATTTTAGAACATTATATTGTTACCACCTTTATAAATTCCACCCTAAAAGTTTTCAATACATACAATAAAATAGATATGGGTACTTTGGATTCATTTTCTCTTCAGGCCCCTAAGTTACTTCCTCATACATTGGATTCCTCCACAACACATTGACAATGTGAGTTTCATTATTTCATATTTACATTTATCTATGATCTAAGATATTTATCAGATATATCTTGTATGAAATAAATTTATGAAATGGTACCTCATTGGGATTCATTTCAAGTGAGGGTTTTGGTATGTTCTTTCTCAAGAAGGATACATGAAACACATTATCAACTTGAGATAGATTAGGTTTGAGTGATATTCAATAGACCACCCATTCAATGTTATTAAGGATCTGAAAGGAGATTGTGTATCGTGGTCTAAAATTATTCTTATTTCCAATCCTCATGAATTTATTCTATAGAAATACATGAAGGAAAATTTTATTTATTACATTAACAATAATTTATCAATGATGATTATCTACACAGACTCTATGTAAAAATACGCAAATTTAATATGACCCTGGATAGTGTAATACTTCTTTGTTATCTACTGGAATCAATTAGTTTACATCATCTTCCTCTATAAATATCATCATACATGTTCGAGACTAAGAACACTTCTGATGTAGATGCTTTTATAGTTATATTTTAATTCCCTGGTGGAAACTTATTCTATATGAGAACTATACTAGAGAAATATGTTGATAAAAATATCCTTTAAATCCAATGAACATGATCAAATTATATCTTCTAGTGTTTTAATTGTCCTATTACATTGAACATCCTTACTAAGATGAGAAGAAATTATAATTCTTAGTTCTATATTAAAAACATATTGGAGGCTTCTCAAAAACCATGTGGTAAACCTCAGATCTAGATTTGCTAGAATAGACAGCAGGACTCTTTTAAGTCTTACCAATCTATTATTTATATAATGGATATTTGGTAAAGAGAGAAATAATACATCATCGGAAAGAAATACACCAACTTTTTAAGGATATATAATACTTCCCATATAGAATTATATCTTTTTTATATCCTTTAATTTCCTATGAAAAAAATCAATGTGTATGTTTTCTTATTTCGATACTATTATAAGCAATGTTCTCAGTATACCCTTAGACATCTCTCATTCATACTTGAGTTTCAGGAATATCAATCATTGTGATATGAACTCATAAATATATGAAAAAATGTTTTCACACAAATTTTTTTCATGAAATATTTATCCATTCCCCTTCATCCTTGATTAATAGTGAATGATGAACTAAACACATTACCAAAAAGGTCCATCATCATTTATAATTTTGACAGGAAGCATACGTTGTTTAAAAACATTATATAACATTATTAATTAATTTTTAACTCCATAATATCCACTAACATCTTCTATAACAAACCAACATATTTCTGATCCTCCATGATTCTATCAAGAATGCATGGTTGAGATTTTATTTTACGAACGTATGATAAATATCCTTTAATTATTCATATATCCATCCATTTCATTTTTATGAATTTTAGATCCCTTGAAATCCCCATTGTGGATATGGATCAAGGATCCTTCCTACATATAGATTCTATAACATTGATAGCCTTCCTAGGTTGTTAATTGATTGAATAATAATAAACCATGATTAGATCAAATAAATTTTGTTGTGCATATCATGCTCCTAATGTTTGATTATATAAATGAGGCTTTTATAATCCATATAAATTTCAAATTTTGGCCTAATAGAGATAATTTAACTAAATATTTAGTGTGACGATCGTCATATAAAATTTTAGATCATGATATGGGTTGTTCTAATTATTGATCATTAGTTGTGGGAAGATATGGGATATCACCTGGTCTTCTTACATGAGTATACAACTAATGCTTTTTTTGGATTCATTATTGTAGATAAAAAATTCATCCCCACTAGTGGGTAAGTTGAGAACTGGTGTAGTGATAATCCATGTTTTCATCTCTTTAAAACATTCTTATATTTTTAATTCTATACAATCTCTATACAAACCAGGTTTTCATTGTTAGTGGACTCAAAAATATAAGTTTTTACTCAAAAATCAATTAATTTACTTATCTAATCCATGAAAACTATAGAAATCCATCATGTAGGTTGGTCTGGACCATCATTCAATTTCCTCATTCTTTATAGGGTCAATATATGACCCTTTTCTAGTGATAACATTCTACATAAAGGTTAATTTCTCTAACCAGAAGTCCTGTTTACTATACTGAGTAAATATATTTTCTTTCTACATGGTCATCAAAATAATATTAAAATTCTCATCATTTTACAACATTCATTCATAGTAGATAAGAATATCTTTTTATAAATACCACCACAAAATATTCTATGTAACCTCATAAGACTTTATTCTTAATTTTGATGAATATTTATGTGGAGTTAGGGAGTTCTAATAGAATTACTATGAAGTCATAGTCCCCTTACATTTTATGAAATATAGTCATGGGGAAATTCCCTTTCTACCCCATACTCGATAGTATCCCAACAAAATATCCTACTTATAGAAATTCTAGGATCCATGTTTATAATTGAATAACTCATACATGTGTGGTATATGATAATTATTCATTACCATGATCTTATTGGGCTCATGGTAATCAATGAAGAGGTGAATTTACCTATACATATTCTTAGAGAACACGATCGGTTCACATCATGATGCTGATCTTGGGAATATTAACAATTCATCTAGTTTATCCAATATATTCATCTTGATCTCCAAATTTGAAAAAATGAAAATTAAATATAGAGTTATAGATAATGTAAATTCTCTAGATATAATTTTTATTTATAACTAAAAAATCTATAATATTGGAATACTAGACAATTCATTAAGAAATAGATCGGTGACTTCCCTTACAATGGGAATGTCATCATGGGTGATTTTTTCCTTTTGTCTCAATAATTTGTGCTAGATATTCATTATTTTATAGAAATAATAGAATTTCTTGAGATTAAAATACTTAATGATATTTACCATCCTCCATAAACTTGTATATAATTAAATAATTATTAATGATATAGAGATTGATTTACCTCTCATAGAAATTTTTGCTTTCTCTATTTAATGAAATCTAATAAATAACCATAATTGTATTAATTTTTTCTAAAAATATTATCAAAATGATTGAATTTTTTTGAGAAAATTACTATAGGGGAATATTTATATAATAGTGATTAAATGCGTTAACTGTTTTCCATGTTCACCAATAGCTCTACTTCAATGGTTTTTAGTTATGTTTGAATAGTTATAGTAAACTTTTGTGATTGAAAATTATGTATATAAATGTTGGATTATAATCCCTATTTTCAGTATTTTATTTGGTTTATTACAATTTAATACATTATAAATAGACTCATGGATGAAAAATTTTGAATTATAAAACACATAAATGGGAATCCAATAATATTAAATAGATAACTCTTAAATGGTCTGTATTCATTAAACTATTAATTTTTAGTAATTAATATAAGTTATTCAAAATCAATTTCCCAAAAATGTATTACGGGAATTTCCCCCCTAACAATGCTTATTATGGATATTTAAAATTTACCAAAAAATATACCAAAGATATTCAAACAAGGTTTTCCGAAAAACTATTTTTGTGCACCTTGTGATGATCGAGTCTAGCTAAACGTTCCCATTTCTGGGTCATTAAACCTAGGTACCTATATTCCAGAGCCACAACCACATGTAGTATCTAGTATGGGATATATATTTATAAGAACCACTTACTCTAATATTTACCAAAAAAAATTTATCTTTTTTTGTTTAATATTTAATTTATTGTTTCTGATAGAGTTTTATAATCATATTCCCAAAAATAAATATACTTTTTCTCAAATATGAACTTTAACAACACACATTCTATATCTCTTAAATTCATGAATTATTACACAATGGTAGGCATAAAACAGTCTATTAAGATTATTGATCCACGTTTTATTGGGAAATTAGGTACATAGAACATCATCTTGAGACATGTATAGAACAATATTATTGAAAACATCCTTAACAAGATCATAAAATTCCATCACACATCTAAAATATCACGGGGTAACCTGGGTATGTATGTAAGAAAGTGGTGATATAAATATCCCAATATGGTAATAAGAAAAGAAATGAATATGTTAATCTAGTACATGTGATTCAATAATCATATAAAGTTATCATAATATGGATGAGATAATAATATTTATCAATGATGCATGATATAACATGAGAGAATAACAAAATAATTGGAATGTGTAAACAACATAAATATTTTCATTTACCAAAGACAAGGATAAATAATAAGAAAAAATCACATGGTGGATAGAGTAAAAAAATGGATTATGAAAAATTCGTAATCCCACACATGACATATCACCAGACTAAAACATTACCCAATGCATTAGATCACTATTTTGTCGTACCAATCATTTTATGTACATGATCATGTGTTCCACATATATAATTAAATATAATTACATATATTATCAAATTTAATCATACAATTATGTAATGATGATCAAATATATATATTTGAACTATAAATTAATTATAGGAACATCTAGATTAATACCATTGGGATGGAATTGTAAAGGGTATTGACAATAAAAAAGTTTTGTCAGGGAAAAATCGATGGAAAATTTGAACATCATAACAATGGTACATAGCGGTTATTAGTATGGATTAATGAGATGGAAACGAGTCCTTAATCACTTTTAAATAATACATACTGTTAGTGGGATGTGTGAGAACATATTACAACATGAATAATTGTAAAAACACCGATTACAAAAGAGATTATAGATTAAAGAATGAAGTATTGGATACCTTACCGTGGGAAAGTTCTCCTAAAAGAATATAAAGAGATTATTGAGATAGGGTGAGAAACCTAGAAGGGATATATAGACTTAAGGGAAAATTAATTTCATACTATTATAGTTTTTAGTGAAAATAAATAGTGGTTTGGGTGTGTTTATATTTGAAAACGGGGGAGAGTTTTTTTATTTTTTCCAAACAATGGTTTTGGACACTCCATGAAAAAAGATCAATAATACAAACCATCCAATGTTTTAATCATATTACTTCTGATAAAGTGTAGAGGTATTAATTATTATACATTTTTAATAATCATCCTCATTAAATAAAAACCCTTGTTGATGTGGAAGTGAGTAAGGATTAAAAATAAGTGATTTTAAAACCATAAAATATAATATCATTTTGGGAGGATTCATTATTGCTTTATAGAAAACATAAACATTAAAAAAATATTATAATAAAATAAAATATTTATTTTGTCATTTATACCATTTATGGAATATATTACACAATATCTGGGTCGTTATGACGTCATTATACCCACTGTATATTTATTCCATATTATATTTTTACACCAAACATTGATTGTATCCAAAAATTTTGATAATATCACAATTTGATAAATTTTTCATGGTGAATTAAAAAAATTATTTATTTAATAATTATCTATTTATGATAAATTATAATCTTTATTAAAAAATACTCATGTACTAATAAAATACAATGATTTTTTGTAATAAAATTTTTTCTGACCCTTATAAAAATCATTTACAACATCAAAAATTTATACTTTTATTTAAATTTAGTAGAAATTATTGAATAATAATTATTTATTAAAATATAATTTATTCAAAAAATTATTCAATTCATAAAATGTCTTGTGTTTCATTAAACTACATATTATTAAATATATAAATTGGGTGTCATTGTATTAACCTCTAATTGTTATCAAAATCAGTTGTTAATCATTTGAAATTGAAAGTAAAATAATAAATAGAATAATTATTTTATAAAAATAAACAAATTAAAAATATTAGGTATTTGATACATAACCATTTTTTACAGGATTCATTTCCCTATGGGTACAGTACATGAGGTTGATATGTTCTTAGGGTGGTTAATTGTACATGGTTTGGGATGTGATCATAATGAGAATGAAAATATACTACAAATAGTTTCATTCGTGATTTTGCTATTAAATATTTTATTGAGATTGGTAGAATAATATAACCAATGATTCTATCATCCTTTGATGCTCTGTAAAATGGTATTCTTAGGGTACGATCCAACAAGATGAGGCCATTTCTTCTTCTTTCTATATGAATTGGACTTAATCACAAACCTTTATGTATATTAGACATATGATAGTTGTTCAATGAATATATTATAAATGGTTATGATTATTGACCTTTTTTTTATTTTAAATACCACATAACTGTTAAAAATATCCCAATTAGTGAATATTTTATCCATAACCTCATTTCTTAATAAAGAATATACTCATTTAAAAATTAAATTTCATTTATAAATTTTCGGGTTGTTACAATGGCATGTATTTTTTGATATGTTCTTATACATATGATGTGGTATGTTGATGTGATGATATGTGTATATGGAAGGGATTTATACATACTAAATATTCTATAGGAGAATTCTAGGGACTATATTAGTTTGTATGTGACTATACAGTGGGTGAGATAAGGGAGGGATAAGAGATAATGGACATACTATTGGGGAAAATTTTATATATTCATTATTAAGAAAATAATTTGTGTACATAAACATATTCGTGAAGTATTTTGGAGCATATCAAAATATGTATACTTGTATTCTCATATATACAAACACACAAAAAGACACATATATATATATATATGTGTGTGTGTGTGTGTGTTTTTGTGTGTTTTTGTGTGTTTTTATATTCACTATATAGATTAGGTACCCAATCCAATTGTTCATATCTTCTAGAGCTTGTGGTTATTGTTCATGGGTTTCTACTAGAGGAAATTCTATTGATATTTATTTTTGGAGATTATTTTTATATATGAAATAACATGAATTTTTGGAATCTTTAAATTTTTTTATATTATATAGTGTTGGACGATGGTTTATCTTTATATATTTATTGGACATATTGGGGTAATTTTTCCAATGGTTTTGTTTTAATACCATCGGTGCTAGTAACCAATCAACTGAAAATTTGAGACATTATGTAAGGGATAGTCTCACATGCACCAAAACACTAATAGGGGTAATATGGGGGTTGATTCAGTTCACTAATAATTGATTTGGTTTTGATCCCCTCATGTATTAATTTAAATGGGCCTTAGATTGGAAACTAACATCGAGTCTTAAAAATATATACATGGGATACATTAACATTATAATTACCAAGGAAGAGTAGAATAAAAATATAATAAAAATAATCAGAAATAAAATAAAGGCATAAAAATTATCTTAAATATCAAGGAAATTTCAAACAAGAACATAAATTCTAAAAAATTATAAACTAAAGGGTGGATCCAATGGAATCACCTACATTAATTCAAAAAATCAATAATTCCATTAGGTACTAATATTCATCTTGATCACCAACAACAATATAAACCATAAAAAATCATTATAAAATAAGCGGGGGGAAGATAAAATAATTATTAGTATTTTACTCAAGAAAGACACTAATGAAAATAAAAAACAATCATACTAAAATATCATCAAAAAATGGAAAAAATAAACCAGTCACTTATCCCCAGTTACACAACTAACCTACCATAAACAAGAAATTATCACCATTTCCCTAAAAAAATATATTATAATAATTATCATTAAAAATATATAATGAAAGGAACACTACAATGTTTTCCCTTCAGATCTAGTCTGCCTCACATTCAAATACAATCTTATCTAGTGCTTATATGCCTCACATATTCAAATACAACATGCAATTCACTACATAAAAACCACAACAACATAGGAAAAACATAATATATCATAATGTACCCATAAAAACATAACCAAAACCACACAAAATATACCACAACCATAATAAAATACAATAAAATCATAATCACACAAGATCTCGGTTAAAGAGATGGATATATATATTAAGAAGTCCATATTAGCCATATAGTAGCTATTATGGCATACCTAATACAGAAAACATCATAGGGTTGTGATACTTGTTATCAGAATAAGTATGTGATGTGTTACATATAACATAAAAATATTTCATATATTGATTCACACAAGACCAATAAAGGGCCCACTATATATCTAACACCTGTATAATCAAAACTAATCACTTTATCATAACCACCATACAATAACAACCACAACCACCATTACTCTAACTTCATGTCCACACTATCACCACCCAATATTAAATTTATAACCATAAAACATATTTATTTTTTATATATCATTAATATTCCCATAGTATCCATTAAAAGAAAAAATTAATTTATTACCCACATTTAGTCAAACATTATAATTTTTTCCGACATTAATCAATCAATTTATAATATATTCAATCATTAAATAGTTATTTACTATATATTATTTCTCAAAATGTATCCCATGTAATTCCACACAATACGAATATATTTAAATTAGAAAATTCTATTAATTTATTCTATATTTCATATATAATATTAAGAAACCTTTACATATAATGAATACATGCTCAATAACTGTGTTGATAGTCTACTATATCACCTATACCACTTCCACATCAACAAACCAAACTATGATACATAAAAAAACTAGAATTTCCCCATCAATAATTATAATAACATCTCTTCCTCTATCAAATTATTATCCCATTCCAAAACATTTCCGCCATAGTAATAGGATTTACTAAAAAATGTAGTTTCATATGCATATCAATACTTCATTTTTAACACTAATAATATTTAGAATAATAATTAAAAATATATATTCCTAGTGTCTTTGGGATATTATATATATGAAACATAAAATTATATATATACTACTTTGTCTTTAACCTGATCTTCATAATCACATAAAAATTTTCCTTTTAATATTTTTAATGTAAAATTTACATAGGGGAAAATCATTAAGAAATCAATGAGAAATAATGCCTAGTAAGGGAACAAACATGGAAATTTAGTATAACATATTAATCATGATACATAACTTTATACCATAAATGAGTCATGTAATATAGAATAAAAAGGAAACGTGTGATAAGGAAGAGGATAACATAAGACTATGGCTTCATAATATTTTGGAAACAATATAAAACAAGGAATCATAATATTACGTCATGTATAACATCCAAGAAAACATAACATATTATGTTAGGTTTTTTGAACTTTCACTATACATAGAATCTCAGGAGAAAACAGTTTGCACAGTTTATAGAAAGGGTATATAATTCTTATCCCATCCATCGAAGCATAATTTCAAAATTATTATGCGTTTTATATGTAGAACCAAAATATAACATAAATCATAATTATGAGAAAAAATAATGAGAAAGAAAATATAATATATAAACATGTCTTAAATAATAACCAAATGATATATCATAATTATTTCCATTAAAATATGGGGTTATTAAATTTTATATTTTCAAATATTTTTGAATAAATATTTTTCATAATGATTGAGTTTATTTTAAAAAATAAATTTAAAGGGGTGAGTAATTATGCATATGATTGAATCCCTTAGGTTATGTTTAATGCATTGTGCAAATAACCTTATATGAAAAAAATTGTAGTAGTTTTTATCTAAAATAATAAATTTAATAGAACAAATTTACATAAATTTTAAATTTATTATTTATCATATATTATTAATACATTTAAAATATTTGTATATTAAATGAAATCGGGTCACTTTAAATAAATGTGTGAAAAGGGATATTTGAAAACAAGTATATTCATAGAATTTAATGGAAACAAATACAGTGTATATGTGATAAAATATATAAAAAATATAGAAAAATAAATTTTTATTAAAAATGGGATAATGAGTGGTAATTGATATAATGTATAGATAAAATAAAAATAGGGTAGTTGTGAGTTCCCTAAAAGTCGTGATTGTCTTTTTATGTTTTTATAACATCGTGATTAACCAAATTATGTATATGAAATACTTTCTCCTAAAACATCTTATTTTATTCAATATTTATTTTTTATTTTTATTCATATGTGATCATTTTATTAAGACTCTATATTAATGTTCACCATCTCAAGGTTGTTCATATCATAGTTCAATGATCTGAACTGTTTCGTGATATTTATGGATATTCTAATGAAATTTGTACATAACATAAGAAGTTTTATTATATGTATTTCAATATCTTCCTAAATTTTAAAATGTTAAAAATATATAATATTATTTAAAAATAATCATCGATTATAGAGTATAAACTTATTATTTTATGGTTATTTCATTTAGGATGTTTCTCCAAGAATAATAAACTTAATCAGATGAATTTAATATTTAAAATTATATACAAATTAAAAAATATGAAATAAAATTGAGTATACTTATTGTTGTCATATTTATATATAATATCATTATTACATCCATCCATGAAGATGATGAAGAAAAATAAAAAATTTATACTCTAGAGATAAAGTGCATAAAAAATCTTGGAAACATTTGAATTTTTTCCAAAACAAAGGGATATTGGATTATTGGTTTTATAATAGTATAATATTTTTTATTCATAATATTGAGAGTCTTTGAAATGTAGGTTGATGAGTCTTCATGGATATGAGAGTATTCAGATATTTACACCACCACAATCAAAATAGGCGGGAGACCATTCTATGTCATTATAACCAACTCAGTTGATTAAAAACAATTCAACCCCTTATAATCAAACATTTCGATGAAAATATTTTCATTGTAAATGAAATGGTGATTCCAACATGAATCTCCTTACAATGGAATCTCTATTATAATATTTAAATGATTATCTACCACGTTCTCATCAGACACCTTTATCCCTTCCCCGTCAACCATTTGAGTGAATGAGAATGGTGAAACCAACCTAAATCATTTACCAACGTGGAAAATTATACAACTCTTTAGGTCGTGTTCATATCCAAAATTGAAGAGGGTAAAATGAGACTCTCAATTACACATGGGGTCGTGATATGCAAATTTTATGAGGTTATGTTGTTTGTATTTTTCATATATCTTTTATGAACTCTCTATTAGAAATCATTCAAATCCATTGTCATCTCACTAGCTTCCATGTACACTGGCATCATCAAATACATTGGTCAGGTCCTCAACCAAAACGTGGATTCCATTTCCCACCCAACATCTAAAATATTGGGTTTTGAATGCACTGGTTAGAGAGTACCTCCAAATAGGTACTCTCCCAACCATAGATATAGCATGATAAGACATCCCATTCTAGAATCCATGATATTCATCCACCATGAGATGGTTGGTGGTCCCAAACCAAATAGCTCCACTAGCAATCTCTAACTATTTCTAGAGTTTATCCCTATAACATGATAATGCGTCTTTCCCTTACCATAGGGATAATAATTATGTTGTCACCAATGACTTCATTACATCATTTGAAGGGTCCAACCCAAATTTCCCTATACCAAATCATCGCCCCAACATCATGCATCCAAACATCATCATCATGATGTGGATGTTACCCTGTCAGATCCATATAAAGTCAAGTATAACCTAGTCCCCAAGGTGTACCATAAAGGGTGATGATCATACCATCATGAATAGAACAACATCATTTTTCCTACTAAATAATCCTACCATGTAAATATGGTGACAACCCATGAGCTTATGTATATTCCTTCTCACACTCATGATGACAGCCAATCTAATGCGGTGTAAAATTACATGTATAAGTATATCCATTCCATGGAACCTGAAGACCATTACAAAAATATGGAGGCATATGATAAGATTCAAACCTGTACTCAAAAATATAAACCACTTCAATTAAATATAGTATAAACTAAGAGCTGGCTTAAATTCCCTCTACTACTCGAAAAACATTCCATTTAAATTCGATGGAAAATTATAGGCAGATGTATATCCTAAACACGAATATTAAGAATTCAAAAAAAATAAGCTACCAAATATAATTAGAGTCATATTCTTGCGGATACATATTAGGACCATAATTCAAATACAATGAAACCAGTAAGCAGATGAAAATTCATGCTCGTTCATGTCAATACTCCTTGAATAGAATGAAAATGAAAAGAGAAAGGGCCTAGTAAATCCCAATTGAATATCTATTATATACTCAATTTTATTAACTTGTATTAGAGACCATTTAGTACACAATGTTAGGAAATTGAAGACGAGATTAGGCCTATATTCCTACTCTAACACCATAATGAACATATATTCCTATTTATGCCAAGTAAGACTCTTAAAACATATTATAAATGATAGAAAATCAGATATCAATCGCTTAACATATCCGAGATACATTCTAAGATGTAATCACGCCCATGGAAATTTATAGGATTTAGGCCCACAATCTCACCTCCCCATGTACGTGACTTATCCACATAAGAGTGTGGTCACTAAAAAGAAGACTTGCATCCTTGCTTCCATCTAGGTGGGTCATTGGGGGTATTCCAGGATAAGTGAACAGATTAATTGGAAAAAATTCATTTTACAATAATGGGACAACTGTCCACTTTGGTGGGTAGTCCATGGAAGTTATATATCCATACGAAAATTACATATGATTATTGAAATATCTCGGTAGTACCACTGAAGCCAATCGAATAGTAACCCATAAATGAAGGCCTATACTAATTACATGTGTCACCAATTTCCCAAATGAGTGATCCTAATATGTAATCATCCCAATGACTGGTAGAAAATGGAGATCAGACAAATTACCTTTCTCTACTAGAAATTGTAGTTTAAGAGGCCATAAAACACCTATCCCCAGATTCCCATGGTCATGTTGATCTGTTTAAAAATTATGGAAGTTGAATTTGCAGTTATTATGGTCCTCCAAACAACATCTTTACATGAATCTATAGAGGTTTTACCCAAGGATATGACAATGAAGTATCCCTTTTTGATGCAAACTGCATGATCATAAGAGTTATCCCCATATGATTGTTATGGTATCCCTTATATTTCCCATATAATCAAACTCCATGAAGGTACCCCCTTACAATAATCCACCATGTAGGTCTTCCCTAGGGGATGCACTGCATAAATTTATTTATAGTTGGGAATCAAGATATTATGGTAGTCCCCACTATGATGAAACATTTTATGAAGGTCCTCCTTGTGGTGACGTAAAATAGAAAGAAGGTTCTCCACATATGTTCTTCTACCCTATGGGACCTCCCCATAAGATACGCTACAAAAAATATCCCAAGTGTTTGGAATCAATATATGATGGTATTTTATTCCATAGGGAAACTCATTGCGATGTTCTTCCCTATAGTGACATCAAACAACAATAAGGTACTCCATTTGTTATTCTTCACCCTGAAGATCCTCGTTGTGGTATACGGTACCGAAAATCTCACTATAGTTGGATCTCAAGCTATGATGGTATTCATCACCATGATGTCACTCGTTACAAAGGTCCTCTACATAGTGAACACAAATTACAAGAAGGTCATCCCCTTTCTATCATACACATTGAATGTCATTCCCTGGGTAAACACTACAAATATTCTCCATGAAGTCATGTATCAAACTAAGATTTTATTCTTCTATATGATGAAATTCAATGCAACGGTCTTACCAACAGTGAAACTTCATTCATGAAAGAATGTTATTCCCAAGGTATACACTATATAAAATATCTATGAGCTTAGTAATCAAGCTATAATGGTATTCCTCACCATGATGTCATTCTATGTGAAGGTCCTCCCCATGATGAAATTTTATTCCAAAAAGAGGGTCCCCCCTTATAGTCAATAGCCCTTAAGGTCCTACCTAGGGTATATGATACATAAATTCTACTCATAGCTAGATTACAAGCTATGATGATAGCCCTCTATATTATATAAACATCTATAAAGGTCCATCCTATAGTAAGCATTCCTGTTGGTATGAAGGTCATCCACTTTCCAAGTCAAATACATGAAATCCCTCATATTATAATGTTGTTGGATATATGGTTCTAGTAATGTTACATACTCTTTCGAAAACAAGAGACATCATTTTTCAACAATGAGATTTTTGTGAATAACACTCATCTACAGATCCACCAGTACACATAGAAACATGACACCTATAAGCCCCACTATATTTGAAAAATAGTCCATAATTTTCGATGTTAGTATGATCAAGTAGAGGATTCGTCAAGAGAAGAACAAGAAAATATGTTTTTTTGTAAGAATATAATTTTATAGGGATGATATACCAATTATGTTTTTCCCTCACCCTCTTCTCAGTTTGACATACTGGTGGAATTATCATAATAATTCATATATAAAATAAATCTCAATATTTTGACTAACGTCTTCTAACAAAAATCAACATTACTTCCTAATGATTTCTATACAGAACATTGAAATATATTGGGGGAGATATTGCAGAAAATTGACCTAGAATCCCTTACATCTACATGATAACCACTACCAGAGAGGTAGAGGGAATATCTTTAACTTTCATTCATCAATTCACATAATTTATTGCATCACCTATTTTTGATTCCCTTGATGGTGTTCATATTTTGGGATTGTGGGAGCATAGAGATTTTCATTTCACCCCACTTCCTACTAGACATAATAAAAAATAAATGAATTCCTCTAATATATCTGTCTCATGGTTTTTAGCAAGATGAACCATTTCCTAGGATAGGAATAATACTCAATATAAATCATCCATCAATAATTATCAAAAGTGTATTGCCTGATTATAGAAAGCCATAATAAATCCAAAACTTAAAATGTGAGAACATTTATCAAGCTTCACACTTAATGGTAGAAAATAATCATGTACTAATTAGGTACATAGAAACAAAAAGTTCTCTTGTATCTGGAAACATATTTGTCTCACACTAAAATAAGATTGTGTAAGATCATGAAGGTGGAGACAACAGTAGTAGACACCACAATATGGGATCTTCCCATACCCATAGGGTTGATGAATTTTCAAATTAATAATAAACCTATAAGGCCAAAATATTCTATACAAATCATGAAAATATAACTGTAGAAAACCCATATTGCAGGACAGGTGGAATTTTTACCTCAAACACCCTTTTAATATAAATCAACATTTTCTCATTTATGTAGGATGATAAGTAAAGAGGTCTCCCTTTCCAACAAGTAGCAGGAAACATTTCCCCCAGAAGGGAGGAATAAATCCAAGCTGCATAGAGGTTCCCTCTGAGGTAGTCTTCACCAAGAATCATGAAAAGGATCAAATAATGTAAGTGAAAATTCTAACATAGGATACAACCATCTCTCTTACCATTCGACATCTTGTACAATTCTCACAGTGCAATGTGAATTAGTGAATGTCTTGGTAGTCAATTATGCATATGAGAAACAAAAATATAGAAATGTATAAGATTAAGGATAGGATGATTCCACTTATAATATAGTCAACATCAAGAATAAATATGTGATTAACCATAACAAAAGAACATCCCTATAACTAGTGGATCCCCTGATCATTCCTCAAACACATTCTTAGTGAATATCTACCACACATAGTAATAAATATGAGGACGTATATGACTCACTACCTCCTCTCGATGAATCATATTCCCCTAGTATCAATGAGAGATTCGATCGATATGAGGATGAAATGAAATAGTTTAGGAAAATCAATGCTTATGTAATCTGATGTAGCATTCATGTCAAATATTATCCCCTAGAAAATACTCGATGTATATTGTTATAAGGTGTACCAAATACGAAATTATTCACTCATGATATTGAATAATGTCTAAGAAATCCTCCCAAATAGGTGCTTGGACCATTGGTTTACCTAGACCAGATCATGGACATATGTCATGATTTCACATCATTAAGAAGTCAACCAGAACGGGTTCTGGAAAATCCTCAAAAGATTTTCATTGATAGATATATTCATCAAATAATGGTCGATATTACACATCAAAACCTTCCCCAAGCTACACCTATCAAATATCATGTTCATAATAACACTTCTCATGGGCTTATAGAAACCTTTGATTCATTGGATGTTCGATTATATGTCATAGAGTAACAGAATGCACTACTATAGCCCAAACAAAAACCTTATTCGGATTGGGTGAGGGAAACCCTACCTCCTCCAAACTTCAATAATGATGTATTTCCTATATTAAATGAATCATGTGACCTAGAACTATATAATACACACTATGCATCTGATTGTGATCCCCTAAATTGGACTATAGATCCATAAGAAGAAGTGAAACTCAGATACTTCGTGTAAACCATGAAAGGGCTACTCTTTATAGGGCACACCAACATTCCAACATGATTGATCATGGGATGGGAATACCTATGTTTGAATTTATTCATATAGATATGTTTAACAATGGATAAAATGACACTCGATGACCTCTTAAACTGAAAATTGTGATAAAACTAGAGAGTAGAAGATTTCACTGCTTTGTTGAATGGTTTGACCAATTCCCTAAACTGACCACTCCCATAGGAGAATATTCTTGCACTTTTCATCAATAACCATCATGAAAGGATGAAAAAACATCTCATATCGTTGAAATATGCTAGTGGTTTCCATTATTACTACAAAATTTCCAAAATAATGAAAGACTCTATACATTTAAAGACTACATACAATAGACCATGATAAAGTCTTGAACAAATGCACTAGTCTCAAGGAAAAGAGAAAGAAAGGAAAAGGTGGAATATAACACACTTAATATATCCTTCACACCCACTCAAATTCCAAAAACTATAATGTATAATGAACCACCCCAATGCATCATCATAAACCACCACCTCGATAGGTTTAGTGGATTGGAAACATGAAAAATTAATTCAATGAATAGACCAATAATGTTTACTCCCCCAAGATGATCTTATATGAGGCTATTTTATAGGTGATATGGATAATGAGTTACTATGCCTAACATAATTGAAAATGTATGACATGGTATGTCTTGATGAACCTCAAATTTATTGATACTATCACCAGATAATAGGACACACCATTTTGGAGTGATTCATCTTTAATGATCTCTTGCATATTATGATGGATTTCTGTCAAGAAAAATTTGGAAGGCCACTAATGAATGTGGAATATGTTTCCACAACCTCCCCTAAGAATTTCGTGAGTGGAACGATTTTTTTTGAAGGAGGGAAAAAATTTCGATATTTGGAGGACTCAATGTAAATTGAACGAATCACATGGTATTCTCCAAGATCATTTGAAACAACAAACTAATCTCCCAGCCGCTCCTACTATAATGCATCAAATGTCATTGACCCCACAATACTCCAAAATTGGATGTACAAAAAATTTATTTGATCATATAGGTTGTGCTAAAGTATAAGAATAAAAACCTATACATTTTCAACATCATCTTTAACCCTATAGGATTTTATACCCTTATATATGATAGAACTATCACTAACCACCAAATGGTACCAGTGGAAATGATCAACCATAAAAATTCCTCATAAAATAAGGAGTTGTTATTCAATTCCATTAATATCATTAACAAAATGGATCCCTTCCACAATGATAATAATTGATATGAACCTCAGTTACCCGTGTCATATTTGGGAACATTAGTAATAGGATATGAGAGATGAGGATACCATGGACGATGAATGCATAGCCGAAACTAGACATCTACCGCACCCATTCTCAGATTATTAATACTGCTGAAACTATAGAAATGGATCTTCAACAGATCCAAAATAAAAAAGAAAATATTTATTCACCTACCAGAAGACTCTCTGGAATGATCACTCTATAATATCTATTCTAAGACGAACATAAGTCTAATCACCCATGGTGTGCAAGAAGGCCTTCTGGTCCAAACCTTCTGAGAAGAAGAGCACTACTAGCACCTGTCTCAAGGGCCAACCCATCTACATACAGTACAAAACCCCATAATGTTACGGAAAATGAGAATACCCATGGTGGTAAGTGCCTGCCTATAGACCATAATTATGATATACATAAGATGTAATCCTAGGTACCATCCATGCTATCTATTCAAGATTTCATGATCTTGTAAAAATACCTCAAGATGAACTTATAGAAGCTTTTCGAATCCCACAAGAGTTTGAAGCCAATGTGGATACTATCTTAGTCATCAAATAGGGATCGACCATATGAAATTTCTTGTGGTTCTCTCCTTTAAAACAAATATTAAGATGTCATTATAAAAAGACAAACCAGACCCTTGTATGTGTCTGACAAGATAAACGATGTAAATATTTGAAAATTCTATGTTGATAATGGATATGGAGTTCATCTCATTATAGAGTGAGATTATAGGCAACTAGGTTGTAGTGAGGAAAACATGCACCTTCCGCTAGAACTCTGCATGGATATGAAAAAAGTGAGCAGAATAAATTATGATAAATCAATTTCAAAATCTCGTTTTGGAGACCTCATGGCCAACACAAAACATATAGTGGATCAAGAAAATATGACCTTTAACATCCTACTAGGATGTCTATGGTGGAATAATCATGAAAAATTCCTTTATCATACCCTCAATTCATAAAATACTACAGTAAATGTAAAAATAGGACCTTTCTTCCTATAATTCCACTATTGAATCCGAAGAGTCACATTTTCTCAATAATGGACTCTTTAAGGGGATAAGGAATCTACCCGTAGTTGACGCTGCTGAGTGGGTCACCACTACGAATGTTCTATAAATGATCCAGTCTAACCCCTTAAAATATATTGATGAAAAATACATGTTATACATCAACCAGGTCAGGTGTATGGGTATAAATTTGAAAACTTATCCATCATACCTCATGATTTCAATCATGATCTCTGAGATAAGTACTGTTAAAATTTTTGTGACACCCCAGACAATTGTGAATGCGAAGATGAAAATGCCTCCAACCAATGCCCAAATATCCCGAAATTAAATTCCTCACCCACTCGGGTTGAATAGGACAACACTTCTCCCAATGAAGAAAAATACACTCTTCTATCCTTCACATCATCCTTTCTAGAGTTACAATGTGTTCCCCTGCTATCAGCTGTGCTAGAGGAAATCTCTTTATCATTTGAAAACCATGATATAAACACCTATCATAACTCCAAATAGATCATCCCAAGACCTGTTCCTCCATCAAAAGAATAGTAATAAGATGAATAGGAGGAAGTGGAAGAGGATGAAATTAGGGATTACACTCCATCAATTTAGGATAATGTCACTACCACAACTGATGAACTCATGGAAATAAATATAGGTACAGAAAAACATCCAATAACAAAATTAATTACTAAAACAAAGTATTCATAGGATATGGAGATGTATACATACATACTATATAAAAATTGAGATGTATTCACCTAGAGTTACACAAAAATTTATGGCCTCAATATGGTGGTGTCCGCTCACAACCTAGGTCTACCAGATGAACCACTATGATATAAAAAATAATCCATAAGAAGGAACCTAAAACATGCTCCTAAAATAGATGTTGATGTAGAAAAAATTCATTAGATCAAGCTTCATTCATGTGGTCTAGTATCCCATGTGTCTGGACAATAAATTCTCCTTAAAAATGTGGAACAAAAAAATCAGAGTGCATCTATTTTAAAGATCTCAATAAAAAATACTTGATGGATGATTTCCTAGCACCAATAACAAGATTATTGATGGATGCAATAGATGGATAAACAGTTTTCTCTTTCATGGATGGTTATTTAGGATACAATCAAATATAAATGGTCCAAGAATATAATTAATCCATCACCTTTAGGGATCATGGATAATGTTTTTCTATCCGGTAATTCAATTTTTTCACAAAGAATGTCTGAGATACATACAAATGTGCCATTCATCTCATCATATATCCTTTTGGTGAAATTTTTCTAATTTCTATGTGCATGATGTGGTGGTAAAATCATGATAAATATCAGATCACTTTGATGATCCTGAAACCATCATAAAAAAGTTCTACAACACAAACTGAAACTGAAACTCTATATTTTTTCTTTCGATGTTACCCCAAAGAAATTTATCATCTTTATCGTACAACATGATGGCATCGAATTTGAACTCATGATGAAAATTTATATGCATGGAATGTCAGTTCATCCAAAACTTATTATGTTGATTTGACATCATGGACCCTTGGAGGACATTCAGTTAATCATATAAAACCTTGAAGAAATTTTTTTTCCCATTACCAGGATGATAAAAAAGGGGTTACATATCAGTTGACTGGTTGTTTTTAGGAATCATTCGATAGACTTACAAAATATCTATTAACTCTATCAGTAATAATACCTCCAATTGAAAAAAACGCACTAATTATCTACATTAAATCCTGGATAGATCACCAGGTGCCTTCCATGTGAAAAATAAGAATGTTATTAGAAAAAAATAATTTATTTTCTCATCCAAACAGTGATCGATGTAGACACTCATTATTAAAATATCACAAATAGTTGTCTGGTAAAAATCATTAAAGTCCAATGAATGAGGAACTACCTACTTCATCATAAGGTCCATTCAGGTTATTTTTTATTAACCCACTCATATACATTCTTAGTTTCCCGATGTTTAATAGAATTTAATTATGACAGCCAGTCATCCTTTCGTTGTTTTACATTGAATTTTTTCCTAAAAAACATTCAAATTTCAGGAGTTAGATGATTTCTTTGTAGATCACCCCATGGAAAAAATGAACTCATAGGACATTGAAGTACTTGATGACGAGATTTTATCTATTTTAGAGGACCGCCATATATAGTATATTCATTTTCAAAGTGTATCTATATCGTTGATAAGAAAAAATTATGGAATAAAAAAACCTCAACAATGTTTGGCCAGGAGCTGTACTCATATCTCTTGAAAAGACACTTCTGTATAACTCTTCTTACTATCAAAGGGGTGAAAATAAATGATGAAGAAAATTTGGCCCTCATTAAAGTACTAATTCTTGAGCATCAGGTGAAAATAAAACACATGAAGATAAGTTGTGATTTAGAAGTATTCATCAGGTAGGTCAAAATCAATTATATTATAAAAAAGGAATACATAAACCCTCTGCTAAAATATATCTATGAAAAAATGGAGAAATTACATTTGGAATAGATTTGTAATCATGTACCATATTCATAAAATCACAATTATAATGCATTAGAAAATGAATCCAAGTCTCTGGAAAATCCATACTGGGATGAAATAGTCATCAACATGCCATATCATTAGATGGTATCACTTTTTGGTCAAACCAAACTAGAAGTGATTGATAAGATTATCCCCATAACTAAACCAAATGGTTTTACCATCGCATGGATGAAACCCATTATGGATAATGATCAAATGATATAGCTCCCACTAGACAGTGAGAAAGAGATATAATAACTGAAGACAAGAAATTATATTTTTTCTATATGACAACAAAAATCAGAAAACGTTCCTCTACAAGAAGTGAATTGACGGGGTTCTTCATAGGTTAATTGATGGAAAAGTGACCTCTTATAACATGAATTTAGTGGAATGTATAGAATATGGATCCCACCGAATAGTATCTCTATTTTCTATCAAATTTGAATACATTGATAATATTTTCCACTATAACGCCTCAAAACACTAAATTCACCAAAAATTTCCACTCCATCCAGGTTTATGACAACTTCATACACCATCCCATATAATTACTACACAAATCCAAGTACTATATCAATTATCAATATAGAGAATAGATGTTGTGGGACCATATAGTCCTGTTATGACCAATAAATTCATGTATATTATCATAGTAATTTACATCTTCTCCAAGAGGACAGAGTTGTACCCCTAAGAAGGTCGTGGTAGAAAATATTTCTAGGTCTATGATATCCAACATCATCACTAGATTTGGATTCACTATAAAATAATTTTAAAAAATGCCACCAATTTATAATCCATTTAATTAGATAAATTTTAGTAGGAGTGTGGAATCATGTTCTAACATTCATCTAGCTTCCATAAAGAGGCCAAAAGATAGATAGATTCATTCAACAAGACCATATTTAGTTTACTCCAGAAGAATGTTGATTAGGATAATAATTCATTGCATGAAAAGAACATATATGTTTTCTGGGATTACCAAAATGAAAATCAAACATCCACATAGGAAACCCCATACTCACTGTTATATGGGATAGTGGTGGTCCTATCCATAAATTTTCAATTTCACATGCTTCATGATTCAATCAGTGATCAGCTATCCACAGATGAGCTATACATGAAATAGTATGATGAATTATAGTAACTAGATGAGAATATATTGCATACTGTTATCTATTCGATGGTTTACCATAATCGGATTTCATGATCCTTAATAAAAATTACTCCTCTAGACATTCGATGAGGGAGATATGGTGTTGGTTTTAATAAATTTGATGATACTCAGAATGAATCCTATAATATTGGAGCCAAATTGGAAGAGACCATATGAAATACACAATGTATACACTAATGGGGAATTTTCTTTGACCATCATGTATGGATAACTACCAATGGATCCCTATAATGAAATGTTCCTGAAGAATAATTTCATGTAAAATATAGGATGCTTCATCATGATCTCATGACACTAAACTACATGGTGCATCATGTTGATCTCATGATGATAAATAGCATGGTGCATCGTCCGGACAGAATGAAATTAAAATGTTCACCCATCATCTAACCCATTATATGGTATTAAACAATATATCTATATCCTAGGCACACAACATTAAAATTGTGCACTGAGTCTATGTAGTATTACTTTAAACAATAATGATGTGTTCAAACTCCATGATCTCAAACTATGAACCATAGTCAATATATGATGACCTCAAATTGTATGGGAGAATTCTTGGTAAATAGTGGTGAAGAACTATATCTCTTGGGTCCTCTTTTACATATCATTTGGACACTATTCCCACCGCCTATTCTCATTTTCATAAAACCTCCTTCGATTTCTTTCAATGACAATAAAAAAACCCTCATCCAAGCCTCATGACTTCAAACAAAATGAAAGCCTCTTCATGAATGATTATGTGATATGTGGGACTCCTTGGTCCATATACACATTGGGTTTGTTATGCCACCCCAACCTGCATATCCATTTTAGAGTGCTCTCCCCTTGGTCTAAACTCTATAACATTAACTTAGGATTTAACTTCCTCACCATATAATGTTAAACTGCACACGAATAATAATTTAAAACAATGATTCACATCAACAATGAAAGATCTGAGCTTGAGAAAGAAAAAATTCCAATATCCACCATTCGAGAGTCATATACATGTAGTGGGTCTTTTCTACAAAACACTATGTAGCTTGATTCATGTCATCAAAGGAAATTTAGTGATTCCTAAACATCTTTTGTTAGGAAGAACTACAAATTTCCCTCCATTCATGGGATGATTTTCTTTCTAAGACTGTCACCAGATGGCCTCTTTTCACATTTGTTTGACAATTCACAATATTCCCCTGATCACCCTACAAAAATTTCCTCAAAAAGGAAATTCAACTATAAAAAAATTCATCCACAAAAATCTATTTTCCTATCTCAATCTATTCCGATGGTAGTTTTCCCTATATCACTTCTCCTGATCCTAAATCTCCCACATCTTGGATTACACTATACATTCCCCCCTCACAAATGGGGAATGTTAGAACATTCCACTATGATTAGCCTCTACATACTAATCGTTTCTATGAAAAATGGTCCTAGATGTGTGACAGTAAACTATAGGACCCCATGTCATTCTCACCACATGACATTCAACTAAATGTATGATGTGATAGTTCAATGACACTAAACATTATGATATGAAAAACTATGTGTGGATCAATTCCTACCATCAATGGGTATATAGTGACCCCTGAATGCTCAATCATTGGTCCAGCTATAGAAAAAAATTACAAATGGCACATCCTAGTTCATAAATTAGAATTGCAATGTGACCGTTCAATGAATTACATGTTTCTTTATTTCTATTATCATAGTATTTGTAGGGATGACCAGACCTTATATATCAGGTCCCTCCTAGTGGAAATATTATCTCACATTATTCTATATATGGTCCAGACCATTAAATGATGTTTTGGATAGAATCAAGAATCCCCCACATTATTATTCATGTGTTAGATCTATGTAGAAGATTACAACATTAGCCTAGAACCGTTTGTGATATCATATAAAAAAACCTTTCCCTTTTTAAGGCTTGAAACTGTACGATGAGCCATTAACGAACTACATATTTCTTGATTCCAATTTTCTGAGATTTTTAGTGATGATTGGATATCTTTTCTCATACCCAACCATAGTAAATAATATATACCCTTTATTTGTTTGTGTCAAACCTGCATAATGGAAATGCCTCTAATTGTTCTTAAAATATTTCAACATGGGAAAACCCTTTCATGTATATACACTTTAATTTTTCCAACCATACATTGTGATTGGAATGGTATGAATCCCCATAAACATCCCTAAACATTTGAAGTGGTTGTCTAGTTTCTTGAGGACGTCGTTGTTTGAATATGAATAATATTCTCTAGTTGGATCAAGGTATGTTTCCCACATAAAATGACTATAAACAAAATATATATTGGTCTTGAGGGGATTATTTTAAATTATCTACATGCCCGTATTACATTTATCTCCCAAATCACTCCTTAGATTATGAAACCCCGGAATATAATTTACAACCTCCCCCATAAATGCCTGAAGATAACATAACATCCCTAGAAAGACTTCCATTAAAAAAGAGAATCATTTATCCATTAATCAATTAAATTTGACCGTAATCATTAGTATCAACTATATTGGACATAAGATGTTGAACTACATGTTACATGTCCCATTTTCATGAAATTAAACTACACTATTCTTTATCAATCATTAAAAATCCAAATTCATGCGAGAGTGGTTTCTCATTCAGGACGAATGACCATACATGTTCCATTTTCATTTTCATTTATCATTCCCATGATTAGTCACTAAATGGTGTTTTAATACATTTGAATTTTTATTAAATTACATGGAATTTCTAAATAGAAGGTCAATTTCTTGACAAAAACGTTTTTTTGACTATGCACAATATTCCCCAGTTGGCTCTATATAGGTCACCTATATAAAAGGCAGGTTAAAAAAGAGAAATTCAGAGAGGTTTTTCTAAACCTCTATATTCCCCCATTATCCTTGTTTTGGAAACCATTATTACAATCAATCTTTGCATACATTCACCATATCATTTCTTGGATTCTGAAATAACAAATCTAGGTAATGAAAAATCCATCAGTCATGTCTGAATAGTATTTGGACGTTCTTCTCCAATAAGACCTATTGGGCCCCTCTACTTGTAACTCTTGGTCTAATATTTTTTACCTAAAGCATCGATTAAATTATTTTAGTTTAAGAGACTCCAAAATGACCAAACAAAAGTGACAAGAAACTCACTAGTTTGAAAACCCATGAAGATAACCATTGTTAAATTTATTGTACAAGATCTCTAGACCGATAATTCAAATTTTTTAGGTAATAAATTGAGCAATAAAAAAAGAAAAACTTATCAATGTTGAAATCCAACAATGGGAGGCCTGTGAAAATTCCACACTACACCCAATAGGCCCACACTATAGTGGTCATGGGAAAAAATTATGGAAATAATATAAAAGGCTTAAATTTAGTAGCCTTTGTACATAACCATAGAAGATATCAAAACTATGCTCACCGAGTTTCTCATATCAGGAAATAATTAGAGCATTTCATGACCATGAACATTTTATTATCCCAAATTATAATTGAAATTGATATTTAGGGATAATAAAATTCATGTAATTTTATGAGATCATCATTCAAAATGCATTGAAAATTTTAATTTTTGTGAACTAAATGCAAAGAAAAAGGATAATTATTGGTGGGAAATTAGGATTTTATTTATTAAATATCAACGAATAAGTATCCACAACCATGAGTTTATCCACATGATTAAGAAACTATAGTTACATGATCGACTCAGCATATTCACAATGTTGTAGCAATGCCTGGTCCATGAATTATATGTCTTGGGTGAGATCTAACAAGGTTGTTTTCTTACCCATTGCATTGGCCTATATTTCCACTACCTCTTCTACCGAGTCCAATCCGTCCTTTTTCTCATCCTCCATAATCCATTTTTCATTATTGATATATGCCTCAGTGCGACTAAATTGATCATTAATACATTCTAGTTCCAGATTATGCTTCGACACATTCTATAAAATCTCTTCTTCTGATATACTATTCTCTATAAGTTTGATATATCACATTGCATCCATCTCAGCATGTTCAAAGACATCATAAAGAAGGAACTTCATAGTCACAAAAAGATGATATATGGACACCAAATTTGAATGGTGAGAATGGATCATATTATTATTCTCATAGTAAGTAATCAAAAATATTAATATATCATATATTAAATTATAATCAAACATTACATACCCTATAAATTAAAATAGGTGACGTAATTTGGGAAAATTTTTCAGCATGTTTCCTTGGAAGGAAAGAGAAATCATATTTCATATATCATACGATTTTTTCTTATGGGTATATTGAAGATCATCTATAGCCCCTATTCAACCTTAGAATCTCTCTTGGATGGTATGATATATTCGGGGATAAGCTTCACTAGGGTGGGTCATGATTTGATGGAATTGGTGTCGCATGACCTCGTAGTAGCCACATCTCTTGTAATATCAGTATAAAAAATTATAGGAGCATCCACTGTGGCCATATAAATATTCAACCATAATTATGAAAATAAAAATCTAAAAAAGTCAATACAAAAATTTATAAAATATAAAATATATGGAAATAGGTGGATGAATGGAAATATACCTTCACTATCAGGAAGATTTTCATTCATGAACAGTTTTCCATAATCATAACACGATATGAGAGAGGCTACATCATCTTTCTATGAATTTTCCTCAGGTTATTATAGAGACATTAGTGGTGCAGGACCATGATTGACTAGGTTAGCGGTTTCCAAAAGATCAGTCAAGAAAACTATGCCTGCAGTAATAATCATCAAATAAATAGAGAAGAGAACTAATTCTGATTATCCATGAACATAGATTGCTCCATCTTTCATGTTTGTTCTCCCAACAGGTACATGATCATTTTGATCAGTAAGAACATTTACTCGTAAATACACCCCCACAATGGGAGAATAAGTCCTTTTATTGGGAATGTTTGACCTCATGGATCTTAAGATCACCAGGATGTCCTTTGTTGTTCGGGGATCCCCATTTAGTTCAACTACTATCAGTAATGTCATAACCATTGTCTCCAGAGTAACAGGATCGATATGATCATTTGAGGAATGGACCTTGAAGACTCTCCCACTAATGGGATATAGGTCATTTTACCACAATGATATCCCCCGTTGGGATCTGGATCCACACAAAAAAACTGAATAATCATGAGTTACCTTTATAGTTCTGATTTAGTCATCGACAGTATCTTCTGTACCTTTAAAGAAGTAAGAGAAATAGACTACTAGGTTATTTTTTCCAAATTACTCATCAGACCTATAGGATGTCATGTGCATGCTTATTAGTCAGAAACATAAATCACATAACATTATAATTAAATAAATAAATGTGATAGTCACCTATTATCCCTTATTTCAAACATATCATTAACTATGATTCCTACCAAAGCCTCATCATATGACATGAATCTGGATATCTAGATGGAACATCAGGTGTGGACGATGCTAGAAATTCTTTGTCATGATCCACAAGGACCACTCCCATGTGATCTATTTCCCTGGAAAGGCCTTCTCTGGTTGCTCCAGTATCTAATTAGATATTCTTTTCCTTTAAAGATTTAATTGGGTTGTAGTATAGTGAAGTGATTGCCTCCCAAATATCTCAAGGATCCTACAAGTACTAGGAGTAGGGGATTAATGTCAATATTATATGAATAAAAGGGGTCTATAAAAATTACCTCTTCATATGCATTGTCTCAATCCTTTGGTATTATCTCCATATTATCTACTCATATAGACATGTAAGGTACTCCCTTGAATGAGTAGAGGCATGTATCTTTTTTTAAAGATATATGGGCACTGTACATGGATCATCATGATATAAAAACCACATAGGGTTAGTGATCGATCCAAAGCATGTAATCTTAAGGTGCTCTTCATGATGTGTCTCAAAGATAACATCAACATACCTACTCTCCATTAAGGTATACCATTCCTTCCAAACCTCTTGTAATTCCATATTAATGGAGATCATTAATGTTAGAGGATCCGCACAAGGAAGTGTGGTGGGTTTTGGTAGATTCAGTATCTTTCTATGTGCCTTAACTACCATATAACCCTCTAGGAAAAGTTTCTTGAAAGGCCCAAAATGGGAATGCGGAATATTCCTATATCTATTTGTGTAAGATGATAGAATTAAATCTCACCCCTGGGGGAATGAATGTAACAACACAAAGTTTTTCAATGGAACTTTCTGTCTTATATTTATGTAATAAAATAACATGAAAACACAACATAATGATCTAATAAGTGATAAGTGACCTTTGAACATAATTTTGTCACTTCTGTGTTTGGAAGTTTAAAAACCATAAATACACGGTTGTTCTCAAAATAATTTTTGGATTCAAATGAATCAGAAATAATTTTTGGTGAATAGTAACGTACACTTAAGAATAGTAACATACCCTTATGAATATTAATATGACCCTTATGAATTGTAAATCATCCATCATAAGATTAACCTTACCCATGGATAATTAAATAAAATTTATACATCTTAGAAAGTGACAATTTGACCTTAGTAAACGTTCTAGGATTTTGTAAGTCATAAATAATTAATTATAACTAATTAATTAATTTAAAGGAAAATTTATTTTCTCAAAATGTATACATTATTTATCAAGCCAATTTCTTATAGTTTTTAGATAATTTTATAAGACCCGATTTAATTTTTGAAATCACTATAAAATCAGTTTTAATCTTAAAAACTATTTTTTAAGTAAATTATGATTTTAATTAAATATTAAATTAATAATATTTAGAAAATAATTTGTTTAAAATGGAATTCATTTTTGTATTATACACCTCAAAAAATGATAGGGATATATTTTTGTAATTTTTCTGAAATACTAGAATTTTTTGATGAATAGTAGAATCTGGTAATTCACAATAAATGCTAATTAATGGATTAATTGAGTCATCGTTGTTGTTCTGCTGATGTAAGCCCAATTAGTTTGGGATCACATGATAAAATTACTTTTCATGGTCATTCAAGACTCATTATTCTTTGTCTTAGGGGATATTAGTAAACTATTGAATTTTATATTAATGATACCCATCTCCCCTCCACTATAAAAGGCACCCTTCACACCCTCATTTCCGTACATCTCTCACGCTCCCAGCCTTCTCTAAACTCTGCCCAAACACCATTCCTAGCCCCTCCCCCATGTCCAAGAGCTTCTGGTCTCATCAAAAGGTCATTCTTAGGACCATAAAGAGGTTCTCAAGAGAAGGATTCAAGAGGACATTAAAGAGAAGGAAGCATTCAGATACAAGGTAATGGGAAATTCTCAAACCCAACATTCATCCTTCATGTTCTCCCTCCTTCACTCATTTTTTGATATGGTTCTAGCTTAATAATATTTTTTTCATCTTTTTATTTCCTTTTATGGGATATATATGTTTTTCACTGGTATTTATGACAAACCAAATGTTTTCCAAAAGAACTCTTCTTTTAAGAACTCACATTTTACTTCTCATTCAATGTTGATGGTTCTTATATAATGTATGTTATCCCCCATTTGTTTTGGGAAACCAATGTTTATGAATGAATTCTTATGATATTAAAACCATTCCTTTCCATTGGTTAGTTATTTTCATTATTGATATATGTTCTATGAGGCATGAATGTTAATGATAATGTTATGATGTGACGGGTGCGCCCGGAATTATATAGCGCAATATAAATGTTTCAATGGGACGGGTGCACCCGGAATTATACAGTACTCCATGCATTAGTTAAAGTGACTATTATCATGAGTATATGTGAAATGATGTGTGAACAAGATTCTATCTTGGCACACAAGTATATGTGGTAGTTAACCACTAAGACATGATGTTTCATATTTAGGCATTGCCACATTTCAAGTCTTTTATTTATGCTACTCTCATGTTCTTGATCTTTTGACTATGTTATGAATAAGATCACCCCATGTGATATTGTTATTATCTATCCTATTACTGGGCTTCTATCTCACCCCTTTTCATGTATATCCTTAGGTGGATACATGTACTAAGGAGAGGAAAATTACCAATAAGAAGCTCGAGAAGAAGAAATGAAATAAATGTTTATGCTTGATTTTTTATTTGTTATGTGTGGTCCTAGTTTTCCCAATACACTATACCTTTGGATCCTCTATGTGTAATACTATTATGTTGTTTATAATTAAAATGAATTAATAGTAATGTTAGAAATGGTTGGGGTCGCTATAGTTGGTATCAGAGGCATGGTTTAGTTAATTTGGGAATTAGGATTAGTGAACCCTAGAGAAAACCACTAGTACGATATTAAGTACAAATATGCACATAAGAGTATTTATATAGGGATCAAATATGTTATGATTTTAGTATAAATTTTTCAAATGAATAATTTATGTATTCATGACTATTTTACTTTTGTTTTGTTATAATCTTTTCTATTTTAGAAAATGGTGGAACTAGGAGAAATCCGGCCAACAACACTTGCGAGGGAAAATGCAACAATTTCCCAAACGACATCCCCATTGATTTGGGGGGTTGAGTTCAAATAATCATTAAGATTCATACCCATTTATATCAGGTTAGGAACAATAACAAAAATAATGTGGAACTTCCTCCTTAACCGAAGAGGGAGAAACTGGATATCAAATGTTTTATGTAGCAACGACCACCGACGTTTAGTGGATATTCTGATCCGATAGTTGTGGAATAATGGGTCAACTCCATGGAGAAGATCTTTTCTTTTCTTCATTGTTCTGAGATGGAAAAGATAACTTTATCCATTTATCTTCTAGATAGATTAACCAATCAATGGTGTGATTTAATTACGAACACCATGATAAGGTAGGAAATTGAAGAGATGGGATAATAAGACATTAGGATAATGTATCTTAATACATACATCCCACGAAATCTTCGCATGAAGATGGAGAGAGAATTTATAGAAATAATGAAAAAATAAGGAGACTCTATTGCATCCTATGAAGTGAATTTTACAATGTTTTGAAGGTACGCATCGGGTTTTGTTATCAACAATGATAGAAAAATTAATAGGTTCTTTAGTGGATTAAAACAACACCTTCAAAAGGCTCTTACAATTCCAGACATTGAGAGTTATGAAGAAGTTGTTCGGTGTTATCTCAAAGTGGAGATGGAGTTTGGATAATGGTACCATGGCTATAGTGATAAGAAAAGAGAGTTGGAGTTTCAAGCTGGTGGATCTAATGAAAAAGGTGGGAAGAAATATCAACAACCCACATGCAAGAAATGAGGGAAGTTGCACCATGGGAACTGCCTCAAAGGGACGGAGAAATGATTCAAGTGTCAGAAAGAAAGACACCATGCTCAAGAGTGTCGAAAAGACACGAAAAGGAAGGATAATGTATCCGATGAAAGGAGAGAACCACTCATGGTTCAATGTTACAACTATATGTATTTAGGGCACTATGCCAACCAGTGCACTAAACCTCAAGTTCTCGAGGGTAATCAGCATTAGAAAACACCAAATCCAATAGAACAAGGGAAGGATTATGTCATCACTACTGCAAGGGTGGAGCATGATAATGAAGTCGTACAATGTACACTTCCTATTCACTCATGAGTGGAAAAATTCTTATTTGATTCTGGTTCTACACATTCATTTATATCTTGAATGTTTGCTAGAACTACAAAATCGAAGCCCCAAAACCTTTAAGTAGAGATATATATAAAAACACCAAGTGGTGCAATCATGGGAACCCAAGTGGTTTACTATTATCCCATTGCCATATGTGGGATGATTCTTCCATAAAATCTCATAATACTTCCCTTGGTGGAATTCGACACCATAATGGGAATGGATTGGCTCTTGTTATATAGAGCACATATCGACTGTCGAGAAAAGGGAATAACTTTTCATATTCTGAATCATCCCATGCTCCTCTAAAAATGCAAGGAAGATCATGATTCTCCTTTGAAAAATCCTTCAATGGTGTGGGTGTTGATTCCCTATGAAGAAGCATACCTCACCCAAATGTTTGAGTTGAAGGAATGTTCCAACCTTGAGGAAATTCACATCGTGATGGAATACGACGATGTATTTCTCGATGAGTTACCAGGAATTACCAAGGATTGTGAGGTAGAGTTCTCAATTGAACTCATACTCGAAGCTATGCCTATCTGGAAGTATCCCTATATGATGGATCATATTGAACTGGAGGAGTTAGAGAAGAAGCTGCAAGAGCATCTTGACAGAGGGTTCATATGCCCTAGTTCATCACCATGGGGTGCACTAGTGCTCTTTGTGAAGAAGAAGGATGGAACAATGTGTCCGTGTATCGATTATCAAGAACTCAACAAGATCACCATAAATAACAAGTATCTTCCCGCAACGATTGATGACTTGTTAGACCAGTTAAGAGGAGCTCAATAGTTCTTAATGGTTGATCTTCGTTCTAGATATCATTAGGTAAAGGTGGAGAAGGATTATATTCAGAAGACTGCCTTCCGTACAAGGTATGGGCACTATGAGTTTTTGGGGATGCCCTTTGGACTTACTAATTCCCCGGCAATCTTCATGGATTTGATGAATATAGTCTTTTGACATTACCTCAACAAATTTCTGGCAGTGTTTATCGATGATATTCTCATCTACTCTATGATCAAGGAGGATCATGAAGAATATCTAAGACTTTTCTTTGTGACATTAAGAAAGGGGAATTTGTACGCCAAGTTCAGAAAGTTTGACTATTGGATGAAGAATGTCACGTTATTGAGACATTTGATCACAAGTGAGGGAATTTATGTGGATCCTTTAAAGACAAGGGCAATTGAGGAATGCACAGGCCCTCTAGTGTCACAGAAATCCATAGTTTTCTTGGATTTGCTGGGTACTACCCACGTTTAGTGAAAAACATATCACGATTTTCAAGCCCTCTAAATAAGTTAATAAGGAATGGGGCAAAGTATGTATGGACGAAAGAATGTGAGGGAAGCTTCAATGAGCTAAAGAGAAGGCTGATCACTGCACCTATAGTCACACTACCAAAAAGTGGGGAGTTTTTTGTGATATACAGTGATGCTTCAATGAAAGATTTGGGTTGTGTACTCATTCAAAATGAAAATGTGATAGCCTATGCCTCAAGACAGTTAAAGATCCATGATCATAACTACCCGACGCATGATCTAGAGCTGAAAGATGTCATTTTTGCCTTGAAAATCAGACGACACTACCTTTATGGCGAGAAGTGTGACATATAAATTGACCACAGGGGCCTAAAGTATATATTCACACAAAAGGATCTCAACATGCATCAAAGGAGATTGTTAGAGATAATCAAGGATTATGATTTCTCTATTCACTATCATCATGGAAATTCGAACAAGGTAGCTGATGCTCAAAGAAGTAAAGAACGTGCTACTCTATCCATGTTACAGATTGAGAAAGACCCTATCTTTTTAGATATGAAAAGGATGGATTTGGAAATCATAAGGGTAGGAGATACATCATACCTTGCTAAATGACCGTGCAACCATCCATCCAGGAGAGGATTAACAAAGCACAAAGGGGTGATGTGGAGGTATAGAAGAGGGTGAATGCAATAATGGAAGGGAATCTTCAAGAGTTCCATATCGATGATGATGGTGTGATTAGATTAGGAACGCAGCTTTGTGTGCCTTCAACACCCAGGATAAAGAAGGAGCTATTGGATAATGCACATAGCTCAAATTTCTCTATCCATCTTGGGTGTACCACGATGTAATGTGATCTTCAAGAACACTTATGGTGGGATAACATGAAGAAGGAGATTGTGGAATATATATCAAGGTGCTTGGTATGTCAGGATGTTAATGTTGAGCGACAAAGGTCCCTGTGGAAAGCGTTAAATGTTACTATGGACTTTGTCACGGGTCTCCCAAAGACGTCAAAGGAAAATAAGGTGATATGGTTTGTGGTTGATCGACTCACCAATAATGCCCATTTTATTGCTATTCGGGATCTAGCTTGAACAACATGCAAAGATATATGGGAAGGAAGTGGTGAGACTGCACGGTGGTCCACTCTCAATTGTCTCTAACTGTGATCCAAGGTTCACATATATGTTCTGGAAAAGCCTACAACATTATTTGAGTACTGAATTAAATTTCAGCACGACCTATCACCCCCAAACTGATGGCCACTCTAAAAGGACTATTCAGATGCTTGAAGTTATGCTTAGAGACTTCTCTCTTGAATTCAAAGGTGGTTGGGATCAGCATCTCCCATTGGTTGAGTTCTCATACAACAATAGCTTCAACTCATGTATCTAGATGGCTCCATATGAATCTCTGTATGGAATTTGACGTAGAAATCCATCCTGTTGGGATGAAGTTAGAGAAAGAAAGCTAATTGGACCTGATCTTGTTCAATAAATGATAGAGAAGGTTTAAGTCATCCAAAAACACATCAAAGCTTCTCAAAGTCGGAAAAAGAGCTATGATGACAACCGTCGAATAGACTTGGATTTCGACGTTGGAGATAATGTCTTCCTTCAAATATCTTCATGGAAGCGAGTCATGCGATATAGGAAGAAAGGGAAGCTAGCCCCTTTGAAATCCTTGATCGCATATATGCCATGGCCTATCCTCTTTCACTTATACCCAATATGGCTCAAGTTCCTGATGTGTTTCATGTATCACTACTGAGGAATTACATACCAGACCCCTCACATGTACTAAACTCAGAGGTGGTGCAGCTGGAAGATGATCTCTCCAATGAGGAGCAGCCAGTAATGATTCTAGACCGGAGAGATAAGGTTCTACAAAAAAAGAAAACCCATCTTGTTAAAGTGTTGTGGAGTAACCCTATGTTTGAGGAAGCAACTTGGGAACTAGAAGAGGCAATTAAGGAGAAACACCCTCACCTATTAGTGTAAAGTGAAATTTTAGGGGCAAAATTTCTTAATTGGGGAAGAATGTAATGACCCAAATTTTTTCAATGGAAATTCCATTCTTATATTTATTTCATAAAATAACATGAAAACACAACATAATGAAATAATAAGTGATAAGTGACCTTTAACCCTAAGTTTTTCACTTTTGTGTTTGGAATTTTAAAAATCTGACATACACAGTTGTGCTCAAGATGATTTATGGATTCTAATGAAACAAAAATAATTTTCAGTGAATAGTAACATACACTTAGGAATAGTAACATAGCCATATGAATAGTAATATTACCCTTATGAATATTAAATCATCCATCATAATATTAACCTTACCCGTGAATAATTAAATAAAATTTAGATATCTTAAAAAGTGACAATTTGACCTTAGTAAACGTTTTAAACTTTTTTAAGTCATAAATAATTACTTATAACTAATTAATTAATTTAAAGAAAAATGTATTTTATTAAAATGTATTAATTATTTATCAAATGAATGTCTTGTTATTTTTAGATAATTTTAAAAGACCATGTGTAATTTTTGAAAGCACTATAAAATCAGTTTTAATCTTAAAAACTGTTTTTTAAGTAAATTATGATTTTAATTAAATATGAAATTAATAATATTTAGAAAATAATTCTTAAAAAATGGAAATTATTTTTAAATTCTACACATAGAAAAATGGTAGGGGTAATGTTTTGGGATTTTTCTGAAATACTTGAATTTTTGATGAATAGTAGAATCTGGTAATTCAAAATAAATGCTAAATAATAGATTAATTGAGTCATCGATGATGTTCTGCTGATGTAAGACAACATGGTTCAGGATCACATGATAAAATTACTATTCTTGGTCATTCAAGACTGACTATTCCTTGTCTTAGGGTAAATTAATAACCTAATGAATTATATATTAAGGAAACCACTCTCCCCTCCACTATAAAAGCCACCCTTCACACCCTCATTTCCTCACATCTCTCAAGCTCCAAGCCTTATCTAAACTCTACCCAAACACCTTCTCTAGCCCCTCCCCCACGTCCAAGAGCTACTGTTCTCATCAAAATACCATGATTATGCCCTTCAAGAGGTTCTCAAGGGAAGGATTCAAGAGGACATTAAAGGGAAGGAAGTATTCATATACAAGGTAAGGGGAAATTATTGAACCCCACATTCATCCATTGGGTTCTCCCTCTTTCACTCCATTTTTGTATGGTTACTCCATAAAAATATTTTATTCATATTTTTCGTTCCTTTTATGGGATATACATGTTTGTCACTGGTATTTATGACAAACCAATGCTTTCCAAAAGAACTCTTCTTTTAAGAACTAACCATTTACTTCTCATTCCATGTTGATGGTTCCTATATCATTTATGTTATTCCCCCTTTGTTTTGGGAACCCAATGTTTCTGAATGTGTTCATATGAGATGAAAACCATTCCTTTCCCAGGGTTAGTTATGTTCATTATTGATATATGTTCTATGTGGGATTCATGTTAATGATAAATTTATGATGTGACGAGTGTGACCAAAATTATATAGCGCAATATGAAAGTTTCAATGGGACGGGTGCGCCCGGAATTATACAGTGCTCCAATGCATTGGTTAAAGTCATGAATCTCATCAGTAAATGTAAAATTATGTGTGAACAAGATGCTAGCTTGGTTCTCATGTAGGTTTGGTAGTTAACCACTAATACATGATGTTTCATTTTTATGCATTTCCACATTTCAAGTTTTTATTTATACTCCTCTCATTTTCATGATCTTTTGCCTATGTTATGATTATGCTCACCCCATTCTATATTGTTCTTATCTATCCTCTTACTGGGCTTCTATCTCACCCCTTTTTTTGTATATCCTTAGGTGGCTACATGTACAAAGGAGAGGACAAGTGCCAATAAGGACTTAATAAGAAGAAATTAGATAAATGTTTATGCTTGATGTTGTATTTGTTATGTGTGGTCACAGTTTTTCCCAAGACACTAAACATTTGGATCCTCTATGTGTAATACTATTATGTTATTTATCTTTAAAATGATGTTATAGTAATGTATGAAAAGGATCGTGTTGCTATAATGGCTATCATTATTGTCATCCCCATTAACCTCATACCTAAAAATGGTAATAAATTGCCAAGAATACCTATGTTTTATCTTTCAGGAATGTATTGATACATAGAGATCCTGAATATGGGAATCCACCCTCTTATGGATTTCATAATAAGAGATGTTGGTATGTTCTGACACATAACCTTACTTGATAAATGAAATATCCACTTATAGAATGTTCTACAGAGCATGAGATGAATGAGCTCCCCTTAAACAAACCCATTTCTCCTAGGATGTTGGAAAGGTGGAATTAAGTGTGGTGGATTCTTAACTATTACTGGTAGTGCTGTCAATATGTGACTTTGGACCCTGTGATTTAAAAATATTCATTGGGTGTTCAGAAACAAGGGATTTTCATGGCTTCTACCCAGACCTGTAATTGAGGAAAATTTTCAATTTCTTTCTTATGGTCTTAGGAACTATTTGGACTTCAAGAATATGGATTAGTATTTCTACTTATTTATTAAGATATGATTGTTTCCAGACCATAGCATCATATTTGGTAAGTACTAGATCGAAACCCATGCAGTGATGAATTACAATATATAATCAATTTTCCTTTAAGGTGGACATCATATGGAGTTGTCGAGATATCGTTAATTTTCTCTCTTGAAATGCAATATTGAGGGTTTGCGGACATCTCATCTTGACACAATTGATTTGACATGAAAATATGTAGGTTGTGTAACCGTCACAGAAAATTCCCCCATCAATCCTATCAACCATGAATACTTTCCTTAGTGAGATAAGATATACCCACCCAAAGAATTCCCTCGATCTATCATTGACTAATGCACTATGAGGGGGAACATAAGGATCATAGGTAAAATGATCATGATGTTTGAGTTGATCCATCATAACCTACTCAATCTAGAATGATGGAATTACCCCACTTATGCATTTTGTGTATGGTCAGATGGGTGAATCATGGATCTGTTGGGGGATGATATATCTATAGACACTAATATGGGATTATACCTAGCCCTAGAAAACATAGAAGGGACCCATCGGCTTGTATAGTGTCTTCCCCTCACTGATTCTTCCCTAGAAATGGTAAATCATAACTAGTACTATGATGTAGAAGTTAGTACATCTTTTGATGAACAATTTAACAACCATGATGGATGTGGTGATTCTAACCCTTATACTAGAATCCCACAACAATAGTATAAATCCAATATGAAACATTTTATGAGAGACTATCATTATGAATATATGATCATCATTATGAATGATCTTCCAAACCCATTAATTGAACTGACCATCCTCATGAATGGGTAAGTAGGAACCCATACATGTTTATCTTTCAATGGTTGGGATGCTCCTCATCCTCTTCAAATTGGGATATTGGACAATTCACATAGAAATTGAATTAATCCAAAAAAAATGGGATGTTCTTTGGTTGAGTCCTACCCTAAAAATATCATATTCCTTGTGAATAATATTATTGAAAAGAGTATGAGTCCTCTCTACATCATCAAAGACCAAAGGGGGGGGGGTAAGAAAATTGTCATACATATCACCTATGATGGGAACCCCCGATATCAAATGGACATCCCAGTGATTGATGCTAACATCCCCACGAAAAAAATGGAAGGTGTTGGTGCCTAGGCACCACCTGATAAATAGCTATGAAATACGTTTTTTTATTCAGTGGGAGTCACACTTTAATGCCCATAGAACATCATAAATACCCACATCATTCATATAATTCATAAATTCCTTTAATTTATATAAAATCAAAAATTTAGACGCTTAGATCTTGTTGAATGAGCTGCCAATGATAAAGGCCCATTAGGACGACAACCCTAGTTGATCGCTTACTAGGGCCTTCCATATAATGGCGTGGTAGTAATTTATTGTTAAGTCTTGTTCCCATAATGTTTCCTAGAATAAATAGCATCATAGTTTAGAAGATACTCAGTGGAACTGGTTTCCTGGATGAATTCCCCGAATGGTGAAATTGTAGTTCAATGAGTATTTCTATTTTTAATTAACTAGGCTGTAGGTTTTATTTTTGGGTGCGGTTCCAGAATTTCATCATCGCATGGTAGACCAAATCCATAAAGGAATTTCCTATATGGCACTGAATACCCCCTTTGACCAGCACTAATATGTACAACTTGGAGTTCATGGAGTGGGTTGATGATGATTATCAAATAATTTTCAATATATTCAGTCATAAAAATCAACCTTTTTCTACATGAGAGAGAGTAGAAGAAGTAGTATTAACAGGGGAAGAAGCCTGTGAAGGTTCCATCATATTTCCAACACCAAAACCTAGAAATAAAGGAATTAGTTTCAATAAAATAAGGTAGTATTAAGTTCATATAGATTATCAATTTGTGAAGGCATGGATCTGCGGACCATCAGTTCAAATAACGAGTTAATGAAAACTATTAGGTCATGTACCACCCACCTATGAACGGATAGTTTTCACTAATTCGGGGACACAAAGAGGTTTCTAGGGAATCGATGGTCATCAAAATTATCCACCCATGAAGTATCTGACCACTAGGTGTAAGATAAAAAATTTTCAATTTTTGTTGATACATTCAATGCACAATCAAGAAATATAGTTTTTGGGAAGATTCTATTGTAAAGGATATCATTCACTGATGTCATATGAAATTGATAGAATCTATGGAGTGCTCAGTTCACCAAGAGAATCAGTAATGGATAATATATTTGTAACCCCAAATTTATAGACATCGTCCCCTCTTGGGTGTATTCTTTTGTATTAAAAATTGGGTAAAAAAGACATATTTCTATATCTAAATAACCTCCTATTCATCCATATCAAAACATATTAAGATGGGGGTGAATTTTTTGTTTCCTAAAAATTATGAAAAAATAATAATATAATTACACTTTTTTAGGAAATGGATAAAAATAATGTTTAATAAGAGTGAGTGGAAGTATTTTCAAAGAGGTGTTCCGTGAATGGCAGGTTGAATCTACGAACAAAAAATTTCTCTATGGACCACAACTCCATAGGGTGTTATAAAACATTAAGAATCACCCTCAAATGAAAATATTTCTTTGAATTGATGGAACCACTGATGCCTAAAAATGAAACAAAGTCATTTTTTAGGATATAAATTGATTTATTATCCCAAGAATGATTATCCAAGTAAATAAAATAGTTCACGGGAAAAATCATCATAACCAGCTACCAAAAATGAAACAATTTCATTTGATGGACCGAATGGTGATTTTCATCCCCATGAATGATTTCTCATCACTGAATATGTCAATCACATGATGGAGATTCCTCTAGGGCTCTAAAAAATTAATGTCCATGGACCACCACGAATGACTAGCCTATCCAGTACCAACACCTTCATTCTTATATAAAAATCCATAGATGGGAAGGAAAAAAGAGGATACTAAACTGAAGAGAGATGAATTTGATGAGAAATGAGGTAGTGAAAAGTAAAAACCCTCCCCATTATTTCCCAATAGATAAAAGTCCACAAAATAGTAGTAAGGATGAAATAATAAATTATCTTACAATCTACGAACTTAATAACCCTTTGCTGATAGACTTTCATGGGTTATAAATGGATATCCCCTTTATGCATAAGCACCCATCCTAAATAAAACCTACATGGGAAGAATTATATACTTCTTTTCAAATTCATTTGTTGGATGAAACAATACCTACTTTGAAACGTGAAACATCCATAGAACCTAGTACTGCATGGAAATGTGCTACAATGGAAGAACCTAGGTCCAAAAAGAACAACTCTACGTGGATGGTACACTAACCTGAATAGAAACATAATAAATATAGGGAACCCCACACCACCGGATAACATACTACCTTGAATCGGGATTCTTGGAGTGTTAAACTCTCAATATCCCATTATTCTCTTTCATCTCATCAGTCCCCATGTTTTCCCTTCCATGAACTACTCAAAAGACATCAGAAAAATTTCTCTTCCAATTCCACCTAACATGTCTGATATGATCATCAATTAAATCAGCATGTCCACTAATGTATACATACCCAAGGTAAATGGAGTCATGTGGTAGACTCTATAATAAGTCAGACCCTCATAATGTTCTTGGGATTACATTATTGTGGTGGAAAGGGATCTATCCCTGAGGTACTCACATGAACCTCCCCATTATAGGAGGGATGGGTAAGGATCTCACATGCATTTCCCTTTAGCATAAAAGGAGATCCTCCACCCGAAATAAGTTTTAGTGAATCCCTGTGTGAGTAAGCCCTAAAAATTCTTATATAAGGCCAAAAAAAGTCTTCTCTTCACCTCTTCCTGAGATATTATTGGATAGATCACCTAATTTGACTAACCCAGTTACGAAAATAAAATACGAGATGGAAAAACTCAAATATTACTACCCAGTCCCTTTAGGTTTCAGTAACTCTTCCATCAATAGTTCGAATGCATTCTGTGATCTTATGATCTATTACTTATCTTGATTCTCACAATGATGATGTATCCCAATGGCTTAGGGTTTATTGCAGATCATAATATTCACACAATTTGAAAGCCTCAATGGTCCTTCATTGTTTATGTAATCCCCATCATATACTAAAATGGGCCTCCTATCTAGTATAAACCCCAACCATATCCCATGAAATAGGCCTTTTCCATAGATGTAATTCCAAATTTCAAAGCGTATATGGGTTCATTCCTTGCCTAAGACCCAATCATATAAAACCTCGAATGGGACTCCTATATGGGGTAAGCCCTGAAACCATACTTCATCCTTTAATGGGACAAATTCCATATGATACAACAATAGACGGGAATCTTTATGAGTTTAATAACCAATCATGCTACTTTATAATGGATGCATCCATTTTTAAGACCCAATATTAACAATCTAAGTGGGTTTTATTCCTCTCACAAGTATATAAAGGAATCCCGCCATATGAGTTCAATCCTGATATAAAAACACTCACATCCCCCTATATGATGGTAAACTCTAGAGAGCAAAACCAAATGGATCAAAACTAGATTCATCATAAAAAATGTACCAATAAATCTATGATCCTTCTATGAATGGATTAAATTGATGGAGAACCTATTATACATACATATCCCTCCATTTATGGAGAACCCTAGATATATACAGATGATCCCAAACCCATGAATAGATATAATTGATCTTTATCTTATGGAAATCAGAGGATGAATACTTTCGAATGAAAAAAGGATGTATGATCATATCATATATCTATAATAGAGTCCTGAAATATGTAATAGTTCCCCCTGAGGTGTGATGAGCCTAAACTATTATCTTATCAGCCAATGTGTGTTCCTATGTGTCGTTGGATAATATCCACAATGAATGTAAACCTTTGAAATGTAGGTTCATAAGTATTCATTAATTTGAGATCCATTGAGCATTTTCATATCCATTAATAGAACCCATTGGAGTACATTAGAATATGTTGTTCCCAAAATAAGTTATTTCACACAATTCAACTGCTTACATTCAACTGTTCCTTTGAAAATAATTTTTATTAGAAGTAAAATTTGGATTCTTATGTGATTAACTTAACTAAAACATATCATTCATAATATAAAAAATATTATCTATCGAGTAGTCATCAAAAAAAAATCATTCCAACCCAAATAATATTTCTAAAAACACATTATCACTATGTATATTTCATCTAAAAAATTCTATATATGTCAATTACCATGTAGAAATATTATAATAAAATATATTTCATTAATACCTAAGTAAAATGATAATTTTGGAAAAGGTATATCAAAAATTTATTATAATGTAAATGTATATCATTGTGTTAATGAGAATATATATTAGATTCTCATGGGAACATGAAGTCAGAAAGAAGGGGTTGGGATGAATCAGGGTTGGCCAAATTTTTCATTATTAAGTCAAACATATATTCTTCTTTTATATTGATCATAAAATTTTTATTAGTGTGATATGGAATAAACCTTAACCCTCAAAATCCATAACACCCATATCCTTTAACTTATTATACAACCCATCCTTCAACACTATTCCACAACTAGTTATACATCCTAGATATAAGATCATTATTCTTTTGGTATTTTTTATATTGGAACCAATAGTGTCTAGGTAATCTTCTCTAAATTCCTAAAAGTGGATTCAAAAAATTCAATCTGAATATCCTCATTATTCAATATACAAAACATCCCTATCCATAATCTACAAAAAATTTATTCATGATCTCTCACAGCCTTAATCTTTGACATCTTTTACTTCTTCTAAGATGTAGTTGACATTTTCTAGGACCTCCACCTTCATATCTTATGGATCCACAAAAAAAACTCCACATGGGGACACAATGTTCATATTTTATCCCATTAAATGTTTGTAGTCATTTAATGGAATTTCGTGGAATTATACTTCCACTCATTCAATTTATTTAAACTTATAAAATAAAATAATTTTGTTTATCATAGAATACAAAAGTGTTATTTAACCTTTACATCATCTTAATCACTCTAATATATATATATATATTTGTCATAATCACATTTTTAAATGTTATATTCCCACATTAATATCTCTTCTAATTGATAATATTTAGTATCTTTCAATTATATTAACATTTGACACCATCAAATATCTATAAAAATAGATCCACAAAATTTGATTTATCATTAAATATCATATTGGTTCACACACTTTCCTTCTAGGAATATGTTTCATTAAATTTGATTCTCAAAATCATTAGAATGTATGACTTAGTAATAATGTGAATTCCTTCAAGGATCTATATGTAATTTTTGTTCAAATGTATTGAATAATCTTTTTATTCGCTTCCATTTCATAAACACAATCATTTGTGGTTTTTAATAATTATAAAAATAAATAATATTTTTCATTTTCATATAGTGAATTTCATCTGATGTATTTTTATTTAGTTTAGTCATGGACTTCAACTTCTTCTTCTGGACAACTGAACTTCATATTTTAGCTTCTAATGTAATAAAAGTCCACTTGTATAGGATTCATTATCTTATAATCGTCATTCTATTTGATCATCCTAGATTCAAAAATCTTATTTACTAATATTTTTATCATTCTAGTATAACATATATTTTTTCCTAAGTTTCTTCATGTCAATATTCATTAAGTCTAATAAATTTTACAATCAAAATTAATTATCATCATAATTGATTTTCATTGCATTCATTCTCTGACCTCTAGTCCCACTACATAAACTCCTCATTCTTCTAGGGATTTATTCATCCGTTGATCCAACTTATATTTCCATGAAAACATCATGATTCTTTACAATAGAAAAAAATCTTACAATAAGGATTCTATAAAATCTTTGTATTTCTAAAATCAAAATTCTCTTGCATCATTATTGTATATATCCAATGTATTTTTATTACGATGAGTGAAATTTTTTAAATAATATTAGTTGGTTATTATTAATCCTTCAATGGTCGGGATTCATATCATTTCCTTCAATAAAATCTCAACACAAAATTACACCCACTGCATCATGCTTCTTTTGAAATATTCATAAAAGAAGTCTCTCAAATATCAACCTAGAATATAATTCTAGACGTTTTTTAATTTTAGTGTTTTTATTTATGAAAATATTTTTCTTGAAAATAATCTTTATATCATTAAATATATTTTATTTATAACATCATCTAGTAGTGGATCATTATCGTAATTGTTATAACTTTTGATAGAAAATGATATTATGACGGTTTTAATATTGAGATTACATTCTTTGAATATCATCAATTTACCTTAAAATTTGATGGAACTTACATCTCAAACTCTAAATGACATTGCTAGAGCATCATCATATTTTTATAGAGGTTATGGAAACAATTATATTTGGTTCTATTATTTTTTAATTTATATAGATACTTCTGGGTAAAAAATCACAATGTATGAATCCTTTATATATGTACAACACTAAACTCAACTTTTCATCAGTAATCCTGAAAATATTTTTGAAGAAGATATCCCAAGAATGTATCCCATTTATAAATTGGTTCATATTTCTAGATTATGTTCTTCTAATGGAATTCATTCACACCATCCATATGACCCATTTCCTATAACATACTAAATGACTTTTTCACTTGCTAGTGGAAGGGTATAAAATATATCATAATCATCATAAACATCATCTGAAGGGGTGTTCAATATAAACTAGTGAATTTTATTTCAATATGAAAAACTTTTTAATGTCAATGAATTTTTTATCCTCTATATTTAAACTAAATTTAATGTCATTTTTATATTCCTTTTCTTCTAATAATATTAATTATGGATTCTTCATTATCATCTTTTAATCCCTATCAATTATTTCAATTCAAATAATATTTTGATGAAATCATTGGGAGAGGGTGGAACATTCATGAAACATATTGTTTTATATCCTTTTAATATATTTAACATAATTAAATACATTAAATTATTTGATATTTGGATTATACAAATTTTAATAAAATTAAATGCCTTGAATCACAAAACTGTAATTCCACATGCGCTATCATCGATTTAAAAAAGACGGGTTATTAACCAAGACAATAAATGTTTATATAAAACATCAATTAATGAAATATTTTATAATGTATTCTTATAGGGTTATAATAAATTTATTTTCATTAAACATAATTTACAACATGTATGTCAATAATCGTATAATAAAAATTAAAATAAAAAACAATTATGTTTATCCATTTTAAATGATAAATCTTAAATTGGAATCTATAACTAAATTTTCAATTTTGATTTATAATTTAGTTTTAAAATGAGTATGGGAATATAAAATATTTAATTCAATGATGAAAATCTACTTATTTCTCTAAATTTTAATTATCCTAGTATTCATATTCATCATCTCAATCTTATGCTTTAAGGTACTTCACTACAGGGATTCACCTTGATTACATCAATAATAATTCAATTTTATTATATAGGATGTCTAATTGTATTAGGGATAATGGAATATATTCTCTAGATAATCACATAAACAAACAATGATGAGATATTTCTCCCATCAAATAAACTCTATTTATTTTATCTCCATTTGTTTCATTATTTCACCCATATTCATCATGGGATGTACGTATTTTTCAACATTATGATATTATTTACATTGATTAGATGATTAATATTAAAATAATATAGTATGAAGGGGAAATTATTATATTCTTCTACTTAAAATATACATAAATCTACTAATTTAATTTCCAAAACAATAATATAAGACATTTTAATATATTTTTCATTCTTCTCACACTAAGAAACATATATCAAAACTAACAGTTTTTGTTCTTCTGAATTTATCTTATTATTCACATAAATAAAATATATAGTAAAAAATGTGATTAAATTTTTTAGGAGTGTGGAAAACCATAATACAATTACAGAGTCTGATGTTTTTTTTGTAATCCATTGAGATATATTATGAAACCATTCCAGAGAAAGTCTCCTAGAATTTGAAAGATTCTGAGCCCCGATTAGTACAAAATTGATATTTTTAAAATTAAATATATTAATATCATGAAAATATATATTTTTAGAAATACTTGGATATCTCCTAAATGGATTATCATATAAATAATTTTATACAATGTTTATTTCCAAATATGGGTGTTACCTTAGGTGAAACCTAAGGTTGTTTCGCAGAAGACCTCATATAGAGGAAGCCATTAGAGGTGATTTTAGTAAAAAATACAAGAGATATATTTTAATTAAATGTAATAATCAAATTCCTATATCAATGAAAACTAATGAAATATCTTAATGGTTTTTCATATTCCCTTGGAGGATTTTTAGGAGGTTTTGAGTGTTCAACATTGAGAGATTTAGATCGTAAAATGAACAACAATCTGATTGAGGTGGATCAGTAGGTATTGAATGAAATAGATCATACTAATCATTTTGAAATTAGTTATTCCCCATTTTTTGATCATAAATTGAGTTATGTATAATCAGTTTTGGATTTAATCAATTTTTATTAAAATTTTGTGAATTAATCATTTATCTTCTTGTGATTCTGTTATCATATGTTCTTCTCATGTGCCCCGTTAATGATGTAAATTTATTTAAATTTATTTATTTAGTATTATTCCATTTTTTCCATTGGATTTAAAAATTTTGGTTATTATTCAATATTAATTAGAAAATTACATTTCCATATTTTTCATGTGCCTTTCCACTATCTCTTCTTTATATTCATCATTGTTAGACCATGGGGTGCAGTTCGACAATTCAATGGTCCATTCGAATGAGACTGAACCCCCAAATTCCCAGAAGATTGAAAAATGATCTCCAAATCAATTTTTCCAGGATGATTGTGATGGATCAATAGTTTTAGCTGAATCTTTGTGGATCCATGATCTGAAGCGGTGATGAAATACGATGATAGCGATTGAGAGGCACGACGAGAAAAGTTTTAGGCTTATATCACATCCATGAATTCCATTTTCTAGTCACTTAGGGAAGGGAATAAAATGAAAAGGGATATTTCCCTTTATATAGTGTTGTCAATAATAAATAATAATAGAATATATGGATGATTTGGAAACAACAAAAAGGAATGTCAGTTCCTATGAAAAACCGGAGTACACACTGTGTATTTCAAGAGGAAAAATAACATGTATCCCATATAGGCAATGGATAAAGGGTTTATAAATATTAAGGATCACATTAAATATCTATAGAACACACAAAGAGTGACCTTACCTAGCTATCCATGCCATGTGAAAGGGGTAACATGCCAAGGACCCCATGCTATTTGATAAGCTTTTTACTCTTGGAGTAGGGCATGGGCTGGTACCCGATTATAGACATGTATACTAGTAGGTGTATTGTTTTGGACCATCATATAAGGTAATGGTTATGAGAACATGTTATATCCCATTGATATTGATAAATGTCATGAATGACCTATACACACCATGTACTAGGACATTTCTTATAAGATATGTATTAGAGGATAACATGCTCAGTCGATGATGTTAGATCACACATGGAATAGACCCCCCATACATGTTCTGTATTGCCTCCTACAACTTATTTCTATAATATTTCAATCATTTGGACTCATATTTTGAACATAAAGATTCTTATAATAAGGATTTTTCTTATAGAATTCAATAATGTATTTATTTGTGGCACACAAGATACAATGAGATATTCTCCAATTGTGTTGTTTAATTAGGATATTCTTGATGATGTTAGTTGTAAATATAATATAATTGGAAAAAAAATTTATTTAGTTATCCCTTTTGGCACTAGGAAATGGATTTCACACACTATTAGAGATATCTAAATCTCAATACTCCCCTATCACACTATATCATGGATTTTACATATTCATTATGGAAATAGAAGTGGTAATTAAATTAATATGAATATGTGATCTACCTATGAAATTAAACAACCTCGTCTTCGAGATCATGATAGGCGCAGGTTCCTCGTAAGAGTGTGAGATCCCTCATCTAGGGAGTGTAGTGGAGATGAATGGTTCCCTCCACAAATATTTTTGGGAAATTTCATTTGATAATAGGCATCAGTAATGTACATTTTCAATAATATACTTACTCATGAGCATCTGATTGGTTATAAAATTGATATTCCCTTTATCTCCATTTTGGGTTTCATTATGAGCATATATACACATGTTTTTCAATTGGGTTTCATTTCCCTTTTGATTTCAGTTGATCTGACTCTCTATGATTCTATCTACTAGCCCCTTTCAATTTTTGGGGCATCCTCCTATGTATTTTTATACACACATATTCTAGTATTTTCATTCACATTTAATGTTTTATGTATTTGAAGAAAATATATACAATGATTTTGTTTGGGAATAGTGATAGCTTGGTGCATTGACATTGTATGGTGGTTGGAGTCGGATATCAGGAGCGGGAATCTATTAGTTTTTTTTCATTTGGAGTTGTTATTTGGATGGGAAATAATTTCATGGTTTTCATGCATTTGTTCCCTTCACGTATTGGTTGTATTCTATCCTAATATTCTGTATTACCTAGGGTTTATTGCATGAATGGTTTGTCTCTATGTGATTCATTAAATAATTTATATTTCTCAATACTACTACATGGATATGGTTGGGTGAATTTTTATATGTAAATTTGGTTAAGGGGTCCCATTATAGTTATCCCTTTTCTTCTCATATTGCCAACCCTTGTCCTTTTAGAGATAGTCTTAGGGTTGTTACAACATAATTATCCTCCTTCTAACAGGGCCCATGTGGTTTCGGTAGTTAGAGAGTGTCACCAAAGGTGGCCCATACCTCGGATGGTG